>OX063268.1:23691412-25135162 GCA_944039245.1 Nebria salina
GTTGCTAATGCATTCTCGTTCAATATTAATACGCGGTAAAGTTGACTTGGGGCAAATGGGACGAACTAATAAATTTCATTGAAAAGTTGGAAAAAGGATTAAAGTGACGAGGGTTAAAATATGATGACATTATTTTGCACTTCGTTCAAATCAGTGGAAGTAGAACTTCTTTCCCGTCTCCTTCTTGCGCTGGTCTAGATCGAAACTTAAGCCGCCCGCCGCCAGGACCGCGTACGAGAATTTGCGTCATTTATAACATTTCATTTTTTTCTAAATAATTTATTGCCGCTTTTTCTGCACTTGAACCTTTTAAGAATTCTTTGCTTGTGGAACAGGTCGTCGCCGATACTTCACCAGAGAAACCCCATTCTTATATAAATGGAGAACACCTGCTTTCGTTACGTTTGCAAACTTGCTTGAAATTCAATTTTCTTTTTAATATCACCTACCACTTTGAATCTTCATATATACATAAATGGTCAAATAATAGGAATCAGTCAAACATTTCGCCACATTTATAGAAACTATATCATTTCACGTATTAACAATGAGAATATAGAGTACATCCAAAAAGCAAAACAAATAAATACAAATTGCGAAATTATTCACTTTAAATGTTTTAAATTAATATATTTCGTTATAACATATTTTAAATTCTGACTACATAATAGTAGAAATGAAAGAATTATCTAAATAACGCATTTTGTGAATGCCATGGTTTGAAAACATAGTTCATCCTAGCGGCAAATTTCTAGACGGTTTGCCAAGAATAAAGGAAAACGTTAATTCAGTTTTTCTGCATGGCAGCACTGTACGTTTTCATAATTGATTTGCTCGATCGAATTGCAAATTAACTGCGGTGAGCAATAAAATTCTATTGTTTTTTTAAAACCAATTTTTACAGCTCGTTCATTTTTCATAAGTTATCTTGAATTGAGAGAAAAAAAAAACAACAAACAATATTTTATCTTGCAGAACAACACAAAAGTAAAATATTCGAATAAATCTACATGATTTTTTTGTAGGTTTAATTAAAAAATTAAATTAAAAATTGGTTTTAAATAAAATTTAAAATAATTTTCATTTCGGTAATAATTGAAGTCAAGTACATTTTTTATATGTACTGAGATATTTTAATGGTAATACAAGTAATATATTAAGTTTGTTGATGGGAACATATGTGTTTGTTATAATCAAGATGCAGTTTGAAAATGATAAGAAATGAGTGGTTTTGTTTTAGTGTGTTGTGATGTGTGATGGTGGAAGTAATGGGTAAAACAGTTGAGTGGAATGATGAAAAATTACCTTGGCTGCTTTCGCGTTGCACGCTGATGTAAAGCCCTTTGTAAATCCGGCCATGTGTTTATATTTTTGTGTGTCCACGGCGAAAGGCCGACCGTGATGGATGCCTTTCGGTAATAACGGGTGACGATGTTTCATGATACGTCTTCTATACAGTACCGTATCAGGACTTTTACAAAACCAATACACGTTAATCTAAAATAGATTACTAACATATCGTATAACTTACACTCAACCTATTATAATTTCAATTCACGAAATATAGTATATAATAAATATTTGATATAATTAGATACTTTGTTACTCTATTTCGGTATCAAGCATGCGCAATGTAACAGTATTTTGGTTACTTGAAAACAATGAATTTAAATGCAACTGGTATTTATGAGTGAGTGAATAAAAAATTCAAATAAATATAATGCTACTCTGTATTTAGGTTTTACGTATATTCGTACGATCGGTCTTTCTGACACACCAACTTTATATACTGACTTGCGCGTATATAAACGTATACAGAGACAACTAGTGAACAGTGGAGAATGATAGGACCAGTGGGAGTCAACACGGACAGAGGTTGCCGCACATATTCTTCTTTCTCTAACTTACAACGAATACAACCGGATTTGGACCAACAACAATTGCTCCTAGTTTTACTGTAATAACACTTGAGCAAAAACTGGCTTCCTAGTGACATGAAAATATCTGTTTGAAAGTAGAGAAACTTTTATTTTAAACTTAAAAGTTTACAAGGCGACATCGCAATATGTGCCGAATTTTATTCTTTTTTAAGTGTTTTTTCATCTTCTATTCATGACGAATATTTTTAAACAGTTATGGCTGTGGCAGAAAATAAAATTGTACGGTTTTCAAGAAATTGAAAATTTTCAAATCTAAATTATAATATAAGATACATAAATGGATTTTGAAATTTAAGATACAAATGTTGGATTTTGATGGACTTGGATAAACACAGTAAAAGTTTAATGTGATCGTTTACGCTCTTTTGTAATACACGTGCAGTAGTAACGATAATATTTAGGTTGGTGTTCACTCCCGTCATAATAGACGCTACTTTAACCTTTGATCCGCAATTTTTGAAACGGCGATGAGATTTTATTGGAAGCCGCATGCCGTTCGCGCGTTTCTAGTGCTATTCGTTCGAATGGCTCAATAGTTCCTTGTCGTGACTGGAAACGTTAGCATTTATATTCTTCCGGTGTTGATACTATAGCCCGTGACGGTGCTATGCAAGAAGAGCTTTCATCCGCTAACCAAAACTCACATGAACACATACATATGTATAGAATATCGTAATTGTTATAATAAATTGCGTTCATGTGATTGAAAACAAAATGAATTTTTAATTTAATAAAACAAACTGAAATGTACTGAATTACACAAGGTAATACAAACTACAAAGGATAGAAAGTTGCGATATAAATAAGATATTCAAGTGGAATATGACATTGAGAAAAATGTATCGCCGCTGGGGATTGACCCCAGAACCTTTAGACTTGCGCTCTGATGCTAAAATCAGAGAGTATAATCCTCAGCGGTATCCGATCTCAATATCAAATATTTAATTTACATCGCATTTAATACGAATATTTGACTTTGTACTTCATTGTTGCTTTAAAATTTAATCTTTATAATATAAGAAATCCTTTAAAATTCTGTTAAATTGTTCGCTGAGTAATAGTAATTATCTTAGACAACATGAACATATGGCTCTTATATTTTAGGGTGAAATTTGCCCCAATTACAGAATTAGAAACAGTAAACTTTGTTATGATAGTTGCAAGTTTTGATGTATGCATCAAAACAGAAATCTTGTAACACTAATTACAACGAGAGATGCCCGGTATACGTTCATGTGTTTGTGGTAGATTCGTTTCCGTGACTTGACCGTAGTAAACACGCGTGCGAAATAAGCGGTAAAACCGAAAACCGTAGCGGGTGGTAACGAGCTAGAGATGTATACAAGCGAACCTTATATAGGTAGTCATTTTACCTTTGTGACCAAATATGAGCTGGCATTGTTGTCCAGGGTACGATAAGAACTTGCATACTCTGACATTACGACGTTCCATGTTCCTCGTACTCTAAGGATTAAACTTGTAACATTTTACTGCTCCACCAGGTTGCAACTGGGTCGTTTTCATTGGGACTTACACACAAACACACACACTCAGTGGCGTATCTAAGATTACACCCTGAGAATTTTTATTAATACAAAATGCGATCAATATTTGTTTTGTTAAATTTTATTCAACTTAAATAAAAAATATAACAATTCACTTTATTATTTTATAAATGTATTCAAATAAAGCATTGCTTTCTTTTATAAAAATTGAGTTTTTAAAAAGCTGCGGTATATATTTTGAAAATTGGTTGAATAAGGGTGTGCACACGATTCTTTATAAAACGCTACTGCACTCGTTAACTTGGTGTAGCTAGTAAGGAAGATGCTTTCTGCCTGTTTCCCAGTGTTGTTAAACCCAGCCTCATTCTCTTTATTCCTTCGTCCACATCGTAGCTTAACATTGCGGAAACACAGCGTGCCCTTGTGACGTTAGATAGTGTGGAGCACAGCTTTCACCGTTCACAGACTAAGTTGTAAACTTGCTGGCGTGGAAACTGTTCTGAATACGACGCACTTTGTACTACTTAACGTCTTTGCCCATGTTATAAGGATGACACCAACACATATCTTAACACAAAAAAAAACGGAACAAAAACGAAAACTATAGCATGCTTTAGTATAAAGTCAAATTACCAGTTTTATAAATTATACATTGTCTCTTTTGTACAGTTATTTTGATGTTAGTAAAGGAATTTAATATTTATTTTGGTATTATCGCCAATGTAAATTTTTTGGATATTGTAAATTACGTATTAGATAATTTAAAAAAAAAGTATAATGTTTATTGTAATGCCAAAGATAAAATGTGTACAGGGTTGTTAATTATCTTTTTAATTAGAAAAATAAAACCTCGTATCAATTTCTCTAATAAATAAAAGGAAATATGTAATAGTTAATGTTGTAATATAAACCAGAGGATGTCATTTGTTATCAAGTAATCCAATGTAATTCGAGTAAAGCGACGATATCAGGTACACGTTTGTTTACACGTGGAGATTAGGGCGAATTGTCAATGTAATTGCATAGGTGGTGTTCAACATTGTATAACGGACAACGTCGCCAACGCTTTGCGAAATTCGTCCAGCGGAGCCAGGCCGGGTGCATTGTTCCGAACCATCCGACCGTTGGTGTTATTATCAAACGATCAGGACGCGACCAATATGGTGTCAGGGGCCAGTGACGTACTAGCCCACTTATGCTAATTCAATCTACATCACACTCCATTCGGTATTCCAATTAGATCTATGTATGTTTTTATCAGAATCCGGAATTAAATCCTTACAATAAATCGTGTTTTATCAATGCAGCAAATTCCAGCTAACAATACTGTTCAATTGTGGATTTCGTATAAATATTTTAAGCAAATGTCAATTATATTTTTAAAACATAAATCATATAGAACCAGTTAACTCAAATAAAAAAAAATATCTCTTTAAATAAAAATTAGCTTAGAAAACAATAAGAAAAGTGAACCTCCTCATTTGATATTAGATAAATAAAAGCAATTATGAAACAAAATATTTAGTTCAAAATTCTCATATATTAAATAGTTTCATTGTACAAAATAATTTTTTTATTGTTTATATGCAAGCAGAAATGTTTCGTAATATTGATAGCGCATTCAATATAGATTATTTGGTATTGAATGTATTGTAATGAAACGTTGTGACATGTTAAACAAAATATTGAATAGTAGTCTAGTTATAATATGATTTTGCGGTTGATTATTTGACTAGATAGCATGCTGTGTAGTTTGACGTAGTACAAAGCTACCACTAAGGTAAACGAAACGAATCTAGTGCACGGTAGAGTTTGGGTATGTATGTACCAATAACGGAACCTGTACGGCAAAAGGGTGTTGGTCGCGTTTGCACGCCACGGGTGTAACGGGTTGGAAATTACTATTACACGTGTACAAAGCCCGCAGCGATAGAGGACCGTAGCATTGTTTTTGTTCAATAAAACATGGTTCGTGATCATGTTAGCATACATACATACATACATACATACAAATACACCTTCTATTGGGGAATGTGTGTGCGAACGAGAACCTGTCTGTGTGTTCGGAGATAATCGTATCAAACTTGGTTTAATATGTAGCCCATTGTTGAGGACTACTGCTATACGGGTGCACGTAAACAATAGGAAAATGATATGACACCATACGCACTGCGTTGTTTTACATATGTTCATTTTGTTATCAATGTTTGACATTTTGCCAATTCATACGACTGGAAAGAACTGATTATTACCAGCGGTTACTAATTTTGCGTATTTGTGAAATAGCTTGAAAACTATTTACGCCATACTAACCAATTTCCGTTTATCTTTGTTAAATTTATAAATTTGTTGAATGTGTAAATTTTAGTCCCTCAACACCAAATATCTAGATTTAATTAATTTTATTTTCATATGTTACACATTAAAGCAAAATTTCGAAAAACATTACTTTAGTTAATTTTCTTTATAGTAAACTTGATAAAAAAAGATTTTATTTATTTAAAAAATACAATTATAACAATTCATAATTTTCATTCTCATTTGAGAGCAAGTATATATAATAGAGAGTAATGCCGTTAGTCGCGTATTGCGGGAAACATAAGTAAATTTCTCCTGCGCCTAATATTAATCATCATTGGTTTAACCATACATTCAAGTAGTAGCGTAAGCTCATAACCAAAGCATGTATACACTATGGTAGACATCATAAGAAAACCACTATGTGCATGTCGCCGCCTGTAACTGAAGATGTGCTAGGTAAATTAATCAAGTGTATAATTAGCTGCCGTGTTCCGATGTTGTGTTTACAACCGCGCTAAGCAATGGGTATTAGCGCAGGCTATAGTTGAGATTATGCTAACCGTTGCGCGTGGCTTTACTCCTGCACTTACACTACTGTGGAATAGCACACTTTGGGACCACTTCTTGTGGTCTAACACTCCATAATGACATGGTCCTGCTGCATACTCAACTCTGTGATGTGAACCATGCTAGTTGGTAGGTATACCTACGGTTAACATATTTTGCGGTCACTCGTTATGTAGGTACAAGATTTAATGGGGTTTTGGTTTCTGATTCGCGTGGTTTCAAAGCTTTTAAGCATCATTGCATCCTAGGAAATTATTTACACCATATATGGCCATAAAACACAATAAATTTTAATCTATGTATATATTTAGAAATAGAATTTAATATTAGATTGGTGAATATTACATTAGTAAATCAAATCAAATATGTAAGATGATTTGTTTACGTATACTGGTATCAAACGGTGCAACTCATGAAAGGGTGACGCCGCAAATTATAGCAGTGAAAATAATGACCCATTATGGAATTCCTGTTTACAAATTCTAATTACAACATGTCGGATTCTTGGCGAGGCCTGAATTCCTGCGATCTTCCCGGTGCCTTTGTAGTGTTTTCTTCTTTCTCGACGAAACGGAGTGTGGTCGCATCTGAAGAAGACTGTTCTACGTTTGTAAACACTATAGTTGTAAGGGAGTGTTAGTCCTTAAGCCACCAGATGTAACGACTTTGTCTGATTACATAAATTGTTAATCGTTATTGCGCCCCTAAGAATGCTTTTATTGTATTAAACCACCAGGAAGGGTGTTGTTACTATGTATCAGGCCTTTTGTATTTTACCAGCTTACAATATTCTATATCCGTCTCCCTACGTACTTTATCTTATATATCTTATTTCAAGGTCATATTGTGCTCATGAATTTAGTACAAGGTTTAGTTCAATACACTAATTGCGGTTTATATCTTTCTGTATCGTAGCTAAAGTTATCTGGGAGCAGAGATTGAAATATTTATGTTTATAATGATAAATCTTAATAGTTATTAAACTATTGTACCAATTCTCTCTATTTTATTTATAACAATAAGTGATTTATGAATCTATATTCACTCGCTTGTAAGATGCTTGAAATTACTTGATTTATTTAAACTAAAAATAAATTTTGTTGTTAGAAAATTATTTAATATGTTTTGAATAATTAATAAATATCTGCAGTGTCATGCACCGAACTTTTTTATACGCATATGGGTTAAACCACATCGTAGTTACATTATTTTTCTAATTTATAATATTTTTAGATCGCTTGTACACTAAATATATTTCTTAGAATAAATATTAAATGTCAAACTTCAAATTATTTAAGTCTATTTTGTTAAACAATTGACAGCCGCAGATGATACGATTTATGTAAAAATATATATAATAAGCAGAAATTTATTTTGAAACCAGTACTTTTTTTGGAAAAAAAATTCAAACAATAGTTGTGCTAAATATAAATACCATTAATTTTTGTTCACGAAAATTTTCTGTAACTGTAACCATTTTTGAGTAATTGCAGAAACTGCAAAAAATGACTAGAGTAAACATGCATTTCCGGTTGGAATATGGTTTTCAAAAATAGGAGGTTTTCGTGCCGGGCACATAAAAGTCTTAAGTTTAAAATTTCATAATTTTCCCTTCAGCCGTTTGGGCTGTAGAGCGCTCACACACACACACACACACACACACACTGCGTATAAGAAAGTAAAAAACTAAATATAGAATTGCTTTTTGCAAACAATATTTAATCTCAACTGTCAATTATAAATTTGACTTTTATAAATAAGCTAGCCGTAAATTTTTCGCATCGGCTATCAAATTAACTGGAAGTAATTTATCGAAAACTACTTGCGGGATAACTCATGCGTTCCAAAATGATATTTCATGCGAAAACCAAACTTTAGCCCCAAAATACGGCAACATATCACGCATACACAATATCGCATATATATATTGTGGGCGAGATAAAGCAATGGTGCGAGACACCCTACAAGTCTATACTCTAGACGCCAATAAATCAAGCAATCAAATAGGGAAGGGGGATAGGTCATCTCAGTTATCAGTATCATAAATACGAGGATGACTCCACCGAACACTATAGATACTTCATAAGCAGACCCAATGGAGAATGACTCATGCATACATGGCGAAGAAGACAAGCGTGCGTTGTCGCTGGCGTACTTCCTTCCGTTTGGTTTAGAAATGAGATGTTGATTGTTGGTATATTGGTGATTTCGTCTTGCTACAATGATAACTGTCTCGTATTATACACAAGTGAGGCTTACAGGAAACGGAACTTATAGAAGAATGAACAGTTGCTTTGTAATGTGTTGCTTTTATTAGCATACATTGGCAATAATAATAATAGTTAGAAATAAAATAAACTCAATAATAATAGGGTCGAATTTGGGATAGATTTTTACTTTTCATTATAAAATTATTTTTAAATTAATCTAGTTAGTGTGTAATATTATTTTCGATGTATATAATGCTAAATATATTATTTAAAAAGCTTTTAATCATTTTATAACTATATTTTTTTTACCCACGGTTTCGGTTTTATAAATGTTTAATAGTAGTAACTAATTTAACAGATCATATGTCAATGAAATATATATTTTTTTGTCGATCTGTTATGCATTTGAAACAATGCTATATACTAATTACTTCGTTCTTGTGTTTGCGAAATTTTGCCTGAGGTACTCGTGAAATATTACAAAAAAGAAATTCAAAAATGAAATAATGATGATAAAATCCAACACATGTTCCACTGATTTTAATTATAAATCTCTTTGAAATTTATTTTCGCATATACGTTTTTAAAAAAATCGGTTAAACTAAAAAATCACGTTTTCATATTCGAAATCATGTTTTATACAACTTATTTGAATATTCATTAACAAAAAAATCAATTTAAATAATGGCATGTGCATGCAAATTAAAAATATATACATATATTTTTAATTGTTTATTTTAACCGATAACAGAATATGCTCATTAATAATTCAGTAATTTCTTTCGATGTGAGTTCTGCCGAAACGAGGATTACATTGAAACTACAATTTGTTTTTGTTGTATTTTTTCTGCTAGTGCTTACACAGATGTGCATCGTTCTTACCGCAATTCGACAAACAGCCAATTGTTTATTGTGAATTGCTGCCGCTGGTTTATATTGGTTGTTTTGTTGATCTACTATGATTTAGAAATTAACGCCATATGATAGCGCTGCTGTAGATTGTAAGTTGCAAATGAGCTTTGCCTAAATTTCGTGTTTACGAATATTAATTGTAGGTGTGTGTAGAGAAGCGATCTCAAGTTCGTTTTCCAACATTGTATTTCGAGGCTTGACAAATTTGTTTTGCGAACTAGAAAGTAGATACTAGTCTAGTTACTCGCAAGTTTTATTTGAGGACAGTGATTTATTTTCTTACTAAAAATGCTTGTCTAAAATAATATATTAAGCCTAATTATCTAAACAACACGTAGCAGTGATGTTATTAAATTTACTAATAGTAATAGGTTTGGGTTCCAATGATTTCAACGAGACAGGGAAAAACCGATAAATAATATTTTCAGGATTTACAGGTTGTTTATAGTATGTACTGTATATAATATTCATTTGTACATACAGTTTATTTTGAAAATACATGAAATAAATGCAATATGTCTAATACAAATGAAATGTATCAATGTGTTGATATGAAATAACTGCACAGATCTAATGTCAATTTTATAACTATTTATCCTCATTAATACTTATGCAATACGTATTCATTCGGCTATAAACTAACAATGCACTAACTGATTAATAAATGGGTCTAACTGGTGCAAACATTACACATAAACTCACTTCGCAGTACGTGCTAATAGTTTGTCACATGTAGCCATACGTTCATTAGGACAAATGTCAGCATCACGGACAGACCAATATCATACCCTTTCACCCCCCAAATACCAAATCCAATAGACATTATATGCCATACGAGAGAGCAGAGATATTAAACGCATTTGGTAATATTCATCATTCACATATATTTGAATAATAAATCATATTTCATTGGAGTTAAAGATGTAAATAAAATATATTTCGAAAAAACAATAACTCATGCATTTATTAGTAGATTTTGTCAAGTGAAAATAATAGATTGAAAAATATAACTTGGTATAATTCAGAGTATAATGTAATTATATACATTTTAACTGGTACAGAATAATTTGAATGTTTGTTCTGAAAGTCGTTCAAATTAAGGAATCTTGTGGAATCATTTCAGTACTTTCAAACTAATCGTGACGCAATCAATGTCCAAAAACATCCGAGTATGATCAATCGCTATGTAACTGCACGTCAAACGATGAATTGCTCCTATAAACCGGTGATTTGATTACGATAAATATAACGCACCGATTGAGCATTTGAAAAATAAAAAATAAAACGATGAATTTTCACTCCAATAGGCCATTTGGTGGAATTTTATGCAAAGAGCGGTATTCGACAAAGGCATTTTCTCTTTAATTTAGAACCCACCGAATAAATTAAAATGCGGCACAGGCATATATATTTATTCAAATCATTGTTTTATCAATGAACCAATAATTCAACTCATTGAACAAATATGTGCGTTAATTTCGGGTCACTTCAAACGGTCTGTGCCTCATTTTAACCCTTCAATATTGTAACCGTAATTGAAGCATGATTACAGAAATATTATCAGAAATAAATTTTTTGCCATTGTTGTTAGTACAAAAAATTAGATATTTTATTAAATATAGTAGATTCGTTATTTTTTAAAAAAATGTAAAAGGTTTTTTTTGTTCATTCTATAGTAGAATCGACATATCGTATAGGAAAACTACAATTTTTAATTCTGTAGAATGCCCATCCATTAGCGTAATCTTTCACTGTATAAATCGTACGAGCTGCCATGAATTGTGGTTCGATTCGACGGCCATTTTGTTTAACACTATCTGTCTTCACAGGATCTGCAGCACTAGAATAGTGGCATTGGTGGTAATATGGTTGTGTACGTGCGATATAAAGGTACCATACATCAGACGGTTTGAAACCAGTGACAGATGGTATTAAATAAATCTCATTCCGCCATGAACACGCAAAAGAAAATAAGTATCGTACTAATGCGACTCTGTTTCGTTTAGTATTATAAGGAGACATTTATTTAAAAAAAATATACACATGCGTGTAAATATTTTTATTTTCTACACTTATTTATGATATTATTTAAAATATATATATTTATCAGATGCCATCGCGATTTGAAGCTAGAACCCAGAAATCTGTAGATTTTGGGTTCGAATCCTGGTGGTAATAGATGAATTTATCTCAAATTTCGCATATTTAAAATATAATATAATCGTAGTATTAAAATATATCTTAATTTATAATACTTCTATTTATATGTTTTGATATTGATAGAATAAAATTTTATCAACATTCAGTTGGTTCTTTTTTTTGCAAATTTAATTTGTCAATATTTTTAACACGAGAGTGTTAAGGGTGGGGAAGAGGCAGGGAAAATTTGCGGGTTGGCGCCGTTTATGAAACGTTTTGGTCAGTGGAAATTTATGTTCTATGCAAGGTGTCACATGGGCCAATTTATTACATGGATCTCCACGTGTGCAACGGACCGTGTATGTATTATAGATGATGTTTGCGAAAATGTGGCACACGTGTATTTTGCACACACACACACACACACACATACATGCATACATACAGGGCACGTAACGTAAACGCACAGCTGGTGAAACCGTAACGTAACGCAATGTGTTGCTGCAACCGACCATACATATTTGTCCCTCGATGTATTGGTATACATATTTTATTTGAATGTGCATATATCTCTGTGAATGTGTAGGTGCTAATGTATGTATATTACACAATATGCTAGTGCATTTGTTTATAGGTATGTGTTGAACCATCAGTGCCAGAGCATATTTTGTTTTAGCATTGCGGTTTTTATGTTTCATGAATTATGAGAATTAAATATGCAACAAATTTATTTATTTTAAATGTTCATTTTTTATGCATTAATTAGAAATTTGGGTACATCGTTAACTTGATTATTAAATATTATTTAGTTGATGATTTATTTAAACATGTTTATATATTTTTTTTATTAAACTAAAGTCTCAAGAATGGTATAATACGTTAGTGCCTATCTAGGAAAGTTTTTATTCCGCATCTGTTATTCAAACAGCGATTTCCTCTAGATGTTTTGTATAGAGGTGTGTTGTATCTACAACCATATAACATTTTTACGAAACATTTCAACGAACATCCGACAAAATGAATAATTTCCTGACCCAAATATTCGTTCATTCGTGTATTCGGCATCATGCATGTCTACTATAGTACAGTATAGTAGATGTGTCCGACGCCGTGCACGACTATTGACAGGGTATTTTTCCTTGTCGTAATATGATTGATGTCCATCGAACGTACGTATATGTCGCCCACATTTGCGTCATCAAAGGGGTTACTAGTTATTGAGTCGCTTATATATTGATAACAGATCCCAGCAACCCCTTTTCACACCAATACATACACTGCATACATTGCATACAGAAAGAAAAAAAATACATTTTCTCTCGTATATACACCTATATATATACCAGATATGTATATACAGACTATGTAGAGGTGATATATCAGATAAGAGTGTTTGATGAGCATCTCATGTGAACGTAGATGTCATCCGATGAAATTCATTTTTGATTGATGTGTTTTGGGAGCGTGATGGGCTGATATTTTTGTGGATTAAGCCAACCTGATGTCCTCACACCTACTTTGACCCATCTCTTGACGGCAAAGCTTTCACTAATTTTCGATTACTCAACCAAATATATTATTTCTAAATCAAATATAGATACGTAAATTATTTTTTCATGTAAATTTAAATTCTGTGAAACTCGACTGAAATTACTCCGTTTGTTATTAAATTACTTAATGGGACGAACTAACAAATAATATGAATAAAAGCTCATCTGTATCTTGCATCAAAAACAAGAAACCAAACCAAGCGTTGAATTACCAAGTAAACCATTAATTAACGCTATATTCATATTTATTTCAACTAGTTTTAATACTCATATTCAGAGTACCTTGATTTTCTATTAATAAACATAAAAATATGCTCGTCCAATATTATTTGTAAAAAAAAGTTTTAAGTATAATTGAACTTAAAAAACATTGCAAATAACATATAATATGCTGTTTGTTCTTTGATGACCTATACTATCTACATGTTTTAATTACACAGTGTTATTTTTATATTAAAACAATTTTTTTTACTATTAAAATAACTTTTTTTTTATCATAAATTATGGTATTAAATGCAATATGTTATATTATTCATAATATAAGCTTTTGCATATCAAGTAAGAAATATATTATATTGTCCGTCTAAATTCTAGAATTTAACGGCGCTTTAGTGACACATGGGATATTATGCTGTGATATTCAATCATATTTCCGCATTGTTTTGAATCGATTGTAAACATTTCGATTGAGCTTTAATGAGATCCCAGTCCAATACTGTTTATTTGTATGTTACAATGTAATTTTAGAAGCTATTGTGCTATTGACGGCATCATGTGTGCATAGTATAACTATATTTATTGTTCGTATCAATTTTGACATAACGGAAATAGATGAGTGTGGAAAACGAAACAATTAGAAATATTTAATAGACACAGTAAATTTTGTTAATATGTATGAATCTTGTTCACACATGGTAAGATAATATTAGATATACACGGAAAATATCAAATTGAATAAACGGCCATAGAAAAGTTGGGAAAACGAAATTTGTCTTCAACTAGTACTAGTGCTCGTAGAATGTAGCAAATTGTAAATAGCTTAAAACGCAAGGAATATCGGAAAATCGATAGAATGCACGGTGCAATGGTGTGCGAAATCAAGTACTGTAGGTATTGTTTCCAGTGAAATAGTTTTAACATGCAAACCGAACATCGTTGCATATCGAAGTAATACCGGTGAATGTGCTGACAACGATAAAGGTTACCTGCAGTGCACTCGTGCGAAGAAGCATCAACTCGATTTAGTTGCATACTACGTAGATTTCAAAGCCAATAATTTGTAAATAACATGAACTGGTGAGTGTGACGTCGAACTAAAACAACAACGTATTTCTACCCCAAGTCCGATTGTTTCCATTTCAAAGTTGAAAACTTATACTAGTGTTTCTAATATAAAGTTCATCAATGGCGTTTACGAGGGGCTCTTCAAAGGCAAAAGGGTTAGTGGTTGTTAGCGCCACGTCACTACCTATCTGAAACTACTTCATCCGAAAAGCACATCAACTATCACTTCTCAAAGAGAAATACTAGTGGTACTCAAACTTACACAAAGAATTAACATGGGAAAATTGATTTCTTCTATTTCAAACGAACAAATCAAAAAAAATTATTTGTAATCTTTTTTATTGCACTTTTATATCAAAGACGCATAATATCAAATAGATTTTAATATTATATGAATACAGCTTCTAAAAGTCTCTTATATCCGTTTATCTTAAAAATAAACATAATATAATAAGTACGCGAGAGGAACAAGAAGACTTCCGGCTTTCTATATGAGGTCTCCTATCGAATTCACAAAAGGCAGCACCAGCACCAGCACGGAATCAAACTGGATATAATGAAGATATCAGAATCGTCACAGAAGAGATTTAAAATGCATTGCAGTTGAAATACTTTGGAGATTTGACTAGTGAGCTCAAAGGCAGCGTTATTATTGAACAAGTCGCAGACAGGATCTGGTATGAGTTTTATGAATTTATCGCTAGACGTAAAATTATATGTTTTCATAAAAAATAAATGAAGCTTTCTTATTAACCACTATCGGCTGGATGGAACATTTTAAAATAAAGATTGAAATACACATATCTATGAATACTCAGGATGTATTATCAATGTGCATTGTCAATATATAAAAACGTTTTTCGAACTTAACTGCACAAGTACATCATTACGTCACTGAAAATCGCTCACATAAAAAAAGACGTAAAGAAAAAATGCATCAGGAGCTCATTCGTGCAGAGCAAAGCAAAAGAAAACTGCAAACGAAAAAATTCTCTCTCAAACATTAATACGTCATACAAAGCGTAAAGCTTTCGCCAGTCAGAGCTTGGTCAGCGAAAAGTTCATCGTAACGGTCTACGAAAATGCACGTTAAAGAATGAATACCAACAAGAAGCTCTGTTGCAGCAAACCGCTGGATTTCCATAGAGGAGATAAACCACTTCGTGCTCAATTGAATTTGAAGTTAGGTTTTTGGTGAATTTTTTTTTGTTTTTAGTATAACAAACTGCTGTTAAAAAAATTGTTCTTACACATTTAATTTTTGTATTAGATGCCATATTCTCAAATATTACTTAAATGATTCAATTTTGAAAGTTAATAGTGAATTTATTTTTAAATGATTATACTTCAGTTTAAACATTTCTATTAAAAATTAAATTATAATAAGTGTTTGTATGTATTTATGACAGACTTAGCGAGTTACCTACGGTACAATAGAAAATCAAATTTCATTATTCTCGTAAGATGAAAACAAAACATGCTTAAATATTTAGAAATTAACTAGAAGACGTAAACAAGGAAGCAATTTAAAATTTAGAAAGACGAAGCATAAAAGGGCTTTAATTTTCCATCTAGTTATTATTTAATAGCGAAAACACATTTAAGTTTAATTACCGGTACAAAAAAAAATATATTTTCATCAAAAAAAGCTTAATTAATTCGGTTAAAAATAAGCTTTGCTTAAGTTGGCCTGTTGTGAGTTTCAAGTATGAACAAAGAGGTGTTTGATAGTATTAAATTGCATCGTCAACATCAAACAAAAATGTCCTTTGTTGGTAATTAAAATTTAAATTTCAATTGGGATTTATTAAAATTCAGAATACTTGAAACTCGGCTCGAAGTTGAGTGGTTGGCCGGAAGTTTAAGCTGTGGCGTTGTTATCTGAGCAAGTACGGTACGGCACTCCATGGTCTCCTCAGAGGAGCAATCAGCCGTCGGGCTAAACAAACTTTGGCTTAGATTACTAGCCCCGAAAAGAAACACACGTGCACCCCACTCTCCTAACCCTTTCTCCGGCGACTGCTTTCGGTTGTTTAAGGTGGAGCACGCGGAAAACAAACAAAACTTATTTTCTGATATGAATTACAAATAGATAGCAAATACACCCATTTTACTTTCTCTTAAACTTAGTTATCCTGATTTGATTTTATATATTTATAATTTGTTCCCTTCTTCAATAAATGGAGCATTTAGATATGGGATAATGATACAGAGAAATTATTACCAATTTGAAATACGTGAGAAATAAAAAAAATATATATATTGCAAATTTATTTTTATTATAGCGCTTTGGCTTATCTTTATTTGTGTATATATATGTGTGTGTGTGTGTGTGTGTGTGTGTGAATATATATGATTCCAAGATTTGAAATAATGTTTGAAGTAACATTCTGAAATAACCGCAATATCGATAAATGTCAAAATTTCACATTGACCTTTCAACAGCCCCGATTGTCTGTATAATATTGGTTATTATTTTGAATGTGTTGCCCTTTTCGTTTATTGTATTATGTGGTGAAATAACAGTTACCCTAGAATTAGTTTTCGTATAAAGAGCATATAATCCACGGTAATTTTCCACAAACAATTCTGTTAATATCGGTTGAAATATAGAAATATATCTTATTTATTGAAAGAAATTTTGTTTAATATTTTCTTAATTTTTAGTATTCAAGGTGTATTTATGTAAGTGTAAATAAAAAAACGCGCAATAATCTTTTAGTAGAATTCGATAAAAAATCTGTATAGAATATATAATAAAATTGTATATCAATGCGATAAAATGTAATCGAATACGTTTTCCTATTTAATACAATATATTCAATTACAGAAGCAGATAGAGCAGCAGTGCTCAATATATGGAAACAATACATATCGGCAATGTCTGAAAAATAGGCGTGCGGTTGTCATGGTAACTGTGACGCAACCGAACTGTTTTGTATGGCATTATTTAAACGTGATTTTTCTCCCGGTATTTAATGATGGCGCGATGTTACCCTAAGGCCACACACAACTTTGCAAACATCTATATCCATTACCTTAGCGTTCGCATGAAAATATGTTGACTGTGGAATCAAAAGTCCTACGGCGCATTTTACCGCCCTCGCGAACAAAATCTGCTTGTCTGTTTCTTGGTACCATTACTTTTAAGGCGATATGTATGTATATACGTATGTATAGATTCAGCATTTATTTCAATACAATAGTCCCATAGGAAGAATTAATTAAAGATGCGTTAGTAAGTATCATTGTGTAAATGCTTTAAAACATATAGGAGTAGTATTATTAAATATCTGCAGTGTCATGCACCGAACTTTCTTATCCGCATATGGGTTAAACCATATCGTAGTTACATTATTTTTCTAATTTATAATATTTGGTCTAACCTTTAGATCGCTTTTACACTAAATATATTTCTTAGAATAAATATTAAATGTCAAACTTCAAATTATTTATATCTATTTTGTTAAACAATTGACAGGCGCAGATGATACGATTTATGTAAAAATATATATAATAAGCAGAAATTTATTTTGAAACCAGTACTCTTTTTGGAAAAATAATTCAAATAAAAGTTGTGCTAAATATAAATACCTTTAAATTTTGTTCATGCAATTTTTCTGTTACTGTAACCATTTTTGAGTAATTGCAGAAACTGCAAAAAATGACTAGAGTAAACAGGCACTTCCGCTTTGAATTTCTTTTTCAAAAATAAGAGGTGCACACTCCAGGCATATGCAGATCTTAAGTGTAAAGTTTCATAATTTTAGCTTCAACCGTTTAGGCTGTAGAGAACATACACACACACACACACACACACACACAGACGGACGTCATTCCGAAAATAGTCGGAATCGATTCAGGGAAGGTCAAAACGTATATTTCCGTTAAAATCTCGAGTTCGAAATTTTTCATTATTACAATACTTACTTATACTGCGTATAAGAAAGTAAAAATGTAAATAAACTTTGTTTATATATAATTTATTCCAAATTTCTCATTAAAAGTGACACACAAATAACTTTATGCTTTTCTCATCAAATGAGAAAGTATTTATTTTACGCTAATTTACAAATGAATTAATTAATAAAAGATACAGTGTATACTAGTAAATAACTCATGAAATTCAGTGATTATATGAAATATGTTATAATTATTAATTGCAACGTACATAAGTAAAATTTGATGCTTATAAGAATTTTGTAATGATCTATTTTAAAGCCAGTGTGATGTAGAAGCTAAACATATTTCAAAGTGTGCGTGTCGCCATTATACGTAGTGAATTCACGTGAGTATTATATTCCACATAGCTTAACGTTTGAAACTTCTCGGCATAGAGGAAATCGTCGAGTTAACTTGGGGAAATCGCTTCATTCGTACATATACGAATTTAACACAGTGGCAGAGATAATTTCGTCTCTTGACTTTTATTGTTATCCGTGTGACATTTATATTATGTCTAGTGAATGTCTTTCTTAAAAGCACCGTTGTTATGTTCTCGCCAAAACATCTATCAATACATTCTTCTCCGGCTCCCAGCGATGTCACTTTGAGTTTCCAATGTAGAAAAGCAGATATCAGTCGTCCCTTACTGCGCACCGATCGGCATCCCAAGCGTTCGCGTCCCAATGGAATCTAATACAATCGTGGATATTCAGTCGAATCGAATATCCAAACACACCTTCGATGTCAAACCCTTTCGAGCGTGATGTTTGCCAGTTTTCCGTTTATCAGTATTACTCAGCTTTGACTTCATCATTTCACCCACAAATCTTTTCGTTGATTTTCCGGTTTTTATTTTACAACTATATATTCAATGCGATATTCAATTTATAAATGTAGCTTATAAACAATTTCAATAAAATACGAAATATAATACAAAAGATTTTTTTTATTTATTTTCCGTGAGAATCTAATCAAATATGAAGAAATTAATTTGTTTTTAACTTTATGAAACGGTACACATGTATTTAGTATTTGCTTACGCAAATACGCGAGTTGCATATGCTTATTTGGTTGAGAAATCACTCCATAATTCGTTGGAAATGAGTTAAATTCATGTGAAATTCGCAACGATTGCAGGATTCATGAATATTCACCCTGCGGCGGCGGTAGCTAATTTGAAATTCAAAGTGTGCGGGGCGAATGAAGTATTTTTGGCCACACATACAATTATGAGTCATTACCGCGTAATACATAACCGACTTATCCTTCTCAACAATAACTACCTATCTACTTTAAAAGTGATACTAAATCGACTACTCATGTAGAATAAGTTAGAATTAACTATTCCAACCGTTTGTTTAATTAAAAACATTTAAACTCATTTCTTGCCACTTTAAATATTCATTAATTGCAATTGTCATTAGGTCTTTGTCTACGCTAACTATATTTATATTAAGTTTTTGTGTTGAGTTCTCTAAAGTAAAGTTTTGCTCCCTACAAACTCAACGGTCTGTGGCAATCAGGCTTAATTGAAATAATGGTTTCGTCTACCAAGAGAAACTTATAAGTTGTCACAAAATTTAATTAAAAACCGCAAAACACAATGTGATACGATTAATTTTTTTTTCGGTATTTTAAGTTTACAAACTAAAAAACTAAATAATTGACTATCCAGCGGATATTTTACAATATTTAATTTTAAATATCTCTATGTGCGTTAAGTGTTAATGAATCTTTTGGAAAGAGATTTGAAATGTAAGGAGTTACAATTAAAATAAATTTGGAATGCATATAATTTTTTTAAAATGTGATTGACATAGTGTGAATTTATCAAGCTGTATTTAACTCAAAATTTAACGAACATTAATGTAGATACATTGGGCACTTGCATCACGTTCATAGTATTTACATATGAGCTATGTATGTACATATTTTGGAATCATAGCATACATAGAATATTTTCAAAGTGATTTAAATATGAATATTATTCGTAAACGCGTCATGTCTCTCCGTGTTTAAATATCGATTTGATATTTACATGCACATTTACCAAACGCTATAAATATTAGCTAGACACAAACACACACAGAAATATCCTAATGCTCTGGTCTAATGTTCGTCATATATTCACCAACGATGAGATATTGTTATGCATTACGTTTATAGTACGTTCACCAGCATTATTTTCAAATCATGCAAATGGAAACTATTTTATTAATAGTTTCATTGCTCGCTTTTAATTTGTCGATAATTCATACAAAATTGCTTATACTTATATATACTTTATGATGTTTTTTATTTGTAATTATTTTTTTTTTTTGTATTTGTATGAATATTTTTTTTATTATTTGAAGTAGGTATTTTGATTGTTGTTTTGTTTTATAAAGCTAGCCCGTGTAAAGTTATTTATATTTTCGCGTAAATATGGAAGAAAAAATGTGTTCGCTATAAAAGTTTGAAATTGCAAAGGAGAAAGATATCGATTAATATAAAATCCAATTATGAACATCTGATAATCAAGCAAATACAGAAAATGCATACTGAAATCTGAAATAGACCAACGATGGAGCAATTCAATCACTAGGGATTTCGATCAAGTAGTATTTGCAAATAAACTATTTTCATTTGGTTTTATAATGGCATCGAAATGTGAGCGTGATATTACCAATCCATCTTAGATAAATGAACAACTTCAATCAAAATTTAATAATTAATTTGTGGCACCATTTGAATAAGCAACGAATTTTTAGACATTTTATTTTCACAATTTATACGCAGATCTCCAGAATACAATAAATTATTTGTTTAATTTAAAAAAATTATTATTACAGTAATGGAAACAGTATACGAATTTTATCCTATAAATTTTGCAAAATGGCAATACATTTTTATGATTAGAGATAATTATAAAATAAAATAACATCTAAGTATATCAAAATGATTTATTTTACTCTACAATCATAATAAATGTGAAACTTGGTTAATGTAGTGTTATATAAGGTTTCTAGACAATGTGTGTAATGCGTAAATATCCCGCTAGATGTCTCGACGACTGGCGCAGTGAATGCGTGGCAAGGTCGATGCGCGCGTGAGATATGATACGAAGAAAGAAAGTAAATCAAAGTGAATTTATGAAGTGAGGGGTTCAAGATAGTGTACCCAAGCCATGTCTCTTCTACACTGGAGTTATCGTCTTCCTTCACCCGAAGCTTTACTGAAATTATATCCCAGCTAAATGAGACGCTGTCTGTCTAATGAAAAACTCGAAATATGGCGTAGCAAATGTGTTTCAACATTACAGTATAACAGACAAAATAGGGGGTTCTCTTAAAATTATGATTCATAGTTTTAAAATGAAGATGCGCCCTATTCTTTGGGGTCCATGAATTTCCCTTGCACCGTGAAAGGTTTTCGGATTCACTTTTATTTTAATAAACACATATCAAATTAGTTTTGGGGATGGTGCAAAAGTTAACACTCACGTAAACAGTAACGAAAATAATAAAGGGAAGATAAAAATTAGAAATTGATAAATTATATATGCATAGTAGTATGTTTATAGAAAACAATTACTACATAATTTTTTGGTGGAGTTGATCAGAATTAAATATAACTTTACCTTATTTTTCATTAAGTTAGAAATAAAAACTTTTTTGTTAGAATAAAGAAAAAATGTGCAGTAACATGTTTTTTATAATTATTATACCATCAAAGTATTATTTTTTAAGTTCCGGCATTTATGAAAGACCTTTTCATATCGGAAAATATCTATACCACAATCATTCCGTAAACTGTATAACTTTTCGGCTTAAAAATAAAAATTATAAATAGCGTTAAGATAATATTTCAATAGGAATAAAAACATGAGCAAAGTTATAAACACACGGTGTAAATAATAAAAGGTGCAATTTTTAAAATAGCAAGTACCCGGGGACGCGAGCGAGAGTTGAAGAGGACTTCGTTGTTCACTTGAAAGTGCTTGCGTATAATAATCGCTTACCAACCAAAATCCCCACAAGAATACAAAAAGTCCTCTCGGTCCCTTTGCACAGAGAAACTTTTTAATTTCTTCCGATATCAAGTTTGAAACAGTCTTGTTCTTATTTGCGGCAGGAACAGTTTTATCTAGTCATAAACACGACATCGGACCAGACTAAACGGTGCACATCACCACGCTATTCGTTAACGAATCTACAAAGTGGTTAACTGTAACGGTTATCCGAGACACACGGGAAGGGCAGTTTCAAGTACAACTTAGTGCACCCTAGGGACGTACTCCTTTTAGCTGTTTATACTTTAGACGCCTCATATTTACGATCGATTTAAGAAACCCGTGAAATTTTAATAACTTTTCATACGCTGATCAGTTTAAGTTCAGCTTTGCTCGCATTTTTAACGAACCGTTACTGAACTTTTAAGAAGTTTTTAACAGTTTACAAGATCGCCCATACACCGAACACCAACCATAAAATGTTTAAGTTATTTTCATGAATTATTTATGTACACAATTTACATTAAAATATATGTTATACATATATCCACATTACAGTATGATAATTTCAAATTTGTTTAAACAACTTTCTGATATATGCTATCAAAGAGCTTTATTTGATATCACCTCAAACAGTATTTGTTACTTCAGTTATAGCTTTTCAATTAATAAACATTATACCGTGACAAAGCACTGACTTAGTTTGAACTAAGTTTCAGCTTCAGCATAGTTGATAATGATAGAGCTTTCTGTATATATTAAACATGATTAAAGTTCATAGTAGAATCTTTGATCACACTTAATTGTTTAATAAACAATTATAGACCTGGTAGCACCTTTCCAAATGTTCTATAAACCTCTAATTCTATTATAAAATAACTTACAAAATGACTGTTTCACTCAACATTTGGGGTAGTTGATTCAATTAAAAATATAACCTAGTATAATAGCTGAGGTAAACGTTATTATAAAAATATAGAAGAAGCTCTTCTATATTCATCTTAGTTAGCATATTTTATAGTATCAAATAATGGCACTGCAAACTACGGGAAAGCAAAAGTGCAGTCTTTGATAGTTTTAAAAAAAAAAATCTATACTGCATACGTAAGTTTGAATCAGCACATTACAATTTTTTTTTCTGTCTGGTTTCCACAAGTTTTCTCCCTATTCTGCGTATCGAATCGAAATTTATTGCTGTGCGTGTACTAAGCGGGGTGACGTAAAACTAGGCAAAGATGCGCCGAGGAGCCCGTCGCGCTGTGTGAACAAACATGTACTAAATGAGAAAGATGCGCTGGAATTCTGGGCGGATATGTATTTTTTTTTTTTGCAAAAAAAATAACGATGCCGACTCTACAGAAAAGAAGGATCCGTTTCTGAAGGCATACCAAATTTATTGTCGAATGTGGGTGGAGATATGCGACACGTAACGCAAGAGACGGCGTGCGTGGTTCAGGAAAAACCGACGATGGAGATACGGTGATTGTACGTTTTTAAATTCACAACCAATTTTTTATGTTGGCCAAAAGAATGGAGCAAAACAATCACGATTGATATCTATGTGACTTTTTTTCTTTTCTATATTGCTTGGCACTAAATGTAATAAATTTCCCACGGAATACACTAATTGCATTTTCAAATCTTTAATCAAAATTTAGAGGCGATAACAAAATAATATAGTGTCCAATATCATAGCAAAGTTTAATAATATGCAGAGCACATATAGAAAACATGAGGTTTCTCATGTCTAACTTGAAATTTCTGTTTTCTGAGGTAGACATCAAAGAAACTGTCATCGTTCGTTTGTTCACGTACGTCTAACATATACATAGAGAATAATAAATACAAAGAAGCTCGTTTGATGAGTTACATGTGAGTGTATGTGGTCCGATTTAAAAAAAAAAGCGCGCGCTCAGTTCTATCTATATCCTTACCCCCCTCAGAACCCTTATCCACACGCAAGCAGTACCACCATAGAATAACAATCAGTCTCATCCTTACACGATGACACACCGAAACGGGAAAAAGTGAGAAAGGTTTTCTTCTGAAAATTGCGAAGTGACATCATAAAAATGATGGAAAACAAAGTGTGTTGGACGCGCAAAATAAGTTTTGTCCCTTTTATTGTACGAGTTACGACGGAAATGTTATGTTTCTTTGCGTTTCCTACTTCGGTGCGTGACTGTCGAAACTTAGAAATATCCAATTCTTCAAATGAAAATGGTATAAATCTTGTAAAGTTCATTTTTAAAAATATATTTTAAATTTATTAATTTTCATGCCTAGAAATTATATTTACTAAAAAAAAATTTACCCACACTCTAACAGAGATAAGTTTTGAATGATAATATAAGATATATAATTTTTAATTTAAGATACTAAAATATCGTTGAACCAAAGTACAAAGTTTATGTAGTATGAAAACTAAAAAAAAAAAGAATCCGCAGTGGCATGCACGCAACGTTCTTATACATATTTTGTTTAGATAGGAGGGATGCTACAATATAAAATTTTAATGTTTCAAGAAAACATATATAAAAGAATGGGAAGCATATAAAAATTTTAAATTTAAAGATTCATAAATTTGCCTTCTACCATTTAGGCTGTAGAGCGCTCACACACACACACACACGGACAGACGCCATTCCAAAAATTCAGAAGTTAAAATCTTAAGAACGAATGATTTTATGATTACAATACTTATTTATTACTTCGTATAAGAAAGTAAAAAAAAACGCGAACCACCAGCATATTTATTTTAATTTTATCTGAGGCCCATTCTAAAGTTAATGATACAGAAGTTGTTGTTCGCGTAAGCATTAAGTCAAGTGTGAAACAGACTTTAAGAACTCGTAAAACTTAAGGCTCGTTTACAAAAGGCTGCTGGTGGGTGATATCGAGTAGAGTTTTGGTTGATCTCCTGTGTGTGCTCGTCGACTGAACACAGACAAATTCATCGTCGGTTGGGGGGGTTTTATGACGAAGTTTCCAAAGAGAAACCAGCGTGTTTTAATGTAGTTTGGCGTAAACTTTACGAGTGTAAGTAATTCGGATGCGTGGTATCAAAGTAGGCGTTAGTAACCGATTGAACACAAAAATGCAGCGCGAGAAGCCTATGTATTTATCATGATTGAGCGTAGATTGGATGTGAAATATACATTTCATTTCACCAAATAAAACAAGAATATTAAAGCGACAACTAAGTACAATTAAGTACAAAGTCAAAAATTAATATTGAACGCAATACTACGATGGTTAGAGAAATATCGAAAACCATTGAAAGTCATGCTATAAATGCATGATAGAGTAGTAGTTTCTTTAATGCGATAAATTTACAAAAGTTATTTTTATCCTAAATTCAATTGGATAATATAAATGAATGCCTAACAAAAAGTTGAAAAGCAAAGAGCGTGTTAAGCTTCCACTTGTGAATTTAAAACCCTGTGTGTTTTGATGTTGGAAGGGTAAAGAGTAACTGAAGAATTTCATTTGTATTTGTAAACTGGAGCTTTTTCGTTGCAATATTGCGAACGCCGCGTTTAATGCATCTCTTTTGATAATCGAGCCGCCTCGAGCGAAACCAAGCCCAGCAAACGGTTGCTATATATGCACTGTGTGTCTGTGTGTCAATTCCGTCATTACTCTTACAAAAGTGAAGCATCAACGAACTCATTTCACGTTACGAGATACGCAGTTATGCATTCCCCGATTGTGTCCTTTGACACTTGTTTCTTTATACGCAAATTTCACAGATATTAAATTTTATTATACTGACGAATACCCATAAACATAAAGTTGATCATTTCTCCCTGTTTGCAATTATATTTCAGTTTTAGAACAAGATTTCAACAACTAGTTGAATTCGCATTTTAACTTAAATTAAAAATATCTGCAGTGTCATGCACCGAACTTTCTTATACGCATATAACTGCAAAAAATGACTAGAGTAAACAGGCACTTCCGCTTTGAATTTTTTTTTCAAAAATAGAAGGTGCACACCCCAGGCATATGCAGATCTTAAGTTTAAAGTTTCTTAATTTTAGCTTCAACCGTTTAGGCTGTAGAGAACATACACACACACACACACACAGACACACACACAGACGGACGTCATTCCGAAAATAGTCGGAATCGATTCAGGGAAGGTCAAAACGTATATTTCCGTTAAAATCTCGAGTTCGAAATTTTTCATGATTACAATACTTACTTATACTGCGTATAAGAAAGTAAAAAACTAAAAGAAGATACTTTATTGAGTTACAAAAACGCTAATAGAAATTACTAAAGAAACAAAAATTATCAAGCGATATCGAAAAAGGTCGTAAGTGAATGTCACCGCGAGTTGAGCAAATTAAGTTAACTGGTATTTCGTCTTTGAATCAGAAACGCGTGCAGGTTGACTAGTTCACCCCGTTAAGGTGAAAAATATTCATGAACTGATTCGCGAATGCAAAGTGGTAATCGAATTCCGTGAATTAGCCTTGCTTCTTTCCCGCAAGGTAACGCGATTCACTGGTTATTTCCGATTTGCGATTCCATCTCTATCCTGTCTATATAGATGTGGTTGCTGCTGGTTGGTTTTCGATATGATGATGATGATGATGATGGCGACGTTGCCGTGCCGAAGGGTGGGCGTAGCAGTCAATCAGTTACACTTGTACGCTGTATGGAACTTGTCAGAACCGGTACGAAAGGTAGGTAGAATTGAGTCAAACACTTGTCGCAGAAATGTCTTCATTAGGACGCAGTCCTATATAGCATTTTCGCTTTTCTGCATTTCGCTCACTCGTCATGTCTTTGTTGTTCTCATGGGAATATGCTATGAAGCTGTCCTTACTTATTTTTGACGTTAAGGAGTTTGACGTCATTAAGATACCGACAATCGTTGTAATCAACACAACTTTGCACTGGAAACTGTTTAATGTTTCGTTTTCATTCTGGAAATTTCATTTCTGCTTCTTAGGATTTGAGTTTCTTCAAACAAGTGTTGATTTAGGAAGTTTCTTATTAAGAGACTTCTGATGTTACAAAAGAGTAATCAGTATTGCAATTTTCAAATAAAAAATCTATTTGCTCTGTTGAAGTCTAAAAATCGTAAAAAGTATAAAAACGCTTTAATCTATGGATACATTATTTATTCAAAAATATCTGCAGTGTCATGCACCGAACTTTCTTATACGCTTATGGGTTAAACCATATCGTAGTTACATTATTTTTCTAATTTATAATATTTGCTCTAACCTTTAGATCGCTTTTACAGTAAATATATTTCTTAAAATAAATATAAAATGTCAAACTTCAAATTATTTAAGTCTATTTTGTTAAACAATTGACAGGCGCAGATGATACGATTTATGTAAAAATATATATAATAAGTAAAAATTTATTTTGAAAAAACTACTCTTTTTGGAAAATATATTCAAACAAAAGTTGTGCTAAATAGTAATACCTTTAATTTTTGCTCATGCAATTTTTCTGTAACTGTAATCATTTTTGAGTTATTGCAGAAATTGCAAAAAATGACTAGAGTAAACAGGCACTTCCGCTTTGAATATTATATTCAAAAATAGGAGGTGCACACCTCAGGCATATGCAAATCTTAAGTTTAAAGTTTCATAATTTTAGCTTCAACCGTTTAGGCTGTAGAGAACATACACACACACACACACACACACACACACACATACAGACACACACACACACACACACAGACAGACGTCATTCCAAAAATAGTCGGAATCGATTCAGGGAGGGTCAAAACGTATATTTCCGTTAAAATATCGAGATCGAAATTTTTCATGATTACAATACTTACTTATACTTCGTATAAGAAAGTAAATATTAGTATAATAGAGGGAAAATTATTTATTAAAAATACATAACTGAACTTATTGAAACTATAAAATTTAAGAAAAAGCATAGTTTTATTAATAGTTTACAGAAATTCAATATCAATCTCGCAATCTGTACTGATACGTTTTCCACTTACTGAGAAATGTTTGTTAGCGATTTTTGCATTGAAGTCTGATTCAAATATTGAATAAAAATAGACACAGCAGCGTTTTTGCTTTATGTACAATGTTCAGAATGCAACGTTTCGTGCATAGTTTGCTGTCCTTTTGATGTATGAAATCGTTCATGACATATAAGAGGACACAAAAGATAATATACAATTTCGTGTATCAGTATGCAAGGATAAGGAATGGAAATAATAATTTGGAGTACAGCCAAGTGCCTTATATTTTTCTGTTTGTCGTGGCACAACTACTGTCTTTGATTTACTGTCGTTTGACTTCATGAAAAGATGCAAAAAACTTCCGTATAATCTTGCTCGCGCATAAATCAACAGAAAACTATTGACTCACGATGACATCGTAACCAGCATAATACTTAATGATTTATTACATTTTCACATACTAAATACTAGCTGCTAAGTTTATAATTTAATGCATAAATAAATTGCGAATTTTAAAAGCGAAAATCAGCTTCTATTCAAACCAGAAAAGTCCTTAATACTTTCATAAAATTGATAAACTACTATTGTAATCTATTACGTACTATATATATATCAAAATCTATTAATTTTAATTTAAAAAATATCTGCAGTGTCATGCACCGAACTTTCTTATACGCATATGGGTTAAACCACTTCGTAGTTTCATTATTTTTCTAATTTATAATATTTGTTCTAACCTTTAGATCGCTTTTATAATAAATATATTTCTTAGAATATATATTAAATGTCAAACTTTAAATTATTTACGTCTATTTTGTTAAACAATTGACAGGCGCAGATGATACGATTTATGTAAAAATATATATAATAGGCAGAAATTTATTTTGAAACCAGTACTTTTTTTGGAAAAAAGATTCAAACAAAAGTTGTGCTAAATATGAATACCTTTAATTTTTGTTCATACAATTTTTCTGTAACTGTAACCATTTTTGAGTAATTGCAGAAACTGCCAAAAATGACTAGGGTAAATAGGCACTTACGGTTTGAATTTTTTTTTCAAAAATAGGAGGTGCACACCCCAGGCATATGCAAATCTTAAGTTTAAAGTTTCATAATTTTAGCTTCAACCGTTTAGGCTGTAGAGAACATACATACACACACACACACGCACACACACACTCACACACACATACACACACACACACACACAGACAGACGTCATTCCAAAAATAGTTGGAATCGATTCAGAGAAGGTCAAAACGTATATTTCCGTTGAAATCTCGAGATCGAAATTTTTCATGATTACAATACTTACTTATACTGCGTATAAGAAAGTAAAAAGGACGAATATCAAAATAAAGAATTGCATTATTTTTAAAACACAATTAAATTAGAAAGTGAAATAAAAAGTTTTAAAGTATACATCTGAAAGTTTTATTTGACAGAAACATAATTGCTAATAATAAAATGTAAAAGACATAAACACAAACTTTTAAATAACAGATTGCATAGTATGAATTAATTGTATAAGCTTCAAGCAGAAGTGTTCGGTAGAACATGTATATAAACACTTTTTTCCTTTTTTTTTGCGCGGAAGTTTGCTACTTGGGTTCCCTTTTGACACACTTGTTTTACCTCATTCAAACCCATACATCTTATTCACGCTCTTTTATTCTTTTCACTGCGAATTATCCTCTCTCCCCATTCATGTTCATTCATTTGTCCTTCGCTTTTTCTTTCACTGTCACACCGTTCGCTTCCCCTACATAATCCTCTGTTTGACAACTAGTATTTCATTTAATTTTTTTTCTTTTCATCTCATCTGGTTCGCGGATGATATGAAAATTGTAAGATGGTTAATAAAATTTTAGTAGTCAATTTGCGCGCGGTGTCTAACGTAAAATTTAATAATGCAATTATTGTTCTATTGATTGCGTCTGTCGTAACAGAGAGAATACAGGTAATTATCGCATCATGGAAATGATCTCAAGGTGATTATGCTTAAAAGCTGCTGCAAAGTGTAACACAATTTCATTCCTTTGCCTTGTCTTCTCGCGCTTCCGGCCGCGTCTTGGTATTGATTTTTATCCCTTAGAACCGCAAATACTACCCATTCGAAAACATTCCGTTCGCTCACCATTCCGTATCACGTTACCCGTATTGCCAATGTTTTCCACATGGATGAGTAATGCGGGCGTGGACTATTTCCAGAATTAATCCAATATAAGTGGACACATTTTTCATAATTTACTCTCTTTATCAATAGTTATTACATATAATGCAATTGCTATTATTTATAATATATCGAAACGTTTAGTTAAAGCTTATATCAATTGAGATATTCATATATAAAATTAAAACAATTTTTATTTGAATAATTTTAGAATAATCATTATTATATTTAAAAGGAATTTAAAATATGTAGGTTTTTGCATAAAAAGAATGTGAGATTCGTTCTTATTGAATGTGCAAGTAGATACTTTACGAGTTGTAGTAAAATATGCGTTCTGAACAAGCGATACTTGATACTTGAAATAGTTTCGTCGGAAGAAATACAATTTGTTTTCGCGAAGCCTTATTTTTACCCGAACACATACCAAATACGCGTTCTTACAAAATCACTTCAGATAACTTTTTTTCTTATCGCCGACCGAATACAAATTGCGTATTGGTTTTTCGCTAAATAAGCTGCACCAGAAAAAAGCCAAAGAGTATGACATAGGCTTGTTTATCATAAACCCAACATAAATTACTTAAAATTCAAACAAGAAGGAACTTATTGAGTATACGAAATATTTTCGAATGCCTTTCTGATAATAACAAAAACTTGATTTATATTAAATGACTAATTAATGAACTATATTGTAACGAACCTACAGGATGTGCCAATAGTTAGAAATTAGTGTTTGTGTGAGTCACAAATCAGCGTACGCTACAAGTTATCAATACGAAGCGTGATATGTAAAGGTAAATAGTAATTTGTAGAGATAAATATTAGTGTTTAGAAATAAATATGGATTAGTGTATAGATAAATATCTTATGTTATATTATATTATGTGAATTGAATAAATAAATAGTAGCGTTTAAGTTAATGAAGTATTCGATTTCTCCACCTATTCGGTAAAAACGTGACAGTATTATAATTATCCAAGTTTTAAAAAGTAAAATTAGAGTATTGAGATTGAGTATGTAATTTATAAGATAATAGAAATATTTATGTTCCAAAATTTACATCATGGTACAGAGAATAAAATAAAATATCCATATAGCATCGTCGAGTTCATTATTGTTGAGAATTTATCTATTATGATCTCATTTATATCCGCCTATTTAAGTGTCGAGTGAAATCTGCTGTTGTCAAATCCTTCACTTTCACCCTCATTCCACTTTGTCTGGTAGTATATCGCAATCATTTACTTTGCATCATAAAACAAGTTGCTGAAGGGAAGCATGCGCAATTGTGTATCACGTCTAGTGCGTAGTAGGAGTATAAGACACCTTAGTCTATGTATCTGTGTCGTTGTGTTAAGTGTCAGCCATTAAGAACAATGTTACATGCTCGCGGTGATGTTTATATGTAAATTACTATTGTATGCGTCTTCTCAGTGAACCGTATGACGTCATCAGCTAGGGCGTAGACGACGACAAAGACGCTAGCAACCGGCAGCTCTTGAAAACTGTCATCTGAAGGAATCTCTATTGTTGTTGTTTGCAAACTATGCACGATGGAACATCCTGTGGAGGAGATAACGTTGATGCTACGTCCATTAAACGCCTTTTGCCTGTACACCGTGTACATAGCTGTTATAAAAGTAATCGAATATTTTATAGATATATCGATGCTACCATTAAGACATAATATGCGCCGCTTTGAATATTCACCCGGAACAAACGCGTACTAAATTTCTGTTTTATTGCAGCAGAAAAACTTGCTATACTATACACTATCAGCAGTAAAATACTTCTTCTTCAGCTTACTTACTTATTTATAATAGCTGGTTCGTTGTAAAAATATAAATAATTTACGTTTTATAGCACATCTAAGGTGTAATTTTATTATATGCGTTCGTATGTTAGATTAAAAAAAAAAATCCTGATTCTTAAATAGATTTAGCGAAACATAAAATAAACAAAATCACTTTTGTTATGAAATTTAGCGACCGACAAGATTGTTACATCAAATTATCTCCGAGCACGTCTACGTCACTATGTGACAATAATGAAGTTTCGTCGTTATGAACTTACAATGCCCAAGAGAATTTCATTCCGCCTCATTGTTCACCTGGCACAGCAGCGGCCCTTACGTTGTTATACCGAAATACTTTGACGTCCGCACAGTTTCTTGATACATATATATATATATATATATATATATATATATATATATATATATATATATATATATATATATTGATTTCTATAGTGACAATTCAGAGGAATTTGAAATTGAACAATAAAAAATAACAAGAACAAAGGCAATAATTTCTTATGGAATTTCAAATATAAAATTCAAAATCAAACTAACATAGGACACTACTACGAAATACTTCATAATGAGATAAGTTAGCACAAAATCTATCAAGAATTTGTTTCAATTAAGAAGTTCGGATATTTATAATAGTTTTACCAAATGACTATTCCACTCACCTGTCATCTGTCAAAAGTAGACCAATAAGAATGCAGGATTTTGAATTTTACAGCCAATCAAAATGAATTGTAGTGCATATTTAGTACTAGTAAGGTTATGTGTCGACAATTTAGTACTAGTACTTTTAAGTGAATATTTTAAACAAATGAAATGACAATATACGTCAAAAAACACTTTTGACATTGAATATTTGCAAATAACAGTAACTGTTTTTCTAGTTGCTATGGTTATGAAAACATAACCAAATAGTATTGCTATTTTTAAATTAAAATATCTGCAGTGTCATGCACCGAACTTTCTTATACGCATATGGGTTAAACCACATCGTAGTTACCTTATTTTTCTAATTAATAATATTTGTTCCAACCTTTAGATCGCTTTTACAGTAAATATATTTTTTAGAAACAATATTAAATGTCAAACTTCAAATTATTTATATCTATTTTGTTAAACAATTGACAGGCGCAGATGATACGAGTTATATAAAAATATATATAATAAGCAGAAATTTATTTTGAAACCAGTACTCTTTTTGGAAAAATAATTCAAATAAAAGTTGTGCTAAATATAAATACCTTTAAATTTTGTTCATGCAATTTTTCTGTAACTGTAACCATTTTGGAGTAATTGCAGAAACTGCAAAAAATGACTAGAGTAAACAGGCACTTCCGCTTTGAATTTTTTTTTTCAAAAATAGAAGGTGCACACCCCAGGCATATGCAGATCTTAAGTTTAAAGTTTCATAATTTTAGCTTCAACCGTTTAGGCTGTAGAGAACATACATACACACACACACACACACACACACACACACACACAGACGGACGTCATTCCGAAAATAGTCGGAATCGATTCAAGGAGGGTCAAAACGTATATTTCCGTTAAAATCTCGAGTTCGAAATTTTTCATGATTACAATACTTACTTATACTTCGTATAAGAAAGTAAAAATAGATTTGGTTCATTGAATAGTCTCTCGAATACGAATCGTAGTAAAAGTTATGTCGATTATTTTTCATGGTGTATTACGAATGTCTCTTGTGCTTTAGTATGAATATTACGAGTGCGCAGCACAAGAGACATTCGTAATACACCAAGAATAATAATCGACATAACTTTGGCTACTTATGGTATTACATTTGATTATTTTTGATGGTGTTTTACTCATGTTCTTGTGCTTTCGAATATCGCTCGTGCTGCGCACTCGTAATATTCATACTAAAGCAAAAGAGACATTCGTAATACATGTGATAATTTACTATCCACTATGATAAAAATATGTTCAAATGTATGCATTGTTAAAGATGTAATAAAATATGCATAGACAAAAATAAGATGTATGATTATGTTGATATGTTTGCAAGGAACCAATTAGTAGAATAACTATAATCAAGTGTGAGACGGATGGATGGAAGCCATTTGTATGGTCGACTGCTCTCATATCTGATGGATTAATTAGTCTGCAAGTTTTATAAGTGAGCCAAGTCGCCATCGGTTCATGATAGAGTACAATGACAAGTTGTAATTAAAGATTAATTTACGTTGTACAGCTTGCTGTCAGTCGCGCCTGGTTACTTGTTCATAGACGATAAAGAATCTAGTTTTACTTTTTTTTTTATATATACACGATAATTTCCATTTTAATTAAAATTTTGGTAAATTTATTACATTATGAAAATATTTAATGATAATGTTCCATTGAATAAAAAAAAAAAACGTTTTAAATTGATTTTGAAGCGAGTGATCGTTATGAATTCGAGATAAATATTGAAAGATCACTAGTTGGCAATGTCAGTTGGCAGTAAATAATCGTAGACTGTCTCAGCATTTTTGCGAATTGTTTGCGATACGATCCTGGCCCTGCCGTTGGCTTCCAGATAACGACGCCCCTGTCGAAGTAAATGTGCCCGTCGCGACGCCGCCACATCTTCAACTTCCTCCACTTACCCTTGCGCCATGTCGCGCGTACTTCGAACTCGACCTCGGGGCGTGCATATTTCTGTCTTTTACACCGAGATATACTCACACATTTATTTCTCTTCCATGGGTCACGTCTCAATGTACACTGCTATTTCGCTTAATATATTACACAAACCAGATTTCAAATGCTCTGCTTCCAGAATTGGAAAGTTATTTCTTCGCAACAAGCACTTGCTGCAAGTTTATACCATCAGAAAATCACAAATAATATTTATATATATTTGAGAATAATAATAATTTGTTGATGGTTGAGAGTTTTCAATTTGTGTGCCGAGATTGTTTTCGCGGTGTGTATGTTTGAATAACTTGGTGTTACGTAACGTTCTTGGATATTATTGAAGTTTCATGACTGGATTGGCGCATTGGGAGGCGTTAGTTTCCGCAAACTGCAAATAGTAGCGACGTTATTACACACAGATCTAATAGATGGCACCAAATGAATGATGTTATCGTCTATATTGCTCGGCCCAAGTCTCACCACTTTTATCTTTCATGGTACGCTACCAGAATAGAAATTACTCGTTATTTGAGCACTGCTGTACTTCCGCAGTCATTCTATATCTGCGCAACGATGCCGTTACCACTCGTACTCTACCATACCTATCGATATAGTATTACCGTCGGTTTTCGTTGCAAACGTATAAATTCGTTGAGCGCGATTCTTTCCAGACGAATTTCGTGATATACGTACACTTGACTAAATTGGATTCCGAACGATTTTCGTCTTGTATAATCCAAACACAACGCTGTTTTTGTTTGACTTTCCTTTAAATTTACTGTATTCACATACATACATACACACTGGTTTCGCTTCTAAGTGCTGTTAAAACATTTCACCGGAAACCGTGCAAGATTCATGCTCTACTGTCAAACATGTTTCATTTACCATCGACAAGTTGTTTCGCATGTTTTATTGAAAATATCCGTATCAAACATTTTTCAATGCGAATAATGATTGTGTTTGCATAAGATGAAATGAAAACGAAGTATTTTAATTAAATTTCAGAGCAATTAAAACTAAAGTAAATGCCTTTCGCATACGACATGGTTTCAACACTACTTGATACAAAAACCAGTCTGACACAAAAAAAAAAATAATAATAACAAAATTTATTTTTATTTTGTTCACATGTTAATTAAAAATTTTCTGTAATTAACTCCATTACATGGAATGTGCCCTAGCATAATTAAATTGCGCTTTCCTGTTTAATGTGCGCAAAGAAATGCGCTTATACAAATATTTTGTTGCAATTTCAAACATACCTACTGCTGTTATACTCGTACTTGATTATCAATAAAAAAAGTACATTAATTATATATATTTAATCACAAATAGATCATTAAGAAAACTAGTATTGCTGCATACATTACATGCTGTAAAGAAAGCTTAAAAATTTTCAAAATACATTTCAAATAATTTTATAATCACTGTAAATTTTCGTATCCGGTTACCAAATTTGTTCTGGTAGTCTCACGGTTATGTATTAGACTGAATTAGGTAATATTTCAGTTGGTGCCCCCCCCCCATACTTTTAGCAGAGTTGAAACAGCATAGTTTCCTTCTCTAATGTAGATAGATACACCAATTTGAAGGGCCCGGTCTGGAATCAAATTGCACGCCGAGCAACGCTTAAACTTTGAAACTTATTTGCTGGAGCAAGCGTATAGTCGGTCGTAGAGCAATTTCAAATTCGAGCGAGAAAAACCACGAAATTATTGACTATAAGTGCATTCTACGCTTGCGAACGTTTTTTAGTAATCCCAAAGAGATTGTTTTTTTTTTCAAGTTTTAACTATTCACAAAAAAATTGAACAAATACACGTTTTTGGATTCTTCTCCACAAACGTATTTTCTATATGGAACGCAAATTTGTCGAACAAACTTGTAACACCTTTTTATGTGAATTTTCTTGTAAAATTAATGTTTTATTAGTATATTATAATAAATAAGCATTGTACGTATTTTTATTTGAGAACCTACGTGTATTTTAAAATTAGCTGGTAAAATTATGTAGTTAAGTTCATATTAATGAACTATTTTTAACTTCTCATGAATAAATATAATTAATAATATTTTATTTAAAATATGGTGGCATACATTCATATTAATTCACTTTATAAAATTTATGATTTCGTTTTGATAAATCCTCATAAATATAAATTGTACGATAACATTTACCTATGTATATGTGTTTTTTTTTCATTCTTTCTTTTCTATATAAATATATATATATATATACACATAGTAAGCCAAGCAAAGAAAAATTAAATTAATAATAAATATTAAAGTTTCTAAATTTTTCATAAATCATTAATTTTTCAATTCTTTTCATACATATATCATATATTATGATAATGTTAATTAAAGGTGAATAACTACGTAAACATGTATGTTAATTTAATATATGAATTAAATGAATACTTATTTCAATATTTTGCACAAATATCAGCAGCAGTAATACCAAGTAAATTCAATACCAGTAAGTAATTCGACATGATTAATATGATCTGGAACATGTGTAAACATATTTTCTTGTTGAATCAACAAACATAGATCAAAATAATTTGTTGGATATAAGGCGGAATAGAATAAAAATAGAAGACCTCAGAAGCAAAGCATACATCTGGTACGTATGTAGGTATGTGTACTAACGTACTCATACAGCGAGTTTACTCTGTGCTATATCTACGAATTGTTCTAGCTCTAAATGTAACTTGCTTATTGATATATGGGCTGTCGCGGATTTAGATAATATGTGTGTGCTTTAGAGAGACTTATATGCTAGTTTCGAATTTATTGCGTGGAAAATTCTATAATAATAATATTTTCGTTTTATTATATTATCTAGCACATTTTACATTTACTATAAGAGTGGAATTTATATTTTTATATGCATATTGCAACTAGTATCTGAAAATTCCACTCGATTTAATTTCTATTCCAATTACTTTCGCTTATACATTTTAAATGATTTCGTTCTTTACTTTTTGGATTTTATATATTAAATTTTTATTGTACGGATAATTTAAATTGATGATTTAAGAAAATTATATTTGTGCGAGTGCCACGAAATGGTACAACAATGACTTAAGAAGTGTTTGAATAACCAGAATGATATAGAAATGATGTACATAGCAGAAGTTTTAGTTGAAGTGCGAAGATTTGATTAGATTTGTGAGATCGGAGGTGAAGTCTCCTGTCTCATAAGCAACCTGTATGTATGTATGTGTACCTATATGTGAGATGTTGTAAAGTAGGTAGGTATATCTGCGGTCGCACAATATCAGCGTTTATGCCGCACGGTAAATCACTACACTGGTATCTATGACCCGCAGTGAAGTTGTCTGGAGTTACGCTCGGCGCCGTCACATCAATCCGACGCTAGCTGACGACGACGTCGACGTCGTGCCGAAGAGCCACCCACGGGCTCCGGCAATATACGTATGCGATGCCTTATGACAGCCGCCATCCATCTTAACTAGAACGCCAAGCATCGAGTAACTTCCGTGAACTTATATTAGCTGTTACAAATTTCCATATTCGTTGGTTGAGATTCCTCATTGCATATCACACGCATGCTGAATTTCCTTTCTCGTCCTTCATGCATTTTCCGTCCATGCACAACACAAAATAATACCAAGTTTATCGGTTTGCTGCCTGCGGCATCTAATTGCACTTGTTTCTGACATTATATACACAGTACATGAACACAAACAGGAATTTTATTTTCATGTTATTTAAAAATATCTGCAGTGTCATGCACCGAACTTTCTTATACGCATATGGGTTAAACCACATCGTAGTTACATTATTTTTCTAATTTACAATATTTGTTCTAACCTTTAGATCGCTTTAACTCTAAATATATATCTTAGAATAAATATTAAATGTCAAACTTCAAGTTATTTAAGTCTATTTTGTTAAACAATTGACAGGCGCAGATGATACGATTTATGTAACAATATATATAATAAGCAGAAATTTATTTTGAAACCAGTACTTTTTTTGGAAAAAAGATTCAAACAAAAGTTGTGCTAAATATAAATATCATTAATTTTTGTCAACAAAAATTTTCTGTAACTGTAACCATTTTTGAGTAATTGCAGAAACTGCAAAAAATTACTAGAGTAAACATGCACTTCCGGTCGGAATATTGTATTTAAAAATAAGAGGTTTTCGTGCCAAGCACATACAAAACTTAAGTTTAAAATTTCATAATTTTCCCTTTATCCGTTTGGGCTGTAGAGCGCTTACATACACACACACACACACACACACACACACACACACACACACAGACGGACGTCATTCCAAAAATAGTTGGAATCGATTCAGGGAAGGTCAAAACGTATATTTCCGTTAAAATCTCGAGTTCGAAATTTTTCATGGTTACAATACTTACTTATACTTCGCATAAGAAAGTAAAAATCATACTGCGAACGACTTGTTTTTGCAATGAATCGATTTAAATGTCTTAGAACGCTTTTGAAAAGGATTAATATGATACATCCTGACGGTTTATTCTGTCAATGTGTATTTTTACGAAAAATACATCTGTCTAGTATTTTATAAATAAATATAGTGATATGATAAGTTATTGTAATTTGTTCTATCTAAAGTGTATGTTTAGATATGATCTAAAGCACATTATTCTATAATTATGGAAATTCAACTTTTAAGAGATACTGGACACAGGAAGTACTTTATAAATATAAAGTTAAAGTAAATACGAATTGCAGGATTTGAAGGAGCATACGGAAAACGAAACATGTTTGTATAACGCTCAGGTGTGCAAAGTCTCAGCGTACATACACATGAGTGCTCTCAACCTTCATTTATACCTACATATATTTTCAACGACACTAGCGTCAATTAACAGATTGTTTGAAAGATATTCATGCTTAATTTGGATGCTACATAAATTGTGTACGTCAATATATTTATGTTGATTTGAGAATAAGATGAAGAGAAATTATTATCTTTAATATTAATAAAATTTCGAGTAAACCGACAAAAATAACTGCATTTTCCAACCATGAAATTTTCTTTTCGTATTTTATTTCGTGAGTCGACTACGATATGCATTAACATATTATGCACCGCGTATTCGGTAAACGCACACAGAAACACAGACAAATATACCTTGCTATACTACGAATATATGTATATAAAAATGGGCTAACGTCGCAACGTTTCCTACTGCATCAAGATGCCACCGCAGTTAGTGGTAGTGGTGCTAACACACCCTCCTTAGTCAGACACGTCTTCAGACATAGCCATTTCGCGCACCCCTGCCCACAGGAAGAAGACAAATATTTGTATAATAGAGTAGTCATCGCAAATACTCCAGCGTTCCTGTTACTTTATTAACATAATGTTATTTTGTCTACCGCCATCGTTGCTACTACCAAAATTGTACCTTTATCATCCTAACCATATATTTTGTATTCAACATTCCAAATTGAATAAAAAATAAATTGAATCAATTGTTTCTTTGTTTGGGTTTCATTTTACAGTTCGAGAATAATAAACATAAGAATGAAAATATGCTTCTTTTATTTTGTTTACTTATAATTTAAACTTTCGATACAATTTTCGGCATGCCATATATTCATAATAATTATATTTATATCAATAATTTGATATCTTTAAAAATGCGTTCCGACTATTACAAAATTTCATTAAATGTTTACTGAAAATGGCTGACATTTCATTCTAAGTGTGCGAATTTTTTTTATTAGTCTCTCTCCAACACATACAAGTTTACGTTGTTTAAAATTAACTAGCCATACATTAATGTCACATTAGTATAAGGTAGCACTTAGTACTTATAACACCTTTAGTTTATAAGATAGAAGTTATTTTATTTTAATGTAATACTGAAAACTGTTTTCATTAATATTTAAATTGGATATTTAGTAAGAAATTTTTACTTGTGGTATAAAATTTCAGTATGATTATTTATTTAATGCAAAAAATTGTCTAAATTATGGGTTTACTTATGCAAAGATAAATGAAATTATGTGTATATATGCGCAGGAAACTAATATGGGGTTCTGTGAACAATGAAAATACCAGGAAACTGCTTCATAACATGCAATTTGCACGTTGTATTACGAAAACTAGTTCCACTAAACTTCTAGACTTGTTAAGTTGGCTACATTGTTAATGAAAATCTTAAATTTACACTTAGGTAACACGCGACGTTCATTCGCTAGTATCGTTACTAATTTTATATATTTATATATCAGAGAGTGAGAAAAATATGATTTCATTTTAAATTTTTTAAATCAGTTTTTATTAACATTTTTATATATATTAGTTTTATGAAAAATGATTTATTTTTCAATCTAAATTGTATTTTAAAAGATTAAACGTTTGAAAATCCAATTATTATTATTTGCCAATACATGACTAGAATTTGAATTAAATATTTGAAAACAATTATCTAAATATTCGAATCACTTAAATAATAAGAATCGTATTGAAAATAAGATTATAATAGTCAATTGAAGTAGTTAGAAATTGTGTAGTGTGTTTTATAGGTGTTAAATGTAACGACATGCATTAAGATCACCTATCTGCTTTCGCTCATTGCATCATTATACTAAAGGCACACCATGGCTCTTTCTCAGTGACGATGTGTTAAAACGTATATTCCCTAATTTAAAATCGATTCAACTGTTTCCAAGGATTACGTGCAGTATTAGAAAAGTTAATTAAAACTTTACTGTTGTTGAAATAAAGACCGGACTTAAAACTTTTATATACGAAAGCTTTTGTCAACGATTTCCGGCAAAACACAATTTTTGTTTGACAACCGATGTGATTTATTTTTATTCGTTATGCTACTTCATTTATTTATAAACTTGAACTGGATCGTGCTATAGCATCCAATATCAGTATTCTGGTAACATTTTTATTTTGAATTAACAGTTCGATATATTTTCTATTTAGTTGGTTCGAAAATGATTTTTATAGTAAAACTAAGTTTACACCAATAAGAAAATATTTCTTTCGTAATAATTTACTTAAAAAAGTAGTTGTTGACAGGAAAAAAAATGAAATTTCTCAATATATCAAAAAGAGCAATTATTACTATAAATATTAAATAGTAGAATAAGGTAAAGAGATGATGAGATAATTACGCAAGTATGAATAGAATCTGAAGTTAGTTCCGTAATGTGTATTATACTTATGTGCAATTGCCTGAGTGTATGAAATCTGTGAAGATATTATAGCAAAGATGTTGTAATTGAGGAAGTCATGGTTTATCGTTGAAGTTTGAACTTTGCAATGTCTTGGACTCAAGGGAATGCACCTCGTATGTCTGTGCGCACGCGAATGTGAGCGAATGGGCTGGGCGAAAGCACGTTGGAGGACATGGATTGTACGGCCCCAGAGGGCTGACTACGAATCCATTACTGTCCATTAGTACTACCCAGAACTTTATACAGTCAACTACTTATTTGTTCTAATAAATATTACAATTTTTTTTCGGCTATATTTTATTATTACCTAGAATTCTTTTGAATTTAATAGACAGCACTGTTAATATAGTAGAACTATAATATGTCCTACCCAACGTGGATAGAAAATGGTGCATTCTACATTAAACTATATTACCCTTTATAATATATCATAATTGTAGTTTTAACAGGTAACGAATGTGATAATGTGAATAAGATTCGAAAAATTTATTTTGTTTCATCGATTTTGGTAGTTAACATTCAAATTATATGTAATTTGAAATGTATATAGAAAATATTATTTTATTAATTATAAAAATTTAGCACAATATATTCCTTTTGATATACACAATAAAGAATGTTGTTTAGAGATAGCAAGTTCCCGAGAGAATAAATTAAGTCAAACAAAAGAGTATGGTGTCTTTATGTGAGTTGAAGAAGCGTTTATTCTTCGTGTTTATAAAGTGTAAACTGGAAAAACGAGGTTGCCAGTGTTAAACCAAGTGCACACACAGTGGCGCATATTTATTAAAAACATAAATCCTATGCTAGTAGATCTTTAATATAAACTTTAATTAATTGAAGCAAGTTTTAAACAATGATTAATTCCCGTTATATACGTGTGCCCGGTCGTTGTTTTACAACTAATGTAAAACTTTTTACAACACCATATAATTTCGTTTGTTCTTTTGCATTTATGACATGCACAACGCAACCCTTAGCACCAACAACCAATGGCACCACTTGCAAGCGTCTGTCGAATAAAACACGAAAACTCAACGAATCTCAGACGCCAATTTAATTTTGTCATTTCACTCTGTTTCACAAATTTCCACTGTCGGAATATTACCAAGTATTCGATGCTAAATTGCTTACAATTTTGTATTACATAAATACATCCGTTGGTTGATAAAAAATAGCGAGTACACCCAAAACAAAATAAGTGGTTCCAAAGGTTAGTAACATATATATTAGAAAAAAATAGTCTATATATTCCAACCCCTACCTATCTGAAAGATTCCCACCCCCTACCTATCTGAAAGATTCCCACCCCCCTACCTATAATTTGAGATACTTATTCTAGTTTTGTGCTAGTAAGCACGGGGCACACACAATTATGTGCGTGCGTGTATTGTAACATTGGGTACGACACAATGTTACACGTGGAGATTGAGGTATCTGTAAGAAATTTGAATTAAAAAGCGAACTCCTAAAGGGTGCAGTGTGCAAGTCTGCTCACACACTGCGAAAACTTTAAAAGAGGGGACACACAGTTTTCCAGGACTGGGACGTCCAGAATCACTAAACCTATAAGTTTGAAATCACAGATAGTTATTAGGGCCCACCAGCTCCTTTAGTAAGCCCTGAGTACGCGATCTAAATCTAACCAACCAACTAACAAATCAATCCGGTTCCCAGTGCAGTAACCATCCCTCGCACTGTCCTACTGCACCCTGGCAATGCAGCAGTAGCCACGAGGGGGCAGATACACCAGGCACCCACTGTACTACTACTAGCACGGATGGGCTTCCTTGGACTTGGATTCATCAGTCGGTTATTTACAACGCGCCAATATTAACAAACACCACGCATCTCATTTAATTCAAATTTTTTAAATAACTAAGTGTCAGCATGCCTTGATTACACAACATTAGTGCTCCAAGGTTGCATCGAGCATAGTTTTAGCAAAAAAATTATTTAAATTAAACGGAGATTTAGCAAGCAATGTTTACACAACATTAGTATTCCAAGGTTGCATCGAACTCATATTTAGGATAATATCCACATTTAACCGAGAGATACAGTGGCGCCTAATATCATTTTACTATTTATTTGAATTCAATCAATGCAAGTTTTTCCTTTTAAGTTAATTCGCGACGCGCCCACCCCCGAAACACCCGATACCCGAATTTAAACCCCAACCAAAAATGCAAACCCGAGCAGCTAAACAACGCGAGAATATTTTAAAATACAATAACGATCGGTGGCAGAACTGCCATATTAGATGGACAGTACGCGTTAACAATAAAAAAAAGGGGACAAATCGTTGTTTTCCTCCAGGAATCCAACGGTGGGTGCTCCCACGATGAAAAAGGGGGATATTTACGAATTTAACGCACGAGCGACAAGGAACTAGAGAAAATACATGCTCCAACCGAACGGACAGGGGCTACCACATATATTTGCAACAAAAGCGCGTGTTTCAAACATATGCAGACATTTATTTATTATTAAATGGACCATCAAAAAGTTCTGTAAAATAACAGCAGGGTGGATTGGAACAAAATACTCTCTCAAGTTATACATATATAATTTTCGTGCATGTGCTATTATTATTTTAATGACTTTAAATCAATACCATTTTATTAATAATGGTTTTATTAGTTATGAATATTTGTATAGACAAATTTTATATTTCCCAGTGTAGTTTAACAATTTCTGAATACGCGCGTATTCCGAAACTGATAAAGAAAAGAAGTAAGAAAGAATTAATAATATAAATACACCCGAAGACAGCGGATTCTCTTTCTATTTTACGACGTATAAGAGAACCACTGACCAAAACGCATGTTCGAAATATTAGGAGTCCAAAAGGTACTCACCAAGTCCAAATCCAAACTTGTTCCTCTCCTACCACAGCTGAAGTTCTTGTTGTTCCTATTTGGTAGCGAAGCGCAGCGAAGAACTTTATTATTTAAATTACCCGAAATTACTTATTTAAAAATTTGCACACGACCATTTTTTAGTTCACTCACCAACACTGATTTTTATACGGAATATTACATTTAATTTTAAGACTTTCACTACTACTGTACAGGTGAGGAATGGCATATATTTAACGTAGTTATTTCATAAATAAAAATAAACACTCGCGAACTCACTTAATTCACTTTGTTACAAACGGCACACTACATACATATAAATAAATATAGAAAAAAAGATGAAAAAGAAACTGGGAAATATAAAAATAGCACACGCTAAATAATCAAAAAAATCACTTACTTGTTCTAAATAAAATGCAGAGTTGAGTTGAGACTGGACCCCCCTAAAACATTAGCAAATGAATTAGAAATCATCGTAAATAATTATAAACATTATTAAAAACACCCCACATAAACATTTAATAAACAATAATAATCAATTGGGACCGCTAAGTTAACGAAAATAAATAAAAACCGTTAACTTATATACGAATTTAACATGCAAGTATGTATGATCAACGATAGCCATGGCTAGCTTCAGCGTACCTTCTAAAACCAGCAAGTAGATGGTTCATATTTTCGCAAAAATCTAATATAATCGGTCACCCCGCACAAAAAAATTATAGAATATCAATTAGCAGTCTATTAGTCAACTTTTAACACTAAATTCTATAATAGAATCGCGTTTTTTACCCCGTTTTTTACGAATTTTGTCTTAACGCGCGTGCAGCGTATAGCTGACGTTCCACGGCACACTACAAAGATTATTACTATTTCATTAAACGGTGTTTTTAACATGTATATACTTATATATATCTTCTGTATTGTATTTTTTTTATCTTATACGTAAAAAATAGACATAAATTTAAATACAAATATTATTTATACACATATGAATAATAAAATGATATTAATTGAAAATACTAATTACCTAAAATGACCGGCAAATACTTTTTATTTTATTTCGAGTGCATGCAACGTTAATAAATAATGTGCAGGTGTTCTATATATTATATATGTAGTTCGATTTAAAAATTAAATATGTAGTTCTACTTTAAAATAAGATTTAATTAAATAAAAATTGCAAGCGTAAAAATTTAACTATAAAATGGCAATTATGGAAATTTTGAATGACAAAAATTAAATGGAAAAGTTTAAACAGTCATAATAAAAATCTGTAATAAGATATAAAATTGTCCTTCACAGGAAGTCATAGCCACCTATTTGTTAATAGGAAAATAAAATTTCAAATAAATCAGTTGAGAAAATATACGGAAATATAAATGCAAATAGCATATATACATATCATATCAATAGGGAAATGATACGATTTTTCGAATTTATTTCAAACTAATTCCTTACCGGACCAAACGAAACCTGCAAAATTCTCGAGTGAAACTAGTTTCCATTTTATTTCACGTACATGCTATGCTATTATATAGTGTGCAAGTGTTCTATATATTTAATACATATGTAGTAGTACATAGTAAGAATTTTGAATAAAATGAGAATTGCAAAAATATGAATTTTTTATTTTAATTATTAATTAGCAAAAATAGCGCTTATTAAAACAAAGGGAAATAAATTTCTCGCGAAAATATAAACTGCTATAATAAAAATCCGTATTGAGATATAATTTCCTGAAAAGGGCAATTTTTTTATTAAGATATACTCACTTCCTCATTTAGAGTTGCAAGCGAGTTGATCTGCAAGAGCCGACTTCCGGTTCCTCGTCTTGAACACGAGCACAAAATGTTTATGTTGTACCCGGCGCATTACAACAAACCGCGTATGTTCTAGTATTTAATATAGTTCAAAAGTTCATAAGCGTCTAATTGCGCAATACGGATCATTGCTCTATATTTTAAAATGTTCATATACTAGTCTACATAATCCCGCACTATGTAGCAACAATTATTCATAGCATTTTATATGCACACTAACGTTAAAACCGAACTGCAATGACCGGCGGTGCTCACAGAACTGATTTTCTCATTCTAATTCGGACAAGTTTTCTTGCAAAAACCAAAAATGTCTGAATTAAATCCTATCCCTATATAAGTGGGAAAAGGATAGACATACTCAGGTGGCGTCTTTTAATAAATACTGGTTTCTGATTTTAATGTAATAACATGCATAGACTATCACCAAATATAAATTTGTTGAAATGATGTTTTTTAAGGCCCAAATTTTCCTTAATCTGTAAGATTTCTTAAAATCGTTACTCTTACAAATATATAGAACATAAAAATGGCTTTAATTTGATATGCAACAACAATATTATTACTTGCGATAAATTATCAATTTTAGGCCATCCTAGTATATGTTCTTAATTAAATACGCGATAGAGCACAGAGGTGATAAGTGTGGTATAGCACTGTATTATAAGTAATTTTCAATTTTAAGAGTCGCTTCTTCTGCTCAGACTAATTATTTATTGTTTATATGTACATCGAACACATAAAACTAGGATAAATTTAAATAATGACGTTTTCTGTGACCAAAATTTTGCTAAATTTGCACGTTTTTTAGTTATTTTAACAGTTGCAAAAGAATAGAGCATAAAATTAGCTTCAATTTGATATGCAACAACGGTGGTATTATCTAAAAGTTGTACCCCGTGATACCGATGAGTTTTTGCTAATAAAGTTTTTCATGATCTGCTCTAATTTCTGAAATAAAATTTTTTTCAAAAAAGGTTCCGGAAACAAGTAAATGATTATTAAAATTTGTTCTTATTATAATTATTTTTACATAAATCAATGTCAATTGTTTAATAGAAAAACAAAAAATTTAAATATTTTAGAGTTTCACTTTTAATATTTATTCTAAGAAATAATTTAGTAAATTCAAAGGTTAGAAAAATATTATAAATTAGAAAAATAGTCTAAATATGATCCAACCGAAATGCGTATAAGAAAGTTCAGTGCATGACACCGCAGATGTTTAATTTTAGATAAATAGTAACCGAATACACTTTTTTTTAAGAAGTAACGTATATAACAAAAATAAAAATCTTGATCTATAAATATATTCTGATGTAGAACAGAGTGACCTATAGTGAAGCTCATGTCCAACCAACTCGTGGAATTAGAAGAGGAACCTAGTTAGGCGACATATTTCTTCATTTGCTTGTAACTCATGCTCCCCTAACGTCTCGTTGGTGGTTTATAATGAACACAGTAACAAGCCTTGTTATACTTGTTAACATTCGTAGTTAATTCATCTTAATGTATTCGCCACCAGCATTATGTCATATTGCCTTCTCGCAATTGTCATTCTGCTGTTGATCTGCATATATTGTTAAGTTTACAGTATTGTCTATGTATACATATGTATGCGTTTACGAAACATCTAATAATGCATACAATACCATTTATAAGAAGTGCACATGCTTCATTAAACCATTTTAAAATACCGAGGTTTATTTTTATTACAATATTTCAGATTACATTTCATTTACGTTATACATGTTAAAATAAATACACAAAAACATAAACAATTCTTTAACATTCAAATGCAAATTTTGAGGAATAGTTGCTGATATTATTCATATCAATAATTCTATTTTGTGTATTTATCTAAATAATTCTATTTCTCTGAAAAGTAATAATTTTGTTGCTAAACACTAAATTTAATTTTGTCGTAAATATTTATTTGTATGTGTGGATTTTGCATATCTCAGAATCGTTGATCATTTATTAGCAGGTAAACGTGATTTGAAGCAATTGTTTGACGTAAGAAGTATTAAGTTCCTTAGATAAAACTAGCGATTCTGTGACCTGATAGTGAAGTTAGAAATTGTACTGTAAATTCTAAATTATAATGGTAGAGCGCTATAAATGTGCACCATTTCGTGAATGCGATGTGGTCGTAAGAGACGAGGCAATAGGGATGCATCCACGGTAAGTATGACGCCGGTGGGAGTCCACAGCAATCTTACTAGAATATGTCGCTATTGCATGGTGTCTGGAACAGATTTGCCTCCAAGGCTCTCTATAAGTTGTCAAGCACTTGCGTTCTGTATTAAGAACATATTCGAGGTACAATTCCAGCGTAAATTACTAATAATAAGTTACTACAAAATAATAAGGTTTTTCCAACATATAAAATTAGATATAACAAGTAAAACATTTGTTCTTTTTATAAACAATATTAAAACAAGTAAATTTCGTTATACGATGAAATATACCTGAATATTACGATTTCTGTTTTCAATGTAAAATAAGGTTTTTAGTACCTACACGTAAGCTTGTTGGTGGCATCTAATAAACAACATATAAAAATACAATAAAGAACCCATATACTTGAACCACATACGGCCTGGTAACTGCAAATTTTTAATTTACGACTGAACAAGAACGCAGTCACGATCCTCATATCACTGATATTAAATCGTAAACAACATAAATGCTGAACTGAAACCCGGCCACAATTTTGCGCAAAATCGTTGTTCTACATCAACCCAGATACAAACAACATGTTGAGGACAATAGTAACCATGAAATTGCAAGTTTTCACTGAAAGCGTAATCTCATAGTCACAAAGCTTTCATTTGTTGAATATTTCATATGTGTGTTCCATTTACCAGTAATGCAGCGCGTATCTAACTAAGAACAATTTTAAATTCACATATAATAATTTTGTTTTTACTTTACTAATATTCCGAAACAATTTCATAAATCAGAACACAAAGAATATTTAAGTAGATGCCTCAAACAATTTTCCTTGTTTTTATTGAGTATTTGCATTATAATATAAATTAATTAAAGAAGACCTCGATGCATCTTTTAAAAAAAAATAATAAGTGTGCAGGGAACGAGAAACAGAACAAATTCAGCATCAAATCATGCGTCTAATCATAACGGAACAAATTTACAAGATAGAAAATCCGAGTGCAAATAATCTAACGAGTCTTGTTAGCAACTCAAGGCATCTTGATGCGGAAGATGGAATAACTAGGGTTCTCTTATTTTTTCCCGTCATCAACGTTGAAGTAGCTCACTTGGATCCGGATGGGGAAGAAAATTATCCGTGAATGCAAATCACGGGTATCACCTAAATCCAACATTATGACGTAGTCTTTCTTTTTCCATCTGTGTGCTCAGCGGAATGCGCGCGAAGAGACGGGCGAGTTAGATTTGCTAGTATAGATGAGGTGCAGGGGTTTAAAATTCCATCAAATTTGTCGGTTGGTAACGAGCGTTGACGACTTTACCGAGTGAGGGGACTTGCAAATTGTTGCTAGAAAATGACATGGACATCTACTACATAAATCTACACGACTGTATAGTTTACCTAACCGTAGAACTTCAGCTAATTTGATGTTATATGACGATGATTAGATGACACCCACAAAAGTGTACTTTGTCTATACGGATATATATAATTAGATTTTCTACCTGCTGAGGACTCATATATTTGGTTTGGTGAGATCAGAAATACGTTTCTGAGTTCATTTATTACCTAATCAAATATAGCAACTAATATTATTAATATATATTGAAATTGTTAGATGCAAAATAAATCTAAATCCAGTCCTGTTGGTTATGGATCTGTGGAGTATCTATTAAATTGTAGGTGAATTGAGCACGTATAAGATGTGAGATTTGCAGTATTACATACCGAACACAACAAAGATTGTCGGGATTCGCGGTCCCCTCCACACATAATATTACACACTAAACCAGGCATACACAACATGACTCCCTCCCTCTTGATAACTTACTTACTACAACCTAGGTTTATCTGTGCCAGACATCTTTATATATAAGTTCAATAGAAAAACATTTCAGCTTTTATGCCCTCTAGTATGGCACCCGTAAATGATCCCGCAAGCGTGTTTCTTCAAGACATTACCAGAAATACTCTGTAAAGGCGATACAAAGTTTTATATCCGTACTTTTTATGATTATTCTAGTTTTACTCTCATATTAAAATGGAATTTAATCTTCTTCCGTAAATGAACACACATTTTGTTATAATATTAGTGAACATACAAAATATGTAAAATATATTCTACAACTGATGCACTTTTATAAAAGATATTTCCGCAATGGCTTGCACTGAACTTTCTTATACGTATTTTGTTTAAATAAGATAAGAAATTTTTATAATAAATGAAGCAAGTAAGAATCCAACAGTATATCTTTTGAGTTCTACTGAATAAAACGCAACTGTCCCATCTTGAAAATTATTGAAACTGGCGTTATCTTTATTAAAATCATGATAAATCTTCCCGCTTATATCTAGGTTAAATACATTAATTATTGTCGTACAAAAACTATAATTATCTTGCGAATACATTTTGTACCCTGCACCCGTTACCATTTTACTAGTATGTGTGCAATTAATTATAATTACAAAAAAGGAAATAAAAGTTGGAATTAAGCGTCGGCTAAATTATCTGAAAGTAGACATGGTTCGTTGTTATCTTGGCGTAAAAATACTCTAGAGCAAAAATCGCAATCTATATCTCGCGACGGGGTTCTCACATATTTTATTTTCATTAGTAGTCAATGGTATATGAGGTAACATGGCCTCTTCACGAGTGGCTGTTATTAATGACTTTATACAGTGTATTCACATGACTTTGAAAAATCGATCATATTTATTATATAGCGTCATAACTTGATACCAAGTGTATAAAATTACTTGAGAGCTTTTACGTTACAAAGATTTAAATTAAGAAATGTTTTACTAAATATGGAATATTTGCGTTTTAATAATTTTTTAAAATTAGTATTTATAGAAATGAGGATTGAATATTCTGCAATTACTGCTAATAGATTTTTATTATACATTTTTAGTAGTGTGTCACATTTAGCGTCTAATAAAATAAAATAATAGCATTTCATATGACGAGGTCTTTGAAAGAACTTGGCAAGCTATGCAGCGTTCAAGGGACGTTAAATTTTGCAAGTAAGATTAGACAAAGAATAGACGTCACCGACCACGTCCATCGTGGAGTAATGAAATTTCTGTCTGTCGATGGCATACCATATGAACGCCCAACGGCTACGGCGAACGGTCTGTGTCTCTGACAACGATGATCGTGAAGTCTGCCTGCAAAACCGCCATGTCATAAACGAAAGGCATCCGCGCATTCGACGAATGCATTCAAAACTTTTTCCATTGCACAAAAATTTATCCGTTATTCAAGTTGGCATCGTAGACGCGACGACGACAACCACTACGACTGCGGCGCAAACCACAACACACCGAATCGAAATTGAATAAAAATGACGTGAAACTCACTTGGGTCTTTCTCTCTCTCTCTCTCTCTCTCATCTCGGCTGTTTTGTATATATACTGCCCCCGGTGACCACAGATGAAAAATGAATAGCGGTTACGCGCGAATAGCTACCGCCATACTATTAATAATGTGGCTCAGCGTTGTGACAATCGTCTTCCTTCAACCACAAGCTGGAATACAGGATTGGACTTTTATAAAATTTATTATTGTGCTATCTATTTAATAATTGTACACCATTACTAAAATCTAATATGAAGAAAATGTTACTTTTAATCAATAAACAAAAGAAAAGAATGACAAAAATTTTGGATCAGCGCTGGTGATGTATAATTTTGATTTAGAAAAAAATCGTTATCGTGACAAGTCAAAGTTTGTGTAACTACGAGAAAAAACTGTTTATCAAACGCAGAGAGAAGTTGTCGCGCAGTCATCACCATAGCGTTGATGCGACATGGGTGCCGCCTACATCGCATCACAGGATCCAAAACGATCGTCGACTGCCGACTATCATCCATCTTTTTTTGGCATCGTTAACCCTTCAATACCGATGCTTCATTAATCAACCGGTAAAGCTGTTCGCGAAATTGATGCGGCTCATTTCAGTTAGAACTTCACGGCGCGTTTAGAACGCATGTTCCTACATTCACTTCCCTCCATTCCTCCTCAAATTCGCACTCTTAACACTTTTTTTCGTGTTGCTTTCAGCGTTTTTCTACGACCATTGGTCAAACGATTACTAGACGCAGTATGTGACCACTGCAACCCTAACACAAATATCCAAATTTAAAATTCGATACCGTTTCATAATATTCGACATTTCTGAATATCAATTTAATAATTTATAATTAGTTTCATATTTGAATCAAATCATAATTTAATATTTGAGTTTCAATGACTATTTTTGGTTGGGCAGTGTAAGTTCTGTAAACTTTGTGGAATTAACTGTATCAAATCTGATATTCTAATTAATTAGGATTTTCAATCTTTTAATGGTTTGCTTAGTGGACCATTCCAAATTTCTCATTTATATATCGTATTGATTTTAGTGCACACGATATATATTATGTATGTTTTGCTTAATCAATATGGTTTGCATGTTTAATGATGTGTACTCGTTGATGGTAGAACTGAAATCGATTATAAATGTGTGTGAATAATAGAGGTTACTGGTTTTTAATATAAGATGGATAGGCGAAAATAATTTTCTGCGGGATTGCCATATATTTATAAGTGCCCGACTAAACTGTCAGTAACTTTAACAATTAACATTAGTTAAGCGTAACGTATATTATTATTATTAGATACATCAGTTATTTATTTCAGAGTTTTATATTTCGCATTTTTATTTAAACCAAAATAGTAGAAATAAATACGGTACCTAGCAAGCGTAATATATATTTGCTGCGTATATGAAAATAAATATCAAAGCTAGTTTTTCATAATAATATTATATAACAGAAAATAAGCAATGTCTATTTATAGAACAACAAAACATATTAAAACATGAGATAAGGTTCATAAAATGCGGTTTTATTTTCCATGAAGCTGTAAACAAGAATTTTCTTTTTAATTCACGAAAGATATTTATCTCTGTTGCAATAAATCGTCAACATCCCGTATCAAAGTTAAAATCTTCCGGTGTAAAAGATAACATCTGAAGCTCGCTATGAGCAATAAAAATAAGAAAATCCGGCGCATAAATGTGTCAGCTCACTTAACGTTTTAGAATCTTTTGAAAGTTCGCACAGGTAGTAGTAATCCGGATGCGTTCATTACTATCTTTTACGAAGTAATAAGTATTGTAATCATGAATAAATTAGATTTTGAGATTTTAACGAAAATGTTTTGACCTTCCCTGAATCAAATTGATTTTTAGCTGTGAGATTAATAAAACATTTACATATTTGTTTTATTTAAATTGCATAGAAAAAATGTAAATTCCTGAAAGTATTTCTGATTGACTGCATCATTGACGAACGTCTTCTTCAGTTGACGTTCACGAAACCAGGGGAATTCGAAACTCTGAAAGTGAGTTTGACAGTTGCGCGATTCTGGGTGATGATATAATTAACTGTCGATGTTTTAGTTTAGCTTGTTCAGAACAGAAATTTCGATTTTGTTTGTTGACAGGCGTAAATTTCTCTTGTTTAGATTAGATTTGACGTCAACATTATGATTTTCAACAGCATTTTGATAAGGGTTAAATGGAGTAATGCACCATTTTCGACACATAATAAATATCGTTTATTTTGTATGGAAGTGATTAAATTATGATTTCTAAGTTAATCAATGTAATTCAAAGGATGTATTTCAAAGCAAGCGAACGAAAATCGATTTTAAATTGATATAATTGATTTAAATTGCAACTTTGATACTGAAGCAGTTGATATGAACTTTAATCCTATTTCCATTCCCTATTACCGTAAGAAAGAGAGAATATTAAAAGTTTTATTCAAGTAATGAAGCGCTATGATTGTCAGAACGGAGTGATATATTTGTTTAAATTCGTATTCCATTTAGTGCAAATCGATAGATGTTTGCGATTTCCGTTTAAAATATTCGGAACTAGGTCACATAAAAGGTTCTGGTTAATCTCGGAACAGGAATCCAATTGGCACATGTTTAAGTCTCTTTGGACATCCAAAAGGTTCAAAGGAAAAGTAATTCGGTAACTTTTTCACGGAACGTTTCTCGGCCGCACGTAAAATATATTCTAATCGATTCTTTTGACATCGGTTCCTCCAAAACTGAGCCAAACAGATAAACTACGATCCTCAGACGACCCTAACCAATCAGCAATGGACATGTTGCGATACGTGTACTGACAGATACTTCACACTAAACTCCACCTCGCACTTTTACTACCTTTTTATTCATTTGTTTGTCTTTTACACTATCACACTAAATTAAATTACAATTATTCAATTATACGAATTGTGTCGAGTATCATCAATCAAGTTAAGAACTAATGCCAAATTACTCATGTGTAATAAGATTGGTGCATGCAACCTAGTCAAAAATACAAAATGCTCATATTCATTTTGATAAGCATTAATCTCTACATAGATTGAAAATATGTCAACAATTTTTTTTTTATGTTTACTGAGCTTTTGATTAATTTATTATCCTTGACCGTGAAGCTGTAAGCAAAATTGGGTTTCGTCCTGGTCCACGGATTTCTGCGAGAGACATCTCATTTACATGTTGACGGATTACAAGGGAGACATGAAATGGTGCTGTTTATAAATATTTATAAGTTATAACATTTAACAGACAGAATGACGTGACATAATTCATTAAAAATCGATCACAGAAAATGGATTAAATCTACAATTCTTTCAAGATTATTTTATTTAAAAAAAAACATGGTTTCCATAAACATTATGTGATATAATAGAGCTTTAAGAATTATAAATAAGAATGACCTATCCGGGATAGAAATACAAATTGCTTGTTTAACAATGATATTTAGATTCCCGTTTAGCTATTGTTTCAAAGTTTATGTAACAAGGAAAGTATTCAATTAGGAAAAGCACCACAATGCTTAACCATACAGAGGTAGAGTTGAGTAAATAGGCAAAACCAGGGTTAAGGGCTGTTGGTCTAGACACTGGAATTGTATATTAAGGAAAGTATAATAAGGAAGAGGAAAATGCAAATCTGTTGAATTAATAAACGAGGAGCGAGCAACCCGGTCCCCGAGTGAATTTAGTAAAAAGAACCGTCCCACTGACCCGCTTCATTTTTATGTCCTTTTTTGCATATTTTTATTGTAGACTGTTGAAGTTTCTTTTTATATCACTAGATTCTACGTTAATAAATATTCATCAGCAGTAAAAAAATAAAATTCAACCGGATGTTGGTGGCATTCTGATAAAATAACTCTGGCTTGAATGTCCATAGCCGGCTTGTATTATTTAATTTAATGGAAGCCATTGGATCGTTTATAAAATGCGTTTTTGAAGCAAGCAGATTGCTATATAAGGGATGTCTGAGCCATTGTTCACTTTCTTTGAATAATGTCGAAATTGAGCGAAAGGAAGAGAAAATTAATTACTCTTGAATTTGTACGAAGATCGAAAAGTGTTACTAGCGACATTTATAACATCCGTTAACTATTTGTAGATAGTTTTTGCTTAAAGATTTAACTAAATTTTTCGCGGCTCAAACTCAATAACGTCTTATAGCTTTGCCGTGATCTTTGACTTGATTAATTAATTAACAAAACAAACAATATTTAATTAGAATTTTAGTAGCATTTATTTTTCTAACGAAAATAAATGATCACCAATGTAATCAAGTGATGATACAAAAGAATGCCTAGCGCCAATGTCAGTAAAATAAAAATTAATTAAATATAATTTATTCATTAAGTAATCTATTTAGACAGTGTACTGTGTGAGGAGTGAAAAAAATTAACTGTGAACAGCGACGTTTCTCCTTTTAGAAATGTCAGCCATTTTGTTTTCTCATTTTTCATTTCGGCTATTTTTGCATACGGCATGTCGTGGCGCTGACTAATTCGCTGAGACACGTGACGAGAACACACAAAACAAAAGAAAGCACTTTCTTTCTTTCTTTCTGACGATAGAACCAAGAGAAATCTAATTTCGGGACTTCACGAATGCATTTGTGTCAATGTGTCCGTTTCCTACAACGTATGCGTGCACTGTATGCGCTATCCTTATAACTATACGGATTTTCGCTATTGTATGCTCGTTTATGTCTGTATATATTGTTTTTTTTTTCTTTGTGTGTTTGCTATCCTGGTATTCATGAATCAACTATTATTTCCTTGACTGCTTTTTTCTGCCATTAGGTGTTTGTGTGTGTGTGTGTGTTTTTTTAATCTGCAGGCGGCCGGCAGTCGAGAGGCGTCTCATTAGACAAAATGGAATCGATTTGTGGTTAAGGCTAGCACGAGGCTTTGAGGTGAAAACTCGCGTTGGTACAGAAAAGCTTTCTTTGCAGACAAACGGCTTTGTTGTTTCTTATTATCTTCGGTTATGGGTATTCTTTGTCGAGATTTATTGTCTGGTGTGTTGAGATGTTGTACAACACCACCACCCATCTTCAAAAGCGAACACTATAAACTCATTCTCTTTTAATTTTCACTGACGCCTTTTGGCGTTCTCACAAATTATATCTTCTCTTCAGAACCGTATACAGCACAACGATATATTTACCGTCATTCATCATTGTCTTTTTCGAGATCACAAATGAGATGAAAACATTCAGCTAGAAGAGCTAAATTAAACATATCCTAAAGCTGAATGAGAAGTATAACATATTTAATAAACTTTTCTGTAAATGAGATATCTAATAATCTAATAAATGTCTACAATAATGTTAAATGCAGGTCTAAACATTCATTCTTTAGTAAATTAAAGAAAGATAATTAAAATTGTTTTCCTTTTGAAGAATCTTAATTTTCTAAATAATCCATATCCAAAAAGAAAATATGTGTGCCTAGAACGGTCCTGCATTTTCATGTTTTTCTTTCATCCAGTGTTTTGTACTTTAATAGAATTTAGTTTCGTGGCGTCGCACATAAAAGCAAGAAGGTACGTCGTGAAAAGCTGCGACGACATCTTTGTACCGGGCTGCACTGCATCGAAAGTCTATTGCTGTCTTCACAGTGAAACTGGAATGAATAAATGAACAACTGAGACTCACAAAGTGAGTGGAAACTCTGAATAATTGATCAAAGTGGAGCGCTCTGGCGAGGACTCGTATGAATTATTTACTGTAAACCCTTTACGTATTTGTTTATTCTGGGGAAATGTAACGTGTTCTGCCAGAATTATCTTTTTATAAATCCACGTGTGTGTCTGCGTGCATACGTGCGCTGCTGTGTATTGGTACATGTTTCAAAGTAGTTATAGTGGTTATACATTTTCCGTGCATGCGATGTCAGTCGACGAGACTAAAGATTCCAACGTACGAATAGAACACGGAACATTTACAAAACCACAAAGCTTAAAAAAGGACTGACTTTTTTCTGTGCTTCACCAATCGAAATTTATATAAAACTTATTACGAATTGCTACAAAATATGAACAACATATAAATTCACGTAGCTAAGGCCACGTTCAAATATAGCACAAAATAAATGTAAAAATTCCTTAGTCATAATTCATAATGTTCGCAAATTTATGATATGATAAATTATTGAATATCTAGTAAAAATTTTCTTCATAAATGCTTAACCAAATACAGTTATTTTTAAATTTAAATAATAAATATATAATATATTGTTTTACACTTTATTAAATATACATTTTTTTTTAATAATCATTTACGAAACTGAATCGGTCAAACAATTTTACCAATGTTACAATTATGAGTATGTATAGTCAAAACAGGTGATGTATATAAAGAAATAAACTGTACAAAGATATTCATTTGTCATTTAAATTGGAATTTGCACTGTCAGCTGCAAACTCATTGTTGCAAAGATCTGTTTAAAACCACGTTGGCCTGTAAAAAAGACGATTTGTCTTCCGATTTCTCAGAAGTCTTAAACTCTCTAGAAAACAGCTAGAAGAACTCAGGGTGCTAGCAAGCAACTGCACGGCAACGCGTCGGTCGGGCCAAATTAAAAACTACGAGAGAAACGTGGTTGTCACTTTACACTTCATTTGTCCAATTCGCTAGTATTTATTTTACCGACTTTTCTAACAAGTACTTTCACTCAAGAACAAGAAGAAAAATACTATCCAAAAAATCTCACCAGACATTTATTTAATTTGTAGTTGATAGTTTAAATGTCAATGTTACTGGATTGATTATTTTTACAAAGTTTATTTATTTTATTTAAAAAAAAATCTTGCTAGTGTTATAAATGGTTAGCTTCAAATTGCAGTAGTACCACAATGGCAATGAATTGTTTTATGTAGCTCTTAAATTGAATTAAATTTCATACATATACGCTTGGATTGCATTCAAAACGTAAGCAGCACCAAACAAGAAATAAATAATATAAATGTTTACGCTAGTTCATGTCGTAGCTCATATATTCAACTGGTTTAGTTGTACACTTGTGGCATAAATATATAGTCTCCAAGTGGCAAACATCCAAAAACTACGATAAACGAACGCGATACAGCATTTGGTTTACGGTATAGATAAAATGTGCCAAAAACTGCTCACTGGAATATCTTTTTCTCGGCGCTCGGCATATCAAGCCAATCTTAAGATATGAGTTTACGCCAACGGCATCTTCAAAATCAAGGAACAAAACAAGTTGTTGGGGATAAAAGGAATTTAGTTAAAACAATAGATTGTTCATTTTAAGAGAAGAATATTATTTATTTAAAGAAAATTAATTATTATTTCTTGCATTGCGAATACTGAATAAACTAGAAAGAGAAATAAATTATTGCAAACGTTCGTTTCATTGCGCAAATCATACGAATAACAAATTTATATTTTGGTTAAAACTGATGGAAAATGAAAAAAAAATAACAAACGAAAAATGAGGTCTACGCGTGTGTCTAGTATAATATGCAAGCATTTGTGAAAAGCAATCAGATATGAGGATATGACAGAGTTTATATTTACATAGAGTATAAGGATCTCGTCGACAGTAGCGCCCGTCAACTGGATGGAAGGGCAAAGAGTGGAGAGGGGTTGCACCGACTATTCCTACTGTATTATGCAATAGGCGTTTTATTTTTTCCGTACAGTATATGTCACACAGAAATGAGTTTGTGCGAGTAAATTTTCCGCAAGCACATGCACTTTAATATAAATGAACGTATGTGATTATGTTTTATTACAGATGTCCTCTTTTAAGCCTTTAAAGGAGCGCCATATTTGTCATAAATGTTTTAAATATAATTATTTTATTCTTTTTTCTCGCATTATCGTTTTAATGAGATACAGATCAGCATACAACTGATGGGGATACCGGTTATTTAACCATTTCGAAATTGCTTCGCCAAAAGAATAACAAATAAACAGATTTCACAACAGTAAACAATATCCAAATTTAACCGTGTTTCCTTTTGTTGATTTTGTACTCTCAAATGGATTGAAAACACACCAATGACGGAGGTTTTGGATTGAATATTTGATCTGTGGTATATTCAAAGCATTTCCTTGTCAAATTGTTAACTAAATTTCATCATTTATGAAGTCGAATGCAAAACAGACTTTTTAACAAAAAAAAAAAAACAAACAAACAAACAGATTTTTTTTATTTATACATTTTGAAGCGAATTGGTAAATGCTGCACTTGTATAATCAGATCATATTTCTTGCGTATGTTTGCAATTAACTAGCAAAACTAATTTGAATTTTTTTTTTTCATTTCGCAACTTATACGTGCGTAATAATTATACATAACAAACGGTGGATCTCCCTACCATTAATCTATGTTTGCGATGAAAAGTCACTTAATAATAACATCAAACGTGGTTTCCATGTGACTGCTCGTTTTCGGGTCGTATTATATACCAGAGTTATTTGCGGGAAAGTGGCAATTTGAGACGAACCCCTCGGGATACTACTTTGCCCGATTTTTGGTGCCAGCTGCTAAAAACTTTTGGCTTTGCCTTGTGAATCCTGTCTTCTACGTAGAAAAGGGTTTCAAACAATCACTTCACAAACGAGAAACGGAAACTCGGTTAACGCTAGATTCAGACATTCTAATCTAAATTTACTTGCTTCATGTCATCCCTTATCTTGTCGTTGCTAGAAAGGAAATTTGATCTTAAAATATTTCGTTATATCAGTTTTGATTTCTAACCATAATTTATCTATTTATAAAAATCAATAATCATAAAATAAAATTACCAAATTGAAAGAAATTGCTATGTTTTTGGACTAATTTAGAAGAAATATTATTAACAAAAAAAAGTTTTATTTAAAATCCATGTATATAGTAACATATCGAGCAACTAATTAAAACCATGTAAATTCAAACAGAATAAGTATATTAATGATAACATAATATCAACAGAAATTACAACATTCTAGCGCCATTGTTGTAAAGGTACTCCTCTAATATTTAAATTCATTCGTACATCTCTAGCTATGTTTCAAATTGTTCCCTCTACACGATAATGTAAATGCAGAACAACCAAACGTACATATAAATTTTACATACTGAAATGGTAGTCTAGGATTGGGAATGCCTGGTTTTAGTGTTATTGTCATTGTAGTCCAGTGTTCTTGAATATTTTATGGTACAAGTTCATCAAAATATTAACTACTAGAATGTGTAATAGTTGTGGTTGTACGTAGCTTTAGTTTTGACTACGAATTGTAGTCGTTGGGTATTAATGAAATCTTTTGGGCACATATTTCTTAATATGTAACTTGATAATTTTATGATTCCAACAACTTAAATTGTTGGTCAATCGTGCTTTTCCGTTTTAGATAAAATGCAAATCTGGCACTATGCCACTGGTTCCTAATAATAATTGTCTGGCTTTGATTTGAATCCCTAAATATGGCAAAGCGCAATAATGATGTTTAGTTATGTATAGCTATAGCTGTAGCATACGATTGCTTTAGCGATGTAGTACAAAGTTAAACGGATCCCAATTACTGTGTAGTGCACGTCGTTATTTTTGCCAATAGCCATTGTGCGAGATAGGTCACGTGCACCAATTAATAATAACACCTGTCTCACTAACATTGGCCGCTCGCATATATGCTAAACTCTCATGAACCCATTGATAACGCTTATTGCTGCTGACCTCTGTTTCCATAGCTACGCAGTATTCTCTGCAAATTGCATTCATGCCACTAATAATCACAAATTTGCATCCATGCAAGTTACAGCCCAGCAGCGTATGTTCCCATTATGTAACCACAACCGTCTGATGACGCATGAGCGTTGTTCCGGATCGTGTTCCGACTCTGTAGCTGTCATCGTACCGGAACGATATGTTCTGATGCTCACTGAGAATCTAATATCACGCTGATTTTCCATCTCCTTTGATAACAGGGCAGGCATATGCATACCTGCCGTCGAGCAAACCACCCATCGATACATTTAATTAAAAATGCTAAATTATTTGGACATGTATAAAATCAAAAGCATTCGTAAAAACAAAAAGAATAAGAAATACGTATTAAAATTCATCAAATATAGAAAAGAGTAATATTTCTCGTTACATGATCTATTTGCAGCAGGGCTTGTCAGAAGCGTGTTGTCGAGCCAATTCATTCTTACAATTAACCCTGTGGCCCGTCGCTGCAGCCGCCCCGTGTCGCCGCCGCCGGCTCTGACGTCCTAACAAAGTGCGCAAAACCCCATTATTAAACAACTTGAGGAACCTCTTTAGCCACCCCGCAACGCAATACTATGGAGGGCGCCACGCAACGCTATCACGATGATCCAACACTTTCATTTATTTTTCCTTTATTTGTACTACTTTATTAGAGTGCCTACTGCGAATTTAAAAGCTTGTCACATGACTTTTCTTTATATTCAGTTTTAGTTACCCTATTATTAATATAATCTAACCATCTCTAATGTCTTTATTTTTTAACCTCTGATATTTGAACCAAAATATCAATTATTTTAACTATGATTACGGCTTATTGACATTAATACACGCGTGCTAAACATAATTCGTTGTTTAATTTTGGAAAATTGCACATAATTAGAAAGATACATTTTTAGAAGATAATTCAGTTAAACATTATTAAATAATGAACACTTAATTAAACTGTTTAACCATTAAACATTTATTTATTTTTAATAAGCAACTAATTAGGTAAATGCTTGTAAATTAGCAATATAAAACTAACGAGCAAGATGAAAATTATTAGAGCCGTTTGCATAAATCATGATGGCTATTGTAAATTATTACCTAAGCGTATACAGACGCTTATTTTAATCTTTCAATTTCTTAACTGTAACGTGAGAATTTAAGAGATGTTGTTGCCGCATATTTTGTATGTATCATTTTACGCGAATATAAACTCGTTCGTAATGCATGCTTGCCTACATAAAGTTACATTAATTATATTTCCGTAATTGCAAAACGAGAAGTATTTACCAAAATAACTCAAATTGAATAGTGCTACAATTTCACAAACGCTTAAAATTACAAATAAATAACAGACAATGTCACCAACTATCGAACCTTCGGTGATTTTTTAATATATTTTTTTAAATAATTAAGAACATTTAATATGTGAAAATTTTTCAGGAAAACCATATTTTGGGTAAGCTACTAACTACATTATCGAATTGATATCTCAAATACGTAAATATGTTTTTGCATGTTATTCCCTTATAATCTATATTTCCTTTCGGCAAGTACTTTTAAAATATCGTTTCATCTCTCGTATTTCTCATACTAGAATGCCGATGTTGTAAGTACCCTAATTTACCGGTTGATGTAACAAGATTTTACCTATGCAAAGAAATGCGTTCGTTTCGTATTAATGCGAGCAATTCACTCGGAATCACTTTTAAAAAGGTTTTTTTTTTCATAGAAATTTTATTGAGAAGTTTTAAGTGTTTTCTGCGTACGCTTCCACATTTTGTTTTACTACGAATTGGAAATGTATGTCACGACAGAAAATGGCAAATACAAAAGCATAAAAAAAGCTTGTATGGTTTAATCAAGTTTTTTTTTATCTAGAACTTAAGTACCTATATGGCCATAATAATTTTAAAATAAAACATTTTTGTTACTAATTATACAATATTAAAATACTTGTCCAAATTTATCTTAAGTACTCACAGCGCATCTTCAGAATACTTTTAAAGTAATAAATAAGACACAAAATAAAATGTAGCTGTGGATTGGATGAATACGTACTCCAGTTTTTATATTAATGGTTATACGGCTTGCTGTTGTGATCAACTCATGCATTACCTGTTTCCATTTTCTTTTACCCCAATTTCTATCCTCTTTCAACCTCCCTGCCGCCTTGTAGCCTAAGCATTTTGCCGCGCGTTCGTTTCGCCGCTGTTAACGTTTCTACGCTCAATGTTTCTAATTAAGTGGAGAGTTGACGCCGTTGCTAGCACAGGCGCCGGTTAATACTAATTAGTCGAGCATAATACCCCCGGGTACAGTTAATGAAAATATACTTGAACCTGTTAGTCTTACTACCCCTGCGTTTCTTCATCCCACATGACGCCTACCACCAACGAGCCACCCATGAAAATATCGTACACACAAAAAAATGAAAGTAGCAAACCCTTCTGCTAAACATGGGTTTGTTGTAAAGAATATTTTGCGTCTAATTGGTTCAAATGTAACGCAAAAAAATATATATGTTACAGTTTGTACTTAAATTATGTGTTAATTGCATATTCACCTATTTCAATTAATTAATTATCACCAAAATACAAGAACAAATTAATATGCGTCGATAGAACCAATCTTTAAATAAAATATTATTAATTTTACTAAAAATACATTATTTCTTATTCTTTCATTATTGTGTCTACTTGAAATGTGGCGGCATTGTACGATACTACATGACAATTTAAGGTAGAGTAGGAAGGAATCGACAGTAATTACATTAGCATCTGTTAGTATTATTATACAATTAGTGTGAAGTCATGTTACAATTAGTACCGGTACAATCGATAAACCAGCGTGCATTATTAAATTAACGCAGAAAGTAATTGGGGTACGCGAATATCTACGAAGTGAGATGTCATATTCACGGGTGTAAGGTTGCAATTGGGCCGCGACCATGTGAATCGTTATCCGGAATTCCGGGGCTGATACGCTTGAAGTGACATCAAATAACCGATAGAATTAATTAATAAAAACATTAAACTGTTTCATACATCATCAAAATAGTATAGATAATTAAAGCATGAAAATCAGTTTGATTTTCCAGAAAACAAGAGCAATAATTATCTTCGTCATTAGTGATTTTATATTTATGATAGCAAAAATTGCATTTAAGAATATTGAGTAAAAAGATTTTCTTTTGTTCGAAATTTCTTATAAAATTAATAATAAATTTGATTTTGTTGCTTTTCTGCTTGAATGAAATTTCATTTTACAGCAAATTACAACACATTGAAGAATTAAAAATAAAACAGAAAATACAGTTAAATTCAACTGAAACATAAATAATTGTCTTTTTTTGAAAATCGATATTTATATTTGTGTAGTGTGTCTAGACAGCTGTTACAGTGTTATTAATTTACAGTTTCTATCCGGTCGAGGCAATTATATAAATTGAAATCATTTACAGATTGCGTAGTTCACATTTAACGAGGTGCGAAGAGCACGCAATTTTAATTGTTTTCGATATAACGCACGGCACGCACTCTTTTATCGTTTCCGTTGTTGGCGCGGCTGTCCTAGTCCCAGTCCAGTTTAATCTGTAATTTTCACAGTTTCACACCAGGGACGCGCATGCCATTATTAACTCTACTGATTTTCAATTTTATTTAATCTGGCGTCTATTTTTTGCGACAAATTATATCATACTATTACAATTATTTACTTTAAACCACCAAGGATTGATAATGATTCGACTGAAATATACGTTATAATAATGTTATTACCAATGGAGTAACTTACTTACAGTAAAAATTAAAAAAAAAAAAACTGATTAAAAATATCTCTTAGTATAATATCCGTAGCTGCAATTTGGTTTCAATTACTTAAAATATTTTTCAATGGCAGAATCAAAAAAATGATAATGCTTTATTTGACGCTACATATAATCAATATTTAGTATAATTAGAAATGTGAAATATGGTACTCACCGTCATTGGGCAGAATGATCATGGAAGCGCATAGCATAAAACCGCAAAGTAACAAGCCAGTAAATCATGAGTACATTAACGGCGGTGGCTGGTCGTATTTCGCGCAGCTGTATATCGTAGTTTAATGTCCCACCAAACAGAACTAATATTATAATGAAACACACCTTGCCCGCACATACATACAAACATATATGTACCGACTGTCTTCCTCTAACCGCATCACACCTGATATACACCAGCATTACTGTAATAGATGCTTAATTACATTTAACACATAAGCGCACTACCCCTAATGTCCTTCGGTCATCTTCTACACTACACTCATATACATCAAAGTACACAATCACTAATAGTTAACTGCGAACCGCACTAATTTGCTACAATTACAAACAAATCTGTAAATTTCTTATACAAACTAACAGAACTTCAAAATAAATGTATCCAATGTGTAACTTTAAACTTGCATATTGTATACCAAAATATTCCCTTCTTAATTATTATATATGTTTATATGCATAAATATTAAAATGAATTGCACCAATATGTAAATAGATTCTATAATTATTGTGTAATATGCTCAAAAATAGTATAACCGATTCTCGACAATTTACTCGTATTACATTATAATGGTTATTTAATATTGCTTATAGTTAAATATATTCAAATAAAATTTTCAATGTAAAATAAGTTTTGAAGCAAATAAATGAATAACATTGGAATCAAATCTATTTATGTACGTGCGGTATGAAAGCGATACTACTCCAACGAACAGTTATATATTTTATGTAAGACACTCGTTCGGACCAACTTTAATTGGTTAAATTAAATTACGTATAGAAACAAGTTTTGTAGCTAAATATTTCTTTGAATGTGTATGTAGATATCTGAAGAGAACTCAAATTTATGTCCTGATTTTATTTTTGTTTGTATACCTAGTACTGGTTAGTACTATTCAAATGAATGTTCTGTTTGCAGTGAAGACAATTACGAGAAAATATGTCGTGTGCAAAATTGTATGATGTATTGTGTGATAATTATATATCAAAAGGTGTGTGAGTATAAATTGGTTAATTATAACTGATACATATTGATTCTATAAGAGGTAACTATAATGCAATTTTTAATTCCAATATTAAAGATAAAAGTGAATCTTTAGCGAATTCATGGCTTTATATTTAAAACTATGCAGAAATTTAAAAAAATTATAATTTGTTACTATTTCTTGTAAAATATTTATTTTTTTGCATAGTCAATTTTGCTTTTATAATATGGAGTATGATGTAAAATGAAAATACATTTGTTTTTAAATGCTTTCAAAATGACTATTATTAGGAGAATAAAACCAGACACTTATTAGAAATTTGAAACTAAATTTAGAACCATTTTCCTGAAATCTATGTTATTATATGAAATTGTACAGCCACCTATAGATAGATAACAATCCCCTGTTCCGACGTCTATGCAAATCTATAACACATCGATAGGTCGTTGTTGCATCCGATTCTATGCCATATCCACCCACATCCTGAATGCATTTCATAAATTACATCCTGATAATGGTGGGCATGCATGGTATGGGTGTGCCAAATACCTACCTTCGGTTCGCTATACGATCAGTGTTTACCGCTGCTGTATTTTCTATTTTCCTTTTTTAATACAGCAATTTTTCTAAAAGCATCCTGAACGGATATAGAAAAATATGTTGTGCCCTTTTTTTCATTAAGCTATTCAACTAAAACTTGTACGATCAAAGTCGTCATTAGTTATTGGATACCCATATTTTTCTATTAATAATTTTCTCATGCAACCTAACCTACGTTGCAGTATTACAGGCTAGTCTGTAAACTAGGCTACAGAAATGCTTGTTTTTAGCTCGATTTTTTATTACTACAAAATATTCGTATGCACATTTAGCAGAGAATTCTATTTTCTAAGTTAGATACCTATTATTTTTAATTGCAATTTTAATACTACGAAAATTAATTCAGTCGTTAAATTTAATAAATCAAATAACACTTATACATTGTTTTGACGATTCTAGTAATTAGAAATCATATTTGATTTATTAGTAATTTGGACCAAATGATAAAATAATGAAATATTCATTGTTCTTTTGTATAGCTATTTATTTATATATTCCCAATAAATAGCGCATAAAATCCATTGATCAAAATGTTCATTTAATATTTGACTATCCACTCAATGACAGACATATGCTATTCTTCTCGACGTTGCCATCGCTACCCTGTTGTTTCGAAGCGGTATCAGTTACACGTATTGTGCGTATAGAATGATGTGTGATTGCCACTCTAGATAAAATGTTTGTTGTAGTCTACTACATATATATAGAAATGCGTTAGGAATGGAAACATCCCTCGATGGCGCTGCCTCCATTTGATATGTATGTGTGTGTGTGACTCCCAACGGTATTTTATACTATAACAAAACCCAATGGAAAGTATCTATTACATATATGAGAATACAGTCAACATGCGGCCTAGAAATTCTAGAATACAAAATGTATAAGTGTTAACGCTCACACGACTCTTCAAAAAAGAAAATGTAAATATACACTTATACGTTGTACTTGGGGGTTAGTTATTTGTTATAAGGCATATGGTTTACGGAACAATAGAACTGTATTCTTTTGTAAAAGTAAATTTAATCAAGGGCTAATATCTTTACTGGCTTTCCAAGTGTCCCAAAAATATTTCACCGTTTGAATATTGTGTTTCAAATTTATCAAATGTTATACCTTTCAGAACAAAAACATATTTTTCATATTAGTACTTCAAACGCTTTTTACTTATTTTAAACCAACCAATTCTTACACTCTTTCTGCATTACAATAATAACGCTTTCCATCTATTTAGTTTAGTATTATATTGACTACATTTGATTCATAATGTTAAGATTATGATATGTAGCAACATCTACTTATGTAATAATAAAATAAAAACTTTTGAAATTAGTATACATTATTGCTTATTACCCGACGTCGAATAAGTTTAAGCTGTAACTACTTTCAAGTTAGTCTGAATACATGATTTCGTTATGAGACTCTAGGCAGTTCGTAATCGGATTAAAATGATCTTAAATCAGATTCTACATTAAACTAGGCTACATTATGTATGGATCTGATTAGGTTTACACATATAGAACTTGTTGAATTTACAAATGCAGGACATGGCAACCCATCATATATTTAGCATAAGTATTATTAACATTTTGCGAAGATTAAATTGTATCAGAATCATGATATCATGAAATTGAAACGAATAAATATGGTATGCTACCCAAAAAATTACTTTCTTATTTATTTTGCATACATTTTTAGACAAACATAAAAATAACAATTTTATGTAACTGATATAATAGGTATAATAATGAGAAATCTTCGTTGGGTTGTGAGAATTAATGCATCGTAAAAGTATCTTCATATATATAGAAAGTATTTAATTTGTGCAATTTCCTGTAAAATGTTGATGGTCGAACTTTAGCATAGTATCTAATGGTGTCGATTATCTGCATGGAACCAAAGCATGTCATTCGATAGGGAAATTTAATTTATCACTATCCTTCGGTAATTAATCCTAATATCTGTGTTCGTAATTAATTACCCGTTACACACGAGCAGATAATGTAAGTAAATTTTAATGATTTTCGCAGCTACCTATACTACCTACCTATCTAGATATATCTATACTTTGGTAACAAAAACAAACCTACATATTCCAAAGCGCCCGACAGCTTTTGGAGTTTATTCGCAAATATTCATTAAACGTGTTATTAAAATTGATAATTACTAATTAGAGTTAGCCGAATCAGTTGATGTGGGTATGAGCCAGGGTTCGGTACCTCAAATATCTAATTATTTTCTAAAGTTTAATTATACACGTTATGCAGATTACAATATCGCTGGTTTTATGTGCTATATAAACGGTTTTATTATAAAATATTACATTTTAGATTAATCGGACCCTACACATTACTATACAGACTAATTTTAGCATTATATTAGTTTGATATTCACAACTATGCCCTTCTTTGAGTAGAATTCGATAAATTATGGAATTATTTTTCTTTCATGTATAGGTTTTGGTTTACCTATGAAAATTTCTGTTTAGCAAAATTTTGTTTCTATTCTTCATGAAATCCCAGATAATTTGATTATTTTTGTAACTCTTAAACTTTCTTTAGTCAACTGCGAATTTAAACCTGCTATTAGATTTATTTGATTAGTTCTTTACGAACGGCAACAATGCTCTTCTGAATCCAATTACCCAGGAGCATATGTGACACTCAAATTACATTTTGATGAAGGTTTATTTCTGTGACATATTCTGTTTTCCGGAAATTTGTGTCAACCATAGAAGTTACTCGAGTTTCAAAAATTAATTTTACATTTAAATTAAGCTAATTTAGTTTCCAGTGACATTTGATATACTTTCCATTAGTTATCAAGTATTTAAAAAAAACAGCTGCTTTAGCAATGCTTAACTAACCGAATCAAAATGTATGGTCATATAATTTGATATCCGTTTAAATGGAAAAATCTTTATTTGCGTGTTTATATTTGACAATTTATGTCTGACAATAACTATATTTACAGGAAATAAATTATTGAAACCATAAAAAAAATAGGTACAATATTTTAACTACTATTAAAATTTGCGATATATTTGTAATAAAGTACTTTTATTTAATATTAACTCAAAGTAGGGATACAACTATCATAAGGTTTTAATTTATTTTTATTTCATAGTTTAAGAGGGAAATTCGATATTTAAATGTTCAGGGTAACAAATTATGAATACAAAAAATCTGTATTCTACATTAGAATCATAAAAGAATAATGCAATTAACATAAATAACTATTCAAGCTACGGGTTATTATAGAGTAGTTGCAAGATAAGCAAGCATGTCGACGTATATTTTGAGTAACTCTGGTCGGGTGGGTTAGTTGAATAGAACCCTCTTAGATAGCTCCACCACAGAACAACATAAGTTATGCATGCATATACGAAGTGTTCACATTCACACTTGTACGCATACATACAAGAAGCAATGTGGCTGTCTCAGTTACGATGTACCAGACTTTCAATGATTAATTACTAACAGTAATCCGACATTTCTGTGCGCCCGTACGGGTTGTATCGCGGCTATCAGCGGCTGGAGTAACAATGTGTGAGGTTGAGTTTAGTGGTTGGACGACAGAAGTGCGCCACGGCCGAGACCGCAACACTGCTCTCCGTCTCCTTCTTCTTCTTATGCCAATCCTAACCGTACTGGAGGACAAGATATCATACGAAAAGTCGGTTTTGTGTTTGCTCAGCACCAAACGACAAAGGTCCAAGAAGTTATGCTATTATTTGTTTTTCAGACCATAATTGTTCGAGCAAGTTGGCGGTTGAATTTCAACCAAAAACTTGATTTATCTCATGACAAATGGTCCAACTCTATCTATTTACTACCACCAATTCCGATCTCATGTTTAAATATTTACACACGGTATAGTTCAAAATAATTGTTATATTATTATTATTTCTGTCAGCTATACATTATTAATATTCGTACAACAAAATGCTTTATTATAATTTATTGGTGACTTTGATGGTTTTTTTTTTCGTTTGAATTTTTTTATTCAAACTTAACCGCGAATGAGCCACTGTTATTTTGGTGGTAAATGATGAAGCTGAAGGGGAACGTTACTATCAACGTAACATGGTAATTTCCTAGTGCCGAGCCGCCCCTTCTAACGCATTCTGTCGCTCAGCTAGCTTGATAAATACAAACGATATTGAGATAGTGATCTGTAATGCCGTCGGTAGGCGTACACGCAAATCCTTATACGACGCGTCACATCGCATCCTGTCGTGATGCCAGCCGTGGTAAAGTCGACACCGCTGGGATAATCGACTCGACTGTTACAATTCAACCTATAGATCGTTCCCCTGCTTTTTTCCTTACATGTCAAAGTCACGCTGGTTGTATAAAAATTGGGGAGACTTTCAAATATAAAATTGACTGAAATATTTCATTGTATAGCTATGATGAATAAAGTTGCTAATATTGCGTATTTTAATGAAAAAGTTACTCTTTGCGTATTGAACGAAATATTAGAATTTTTAAGAACGCAGTATATATATATAGTTGGGATATATAATGTAATGTATACCTATAGAAGTGACGCAAGTGCTAGAATTTCGTATAATAGTTAAACAAATGTTGTTCTCGAATTGTGTGAGTGTGCAAACACGAAGCCTGCTTGCGTGAAACATTGACTGTGTCAACCGGAAACATAACGAGCACGAGAAGTGGTTTGTCGCTCTCCCTGGCACCGTCGATTCCGGTGCTGGTGGCACGACATCGCTTGCGTTCGTTCGGACTACCAACTACTGCTGCTGCTGTATGTGTCAGACGGTGTATGTAGGTAGAGAATGAAGCGATTATCCGAATCGAGAACGGCAGACCACTGAAGCGAGTTGACATAAACCGACTCGATGGGAGTGCATTTGTTCCTTCCTATCGGTGAATGTGATTAAAGGGCGTGGTATTTCACTAAATTTACAAGCTCCTATATAGAAAACAAACAATAAACACAATTAAAACCTTTTTAGTAGTTTTATTCCATTATATTTTGCCATGGGTCTAGATAAACTCCAAGATAGGATAGTAAAATTATTTGCAGAAACTCAAATGAATTAGACTTTAAAGCAGTTAATTTTTTTGTCGGTAACACTACAAGCAGTAACATTTGGTAGTTAAACCTAACATAAAAGTCAAGCATTACTTAAGTGTATACATAAATACTTACATCAGTGTGCAATACAAAAACTAGTCAGGTGTTAATAATTTTTTGTTGAGCACAGGAAATTTTATTTCTTTTAACGTAATTTTTAGGTGCGATCAAAATTAAGTATCCGTTCGTGAGCGAAAGAACGTCTATAAATCCAGATAAAAAACGGAGTCCATAAGGTGTATGTGTGAAAATGGCTCATAATTTTACAATTATAGCAAAGATCTCATCGTCCAATCTACCAGCTTAGATCTTTCAAGTCTGTGTGTGTGTGTGTGTATTTCCAATCGTTTTATAGCTGGGCCACTCTGTTCGTTTACCGGAAGCGCTGATGATCATATCTCGATTTGGGTCACACTTGGTGTCCCAATCTGTGATTGGTCGACTAGTTTGACACCTTGACATTCCCGGTGTTGTAATTGGTCCGTTGCCATTACCCTTTCCACTCCAAAAACTTCCTTTGTTTCGTGTGGCGGAGGTCTTAGAATTATCATAGCAATGTGTATAGGACTTAACAATTTATGAATATGTATGAATGGATAAATAATGCGTGGAGTATGTTTGTGTGCGTTTGCATTCATGTATGTGTACACCGAACATGGCCTCTTAGAGGTATGTAGGTATGTCCAAAAAACAGGATGTACTTACTTTAATGGTGATTATTGTTCGACATAAACGCGCTAAACGGATTGGTTGACTTGAATGAAATTCAACTTCGTTTCTTAACGGAAGGTTCCAATTTACCAACCCCTTTTTCTAAACATAAATTATTCTTTTTAAATACACCTAAACTAAATTGACATTCTTTATTCAATTTTGGCTGTGCTTATCTCAAATTTTATACCAATTCAATTACATGTTCTGTAATGAAATAAAATTTTTGAATATAAATTACCGACTTATAAAAAATAATTTAGATTTCCAAAATTAATTCTCTCAACATGTATAAAATTTTACTCCAAAAATCTTTCTATAATTAAAAATCTTAAAACTTTGTAGGAAACTACGCTTTAATTTGAAATTCTAAAATGCATCATATATTAGGTAGACATTGGAATGCAATTTGTATTATTAACGTAACATGACTTTCGGAATGAATTAATGCAATTGCAATATTACGTATGTTAATTATTTGCGATAATTGATGATAGCACAACTTTTATTAACCTATTATACTGCGCACATGCATCGCACAGGTACACATATATTTCCAATCTGTCTATACCACAAATATTTATTTTCAAACTATTTTGATAACTACTAAAACAATAACAAGCATAATGATTGGTGTAATCTAAATTATGCGTTGTTTAAATTGGCAACAACCGAGCTCATGCTAATTATTTATTTATTTTTAAAATATAAATAATATATTTCAGTTTATGGACACAGTACTTTGTGTTAATATACAAAAATTAATGAGCCGTTCATTGTGTGTATTGAAAAGGAAAAATAACAATAATATTCTACACAGCTGTAATGCACGAACATTTAAAACAAACCAAATCGTGCAATAGTCATAATATATTGCTATAGTTATATAACAAATAACACTATTAAACAAATATACAAACTTTTTAATTTAACAAGGGAATGACGTTTTATTATAAAATAAAAATAAAATAATTATGGTCCGGACACTATGATAGAATAACAGTATGAAACGTATTATTATACTATGTACATTTGCGTAATAGCAAAATGAAATTAGCAAGTATTAAATGGTGCAAAATAAATTAAAATAATCTAGTACATATGTATAACACACAGAGGCAGACAGAAACAAAAGAAAATAAAAACTATAAGAATGAAAGCCCTAGGCGTACGCAATCCGCCATGCAGTGTAGCATTGTGAGCAAATATAGTGGTTGTTGGCAAAAGAGAGAAGGTCCCTCAGAGAATGCAGACACGTACGCGTCCTGCAGAAATGGTGGCAGTTGGACCAGTGGCGGTTTGCAGAAGATTACGCTCCGAGACTCATCCAGCCATAGACGCAAAATAATTATAGTGCTGTCCTGCATTTAACTCGTTAAATATGAGAGCGTAAATAAAAATGTTGTAAAAGTCAATTACACGAGGACACTGATTAGTTAGAATAAATCTTTATTTTGTATAGAAATGATCGGGGATTAGTTGGAGTCAATTTGTTAGTTTTCATCTATGTTTTCTACTGTCGCCTTCCTATGAATTGAATGTGCGAGCTGCCACTGGTCGGTGGTAGTGGTAGAAATGGTAGTGGTTCATTCGCATGCCTGAGGCCTCTTTATGTCCTTTTGTATAGTTGCCGAGTTTGCCACAAACGGCGCATAGGTCTCATTGCCAACTATTCCTTGTGCACGACACGAACTCCTGGATTATTTATCACTGTTCTCTTGGTTGTCTTTATCACGTTGTACCTGCTGCCCTCGTACTTTCTATATCTTTCTATTTATCCGCATCTGTGCGTTTCTAGCTTTCGGCGATGTGTGCCAACTGAATATTACGAAACCATTTCACATAGCTTGTAATAGTTACCTCTAAAGTGTACACTTCCGTACATTAATTCTGTAATAACATAAGAAGATTATTTATTGTATTATATGATTACAATATTTGTATGTGCATCTAAAAAATAAAACATTAGGACAATACATATAGAAATATTAGAATATTTTAACACTCTATAGAGTTACTCTCTACACTATGTGCTTTTTTACTCAGAATTTAGATACATTGAAATATTTGTAAACTCAAAATGCTTCTTGGTACCACTATGAGTATCGCTCAAAGAATACTAGAGAGGATCTAATACAATATTCATGTGTTTTACTGCATAGAGCAGCTAGTGTTATTGCGTTTACAGACATGAAATAGACTATATTGTATTTCTTTTAAATGTTTAAATTCTTTGCAGAGAAAATTCTAAATTTAGAACGCCATGATGGTAAAGTGTTTTCTCCTTCGCTGGAATCACGAGTTATATTTTCATTTGTGATCTAAATCTGTCGGATATAATGCTTCGCTAATCGCAAGCAAATAAGAGAACGAAAGCGAATTTGTAAGAGAGTTGTAGATGATGCTTTCGTTGTTGGTGCTGTGGGCGATGTCGATAGACTTGGGGTGGGGAGACGGAAGCCGAAAAATGTTTTCATCGAAAAACGGTTCGAGTTAACAATGACGGGTAATGGTATACATTAAAGAGAGAGATTAGACAGCGCTTGTAGGCGAAATCGCTTGAAATTAATTTTAACAAATTTCCAAAGTTAGACAAAAATATTTGCAGCCCTCACACCACTATCGGATGGTCGTGTTTGCCCACTTGATGATTAATTTTGCCTTCTCCTTTTTCTTAAATTCTTCGTGTATAATGAAAAGAATCAACCACTTATTTAATTTTCTTTGAAACTAAATTTTTCGATTCATTAAATCGTACGATGATTTTTTTTTTTTTTTTGATCATGCATCATTAAACAAATTGGGTTTTACTTAATGATCTGCAAATCGAGTTTAAAAAGTTTTCATTTTATATTTTAATAAAAATGACATTATGCAATTCTCATGCAATAAAATAATCGTTAACTACATTGATCTAAAAATTTATTTCATAATTAAATACAATACATATATTAATTACAAATATACAGTGGCGAGATATTTCATATTATAAATTTATACGTAGGTATATGTCTTATGTCTAATATAAATTATATATATAACATATATACATATTCAAGCATACTTCATCAAATCATTTGATCTGCATTTAATAAAACATTTGAAACTATTTAGCTAGTTACATGTTTCATGACGTGAATGGCCGACATGGATGTTGTAACCAACACTAATACCATATTTATTTAGAATATTTCTTTGCCTATACTGTCAATTTGTTTTACATTATTTTATAATATCTATAAATAAATAGTTAACCTAGTAGTTATGTTTTTTATTAAAAAATATTGGACATATTTTCTGTATATATATATAACACTAATTTTTATTAAAATTTTATAAATATATGGAGATATTTACAATATTCGGTATGAAAATATGTACATTTTCTTACTACAAGCATTATACGCTTACGAATTTTTAAACATTCAATAAATATTATAAATATATTTTATTATAAATAGTAAATGTGAATACGGTTCATCTTATAAAGAAAAATAATAAATTAGCGAATACTATTAATAAAGTAGTCGTTAAAATTATAGATTTACCGATTACAAATCCAATTTTGCAGAACTAATGATATATTCTACCCTAATATCAACAGAAATTCGTTAGAATTTCACGACGTAATATATATAGGTATATATTAATTAAACCAATACTAATAATGGAGTTTTACTTTATCTCTGTGCGGACTAGATCATATATGTATTTGCATTAAAATTGTAAAATTTAAATTCGTAAACATCATCAAATGTTTATTAATATTCTAATATCTAATATAATTATGAGATATTTACAATGGTTCATTTTTTTGTAATTTGTAACATAATACACCTTAAAATATATTATAAATTGCTGTAATTTGACATAATCTTTGATCTTACATACAAAATCACATAATTTTACAAATATTTCTTACCGTGCAGGTGTCACAAATATGGTTTTTCTAATATTACCCGATGTATGCTAGTATTTTCGGTTTTTATAATAATTGGATCTAAGTAACGAAATATTTTTTGTAAAAATGACACAAATTGTTTTTTTTTACGGAAAGTTATTTTTTTTGTGTGTGTTCACGTTTCTCTTTGAATTATTTTTTTTTGTTTCTGCTTGTTTTATGATGTATCATCATTTGTTTTCTTTTATCTGTCAACTTGAGACATCTATCATATTTTATTTCTGATGACAGTTTCCTCAGTTATCCTTAAATCTATGTTCTGTCTTTCTATTGTTTTTAGCAAAAGCAAAACTTGATATCAAAGAATTACAAAAAATAACTGAAAAAGATTATATGTTGCCGGGACTAAGAACTGAGAAGGCGTTGAAAAAGGAATATTGTTAACAGGTTTTCTTGGTGTGCAATTTGCGTTGCTTAAGATTTCGTTCGGCTCGATATCGATTTACTCCCATGGTTGCAATAAAAGTATCAAATTACCATTGGAAATAGAAATAAAAACAAATACACGTTTGAATGTTTATTGTGCAAAAAACGAATAAATTGCGCGGTTTGAGTCTTTCAAAGAGAGCACTACGAATAGTATATACAAGGGAGAACTATAATTTCTTTTTGTTATCGTGACACCGCATGTTATTCCCTTGTATTCAACAGTTCCTTTCATGTTTTTATCGTATAGAATCTTGTTACAAGTTATTAGTTTCATAAAAAGTATAAAACGAAAATCGAACAGACTCGATACGTCAGACTGTGTGCTATAGATTTACAATTCTTGCCTTCGACGCTTCATTACAGTATGGTTTACACGGTACATAAAACGATCAATTCTCTTTTGCTTTGATTCTTGCATTGAATTTGTTTATAAATAATGTTTTCAAACGAGATTTTTAATGTAAATGACACTGCTAACAATTTTCTTTAATATGAAAAAGTCTTTGATTCAGAATTTATTTATGGTGTTTGAATTTATTCGGATTAGTATTCTGAATATGTAATGTGAATTTTATTTTATGTATTTATAATGTCGAAATATGTGTTGCGTTGATGTATGATAAATATATGTAAATTGTAAAAGTGAATCTGGCTAGTGTAAATCTGACTGTAATAAGCGATTACCACATTCCGTAATCGACAGCGATCTGTAATAACACGTTACACTTGCCACGCAGCCTCTTCGGCGCGAGGGATTCAGAATCTGACCACTCGGACATGTGAACAACCCAATCATAGACGTGCAAGGTTCTTTTATCTGACGAAACTTATTTTCTAAGCATCTGTTTAAACCAAATTATGAATTTTTCTATTGCAACTTTATTTAGTTCATAAGTCAACTAATAAAGCCACAAATTTAATAATTGTAAAATAAAATAATACATTTTGAAAAACTTTTATGTTATACAATTTAGCGATACATTTATGTCACACAAAATTTTGCCTCGCTGTTATTTAGGTTCTCTTTTATGTTACTTATTCTGCCTCGGAAGAAGCTTTAATCTTTTTAAATCAGTAAAATTTATAAGAATCCTAGTTTAAGTAGAATATTTTTAAAAATATATAGTTTTTGTATAGTAATTTCTAATTTGATCTATGCCCAACTATGAAATATTTAGAATCTAGACAATATGTGCAAAAAAATGTTATTGCTTGAAAGTGTGAGAAGATATAATTATATAATTTACCAAAATTTTAAATTATTCTGTAAATGAAAACAAATAAAATATAAATAATTGGCGTTGTAGTAAAGAAGCTGCAACGCGTAAGTGGTTACTAATCATACCAAAAATGTTAAGTATAACGCATGTTTGTAAGTAATTATTAAAATTAAAATAGCGACAGATTAAGCCTTTTTTGCAAAGAAATGATTAAAAACTCGACACTTCGTAACAATATCTTAAGTAGTAGTAGTAGCTTCTCGATAGTTTTGTATTTCACCTTAAGGTGCAAAGCCAAGCGCGCCGCTGGCAATGGCTACCTTCGCACAACAATATTTACGTTACAAACACCTCCATGGCAGGCCACTTGTTACAATTCGGTGAACTCACTATTATAACCCGGTTACTATGATTGGTTGATCACATCAACAGGCAATATTTTATACGCTTCACTGGGTTCGCAGGCGGTACGTCTGTTACTATATACAATACATAGTTCGCGAAGATTACTTATTTCATTTTTTATTTATTTATTTATTTATTTACACTTGCACTTTTTCTGCAGACATTCCATTAGGTCTTGATGAGCGCATATATAAAATTATAATCAGACTGAAGGATTGTGAACTAGTTACAATTATGTTAATCCAATGAAGTTAGCCATGAAACATTTATAAATAGAAATAGCTTGTCTTATACAAATTTATCATAGTTAACAAATTACTTCTTCGTGATGTATATATCACACATTGACACTAACAATAAGTACAGATTTACGGTAGGATATATGAAAATAATTATGTATAGTCCACTATCAATATTGTTAATGCATAAAAATCAGATAATAAGAAATAAATTTTTGTTGTATGTCGCAGAAATCAAATTATTTTAAATATTAACCGACTATGTTTCTTCTACACATGCATGGTACAGTGTTTAAGTTAAAATGCACTTATAAAAGATAAGCTTGTTATTATAGGGTATTATATACATAGACACGATTATATTTGCTAAATTACGTTTCACAAAAATTTCATACACGTTAGAATCATTTATTTCGCTGGTGTAGGTTTATTTTAAAGTGGTTAATCGGATTCATCGTCACAGACGCTGCCGCTAGAGAGTTCTGCTGACCAAACATGGCGTCCACTGATCACGTGATAATAGAATCCACCGTCGTCCGTGAGACTCTCTCGTGACCACAGCTTGCGACTGAAAATAGAATTCAAACGTTAGCATTTTGTGGATTACTTTTCGTTAAGCTCGCAAATTTACAATATTTATCTAATTAACAACTGAAACCATAATCAATACACGGAAAGATATTAAATTTGATTCGTTTAAAATGTTTTAAAATCATATTTTTAGACTTACTAAATAAGAACACAAAATTATTTATAGATATTTTTTTAGGATTTTAACAATAATTTTTCTACCAGTTTGCTAGTTGGGCGATGTTATTTTTTTTAAATATATTTCTGTGTTTTGTTTTATTTAATAGATTTTTATTTGATATGAAAAAAATTGTTTGTGAAAAAAATTATTTGTTAGGGTAGCAGTATGTTGTGTGGTTATGCATGTATTTAGTTTTCCTGGCTCAAGTTGTTTCTGTGTGTGTGTGTGTCTAGTTTCGTTTATTTGACAGGTTTGTATTACTGGTGAGCTTGTACCAATGGGTAAACACTATAATTTCGGTTAAATTGCGTGAGTAGTCGTCCCTCGTCTTGCTAACTAGATGTCTGTCCGTGGTTAAAGGTTTCCGCTGGCCGCACCTGCCAGTGACCAGCGACACGAGACTCCCTGTGTAATTGTAACATGTATCCCCACACGAATGAACCATTTTTTCCCAATCATAACTCAGAGTTTTTCTTGTTAATTCCCTCCATTATAGAAATTATCTGAAAAAGGTAACAAGCTACAAGGGTCTTCAACATGAACAATCACTTTCGATATTTCGAATTTTTCAGTAATTATGTTTGCGTTTCTAAAAATATCCTCCATGATCTTTCTTATACGTATCTTATTTATATAAGAGCGATATTCAAATTTCAATTTTATGATTACAATATAAGAAAGTAAATATTTGACTGAAATTTACATTCTCGACAAAACACAATAATTCATTATAATATGCAAATTCAAGTGTTTTTAAATAAAGTACACTTTATAAACAAACAATTCTATTTATCGTATTAAATATTGAATAGATGTCTGCCACTTCAGATACTAAGTTCTTTTTTGCACTGTCGCTCTCACATATTGAATTATGTGACATTCGTTATTTCTGTGACAGTTTCATCCTTAATTTATTTATGCATCTCACGTAGGTAGAAGGCTACACATGTGGATATTGTCTCGTGTTCGCAACACCTACTTCATCTGAATTTTAAGAACTACAGTTTACTATAAACGTTTATTGAAATATAATAACTATTATTAAACATTCTTTCTCATCAGTTTTATTGCGTGTAATAAATTAAAAATATAACCACGAAAATATCAAAGTATTAGTTGGAGCAAAAACTGTTAACGAAATTTTATTCTGACATAAAAACCACGACGAAAAATAATTATAAATAATTATGAGTTTCCTCTAAAAACTAAGAATATTTAGTGTTGCAACATCTTGTTACTAACGAGATTCATTCACATACTTAAACCTCGCGTGTTTTTCGTGATTTTATACGAGAATGGGCGTAACTTGTACTAGTCTACTCACTGATTATAAAAATTATTCCACGTGTAATTAAAATTGTATATTGTATCACAGTGCAACGTTCCTTGCCCTTTCGCCTGTGAGTTCTTTCATATTTTGTGTTTTCACTTAATTTATTAAATATTTATGCTACACGAAGCATGCGTTAATCGTTCTACTAGAATTTTTTTATGATTTATTTATGGGTCTACCATTCATAATAATGCGTGTCAAATATGGTTTTTTGTTTAACTCTCATTACCTCATATGAAGGACTCATTTTGTTCTGTCAATTCGTTAATAACTGTACACTTATGCTACTAATAATAATCATGTGAATTTTTTGTTATAATTGAATATACATTTGTAGACTGTCAATTTAATTACTACATTCTTATATCGTTAGTGTCACGCATTTTGAGACTTCTTTTGCAAAACGGTAGAATCAAAATATAAATTTCACCGAATAATGTGTTTCACTGAAATTGTGAACAAACCATAAAATAGAAAATACAACAAAGAGAACATAGCGAACGGAAACAAATTAGGTACAACCGCAAAAACAGTTAATTTTCATATTGGTTCAATGCATATTTTATATAGAATTGCATGCACAGAAAACGGTAAATCGGAAATGAAGTAATTAAATATTAACATGGGCGTTACTGATACATTACAACTAAACGTTTCAACTGACCCGAAGCACTCGCGTATATACATATGCAATTTCGTGCTGGTCATTTTTGAATGGTCGATACACTGTTAATTTTAGTACTTGCGCATATACGCCATAGTTAGCGGTCGTGTAAATATACTTGTGTATTTCGTAGTTATGCTTTATTTAATAGCTTAGTGAACCAAAATTAACTGTTGCACTTTCATGAACAGAAAACTATTTCAAATTCATGAACATTTTTACTTGTTACAGTAAAATTAAAACAAATAATAATTCAATGATGCCAATGTAGTTTTCTATGTGCAAGCCATAGTTTTTGATTACAGTGTTGGGTGTTAATAAAAATTATTATCAATAATATTTTTACGATCACGTTGGCTGTGCGATAAAGAGCTTATACAAGCCGCCGTTTTGACACAGTGCTCTAATGGTGGCCATTATCCTACACGTTTCGGTCGTCGTACAAATAAAAATTGTCGCAGATATAAAAGTCTATATGATGTGTAGCAAATCCACAGGTGACCAGTTGTGTAATCGTCTCGTAGCAACATCGCAGATATGACGACCGTAAACAATATTTTCTACTGGAAATTGTTACAAAACTGTATACTCGTATATATATTTGCGACGCGAATTCTATTTACTTTTTTACCATTAAAATTCAAATGTATTTAGAATCCATATTTCAACAGTACACTACTATTCAATTTAAATCTTTTCATTAGTGCAGCTATTAATTTTTTTTTTTTTGGATTTTTTAATCTGTTTTATCATATTTTTGTATTTATATATTAAGTTACAAACATATAAGCGAAATATTAATTTCTATTTAAAAATAAAACCATTTATACATTTTGGTAGATGGTATTATTATCCGCATTCAATACACGGAAACAAATTTATAAATTGAAAACAATTCATGTATTTTTTTACCAGTTTTTCGACTTTAGGCAAAAACAAAATGTTTGGGTATCTCTGCAAAGCGCAGTATGATCCCGGTAACCCGGTGGCTATTATTTCACGAGTATACGTTCATAACCGAAACACAAAACGGTTTTCCACAGGGGATGTAAAAACATGATGCCGACCAAAACTTGTGTACGGTTTTAGCACAGTTAATTTGTCTATGTTCGAGAATATTTTTTCTGACATTTTGATACAGTTACATATACGCTGTGCGGACGCACTGGACTTTTTGCTTCGTTTATGGCAAGGAAAACAAAAGTCTCCGCCTCGAAATATGTAATCGCACGAACCCTTAAATTTGATGAACCCTTCGCTGCTTTGACACACTTTCCTTTTCCCACTGGCTTTAGCTTTTTTGTAGATTTTTTATATTTTACGAAACGAATTTTTTACTTTATTAAAACCAGTACAAGCATATGTTCTCTTCAGTATTTTTTTAAATATTTTTTGTTTCTAAACAAACGTACCAAATAGCATAACAAATAAAATAAATTTCGCAGTTTTAAATTATTGAAATACATAAATTTAATAACAAAAAAAAAATTGTTATCAGCAAAAGAAAATTGACTCAAATTATCTAAAAATTTGACATATTTTCACAAATAGATGAAAAAATGTTTTTGTTTGGTTTTCAAAAACGTGCGGTCATAAAAATGTTAAATTTAGCGTAATGAATAGTTATATTTTATTGCATATTAAATTTTCTACTCTTATCTAAATAAAATAAACCTACTACGTATAAGAAATTCTACTGCAAAATATTGCAGATAGATTTTTGGATGTGGATGTACATAGATATAAAATTAATTACTAATTAAGAATGAAATACACAGAACATTGGGTGAAACATTAAGGGGAGTTCAGCAACAATCTAATCTAGTTAGGTGAAAAATAAAAAATTCTAGTCATGTAAACGTAATCTTTTACTAAGCAGATAATTTCGCACCCTCTAGACATCGGTTTTTAGAGCGGGTACGCGAAGAATCTACAAAAGATGCAGGCGACAAGGGGCGCTAAAGTAAAGCATCCCCTCTTAAGTGTATTGAATTGTATATTCAGTAGTGTTATAGAGGTAGAATTCCTCTCACGTACGGTTGGTTAGGTAGTTAGTTACTTTTCCAGGCCAGCCTCCTACGAAAAGTGTATGTTGCTGCGCGGACGATGGATCCGAGCTGTAAAAACGCAGCCACCGTATAAGCTGATGCAGCAAGTTCACAGTAGGGGTAAATCTCGGAGACAGGAGGGTGAATCATCCCCGTTACTTTCGTTCTATGCCACTTTTAACCACTTATCCTGACACCAAAATTCCCCCATTTCTTACATTTACGCTTCTGATAGTTACCAGAGGCGTGCTAACCATGAAAGTCCCAAAATAATCAATATACACCTACAGATTTCTTGGAAAAATCATTCAATATAATGTCATATTTAATTTAATTTAATTTTACTTAAATTTTATTTAAATATATGATTTAGATTTGAACAAAAATGTATCATTTGAAAATTTAAATAACCCAGTCTGAATTTGTAGTTGGCGATCTTAAATCATATACATATTCAAATAAATGGTTAATTTCATATCTTGTTCGTTTAGAGTAATTTGTCCATTTTCATTTCGTTTGCATGAAAACTTATGATAATCCTTCCGAAAATATTGCCACATTTCAAGAAGCACATCAAAATTTTATTTGATCAACCCTGATAAATTTTATAACCTGGATAATATAAGGGTTGCCATAAGTTAGGGGAACGAAATGGAGTCAGTTTATGGAGTACTTCGAGAACCCTCAGGGACGTGTCACTGTTAACTTAAATAACTCTGGATAATATGCATAAAATGCTAGTATTCAGTGGTTATCATCGTAAAATTACCAATTGTAAGAAATGTTTTAACTATACTTCACTTGTGAATTTTCTTTGTTAAAAATAAGTTACAGCAACTTAAAAGTAATATTAATACATTCATTTAAATACTGACGGTCTCAAAAGTTTGACAAGTCTATGCTAATATATATATATATATATATATATATATATATATATATATATATATATATATATATATATATATATATATATATATATATATATATGAATGAAATTAAATTATTAAATAAAGAATGATTTCTGGAAATGTATGGAATTCCATGTTATTGTAAAAACTTTTGTGCTGGTTTCATGTTTATATTGGATTGAGCACACACACTTTGTACCCGCATTCTAAAGAGTTTGAAAAGACAAAATATTCTCGATTTACGTACTGAATTACAAGTTCCTGATTGATGTAACAGGAGATTTTCACAAAAAGGGTCATATTTCCTTAAGAGCTTTCCGAGCTTAAGAGGACAAAGTTTTAAGTGCCACTTTCTTCAACTTTAATACGAATAAGTGAAATTGAAAAGTCGAATTCATACAAAACATTGATAATGCGGTCCTCCGCATTCAATGACAATGTTTTTTTTTTGTGAAAATGGCCGACTAAAGGTATATATAAATAAATGAATATTTGAGACTTTGAAAGCCTACAACAAAACGAGATGTTTCCATTGAATTCTGTCTACTCTCACAAAGTTACTCTGTTTGTAACACGCGAAACAATAAAGTTAAATTTTAATTGCTACGGAGATTCCACAAACATTCTGTGCCATGAATCATAAATATATAATACAGTCTGTTACCTTTGCATAGCAAATCAGTCCTAAACAAATGCCTTGTTTACCTTTACACCACAAACTATTACATTACCACCAGTCGCATTTATATATATAATTCAGGTGTTACTAGTCAGAGACTCTGCAATATATATAAATACCTACTATAGTGAACACCCAACTAAAATGACAAACTTACTGTTAAATAAAATTATTAAATATGCAATAAGTTGTCAGAAAACATGGTTGCTAAAATTATTTTATGAAAATAACTAAAGGTAAAATATATTTTTGTACAAGTATAAAATAAAAGCAGCCTTTACATGACATATTAAGGTGAAATAAATAATATAAAAACACACGTATTAGGAAAAACATCGGGAGTGTACAATGAGATAACGTCAGTAAGCTACCCTACATCATTTACGGTGGAACTCTGCACCCAGTGCAGCCCGCTGCACTTGGGGGTGCTCGGGAAGCTTTATCAGTTGTATTCACACATAAATTAATCGTCTAACTGTAACGTGTGGTTGCATTACCATTATTAAACATTCATATAATATCAAATAGATTACCACTATGTATTTGATTAAAATTCACCCTTTTGCACATTGGTTTTTTTTCCTTCTTTCATTAGTTACATTAGTATTATTAACATGAGTTACACCACCGGTACCGCAATAGTGATAAGGGTAATCTAGTTTAGGAGGGTGTTATATTATTCATTAGATTTAAGTGAGGGTTAAAACGGTGCTAAGTATGATTTATTGGTAGTTATATGGCTTTGAGGCCTTGAGAAAGCCAAACAGTTTATATTTGTATAAAAAGCAAACAATTCATTTATTTCGTATTGTATCGTTAAAGAATAATGAGAATCCAATATATAGTAGTTCCCAAATAAATCACAACATGCTTTTTAATTATTTCGCTCCCTTTGTATTTTATTATCAATATATTGCAGAAATTTTACATAAAATATAATTTTTAAAATAATTATGATAACTCTCGTCACAATAGGAATAATTAATTTTCTATAAAATGTCCTAGAATGTTCATTAAACAAAAACTAATATTGTACTGCGATTTATTGAAAAAATAAATATAAAATTTTCTCAGATTTTAACGTTTGTAATAATAAACAGTTATGGTTTTCGAAATTTATCCAAATGACTATTTTACGTTTTTAGTTAGTAAATAATAAAATGTTCTTGCAACATATTCTAATAATATATTATGATATAGGAAAACTCCACCATTAAACCAAAACTCAATTTATTGTCTTCAAAATATATTATAAACTTCGCTTAGGAATTCCCCTAGTGGCATACAAGAGTACTATATATTCTTGCAAACACATTATGTTATTAAAATATGCATAGTCGCCCTAGAGAGGAAAAATAGACGGAGATAGCTAAGGCCACATTAAAGGAGCAACGAAGATGTAATTTTGAGTTAGGTATCTATCTTAATACATTTTAAGTTGTATATTATATATGTAGGCAGTAAATATAATCATAATTACATGAAATACGTATAATGACAAACATTCATTAGCTGAATTTAATGTTTGTATTATCAGATTTTCATTTAATCTTTTAAATTGACTTAATAAAGTAGTGCAATCTAATAAAGCATAGCTTCAATTAAGCACTGTTTTCCTATAATTCTTACTCAAAAAATCTTTAAATTTAAATTTTTTATATGCACTGAAACCAACATAGTCTGAATCTAATTCATTCATATTTTCACAAATATCTAAAAGCCATTATTAAAATACCCTTCCAACCAAATGCATTCGCATATTGTATATGAATGTTAATATTTCAATATTAGTGTGTCGAATGATGTTGATGCATATTGGTCCAGAAAGTACAACAAAACAAAAGTAATGATTTTAAAAGCCATTTCCGCCCGTCACCTGTGCGTGATATGAATAAGAGTGACATTATCTCATCCCTATTTCACCCCAGTTAACGAGTAGTTACTTTGACATATTAAGGGGACTATCGCGTGAATGACTCACCAATTTTAGAAAAGTTCTTTTTGTGTGATAATATTTAATGAATACATTGATAATATAGGGTGCATAATTGCATACTTGCAGATAGTAACGCAGCAGCACAACCTGGTGGTATTTAAATTCAGTTTGGTATATTTTATGAGTCGATACGCGAAGCAAATTTGCTTTAGCGCATGTAATACGAAATTTTACATTCTCGATAACGAATGTGCAAATTCAATACAGACTTCACACTATCGTAGTCTAATAACAAATAATCAAATACAACTCATACGATTGTTTTGTTAGAGGTAGACGGTATGAAATTTATTCATAGAAATGCAAGCATTGAAAATGAAATATTTTCTATGTATCTATCCATCCATCAACATTGTGTGCAAGCACGTACTGTTGCAGATTTTAAATTATTCCGCGACATCTTCGCGTTACGCCTAGCGGCAGAATTCCGCGTAATTACAGTGCAGTGCAACATGACGGTTGTTCGTGCTGCTGTTGCTATTCTCGTGTTGCGATTAACGAGTACTTTTCCGTATCTAATCAGCCGTGTGCTACTTGTCCTCCTTTTACGTTTACTATCTTCGCTGCACGAATGTCGTATAGCGTGTTAGATTGTATATTAACTCTCACTCGTTCACTCATTTTTATGTCTATCCTCCCGGCTGTACAGACGGCGCAACGCGCACAACTATGATTGAAAAGTGTCTGTTCGTTTACTGCACGGAATTTTCAATCGCATATTGATTGCATGTGAACATGTGAAACTTGTACGGCACGAAATGTTTAAAAAGTTTAATTTTTATCTATGCAAATCATATACTCTGGCTTTGAGCTCGTTGAAGTTTGTAATAGAAAAATTTCAACCTTGCGAAAATTATGCCTTACGCCAGAAAGATACAAAACTCAGTCATAATGACGAAAATTATTATATATAATGAAAATAACAAGCCATGTGAATATAATAGATTTTTGTATGATGGAAATTTTTATTTTTAATGAAGTGCAATACAAAAGTTTTAATGAAAATGCTTGTTTGATAATATTTTTAAAAATGAAGAACTTTCTAATCTATAATCGAAGAAGGTTTTTCCCGTTCGTTTTTCTCGTCTCTTCGCCACTTTATCGTAAAAGTTATGCAAAACGTTTTTAAATATTGCCAAATTTATTACATCCACTATGCGCTTCTACACATATTTCTCGTCAAATATTAAACTTTTCGACTGGAATTCTTTGCGAATTACTAAAAATCCACCGACTTGAAATTTAATAAAAGTTTAGACGGAGAGGGATGAATCTGCTGGATAGCTGGAAATAATGAGCATCGTATTCCATCACGGCTGCTCGTCCCACAAAAACAACTCGTCCGAAGCAAAAACAAAACTGTACAATTTGAGGCATGAAACGGATTACTGGTGTTGACCTTTTAGAAGACCATCGAAATATAAAACACACAACAAACATCGTTTAGTATTTTCGCTCGACAATGAAATAAAGTGCAGCCCATCGGTGTTCCTGCTGCTACGTTCATCCATCTCAAGTGTCGTTTATTACAAAGCAAGCGTCGTAAACATCGTGCTTACTATTTCATATACGCGCCGATATATGCTGCAGAACGCGGTCATGTGTAAACTCCAACACTTGCGATAAGCTATGTATGGGGCCGTAAATGAATTTAATCTAATGTTTTACACAGTACCTACGCGTTTATCTCAGATGCCACTAAAGAAGAAAATAATTTGAAAATATTTTTAAATGATTTCTGTAATCTTAGTAGGCGCGGCACTAAAAGCAATAAAACGTTTTTCCTTTTTATCTTCAGGGAATACATTTATTTTCTACAAACCCGCAGAATGACATGTTTTTAGAACGAAGTGAATTATCTTACTAAAATTCACAGCCAGAACAAAACGAAAATGTATGTTTATTATTCATTTTTAGTGTGCGCCATTAACCTAATCCTCTTTTCTTTTCATTACCGCGCCGTCACCTTTGCCCCGAATTTTTTTTTCCTCCGAATGGCCGACATTTGTCAGATTTTCTCGGGCACTGGGTCTTTTGCTAGATGTCACCATAGGCACTTCACCTCCTTCTCATTCTGGCGTCCTCTCATTACTCATCATTAAACGATGCCTCCTATAAAAATTAAAATTTGTTTCTACGCCCGGTACTTACGTTTTATAATCATCATATATTTTCACCCGTAAAGTAAGAGAGATAAAAATGCTCCGGCGAAAATGATTAACGTGTTGAATGCGAACCCAGAAAGTAAAAATATACTGTTTTAGATTTTTCATTCGTGTTTCTCGCTTTGTTTTTATTTTGTTTTTAAATCCTCCGAGTATGTTTTATTTATGGAGTTCCTAGGTACTATTTCTTGTTCACTGTTACCTTTTGTATTCTAAATCAAATAACCGTATGTGTCTTATAGTTATTATTCAATTCGTCACTTTTATTTTAAAATGCACCCCCTACTAGACACGTTCAGTAATGCAGTTTTTTTAAATTATATTTCAGCGGTTTCAATTTGCCCCAATTCGTTCATCCTGTCAACTTATATCAAACAATTCAGAAGAAAAAATATATTTAAACCAGATTAGGGCTTTTGTTAAAATTATTTGCTATATATCAAAGAACAGATTAGTTGATATTTTTTGTAAGCATTATTTTAATATATTACATTGAATCCATTACAATAATTCAGAATAGGATTAGATTTTTAAAAAATCCAACTTTGTAATAATAATAATAAAACATATATTTGAAAATTATGTAAATTAAAACTGAATTATTTCCTTTATTTGTTGGTTTTATATTTGGCAATAAACACACTCTTCGCCTAGAGACATATACGGGACAACAACCCATAAATTGGATTAATCCAAAATGTAGACATATTTAAAAAATGTAAGAGGGGTTTATATTTTGCTTGGAGGCTACATCACATTAGGGTTGCTTTCACTATGAACGCGTATATATGTATACGTATGAGCGAATGTGTGTGCGCGTACACGCATGTATTTATACGTACGCTTGTTTGCAGATAGGATTAGGGTAAATGCATTTATATTTCCTGTGGGAAAATCAATGATAAGCATTTGCCTGGTTTGTATGTACTAGCCATATAGTTCGTAATTCGTTACGTTTGAAACAATCTCTATGTACGACGTACGCGATCATGGAAAAGGTCCACTCTACACGGCTTTAGATAATATATCACATCGAGTATAGTTTGACGCTTGACCGCCAATCAGCGTGAGCGCTTCGCTTGCGTGATTTTTCATCGAATCCATCCTTCACTACACAACACTTTTGATATATCTTTTAAACGTGCTTCGTGTGGATTTTAAATTTAGATAGATTAATGGAACCGATAACTTGAGGCGATATGTGTTGTTAAAGAACTTTTAGAAAAATACTCGTCAATAACATTCAACTTTACAAACAAGTCATGTAGCGTAAAAATATGTTTCGACTTTAAATTGCTTATAGACTATTAGGTAAATGCCGAACACGAAATAGTAGTAGGTACCTATATAATTTTTTTTAATGGTATACAGATGGTAATAAGTTATTTACCTACTTTGTACTTGAAGAACTGGAGCAAACAATCTACCGCAAATGTAATTTAAATGTCTGATGGTTGAATTTCTAGAAAACTCATTACTTTTATCAGAATCGAAATGCACCATTAACACAAATAACATTTATTTTTGTTATGCTTGTTTGCGAAAAACAACAAGAACAATGTGCATAACAACCAGGAACTAATTTGTAACCGAGTAGCAACCGGCGGTGACATCCAGCAGATAAAAGTTATAAATTTTGTTCGAATTATTAAGCAATCCATTTGTTGGTTTAATTTTTGTTTGTTGTTCTATGAATTATCACCAGATTTAACTTTAATATATCTCACTTTTATGCGGTTACTAAATTAATTTTTTTTTCGCTGTAAAATAGTCACTCTTTTTTCCAAGTTAGTCGTCACTAACATTGCGTGTTATTTAAAGTCAAAGGTAATTTGAAAATTATAATGAGATTCAGTGTTTGAGATTTGTTTATTGAGTATCCATAATTGTTAAAATAAAAAAATTCAAAAAATTTCAAAATTTGTGTGCGAACATTTAAATAGTAACTAATTTTCAAAAACACGTGGATACTTTAGTTATGATTAAAGGATACATTTTAATATTTGTTGATTGATAAAGTAATATTTGTAAAAAAATAAAAATAAATAAGAAAACAATTGTTCCTTTGATTTCAACATCAACTGTGATTGAATCTAGTTCGTACTTTGACGAACCTGAGAGTTGAAATTAAAATTAAATCAGCATGAGGTCTGATCATTTTGATTGTGGCAGTTAATAATTTATAGAATTAATTCCAACAGCGTCATTCTGTTTCATTGTGTTGTTGTGTACCAAAATGATCGAATATATATGAAATTGTATAGTATTTAGTGCTTGGGCAGGATTATATATATATATATATATATATATATATATATATATATATATATATATATATATTATAAATGTATTTGTGAAAGAGCTATTTAATGTATTGATAGATCGGAAATTATTTAGACATTGTTTAGTTACGGCTAACTATTACAAATTGATCGATACTACTTCTAATCTGCATTCTTTTACGATTTTAATTGGATGTCTTCTGGAATTGTCTTATTTATAATTAAAATATAATAAATTGTCTAGTACGTTACAGAAAAATAAATTGCTACATTTATATTTGTGTTTTGTAAATACAATTCATGTAGTGGTTATTTAGTTTAGTGAATTAAATTAAAATAAGAGCGATATATGACGACAAATACATAAACTATTACAATGGAACTTTATATAGGCTTTTTAAAATATTAATAGGATTTTGTTTTTGGATTAACGGGAACCTTTTTCGTAAAATACTGAAAACTCGACAGCTACTTTCAGATTTGAATATATCTACATTGATTTTTCAAATTTTATTCATAAATTGTCATTGACCCAATTTCATTCTACTCGGGATTATGTTGTCCATTTGAAAATTTCATTTCATAAAATGCTTATCAATGAATATATAAATTGTCTCTGGAAAAATGGAAATACATAGAAATCATGGCACAAAGTTATTTATACTGCGGTCTTTTATACTGTTTTATCAAAACAGAAAAATCTTAAAACTCGACGAAAACAAACAATTTATTCAAATGCACCAAATCGTAAATAACTAAATGAATAAAAATAGGGAAGCTCACAAAAATTGATTAACATTTCGAACGGTTTAAATATCGTTCATAAATTTTGGTACATTTGCAATTAACCGTTATATGTATTACCAGTTGGCAAAAATTTTTATACGGAAAATCAATAAACTCAAATAACGAAATATTATTGGTACATTACCAGTAATGAGAAAGATATGCGAAATTCGCCTCTCATAAAAAGTATCATTAGCAATATTGTGAACATTTGTTTGAATTTATTGCTTTACTGAAAAAAATGACGATAAAATGTTGATAAAGGTTTTTCGTAACTAGTAATATGGTAAATACTGGAAGCTATTTGATGTCAAATTTAAGTGGAATTTAAAATAGTTGATCTATATTCGAACAAAACATCACTATACAAAATGTAATATATTATAAACCAATAATTATCGTGTATTTGGTTTCGAGTGTATATAATTTCCACTACAATTATTTATTGTGAAATTGGCTCCACAAAGATACCAGCGATCATTTTTGTTAGAAATATGCAACGCACACCATAATTTAAGAATATAATAACCGCTGGTTACATCAAACGTAAATTATCAATTAGAGCCGTTTTAATTAGAAGGTGTGAAATTTTTTGAAAGTTTGCAAAACGGTTTACTGCGCTGTGGCATCTGGCTGCTCCTTAATTATAGATTTCGGATGAATTATATATGTGAAAAACCTCGAACATAAAACTGTTAGATTCCGATAAAAAATATGCCTCGAAGCTATTAAAGAATAATATTTAATAATTTCCTGTTCAACAAATATTAAAATCTGAATAAGTAGATATAATTAAAATAATTATTTCAATTTAGTGTAGGCGCATGTGATTCAAGATGGATAAAGAATTAATTGTTGCGATTATTACGATAAAGAGAGAAATTCGGGTGCATGTTTAGGTGAAATAAAAACAATTTTATATTGTTTTATAATTATCTACAATCTACATGAAATATTCACTATAGTAAATTTATTAACTCTAAATATAGGACCGTAATATTTTGAATAACCTTAATACCAGAATTTGTCATCGTTTTCTTTGATCATGAATTTACTTCCGAAAATTATTATGTAATTTGAAATAATAAATAATATAAAACATGCTCGTTTTGTTCCACCAAGTACCATGATAATTGCGCAGTTATATAAAAAGATGGTTAAATATTTCATTGTGGTTCTTAATGTTTTCTTCTAAATAAAATTTCTGAAATTAAATAAAGATTTAATTTTCTGATAATTGCGAATCAATATAATTTAGTGTAATATACGAAATGTACCAGTTACAAAGTAACCCTTATCGATTTTAATTGTATTTTACATTCGCTGCACCACACATGTAACTGCATTACGAATTTAATTTATGTCCGTCAGTTCAGACATGAATTATTCCAAATTCAAGCCAAGTTGGCCACGTGCAAGAAACTGTATGGTCCCCGGAAAAAAGGGTGTCGGGCGTTGGTGGTACACTCAAGTGACACGTGCTCGTGGGGCTGTATATTATTATTACCGTGTTCCGCAGGCGTAAATTTATCATTTCCATGCGAAGTTTACTCATGTACGTAGTGCATAAGGGTGGGCAAGGACCAACAAGGCCTCCGTTTCCGTTCATTTTTGGTTAGAAATTGATGGGGACTTGAAAGTTAATAGTTTCAACTTATATAGTACTACAATTATACAAATAATGATTAATAGTGAGTCAGTACGATTCAAAGCGTCAATAATTGGATTTTTAATACAAACAAGTTGTACTTGCTTAATGTTTTTCAGCTTAGCAAATATTTGTAAAGAATTATGCATTCAAATCTTACGAATTGTATTTATTAAAAATGAACTGAAAAGATTCATACCCCCAAAAAAAATTAAAAGAATCTTTGAATGCGTTTTTATTTATTTAAATAAAATTTAATAATAATACAAATTTATATTTTAAAACTATTCGTAACCACTGGTTCTATATTCTTAAACACGCGACATGTCGCCACAAGGGGCGTGAAGTCAGTCCCATCGACCCCCTTCCGGAACAACACGTGATAACACACCACCAGAATATCAGAAATCTCCCATCCTTATTTCAGCCTGCATCCCCTCGATCGCCCCGACATCTAGATGCGATGGACCGAGAACTGTTTGAATATTGAAGATGGCACTTCCAGAGAAAGAATCACTTATCGGAGATGGACTCTTGAAAATGCGACTTGCTATGGGAATATATGTATCCAGCGTTCCAGAGAAAATTATTGTCGTCGTGAGACTGTGTCCGTTTTAACTGAATAAATATTGTAAATTGATTTCGCTTCGATTATTCGGGAAATGCCGATTGTGCTCTTATTCCTCTGCATCCCACGGGGCTATTTTGCATACGAATGCAACCACCGAAGAGACAAATAAGCTGGATTTTATACAGAGTATTTCGAATTCCAGTGAAATGATCAGATTTCTATTTTCTAAGATTATCTATAAAAATCGTTTGATATTAATAGAAATAATGCATTTCACCTAATATTTTAAAATTCTTTATTACTTCATAAGTGCACTAACATAATTACATGAGTACAAAGTTTAGATCAAGAAAATTTAAAGTTACCATTTTCCAAATTAAGAAAAATTTCATTTTAAAAAATGTATTAGTTGGCAGTTTTTCTTTAATAAGTCTTGAAACGATGTTAATTTTATTTTAGAAGTAAGAATGTACTTCTGTGAAAGAAAATTGCAAGAAGTAATTTGCAACTAATGTTAAATTCTGCAATAACTCAGCAGTGCAGACTAAACGGGTTGATCTAGGATATCTTAAAGAAGTAGGAATAATTAAAGCAACTATCTTAGAAGACTATCATGTACGAACGTTAATCATTTAAAAATAATTGCGTTGCATTAATTAACAAAGACAAAGGAAGTAAAATATAATTAAAAATTTAACTTAATATTCGTTTTTCTCTTCCTGTTCCACATTAAAACCTGACTGGATGGGAAGGAACTTGTTCTTTTGTAGTCTTTATATCCAGAGTCAAATAATTTCGCAAAACATCATTAAAAAGATTTTTACATATTTAATTTTACATGAAGTATATTATAAGTAATTTTGATCAACTAACTTAATATTGATTTTGAATCATATATTTCCTTGGAAATTTAAGTTTGAGAAAAAGAATGAATTTAAGCCAATCCAATTTAATTCGCGTTATTTAAGTAAGTAATTATTTTTAAATCTTTCACTATGAAAGTTTCAAACAATCACACCCTATTTGCGAGATAATCTTGAACAAAGAAAAACCTCATGTTTTAGAAATCTCACCCAATTATCCTCACCTTCATTCGTTTATCTTAAAAGGAAGCATCCCTTCAGAATGAAACCAATAAAACCCCATGGTACGGATGTATTTAAATTTAATTACGAATAAATAAATTACGCCATTTATTTAAATTCATGCAGAGAGGGTAAAGTATCTTCGGTGAAGGCGTATATACTTCGTTGCTAGCGAAATATGCCATCGGCTCATGAACTCATTTCAATGGAAACGAACCAATCGAATTAAACTCTTTGCGATTGTCACAGAATGAACCTGAATTGCATCTCATTACCGCGCACCAGTGACGAATTTCCTCTAATTGAATGATGACGTCACACCCTCCTTAATATCGTATCAATCTGCCCTCCAACCTATAGCTACATTACTGTATTTTATCATCATACAAAATTTTAATCATACATTTTTATTTATTTATATATTTATTAAAACAAAAAATAATGATGAACTCTTAATTAAAATTATAAAATATGATTATTCCAGAAAACTAAATTATTATTTATTTGTTACAGATGTTGGAGAAATCTAAATATACCCAGTAGCAGTAAGTGAATTTTCTGATATTAATCTAAGCAAAATATTAAATTAAGACGGAGCACAAAAGACTTTGCTGTAATGAATGTGAACGTTGATTACAGTCAAGTAGTGTCTAAATAGTTGCTTACGCTATATGTTATACACATACATCAACACCAATAAAACGGTGTTAGATGTTATACAGCAAATTGATTTTATAATCAACTTTAGATGCATCTATGCAACTTGATATTAAATTTACCGACGCTTTGACAATTAACAAATTTAGCATCCGCCTCTGTTAAGTGCATTTCCAACGCAGATCTAAAGTTTCTATGTGCATCACAGAAATCTACTTACACAACCCAACGCTAAGACGGCTTTTAATTTCCTCACGTCACTACTAATCTTTATAACGCATACGTGCTCCTTCAAATTTAAACTCTATTGATCCAGAATACTCATATTCAAATGTAATTATTATTATCATAACCAGTTACATTCTTTATTAAAATAGAATATTATATTTAATGGCAAAATATCATTACAATGTGGAATGTGTAATTTGATAAAAGGTAAGATGGTATTAATAAAGAATACCCTAAACTTTCATTTAAAATTAAATCCAAAAGAAACCATTTGTTCTAGATATTTTTATACGTTAAAAACCGTAGTTTTAAAAACGATTTACGATTTTTTACCAGTTTAGCAAAACAAGAATACAAAATATTTTAGATCAGTATTATTTTGCGATACAACGTTTGCCATGCACTTCCTCTTTGGTTTATCCGGCCGGAATATGTCTTAGATATAAGAGATCACGCGCATATCCTAGCATAGGCTGACAAGGTCGCGTGACGCGTCTTTGCGGTTACGTAAATGCAATTCGCAACTGCACCGCTTGAAACTAATGGATACGAACGATGCACCGTCTATGTTATATGCCATCCCTGTAATGTACCGGATGCATACACTCAACACACGTTTATTACATTTACACATACTAACCTTGTAGACGCCGTGAACACTCAAGAATGGGCTGGGAGGGTGGTTATGTATGGAAGGGTGTTTAATATGTTGTTTATGAACTCGTGACTGCATCCAACTTCCTTGATTTATAATTATTATCTTGCTAACTGTATTAATAATGTCGTCACATACGACAGATGGATAGCGAAATTACTTCTGGATACTATTAAAGTTCAGCTCCTATATGGCATTAGGGTTTAACGTTATGCGTGTAACAAGCGTTCATTGAATACATAAAGTAATAGATTTTGTAGAAAATTGGTTTTAACATTAATTAACAATTTTGGCTTAACCATTTAAGTTTTTTTTAAACAAAAACATATTTGACAGTAAACGATAAAAATATAAAAAACTTTAGGATAAACGGTGATGTAAATATTGTACTTAATTTTGCGGCAAATGTTCTAGTTTTTATTCTAATTTAAAAAAGTTAATACATATATCATATATTCCTATTGAAATAAAAGTTATTTTGATTTAAAAATGATTTAAACGTTTTTTCCGATAATTTTTGTTACCACGCTAGTTAGAATGTAGGGCAATACATGTTAAGGAATAATATATAAAACTTTTAGTTCCATGTAAACGCACATAGAGGTAGTTACTGTGGCAGCCGGAAACCGTTGCAAAATGCAACACTGCAGTAGAGAATATGAATCGCAGTGCAATTGCAATTGCAACCATTTCAGCCAGTGTAAATTTAAAATATCATTTATTGTGAAAAAGAACAGGAATGCAGATAAACACTATAAATGCTACGTTATGCCATATGACATTTCCCGTTTACCGTTAGTTGGCGTATGACTGGTCGCCTTCTCGTTTCCTGGTTCCAAGCGCTCGTGGACTTCTGTCGGCGACATTTTCGTTTCCCGATAAAAATGACATCCCAAGCCTTGAGCTTGTCGTTTGTAAACTGTAAATATTGTGTCTGCTACATAAACAAACTCGTAACATCCGTGTAACAAAACCAACTCTCATGATTATCACAATAACGTTTTTCTTTTTCCGGATATTTTTCTTCCTCTGACTATCACCAATTGTTTGTTGTGTCTTTAGCTGAAAAATCATTATTTAAACTTTTATTTGATACTGTCTGTCAATATTTATTCAATTTTGCAATTAAACCGTAGCAATTTTGAATTTTTTTTTTTATAAGCTTCTCATGACAAACCGATAAATATTGACCTGTTTAGTTCCTACAATTCAAAAATATATAAATATGAAATATAAAACTATAATCACAAATACAGTCGATACGCGCCTGTAAAAGTTTTGTAGCATAATTATACTGTTCTGATACAATCTTTTTGAATAAATATTTCTAGTGTAAATGTTATTTTGTGAAATTTTAACTGGTATAGACTTTGATATCAGGATATTGCACATCCATTCAGGTTAGTTCAATTTATTAAAATTGACTACACCTTCAATTAAATAACTATACATTAATTACTTATTAATTAGTTAATTAACAACCTAGCGTTTGATAGAGTGTATTAACCATTACTAATTCACGAATATTCGGTAAGCTTTTGTTTCATACATTACATAGTGGATAATTCGGTTTGGTATTTATCATACACATTTTCAGGCTGATTTGCGGGCCATTACCATAAATGTTCTAATCAGTCAATAATATGGGTTAGTGGTTTGTTGAACATACAGAAATTACGTACATAGAACATGCTCATTATAAAATAACCCTAGGGAATTCTAAGGCCATTCATTTTTAATGGTATTGCAATAAATTTTAGTAATTATATTAATATATTGAAAAATGTATAGGTCGGATGTTAAAAAACGAAATCTTTATTGACCAATCAGTTTTATTGTGTATGTGCCAGTTTTATAAAGCTAACTAAATATTAATGAAGTGTTGTTTGTAAAAGTTTTGTTTTATAAGAAATCTAACAAGCTTAAGAATCATGTAGTTGGTATTTTCTGTAGGATTTCAGTAACGATAACCGAACGCAGCAATACTTTTAAAAAGGTAAAATGTATTTTTCGTTCAACCATCGTTGAATGTTTCCAGAGTTGCGGTTTCGTTGTAAGCGTGCGTTGGATATCAATGTTGCTCGAGCAGCGATCTCTTCAGATTAGCGGCCGCCTAGCGACTATCTGTGCGTACCATCGTCTTGTAACGAATTTATGGGCACAAGTCTGCGATAGCACTGTACGCATTTCACTTCCTCTTACAGAAACGGACTCTATGCCAACACACATTTTTTCCCTCATTTATTTAAAGCTTTTTCAACCGCAAAAACATTTCGAATCTGACAAAATTAGAATCAAAACAAAAAATATTTATCTCATAGAAAATGTATTGCGGTTCTAGAAAATAAAAAAAACTCGTAATTTAAGAAATTTTTTATTTATATTTGATATACACAATAAAAACAATTTAGTTTTTAATTAACAACAAATAAATTGTTTCATTTATTTTCAGTAATTTATATATTTAATAATTTATACAGAGTTCGGCTCTGCACAGTAAGTTTTTTGTCGGCGAATTTCGGCAACTCTTTCCGGTTTATTTCTAGTAGAATTGCTATTCTGAGGAGATCAGTGTGCATCGTTTTCTCGAGGGCTGTTTTAATGGGATTCCAATTTTTCTGTGGGCCCTGAAAGAGTTAAATTAGGAGGAACGCGCAGTTAATATGCGGGCGTGAGACGTCAAAGGGGTGCCGTTAGTAGCTACTTAGGGCACGAATTAAATGTCCCCCTGGCTATTTGAACGAAGATCACAAACGGCGCTGTTTGAATTTCTGAATAGAAAACCTTTTTCCGTTTTACTGGAACTATTCGGTCCGTAGCTTTGTTTTCCGAAAAAATATCCAACGGCTTATATATTGACTTTTATAAGGTTACTGTGTAATGATCATTAAAAATAATGATTGCGAATCTAAAGCATAACTCTGAATTATGCTTTAAAAATTGGTTTCGAACTCCATTACTTTATCTTGATCTTCAGTAATAAACATATTTGAATGAAGGATATTTTTCAAGATTAACTTTATTTCTTAAATAAATGTGCAAATGAATAAAGAAAAACATTCTTACACTTTTATTAAGTAAATTCTATTTGAAATATGGGACAAACAGTTCATTTATTTCGTGATTAAAAACTCCTGTGACATATAAGCAACAAATTACTTACAGTTGTTGGCATCGTACGTACAATAAAAGTTTTTGGGTTTCTAAAGAAATAACAGTAAACACTAAACTTTACATAAAAAGAACAAACTCCTCGAAAGTAATATCGTTAACTTTAGTTATTGACTGAGTCTTGTCCATTGTCAGCGTAGCCAGATATAGAAAAACCGAAGCCAATAGGGTTACCCAGTCAGTGAATATTATGCACATAATAACAATAAAATAAATTCGATATCTACTTTTCCCATGTTGCCAAATCGGATAAAAGAACACATAGAAAGACCTGCGTTGTGTTTCAAGCTAAATTGAAATGGAATGTATTTTATTGACTATTACGAAAATCAATAACAGAATGGTTATATTGCACACGAAAACAAATATTGTCAAATAGTTTGAGCTATATTAAGATATACTAGATCATTCTTTACTGGTTTTTAAAGAATTAAGAAACATTTGCATACTAAGTTTTTCTTTCATTCTATAAAACTCGTCTTGATTCTGAATTTCGCACAGAATAATTAAATGCAATTAAGTCCGTCAGCTGTGATTTTCGCTGAAAATTTTCAATTATGTTTCACTGTGAAACGTATCTTTATATACAAGAGTATATATATATTTGCTTACCCAAGTATGAACTGATTAGATTCAGCTGAATAAAGTGTTATTAAATCACAGTATTTTTATAAGTTAATCATTCGCTCAAATTTAAATTAAATTATAATTAAATTAGGTCCACGAAAAATTATTTGAATATTTAGAATGGGTTCACTTTAATTGAATTATCAATCCTCAAACTTGAAGAAAAATATACAAACAAAATTGGAATCATTTATAGTTATAAAACTCTAGGTATAATAAATAATCGATTTTAATTTTAGAAAATAAAACATATATTAGGCATTTTATGGTGGAGTTTCTGCATATTGATAAAATATACTAGATGGATAAAAATAAATTTATTTACAGTTTCTCGTCAAAGCAATCCGTATTTTATAAAGAAAGGAAGCTTTGCAGAAAAAAAAAACAATAATCGTCTTACCAGTCTCTCGACAGTGGGAATAAATCCAAGTCGTAATTGGGAAACGTACCACAAATCGTCTCCGATTTTAAATATATTATCTTAAGACGCATCAGCTGAGCCGTCAGAAAAGTAATTGTACATTCCAAAGATTCGCTTTTATAGCGAAAGGGCCACCGTGATTTATTAAGCTCCCTTTTTCGCACCGGATCCGGACGCGGATACGAAACCAAATTAGCCTCTGCTTTGTCTTTTGCGTGTTATATTGAAAATACCTTGAGCGATATTTTGAATCGCAAAGATTTATATAAGTCAGATTTTTTCTTGGAATTGTTTTTTAGAAATGTCGATTACGTTTCAAATTAAAACAATAAATTCGTATTGATCTGGAAAATCGTTTGCAAACTACAGGTGAGACTACAGATGAGATATTTCGAACATTTTATGTAAACGTAGCCAGATGTACAGTAAAGAATTAATTTTAGTAATTTCGGAAACAATGGATTAGTAAAAATCTATCTTAAACCACAATACACTTATAAAAATCAGAAATATTATTTAAGTAATAAGCTACAAATAGATTGTTTGTTAAAAACAGAAGAAGAAACATATTTCATAACACTAGGAATTTTTGGCAGTCATTTATGATTGTCAATACGAAAATTGGAGGCACATATCTATATATCATATCTGATGAGAGACTCCTTAAATAAAGCGCCTAGCAATTTATTTTTATAAGACAGTAAAAAAACTCAATATAAGAAAAAAGGGTTAAAAAGCAATCTCTAGAAGTTGCTTCGGACCCAAACCCCTCGCCATTGTGCCTCTACATAATTCATCCTTCTCCATCTAATATCAGATATTCATTCGGGCTTCTCTACTATATTGATCAAACTTTCGTGCTTGTATCTTTTTTTTTTGTTTTTTACGATTGTCATTTATGACGCAAGCCTTCGTTGTTTTTGTCGCTTGACGTTGTTGACTTCCTCTAAATGTATCGTGTACCACATGCTGCAAAAGTCGGCCGTGTCCTTGAAAGTACCGGAAACACAATATGTCTTCTTGATGAGAGTGCGTTGTCTGTCATTTATCGAAGGTCACCCTTCGGATGATGACAGAGCAGTCGGCTTAAGGGATTCGAGCTATTGCGGTTAAATTGCACTGGGGAGATTTGACTTGATCGTTTCAGATAAGCGATGCAAAGGGTGTATGTTTTGTTCCTCTGCGTATGGAAGATTTGTATGTAATTAAAGATTCTAGGATATAATACAAAGATCCAAGATTGCTTTTAACAGATTTATGGTGGTTGGTAAAAAATGTTATTTTTAGTTTGTCGATCATAAAATGTAAAAAGTAATTGGACGCGAATATATCAAAATATGGTATTTATATAAAATGATTCTGTGAAATAAAAATTTGAATAAAATTTCGTGAATTTAGGTTAGGCTGATTAAGGTCAAAGGTATAGGATAATTTAGCATTTTGAGTGAAATAGTCAATTGAATATTTTAGTATGAGGCGACTGGTTCCATTTTCGTAATTACGTTGGAGCGCCCGTCGCATTTTAAAATGAAACGCCATTGCTGTCCCATTTCGATTTGTGAACCGCACGCGAGTAGAGTTCGTGATACCATTCACTTAAGATTGATTGGAAAATTGTGTAACACAATCTGATTATGTTGGCTGATCCGGAGAGGAAATGCAAGCGCGATTAGTACCGGATATTGGTTGACCCTGGCGGAGTCTCGCCTACTGCGATTTAGTCTGCATGAGCTTTCTATTTAAAACCGCATCCCGAAACGACAAATGTCCGTATTGAGTGTGTTTGCTTTAGCGAAAATTTGCGGTTTGTTGGACTTGCCCAATTGGGACTTTGATCTTACTTCAGTTTGTTGGTTTCCCAGGTTTTCTTCACGCTTATTTGGACAGATTTTTATTGCTTTTGTGTATATATCTAGCTCACCACTCAAATATATATTTAACTGTTTATTATTTTCTATTGTCAATCATTTAACAATAGGTTCGATTAAAAAATATTGTATTCCTTTTTTATGAGAAAGTATAAATAGTAAATAAAAGAAAAGAATTATGTGTCTAAAGATTAAAGAAACCCTTTCCCTTAAACTAGTGAACAAAATAAATTATAGCAACAATATTTTACAAAGATAAAAATGATTTACTAAAGTTGCCCAGTATTGTTTGCAAAGCCTTTTTTTGGTCACGTTGTTTGAGAATTACTGATATGAGTGATACATTGGTAAAATGTAAGCAAAACATGCGTAGCGTCGGGGATTCTACGGCGATCCTTTCGACTGACCTTCCTCGCAAGCCTGTCGCCTTTTTTAACAGAGCCTTATAAATTTTCCTGGCTTCTTATAAACTTCTTCATGCTCGTCTATAAGCAGTAGTAAAAAAAGTTTGCTTTCTTTTTTCGACGAGATCTAAGGAACATGCTATTCGCGTTCCTAATATCGTGAAGATGACATTTCACATCGGACATTTCTCTGCTGTGACGTAAACGGATATTAAATTTTTTTCGGGTGGCACGAGATCAACTACAACACGCTACTAAAAACATTGTAATTATAATTTCTTTTTTTCCTTTTCATTAATTTTCTTGTCCGCATGACTCTTGTTGTTTTTATATCATGTACTTTTTAATTAGTTTTAACTTGTTTTTCTAACAACTACCACGCTTCTCCATCAAGTCTATTTGTCATGGAAATATTTTTTCATTTCTTCCATAACATGACCTGGAAGTGCTATTTTTCTTTAATTTTCTTGTTTTTCTGCAGCGATCATTATGTAAACGGAAAAATAGAATACCAGATTGTTTTCGGTAGTATTAAAATAATAATTAAAAAAATAATATTCTATCCATCCTTATCTGAACTTGATGTTACTTTAAACCCTTATTAAACGTATTATTCATTTGAGTTAATTCTCAGATAACGTATGATAAAAATAAAATTTGTAAGATATCGATAAGTAGGGTGCAAGAAAATAGAAATGGAAAGTGGATAGGTTTAAATTTTCCGCTACATTTCCTCCGAAAAATAAATTCCATCCGAGTGTAAACATTTACCACAACACTAAATATTTCATCCCCCGGTTCTTATTTATATGCGTGGTACCTTAAACATGCCGGGAGTAATTCATTTTACGGGGCTGTAGTAGTTATTGAAATGCGGGGATCAGGATTCGTGCACAGAGCTTTTGGCACAAGCAAGCGCCAGGGATTCCGGATGTTAGTCATAATTTATGCAAATAGGACGCCAAAATAACATGGCGACGGTCCCGTTGGTCGCGATGTCACGGCCGTGATGTCACCCAAGGGCGCACAAAAGCCATCGGGTACTTACAAATTTTCAGCAGTGAAACTGTCTGAGGTAGAGAAACTTGAGGTTACGAGACGCATAAGGTATTAATCCACAAAAACTTAGACAATTAAAATAAATTCAGCATATGTTCGCCGCCAACACCACTTGTACGTTGTGTTTTAATAAATGTAGCTTAATTCCGAAATAAAAATTTTATGTGAAAACATATCAATGAATGTTGGAATAAGGCAAAATGTTTATAAGATAAAAATTTGTTTAAGAACGATTTTGACGCGCGTAAAACGCTACACTGAGCATACAGGTAAATCGGTTGTTTTCAGTAGCGGAAAAATCCTGTTCGATGTTCGGGTTAAACCTCTGCATCGCTTCACCTTTCCGAATTTTATGTCGCGACGACAAACGAGATGTCTACCTAAACATGAACACAATATAATAAAATCTTTCGGCGCACGATTTTCTTCATACGCGCTCGCTTATAGCTTCCAGAACAGACGCGATGAAAAAAATGGAGAATACACTCCCACACACACACACACACACACACACATACATCAACATCACAATATCATCTTTCTTCTTTCCATCTTTAAAAAGAACATTCATTCCACTTACAAAACATCTCAAGACTATATTCAAACGTGCATAGTCAATATTCATAAAGCAGAATAAACGGTTGGTTTCTTCTACATATATAGGCTTAAAAAAAAATGGAAAATAAATAGAAATAGTACTCTTTTTAAAGCGTTTTTGAATAATCTTTAAGGAACATTAAACATTACTAAATTTGTTCGTAATAGTTATTTAATTTTGTCTTATATTATATATTATATACTCGTAGAGATCAGGAATTAAAACTGCTTCTTCTTCTGCCTATACAATATTTTAACCTTGCATATTCATAGAATGACGAAAGCTACTAAAATGGCGGTTAAGACATGGTGGACTTCTGAATAACACGGATCGTTGGTTGCCCCCTGCGTCTATTTAGTTGAAGTTCTGTTCTTGCACGGGTCAACATTGCAGGGTCCGTCTCGTGAGAGCCACCATCAAGGTTTGGGGTTCGATTCCCAACCACAGAATCGTTGAATAATACCGTAGAACTCCTGAAACCTGGTGTCTATCCTTCGAGTTTACATTATTCAGTTTATTTTGAAAGATACCCGTTGAATCTATAATTTTATTCGAGATGATACAGACGTTTACGTGTTTTATAAATTATGTATCAAATGATTCATGCTTTAAACTCAATAACCATTATTACCAGTAAGTAAATAATTCATGTAGAGCGACAAAAGACTTAACGCTAATGAAAAAATTAAAAATACATTTTTTTTTCGTATTTATATGCTAGAATTGATTTTTTTAGTTTTGTTTGCTAACTACTTTTTTTAATTATTATAAAACCAACAAAACATGTTTGCAAATACATGTAAACTTAAAAATTTTGTTTTTCAATTTTAATATTACATTATTTATTAACTTCATCATTTAATAAATCCAGTCTCTATGTTATTACTATGTTGAAGCTCCCTATTTTATATTTAAATCTACGTTAGCAACGATTTTATAATTAAGAGAAATGTAAACGAAATGAATATGACACAAATAGAAAACAAATCCCTAACTGTGCAAGCGAAATATGTAAATGACTGTAAAATCCTCTCATTTCACTGCAAAGAAAACATGGGGAAAATTGGAGTAATCTTACTTTGAAAAGAAAATAAAACAACACCAACATGACCTAGAAAAGTTTAGTTTCACCGTTCTGTAAATTGTATTAAAGTGTATAAAATTCGATGCGATAAAACAGATTTGGAAACTATTCAGTCGCACACAAACATGAACTAGCAGAACACTTTTTAATCAACATCCGCACAAGTTCGCAATCGACTTAATAGTGTAAAACGCACACTCGTATACATACTTTGGCTGTAAACAAAATTTTGAACTACTGAAAAGATCGCAGACAAAAGATTACTGCTGAAAAATGAATATAGTACGTCGATGGCGTATGTGATATGCTTCGTATATCGTCGTATCAATCGCGCCAAGCAGAAGGAACTTCATGTTTAGTGCAGGTTCAGCAGTTATATACCAAAAAGTTTCCAAACTCATTTGCAGTTTTTCTCCCTGTGACACCAGGATCCTGCTGCCATACTATGAGCATGTAACATATATATGTATGTGCGTGTAAAAATATGCGTTTCTTATGTTTATTGTAAACATGCGTAGTTGTGCATTTTAATTCTAATTTGTTTGTTGTTTTATTTTTGCATACGAATGTTGTAGTCACAAAAAAACAAGCGTATTTATATTGTGAAAAAGAAATTCTTTTATTATTTTTTAAATTTTACAGTATCTTTGTTTCTTAAAGTGACATGAGAAATAAGACTGATTAAATTAGATTTATAGTTTCAATGTTCTGTTTTCCGTGGTGCCCACATAGATATGTATACAAATACATTTTTGAATTCCATTTTGCTATCTGAGCCTTATCTACGTGGGCCAGAAGTGGAGGACGCGTGAAATGCCGTTGAAAAAAATAGTGCTTGCGGCATGGCAGCAGATGTACGGTTATTTATCTCGCAAACGTTTCGCCATTTAAACGCAAACGAAGTTTCTGCGTTTTTTAAATAACTCTCAAAGACAGAAAAATAAAGTATTCAACAAAAAATTTGTCGGGGATGAAAGACTTGAACGATTTACATTTTCTCTTCCAGTTCTTTTACAAAATTTTAATTAAAAATGAGTTAGTAAGTGCTTTAAATTGACGTTAAGAAAGTATTCAGCTCCGCCTGTCCGACCTGCTTCGCTAACATTAAATTTTAGTTTCAAAGTACAAGATCTGAGAGAAGAGTTTAAATGAGATTAAAATCATTTATGATCCCATACAAAAATTCGATTAAAACATTCGTAACTCACTTATATACTTCTTTGAGCTTTCTGATTAACTAAAATTTATTAGCTAAATGCTTAATTTTTGCATTTTTATGACAACACTGATATGTGTAGACCAACATTTAGAGAATTTCTGTTTAAATTCGAACGCGTTCATAATCATAATTTTTTTTTATTCAATGTGTTCGTGTATTGTTAAAAACTGTTGAAATGAAAATGTAATGTTGAAACATAGGAGAAAAAAAATTGCAGTACAATAGTGACCTAACATGTCGGAGGCATTGTTGTCATGGCTTCTATTATATGCTGTCATTATGATCGTTTTGCCATTCAACTCCCGTGTTCTCCGCGCTCCACAATAATATTAACTGAAGTGAAATGGCGTGCATGCTGTATCCATCGTATAGAAAAACCAATATCCGCGTGTGCTCTGCTTCTGTGAGGTCGGCCGACGAGGGTTCGTTTTCTGGAAATGTAGCATTCCGAATTTCGGGTGACAGCAAATTAGCCACTTAGAGAGCGGGCGAGCAACGCACGGTAACACTGGGAAAGAACCATTTTGAAATGCTAATCCAATGCGATCTGGGGACAGATGATTGACAGTCCTTTTCTTTACGGTAGGGTCGTTATTTCGGCAACAGACGCGCACAAACATGGGGCGACTGAACCGAACACCGCGTGCGTCACTTAGATATACCTCACTAAGAATATTATTTCGTTACTGGAAAATTAGCACAAACACATTTCAGCATAACTTAATTCACATGCTTTTGTCCAAACAACAATAGGAAATAGCAAAGTATGGCTGTATTCGACCCTATACACCAAATTAGCTGAATTTATAGAAATATCGTTAAATTTCAGACCATATAGGTGATTTTTTAAAAATCTCTTCTTATTCTAGCTTACTATAAATATTCAAACTTATATAATGCTTCCTATTACAAATATAACTGTCTGAATATTTTCCGTCTAACAATAGTCAATTTGCTCTTAGATTAAAATGTAAATATTTATTGTCAGCTTTTAAAAATAAATTTTTCTATATTAATATTCTTACAAATCAGATATTTACCAACAGATTTAGTACCGCAAGTGTATATCTAACTATACTTTTAATGTAAATTGAATAAGTGTTCTATATATTTGGTTCAAAATAGATTTATTCGAAAATTTGAAAATTAATTTAATAATAGCTATTATGGTAGAATTATAGTGAAATACGCTATAATTTGATTAATCAACGTTAAATAAGTTATCAGCTAATGCACCATTGCTGAATTATAATCAGATTGAATCAATGTTTCCAATAAAAGTTAGTTAATGTAATCGATGACATATTAGGTATACACTGATTTGCACAACAAGCGTTGACATCATTCACAGACATCAAATAGGATTGACAATGTGACACCTAACAGTCTAACAGCTTTATATAACTATGTGAGTGCTTTTAAAAGCTCACGCCAACAATTGGTTCTGCTCGTATACGAACGAGGTAGGTAAAGCGGTCCGGCTGAGGGAAGAGACAATATTAAAACGATCAAGTTACCATGGTACGACGCGACGTCAGCGGGCGACAATAAAAAGCTTTGTGAAAATATATTGCGTATAGTTCAAGTGTTCGTAAAATTAATATCGTTACGTAACAGTTGCATGCATATTATTCAATATTTTTATGAAACGAATCAACCCCTTTTTGCTTTGACTATTTTGATGTGGCAGTTATAATTTGATTTATAATTTAAAATATCTGATGTTAGTCGCTTTGGATATTATTTGATATGCATGGGAATACATACAATTGACAATACAAATTAAATTTATTGATATAAAAAGAAAACAATTATTCAAATAAAATAAGCATTTATTAAATATATCAAAAGCTTTATTGCAAATACAGAGAATTTTAAATTAAGAAAATTCTTATCCCAAATGTATTCAATTAAAATTATTTTCATGTATGATATTCTTTCTTGAATTTTTACAAGATGCCACCTTATTTGGAATTTTTCTGCAAGACGCTTTATGTAGATTTAATTTAAAAAGATGTGTACAAAACAAAAAACAAAATTAGTTCTTTGTAGCATATACATCAAGGTGTATTATTAAAAACACAACCATTCCCCAAATAACCCACAACACAACAGTATTATTATAAGTATTCTAACCAGCACCGAAATTCAAACGTCACTTCTGCAATGTGGTTTACTCTGTACGTCATCACCATACACTGATTCCATTCAAATGTTCGATAATCGTTCTTATTATTATGAAAGTTTTGACGAAGGCTATATTCACGCATAATAGCCAGAGCTCCGCCTAAACTTTTCAAATATTTGCACCGCCGGGCACTCCTAGTACAATAGACAGCTTAACGTCCATCAGAGCCCTGTCTGCCTCGCTCGGCTAAGACGGAAATAACATTTCAAACCGGACGATTGAACAGGGAAAATAGCCATTGTACTGCGTACAATTTACGTGTATGCAATACCGTCCCCTTAATCTAACTCGAACAATATGCAAAAGAAATGTAAACGCAAACGGAATTTATCAGAAATATTTCATCTGTAGTTGGATTAGTTGTATTTCAAAGCACATATTTGCGACCAATGAATATCTATTGTTATAGTGTATGTGTTATTTGTTATGGATCCTAGTTATTGTTTTAATCAGAATAAAAGAAGTATTGAATGAGTATTATAATGATCTTTTGGTGCTGATGGTTGCTGCCGTGTAATTAGCCTATAATACTTTATTAGATTTATTTATCATGTCAAATATTTCATCGCCTTTTAAAGCCTCTTTCAGTTTTTTGTATGATTTATTATCATCCATCTATCAGCTGTCTTTATTTTTACATTCAGCTTTTTTATAAGTCTAGTGAAAGCCGGTAGACAACACCAATTTGTCTTGTGTGTTCATACATATGAATTTTTATTTGTTCCCGTAAAGACAAAAGACGAGAATCATATATGGTCCTCTTTCTTTATCTCATCATTCGTATTGTCGTAGGTATGTTGTTGTTGTTAAACACGAAACTAATTAACATGCTGTTATTTATTATTACTAATTATAATTGAAGTGAATTCAGAATCGAGCCTCCCATCATTACCATACTGGAAAGAAACTGTGATTAATTTATACAGGGATAATTAGCGCCAGTTCCATTGTTAGTCTCGAACCATTGTCGCGGCGAGGTCTCTCAACTGATTTAAATTCCAAACAACTTAATAATCCAAAGACCCCCAGATCGCAGTTCAAGGGTAGTAAAAACTCCACCTGGATTTGAAGTTACGCGTTTCACCAACAAGGATAAACAAATATCCACGAGCAATTAAGTACGTTGACGTTTATTGATTGCGCTCAGTCGGGCGCGGTGAAACCTTTGCGATTTAGTTGTATTTAGATTTGCGTAATGTGTATCTATAACTACGTATATACAAAGAAGATATCTTTGCGATGTTTTGTGTGCTTCCAATTTAGCTGTAAACGGATTTTGTTGTGTCAACCGTTATTAATTAAGCCCTTGAGAAAGTTTGGTTTGGTGCGTGGCTGCGATTCCATGCCAAAAACGTCCCAGCAGACTGACTTAGGGAAATTTTCGTTTGCCAAGTCTCGTGTAAAGGCGCGTGCGTACACAATTCCCATCAGGTTTGAGAGTTGGATATCAAAGTTTACGAATTTAATCTGTTCAACTACTTGACACACACACACACACACTAGCGTAGAAATGCGCAAGTTTCCACGATACGATACCTAGTTATCTGCATATGCTCTGCTCCAGGCATCATGATAAAAAATTCTACAAAGTAGGCTTCTAAAAGTTTTCTGCAATCTTTGATCCCTTAAGTACATTAGATTACTTCTTCGGAAAGACCTAGTTGGTGATCTTCTATTGGCTGAAGGCGCTATCATTGTCTCCAAAAGTCTTAGACAGATTGAGTTCTATTTTGGACATAGGTACTTTAAAAGAACTATTCCAAATAAACTAACCATTACAGTTCATGATCATTATCTTCAAAACTATTTCTTGATATCTCTATATTGGTGTAAAACTGCGAGAATCCAAATAATTCTAGTTAAGGAGGAGATTTAGTGCGTACGTTAAATGTATGGGCGTGATTATTGGGTATGGAAGTTGAAATGTTAAATAATGATGGTAGTATGAGAAAAATAAATAAGACAATATATATGGAAGAGAAGAGATATTTTCTCTATAAATATTAGCCATCCAATAAAAGTTGTATATTAGATAACCAGTAGTCTGCTAAGCATTATTTACTGTATCCGAATGGATTTTATAAATGCAATACAGTGAAAGAGTAAATCTCTTCTTGGAAAGAAAGCGATTGAATGTATAGGTAACTACGTATACATACAGTGTAGGTATCCATATATCCAATATCTATTGATTCAGTTATTCATCCAGCCAAAAAAGTAGCCATTGTAGAAGCGTATTTCATTGACAAGGAACGCGCGAGCGATTCACTCTGTGTGTGTATCATGAAATTGAATTGAATAGAATAAAAGATTATTGGCTCGAGGCAAGAAAATTGTTTTGGAATCAATTTTGTATTATTCGGCGGCAGACCCATGGTCGAACACGCAACGTGCATAGGGGACCATAGGGCAAATTGTTCATACGAAACAAATTCTGTATAATTGTCTTATATAATAAAGTTTTATTTAAGTTATCTTATATTTCTAAAGTCGTAGCGTGATTTTAAATATATGCTTTATAACGAAGTTAATCATATAGTGAACTTGAGAAATTGTATTATAATTAACAAATAAGCATAGCTTTTTGAATTTTATTTTTCAATTTACAAAAATTATGATATTTATATGCAGAAGTTTGAATTTTTATTAGAATATGTAATATAAAACTTGTCTTCTCAGAAGACTTGGTTACTAAAATGTGTTTAGTTTAGATATTATTAATATAAGATCTGTAGTGTAGCCGAATCGGCCCCACTTAAGAAACGCATACACGCACATCTCTAAACACACGTGTGCACACTTATCGATGCACGCTAACCATGTGCACGCATCACCTGATGTGGAAATGTAACTCACGCGAACACGCACTCAAAAATTATACCCATAGGACCAACGAATTACATTTTAAAAACCTAGACGACGTTTTAATGAAAAGCCAGCCAACCTTTTTCCTATTATCGACAGTGTTTTTATTATCCACAAAACCAACTTGACCCAACATGCTCGTTTAAAAAACGTCTAAATCATTCCTAAAATTACCTGACTTTAGACTAATTATCACGCAAATGGAACGGCCTATGACTTTAAATGTATAAATACATAACTTATAATACCATGGGACTGTATTCATTATGCAGATGAATGAATTGACTAATGCTGCCTCTTGGTGCCGATGCAGCTTACCTGTTTACGACCTTATTTATCGTATACGTACGGCCTCTCACCAGGATCCCATGTGCATTAGGCTGCCAGAACCGCATCTTATATTATTATACATTATCAACAAGCACTTTATACAATAGTTATTATTTTCACCAACATCTAATATGAATTGCTGTAGCCATTCTCATAAGTGCAAATTTATTAAAATTATTGAATTTATGTGGTAGATTCAATTGGCTTACAAATTCGTATTTTATAATTTAGAAATTATATTTTATTCGTGTGGAATGGCAATTAGATTTTAACTTAAGCCGTCTCTGGTTTTTAAGCGTTCATCCTCACACATTAGTCACCATGGCATTGTTTTAATTATCGCAGTTGGAAGGTGCATGGGCCACAACGGATCTTCGTGGCTTCCTACCTGCTCGCGCGTCTTTTGCCTCGTATTTCACAAAAAATTGACACTAACTTAATTCCCATTCGGTAAAACAGCGCACGGTACAACACTCTCACTCATGCATTTAAATAAGACAGCCACCAGCCTCACTCGTTCCCGTCATCTTACTTAATGCAGCACGGCTTTCTATGAAATAATTTGCTGTTAATTTATTTTGAGTGAAAAATAATGTTATCAGCGTGTCGTCCATGTCTTTTAATTACTTTGGGAATAAGAACCTGCGAGTTTCGGAATAGAAATTAGCTGTTTAATCTTTGATCTATTGGATTGTTAGCTGAAACACTTTGTTTAGAAATCCAGACAGGAATTTTATAGTCTAGTTTAAATATTTAATCTCGTAACGAAAACTACAAAACAGAAATATAATCACCATGTTTTTCTATAAAGTTAATTATAAATATAATAAAATATTGTTCTACATGGAGGAGTTGCTTTTGTGAACACATTTTCTAGATTCATGATTAACAGATTGAATTATGCATATAAGATTTAGACAAAAATGAAAAATTATCTTTATTATCAGATATAAGAATAGCACAAAATAAAAATGTCGTATATTTTGACCAATTGAAACAATTTCTTTTTCATGAAATATTATATATACTTTTTAGATAGTTTCAGTGTTTCCTGAGACCTATAAATTTTTAATAATATTTATATAATTGACCTATAATTTAAAAATAAATATAGAGCTCTAGATACTAAATGTATATATAATTTCAGTCAGTAAAACTTTTGCTATCTAAAAGGTGGCGGTTCTAAAAAGTGTGTTGATCTGTAACACAGTGGAAAAGTGAAACAAGAACAACAAAAGACCATTTCGCCGGCTGACAGTTGAAGTCCCTTGATGGTAGAAATCAGGCGGGTAAGTTTCGTTTCGCGTCGGTAACCAAACCAAAGATTGCTTATTAAGTAAACCGACCCGATTCGAGCTCAACGTCAATCAAATCTATGACACGTTCCAGGGGAAACGAAAACTGCATCGCCTTGCACTTGTGAAGCCTCCTTTCCGCATTGTTGCCAGTGCTGAATGCAGTTTAAGTTTCACCACACTAACTTTTCTGACAGTTTTATTGGCCGTTATGTTACACGTCACCGAAATCTTGTTATTAAATTGTACCGTTTTCCGCAAATGTTGCTCACTTTCAAGTATGTTCTCACAGAACTTTTAGACAAACATAAAGTTTTGACGTATTTGCTTTTGGTATTGGTTTAATTTCAAATTAACGTTTTCCTGATTCCCTATTTAAGCATCATACGATTTGCACTCGATTTATATACGTAAAAACAATTGGCGATCTTTATTTTTCTAATATCAAATAAGAACTTAATTTAGTTTTCTCATTTATTATTCTTAAGTAATTTTAAGATAAACGAACAAGATAAAAACATTAATACTTTTTAAAAATATATTAACCTCATTTATATATAATTTTGATTAATGTAGATGTGACTAAATTAATACACCCGACAAGAACATACATATACGTAAATGCCAAAATCTTGAAATATCGATAATGCTTTGCTGATTTTCTGAGCAGCCTACACATTCCATCGTATTATCATCTTTGTGGTATGTCCCGATTTCTCACCCCTATCCCTTTCTTAATAACACAATGTGTGTTTTCTTCATTGCTTCATTCCCTGCTGTTTCATCGCGCTCAATCCATGGCTGTGTTGAACGGCACACAGTTCAATACATCTAATCTCGTTAGACCTTAATGCCTCTTTCATCAGTTCCCCATTTCATTTTCTAATCTGTTTATCATTTATGTCCCCTTCCCTGCCACGTTACTTTCAAATATTGCACCGTTTTTTTTTTCTCTCGCCTTCTCTTCTCTTCCAGTCCACTTTGCCTAACCAACAAATACAAAGCAAACGAGGCTATTTAGTTTCACGGAAGGATTTCATGATGGCCTTTGCATCGCAGTGGCTCATATAACATCAAAATACAACACCCCTTCTCTTGTTTTGGTTTTAGAAAAGCTCCCACTCCCGCTTTTGATGCTGCTGCATCATTTAAAATGCGTTGCAGATTACGGCCATCTTTGATACCGTAAATACGATGTAATGAATGTCTGAACTTTGTTCATAGAGATAGACTTGTGTATTACAACGATTTAATTTTAAGATTACAGGCTGTATTTAGGGATTACCAACATACTTGTCATTTGCAGTAGTAAGCAAAAATCTGTTCCAAAGTTTTAAATTATCTACAAAAGTAGGAGCTTTGTGATAAATCCTCGAAAGGGCAAATTGTTTCAAGAGAATTTAACAAATATAGATAATTCCTTTTATTATCTGAGTAATATTTTATATTTTTCACAAAATTCAAATATGGAATTTAAAAAGTTGTTGATAATATAAATTTTTGACTACCTAAAATATCAGGAATATTATCTTGCATACCAATTATTCACGAATTTCTAATGGGAAACAGAAATCAAAGAAAATTGAGTTGCTAGGCAGGTTGCTAACAAGCAATTTCCTTTGAACATGTCTAATCCAACTAATGTTCCACTTTTGGTTTGTAACGTGATCATTACGGTCAATTTCATTAGGTGCTACAAAAGCTTTTCAACTATTTTTTAACTGTGTAGTGATTTAGACTGGTGTACTCACACATTAATTTTGATTGGATTCTTGTTAAATACGGTCTAAAGCGAGAAGGGGCAAGTGAGACGTAAGTGTGTCAGTGGCGGCGATTTGATGTGGCACCGGACTCAGGGATATTATTACTTATAAAGCATCGCCTCATTCCCATGTTCCACGTAACGAGCCTGTCAAAGCGAAGTCCCCCACGGCGAACCAAATAAAATGTTATTATATATTGAGGAATGGCCAGCAGTAAACATCTGCTACAGATTACTACCGCTGTGAAACGCTGGCATCGCCGCGCCGGGGTCCCAAAGTGAGCTGCCGGTGGTGCTGGTGTGAAACCCTTTCCTTCCTTAGCACCTTCGTTCACCGACGCGGTGCGACGCGACTCGACTCGACTGGCTTTGCTGTGTGCGCTGTGTGATCGAGATGCGATAAACCTCTTTTCAAGAGGCACTTTTTTATATACATGCCAGAGTTATTGCCTATTTAGATGTACTAGATACGACCGGGTAGTTTCATTCTATATACAACAGGCGTGGTCTCCCTTATAGACCATCTTATATACTCGACGACCTATCGGTCAATAAGATTGTGAGTTCGTTAGTTGTTGTTGAGGCCGGTCTGATGGTTGCTCATATCTATCCATATCTAACATGTACTTTCCACCTCTGCAATGAATTTATTATCCTTTTCGGTTGGAAATTATATGTAATCAATCGTCGTAAAAATGTTTCATACGCTTTCGTAATTGTTTATTGAATTCCGATAGGTCGCTTATAAATTACTAAACTAATAATAAATTCTTAATATACCATGTGAAATACGCCGTGCATTATAGTAACGAAGACATAACCTATTCAAAATAAATTATTTACTATTATCTGGTAGTCGATTCACTATTTCATCAAATTACTTTATATATGCTTTAGAAATACTAGGTATATGTTTATATAGACTAAACTAGATTCTCTACTTTATATAAGAGACTATTCGTTCTACTTTTAAATAAAATAAAATACATGCTGAATATTTTGATTTCTTATTACTTATATTAATAATTGAATTAATAAAATAAATTTAATATAGACTTGCAGCCATTTGTTATTGTGCGCTTATTGTACAATATTTTTACAATCATCGCTTAGGATTTATCTCATATGGTTTGTAAATGAATTACTGTTTAAAGCAACCATGTATAGTACTTTGTTTATGACTTTGCAATTGTATTCCATTTAAATTCACCGGTAGATTAAACTATGGCCGCGACAAGTCGTTTATAATAAAGCGGACATGTTTGTACATAATGCACGCACTGTTTGGTACCGCTGTATTTATGTATGACAAGCTTGACAGTGTAACAACCACCGTGCATACAATAACGTGCAGTAAACCTGTCCTGCTTCCGCTTTGCCGACCAGCAGATCGTCTCGTCTCTTCTCTGCGACACGACACGACACCCCATGGACTTGCTTTCAACAACAAGCTTGCACTATGATCTTAGTCCTTTGATTATTTGCATACTGAAATTTTAGATAATATGTTGGTCATTGTAGCCGTCATGTCTCTCTAATTTTGGTTACTGACGTAGGATTATAATTTATTGTAAATGGTTTTTTTTTATTTCGTCATCAGCTTTTATTATATCATATTTATGAAAGATCAATATGGTTGTCGTTTTTATGTAAAGATATCTTGTCCTTTGATGGCAACGGTGGTTAACTTTTGCAATGTGAGATAGTTTGAAACCAAGAGAATATGGTCTCACTTTGGTAAAATTACACCTGGAGATTGTTCACAAACTCCTCGGAAATTTATGGAGTTTTAGAAGTTATGGAAGTTTTCAATCCCAACAATAGTTTTGCTGCAACTAGCTTTTGACTATCAACATTTTATTGAATTATTTTCGCCAACTATTCATGTTTTCATTCGCCATATCATGAGAAATTCATTTATAAAATAAAATAATTTTTATGTAGCTTAGTAAATACGAAATATTTTTGTTACACCAAAATAAAAAAAAAACTCATTTATTATATCCTCATATAAAATTTACTCATATGTGCGTACAATTTACTGGTTTAATTTGCTTTTGTGCTATTGTTCGTGCAAAAACAAGAGCTCTGACAAGATGGAAATAATTATCAATGTATTGTGGTATGCCTGACCGACTCAGAAATTTATATGGTCCTTCCGAGGTACAATTTATGGACTGAGCGTTGAATAAAATATATTACCGCTTGTAGCCAAAACCTACACCACGCCACGACGTTTTTAATTGCCAATCCTCATTTTCTGCCTGCAGTTTCAAAGCGGAAGACCTTTGATATACATATTCATTTTACCCAAATTGCATTCCTATACCTGCTAACCTGACAGTTTACATATTTCAACTTCATTCAACAATCTTAGTTATTTTTCGTTTAACATATTTAGTTGTTTTGAAAGGTAGATGAAACATAGTATTCATTTTAAATATTGTTTATTTTGTTGATATTAAACCACAAAGAAGACATTGAATTAATCTACACAATTAATAAAAAAATGGTCAGGATCTTTTTAAATTGCTATTTTAAATAGTGAATAGCTTCTATTAATAAAACATACACAAAAAAATAATTTATGTTTTATATTTATATTGATTTATTAAGGTTTGAGCAGAAATTTCAAGTTATTTATAAAAACCGTGGGATAAATCAATTTTTGGCCACGCTAATCCATCAAGTTTATCTAAAACAGATCTAAATTTAACTACCAACAATATAGTATTCCTTGAAATGAACTTCATCTTGGTAACAATATCAAACGTCTTTGATTCGAACCGTTTCTATAAATATATCATTCTTTTTTAACACATTTTTTCCCTCACATCTCTATTGAAAGCATAAATAACAATAGGTATTCAATATATTTTAGAAAAAAACTAACAATAAAACTACCTTAGTAGCTCCTTTCATAAACTTTTTAAAACCAATTCAGAAAACAGAATAGATCGAAAAAAAAGCATAGTCGCTAAAGTTTCGCTTTCAATTTGAGTTTCAACAAAAAGTATCTATACCTGGGATACCTGTGCACCTGTGTTACATTTAACGTTTTTTTTTTTCATGTTTCGCACTGAAATATATGTTTCAAATTCATAAAATATGGATATGTTAATCTCTTAATTTTCTTTTATTTTATACGTAGTTTATTTTATAAATGAAATTATTTCAATAAATGTAATGAAATTTGAGTAATTAATTTCGAACTTGTGTTTCTGAGTTATTGCGTTTTTCTAATCGCGTGCGTAATAAACAATCGAAAATTTATTTAATTGGATCGTTCGTGCTTTGCTCCCGCTGTTTGACATTTAATTATCACTCCGGGAAAATTATTTTGAGGGTTAAGTGGTCAGGCACAACCAGGTAAAGATCCGAGAACACCAACATTTCGCGTTCGCCATTTATCATCGTTCTCATTTATTTCTTGTCTGCTTTTTTTTGGGCCGTTTATTTATTTTGCTAGTTCTGCGCTTGATTTAATATCGTGTAACGAACTCATCCGTAAATTGTAATTTTCATTTACATCTGATGAATACATTAGTCTAGACGTCATATCTTATTCGTACGTTTTTTTTTCTATTGATGCGCACTTTCATTAGGATAAGTGCTCCATTCATCTTTTATTTAATTTTGCAGCTGATGAAATAAATTGGATATTGACTTGAGCTATTTAAACGTTATTTGCATGGTAGTAGTTGCAAAAATGTAAGACTATTTTGTTTGCATATTTACATAGATTAATTTCGGTTTTCGTATTTTAAATTGGTCAATAAATTCAAACTTGTATGCAATTTTTAATTATTATAATTTAGATTTTGAGTGATATTTAGACAATTATAAATATGATATATGAAATATATAAATAAAAAACGATTCTCGCAATATAGGATTTTTATTAGGTGAGAAAATTAATTAATAATATATCATTTGAAAATCAGGTATAATTTAAAAACGATTTACACAACGAATGGTGGTAATTCTCAAGTGGTGTTAACTGAACACTACTTTCCTACAGATAATTATATACCCGGAAATCAGTTCGTTAATCTTGTACATTTCTCTCGTACTGAGAGAGGAATTATTGTTCCGTGTTTGAATTTTGTTAATGTTTGGCCAACTTAAAGCACGCTTAGCTTGCTAAAGGTATACACACTCCGCCGTATATGCGGTTATTTGTCGCGGGATTAGTGTCGCGCCTTTCGGGAACGCGAACGAATACTGGCGAGGAAACCACAACGCTAAATCCTCGGCCACTGAGATAATACGGTTACTTAGTCCTCCAGTAATTAAACAGTCAATTTCCTAACAATGTGCACGGGTGCAGTTACATAAACATTTGTACTGGCACGGTACTAGCGGTCCACTGAGCCACTAAAATGAACTGACCCATCCAAGAGAATTATTGTCCAGTAACTGTCTCTTCCCGGGTACTTCAAATACTATTTGCTGCTATGTGCCGGATACATAAAATTGTGACCGAAATCTTGGTTTTCCGGTCGGTATATATCAAATTACTGAATATATTTGGATAGCTTTCGTTTTTGAGCATCCAATCTAACGATAAGTAAATAATCTCAAATGTTTGGGATTCTTGCAAGAAAAACCAGAATTTTGATATCTATTTTACATTTACATAGCATTATAATATAAATATCTGGTATTTTGAAGAAATTAGGTCTCCCAAAAGTTAAAAAAAATATTTTTAGAAACTCGTAAAATGGAGTATTTTATTCATTGGAATTTAGAATTTGTGAATCAAAAGACGAATGTTCGTTTTCAGAAGTTACCCAAATTACCACAAGATTCCCCTGATATGCGCCCAGTGCAAATGTCATCTTTATCATTCCCGTATCATTAACAATGGAACTTGGAAATTACTTTACGACGCGCTGCAATGTATTCTCATTCAGCGCTGTTTTTCTCTGTTTGTTTGTTAAATTTTCCACAACTCGTTTGTTTTATCTGCACTTCGACCGTTAATTGTTCAAGCAATTACGTTGTTTAAATTAGATCAACTTAACTGCGCCACCATGGAAAAAGAAGATATACAGGTGAAAAATGGAACACAGAGAGTAAAATGGTGTGGCATATTATTTAAAATGTAAAAACGGGAGACGAAAAAAATTAATTTGTGGTTTTTTGAAGGCTCGCCTCATAGTAGTGATAATGCGAACGTAACAAGCTGAAATTAGACTTTTTCTCGCTCTTGTATATTCGGTGGTGCCTACAGAAACCGGTTCACCTCATTATCAGATTCCATCATGGGACTATGGTGTAATCGTTGGACCAGGCGGCGGCGCAACGAGATGATGCATTTTTTTTTTCTATTTGCCTGTTTTGTTTTGCTTTTATTTGATCTTGTCTTGTTTTTAGTTCGTTTATTTGGTCTTGAAGTGTTTAAGTTTCCGTTCCTGGTAGCATTCGATGTTTAATCAGTCGTATCGAATCTGTAAAATGTCAGTTTCTTACGTTGCTACCGTATTACGAGCCACTGTACTTTTATCACACTCATATAACTCATGGTCATCAGTTTGCAATTTTGCGAAAGTCTTTTCTCTAATATTTTAATGTTTGTTCATTCTATTGAAGCTTCTATAAACATGGAATAACTTTTAGTTTGACTGAATATGGTACGTAGCACCGAGGAGGAATGAAGGTAATTGAACGAAATTGCTGATACAGTTATGAAATATATCTTGCTCTCGTTTTGAAGTCTGTCAAAATATAATGATTAATAATAAGAAAAAAAGATAAAAAGGAAATGGTGTCAAAATTAAAATAAACCAAATTGCGAATAAGTTAAGGCATATGAGGAACATATAGGTGTATATATATATTTATACATAAAACATACAGCTGTTTATAACATGATCATGTGTTTTCGTTCTTCTTAAATATAATTGGGTGCAAGTTGCATGTGCAATTAAGTTGATTACGCTACTCGTTCTGATTGAAACTTGAACCGCTTCGTATATGCAATAAGATGAAATCAGCTGAACCGGTTTTATAAATTACTTGCAATATTTCTCCGAGTAAACAAGCTGATGATGATACTGCATACATTTTTATTATTGCCTATAATTTCATCACCTTCCTCTACCATTCTTCTTCAACTTATTTCCTTAATGAATTTTTATTCGATTCTAAACGTCATCAACTGATTTTAATTATATATTTAACCAAGATTTACTGACTTGTTTATAGTTTTTAAATTATTTATAATACAGGACGTATATCTTTTGCATCTTTAAACGCAACTTATATTTTATGCAAGTTTAATACAATTTATCATCCGCAATTACTTTAATTTTCTATTTTTATATTTTTTCAAGGATAAGTTTATTACAAAAGAATATTTTCGAAAAAACCTTATTTATAATGTTCAAATTAGAGCGACATTTTTTAAAGATTTAATTATATTTTTTTTGAATAGAATATTCCCACCAAAAATGCAAGTTTACTCGAGTCATTTTTTAAGGTTTCTGCAATAACTCGAAAACGATAGCACTTATAGCTTTATTAGAAGCATATTGGGTTTAGCAATGACAGTGATTTGATTATTTAATTGAAATTGGGATTTCAGGAGAGTTAGCGATAAAAGTTACGAAATTTGTTTGTTTTGTAAAATACTGATGTCACGTAGCCAAACATGACATTATCTGAGTATGTCAGAGTGCATCGTGCAGTTATCCATCAAGTTGGCGTTGCGTTTGCAATAGCAATGCAACTTTCGCATCTAGTGAATATTCAACTACATATATGACACGTTCGCCTCACATATATACGTAAATCGCAATGTCACACTTACACATATAATACAAGTTATTGCACTGCAGTTTAATGGCACTTACGAGTGTCGTGTACGAGTTTTGCTACTGCGAACGACCACTAGCACATCTTACAAAAATCCCCCAGAAACTAATTAAACTTGGCCCGCGAAACTGCACTGTGTTATTATTCTACAATTGTTCAGCAATCTGTAATGAAACTAATTCTGTATTCTAAATATAAACTTCACAACCAGTTATTATACGTATAAAACAGAGAATTCACACGGCATGACATAAAATATGAGCCAAATTAATTTTGCACTTAAACATAAATATATTCTTTATTATTTTTGGTAAAAAAATTGTTCCTGAGTAAATTTCACAATAAAGATAACTTACAACGTAAATTCTATAAATCTCAAATAAATAATTACTGTTGTGTTGTGACCTTATTGTGTTCCTGGAGTTTATAGTAGTAACGGATTGTCTTGCAAACTAATTTCGAAATCCTGAAGAAAGAAATTTAATTTGCTCGAGGAAATGTTTTTCGTTGGCGGCGCATCGGAAGATGCGGTTTCTGTTGCAATATGCACAGCGACGTGTCGGAGATTTATTAGCCCGGATACTCCGACACTTTAATATTAACGTTTTAATTTCTGGAAGTAAATTTTATTAACCGTTTGTTACTGCTGCTGTTTCTGAACTGCCACAGTAAACGTCAGTTTGTTGTTGGAATGTTCGCAATGAGCTCGCGCGGTTAATAACTACGTAAGTTTACGCAATATGTAATGTACTGTGCACCATTTACGTCTCACGCAAAAATATTAGTTAACCCCGAGGTTAACTAGATAAATATGTACTAACATGAATTAGCTTTTATTATAGGCTAAGGCATTAAGTGTATTTTTCGTTAATTAAAATGTTTAATCTAAGGATTTTTATATTTCTCTCAATTAGCAATGATAACAGTAGTCAGTATTTATTTGAGTAATACAACAAAAAATATTACTAAATTAGAAATACTTTATTAATGTTATTTCAATTGAAGAAAGCTTTGTTTTCAAATTATTCATTATTTTATATTTATTTATGAAATCGTATGATTATTATTACTTTTTACTTTCTTATACGAAGTAATAAGTGACGAAAATTATCTTTTGATCTGACTATTTTTAGAATGACGTCTGTTTGTGTGTGTCTGTTAATTATTTATTTAATTTAGGTCTTACAAACCGCCACTGATGGCAAGAAATTTATACTAAGTAAAATTAATTATCGCAGAGAATAAATTTTTGTTTTAATTTAATTAAGTGCAATTTAAACTTGAGTTTCACTATAAAACGAACAAATATTTCGAATGCACGGTTAGCGTAAATTCTTGCTGGTTGAAATGACTATAAGTTGAATTAACTATTTCCGAATGCAACTCCATTGGCATGTTATAAATATAGTGAGCTAAGTCACTTCTCCATCCACAGTTCTGATGTTTTAACTTTTAAGTATGTAGTTAGCTCGGTTAAAGATAATACGCGAACTGCTACTGCATAAAACTTATGTAGTTCTTGTGCTAACAAGCACTGCACGCATGGCCGTCGTGTTCACTGTCAGAAATAAAAGAAGTTCTACTATTTTAGAACCAATTACTTCAAAAGTATTTCATTAATTAACTAGGTGTAACTTATTAAGCATGGTCACCAGTGTTTCAATACAAGTGGTACCAAAAATTATATTATGCCTCTAAAAATCAATTATTTGTACGGAAATTGAATTAAAAGTATTTGCGTACATATATAACATATATTCCTATCAAATAGGGTGGCAGAGAACCTTTAACATTCTTTCAATTGACAACTTTTTGCCATATTGGATTATCTGTAAAATGTAGAACTTTTAAAATAAATGTCCCAATCGTAGAGTAATACGTTTGAATTCAAAATACTTCAACAACGTATCGACAGTTCACTTTATTGGAGTAAAAAACTTTGGCATTAATTTAATTTTGTTGGTTTTAGAGTAAGCAAACTTTTCCCTTTATTTATCGTCCCCCTGTAAGTAGAAGCAGGTGCTCGTATTCACAAACTCTCCCAGCCTTGCATCGTATTTTCGTATGCACGACTGAATAAACATCGACATTTAAAACCCTATATACCGATCGTGCACCAGTAAAATACTACTCCTCTATCGGCATGTCTATGAATCAATCAAAAGATTTTCGGCATTGTTTTGTTTACTTTAAAAAATGCCTCAAATGCGAACCAAATCTACAAAGCCACTCCAGTGTGCTTTAAGATACTAAATATCTCACTATATTTACTTAGCTTTATTTGTAATTTTTGCAAGAAAATCAATTTGAATGTAAACTTAACTATAATTCCCAAAGGTTAGTGGCCACTGACCAATTTACGAGAACATATCGCAAGTTAACTAACAACGTAACAACCATATCCACAAGAGGTGGTTTACCTCGCCTCCTACTCTATGCATTCATGGAGAAACGAGCGAACATCTCTCCCCACAAGTTTATCGTGCCTGTGGAGAATCATCGGCATCGTCTTCACCAAGTGCGGTATCTTTGACTTCCCACTCTTGGCTGCTTCTGCTTCATGCCCAGTAGTGCCATCTGTGTACGACCGATACCGGCGGTTTTATATAATACCGGTGTGTGCATTGGTTTCATCCAAAACATATTTCCAATGGTATTCTTGCCATTGTTTACCTTTTATAGATGAGATTCTATGACGAGTACCTACGCGAATCATAATTAAATGCTTCTTACGACAATAAAAAAATTATTTAGACTCAAAATATAATTGCTTTCTTGAATATTTCAAATATTATAGTTTTTATCTTTACTCGTAGATTCTTTCACGTTCTAGTCGAATAATACACGTCTGTTGGAATTGTCCAATAGAAAAACTTTTTCTCATTTAATTCTCGTTTTATATAAAATTATAATAGAGAGACGTAAATAATGAATAGTGATATGAAATATATTTTCGTAATTTTTTTATGTATTTAGACATTCGCTAACGGGAAACTGGATCCGTTCAAATATGGTTTGCGGTTTTATTAGCAAAATTATTTGTAATTAAAACAACTCGCGGCTATGTAATTCAGCACTGTTACTCCTTCTTGAGAAAAAGCAACAAAAACAATTGCTTGGATCGAAAAGATCAAATTACCGAAAGATATTTAATTTACCGTTCCCTACACACCACTTTGTAAAGTGATACCTGACTTTACGAAGTGGTCAAACACCTCATATTAAATTACGTTATGGTCATTTTATGTTCAAGTGCCTAAATGTAATCAAATTAGGTATTTTGATTAAATATTTGGTTAAATAATTAACAGGTGTGGTCAAACATTCTTGAATTTTGAGCTTTTCTACATAATATCTTTAACAATTAAAAATATGTTTAAAACAATATAAAAAATAAATACTAAAATATAAGTTAATTTGGGCCAACTTATAAATATATGTAGATGTTCTAGTTAGATATAAACAAAGTTATAAAATGTATTCCAGTTTTGTGAAAACTTGCTGGTAAATAAACTGTATTTATCCGCTCGTTAATCTGTGGTAAACGCCATCGAATTCAACACGGTAAATTACAATTTCCGGTGTGTTGATCTGCATAAAGATAGTTTAGCTCGTAATACGCAAGTAAACAACGACGAAACAGACAAGTACGACTCGTATGTATGTATGTACATGTACATACACAGGCATGTGCGGTGTAATTTTATATAAAATAAAATTCAATAGAAACGGATGGCGTACTTTTGCACACGAGCAATGATCACAGCTGAACATCCCCGTGTACCGGTTAATTAACGAGTGTATGTAATTGTTTAACTCGTTGCAGTCGTAGATAAGCACACGGCGCTGTGGCCGTCAAGACGTACGACTACCGGCGAACCGATCAAAGGGCGGCCGCGCGTACTCGCTTATTTACAAACAGACACTGGTTTGATAGCAGCGCACAAGCATCCGGCCTAAAGCGCATGCAAATTAAGACATGTTATATGTACCGTTGTTAAATTATCGTTAATTAGACCCTTATTAAACTGCATGAAATATTTATTATATGCAAATATTTCAAAGTCTGCCATGTACTGGCATAATTTGTTAGTTGTTATATTGTTATGTGATATGGATTGATTACCGTGCAAATAAAGATTATAACTAGACTCATTTACATTTAAATTACCTACTGATAAACAAAATTGTGCAAATACTTACGGTAACGTCATTTGTGCTTAGAAGCATGTATATGTGATTCATAAATTTCCTTAAAATGAAACTATCTACATATCACAATACCGTTAGTTAGAAATTATAGGTTTGTTCCAACTTATATTTGAATCGATTTAAAACTGTACGACGCATGTGCGGAACGCTTCTTTTATAATACGCATGCGTCGTACAGTTTTAAACCGATCTCAAACATTAGTTGGAACAAACCTATTAGAATTTTAACATTTGAATTTGGAAAATAAAATTGTTTAAAAGTGTGAAACTGAAACTAATGTAAATGGATGCTATAATTGCCTAACTAAAATGTATATTAATACACCTATTGTAATAATTATTTAGCGTAAATAACAAATGCCAGTTTCAACTAATGTACATATAGGAAATGTTTAAAATGACGTTTTAGCGTAATGAATGTCGACAGAATAGAGTATCGTATAATACATAAAGTGGTATTTCATCAAGCGGGCGCAAACATAGACAGCAGTGTTAATGTTGCCACCCTTTTCCCCTCATTTGGTAGGGCTAAGCCTACTCGATAAGTTCTCCCTCATCAAATTGCATCATGTTATGTTTAATTTAATTGTAAAGTGGAAGTACCCAATTCTATCCACACACGGAAATTGAATGGTGGCCGTAGCTTCCGCTATAATAAAAGCCATTTCTACTGAATTTTCGGTACAGTTAGATACAACGATGATGTTTTCGATGAATTAACAATTCTTTTGTTTGGTGCAGAAATTTATGTTTAATATCTGTGTTTAAAAAAAGTTAAATAGCACTATGGCGTTGGAAATTTTATCAAAAGTTCACACGGGAACTGCTTAACAGACAATTAAAGTAAAATAGTTCTTTATATTTTAATTGTGCTTCAAAACTAAGGGAATCTTCAATATTTAAGTCAAATTATGAATTTTTTTTTTATACCATACAAACAAATATATTAATTCCATGATATAGGTAAATTGAGATTGAATCATCTAACTATTTCTCGACGTCGAATTTTACTAGAAGATTTTTATATGCGGCAGCAAAGTAATTTTTAATAAAATGACTCTACATATATTTATGTATGTAGACGATTCTCTTTTCATATTTTACTGTTCTGAATGCAAATTCATGTTTTAGTAAAATGTTTACGGCTTTCTGGGTGTGTAGAGTTGTACAGTGGCACTTGTTTTATTTTTCCGTTCTCTTGTGCATTTGCATTCCGACTAGAAGCAGCAAATTCATGTCGAAAAGACTTCCAAACCACCGCTTTACATTTAATGTGTGCTTACCGACCATTATTCGCTATACATATGATACGTGTTAATTAACTTACAATTACGATGATATTAATTTAGTTAACGGAATAATTACAACTACATTACCTTTATTAAGCTAATATTCGTTTTAATTACAAAACCTGCACACAATGTAAATAATTAACATAATTTAATATCATACGTATGACATTCACTCAATAACAAATGTAATTTGGTTAATTTCACTTAAAATTCATCTGAATAGTTTGAATAAAAATATTTGTTTTATTTATTATCTGAAGAGTAAATGTGATCAAAATAAAAAATAATAATGTTGGTGATTTAATTTAGTTTTTTTCTGGTTCATTGGTTGATATACTGGAAATGAACCAAATATAGAAAAGAAGCCTTCAATTCTAAAAATAGCCATCAGCAACCTATAGTTTTCGTGTATCATTCAATACACGGCGTATTAATTTTGTTTACAACTGAAAGATGACCTAAATATGGCACAGGAGATTATATGTTATATTACAGTTATTTGAAAAACGCAGCAAGTAGCGTCGTCGCTGTTTTTCTTTTTGATTCCCTACTTCCTAGTTTCTTTCAGTTCGACTTATTAAAAGTGCAAAGAAAAACGTTGAAATAAATTCAATAGCTTCAATTTCTAATATATATTTTCTTGGAATTTTTCCGTCCCTCTAAAGATTGAAGTGTAAGGGATTATTTTTGTTTTGTTTTTATATGCAATCTAAAAGCAGCGCGAATAAGCAAAGCAACGTACTATGCCAATTAATTAATTATATTTGATGTGTTCAATAGCGTATAGTCAAGTATTAAATTGTCTTAAATTCAAAAAAATATTTTGCTTGATTGTACTTCGACCCTTGTTCTGCTAAACTTTGCATTTAAGTTAAACTTGGGATTCAATATAATATTAATTAAATTTCTTGATCAATTCCACCCTAGTAGAAACGAACAATAGCCGAGTGAATTTCGAGAAAATACAAGCATGAAACGACGTATCAATGCAATATGAATACATAATATGTTGCTTAGTGTTTGAGACGCCATAGGCGCGCTTGTGGTAACAGCATCAACCTCTGTAAATTACTTAATAACTTGGCCATGTTGCTCTGAATATAATATTACCTATATAATAGTAATTATACGACATGGTTCCTTTTGCCGAAGAACCTTGCAATCTCTGCCCCTTCTAATTTCATTTAAGCATGATTCACCTTTGATGTCGTACGTATAATGAATGACCACCTAGATGTATGTAGATAAAAGGGTAAGTCACATATAAACTCTTTTATATAATATTCGCAAGCGTCGTGAATGAAAATGTGAATGCGATTCATAGCCATGCCAACTACGTTCATTTGCCAAACGGAAACTTGCAAGGCTCAATTTATAGAAAAATGTATGTTTGTATTTTTTGATTATTTGTGCCGAAAACATGAAAAGTTTTAAGTTTTTGAAGCACTGGTTAAACGAAGATGCAATAGGGGCACCGATTCAAACTAGAGGGTTGACATGGGAAGCTCACCAGGTGCCGTCAACGTCTCGCCGTCTCGGTTATTAAAAAGTCAATATCAATCTGCAATCAGTAGCGAAACGCACAGGTCGTGGCCCATGCAAAACTTAATTAAAATTACTACGACGCACGCACACAGCGCTGCCAGGGGGTATTGTATGGGGTTGGAGGTTGCCATATAGTCACGTTGTAATTTAGTAAATATAGAAGAGTCCTTCTGGCTTGTGCTGTTGCGAGGATTACCAACTGTGAGAGAATTGGATACGTCACCCACTGGAATTCGTGAAATTTCAATTTTACAATACAATAGTTACATACAATGTTTGGCGAACAAATGCGCCCGTCACTCATGCGTTTTCTTTACAAATGTTTTTTATTGTTCATTTTAAATTAATTCTGTTTCACTTTAAGAAAAATTATGCAACTTTTGCATTTTGTATAACACGTTAGACAATGATTAAAAAACAGGTTTAAATAAGGACACTTCTACATCAAATACTGATGTTAAAATATAATTTAATAATGTATATGCAGATTTTCAAAAAAAAAATGTAAAATGACCTCGCTTATTTAATCAGGTGTATTATGATTTAACAACCACCCTTAAAATACTAAAATAACACTGTATAAAGTTAAATTTGAAAGCAAATAACATTCTAGTAATTGGTTCTCAGACTTACAAGCCTGAGGCTGTAAAAAGTAATAATTACCTTTTTAGCAATTAGAATTTTATGTGAACCTATAAAAACCATTTAACATTCGTAGTTATTGAATATACGGACTGATTTCCGAAAATAATTTAAGAGCTAATTTTAATTTAACGATCCCTTTTTTCCTGGCTTCATCATCATCCTTTTTATTTATTGCACTTTGGAATAATTTTAATTCGGCCAAGGCAGGCACTGTTTATGCGGATATAGCAATTAATTAGGGTCTCATTACGGAAAAGCAATGGTGAACCACACTTTCGGAAGTCTGTGTTTACTCACACACCGAGAAAGTTAATTCGTTAAGCTGCAGTAAAAAGTTTTAATCTGATGTGGATTACGAACATTGAAACTTTTCTGTATGCCTGTGCTTTGGATTCCTTTCGTGTATATTTCTACCACATCCGCGGCGCTCGCTATAATAGCACATTTCTTCTCGATTTGTACGAAACATTTCACTATTCTCTCGCGTCCCTGCATTTTCTTACACAACACTCGCTTTTCAGGGTAAATGTAAAATAGAACTTTTGTTTTTAAACTAATCCTGTACATATAGTTCAAGTTTGTTCTTAATCAGTCTCAGGACTTAGACAATAGATCTTCAACAAATGAAAACCATCTGAAGTAGTATGCAGTCCAATTCATTTTTACTCGAAATTAAGAGAAATACATGTCAAAAATATGAAAAGTGTACATTTGTTTATTATCGTATTCCAAGTATAGCACAGCCGTCGAATGATGCTTAAAACGTAATTGTTAAATGCATTAGAGCTGTAATTGCGATTATGAAACATCGTTCTTTATGAGTATCAATTATAATAAAATAATTGAACTCAAGTTTAATCTCCTCATTAAATTTAACAAGTCTTTTTAAAGTTTTAAATTAAATTATGGTTACGAAATGATTGTAGCTATTACAGCTGTAGAAATACGATCAAATTAGCAGTTAACACCTGATCTCTATAAAAGTTTACAACAACAAAAGTTGAAAAAGATTTCAAGGTAACTGCAGTTTAACTCGTATAAACTTTATTTATATCGATAACTTCGCTATCAACCTGCGAGCGACTTTCGTAACTACATCGACAAAGAGATTAAAAGTTACATTTTTTACTACCTATAATCATCTAATTATCATATTTAACGAGCCAAACAAGATTGCTTGTATACAACGATAGTTGGAGAATTTTTCAAATCAGTTACTAATCATATAGAAAAGCTGTAACAACATTCCGATATCATATAAAACTGTTTTGAATATGCATATGTAATATATTCATATACGTTGTTAAACATCTTTTAATAACGATATACGGCCATCATGTATGTATGTTGTACTAAAAACAGCCGCTTCAAAGCGACACTGATGGAATTGCTGTATTAGAATATTCATTTTATTTGATGTTCAAATCGACGAGCTTATTTTTCACACGATATATTTGATTATTAATTTTATATCAATAACTTACATTAAATTCTATTTATTGTAAGTACGCTGGTAGAAATTAAATTTACAAGTAATAAAAAATAAATAGCAAGGGAAAATTTTTAGTGTTAATTTAATATCGATAAAATGAAACACAACAAAAAAACAACAATTACTTGGAGTACAATTGTAATCAGCACACAGGGAACGACAGAAAATCATTAAGATGAAAAGAAACATGCTGAGCAATAACAGTAACAGAAATTGCCATCGTTAAAACACTGTTCACATAGTGTCGCTGTAGGAATGGTGGAGTACCAAGCGTTGCGACAAAATTGAAGTTTTGTCGGTGTATTTTTTGGCAGCCAGTGAACATAAATGGGCCGGCAAACGCGTTACTTGATGCGGAGTTAGTTCGAAGACTGCATACTTCACGTGCCGATTTCACGTATGAGAATGTCTCTCATTGCTTGCGGTCACTACCATTTAATTAGGCGCTTCTGTACCGACTAACGTAGTCACATTGTTCAGCATACCTCATTGTGTTATGCGGCAAAATGAACTGTTATTATTATTATTTTATCGTCTGTGTATTTAGCAGCGTAATCTTTTAATTGCTGCATTTCAAATTGTTCAAAGCTGCTTCGCTTTGTCAGAATTATTTCTCTTAATATATATTGCCTTAATTCTAAGAATACAATCATTGAACTGACATACTGCTAATGGCAGCAGGAAAGTCTCTGCTGAAAACTCAGTATATAATACATTCCATAGCAACATATCAGATTAATTGAATTATTTTGATTTTACTTAGTTTTGTAATTTATTTATTTAAACGTACATAATGGTACTTATGAATATTTATCTGCGTAAATACCCACCTACGTAACAAGTCGTTACTTTTCTTATTTTATTTATTTTTTTAATGTTATTTTCCAATATAGTACCAGACCAATTAAATCTAAATTTAGAAAATACAAATCGCAAATACTTTAAAATCATTAAATACTAACAAAAATATAATCATACGAATATTGTATGTATAAATGATTATTTTTCTATATGAAGATAATCAATACAATTATTGATTTTATTAATAATAACTAATTCAAAAAGTGTGCACCTGTAATTTAAAATTGGTAAAAAACCATAAATGTAACATAGATCCAATTAAATAAATATTTTAGATGTTTTTAAAAATATAATTTATTATCTCAATAAATTCTTAATACACAAAATTTTTATTGTTAGTTTTAACATGAGATCAGTCATAAATTAAAATTATAAACTGCTCTGTCAACAGATACCATCGAGCCTCTATCTAGTTTTGAGCTAAATAATGCGTTTCTTGAGTTATAATTAACTGAATCATGTTTACCTCTGCAGTCATTTTTAATGCCACACCTGCCTTTAGATCCGTATCGTATCTTTTGAATTCGGATATAAAACTATTTTTATTACCATATAATCTTCTGTTATAATTAAAATCAATTAGCAGCCGCATATAAAAAAATGTTGTAGCGATAAGAATTTTTTACCTTTAATGACGGTTGAAGTATAATTTATTTGATATAATTGCAAGATGGTTTTTTAACATGATTTTTGTTGTTTGAAGAACTTGGAAAGAAATTAACAACGTTACCAAGTTTAGAAGTAACCGGTAAAGTTAAGAGTAAAACAAACAAAAAAATCAGTTTTAAGATATACTAAAAGAATCAGAAACGGATATGAGTAAGGATTATAAAATCATTTCATAATTAGTTTATTGTATCTGAGAACTTGTGCATATATTTCTATATTAAATATATGTATTTGTTGAAAACCAGGAAAACGAAATGTAAATGTTTGCTAGATATTTCCAAATGTAATGATTACTATATTTGGTTTGGCTTATCGCTGAAATATGCACGAATAAAAAAGCTCTATATTGTCCAGTGTGTGTTTTTATGTAGCATTTGTTTTTTTCGCCAGTGTATATAAATAAATCTCGCTAAACAATCGCGGTTTGTCGGTTCTTTTCGGTCGCCATCGTTGTCCGGTCTTGTGAGTTTATGGGCTCTACACCAGGTTTGCTTGCGTTCGATGTCCATGAATATTTAGGAGGCTGGTCCCTTTTTTGCTTTTTTTTAGGATATCAACAGTTTGTCACTGAGATTCGATCACGATGTATTGGCAGAAAACACATCGTTGTACAAAACGGCCTGTCATATTGTAAATTTTAACTGACGTTTCATCTGAATTATTTTGACTGTCCGCGCGCACTTTTATTTCCATATTGTGATGCCCAATTTGAACCTTCAGCTATATATTTTATTCAGTGACATACATATGTATATAGCAGCGGAGATTGCTTTGATTTTATACAACATACGTGGGGCATTACGGTTTCGTTTGATTTATTGGCAAAACTTCGATTTTACTTATTTTATTTGTCTTATTTCTTCATATAATGGCAATTTTCAAAATTATGCATTTATAGTTGTTGAACCTAAGTTTTTTATAAAAGCAATTTGGAAATAATTGATTCAGAAAATTTTGGTAGAACCTTTATTAATTTTTTCATATTTTATAATAATTTTTTTTTTTTTTTTGCTAATGGCTAAGATTGCTAGTGTATAGTAAAACGCACCCTGGTAACCTGAATGTTTTCTACATGTTTCTTTTATTTCCGATGGATATGAGCATATAAAAATATTTCAGAATTTTATTTCTCAAACAAGGTAGTTTTTTCTTCGTCGTGTGTTTCTTTGTGCAGTTTCGACTCGTCGACGGAAACATGGCCGCCTGCCTGTTTCCGTCTATGTTCATGCATGCACGCACACATCCAATCACACACAGTTACAGCCAAAGTCCTCTAGTCTGTTCTGCTCTGCTCTGCTCTACTCGCATCTACTCTACTAACACAGACCTAGTGCGAGCTGGTGCGTTCAATAAATTTGCATAAGTTGTCGGCGGCGCGCACAAGCACCGCACCGCACCGCATGGTTTTCTCTTTGTTTCATGGGAAACGTTGCAGCGGTTTCGGACAATATGTCTTCACGAACGCACTCTTCACTATCTATCTCATTCTGATACACTCTACTTGCCATAGACAACCTTAACACACACACACACACATATGCACAGGAATTTATTCTACGGCACTCTCGCACACATGCACGTAGGCTGGATTTGATCGTATCTATGTTGGTTCGGGAAGAGATTACATGCCTCCATGTCGTTCGGCAGATATTGGCCAAAATGAGGTCACGTGATCGGATTTTAATCGTGATCACTTTCAGAAAAGATTTACGCACACATTTTCGCTTACAGCACGTAATGTGCTGTAGCATATCATATTTTGATAAGAAAATGAGCTAATTCCTTAAAAATGTCTTTAAAATTCACTCTAGAAGATTATATTAATATAGTTTTAAATTGTGCTTGACGACACAGATTTCTACGATATACTAGAAACGTGCTACTTCTGAAAACTGGTCTATGCCACCCCTCCCACTAGTATTTCACTCTCTTTTACTTGATTTCTGTCCGCCAGAGAACAATGAACGAAGAATGTATGTTTAGGACGTGAGTAGCAAGTTAATACCGTCGTTTTCTACTCCTCTTGCCTGCTAGTATGCAATAGAATGACTCAAAACTCGCAGTTCTCCGTGCCCGTATTTTTAGTCGGATTCATTCGTCTTGGGATCGATTTTTTCTGTGCTTCTCGTCGCAGTGGTGGTTCTCTTATTCTGAAATCGTGCCGGATTATTTCGGCAACCTATATTTTTTCCTTTTCTCCGTTTCTTTTGAATGGCCATGCCAAGAAAACGATAAACGTTACTGTAAGCTTGAAGTTCAAAGGAAAACTGCTTTAATGGATAAATTGACGCTGCATTCACAAAGTAAACAATATTTTATCCAAGCTATATTTTTTCTTTTATTTTCCATACCAATTTAGTCGTCTTACTTATTTAATTGATTGCATATTTTTTAAAACAACTTATGGAAACCATTTAATTATATCAATACGTAAAGTGAAATTTCCATTCGGGAAATTCTATAAAAATGCATATTGCTAATGAATAACAATACGACTTGATTTTTAAATCAGCATACCACTATGGAATCTGCTTGCAATCGAAATTGTATAAAATATCTATTCATTACAAAAACTTTCCAATACGTGAATGCATTACAAATATGTTAAAGACTATTCAGAATACTGTAAGTCTGATGGCGGATTGCAACTGAAAAAAAGAACTAGTTTTTTACTGCCGCAAGGGACATTTGCGCATCGATTTCATTTTCTATGCACATAGTTTAACGTTAAAACCAGTCATTTGTTTGATTGAGTTGTTGATTGTTGATTACTGTCAACAAACAACTCGAGTCTAGTTTTTTTCCCGTCGAACTGACATCATTATTTTCTTATCCCAAGTTGATACTAATTGAAAATCACCAATGAATTCACATCATTATCTTTTTTGTTTTCCCTGATTGATCTTTGCGAAAATATATTTAAGTTTCTGAGATTCTCATATTGTACAATTTTAAGTGCATGACTTTCTTATGTAATAAATATCATATATGTATAAGGAAATGAGATAGAACTGTTTTATATTTAAATATACATTCAGAAATATCGCATTTGAAAGTGTATGAAAATGTAATTTTTTACCAGAACAGATAAAAGAACAAAACCACATATGTTGTGTTCGGAGCAATATCAAATTGGTGTCACAAAAATCACTTTTATACCCTATGGTACATTCCTACGCTGTTTACAACAACAAACTCAATAAAACTTGTAACAAAACAGAAAGAGAAAACAACAAATATTCCATAATTAAAGTCCCAATGGGCAAGAATGAAAAAATGTCAGAATAGAAAACAAACTTCCTACCCTCTTCCGAGGGTGACATTACATATAGGTACTTCTATTATTATAAATAGGGGAAAAAGGCATCTTTTTAAAATAAATCCTTTGCCTTGTACATCGAATTAAAGTTTTATTTTTGAATTGAGCGTTATTATACATTTTAATTTTCTTTATAAAATCATGGATAATGGTCAAGATATTCCCTATTAGTGTAACAGGAGTAGAGGCTGTTGCTGACTTGTCCAGGCTGCTGCAACTATTCAGAAGTTACCGAGGTGTGACACAATGGTTGGAGACAATTGGAAACGCAATGACACCCCTCACACCCCACTTCTATCATTGCCGCCCTCCACGCTGTCTCTTGTCTCTTGGGATCTAATCTACCCTAGCTGTCGTATACAGTTACATTGCAATCTTCCTACCCATACGAAGATATATATGTGCATGCACACATGTGTGTGTGTGTTTGTCACTATGGTCTAAGTGTAGATGCGTTCACCAGACACTATAAGTGCAGAATGCACTATATACAGTCTGATCCAAAAGCATTCATATTAACTGGCACTTGAATATATGGAATCATTTCATTATATTTAGACTAATATAATATATATAAATAATAAAATTTAATTGTATTTGCTACAAAATCCAATCGGTATAAAACACCTCTACATAAAAACTACAATAGAGCATATATCTGTAGATTCTGGGTTTGATTTCTGGCGGCATTCGATAATTTTCCTCAAATTTATAATATTTAAAGTATTATGAAGATAATATAAGAAATAAACAAAATCATGCGCAATATCAGTTTGTAGTAATATTATCGTCACTCTTAGGCAGAAAGTATATAACTTGCTTTTGAAGTTTACCACGCACAATCATTCACCCAGCGACATTCTGTGTTTACAAAATACGTGTGCGACTACCACACTTCATGTGCACAACAAATAATAAGTGTATGTCCATTGTTACATTTGTGTTGATGAATGTGAGTCAGGACTAGAATAAGGGTGAACTTTTCAGCTTGTCGACACCGTTTATGTGTCCATGACATTCTACATTGCCCAGTGACATTAGGCCGACGACGCAAAATAGATGGAAGTAAGAGAATATTACCAAAAGATGCTTAGGAAAGAAACCTGTCATAGCATAACTAGACAGACAAGTAACATAACAAACAGATATGATTATAGACTATACGATGTATTGTAATATTATTTTTAATAAAGCCATTCAAATAACATTGCCTGTGGCTTTAACTGTTGTGGATATTATTTTTAGAAATGTTTAGGCCACTATGCTAATGCAAAAATATGTTTCTGAAACACTAGCTCATTTTATTTATATGTGCTTCACAAATTGTATCGAAGCGTTGTGTGATAAAAATACAAATTAATTTATTACATAAAATAAATTTTACACCTTTCTTTATCTAAATACATATATTCGCATTATTACTTCTATTTATTTATTTTCAAATTGGTAACAAAAATGCATTGATATAAAATAGTATATACATATATGTGTTCATTCAACCTAAATAGTTTTTTTTTTATTAATTATTAAACTCATAGAAATTATTTATTTTATACAAAGCGATATAATTGAAAAAAACATATTCATTTTATTACAATGCATAGATGATTAAAAATAAATCAATTGGTTATTGCGCATCAATAATTAATTAAATAATAATTTTGTGCTAGCGTACCGCATGCCGAATACAAACACATTTTTAATTTGATTTCATTACATTAATTAACAATTTAAAAAATAATAATAACAGAAAAATGATACATGATATTTTAATTATAAGTTTTAACGGATGAAATATTTCAATATGAAATTATATTTAATGATTTGTTAATTTTGCTAATCGTATTAATTCAATAATTGCTAAATTTTGGTAGTGATTACAAATCATATTTATGATATTTTATTTAATTTCCAGTTTCTATTTTCGTAATAAATAAATTTCAATTGATTAATCAAGTGATTTGAATCAACTTTTATTAGTTTAGAGTTAGATTATTTAAAAACAAAGTTATTATTTTCTTAAATAAGCAAATTAAGAAAATTATGTGTGTTAACATAAAAAAACATGGTAACGAATTAATTTTGAAACTTTATTCATGCAATTTCATTTTTGTAGATTTCAAGTGAAATCTATTGATGTTACAAAATCCGAAATAGTATTTATAATAAATCATAAATTCTTTTTATATAAAAACCAAGATTTTTCGTACTCTATTTAATGAATTTTGGGCTCTATTTGGGTTAATATTATTAAAATGGTAACGAAAATAAAATTTATGATACAGTATTATATATTTTAAAAGTTGTCCAAATAATGGGTAATATTTGTTAAGTTAAAATGATCCATAAGTCTATTCAATGTAATACTTTCGCAGAAGCGAGATTTTAAAAATATGAAATGAAATTCTAAATTAAGGAAACTAAATGAATTTTTATTCTACTACGCTGTTGCTTCTGGTACATGAACATTAATATTTTCTGTACAAATACATTCTATACTCTGTCTTTAAAGAATACTTTTTCCTGGGCAACGCTGAAATACGTTGGTTAGGGAGCAGCTTGTAAAAATATTATTTCTTAAAACTATTTCTACAATTTGCTGTCTCGACGTAATGGAAAAGACAATTTTCTGAAATGGGTATTTTCAAAAGGAAAACAGACTTATATTATTTCATGATTGCAGACAGTCATTCAAACATATATATACGGGTAAAACAAAAGGGCGAGCTACAATACGAAGTAGTTGTATGTAATAAAAATATACACATATATTTAGAGCCTCAGTGGTGCCTCGTAAATTATAGTATAGGAAAGAAGTAGTAAAAAAAATTTTGTTTAAATAAATATAGTACAATATTGAACCTTATATAAAATATTTAATGTTGATATATAAAAAAATATGAAATATTTAGCCATTTGTTGTGAATTATTGAATCGTTATTATTCTAAACGTTTCCCTAGAAACAATATATCGGCATTTTCGGTTATCCGGGTTTTAACAAACTTATTTTGGGATCAAACCCAACGATGCTCTATGTTTGAAGATAGCCAGGAAATGGATGGAGAATGATGAAATATCCGACCGTACTGAAAGGACTGGTATTTCATACGTCAGAGAAGATGCGTTGACCGCATTGCGACCATCATCAACAGACGCCGACGCGATGACCAGAAAGAGGATTTCACGGGTGGAAACAGACACTTGGACATTTTACATTACATGGACGTATCATCCTTATTGCAATTACAATTACTAGACAAATATATTGTTGACTCTCATACTATGTATACAACAAATGCCCACATTTATTCTCAATCGATAAATAACAGTTTTCCATATAAAATATATCATATAAAAGCTCATATCATATTTACTAAAAATAATGAATTTAATTTAAATTTTTTTTGTGTCTGCAAAAAAATATATTTTGATATTTCACATCGTAGAGTTTTGCCGTTTTGAAACTATTTGCCTTTTATATACGAGATGCAAAATCTGACATGTTTCATATAAAGTTCTATCTGTGACAGTAAATAAATAAAAGCGTGAAAGCACACCATGGCAAATGTACACAACCGACACCTATGTTTCGTTTAGTTTTCGTGTGTGACATGTGGACGCTACGTCACGCTGTTGGCGTTGTTCGTTACGATTGCCGCAAGATGACATGGGGACACTCGGACGACAGGACGAACCGTACGATATAGTATTGTCAGACTCGAACTGGACACATAGCGTACGACCGCTCCACTGACTCAAACAGGACCTTAAGCTGGACGTTGACATTTTCAGAAACATTATGAAAAAAGTACTTTGTACGCTTCATATTTTTAGTCAGATTTTTTTTTTTAAATATCCAAGCCCATCTCACTTTAATATATTTCAACATTTTAAGTATTTTATTATAGAAATGATTTTAGAAAATTAATAATAATGCTTTACAATTGAACAAAGTTATGGAGGATTTCAGTCAAAGGATTAAAATCAAAAGCGTTCATAATTTCTGAGAAATAAAATTGAATGTTGTGGATTTTAATCCTTTACCACATAATATTTTAAAGGAATAAATAGTAGGTGTGCGATGAAGTTCTAAAACAATACCATTCCCTGATGTGAGAATGTGATAAAAATAGAAATAATTTCAATTGAAATAAAATCGATAAAAATGATTAAACATTTTTCTGTATGCTGGCATTGCATTGTAATGAAGGAAACCCTGAATGTGTAAATTAATTTTAGCTGGCCAGGAGGACATAACAATTCGTCGTGGATTACTGTTAAAAATCTATACACAGTGTTGTTCATTAGCAATATTTTCATTTGTTATTGATTGCCATGTTTGAATTAATCAAAAAGAGTGCTTATGATATGCAAATATATGGAAATGCATATAGATATGCGTATCATACGTTCAGGAAAATATTGCCCCAAATGTGTTTTATGGGGAATTACGATATGGAACTTTGCACATGTCAAAGTTAACTTTATCAGTTGTTTCGAACAACACGACATTTACAGCTGTTGATTTAATATAATTTCACCATATTACAATGAAAATGGTATTTTATGCATCTATATCGAATGAAAACGCACGCATTGTCAAACAGTTCCCCAGAAAATTAAATAAAATTCTCATTCTAGCTTGTAAATTTTCACAACTCAACGAACTTCTCCCTAAAATATTTATTCGATTTGCAATTACTTCATTGTTAATTGTATGATCCAATTCGCTACAATACAATCCGTACAATAATACACAGAGAGTACAGAGATTTATGTTACATAACATTTATTAAAAGTTTCAGCAGGTAAAAGATAAAATAATCCATTGCTTACGAAATGAAACACCAATTATTCTGTATCATTTACATTTATTAAAAAAAAAACAAATGTAAAATATATTTTAAAATAAGGATTATTTAATAAAAATATCTAATATAAATTTGACACAACGAAAAAGTGTCTTACGAATCATCTCATCTGTTACTCCTAAACATTCATTAAAATTAACATGTCCTAATAAGTTGTCTGTAAGGATCCCCCTTTCATGTACGTCACAATCAATTCTCGGTTAATAAAAAGCGGATATTTCGAAGCCATCCCGCCTGGGCTGGGTATGGTTTTTGTCGGGAGGAGTGTGTGTGGTGCTTGGTTAGAATGACGAGAAGTGCGTGTAAGTGACAACCATCAGGAGGGTCCAGGTTTGGGCAGGAGAGAGACGAAAGGTGGGTGGAATATCATTAGCCTAGTGAGACAGGGGTTGATTATCGCACAAGCTCCAAGAGTCAATCAGAGTGTGAAAAATGCCACATTTGCATTCAACCCTCATACAAACGCTCGCACATTGTAGATATCGTATATGGAGGATCGGAACGCGTCACTAATAAAAGAGAACGCACCCCGTTGTCCAAGAGGGGTAAATGAATGTATGTGTTTGCTATGCGAACTAGGTCGGTTGAACGAACACCTTTTTACAGTTATATTCCTCTTTTATTATTAATCATGGTTGGTTGGTACACCTTCCGTTTATTGCTGGTGTAAATTTTTATTACATTGCAGTAGACTCACTATGTTAAAGTTACGTGCAAATTTGCATACATACATATATGAGACATATATTTTATTAAATAGTTTCTGAATTTTCATTTCATCCATTTCTTTTTCAATTGAATATTTACAAATGATTAAAAAAACAAAATTATTAAGCATGAAACATAATATAATGCAGATGAAAAAACCCTATGGTAAAAAGAATCCAAATATTGTCATAAATAATGTATTTCGTTTCGAATCTCATACATTTATTTGTACAGATCATTATTTCTGATTCTATAAGTTACGCCCCAGAAAATTATTCATATCATCAGTCTTCATTTCATTCTCTATCAATAACGCGCGGCGACGATGCTATAACAAATATTTTGATTCCATCATTGAACACGCGGGAACACTTGCAGTTGTGCAAATAAACAAACTGAATTATGGTTTTCAACTGGGATTCTATCGCTCGGTAAAATCCATGAACAAAGGCTCGTTTGGTGGCAAACGTTGATTTTAAACTTATATAAGAAAATTCTTGTGCTTATAGCTAATTCCGAGCCGCGCTACGAAGACGCTTTCAATCAGAAAGAGTGTTATGATTATTCCAGTCATCATTTCAGCGAGTTGCTCACGCGCTTCTAGAAACCAGGCGCAGTTGTACAGTGGACCAGTCAAGTTTTCAGTGTCTCTCATTGTGTGTGTCAATATATAGAAATGATTAATCAATGTTTGGTTGGTTTACTTTTGTCAACATACATATACGTCATGTTACATGTCTGTGCATTAGATTCTCAGATTAGCATTTATAGGTTCCCGTATATTCAGCATTAATTTCACATGGATATAGTATTAGTATTAAAAGTAAATAAAACGATATTTTAAATTATAATAAAAAAACTTTATTATTTATATTTTTTAAATACATATTGAACTGAGCTAGGTCATCTTTATTCAATGTTTTTCATTTATTTCGCGAAACTCTTGTGTAAGGTTCGCAGAAAATTACTTCCAAATTGAGTAGGTTCAAAAATGAGTTTGCCAAATCATACTGTTTTCAGCGCAGTTGGTACTTATTTGTGCGGCAGTTCTCATCTCTTGTCCTTTTGATTCTATAAGGATGCTTGTAGGTACACGTGGAACTTATCTTTCTATATAACTTCATTCGTCGTTCTCATTCAAACTGACTATTCAATTTAAACAATATTCGTCTAACAATGTTTATTATTATATTAATGGTTATCAAATTATAATATTCCGTTGCCACACCAAGAAAATTAACAATATATATGATTGCGAAACTCATACTGCGAATAATAAGTTGCTAACAATCGGCCAATCAACGACGGTGTTTTGTTCTTGATACAAAAACCAACAAATCTTATTTCTAAATTATTATTATTAAATTCTACTTCGCTTACAATAATTATTCAAATTATTATTTTAATTTCATAAGATTCTATTCTTGTCTACTTGAGAGGATTTTGATGTTCTTTTGAGTAAATACGAATATGAGACAAATTGTGTAGAAAATTACTACGGTAGTTTTCTTCTGGGGTGTATGAGATTAATCAAAATTACTGAGGACAACATCGGTACTCATTTAATCACAGTTGATTGATAGAAAACGTTTAGTCCCGAGAGAAATCAATCATATCACCGTCGACGATGCCGAGAGATGTGCAGTTTTGGATTCCTTCTTCACCGATGGAATGCGTTGACCGAGGATCGCCTCTGGCTATGGATTCGATTCTCTATTATCACTCCAACATTCTGAACGTTCAGGATCAGTGGCATTTCATATTTGTTACATAGTACAAATAGTTTACATATTTTCCCAGCGCTTACTTATACAAATAATTTTCATTTTATAGTAAAACATTAAATTAAATTCCTATATGCTATGATGATTTTAACTAAAATATTATTTTAAAAATACCCCTAAGCTTTAATATATTTAAAAAAATATCTAAATACGTATTTCGATAACTATGTTATCATCATCAGTAGAACTGACTTTTTAAATAATATTTCGATTAAAGTTAGCCATTCATACAATATGATTTAATTTTATCTGGTGTGGCATCTTTTGATCAATTATAATATATATTCTGTATTTTAATATTTTATTTAAATAATGTTATTAAAATATGCTGGAGGTTTTAGTGTAGTATATCATAATATGGTATTTCCTATGAAGCTTAAACGGAACATTTTGAAAGATTTATGTAAAAACCTCGTAGGCCATTTAAATAAAATTAATTTCTTTCGCTGCATGCTAGATGAGGGGTACTAGTACGCGATTCAGGAAGACTAAGTGATAAAATGACGAATTATAATTGTCCGGAAATGTAGACAGTAAAGGTGCTATGTTTATGGAGAACAGACGGTAAATACCACACGCAGAGACAGATACAACACGCACGCCGTTATACACTTATATAAATCACGGACTATCTTAATCTTAAACCCTCTCTCACTCTCTCCTGGATAAGGGTTTTGATAATTAATTACCATAATCACGATAATAACCGAGCAAGTTCGCGGTGAACATGTGCTCTATGTGCGTGGCGTGCTCGAATGGAAGCCAATTGAGATTCCACTGATTAGCTAATTGCTAATGATTCTTTACTCTTGTGTCTCGCCGAGTGTCTTACCCGCTTGCAGAGGACTTGAAGAATTTACACGGGAACACTTGATAAACGTGTCGTACACAATTCAATACCGCGATATATATATGTATATGGTCTTCGTTCTTTTTTAATGGAATTCGTCATCGATACGACCATATCTTGTCGCAGTAGGGAGAATTCATTTATCGGCGTTCCATTACCGTATTGATAAGTTTCAATTGGTTTTGACGGTACTTCAAACAAATTCTTGTTTACTTTATAACTTGTGATAGCTACTGTAAATAGTAGTTATATTTCACATAAATTATATTGAATTGGTTTCGAAAACATTAATTATTTCACTAATAAAATACAACTACAAGAATTTGTATTTGAACTTTTTTAATCGAACATTTTTAATTGAAAATTAATTAATATTAATATTGAAATTAACATAAAAGATAAATAATTTAAGATACTGTGTGAATTAAATCTGCTAAACAGAATTTAGCGAGATTTATAAATACATATAGCGTATACTGAAAATAGGATTCACCGAAATAAATTACTATGTCGAAATTGTGTGAAGAGTAATTTGAAAGGCAAGAAATAGAATGACATCTATACATAATGGTCAAAAGTGTCGTCCAACTGCCAAACTTAGATTCAAACTTAGTGAAAAATGTAACATAAAGTTTCACATTGAGAGAAAACTGGTGGCAGTCCTGGCGGTTGAGGATAAAGTCTCATGTGTAAACTCGAACAGAAGATTCAACAAATTTCCTACAAGTTGTCTCCGTCGACTACATCATCCGTATAAGATGTTCTAGGCTGAGGGTGGCTGTGTAGAGACTGGGAAGACCACGACTATACTGCGAAAGCAGGAGGTCGCTATATGTGTCCCCAACTCCCTGAAAGAGAGAGAGAGTGACATGATTTAGGACAGGTGGAGCGCGGGAACATTTATCATAAGTCCAGTGAATTATGAGGACGCTCGCACAAGAAACTCAATAGACAGTATTTTATATCGTAAAAAAATGTGTTTGAACATCAAGCCCGGAAGCTGGGTTCGTTGCTTTTGCTTAGCTGTGTTCTAACCAGCAAATCTTAGAACCCACCGCGTATGCGCTTATATAATTTTGAAATATATGACGAAATCTAAATATAATGTCATAATGCACAAAATAAGTAAATAGAATCAGCAATTTGCTTTATTTCTAACATCGTTGAATTTCTCAGATACTTAATTTAATTATTAATAAGAGTAGATTGTGATTTTCTAAACTCAAGTATCATCCAATACTCTTATGTCTTTTCGAAACTTTTGATTTTCTCGTTGCTGATTTAGTGAGTGAAGAGATTTTCCTCGTAGCATACGTGATCGTGCGTTATGAATAGAGAATCTAGGTGAATATAGAAGATACGCATGATTGATACGGATCACGGTGACTCAAACTATGGAGCGGTAGTGCCTATATTGCTTGTTAGGTTGCGAGTTCCAGTAAATTATGCTCCATTCGTCAAGTAGGTGCACGTGGAAAGTGCTTTGGGATAATGTTTATAAAAAGGTCACATCACTATATACATACATACATACACCAAACCTACCCTTGCTATTAACTGTAATATAGATCAGTAGTACTACGGAAGTACTACCCAGATTTATGCCCTGTATATTTTACCATTATTTTAATTGAATAATTACGATGCTTACTTTTCTATTTTAACCTTTATTCGTATAATAATTAACAATTACTTAATTTCATTACAAGTTTATGTTTAAAAGTTGGCTGAGAAAAGCTTAGATCTAATTTCAAAATATTGTTCCTGCAATTTTTGAATGTCTATTTAAAAGCATCTTGATTAATATTCATTCATTGCCCTATTACCAAATAGCAATTCTCCTTGGAGATTCTCTTCCCACTTTGCAAGAGAATTTATTCCACGTTGTTCACGTGAACAAAAGACACATCACTTGTGTGACACAGGTACGTACTTTGTATACCCCTTCACCACTTGTCCGCGTACGACTCCTCATCGTCTTCTTCACACCTCTTGAGTAGCAAACTCGACACGTTGAGTTGATCGATGAGTATGGAACGTTCGCAGAGAGTCTGCACTCAATTACTAGATTACTAACGTGTGCTCTGGTTCCGGCTAACGTACATACACACGTAGTGCACACGAATCGGCTTCTGTCTTCCTCGCGTCTGGCACCGCCCTGCAAAACCCCGAAAACACACTTCCATCAACGTGATATACAATTTGCTTAACGGAAACCGGCACTGAAACCACTGAATTCGACGTAAATACACGACCAACGTCGATACATCAATCATTTGTACGTTGGATTTTATACCCTAGAGTTACATACATATACTATGTTTTACTTAGTATATCGACGCTTTTCGCAAAAGCCAATTTACGTTCAATACCATCTTCAAACCGATTTACTATTTGATTCGATTATGTAATGATAATTACATAACATTTCCCAGGCCAAGTTTTCTATTTTTTATTCATACGTATGTATGCCATACCCCCAACATAACTTTAGATATTTGTTATGTATTATTTGAAATGCATTCAGTACCTTCATCCATCAGTGATATTCATCCAAGTACGAAAAAGGAAAAGGAGAAATCAAGTCTCATGTTGAATTTAAATTCGTTCACCTGTGTCTTACAAAAACCGTACATACACACACACACACTAAATGTAACAAAAACCAGAAATCCATGTTGGGGAGTTGGTCCTGTAGTGCGGTCACATGCAAAACAGTATATAGAGTAGAAAGACCAGAGCAGAGCTTACGGAAACTCCTGAATAAATAACGCAGAATAAGATGATGTAGTGTCGCATTCGATACACGTGGTGCAAGCAACCACCATTCGACCAAACAGTAACGCCACACGGTGTCTAGGCGAAATAAGATAACGTCAGCATCGTAACCAGCCACACCATCAATGCAGTCCCGGAACGCAGGGATTGCGGCTGCATTGCGGATTTCGATGGCAGTATACGATAGCTTAAACTAAATAGACTGGCTAGTTCACAATGTCATATAGGTTTTATAACCTTTTTCACACGGCCCATTTATATAAATCAACGGAAGATATGCTTTTTTACCCCACACACACAAACGTTTCTTTCTTCCTATATGCTCCACGTTTTTTATATATTTGCTTGTTCATAATTCATTATTCGTTCTTTTATAGGCAATTGTTTATTTGGCCAATATATGAAGGTAACATTTTTTTCGCATGTTTGCATTTGTATATATGTAGCAATTTAGATTGTTATGCAATATTTTATGTGAACAGTGAGATTGTTTTATTTTATTTATTTTTCAATTCAACATGTTTTTGCGACCGCAGATGAATATTCGTTATCCTCGATGGGACCATTCATAAAATAGCGATTTAACTCGTCAACCAGAAACCGGATCCATTTCACGCGGGTATTAGTGAGCACACTTTTATAACGTAATTTACCGTATTCATAAATCAGTATCATATTCTCGCCTCGGCGGTGTCGGTGTGCACTCCTCGGTTCGCCAAACGCCGGTTGTGTAAACATATTGACGCAGGCGTCCTTGATTTATTTGCTGATTCGTGCGTGAACTCAATGTATAAATGCAATTAAAGCAAATTTAATTATCGTTTTTTTTTTGTGTTCTACTCTAACATATATAACATATTCACATTATTTAAAAAAAAATTTTTTTAATTTTTGGCAACAATGCGCAATAAACAATTGTTGGAATTTTCATTGAAACGCAACGAAACGTTGTTTTTAGGGACAATACTTTGAACGGAAATAAACAATAATAAAAATAACATGGTGAATTTAAAAAATGTTACACGTTGTATTGTTTGGCAACTACCAGTATTCAGAGTTGTGTGTATTTACAGCGGACGTTGAAACAAAGTACCACTCGCAGATATTTATGAAGATCAGGATGCATAAACCAATACGGCGACCAGCGGAAAGAAAAATAAAAACCAATCGCATTAAAATAAACCCATAAACATTGGTCCGAATCTGATTTACGTTCAAATTCCGTTGCATGTACCTACTACCACTACTACGTTAGTGCATGTTTTATATGTATACATCTATATACATAAATGTATGCAACGTGATAAGTCTATGGAATATATCCAAATGGCGACAAAAATATATGTGTGAGATACAGCGAACATATATTGTCAATCCTGCAAACTTTATCCATTGCTCAATATGTATTTATCAATCCTCTGATTAAATTATTTGAGAAAGCATTTAAATTAGAGATTTCTGATAATAAATCTATTTCGAGTACCAACGAATTGAATGGTATTGATGAAAACTTAAGCTTTATCGACTTTCCGCTCTTAATAAACTATTTACAATCTCTCGTTAGTTGAAATAAATAAGCTGAACTACAGCTGTAAATTAGCTATACATTTGAATCATAAAAGCCATTACGGTTGATTGCGAACGCATATGCACTCTGCTTTTCATTACACTGAAAGTGTAACTGGCTCGTAGGTTGGTACACATCAAACACAACATATTCAATGGTACCTTATCGAATTAATCAAACTGAATATCTATTGCAGAGAAGTGAATACAAGAGAGTTAAAGACGATCAAAGTACATACATATATTAGTTTTTATATGTTTCGTCAAAGTGAAAAGCGCATAGCAGCGTTAAATTGTTAAACAAACATCAAACAGAATTTTGTTTTGGTTTCTATTCGTGGTTGATTATTATATATATATTATTGTACCATCTAATATTAATTCTTGCATTTATATATTTGTGAGTTTAAGTGTACAATAAACATAACATGGAGACTTTATTTAGTAGACTACTATTCGGAAATATAATTAATTCAAATCTGCATTTGATGTTTTTCTTAAAGTTTTAAGGTGTAACGGGACATATCCTATCTTTCCATTAACCGATGATTCAATAACATGTTCCAACATATTCTATCTTGGTATATTTCTGTGTGGGTGTGTTTGTCGTCGTACAATACATTGTTATTCATTCTGCGCCCAGAGACAACATATTTAAATATCGTGTTACGGGAACTCGTGTTCTTACCAGCAGGAAAGTTCCTCTCCAACAGATCTTGGTCTGTCTGCCATGTAGTACTCTTTTTAAAATGTTTTTCTATTATTTTTTATTTATGCTTGTTGATTTATTCTCATATTACAAGACGAGAAGAGCTTGACTAATATTATTTCAACACACGGTATAGTAACTCAATAACAATTCATACTTTTGTGCGATAGTGTATCAGTGTGTTCAAAATAAGACCGCGACAGGCGACAACGGTACTGAACGATACTATTGACAAGAAGAGAGACGGCGGAAATAAACTGAGAAAACATGATTTGAAAAGTTTTCATAAGCCTTATTTGTCGATTTCCTATATAGAAAAGATCTCACTTTTGAACTTTCTTATATGTATTTTCGATTTCAATGAAACAAATTTTTCACAAATTTACTTTTAATCAACAATTTAAAATTTGCTTGTTTGGAATAGTTGAAAATAGGGAATACATTAAAATAATTTAATTTAAATTTGTGAGGAACCGCACATTCAACTTATTGACAATGAAACACAAAACCAGTCTGGATTCAATACCACATGCAGAGAATTCATCATTATCACTTCGAAACCATTAGATAATCGCCATTACATATGGTCTGATGGAATGGGGAATAAAATCGATGTGTGATTTTAATCTACATGACACCAAAAGCATTAGTTGCGTTCTCAATTACAATAGCACATATCGTTAAGTATAAGTTAATCGTGACGAAATATTTGAACTCACTTATTTAAATATATTTACATAAAACACGGAAATAATATAATATTTGCTATATATATTTAAGTGATACAATTTAAAAATGTTAATTTTCAAAGAATATATACCTTAGCAAAATATTTAACCAATATTTAAATTCTAAAGGGTGGCATATAAAATTAAATAATATAAAAATAGGGTCTAATATCCCTGAGGGCGCACCAAAGCTAAAGCGTTCATACGAAACCATTTATTTTTAATCAAATCTTAATAATACCCTTTGCCAGGGAGTTTTTAAATATGCATACTTTCGCAATTGTCGGGTTGTTTGACCCTTCCCGTGTCCTGAATCGCCTGAACGAGCACCAGCAGGACATAGACATATTCTAAACGGTTTATGATATCAACCAGATTAACGTCAGCCCCGATTTCTAATACTGGCAAATATGTTTATCGAATAATTTTGAACAACATAGTATTTGCACCGTTACGCTTCAGTGGACTTTATTTTGCAGTGTAATTGGATTGAACTGTGCCTGTATGATGCATACATTTTTTTTCCTACTTCGCAACTTGGACGACTGATTGCCAATAATAATTAAATTTCAAATTGAAAAATGTTCAAATTGAATCTCCTGATTGAACTTGATTTTGGAAATTTAAAAAAATATATATTTATATGTATGTTGTTTAGAGACTAACAATAACTGAAAAATAAATACACTTATTTCTGATGAATCTTAATTTCATCTCCAATATTTTAAAATTGTAAATTTTGTCATTGAAATTATTTATTTTCTAATACATTGCACGACACAAATAGACCATCATGACGCGACGTCATTACATCTTTTAAGTAATATATGAATAGTTTCCGTACTGGAATTCAATTGCAATTATACAGTTGGGTAAATTCTACTAATAATTTAGCAAATAACTTCCTCTTCTCCATCTGTCTTGTCTCAGAATAATTATGGTAATTTGTGTTGAATGCAACTAGTAAATATGGAACCTATATAATGTAAAACAAATTGTGCTTGTATCAGTTACGTAATATAATATCCACAAGCATTTTTAATTATAGGTTGTGGTTTATCGAATATTTATGGTAAAAAGATTTTCAATATAGTTTATGGAGCAATTGATTTTTGTACATGACATCCAATTTTGTAATTAAAATATATGTAAAGCTATGTTTTTGCACTGGTATTGATTTATGAGTTTGGAATGGAAAACGAAGCATAAAAAGGAGATAACTACGGTGGAAAGATAATTTTAAAGAAATATAAGGTTTGTTCCAACTAATATTCGAATCGATTTGAACCTATAAGACGCATGTGCAGTATGAAAAGTGTAATTCGTTTTAAGAAATGCGCAAGTGTCGTACATACTCAAGCCGATGCTAACATTAGTTGGAATAAGCTTATAGACAAATGGAAAGATAAATTTGTGGGTGTTTGGGGAGTGCAGCAGGGAATGAATTATCGTTTATTCTGATTTGAGCATATTAATAGAATTTTATATTGAGAACAGAATGAATGTTGAAAGTAGTGATATTAAATCAATATAAGTACACTAATGCTTTGAGCATGTTCGGAAATAAGAATCCACAAATAACCACGAACGTCAATCAACCCATGGTAGGATAATGCATTATCAAAGCAGTAGTAATTAATATGAGCGCAATTTATAAGAAAGACTGTTATATTATGGTAAACCACAGCAAATTACATCTAATTGAAACGTATTACGCTACAACAGATCGTGTCAGATATATGATCAAAGGCTAAATTACGACCCGTATGCAATTGATATTCATTTATGATAAAGTTATATAAACACCTTGCTACATAAGCAAGCAAGCACGGGTATAGAGACTTATATATTATGCATAAGATGCAAACGCGAGGTTCAGCTGTATATACATATATACGCATTGTATTACGTATGTACATACGTTTACGATTTTCTGATTCCATCGTTTTAATTAAACAGAATATAGTCAGTGACAGGAAAGATATCAGCATCAACAGTAGCTAACATAGCACAGCATAGCATAGTATAGCATAGCATAGCATAGCATAGCATACGGACGATGTCGGTGAATGTGTATGCGTTATTAATCGTTATTTACGCGTACCACTGTGTATCGTCGCTTGCGTACACGGTTTCATGGTTGATTAAATTGCCACTGAAAGTAATTAATTGCTTATAATTCAGAAATTGGTACGCGCGCACTCCCTAGCTCGAAATCGGCAAATGGGGCTTCTGGGAAATTTCTCTGCAACTGTTTTGTGTTTATGTACAGCACACCAACGTACGTTACGAACACAACTACAAAGTACTCGTCTCAGCCCGGCGTATATTCTCATTTCTGTCAATTTCATGTTCCTATCTACCTACCATAACGTAATACATATTCTAGTTTGTTGCTGGTGCACAACGATGTAGGATATTAATAATAACTTTCTCTCTTAATATTAAATTTCTTACATCACTATATATATGTTTCTATAAAAAACTCACCTATTTATTTCATCTTCTACAATATTTACTCAAACAAATGAATGCATTTCTTCGATATGACCAACAATAATTGCTTTAATTTTTATAAATTATATGTAAATATTAAAAACCTTGTTGCGTAAATAAGTCAACTTTATATAATTTTGACGAAAGATAATATATTTCTTAATCTTCGTCAATTGTACAATAATTATATTTTATACATTCTTAACATATTAATTTATTTTATATGACAATAAAGAAAAAGCATTAATAAATTAATTTAAAATCATTTTTGTGAACATTTTATATAAATAAATACACATGATGAACAATTAACTATATATAGGAATTTTATATCCTCATAAAATTAAAGAAAGAAATGATGATTCTATTAATGAAACAATTAAAAATCTTTGCTGCCGATAACCACTATGAAATCCCAGAATCGTTAAGTTAGTATTCCATCCGGCACCATAGGAACGACAAGATTTTCTTTTGCACAAAGAATGCAGAATAGTCGATTGCAAAAACTCGAAATAGAAAGACGGGTTGTCGTCCTCCTGGCCATAGACGGAATAAGACCAAACATGGTAGACATGCCACACGGAGCTAGATGTTGTATACAAAAGTCGCAAGAAAAATACGTTCAAACACGTTCTGTATATAGCTATATACGCCTGCTATCACTTCTAATTAAAACTTCTCGGATTGCAATTAATATAAATTACTGAGTACATAACTCGCCTCGGTATATAATGCTGTTTGTTGCAAATAATAGTCGTGTAATTCTATGAAACAGGTAATTAAATTTTGTTAGATTTTCGTGAGAAACATATTCAATTTTATGCTTTTATTTGATGAATCAGCAATTAAACAAGCGTTTCTTGTTTTTGTTTCATTTAATTTATATTATTTAGATTCATTAATACAATATATTACATTAAACTAGATTCCATAAATAGCTACTTCTTAATTATTCCTAGGATACCAACTAACATAATTTTGTTTATTTATTTAAAACTCAAAAATAATTTTAAAAAGGCTTCATTTTGTAAATTGCCGTCAAAAATTTATTTATTTTCTAGTGTTATATTCGAAATGACTACTAAAATAAACTTTTGGATCATTAGAATTCTTTGTTTTTTCTATGAAGTATGCGCATGCGTGTAAAAAGGACAGGTAGAAGAGTAACAAAAATATATAGGTTAATGTCACAATGGACACTTTTATTAAACCTAAAGCCGGGGCGTCGTGTAAACGGTGGCAAGTGTAATAATAAAATTAAAGACAAGAAACTTTATACTTCCGCTTTATTGCTTGCCTGCCGGTATCTAAGAACTTAATCCATTAGTCATTTTGTTTTCATCAGGTTGGCAGCGATGGTGGCGGTTGAATAAGTCATCCTCGCTGCTCCTTAATTTAATACAATAAATTAATCACGGTCGGTGTGCTGTGCGGCTCGCTAACCGAACACAAAACAAGAAGCCAGATTTGTTACTGTAGTTCAATGTCGCACAAACACACACACACACACACACATACACACACACACACACACACACTATCGCTTCAAACAAACCAGTACCGCATTAAAGTTGGAGTTTGCATAAATCATTGGGTTGGTTGTCACATATTTGTGTAAGAAAATCTATTTAAATTAAGAAGAAAAAAATAGTCTAATACAAAAAACAATCTAATACAAATTTGTTCAAAAAAATGTATAATACTATTAAAAACTTGTACTCCTAAACTTATTGCTTTAACCATTATACTACATTACATACTCACATACAAATTAATATTCTGGAATATGTTTCGAAAGTGTTCAAATAATTGTTGACAATTTAAATAAGACAAAAAATATAATTGAAATAGAATAAAAATTCAAAATATCAATAAGTAAAATAAAATGGCTTGAAGTAGATTTGGGTTTCATTTCGAAATATTCAATTTTGAGTTTAACTATAATATACTAAAATTGAAATTGGAGTTCCTCCCTCGTAATAATTTTTAATATAAACCCCTAACAAAGATCCATTTTCGTAGTATGCATCGTCGCTCTTAACAAAACAAATAATCAAAACCAACGAATCGTTGGTTGCATTTTCGCAAGAAACGGGTAGGTTAGATGGTTTTTATCAACCATTTATCAAGTAATACATCATGCCCGATCCTTTTGTTGCTGTTATTGTTGATGTTCAGTTATGGTGACCTGCATAACAACTTGTTTATATTGTTCTTTATGTCTATGGTCCTTGTACTCTTAATAGAACTGTCATGGATTTCTGAGGGAAGAATCATCATCTACTGTAATAGACTAGTTTGGATGCATTATTTTTGAATGATTTTTCTTTCTACGTTTTTCTTTAAAATATTCTTTAAAATAGAAATCAACCACTATATTCCGAGAAATTATAATTATAAATACTATTTTACTAAAAATGAAAAACAAAATCTTTAAAATAGTTAAATTCCGTATTGGCTATTTATTACTTGAAAACTAATTTTTACTTATATGAATTAAATAAAATGTAATATACATACATACCTTTTGTCATGTTCTGTAAAATAAAATACGCAGAAGAGATTTGCATCGCAAACTTACTTTTTTATTATTTGTAATTATTTGTAATTCTTCTTCAAAAAATAAACTTACTTTTCACTAAGAGTTAATAAAACGTAGTAAATAAATATTTTTAGAAAACTGACAAGTACAATTAATATTATAAATATGCTGCGATTGAAATCAGCAAATTTTTATTAACTATCACAAATAAACTATCATAAAATTAATTTAATTTCAGCATTTCATTCAATTAAGATCATTTTAAACAATGTAAGTTTTTGTTAAAAAAAATATAAGGATTAAATAAAAATAGTCAAATAAGTTTTTAATCGAATTTATTATCTAAAATTAACCATAATGATACTGTATATACACAGTGCTTTGGAATTTTTCGAAAAAATAATATTTGTTAATACATTATATTTATATATTATATATATATATATATATATATATATATATATATATATATATATATATATATAAATTTTTTTTTAAGTAGTACCATTTAAATATATACAAGTTATTTACAAAACATAATTTATTCTAAACTAAAAATATAGGAATAGGAATCATAATATCTAAAGCTCATATAATCATAGTATCGTTGTATCGAAAATGTACAGCCAAATAATAACTGACTCGAAGCCCGTTTTACACAATTCCTTTTTGTGTTTATACCTCATACAAATGGCGACACTTCTTGTTTAATCTAACACATTGTTTTTTTGTCTATAATTTATTTCATGGATACGATAGAAAACATGTTCTACCTACGTTAGTCATTAATATTGCGCAAATATATAAATATATAGTTTTACGAAAGATAAATAGCAGATATATCAAAAGAAAAATTGTGTAAAACAAGAGCTATAGAATTAAAAGTTTAGAGAAAAACACCTTTTTCTTTTCAGCAGAGCCAGTATGTCCAAGTTTATTTTCCAAATAAAAATGATCATATATAGTTAAAATTTCAAAAATAATTGTTAAATTAATAAATATTATTCAAAATAATCAGTCTATTTACATAGTTATATTTTTTAATTATATTTTAAATTACACATTTTTATGACTGACATCAAGAGGATAGTAGAAGCAAAACATTTGCATTTTACAAAACTCTATTTGGCATAAAGCTTCGTAATTAATATCAGTGTGTCAAATAGAGCTTGGAATAGTAGTAGCGACACTTATAAAAACAAATAAACAGTTTGACTCAAATAATTCAAAAATATTTTCCTATGTACACGTGTTTTTTTTTGTTTTTTTGTTTTGTTTTGTTTTTTTTTTTGTTTTTTTTATATTATTTTGTTTTTCTCTGTCACATTCTCTCTTTCTTTCCTCCTCATTTTAATTAAATATCACAATGGAACAGTCACCTTTGCGTCGAGACAGTGGCGCGCCATAATGGACGTCCGTCGGTACTCAGTTCATCCGTAGTGGCACACTGTAAAAATAAAATAAACAAAACTTAAAATAAAAAACTAGGAATTTTGTTGGACAACAAAATGAAAATTACATGCGTTAATAAAAACTAGTAATAGGTATGAAAATGGGTGCACTATTGTAGTTTATTTAGAAGTGAAATTAATATTCTTTTAAAATAGGATATTATCTCAATGCTGTTTAAACGCGACACTGGATATTATTTTGTATTTTTTAATAAAACTTTATGTGTGAAATTATAGCACCCGCAGGATTAAAAGATCACCTCGTCCGCGTCGAGGAGTATTTAAAAAGTGAAAAATATTTTGTGAAACAAATATTTAAATATGTAATAAAAACAGAAACACGTTTGCCATTTCACGAATGCGAAATTAGATGAATATGCGTCCGTTTCTTAAAACGTATTTATTATTCAGATGAGTAATGCTGTATTTTCCATAAACAAGGGCCGAGTACATTTTATATAACATTCGTCGTTTGTATATTTTTACATAATTACCAGCTTAAAAGGTAGTACTACTGAAAATAATTATGCCTTATATAAGATACAATATTAGATGAGTATCTCTTTTTATACATTCATTAAAAATGTATCCCCATGTTCTTCCGAAAGTAATTTGCACAGGTATATTTACAGGGTGTTTGGTGTGAGACGCACATCTTGCAAATTAACGTTCAAAAATTAACATTTTTAATTAACTGTAACGAGCTCTTTCCCAATTTTCATGCAAATATTTTACGGAATTTGTTATTAATTCAAAACACGAATCATTTAAAATTTCTGCTTTCCGATTTCCCAACCCCACGCAATTTATTGCAAAATATTATTTATCAGATTCAATTATGTCAAAACAAATAAGTACAGATAGATGCAACTAAACCATTAGATAATATTGTATATTTAGTAACTGCATCCTTTCCCTATGACAGCTTTGGATGTTTTCCAATTTCACCAAAATAAATAACACTACTATCAATATTATTTTCGAATTTATATAAATCAAAAATAATATTTATGCCCCGTGTTTAAACAGAGTAAATGGAAATTTATATTACTGTTTACTAATTTTTATTATTATAAATTGTTGTTGTACATATAAATAAACCCATAGTTATTTTCAAAATGAATGATATATGCAGCATTGCGAGATCAAACCGGCAACACAATCAGTATGATTTAGAATCCGAATTTCAATTAAGTTTTGATTGAAATCGCCATAATAATTAATGATATGCGTGACGAATTTACGATCCACTGATAGCATATAAAATTTGTTTCAATTTGATGTTTTCTGTCAGTCGAAAAAAAAACAGTCAATTATACATATTCAGAAATACGTCACAAAAATGACAACTGCATAAATCTGAGGGTGCATTCTGAAATAATTTTAATTGCATACAATGCAGCCACAATTGTAAATTGGAACTAACTAGTTTTCGTACTTTTCAAGTTATAATAGAAGACTTGTCAGACAAACGTGTAAATAGATTATTGTTTGCAAGACATATTTCTCCTCGAAACTGCTAATGTTCAGAGAAACTATTGTAATGCAAACTTTATTGTAATACAGTTAAGCTTTATCAATTTATAACAGGATAATGAAATGGTTCGTTGCTATAAGGAGGATTTTGTAATTCGATGACGTACTGACGCGTTATTTTAATACAATAGGACATTTTCGCGAATGTCTACCTACTTAAAACTTTATAATACACTCTATATTTTAATAACAAAACTTTACTTTTTTATTGATTTTAATCTATATTGAAATATGAATCATAACATTTCTAAAAATGTATATGTATTCTATCATTTTTATTTGATCTGGAGGAAAGCAACAACGCAAACTGTATGCTATATATATTTTTAAAAAAAGTTTTTTAGCGAAGTAACTGCACGAATTTTAATTTAAAAATTTGGAAGAATTTTTTTTTGCAGGAAGTAAAATATAAATTGTAGGCGCTTGGATGAAATATTCTCAGCGAAAAATTACGAAATGTAATATTGATTTTATTTGAAACAAAAATGAGTTGAAACTCGGTTACAGAGACAGTACAATTGTTGATTTGAAAAATACTATGTTCAGTAAAAGTATATTATTTATTCTCGTCACTCGCCGTATATATATATATGTCGTCGTATATAAAACATCATCATCAAATGGCGTATTCATCATTCTTGTTTCGCTTGGATCCGTGACATTGGGAACAATCGTGTCGTTAACTACTGGTATCAAGTAGTAGTACGAGTACATACGAAGTAACGAACATCAGGGTAAATGCAATGGATTTCCGTTTCCATAGCGTTCTCACTTGTATTATTCGTTCCGTTCACGAAATCACGATGTACAATAAAATAAACTCGGCCAATTAACGCAGCTGCGTCCAACGCTAGTAGCACGTCACGAATATTAAGATACAGCATTTTCGCCTATGTATTTCGCTTCACATTTTCTATTAACACATGCACATCACGTGATTCGGTATGTTCGCTGCTTGGACATCTAACCACTGAACCCTTGTAAACTCCGGGCTATATCATGTATAGGACGGAATTATTTTCACCCCTTTTGCGTTCTCGCTAACTTTATAATTTCATTACTTCATTGAAGGCAAATAATTTCGTTGAAGTGAATGGAATATCAAATCTACCTTGCAGATTTTAGACTTCAAATTACAAAACATATTTTAATTCATTTATTAATACAAATGTCGCCCTTTCGGCACAGATATAAATATATTATTTTCCCCCACAAAATATTTGACAATTTCAAATAAGTCTGTCCAAAACAAGAGGCAAATGTATGATATCAGTTTTAAATATAAACCAAATTATTGTCATATTATATTTTGAATATAAACGCATTAAGCATTCATAAAATATGATAATGATAATTATTAACTATTAAACTAATAAATATAATTTAAATGCGCTGTAATTACAAAAGTAATTAATGATGCGATAAAACACACTCATATAATTGGAAATATCACTTACTCACAATTTTTTTTTTTCTGCACTGAACAAGTTATTCGCTGTATTATTAATGTTAGCAGAGCATGCCTTCTTATCTCCAAGTAATAAATGTTCCGATTGTAGTCTGTCATTGAGAGCAGGGAAAATGTACGAGTCATATTATTAATGGGTTCTATGTCATTTGTACTACTGATTATTTCGTACGTAATGACTGCGAAAGATGTTTAATTTATTTCGGAATAAATTTTAGTTTGAAGAGAGTAATTGACTCACGTAATTAATTTGTAAAACGTAATATGTGCCGCTGTACTAATTTCAACTATTCCTCGTAAAACACTGTAAATATGTAACGATATTTTTCAAATCTCATGTTATTTATTTTAACATGTTTGCGTGTCGAAGACACCTGTTCTACAAGATTGTTGACAATATCTTGTATACAGCACCACTGTTTAAACATACAAGTGACAACATCTGTAATATAACGCCTCACTGGTGTTTATTAGTTTAAGTGGTTCATTTATAAATAGTTGAGGGCTGTGGGGGTAATATTTCATTTTTGAGTATATAAGCTCATTCCCGCTAATAGTTTTATGCGAATTCGTAACATTTGTGCATAATTTATAAATATAGATGTCAAATAAACATTCTACCTTGCAGTCATACGGGACAACTTATTTTTGTATTTATAATTTAATTGTGACCATACAAAAACACCGCAATAGCGGCAGAGTTGCATGTTGGGCATTAACAAAACTTCATTAATATTTTACACGGGAACCGCCGGGTGCTACGAGTTACCCAAATCGTGCGCACGCATATCATAAAATACAGTTTATCGTACAGACAACAAACACATTATATTTTACATAGGGCGAATGTATGCAAGGTTTCGGTGGATGGGTGATAATAAATGCACGGGAACCATACACCAGTAGTATGTTACTGTCACCGTCAGAGTTATACTCGAAACAAAAAAAAACTGATACAAACAAATGAACCAGAAATACATGTATACGTATATTTCACATACATGGCTAATATGTTAAATATATATAAATTGTAGAATTATTCCCAGATTTCAATTGATTTTTCAAATACACGAATTCATAAAAAATTAAGCGAAGTAACATTGCAATTGTAATTTTCTACTGTTACTGTTTCATAGTTGTTATATTTTTAATACTGTAATTAGAATTTTTTTTTAAAATAATAAACCTATCCTTCGGTAGCATATTATAGTTTAAATCGAAATTTTGAGGACTATAGAATCATATTATTGCAATTACAAAACACATTTAATAAATTTATTCATGCACACCAGTCTCTTGTAAATACGTACATACATACATGATATGTATGCGTTTAGAGAAACTGGTGTACATGGACAAATTAGCCGCCCTCAATATCCATCATGACGATGTTGCTTAGTTAGGGCAGGACAGGGTACTATATAGTACTAGGGGATGGAAAAGTCATTTGGTCCACTGATCACCCCTTGGACTAGGACAGTTTTAAACAATCGTTCATAATGAGGGTGCTAGACATACGCATGTGCGACGAACGACCACCAGTGTCATGCCGCCGCACCGTCCACCTCCGGTAGCTGTAACCGGAGCGACTGGTGGCGGTGACTGGTCCCTGTCTCGGTTACGAACCGATGTCATATGGTATGTAGACAGGCCGTTAGAACAAGGGAGTGTCAACAGATATCTATACTGGTGACGGAAATATTATTTGAATATATGATTTTTAATTTTTTTTTTGGGGCACTGTGATAGAAATGTATTCGTCATTGTCAATTATAACACATGTTGGTTTTGGTGAGAGAGAAAAATGTGTTTTATTTATTATTCATAAATACATAAGAATATATACATGCGTAATATCAAGCCATTTATTTATAAGGAAATATTCTAATTTTCCTATCATTTAAGAATGTTTAGATAAGAAAATAAATTGGTACAATAAAATTATTTGAACTATTTTTTAATGTGTTTTAAACAGAGCTAGTTTTAATGAATTAAAAAATGTTTTGGGTTTCTTATTTATGATTTTGCTGAAAAATTCGTGGAATATAGTAAAATAGTAATTATATCAAAAGAGTTAAATTACAATTACGTTTTTCACAATATTTTGACATGTACAGCATTTAAATATTTTTATTTCTTTTGATAATTTTTACGGTGTTCATTTAATTAACAAGTGAAATGCACAAGCAATATTCATAAATGTCATTTCAAAAAGTTGTTATGACTGTTGATTTTTTTTTTCTCTCCGTGTCTATCTTAGGAAAAAACTAATTAACATGTATACACACTCAACTGACGTACCGCCACTAAATACATCAGTTATACGTTCATAAAATAACTTGTGAGACATGTATGTAATTACTTAGTAATGACTTATTATATTGTAGAATAATAAATATAAATTACTAATCAAACCTTCTGACAATAACTGCTTGCATGAGATATAGTTATTACTTTCATGCCTAATAATAACAACAACAACAAAAAATCTTTTCGTTTTCAAATACTGAAATTAAAATTGGGAATGTTTCGTTAAATCATAGAAATAGATATTTATTTATGATTTAAATAAATTGCTAAAATAATGATTTATAAGCCGCCGATGCGCTAATGAAAAATGATTCAATAAATAATGTGTTCTTTTATTCTGACGAATGGGACAATGATAAATTGTAGCAATAACTTTAATCAAATCATAAAATAGATTTCCTCTCGGACAATCATTGCAAAACTTTTGTCGGAAGTCAGAAAGCAATCAGAATTGTTAGTAGTAGGTATGTCACAGCCCATATACTGCACAGCATGAATCAATTCCGTGCCAAACGTAACAATACTGGGCACTAGTAATGAGTACTATAATAGGAGGCTGTCGATTTGACATGCAACCATGTGGTCAGAAGTGCATTGTTTGGAAAATGTAGCCAGTTTCGTTCCGAGCCGCCGCATCCTTCCTACATCCCCCTCATTTCGTTTAATTTCATGCACAGACAAGCTTTACACGAACCCCTCTTTAGCGTCACTCATACGGCGTCCCCCAGAAACAATGATATGATAGATTTACAAATTTATGATTTTCAGACCACTGATGACATATTGCGGATATGTTCTGTTTCCATTTTAATTATTCATTAAACTTACATACATACATGCATACATAGCTGTGATTTTTTTGCAAATAAATACTAAATCTACGATAAATCATTTTTATTTTACTACATTGTACACTATAAAGTATTATTAATTAATAATAAATATATATTTATTACAATTTAAAAATCAATTAATCATTATGTCAAATATCGAGGTAGTGTTGCAAAAAAACGGGGAATAAAGTATAGAAGAAATTAAAATACCATTAATGTGTATTTATGAATATTAAATGAAAATGTGCGCGCCATAATTTAATTTTTAAGTGATTTTTAATTCTTTAGTTACTATAATAACGAGACTTGTTTGCGTTACACTAGCACAGATCGGCTTTAATTCAAGATATTTAATTTCGCACATAAACATCATAAATGAATATTAATGAAGCGGTTTTTGTTTTTAGCTGAAACGAAAATAAATACGGATACGCAGTGCTCAAAATTGGTGAGTTCATTTTTTGTTTACCTACACAAAATAAAACGGGGAAAACTGCGTGATTTACTGATATAATGGTCAAAAAAATTGTGGATGAATAGTTTTTGTGCTGTCGTCAACAAAAATTATAGGCTTTTGGCGTTAGAATTTGTTTTTTTTTTTTTATTTGTTTAGAGAATATATCTATTTTTTTTTTTACAATTCCCTGTATGTATTTGTGTATAGAGAACAACAGTTCATGCGTGGCTTTTTAAATGTTACTATCCCACTTGCCATGTGTTGTGACAGCGAATTCCTGGGGTTGAAATGCGAATATTACGTGTGCAAACATTGGTTTGTTTAATTTAGCAATGGCAGGTGATAAACGTACATTCCAACTAGCAAATAAATGATGTTCATGTATTGAATTCGATGCGAAATTATTTGCGATAGTTGACAACGTGTAGCTTTACAGGAAATTGATCTCATTTTTCGCTTGTAATTTTCAAATTATATATTCTCGAATAGGTGACATGTGTCGCTGATCGATGGTTTAATACTAAAAAAAAAAATTCAACAAAATCGTTGTATTAGGACGTTTTTATTTAATTTTTAAAAAATCGCAAATAAAATATTCATGTTAATAACTAGGAAATATTTGATAATATTAATTTTTTAAATAAAACAAAAATAGTTTCTAAATTGAGATCTATGTTGTATTGCTAATGACACATTGTTTCTAGGTTCATGGCAACACAATTTATTTGTTGCCTAAATACACTGTTTAGGTTCATTATTTAATAATTAATTGCTAGGCATGCGACGCGACGGTTCTTCGCGTAAATATGTGTGCTATATGTACTGGGCGAATGTGTTCCAAAATGGTCGGTATAGTTTAATTTTACCCGCACTAGGTGGTAGCCTATAAATAAGAGGAATAAGAGTTTTAATTATAATTGATGCGTGTACTATTATTCAATTAATTAGTTTATAATTAACGCAGTCTGTTACTTCCGTCATTTTTAACTAATGATCTAGTTGGATAAGTTTATGAACAGCTTGGATACTATTTCAATCGTAGTCCTACATTTAATTTTTAAGTTGATGCTAAATTCTAAAGTCTGCATGAATCGTGATGCAATTGTATATTAAAGTACTTAATTTAAGTAACATTCATGATCATTTTAATTGCGCAACTAAATAAAAATTGCATACGCGCATTTAATAATACGACAATGTCAAAATAAATAATAGAAATACTTTAATATGTTGAACATAAATACAAATAGATTAAATAGAATTTAATTGTTAATATCGATATGGTTGCGAACAGCATTTTCATATAGGTTGCGAAATATGTGTTTTTAAATTAACTCAAACCGTTCTCAGAGCTGTTTAAAGTTGTGAAATAAATTGTCCAGTTCCAAATACACATTTAAATGTAAATTTCCCATATTTTGTAATGTAAAAGTGTCGTTTATTGGTTGAAATCGTAATTTTAGACATCGGTGTGTCGTTTCGTTATTAAATTTATAGACTAACTTTATAAATGGTGTAGTTTCGGCCAGGAAATAAATTTTATTTAATTGGTAGTTTTACCAATAAAACGGATGGGCGCAGAAAAACTATTTTCGTGTTATATACACAAAGACAAACTCTATTCGAATCGGTGCCTTTGATGGCATTTCAACATCTAATCAGTTCAAAAGAGATCCTCACTTGATCCATAAAGAAAACTAGGAAACAAATTTATAGCCTTTCATAAAAATATGTTATGATATGTTTTCCGTACTTAATTTTTGTTTATGTGACATAAAAAAAATTCTAGGAATAAAATAGCTATAATAGACTTAAATTTTGATTATGAAATAATATCTATTACAAGTTCGGCAACAGTAATAAATAATTGGATCAGTTGTTTCGGAACATTATTATGAATTTTGAACAAACAGATACAATTGATCCAATTATATATTTATTCAGCCATATGTATTCAATTACCTCATTTTGTTTTATTTCCCAATTTATAAATACAAATTATTCAACCATCAAACAGTAATATATATTTTATTACTTCATAAGCTATCAGTTGTGCAAACAAGTTAAGGGAACAATGAATATTGTTTTGCTTTTAAATAAAAAATAATCATTTTATTGCGCCCCTCCGTAAACAAACATGCGATTAAATATAAATAACCCTTGCAGTTTTGAAAGCCAGGTGCCCCTAGACAATAATGCTGGTGTGTTTGAGCATATGGTTCTATAAATAGAATCGCATAAATACAAAATGTACCTACAGCTTCCCAAAGGGTACAAATATGCGATAAAAACTATCCGAAAGAACTTTTGTTTACTCGTAAACAAACTAAATCAAAGTTTGATGCTAAGAAATAAATCCTGATATGTTTTTCGAGATTAAAACTTCGCTATATGATATTTCTTTTACTGGTTTACACAAAAACACAAGAAGATAAATGAGGATTATATATTTCAACTTCAAATAATCTTAGCAAACTTAACAAAACCTAATTTTCCGACCTAAACATAAGTTAACAGAACTTGATACAAGTCTGAACTTATCTATTATATATTTCAATATTTTTTAACCGAAATTTAAACACAACATTTACTTATATAGGCAATTAAAGTTTAAATAGTTTTTATTTTTATATTTTCACATTTACTAAAGTAGACTAATGATTCTGTATTGTGATTTAAATTAATTTTTGTAATTTAAGAAATAAACCCAGGCTACCGTTTTTATAGTCAAGCGGTTAATTTTAAGCCAAGACTAATGTCGATAAAAAAAAAGAAGATGGAAGTTTGGTATTGCTTTAGTATAAGTTTATTTAATCTATAAATATGCGCGATAGATTTTTATTATCCTAAGACTGTTGTGTGTTATGGATTTGAAAAAGTAATATATGACTAATTGAAAGAGTGTTATGATACAAGAAGAGAATAATTCGCAATTTAATATATCCGCGGTACAATTACTTAAGGCGAGTGTGGACGGCTGGAAAGTCACCAGTGTACATCATGTTTTGGGAATGTTTTAGTGCGGTTATGCGCTGGATCACGGGGAGTATATAATCGGTGTATTCATGGTCCTGTTGGTAGAACGCGACCGAGCCAACCAAACTCCTGTGGCCATATAACTTTTAGTTCTAGACACGTCCGCCGAACGCTCCACGGAATACCCACCCGAAATTTGAACCGATGGTTTATCGACGTTTATCCCTGTCATCTGTAACATATGAACGTACCGTATCATCCCTTCGTGGCTCTGGCCCACTGGCCAACCCTCCGTTTTTTACTACAAACTATGCAGACCCGGACTAGTCTCAAATTTCACCAATCAAATACATTTGTTTATCATCATTGTATATTTGCAACTTGATACGCAACCCCTAAATGTGCCCAAATTATAATTAGTAATTTCATATATTATATAAAGCAAGTCATGAATTCCTGCATAAAATAAATAAAACAACTTTATTTCACTTATCCTTTAGTAAATTGTATTATAATGCATGTGTATTATGAATAAATAATGTTTAAAAATAATCAGTCTTGCAAAATTTAAATAATTACTTAATTGAGATAAATATTTCGAAATGACTGCTTAGACGTAAAACGAACTGTAATGATTTGTTAATGTTAAATTTGCTATAAATAATACAGCTAACATTGAAATTTCTCATTTTTCTCGTTAAGAACAAGAAAAATATGATCTCATAAATCTGCGATATTTAAACTGAAACACCTGTAGTTTAGTTGCATGTTGCATGTCATTACGAGTTTCATGGCTGATTTTCGTAAATTTCTCGCCTTGTTTTTCAATCATTAATTACGCGCGTATTACTGCAAACGTATCATTATTGCCGCAGCGCATTTGCCAGAGTTAATTTGGCCACGGTTGTAAAATCGTACATAACCGACCAAGGCAAAAAATGTTTTTAATAATTTTAAAATAGCTATACTAAAATTATCCAATTCAAATATTAAATTTTGCCTATATAACGAATTATGAGTCTAAAATAGCTTTTTGGTTCTACTTGAAATGAAAAAGACCCCAAAAAAAAATCTGCACAAATTGGATTCTTAATCCATCTCTGATGTTTGGGATACCGAGCCTATAATACACTGACGTAGTGTGTAGTTGTAAAAAGTGCCGCGAGCGATTGCAATGCCGCGCTGCGTCGCGCCACGCAAAGTATGAGTGAGATTAACTCCCCGAGGACTTTGTGTAATGGTTTTGAATTTTTAAATTCACCTCAACGACGTTTTAAATATACATGCGTGTAACCAAACCGGGCACCGCGTCGTGCGTGTGCCCGCCATTGAACCCAACATAGCGTCTGTTCTTTTACTTTCACTTTTCTTTGGTATGTGAAAATATTATGAAAACTCTGCAAGTCCTTTTTTTTTCTTGCTTGGCGTTTGTGTATGATATGAGAAGTGAAAGATTTTTATATGCAAACTTTGTCGTCGGAAAACTATTGTGCGACGGATATGATGGAAATATTTACATTATTGATGTTTGTAGGGATTTTTATTCAGTCATATTTTATGATTTCATTACACTCTTTTGTAAAATATGAAATATACCTCCACACGTGCACTGCTTGACAAAATCATTGAGAAATAACTAAATAAAATGTTATTAGTGACACGTTTGCATATTTTAAAACGTAATTTTTGCCCACATTCCCATCAAATAGAATAGCAGAATACCCTTAATATTCATTCATGTCCTGACCATTCAAATTCTTCTAACACGCGCTTTTATTTCGCTTGGTCATAATTTTTCTTTCTCGTATTTAAAATACGGAATTAGTTGAATTCCAGCAATTCCTTGCCATACCCTCATCGAAGACAGAGTATCATTTGTCATTCATATACATACATAAATTCATTCCACTATAAAATACTCGACCGTATTACAATAATATGTTCAGTTCAGAACAAACCACTTATAAATGGTAAAGCTACTGTTCAGAATCAGCGACTATTTTATGTGCCAACGTAAGACATGTTTAATAAAACAACATCAGCTACCGTAAAACTCGTTTACCAGTATCCAACAACACTCAATTTTATTCGTTTCACCAATATTCTTCATTTAAAATCAATGTTTTAAAATGTAAACAATTCTTGATTATTGTCGAACAAGCTGTTGGTATATGGTAGTAGTTCGTTCTTGACTCGTCTAACAACCCAGGTGCGCAAACACACACACACACAAATATATATGTATATATAAATATCGTCGGTCCGAATCAATTGTTTATTCTGAAACTGGCTAGGCAGTAAATTCTGTACAATTAGATCAACGTGAAGTCTATCAAACGCATTTATCAGCTACATCTATCGCCGGCGATTTATATGCTTTGTCAAACCGGTCCCTGGATTTTTACCCGGTTACCATTTTGTGATTAATTGGTATGGTTTTATAATACCTATACGAGCAGAGCAGCGGTTGATTTTCAAACCGTATTCGGAAACTAAACTTGAATTTCAAACACAAACACACATCATTGTATGTATGTACAATGGACATTCATAGATTAACAATTACTGTGGTTGGCGATGCACAATTTGTCCTACATTACATTCGATTTATTTATTCACGCACAAAAGTACCTATGTATGTACATACGTGTTTCATTTCTAAATATATACCAACAAATTCAATATATAAAGCCATCAACATATCAATTGCAAATATATTTATTTTACAATTTTAGAAAAAGAAAAACTATTTTTAGTATACATAATAAATAATTTTTCGGATTTATATTGCATAGATATCTTTTTGTAGTCATAAAATTGAAAAGAGTTTAGTAAAGATTGTAGACACTTATCTGTTTTGGTTTATTGAATAAACCGTTGCATGTATGAACGTGGAATAACGTTAAAAATACATAAATAAAATTTCCGCTGTTTTGTTTTAAGACTAAGAAATTTATTAGTCTTCTGTGTGAAGTTTCTTGCAGCAATAAAACACTAAAGTTAACGGAATCGATTTGACTTTTGTTACATTTTAGTTACAAAAATTTGCCACGACGAAACTTCAAGTTCCCGTAGGCGCCGTAACTTTTCAACTTTTCTCCAGTTTTATAAGTTTTTATGACGCGGCACAGACTTACAAATAAAACGGCCAAGAGCCGTGAATACTTTCGAAGTTATTTTTAATTTTGAAATAAAAATCTTATAACGGTATATTTTACCAAGAAGCGTATATCCGTTCAGCGGAAATTAAATTATTGGCCCGCGTTCGACTGAAACTGTTGACTTGCGTGATAAACGGATTTTTTTTTTTTGTTAAATATTTAAAAGCTCTATTCGAAATCGGTGATGATGTTAATCAATTTAAAAATAAACCACTACAACTGTTTTAGTATATTACCGTTAGTTTCTTTTTTTATAAATTGTTAAATAAATTTATTTCTATGTAACGTTTTCATAGTTTTATTAACTAAAATAACAGTGGCCTATATCGTCAGTTCAGAAGTGAAAAAGTTTGCCGAGCGAAGCTATTATGCTTGCTAAAAGTTTACTTCCTGTTTACGAGAAAACCGGGACAATCTTCGTCAGCAAAAGTTTATGAATGTCTATCAAACATAACATACCAGCCAGGAAAATGCTTACTTATTTACGCTCAGGTAAAAATGTCACTACACCAAATGCCAAATAGCGCAAGAATTATCACATGCATCGCTGACTGTAAGTAGGTACTCAATGCATTGATTGCAGCTTTTATCTATGCAACATGATTTTCTTGCCAAAAGACATTTTATTAATGATATTGACATTTAAAATATATAAATAGGTCAAATTTGATAAATTATTACAATACGCTTAAAGTCGCATACACATTTTTCGTTATAATTTTATCAAAAATGGCTCAAAAACATTTAAAAATGTTCTCTTTAATTCGTTCTGAATAAAAAATTATATAGCACACACAAATTAATTAAAAGTAAGAATCATACAAATAAACGTGCTTTATAAAAGTTTAATTCGTTTTCAATTTGTATGAATATTTTAGAAAATATATTCTCGTTTTTGCAAAGTATTTTAAAAAGAAACTGAATTTTTTACCACTATAGTTATTATTAATAGATGAAAATTCAAATAAAATAGATTATGTACATGTATAGGAGTATTAATAAAATAGAATAATAAATGTTTTCAACGACATTTGGTGATATTTAAATAAAAATACGAAAAATCGAATAATTTTGCTGTATAAAGCAAATATGTACGTATTAACTGTATGCACAGTATGTGTAATGTGGAGATATTTCTCCGTCAATTATAATTACGCTATTTTGCAAATAGAACTCGTTCGGAGAAGAGCAAATTAAACGTTGTCTACTAAGAGTATAGAGGCGCCACAAGTCTGTCCTATGTACATAAATTACAATCTCAGGTGTGAGCAATTTATCTTTGCACCTTTAATAAAGTATCTCTTGTTTGAAGCCTGTGACAGTATTCGTATCGTAGGTGGTTCAACAAATCAACGTGTTATGCTGTTCTGACAGCAGTTCTATTTTTGTTGTGCGAGTTGTGTGATGTCGTTGACTGTCTCGTTAGTTTCGTTTTAGGAAGAAAAGTATTTTGCGATCGGCGCCAACTCTATTACGCTACCCCATACATCACTTGTCGCCTGTGATACCCTATTACCTATTTTCTGAGAACCACTAACTACTACGTGTACCCTTTTTAACTGTACAAATTCCAAATTTACTATCCATTTTTGTTGCTTTCTCGTTGCCACTTTCGTACAAACACTCTTTACTAATAACATCAAAAACACATTTATTCTATATTTCTTTCAAACATCGACATCAAACATTGATGTTTTATCTTGAAGCACATTTTGTCCTTCTTAAACGCACATATGTACATATTTATATTCATTATGTATGAAATAGAATTAAAAAAATTTAACAAAAATATTTATTTAAATTTATTGATAATTATATACTAATATTTTTACATCAAACAGTATACAAAAAAATATTTTTACATTCATATTTGCATATCTAAATTTATTTCAACATTCAAAATAAATATTTATTTTTAATAGATTGCATAATATGTTCAATGGTTTTCCAAATATATTCGTGAGTTTTAAAAGAAAATTTGAAAACAAATTCATTACTTTTTTTTATGCTGCTAGTAGTAAAACTGTTTGCTGTTGGCTCGGGGAAAAAAAAAGAAAATTTTACGAGTTGTTGTACTTGGTTTTTACTACAGAACATAAAAAAAAACGGACAGAGATGAAAAAAAAAAATCTCATAGCCCAGTATACACATCCTTTTTTAATTACGGACGAACGCGAACGGAACTCGTCAGTCGGTCGACATGACTTCGCGAAGATGTACAGTAAATTATTTAAAATTCACTGCAAATACTTCGTGTTATCAGATCACAGAAACAAAGGCACGCCACGGCATAATTTTGAAAAATCACCGACTTCTGTAGCGCACGAAGCGCCACGGAAGATGCACTTTTCTGTTCACAGAAACCGGGACGAAAACATTACGTGAGAAATTCAAATTTGTTTCTCTTCGCTACTTAATTAAATAACAAATCAAGATTATCTTTATGTTTTACCGCAGAATTAAAAATAAAAATTTGCTCATTATATTTATTGTTTTATTTTTATAAGAACATGAAAAAAGTATTTTTACAAACTATGTAACAGAATATAATTTGAAAAGCAACCCTAGAGACAATTTTGACTGACTTCTGTCAATCGTTGTTTTGCCATTTGTAGCCAACTGTTCCCCAGATACTAGAACGTTCCGTTGGCCCTTGTTAGTACGAAAGGTGTCAGATTGCATGCAAGGCGATAAATAACCACGAAAAGATAACACGAAATGAACTAATTTATTTTTTCTTCCTTCTTTGTATGGGTTCCCTGACACTTTCTGTATTTGTTAACGTATTTCTTAGGTGACGTTGGAGAATCACTCCCCATGTAATAGTGTCGTATTTCTCTAGTGGTATAAAAATATATATAGGGGCAAAATTTACTTTAATTATGATGAGGGTTGAACTGTCAAATATAATTGGGGATATTTGTTTATGACAGATAAAAAGATATCTTTTGATTTTTAACACTTGACTGCAGTAGTTTATTAGGACTGCTGTCAAATATTTTGAGATTTTAATAGAATTGGATAATAACGTAATGAAATATAACACCAATTTTTTACCTATCTTTAAAAAATATTCATAAAAAATACTTAATAGCTTCCGGGGTAATTTGACTATAGTTATGATTAGTTTGCATATCAAACTACATAAATATTTCCGTAATTCATACAAAAAGCATCCTAATAGGTAATAATCCAAATTGCAAATAATACTGTTACTAGCATATTACTGCAAATTATTCCTTATATTGTAAACGAAATTACAACGTGCATAATAAGAAAAGTTAGATCGACTTTCTAACGGTATATGAACTCTTAGTGTTTACAGATAATATCTAACAAAACGGTACATATAAAACAGCTTGTATTTCGCCTATACCAATATAAATTAATAATTTTGACATTAATATATTCATAAGATAGCGAAGAAACAATAAAACCGATGTTGCAAAGTCTGTTCGTTTCAACAAGTACCGGTAACCGGTTATTGACAATTATAAATTATTAATAATCGCTGCAAAGAAACCCAAATTGATACTTGCTCTAATATTGTTTGACAGTTGGTAAATTTATTTTCGTTTAACGGTTTTTAATAACACCAGCACCAGCCAACACTATCATCAATTGTTCAAATATATTTCTAAATTAAAATTAATCGACTTGCGCGATTTGTAAAGATTACAATGCTATGAAGCGATGCAAAATTATTCAAAGTAAGTTGGAATTTACTATATTTATGTTGTTATAAAAATAAAAATATCCGCGCAATATTTGTTTCGAAAATAATGATCTGTTTAACGAATAAAAATAACAATTCAAATTTTGTTGTTTCAATTTAATAATTGTATTTGTACTTTTAATAAATAAATATTTTCAGTTTTCTTTTAAGATTTTTTGCTTTGTTACATGATATAAAAAATCTTGGAGAGTAAATAACGCGACTTTTTTCTTTGTGGAAAAACTAAATGAAAAGTACACACAAATTGTTGGTATTTCGCAAATATAAGAATAAATTATAAAAGTGTATGAATGTTTGTGTAAATGTACGTACACATGCTGTGTACGACATCCAATTTGTAAAATACAAAGTAAAATAAACAGTTTCTACGTGAAAAACTATATCTTCTACGTACGCGGCAAACAAGCGCGTCATAATAATTTTTTGTTGCTTTGAAAAAACTTGCAGACAGTTCAACTAATATATCATTTGAAATCACCATAATTTCGACTGACACGTATTAAATTTTCCAAACTGCAATCAGTACATTTCTCAAAACTAGCAACTACGTATGTATGTATGTATGTATGTATAAATAATCGTACATGCCGGCCGTTGAGATCGCAGCAACATAAAAACAAACAAGTGAAAAAACGATCGGAGAACTAGATCCACACCAACAGCCGTCTACAATTACGGAAAATAAATCAACGTTGATGCAAATTAAAGCCGCAGACTAGAAGCAATCATGATATAAATATATTACAATACCTGACACCTAGTCGACTCATACCTCTTTCGTATAACTAGCAACAATCTACGCTATTATTTTTAATAATTCACGGTGTAGCGCTATTTTCGCGCATGCAAACTGTTTTCGTAATCCATGGATAATAATATCAATTAACCTCTTTGCTAGCTCGTAAATTTCCTGGCCGCTGCGCAGCCTGAAAGAGGGAAAAAAAGGAAAAAAATTTCCAAGGGTTCTTGTGTTGATTAGAATTTTCTGGTTTGAATAATTTAAAGATTTTTCGCCGTACTTGGACATAAATCACCAAGCGAAATGAATATTTATTTGTGGTTTAAACTTCCAACACATTTGTTGTGGATTTATTCACAATTTTACTTAAATTAAAATAAAATCGTTCATTGATTTAAATATCGAATAAAAAAAATATATATTGGCCCCTATTTTATATACGTATGCCAACATTCAAATTAAATTACAATTAAACCTACAAAATTTCAAAAATGTAAATTTAATTTCCCTCTTCCGCAATAAACATTTGATCACCGTAAGTTAGTCGACATAAAACCTTCGATAATATCTTATTTTCACCGAAATCTCGCGGAAAGAAAAATATATATATATATATATTTTATAAATCCCGCCAATTCTAAAGACTACTCTATACTTTTCACTAATCCAGAAAAGCTATATCCACTTTCTACTTCGAAAGTGCCGTGGCTCAAGAAGCGGCCGAAAGACGCTGCGCTGCCATAATAGAGAAAACGCGTATAAAAGAGAAAGCGACGTCAGAAAGGATGGAAACGTGAAATAAAAAGTCAGAAGGTATAACAATAAAACAAGGGTAAAAAAGTTTCGGCCATAACCAGACCCAGTAAGGAAGTGCAGACCTATAGACTTCCAGACAAGATCATGCGAATCACGACCAGCGGCGTTCGTCAAATTCTAAACTTATTACTTTAACGATTCATTCCTTTTATTCTGATCCACCAATTTATTTATAAAGCAACCGTATTGCAATTACCATTTCATAAAAAATCATTATTTATATTGATTTATTTCACATATCCCAGTATTTTGTAATTTTTAATCATTCAGGGCATATAAATTATAAATTTTTATTATTTTCTGTCAAACAAAACAGAAATAAATAATTTATTACTCAGTGCAACAATTATTTATAGTGCGAAATTTTTAATTTCTATTTAATTGTTTATATTACAAATATAATTAATTAAATCTTGAAATATGACAAGCTTTTTACCAACAAATCAATTATTATTTCACAGCATATTGTTTACTGCGTTACACTGGTAAATAATGCGTGCAAAACGAACAAATTCACGCAAATGTAACTGACGTAAATATAATGCATATAATTATACTGTACGAATTTCGCTAAATCATTTTGTAAACCTACATCAAAATTGGATTTTCTGTTTATTTTACATAAATTATTTTCCCATTTCAAATGGAATTGTTGTCCAAATATTATTTATAAATTTTAGTTGCATGTTTATAATTTAACATGTGAAAGAAAGTAATTTTTTTAATTCGTGACGAACCGGCACTGAAATCCACAGTCGGTAATAGGCCAAGAAGGCAAGAGGCCATCTTCGCCCGGCTGGGTCGTTTGCAGGGCAGTGGTTGGCGCGCACCAAGCACAACTAACCGCGCATCGTTTTAATGAAATTCTGTTGTTCCATGATAAGAGCTCACAGGGCTAAAACACATCAACCCCGACAACCAACGACCAAGAAAAAAAAACGCACCTAATTCCCAATAACTTATTATACAGACAATTTAAAATAAACGCGTATCAGTTGGGGATCTTCCGCATCTCACATAGCGCAACCAAGTTTTTAAAACTCCATATTTTATTAATTAGGTAAACTTAATCAGTTTTAATGTTGTTAGAACATAAAGATAAGAATCTTCTGAATAAGAAGGGTGTATACTTACATTTTATATCGTTTATGTATTCTTTGGCATTTTTCTTCATCGACTAATTCCAAAGGAAACCATACAAACGTATGGGTCGTTAATTTAATTTTATTAATGTTAAAAGTTATCAGGATTTATATAGTGGAAATAGCAGCGACAACATAACAGATCAAATTGGTTTATGTTTTTATTTAGATTCCACATATTACAGAAAGCTCTATGACGTAGATTTATTTAAGAGTATTCAAATACTTTGCTGATACTGCTGCTTTGAAAGTCAATAGTAATTCGAAAATCTTTTTTCATTATAAACAAGTTTATTAAATACATATTTTGTACAATGTCACATTTGCAATTAATTAGAAAATAAAAATAATTATTATTATAAAATAAGTAAAAAATGCATGGAATCTTAAGAAATATTTTATTTTTGATAATTAAAATTAAAAACATCATTAAAAAAGTCCAAAAAAATTTGTATGTGTACCAAATTACATATTGTATAAAGTAATTGATGATCAAAACAAATTCATAGTTAATTATAAACATGATAATTCCATCTTTGAGATAAGAAAACAAATGATTTAATTATTGCTTCTAGGAAGTACAGCATAATTTAGATGTTCATTCATAACCTATTTATCTTTTTGAAAGCAGACAAAAAAAAATGGTTGATTACTCTGGTATTATATGCATCAGATATGACAGTATTCGTCAGACAAAAGATACTTTCATTGTTATTCGCTATTTCTTCTCGCTATCGCGTACTCTAGTCTCTTTGCATAGGTTTTTGCGTTTCGCAGCACTCGTTCTTCACTATTGATCCCTTGCACCCCTGTTATCTTGGCCTAGTACACTGTGTGTATGTGTGATAAGCGGAAAGAACTTTTGTTAACGTCAAGAAATACATAAATAATGTACTCCACTGACACGCCCCCCACATTAATCATCCACCATTTTCATTAATTTCAAGAAATTGCCTGTGACATTTCACAAATATTTTCATGTCATTTAAATCCAGTTTCCCGGTGCGAACTGTCGGATTTATCGAACGCAAACCCTCGCACGCTTGCCCAAGAAATTATAATGATTGCTGAAAATGATGGTTGCCACTTCAGATGTTGGCACTTTTGATTTTTGACCAATTTTATTTTCGCAAATCCAATTTAAAAATAAAACTCATTTTTTATTAAATAGACCCTGAATTACATCTGGCTCAAAAATTGTCTGTAACTACTGCTTATATGTTTATCAATTGAGTTAGAGTTAATAAATAATATGTTAATGCTTTAGTTATGAACTGAATATCGGTCAAAGGATATTTGTGTTAATTTTCTTTAAACGTAAATTCAAAGTAAACTTATGAATAGCTCTCAATTAGCAAGCACGTAATCTTACATTGCTACATAGATTTTTAAAGCTCAATGTTGTTGTTGCAACAAAGCGCTATAGCAGCAACTTGCGCTTTGAATGGTATCTACGATAGCAACTAACCACGTATGTATGTATGTACCATATGTATATGCCACTATAGAACACCGCAATGCCGTATGTATATTCACGCGTTGTATTACACAATCACGCACGTACGTCACGCATCCTCGTCTGTGGCTGCACCACGTCTCTGCTAACTGACAATTATTGTTATTATGATAATTCACAAAAGACCCCGGCGGCCTGTCAGCTGACGTCACATTATCATATGAAAAGAGCTGTGCTGGTATTGTATTTGGCTTCTTTGTGTTTGCGAATCTGGTTATTTGCGGCCAACCTATACATGAGGTAAGCATACTCAAAAATGTATATTCAATTTTGAGTTAAACGAATTTGCATAAGGCGAAACATCCCTAAATCACCGATCTATCCAATTTAGACATTTTAAGCTTTCTTTTGAATTTTTATTGCAATAAATAAATACAGTTTAACAAAATTAAACATGTCTGTAACAGATGTATCATTTATATTAAAATTACTTATAAGTATCGTTAGAAATATTGCTGTAGGTGTGAATAACGCAACTGATGTGATTCAGTAGCAAAGTATCAACTGCGTGTTTCTACTAGGGAACTAATTTGCATATGAATATGATTATAAGGTCTATTATCGTATATATATATATCTGAAAATTTCATTCTTTGAATATAGTGTACGTATTAGCAGTGTAGCTGCATCGAATGCACCGTCATGCTAGGGAGCATTTAGCATGTATGTACTATATCGCTTAAACGTAATATTCGGTAACATAACATTTGCTTAAACGGTTGTAATTGTTAAACGTACCCACATAAAGACACAAACATATATTAATGCCACAGACATGTATTTGTATAGATTCACTGTTGCATGAGCGTTTTATATGACGTAGATTTATGTTAAGTGTTGGGTTTGATATTTTGACTGCAGATGTTTGTTGCTTTTTATGGGGAGTTATGTTAGTAGCTTTTGGACACACATAGCATTAGGGATCAGATAGTTTGTCTGCTAACCACAAAGGTCGTTAAATTGTAACCTGACTTGTCTGTATCGGAAATTGTTTTTTTTTTTGTAATTGAAATTTTTTTATCTCTTTCACAATTAAAAATAACTCGAACTGATAAAATATTAATCTCAAAAACACAATATTATCCCAAGTTTGAATAATGGTGATTTAATTATTTTTCAATTTGAAATTTCAGACTAAATAAATAATTGTATTGTTTTGATTGGCACAACATAAAAATTTGTTGTTCTTCAATAATAGAAATTCGAATAAGTGTAAGGTCCTAGTGTAGGAGGAGCAATAACATAAGAAGGACGACGACGACGAGCCGAGAACCGCGAAGTTTTGCTAGCGGGTGTTGATAAGGTGTATTGTAAATTGGCCATCATATCTCACCGACAGAGTAATCACCCCCACTTAGTAACGACAATGCCGTAACGTTTTCCTTTTTGTGTTAAAAATGTCCCGGAATTATACAGAGAGTGCTCGGCAAGGCATGGCAAAGCAAAGCAAGAGAGACCAACCAGGCAGGCCAGGTGATAATTCCGCAATATAAATTTTAATACATATTTATGAGACGTCGACAGCTCAAAGTGTATATCCACGCGGACGATTTTATATAGAGATTCGTTTCATAAATGAAGCTGTCTCTCTCGGACGCCCGGCGTTTCTAAATCTCGTCATCTTCATCTAGGCTCCTTTAGTGTAGCGTGGTAGCGCTGAATACAGGGCACTAAATACAGGCCAACCCGAGGCCATTGTGAATTAAAAGGATGGGAGGGGCACGTTATATTGTCCCTATCCTTTTTCGACCAAGAGAGTGCGACAAAGATACAGCACCCAAGATGTACATATATGTTGTATGTATGTATGTATGCAAGAGAAGTGGCTAGGTAAAACGTATACCTTTTGAGGACAAAGAGTTTAACCTGAAGCCCGCTCTAGAGAGGGTCGCCCAACACAGAAGGGTCGCGGAGAAAATATCGGTTGACATTTTTTTTTGTATACATATATATAAGACATACACATACAGGCAAACAGACATACATATGTGCACCCGTCTGTACCAGAGTATACAGAATGAGCCGCGTGGTTTCGTCAAGTGGAAGGCAAATATAAAACCCCAAGAAAATTTCTCGATTTCAAGTGGTCCACCGGTGCACAAATATTTACCTAACTCATACGTATAGCGACATACATCGTGAATATATCGACATTGGAGTATGTACTCGGCAAGTTTGTGAAGTGCTCGGGCACACAGATCCATACCATACTCAACGCGGGTCCAAAACACACAAACACACACACACACATACGCAGACAGAGAGAATCGGTCATGACTTTGGTTCTACTCGATATCGGCTGTAGGCTACTGCACTGGATGACCATCATACAAAACTGATACTTCAAAGTACACATTTAACAAACTCGGCCGACACTTGTGCGCGTCAATCAAGGCTGTGCCGCCGTTTATTAACCAAGTGGAACGCTAAGCGCGGATATCAGGGCCGGTTTGACGGTATTTCAAGTGTACTCGGCCAGTTGAAAACTTCCGATTGGTTTCATTATCGTATTTTCGTTAGCCGATCATCATATTACACTAGATGATCTGAACTATTTTATAGGCCAACGGTAATGGAAGCGCTTCATTTTCAATTATCGACTATCAACGTCAAAAATTGAAATATAAATTGGTATTACTCCAATTTTAAAAGAGAATCATAAGTGAACAACGTTTTCAAAAAAAAAAGGTTTCTCTTTAACTGGAACCTATTTTTATCTTCTATAATTACCATTCTAGTGAAATAATTGAAACGGGCATTTATAATTTTAAAAGCGATTTCTAAATATACATTGAGAGTTTTGCATACATTTAGTTTGGTTCTTAAATTATTAATTTAAAATTCTATTTTTATTTTTTGAATATATATTCTTTCTACAGTTTTATTATCAATTTTGGAATCTAAATTTGTGAAATATTTTACGTGACATGAGAGAAAATAAATAGTCAAATGTGGGAAACCTTTTCTTTTATTTATTGTTTTTAATGAACAATTTCGTGAAATGTTATCGTTAATAAAGAAGAAGATAAAAAGTTTTAGTCATGACACAAAATCAAGTAATTAAAAAGCACTTAATCATCCGCACTAGAAAAACTAACGCAGCAATGTAGAAAACACAAACCGTTCTTTTGATCGTCAATGCGTTTTTTCTATTCGCAACAAAAAGTCGGTGCAACAGTACACTTCCTCTACTTATACTCATACGATACGATCGTTTGCTTTATGGAAACCTAGTGACACACACAATGTTCGTATAGTATAGCGTAGTGTATGTATGTACATTATAGCAGCACTTGTTTAGTGTAGGAAGGTTATGTTTTATGGGTTTAGTGTCTTGTGTGTTTCGTGCTAGGGCATTATTATTGGGTCGGTGGCAGCTGGTTCCAGCAGGCCGCATAAATCGTGTGCAATCTGGCAAGAGACATCGGTACAGCACTGGGAGTGCGCTGGACCACTGTCCGGTACCGAAGCATGATTCCAACATTACAGGCGGACAACGGAGCTGCCTAGTCCCTGTAGTTACATCCAATTCAGCGCGTTACATGAGCCTGCTTCGTGATTTCCTTTGTCACACAGACCGCTAATGTAGTCCAACCGCCTCCAGCTACTGCTGGGTACGAATTAGTCCCAAGCACTCACTCACTACATACATACATACATATAGCGCACAGCCTTCTAAACAAAATATAATACCTACTAGCCAGAAACAGCTTTACGGTCGCCTCCAAATTTCACCAGTATCGTATTTCGTGCTTCCGCGACTGTCAGCGCTAGTTACATGTACATTTTTACATAACACACATAGCCTCATGTCATCATGAATCACACGTTATTATTTTACACTTGCACCATATAGTCTATTTTTTTTAAACAAAAACCGGATTTATTTAGTGAATTATGCGAATACGATAAAACTGAATTTTATTTGGGCTTCCGAATATGAATTAAATGTTTTCGCTCGAATTGAAATATTTTCGAATTTAATCTGCGTTTGTGTGGTGTTTGCCAAATAAGCTTTGATAGTCTGGTTGCAAAGAAAATCGCGGTTGAGGATGGTATGGGATCGTACGTACATAAAAGAGAGTATCATACTGTGCATTGGACGAGCATTCAAGCGAAAGCACACCGATGAATGACGGATGTGTATTGTGCACGACCGAATGTCACAGTAATCGCATCTGGCTCTCAGCGGTGCGTCTTTGAACGATTAGCCTTCGTTAGGACGCAGGTAACGCAGAACCTAGTTGCATATCCGGAGCAGGGCATTTGTTAAGCGAGACCCTAAAATCCAGGCAGAGACAGACAAGACGGGAGCAAAAAAGAAATTGCTGTCACTGCAATAGCTTTTATACACAATACGGTTTTCCAATTTTATGCCCAGCTGACCTTCCCTTAGCTTCGCAGCACAAAAGAACTGGCAATTCTTACAGAAAATATAACGCTTTAAGAATGGCTGTGGCCAGATCTCGTAAATAGAGTATTTGTAGGTCGTAATGGATGTCATTGTGTGAACCGCGATGTAAATAGGCAGAGGGACACAATTAATTGTGCCTTTTCAATTCTGAAATTTGTTCGCTCGTGTTATTATTTCTCGTTTGCTGAAGAATGCCGCGACTCAAATGCGTCGCTTACCGCACGACTTGTTTTCCTATTCGCTTCTGTTTTTAAAGTAAACACTTCGCCGTATGCAACTGATGGGAGAAATACAGCTCATATTTTTTACAAAACGTTCTTTAAATTTCAAACCAAATATTTTCATAGCCAAGTCTACGAAGCAAGAATAATATTTTACGCACACATTACATATAGTTTTATTTAATTCGTTATTTGACGAAAAAGAAACGCTACATTTAAGGATAAGGAATTTCGAATTAGCTAAAACCGGTAGTTGGTTATTCATTCGCCATGGCAGCGCTAGCAAGAGACTTTGTGCCCGTCTATTCAAAATAAGCAAATCTTCCCGTATTTTATTCACACACCAGTTGTCTTCTCGCAGAGTAAAAGCCCGGCGTTTCGCACGAATTACCCGGCATTCCACTTTACGAGAGTTGCGCTTTAAGGGCTGCGCACAGAGGCCGTAGTTAGCGTTAAAGGAGAACGCGGGCCCGCACACCGAACAGAGACAACAGCTGGCAATGATCAAGCACCGGTGGTACGACAGAGATGACACGATATAGTATATAGTAGATAGTATACGCAGATGATCGGCTCTCTGACTAACGATCATTATTGTCTGGCTCTGTGTGCTTTTGGATGTGACTGCGTTCCCAAAGGGCTGCGCTAATTCGTCAACCCACCGGTCATATGCGGGCATCAGGACCGCGCATCCCCGAACTCGGCCGTGCCGGCGTGATCCAGGTCACGATGTATTGAACCCTCGGTTGATTTTGGGGCATGTGTTGTTTGTTACCATCAGAAAAATGTCTGCGTCTAATAGCTACATTGCATTGTTATTGTTTGCATATTCTAAACAACGACTGCATAATATTATTTTGATATTTATTTGTATTATCTTGAAATGAATATGTTTTATTATTATACAGTCCAATACAAATGATTATTATAACTCATTTAGTTTGGCGTTCAAACATAACGGTAAATTAAATTCAATGTACAACGGAAGATATAATATCCATGTAATCAGTGATTGATTTAATTTTAATAATATTTCATGACAGTCTAACGACTTTCATCCTGTTTCTTTGAAATTTAACGTTGAGCGTGCTCTTCCGTTGTGTTATATGTTTTTGCAAAAGTGCGTACGATTGAAACCTTTTGACGAGGTGTATGAAAGCGTTTAATAAGTATTGTAATTCATATATTGGCATAGAATGTACGTGTGTAATGTATTAGCATGTAATTTACAACAAAAGGCGATAATCGTTGTTGTACGATTGTTAAGTTAACGATAGTAAAGAAAAGTAACGGTAATCTCACCTGCGACGAAAGATCCGCTACGCCCACAAAGGCTGTGCTCGAGAGTCCCGCGGCAAGCTCGCTGGCGGATGCATGAACGATTGCGGCAACTTCGGAGGCGGCGGGTGCGGCGGCGGCGGCAACGATAGCGCTGGACTCCTAGACCTGTCCAAGTGATGCGAAGGCGTTGTCGAAGCGTATATATTAATCGCTGAACGCTGGTGCAGGCAAGGCCGCTTCACATCCGGCATCGCAAACTTCAATTTCTGCCAGAATTGACGGTCGCCCCACTCTACCACCGTGTTGGTCTTGAGATACAGCCGCAGGTCGGGATCAAGATCGCGCTGAGGCAACTCGCCGGTCAGCACGATGATTAGGCGGCGCCTACGATCTTTCAACACCTCATGCAGCGCAGATTTAAACTCGAAGCGACACCATTCGTTGTGCAAGAAGTTCTTTGATAACACGACAATTGTCCGGCGCGAGGACTCGACCGCTTCGATGATTGTATCTGCAACGTATGCGGACACGTTGAAATCGCGATAGTGCAAGCACAGTCGGTAACCGGGTTCGCCGCCTTCCAAGCCCGGCGCTAGCACTTGATTCACGAATGTTTCGTCCTTCACACTATAACTAACGTACGCGTCAAATAGGCGATCTTTGTCTTGCTGCTCTTCGAACGCTGTCGTCTTATAGCACATGCGAAGTCCGCAGCGCGAGTAAATCCACACGCGTAATTCTCGTCGGTAATAAAAGGCGCTGCATACAATAGCAGCGCTTGCTAGAAAGACGCAAATCGCGACTAAAAATAGCGGTAGATAATCGTCGATGACTTGACTTTCCACAACAGCACGCGATCCGCCTGCGTACGCGGCACATGATGTGTTAAAATCTGCCAGCGGGGGTCCAACTTCGTTCGTTCTGTTATCAAAGACACACACGATCCGGCGTGCGTCTACCACTTTACCAATGTTCGCTTGCAGCCACGAACGGTACTTGTGCAGGTACACGCAGTCACACGACCATTGATTCTCACTCAAACCGATCTCGACGAGGTACGGATTCTGCACGAATTGCCAGACGGGAAATTGCACGAGTCTATTTGCATCTAATCTCAATACTTCGAGCTGCTTTAATCCGAAGAACGTACGGTTGTCTATGTAATATATCCGGTTGCCTTGCAGGTAGAGTTCGCGTAGATTCTCCAGGCTGGCCAGCTCGAACCCGAGCAGCTCTTTGATGTGGTTACTTTCAAGGTGCAACACCGTTAGTCGCCGTAATCCACTGAACGTGTGGTTGTATATCGCTGCGATGTTGGAATTGTTCGCGTACAGAACTTTTAGGTTTTTGCGGCCAATAAACGAGTGGCTTGACAGTTCTCCAAAGTTGTTTCCATCTAGGTACACTTCTGTGGCGTCCATCGGTATACTGCTGGGCATGTCTGTGTACCCAACGTCCGAGCATTCCACGACATTCGCCGACCACGACTGGTCATGATAGCACGTGCAGTTCGTAGGGCATGTCATTTCGCAGTCGCAAGCATCAAAATCACAACAATGGCACAATGCGAAACAATGTGTCTTATACGTGCATAGGAATTGGGATGACTCGGCTTCAATGAGCGGTACATAGGAACGGTCTCGGTTGTACAGTAACTTACAGTAAATGCTTTCTAGGTCCATAACGCGTGGGTGCTGACGCAAGTGGTCGAGCTTGTTGATGCGCTGGAGCCACTCCATCGTACAGTCACACTGGAACGGATTTCCGCCTATGTAGAACTCCGGAAGTGGCCGTTCCGGATCGACCGGAGTGAGCCGCAGTGCGTTCAGATCCATGCTGACTATTTGATTCGCGTACAAGTCGACGCGAGTGAGATTCGTTTTCTTTATAAATGTGTGCGGCTCCACGATCGATATCAAATTGTCGTTAACGAATAATAGCTCGACGCTGTTTGGTATCGCTACCGCGTTGACCTTTGTCAGCTTATTGAAACTAGCGTCCAAAGTTTGCAGACGGAGTTCAACGTCGAGTCCGTAATGGTTGCCGAGCTCTCTTATGCTATTCTTGTGCAAATCGAGCCACTGCAAGCCACGCGGCAACAGAGCATAGTCGAACCATTCAATTTGATTGTCCGATATATTCAGCCATAACAAGCTCGGGATGTCCACAAACAATCCATTGATATCAACGAGAAGATTTGCGTCCAGTCGAATTGCTTGTAAGTTTGCACTTGACTCAAAAGCGCCCTTTTCGACTTTTTGTATTTTATTTCGAGCGAGGTTTAGAATTTGCAGCGAGGGTAGGTCAGAGAATGCATGCTTACTGACAGTGTTTATTTGATTGCCAATCAATCTCAAACCGTAGAGGTTTGTCATACCTCTGAAGCCAGGGTCGTCGAGAATGGTAATTGTATTCTCGCCGAGGTCCACAGTTCGCAATAAGCGCATATCTTTAAGCGCCAGTGGCACTGCAGTGAGTGTGTTCCCATTCAAGTTCAAGTCTTGTAAACTACTACAGTTGCGGAATGCTTCTGGATGAACACCCTCCAGCAGATTGTTATCTAACGACAATAAAGACAACACGTAGAGCCCGTTCAACGAGTAGGCATCCAAGTAGGTAATCTTGTTGAATGACAACAGCAACGTGTGCAAATTATTCATTGGTGCAAACGTGTCCGCTGGTATAGTCTCTAGGAGGTTGTGCTCCAAATTTAAAATTTGCAACGTGTACAGATCTTTGAAAAATGTTGTGTCTAATTTCGAAATACGGTTATTTGATAGGTTCAGTAAAACAAGGCGAATTAGGCCCGAAAATGTTTCACTATTTATCCATGCGCTAGTTAAATGATTTTTCGACAAATCTAGTGCCAGTAATTGATCCAAATTGGAAAATAAACCTGGTGCTAGTACACTAATGGAATTATTCTGGAGATATATTTCTTTGATACTGTTTGCGCAGTCTTTGAATAATTCTGGCGGCAGCGCGACTACTTTGTTGTTTGACAAGTCAAATATTTGCAGTGACTTGAGCCCAGAGAGAGCTCGATCAGCTACCATAGAGATTTCATTGTTATGAATGTACAGTTCGCGGAGCCTACGCAGAACGGCAAAACCAGTGGATGGGATCAGCACGAAATGATTGAACGACGTGTCCAACACTTGGATATCGAGACTGCACGGTGACACGACAGGTGGATCGGGCCGAGGGTTATGCGGCATTCCATCTTCGGGTACGCTTATCAGTGGCTGCGGCGGCTGCGGAGCCTTTTCCCTAAAGCCTAAATCGCTCACGTCCTGCAACCGATTCTCACTAACATTCAAGCTCACCAGATTCGTCAGCGGACAAAATATATTCTCGGGAAACGACCACATGTTATTATAGCTCAAATCAAGCCTCTCCAACTGGCGAACGGGTAGGAAACTATCGGGTGCCAAGTCCAAGCTCATCGCTGGCCAGTCCGTGTTTCGTGTTCGAACTGTAAGATTACGTAGATCACGTAATCCAGTCAGCACCCCTGCGGGCCACCGACCGAGCTTACAGTGATCGAGCACTAGTTCTCGCAAGCGGGCCAAATGCGCAAAACTGCGCTCGTCAAGACTGCTCCGCGACATGATAATGTCGCTGCACTCAACTCGCAAAGATGTCGTATGCTCCGATGGTATCACACTGAAGTTGGTGGTGTCAAACTCGCTGTTGATGGTACGTAATTTGCATGTAAGTGCCACTTCCTCTAGGGCACCGGCGACAGCGGGCTCGCGCACCCACCACTGGCAGTCATCCGGCGCTTCATATCGCAGCAATTGCGGCACTGCGTCTACGCTGCTGTCACCAGAAATGTTACACACGAGACACGTAAACATCACAAACACGAGCACAAGCCAAGCCATGGTCCATAAGTCCCGTTTAAATGCACAATTATCGTTCAAATGAATCATCAGAATTCGTTGTGCCAGAATCCACTGTCACTTTCCACTTAGTGTGTGAGACGGCATAAGACGGCATTCGCGCGCGTATACCCAGCGATATCAAGTCTTCATGTCGATGTTACCCTTATGAGGGTCGGGGCTGCACTGCCGGCTTACTGTACCAGTCGCTCCTCATATACCCTCGATTCGCACCCCCTTGCACCCCTAACCTGCGTGTCACGTACTCGTAAATAACACTGCAGCTAGCGGTCATTTATAAACATTTATTTTGTTTATGTCTGACATTCGGGGCTCATTTTATTACTACGATCGGCAAATAAAACAGATATCTAACTAGTCACTAGGTCGCGCTCACACCAGAATAATAATAATAATAATGATAATAATTCCGCATGCAAAGCGCACATTACTCACAGTTCTCATTCAATATTATCTATGATTATCTGAAATAATCAACGCGGATGCATGTATTAAACAATTACGCGGTTAGATGACTGAGTAATAGCTAGCTGAAGACAGCGAGTACTGGATTGCTGTACGACCAACCATCAAACAGTCCGGCACGGAACTGTCGGCTCCAGCTCGACTGATGCTGTGGTGTGCCTGTACCGCGTCGCGTCAATGTGAGACGGTATGTGTGAGAGAGAATGGTTTCGTGTTGGAACGGGTGCCCGACACGCTCCGACAGAAGCCGAATGAGCGGCGCTCCGCCCCATTCGGATCATAAAGAAATACGCCGCGCGAATGTCTAAGCTAAGGAACCCTCACTCACTCACTCACTAAAATTTAGCCTCTTGGAAACATTTCAGTCTCGCTGAGACTTATTCACCGGTTATAGCACCGCACCAGCAGCCGAGAGATATTCCGATTCAGCGTGCTTAATCTACCGGACAATTGGTTAGACATCAATAATATAAAAGAATTCTCTATACAATCGCTAATCCAATTATTTTCAAAGAACAAATATAGTTTAATCATTTGAGGGAAAATGAGAGACGAAATGAGCGGGATGATTGAAGGAATAAGCGGGGGCCGAAGAGGGAATGAGAGATGATGGGCCGCCGAAAGGAGCAGCGCTGGGCGCACATAGGATTATGATTACACGCTCGACTCGAAACGCCGCCGTTGTATAAAACCAATCTGCTGCGTGATTCAGGCATCGGCGTCGGTTAGTGGCGATACAGCACTTGCACTCACATACCAACACACACAGGACTCTCAACATATTTAACCAAATTCGTCTCTACAGACACGGTCACATTGCCGTTTGATGTATTATGGGTGCGGTGCAAAATGTCAAGCTCACTTTGATAGTGTACTGACTGCATTCACACAAATATAAAACAGCCATGATGACCAATTGAAGGATTCGTAAAAAAATCCATTACTTGGTTACATGTTTCACAAATGTGAACAGCGATTAAAATATTTCAGTCAAAAATCTCAATAAATATTTCATGTAAAAGAAACTTGACCAAAATTATACCCATAATTGATGAAGAGATATTTTTAAATATTTATTGAACTTATATTACTAATTCAATTTCAGCGAATATTTGTATTTTGATAAATTGCTTAAATTCTTAAATTTGGTTGTTGTTTATGTTATTTTGCGCCTTGTACTGTATATAGCCATTTTAGATAAAATCCATCATTCCATTTAAATTAAATAATCATCAATTTATATTTCGCAACTATTATGGAGCATAGATCTTCATTTGAGTGTTGCTCGGCCAGAAATAAACAACGTATAAAATAGTAACGTCACGGAGTAGTGAATTGTGTAAGATGAGCGCCGTGCAATTCACACGCGTTTCGTGAAGTCAACAAGTAATGCAGTTGGCCGTGGCGTGGCAGTGCCACCTGCGTTCCTAGCGCCGGACTTGCCGCTAATAATGACAAACGAGCACCTCAGCGCGCCCGAGGTGCGACACTCTCTGCCACCCTCACACAACGCCACGTACACTTATTGACCCGCGTGATCCGACCCGCTGCACGCCCCGCCACATACCAACAACACCCCCAAAACTATTTGTTCTTATTCGGTGGACATTCGTTACTGATAGACGAATTATTTATCACACTACAGTCTAGCACAGTATTCGCACATATTAGGTTTAGTTAAAAGTATCAAAAGTATAAAATATCATGCTATTATGCCTTGGTATAACATGGATTTGATTACGTTCAGAATTATTACCAGTGATAAATGATCAAAGCCAAACATGGATGCGTAAACATGCGCAACGTATCAACGCATCGTAACGCACACTTTATAGTCGCCAAACTCAATTTTACGCCAAGCTGAATACGAGCACACGGAGCTGGCTTCTGATGCAATGCCGCGCCGCGTCGCACCGCGCCACACCGCACCACACCGCTATTCCTTTCTACTCAGTACTGTGAATGGGATGCATTCGATTACTTTTTGAGATGTAATTGCTTGGGGCTGATTTGTATCACAGAAAAAGTGTATATGTCTGTCAGAGGGAGGCCGAAATCAAATGGAAATGAACAGACAGAAACGCCAGTATTTTGCGTATAGTCAAATTACCCTCAGCTGAAGTTCAAATTCAAATTACAACTTTGAAAGGCTGTTTCATTTAAAAACTAATTTCAAATTACGATTCTGCTTTAGATTATCATATTCTTACTAATTTAAAAAGTTTAATAGATTTTTGAACTAATCATTTCATTTCGCTTCTCAATATACTTGGCGAAATTACTAATTATAATATAATTTAATATTAATCTTAATATTGGTCCGAAAAAAGTATTATTGAAATTATATTTCTAATGTATCACAAAAAGTAGTAAATAGATGCTCATTATATTTTCTTTAATAAAAAATATTACCATTACAGCTTTATTCTTAGAGTACAAAATATTATTATTAACATAAAAGCAAAATTTAATTATACATTTACATATTTCAATTAGTTTTCAATACAAGGTATTATTTTTAAAAATATATTCCTTTTGGTACGGCCAGGTATACACTAAGCTGCTTTTCCTCTATGAAAACAATAATTCTCCATCTATTCAAAGCAAAATCATTCATTTATTTTCCTATCTAATTAGAAATAAAACGAAATGATAATTCACAATTAGCGATGTTATAATACCAGTCTACTCGTTCGAAAAATCAGCAAACAATTTTGATTCTCAATCGGTTGGTTGAATCAGACTATCAGAATGGAATTATCGCTGAAAACAAAACCAAAACATTAAAAAAATCCGACAGCTCATATATGTTTCATATAGCTGCCGGCTGTTTATAATTACAAGCAAACACTGCTGCCGTCTACTGCTAAATATTGCACCTAGAGACCAACCAGGTTCCCTGTTCTGCATCGTGTATAATAAAAAAAGTGTATATATGTTCGTACGTACGAATGGGGTACCTCCCTGTGCTATGCAAACTCGCTCGCTCCCAGTCACATTGCTTTAATTATACTTCAGAATCCATGATTTTGTTGTTACACAACCAACGGACTCCGTATATTGAAATCATCATTCATGCAGTTGACAAATTGTTTACTTTTATTATGAGCGAACAGTTGCGAGCAAATAGCAAGATCAAAATTGCAAATATGAAATAAAAATGCATTTTTTTTATGAATAGGACAAATGCCAAGTCCATTTTTCAAATATCATTAACAACATATAATAACAATTTTAGGCGTTTGATCAGAAAGTATCTTTCTAAACTTATTGCCAATGTCGAAATGGCCGGTCGTATATCTAATCGAAAACAGCCCTTGCACATTTGCACATATATACCCTTCGTTTGATGTGCCACGAGCGAGAATGTGTACTCGGTACCCGGCACGGATTGCGCGTCAGTCGCGCGCCAGTATTTACACGAACAGCCACTAGAATTCGCCACAGAGCACGCCTTGAAATTAGAAAATACTGGAGATACGAGAAAATATTCCGATTCCGAGGTTTAGGATTTGCCTCACAAAGTGTATAAGAGCGAAGGTATCTGACATCATTTTTCAATAATGCCTCAATAATTTGACCATAATGCGACTTGATGTTACCTCTTCCATTTCCAAACTTCATGGCGTTGTAGATTTTAATTTATTCGACTCGCCAGAGCAAATGGTGTGAATGCGCTGCGGGATGTCTGAATTTCAATCGGGAATTCGAATGAGCAATCCTTCGTTGTTGTATACCCCTTTTGCTGTGAATGCAATGCAAGGCCACCCCTGCTGGCGAGTGCATTGGTTTAGTTGTGCTCTACCAATTGAAGACCATCGACAAAGAAGCATCCGCCCTTGGAACATTACCAGACATGATAATACGAAAAAAACCGTTTTGTTATAGCGTAGGCGAAAAATGCTACGTCAGCAATTTGTTTCATTTCTTTTATTAGGATTTTTTGTTAGCGGTTGCTTCAGAAGTTGACTGATTCGAAAATATTTCCACGGGTTTAAATTAAAAGCTAATAGAGTCTACTTTATGAAGCTAGTATTTATTTTTCAAACGAAACGCCCGACACAGGATTTCAATGATATAAATTCTCAGGAATATATTTTAGGTATACGTCTATTAGATTTAAATGGCTTCTACATATTATACCTCTTTCTACCAGTTACATTTTTGAAGTTTTTTTTACCTTAACTCTAACTGATTAAATTATTTTCATACTTCTAACATTTTGACAATTTTTTACCATGAAATTCATTTCAATCAATATTAACATTGACTATTCATTATGTATATTATCAGGGTTTTTTAAAGTACGATTTAATAACTTTTTGTTAGAATATTCTAATATATAAAAATAATAAATTTAAAAAAAAATGCTCGTGTATTAAAATAAAAATAGTGATAGATTATTATAACGAGATAGTTGTGGTTGAGTAAACAAATGGACAAAATAAATAATTGTAAATGATATTTGAGTAATATGCGAAATCACAGTTTTATGAGCTGATTAACATGAAAAATTGGTTTACAATTTGAAATTTATATCGCAGCATTGGCATTTAATCAGATATACAACAATTGTAAAACAATCTATAATCTATAATCGTTTAACATGAAAATCTGCAACGTTGAATTATGAATCAATTTATTTCGGAACTTTTCCTCTATACGATTTCGCACCATTTAAAATCCGAAATACATGTGAACTCGTTTTTGAATGGATTGTTCCATTGAAATAGTAAAAATTACTCCATTATTTTGTACATCCAGTTGAAATTGCCTCTCGCTTGCAAAACGGACTAATTTACGTCATTATTTACGCCTTGATATATTGTTCTATTATAACATTTTTTCCGTCTCGCTATTTTCCCAACAGTGATGCATTTGCACGTATTTGTATTAATGTTCAAAATAAATCGGTTCAAATCTTAAAACGCACCCAAATTCAATTTGTTCTACATTTTCGTTTAAATTATATTTCAAAAGCTTCTACACAAAATTTCCTAATAAATAAAGTTAATTTGTAACATTCTCACTCCTAATTAGTGAAATGTGCAATAAGTATAAATATATAATTATATATTGACGCATGGTATAACAAATTTTCCACAAAAAAAAATAACTTTCCGCCTATTGTGAAACATCGTGCACACAAATTGAATTTTATTGTATGAATAAATAAAATACTAACCGTGTTTTCAAATTGTTTTTGCTACTGATATGATGTTAAACATGTGTCTATGCAAATCATATAAATTAGTAAATCGCCTCACGTTTGACGTCATCATTTAACCTCGGATACATGCCCAAATACACATTTCGGTTAGACAATGTGTAATAATACTGCATTCTCTTGTTATTCATGGTTCCCTTCATATAAATTTACGAATATGATATACTAATTGGCTTTTTCTTTAAATTAGTAATAATTATTTAGAAACTGAAACAATTTAAAAATACATGCTCCGCATCTATATATGTATGCGCATGTCTGATTGTGTTTTCCTGCAATCCATTTTAGTGTAGATATTTCTGTATAGTATGTATGCATAGTGCGTGTGACTGTATATGTTCTGTGTGTGTGTGTGTGTGTGAACGTGGTATGTATATATGGAGAGTACACCAAACGGTACCGGACATGAGGATTAGGGTCGGGAATCGAATCCCGATGTTTGATAGTCATATTACATCCGAAATCCGCTGTACCCGGTTGTTCAAGTCCCGTGGGACGTCGGCTATGGCCACCTATTTGCCCATTATAATTCACTTGCCAACCGATGCAACGGACAAATAAATCAAACCAACCACACATAACAACGTCACTCAGATTTTACATTAGCTATATACCTTCATATCATCATCATTACATGTCCCTTAATTAATAGGCGCTGCTGTCATTTAACCAGTTCATACACACGGTTCACTTGATCCGATCAGTAAATATTTTACGAACTACTCAGCCCCCTGAATTATGTTTATTTCATAGAATTGCATTTGATTTTCTTTTCTAGAAAATTATCACTCTATTCCCATATATAGGTAAACCAAAAATTAATGATGTTTTATTAAAAAAATGCGAAACGATTTCTCCCTTACTTTAAAAATAGTTTTTCAATTTAAATATTGACATTTCGTAAAGTAAATATTGATTTTTATCACACAACCGTTAAATATGTGTTACCTGTATGCGGAAGCAATTATTTCTACTTGACTGGCAAAAAATTGTTTTGACACCATGTGGTCGAAACGGAAATACATCTATTGAAATTACTAATGAATGGAGTAGAGTTCTATAGATTCTGCAACTTGACATTTTGATTTACCATCACTAACAGGATATCTTGAATTGAATTCATTGGATTGGTTAACGTGAAAAACGTAGGATAATAGTTCTCTACAAATTCTGTAATACACATTTAGATATCTGTCTTTTCGAACACTTTATTTACAAATAGAACCATAAATAATGATTTCATGTGATGTTGTCAAGAATAAGAATAAATACGCAATATTTATTTATTTTTTCGACGGTATTATAAATTTTTACATAAATTTTGGGTAAAAACTGTTACAAAAATAATGCCATCTTTAAAGCGAAAAAATACATTTCTGAATATATTCATATTCAGAAAATCAAATCAGATTAAATAATTCATGAATGCATACACGTGCTTAGAAATGTTGAACTAGAAAACCTAATATATACAACTTGAACTATCCGTGAATGTTGTACGTAAGTACGGCTGAGGGTATATTCGGTTGTTTCGTTTTGGCTGTGCCAACTTGTGTTAGTTTTTACTACAAACTAATGGATTTTAAAGGGAGACTCGTTCGTTCGTATTATGCCTGGCTCACTACACAATACCTCTTGTTCCTCTCACACAGTGGCCGCATTGTGCATTGCATTCGCGAACACTATTGTCAAAGAGGGACTTTAGAATGCCGTTCGTCCACCTGAACTATTATTACGATAGACAGCTTACATAAGTGTGCTACTCTCATTGTTTGCTATTTTTAAGTCTTTTAATTATTCTACGTGGGGTGAATTAGAGTTGCTACTTTCAGCATTTTATACTTATACTTTATCATTTATTTTGATCAAAACTCTTATAACAAATACCGTAAAGCAAGAACAGATAAACATATATGCATAGATATTAAATAAATTCTAAATTATATACATTCAACAAATTATATCAAAACAAAATTTTGTTGGTAAATATTTTTAATGTTGGACATAATTATGTGAAAACATTTATAAAAAATTTCAATTTGAACTTTTACTTGTGTGCATTGCACTTGACAATTCGAAAAATAAAAAAAATGTTATTTTTGCTTTCAAATAGCAATGCAAATATTCAAAAAATCGAAATAGCAATTTTAATTTATAACAGTATTTCATGAGTTTTACACAAATATCCAAAATTAGAACTGTTCTATATTTGGTGTGATATTTTTAGTCCATCGATCCACATCATCAATAAATATGTATTTAAAACAATTATTTTTTATTTTTCACAGAATTTTATTTATTTTTATACTTTCGAATATATAATCTGGTACTCAATGCCGGCTTTAGCATTTGGAATACGTTTGTGAAATACAATTTCAATGTTATCGGAATGCTATTGTACGCCGCTTATACTTATTTTATATTCTGATATTGAATGTGCCACGCTAATTCCTCCAAATTTTTGTTTACTACGTGAGTTTTTGTCATGCAAATCAAGTCCTAATTCATATTTACGTTTTGTTGTATCTCTTACAAACAATTTACTTTTGTTATTTTTTTTTTTGCATGATTGCACTGTGAATGTTGTTTCTGCTTCATCAGTGTAATTAATTTTAATAATATATATATATATATATATATATATATATATATATATATATATATATATATATATATATATATATATATATGTACTATTAAATGTAGGCCAGATTTGTACCCGTCGTGTGAAGTGGTTATTTTTAGTTTTCATGAATCTAACGTTTGATTATACAAATTCTTTTGTTACGAATTTTAATTTAAAATAATTACAATGAATAGCAAACACATACTACATGCAAAAATAAATAACTTCATTATTGTAATTTTATGTTCGTTTTTTAAGCGTTAAAAGTTTTGCCGAGGAAACGCGTAGTGCGCAAAAGTTTCTTACTTTTATTTTATTGTTTCAAACCGAGTCCCTCATCTCGGACTGTTTATATGTACATTCTGTTGCAACTGGAAACTTTTCAAATAAACTTATTATTAAAAAGTCCCAAGCATTACGCCCTTTGTACCAGTACCAAACGGCAACCATACATGCGAGCTCCTTTTTCCTTCTCATAATTATAAGCATTCGTGGAAATTTCGCTTCAACTTCTATTTTTTTTTTCTCCTTTACTTTTATTTTATTTTCACTGTATTTTTGTTACTACACTGTTGTGTGTTGCTATGTGTAAATGAGTGTTTTATTTTTCACGTAAAAGGTTTTCAAACTGTCGTATATTTGTTTGCAGATTAAACTTTTATTTTACAGAAAATAAAGATTTTAATACTTCATCTACGGAACATACTCTCAAGTTACTATTCGTTTTTCTGAACTAAAATTTATAAATACGAGCTTATTAAAATCTATTATTGTTTTATTACACGACTATAGAATTATTAAAATAATCTACAAATTGTAAATAATTCAACATCTGTCGGTACGCACCCAGAAAACAAACAAATTTATTGACAATTACATGACGCAGTCGCTGTGGTCACTATATCAATGTCAGACATTATAATAGGAAAATAATTTCACATCGTTTAAACAGAACTAATATCATAATTACATCCGGATGATGTGACAGTGAAGTAAATGTTTACAAATGGAAAATATAAAAAAAAACAGATTCCAACTTATGGACAGCTGTGTCCAGGGCGACGCAATACACCACACATACATTACATTACACACTGCCAGATGCAACATGCATGTTTCCGAAATTTGTAGCGCTTTTATTGTCTAATTCTACAGCTACCAATGCCATGGAACACGACCAATTAGTTGTTTATTAACCGTTAACGCCATCATTAATGTTGATGCGGTTTTTATTAAACGATAAATCAACTGTAATGAACCGTGTAAAGTCGTTAACAAATTAAATAACTTTAATAAATAATCGGAATGCACTATGTATGAAAATATCATTAAAGTTCGGTTTCATTGTTTAATTGTATGGTACCATAAAATATAACTTTTCTACATAGTCTGTTTAATTTAGAGTACTGGACATTATTGTGTTTTTATTGTGGGGATTAGTATTTGGAAATCTAATTCGATTAATTAAATTGATGGATAATTACATTCGATTTTATATTAACAAAGTTATTTAATTTGTATTTTATACCAATAACATGTATAAATACAGAACAGTACTTGTAAAATTTGATGCAGATTAAAATCATCGTAGTTGCCGCGTAGTGCGCGTGTTTTGTTGTTTCTGTAGTTTACCGGTCCGCTAGGCGCTTCTTCTGTTTACCGAAGTGTAAAAGTTTATACGGAAATTGCTCATCTTGTCGAAGCAGTAAAATGCGGCCAAACAAAGCTTCTTGCTTCCAGCTAGCGTGAACATCTTCATTTAACACATAACCGTCATGCACAATATTACATTCCTCCTCTTCTACTTTCCTCTTCAATCTCATACTTACCTTGAATACGATAGTCTCCTACAATGATGTTTTATTTAAAAACTATAACTACATATTATTTATTTACATAAAAATTTATTTTATATAATTTACAAATTAAGAATAAAAAAACAAACTATATTTATATATCTGCAAAATCTATTTAATAGTTAAAATATGGCAGAAACAATAAAAATTTTTTTTTTTCTTTTTTCGACTTTTGATTGTTTCTTAAGAACATGCATAGGAAAACTTTTTGACATAAGCTAAAATATGAATATATTTTAATTCTATCAGGGAATGTTACTATATGTCAATAGATTCGTCGCCATCTACATCTTCTTTTTGCACTTCCATATTACGTTTCGAACTTCACTTTTACAACGATGCCAATTTTTATATGAGCACGAAGCGAAATTCTGTTTTTTTTCCTCGAAAGTTTGTCGTCGAAAATTTACCAACTTGAAATATAATTCTCATTCGCCAAACTTATCGCTATATAGGTACCGTAGATTTTCTGGCGTAGAACTAGTCAGATTATTTTCAAAGTTACGGGGATATAATTAAGATCCTAGAATATCATTTGTATTACGAACTTGTAAATAAAACTAACTTAATTTTGATTATAATTAAATCTTACAAACATAACTTGACACCAATTTAAAAATTTGAGAAATAAATAATAAATTTTTTGACGAGAAGCTAACACTTATTTGCAGGGTTTTGCAGTTTTGATTGGAAGGATATAAAAATCTTAATTTTGAAACATTTTGGAAAATATGATAATAAGTTTAACAATTTTCTATCATATAATAAATAAATTTTTAATTGTAAAAATAGATAGTAATCTTCACAAAAAATAAAATTAAAATTTATAACTAGAGCCTTCACAATACTTACTATTATTTCGTAAATAAAAAAATGATTTGTCAGACAATTAGAGCTAGTGAAGACGTGTTAAACTTCATTTTGTCACCATTCCAAATGAGGATAATCCAAGATATAAAGTTGAACAATACGCGATGCCAAGAGTTATAAACTAACAACATCTTAAATCATCTTTATCATCATTAAAGAAATTTAACGAGACACTTAACGAAGCATAACACACATATAATATCATTGGAAGTTGGCCACTGATGAGAAAACTTACCAGATTGCATTGTGTCGTATAAAACTTCCGGCTATATACTAAAACACACAAAATAACCTCGCAAATGAATAAAAATATTATCTTTATATATATATTTGGATTGTAAAGGACATTAAACCAAATTAATTACACAAATAAAACTGATTCACTTGCTGATAACTCGCAGTTTAAGAGCTTCAAAATTGCATAATATTTTTACGGCCCGCTTTTTAAGCTTCGGTTTTTACGTAATCCAGTTATTGTAAAATATTATGTTCTTGGCTTATTGCATTAAAGCCGTCTCGTCGGTTAGGCTCACATTAATTTCACGCTTTTCAACGCTCTCGGTGATAATATTACATTGTTCAGTGAAATAGTGCCACGACCAAACTTTAAATCAGGGCTAAAATCAAAAATAGTTGAACGGAAAAATGTGCTTAGCGGTTAGTGGAATTAAAATTTTTACTTTATGCGAGGAATGGAGAAAATTTATGAATTTCTACGTGGTTCACAAATGATAGGGTGGTTAGCAAAAACAATATATTTGTTTTAGAGTATTATTATTACATAATGAATATGGGATGTATGAATTCATCGTATATGAATGTCAAATAATTGCTAGTGAGTTAGTGCGGTTGTATGTATTAACGAGCACACCTATAATTTGGACAAACGGTGAAACAAAGGAATAATATGTTAGTCTATATTGCCGTAGAGTTAGGATCGTATCTAGGCTAAGCATAAATGTTCTCGCTTCTGTAATTTCTCACCTAATAAGAATAACACTAAATCTCCTGATCCGTTCCTCCCCCATTAAAAGTTCGACGGCTAACACGCACAATCAGTGTGTAAAGTTTATGGACTGCCTCGCTGCTTCTGCTGCTGCTGCTGCCTCCCGATTCTACATTTATTGTCTTCGAATCTTTACGTTCCCAAAGCAGCCAATAACAGTAGGCATCCACTGGCAATCAGACATTGTTTTCTTCGTCTCACCAACGCCATATATCCGTTTATAAATGCATTGCCGGTGTGGCTGCCGAAGTGATCTGGCTAACGTAGCTTAACTGCCAAGACTCGTGGATCTCATTCGGATCCGTATTTACTTTAATCACATTTCAATTTCCTGCTAGCGCCGTCAGCAGCAGCCGTTTATGAAATCCTCGACGGACGCCGAATCCAACTTGCTTGTAGCGCTTTGTACATACATACACAGAGCATTGACGTGCCAGCAACTATGAGCAACAGTATCAATAAATTATAAAATTCTCATAAAATTTCATGAATCAGTGTATTATTTTAATACAATACCGACATTCATAAATAAAATACTCATATTATATTTACGTAACATGTATCATAAAATACTGACACATTGTGTCGGTCAAAAAGCTATACAAACAAACGGTATATTCCAATAGGATATCACACAAAATAATATATAGGTCGTATTTAATTAATTAAAAACATTAATAAATGATATAATGCTTTAGCAAAGCAACGACTGGTCATTTGGCCAGATATCAAAAGTTAATACAAATAAATTTCTACTGATGTATGTACAATATCGTATCTATTATCTAATATAAATTGTATATTGCTATATATATATATGTATGTAATGTGACATAGTATAAACTATGTGCAGTATCAATTCCTGTTATGGTATATTAACTTTCCGAAATGTAATTTAACATTTTGGACAATTACAGTCCTTTGTTTGTTGTTGCAGTAATCGATATTTCATATTACTAGGTTTGTTGCAATAAATAAAGTAATTCCTATTTAACCCGATTAGTTTTATATGTTTGACATAATTTACTGTGTCGTTTATAAGATAAATGCCGATGCAGATATTTAATCATCTATATAAAATGTAATGATTCGTTGAAATTGAAGATACACAAACTAGAGATAAAATAGTTTTCTCTAACAATGAAATAAAGCAATATTAAATATTTTCTGTATGCAAACAAATGTTTAATAAATATCCCCGAGGAGCAAGGAATTTGCCAATAAGATCTAGGCAGTGGAACCGATAGCTAACTTTTACATCGTGTTCAATATCCACTTTAATATATATTTTAATGTTTGAGTTTCAATATTTGAGTCTGCGTCCAATATTACAAACCCAGCATGTAAGTAGAGATGTAAATAATTGAATTCTTCTCGCAAGTGTCAAGCGCGGAATGAAGTATTGTCCCTTTGGAGCCATTCGTAAAGGCGTACTGTACATACATACATCCAAACCAACACGCTATCAAAACTACGTTGGATTAAAATTTTACAGACTCAATATATTGATACATGTATATATACAAACATACAGCTGCTATTTCAAATTATTTATATATACTACATATATTTGAATGCGAGATATCATATTTCTAGAATTTAGTATCTAGGGACATTTTCATATAAAACATAACATAATCTCAAAATGCGGTCTTCAAGTGCTATTCAAAGTTGCTTGGATGCTGACATACACATTACACATAGAATGTTGACGTTTCCATTTTATATATAGTTAATGAAAAGTGTTGACTCAACTATTTGATTTATGAAATTATTATTTTTGTTTTAAAAAATATTAAGCTAACATTTATTCGTTTATCCTGTGCATAAACAATACCGTATGGCAATGTTGGTAATGTGGTTACAAATTGTGTTGAAATCTGGCGCTGGCTCGTAAAACTTTATTGGCAATAATTTTGTTGGGTCGCTACTGGTCAACATTGTATTCTGCGACTAGATCAAATATTTAAATTAAATTATCTATTGTACATTTAAACAAGATTCAATAATGTCTATTAAACTTTTTCATAATTTCCGGAGATATAAGTTACTTTTTTAACATTTTTATTTTCATTCAAAAAAAATAATACTTTTTACGCGATTATTATTTTAATATTTATATAACCACTAAAATTTTAATGAAGAATGAAAAATTGGCTACTAAAACCATAACAAACAAAAAAGCAGGGCTTTTAAAAAAGAAGACAAACAGCATAGTTTTTAATTAAACAGACGCTCAGTTTTAATAAGCACTTAAAGTTAACTAATGCCAATTAATGGAGCAGTTGTGCATCTCTTTAGTTTGCAAATAAATCTTCTGGTCGCGTGGGGTAATAATTATCCGAGGTGAATTTACAGTCCAATGGTCGCCGGGTGTTGTATATGTGCTGGTGCATAAAATTTTATCGGTTTTTTATGTGTCGTGCGCCCTAAATACTTTTCAAAAAGGTGAGGTTTCAGTTCAATAAAATCATTTTAAACACATCAAATTAAATGCTAAATGGATTAGGTACACTTCGCTGTTTACATCGACTAATTTTTGAGCAACTATACTAATTGCACATGAATATCTTGGTTTTTTAATGTTTGTAAAAAATTTATAAATTTAGTAAAATAATTAATTAATAATAGGATATTTTCCAGAACTCATCTAGACTGTTATCTACACTGGCATTTTTGGAATACATTTTTAAGTAATATTTTTGCAAATTATGAAATCAAAAGCACGTATAAGTCTGGGTAATCAACTTCAGATTTTGTTCAATATTTCGAATGATTTGACGACAGTTGCTTATTTTATTGCTTGTGTGCCATATGTCTTTCATAACGTGTGCCAAGTCTAAATAGATCAAATGTGAAGTACATTTTTCAGAACGATTTCATTTTGAAAATGAATTCTAGCAACGGTCGTGCACAATGGCTAGTATAAAATTTTATTGGCCATACTATGAATTTTATAGCTGTACTTAACGCAGGTTCATAGCAAAATGGAATTTCTAATAATAACAACAAACATTCACTTCGCCAAGGATTTTGTTTTATTAAATCACACATTACACTTACTGGAAAACAATTTCATCTAACTAATATATGAAAAATTTGAAGTAAAATAATAGTGAAAACTTCTAAACCAAAAAAACATTTTTCTCACTATTATGAAATTGGTAATATATTGTCGTTCCTTACTGTATGCGAAATTCATATTGTTCTAATGCATACACACCGAGATTGTGCATGCCATCAAATAAATAACGATTCTTATTCAACCCATTTACTTCGAAAAGAAGCATATGGCGGATCTTAGACTATGCGCGACTATTTCCGTAACTTTGGAGAATATTTCTCTTTTATTTTCGTTTCTTTTTCGCCTTCTTCGTTTTCCAGTGCCTTTGTGCTGTGTCGAAGCAAGTTGCCGGATTTATATCGCTTCGTTTTCAACTCGATTATGCTGTAATTAGTTTTATATAATTAGTTTCAAGAGAAACGCGTATTTTTCTTTTTTCCTGTCTTCATCCAGGCATAGGCGAATGAAAGTACCTCACGATAATTGGGAACGAGTACTATTTTCTTCTCTCGTACTTATAATTGTAACCCGTGCAATAATTATCTTATTACTCTTACTTTATGACCTATATCTTATCATTTATCTAAATTGAAATTAGGAAAATAAAATGATTATTCAGAAACATGTGCTCTTAACAAAATATAGCAAATTATAATTATTAAATTTTTTTATTTTTTTTAAGGGTATAATAGATAAATGTTCAACTCAAAATTTCAAGTATAATTCAAGTAGAATTCTGTTCATGTAGAAGTAATTATTTTCTTTTCAGTAGTGAACATTTGCTTTGAAACACTAGCACCAGATTACCGACGGCAGTTGTAAACTCATTAAAGGTAAGCAAATACGTTATTCGCATAGACTACTTGTCAAAGACACTTTATAGCTCTACAGCAACCAAAAGGGGAAAATAGGTTAGTGGCGTCGCCATGCAAATTTACACAAAACTATTTATTACACGGTAACTACACTGGCGCCGACTTTTTATAAAACTACAACGGAACTTTACATATAACACACTCGGACTTGGAGATTTTTATTACTTTATTGCCATTTTTAAATCATTAAAATTTGGTACCATTTTATGGTCGGATATAAACGTGTCAGTTTTTATTTAGCGAACTGTGAACAAGGGACTATTCATAGAAAATATTATCATAACTTTGCGAGTAAAGATCATATTTTATCCGGAAAACAATTGTTACTTGCTCTATCACAAAATTCGATGTTTATTTGATCTATAAATACTTCTTCCAGAGTTTATTTGATCAAAAACGATATTTAGTATTATTATTAATCAAGGTTTTCTTCAGATTCTTTCTATTTTAATTTCAATTTTATTCAATTATATAATACCATTTTCGAAATATGTAAAATATGTATCATATTTTTCTCGTTTATACGTGGATCATCATCGTTATTCTTATGACGTGCTGAAATATTAAATGTTGCAAAGTCAAATTTTCGCAAAAAAAACATAAGAATATGACCGGATATGCTGTCATCGGTATCATTCACATTTCCCTCGAGATAAGCTGGAGGCAACCGCGTTGTTGCTACACCAACTGGCTCTGAGTATCATATGTTTCAATTCAAACTAAAAGTGTTTAAAATGCAAGATTAAAAAAAAACATTGTATTGTGTACTATTGTCACCAGGACAACAATGAAACTCATTTCAGCGTCTTTGCATCTGTAATCTTTTATTTTCTATTCTACTTGGCATGATTAAATTTTTTTTATACAATATAAAATATATGCCAGAGAATTTATATTAATTAAGCATTTGAATTTAAATATAAATTAATTTATTTAAAAAAAATCATACTCTTTTATTTCTGGGTTCCAATTTGTTACAGGTATGTTTTGTAGCACACAATCTTACGTTAGATAAACAATAATAAAATTTTATAACTTGTAAAACTATGTCGTGAGAATAATTTGGTAAATTTCCCAAAGGTGCTCGAAATAATAGTAATAGCGTTACTGTTTCCAAAGGAAATTGTTTACAAATCATGAATGTGTTTCTATAGCATCACTGGCTTCAGCTAATAGCTTTTATTGCAACTCTAAAATAATTCCCGTGTTCGTTTATGGTCATCTCAAGAGACTTCAACTCTAACAACAATACTAAGTATACAGACATTCGTTTGTTTGCCATTGCTATCATCACATTCAGTGTTTTACAAAAAACAAGCAAATATGTTTTCAACTGTTCCCAATAATACAATAACACAAAATGGTATTTTATTTTACAGAAATTAGAAACAATATTTGCGAGCCAACCCCTGAATGAAATGAGTCTGTTTTGCCAATACATGCAAACGATACCAAGAGAATGAAATGAACCAAAAGTAAGTACTTAAAACGGCCTATAAAATCTGATATGAAAAACAAAAAAAAAAGCTAGCTGTTCGGCTTCTTTATGTAGTAAAGTTATGCCGTTGATTGTGCGTAAACTGGCATATCGTCTTTATCTGGCTCGCAGTCTCAACGACAATGGCCGATAAAAACGTTAAGTAAAATCGATCCCGATAAATCCCGGATAAGATTACACAAACCGCAACGTGTTTAATGTACTGCAAGTATCGGTGGTCGCGGGCCGCTCCAGCTACACAGCTAAACGAGAGGGCCAGTTCCGCACTAGAACAGTCGCTTTAATGTATATTGCAGCGGTTCTTCAATTTATTGTTCTTACGTACTGTTTTAATTTATTATTATTTAAGTTTCACCACCGAACGGCTACTATTCCGAATTCTTACTTATGTCTTTCTAATTATTTACTTTCAATTTAATCTACGTATTAAATAATAGTTCAATTTCCGACTGAATACGCTAGTATTCCAAATTACAAAGATGATCAGATCAATAATAATTTCATGAAATAAATACTTTGAAGTATATATTTTTTTGTAAATAGAAGAAATGAGCAAAAATAAAAGTAATAGAAAATCGTTCGTCGTGAATAGTGTAGCACTAGCAGCGCCTGTGATTTTATCACTGGACGTAACCGATTTAAACTTCGCCCGAGCAAAAGAAAAATGTGTGTAACCATGACCGACGGCGGGTGCATCGCCTAATGGGAATTGATTACAGCGCCAGAGCCATTGCGCGCGTCTAAATCGCAAACCAACCCAGAACAAACAACGGAACGAATCAGTTCGGTGCCGGAACCGGATAACGGTCAGAGTAAACCCAACACTACCACCGTATACCGTGATTGCTTCGTTAAACATTCGCTATTCGCCTTTGCTAATGCTTTGCCTCACCGTGCCGCCAATTCTATAGTCAATTTCTTTAACTTTAAAGCAATTTTCGTCAAACATTAATATTACTGCAACGAGTCATACAAATTGTTATTTTAATCATTTCTACTAGTGTATAAATGAGAAATTAAATATTTGCTTTGTAATATACAATTAAAATATTAATTATTATATTTTAAAAGAATTTCTGAGTAAAAGCGGAAATATAAAAAGTATCTAGGTTACGAAGTTCATTCCCAGGACAGTCGTGTTATGATAAAAACGCAATTTTATGAAATATCGAGGATGCATATCGACTCTTTTTGGTTGCACGAGTCTATTTTTCAAATTTCAATAAGATATCTGCCAACATTCTGCACACCGCATAACATTTTAGTGTGCTTCGATGATCTAAGGGAAAAATCTTTACTGGAATTCTTGCGAACTGCAGTTTGTAAGTGGTTTGCACCAGCGTGACGGTGTTTGAGCGTTCAACGTCGCTATACGATGACGTCTATTGAGAAGATGGTCATACAGTCACAGATATCACACTATTAGATTCAGCAAACAAATCTCATATTTGATTCTAGGAATTTAGTCGTGGCATATTCTAAAAATAAAAAATTCCGGATGTTTTCCGAAAATATTTCGACATATTAATATTTTTATTAAAATATTCGTTGACCATTCGATAAATCAATTCCACTGTATTTTTACATCATGATTTAAAATAATGAATAAAATTACAAAGTGCATGATTATTTTTTAGCAAAATTAAATTGGAACACATTTTAAAAACATTTACCTCAATAACTAGTTTTATTTATTTGTTATTTCACATTTATATTTTTCAATAAAAATAATTTTTGTATGTGAAATTAAAAAACAAAAAATATTAAATGAAATGAAAATATATTTTTAAAACTAAGTGCCTATTTTTAGTTTCTGCAAATATATTGTGGAATATATCATGCGAATATAATCCACAAGCACAAGCAGCACGAACGTTGCACATTTTCTTTATCAGAGTATGTAACCAATTTCACAAAAGTCGTCTTTTCTGATCACTGTTGTTATCAAAGTTTTCAAAACCAAAGTATTATTATTGTTATTCCATTTCTATGCAAGATCATAACTTGCAAACCTCGTACGTACCCCCAGTTCTGGTAGCTCTGTAAAATGCACCGGATTCCCAGCATCCTGGTTCTTTTCTATTTTATTTCCTGTGATGCAGACTATATATTTCGTTGCAAACTTATTTGAATTCTCAAACATATCAAACCAAGTTATACGCTGATATATAAAAATACATGTAAGAATGCATATTTTCTACTTCATATGTAATATATAAGGAGTTTGCATTAAAACTAAATCTAGGATATCTCAGATTGACAAACTAAACCAGAGTTAGTTTATTGGTGATAAGAATACATGGTCGCCCTAAGACTGGATTAAACTGTAGATTAATGCAGAGTAAATCTTCCGGAATCAAAGCTTAGTTTAAAAGTTAAAAGTCTGGTATTTTGAATGAAATACTAGTTGGAACACAAACTGTTTTGCATATTTAAATAAAGTAATACGTCTGCAATGGTAGACAATTTCCATGCACTTAGTTTTTCTCATTGCGCCAAAGTGTGCATTCTGTGTTAGACTTATTTTTATTTTGCATAACTAAAGAACATGGAATAAATTAAAAGAAATGATAGCGACAAGAGCGCAAGCGAACAGACAAAGACCGTTTTTGATATGTTCTTTTTGCCCCGTGTAAATTCCTGAAGTGGAGTAAAAGGTAATCCTTTCGTAGCAATTTATTTTTGCTATTAACTTCGAATCGTAATGAAATTCTCGGTTAAATTAAAAATGAAAAAATAACAGAGAAGATAAAAATGAAGAGTTATCTCATTTGCGTGTAACCATCCGCCCGGTTAATACGGCCTGTCACTCGCCTGCGATGGGAATTGTCTTACCGATAGCTAATTGCACTTCGCCACCCATTATTATCCACTCTCCGTTATGCGTGCTCATTCTTTTTGAACGGTTTTTTCATTTTCAGCGCTCTTTTCATATTTGTGTCACCATCATCCACCAATAATTGAATTTCCATGAATAAACGCATTATATTTTGTTGCAAATAATCTTTTTTTATATAACCAAAGCTTATTATGTTGATGGTTTTAACTGAAAGTCTGTCACAAAAATAATTTGATCCTCCTGATATTGTTGTTATTTTAACATTTATGATATTAGTTTTTTAACACAATTAAATAAATTTATGATACAAATATGTATTTTGTTTATAATCCAACAAACCCTGATAGAGGCTGGGAATATAAAATTTTTAATATATGCATTAAATATATACAATTATATTTGCAAACTATGAAAAATGAATACTAAATTAGTAGCTTAATTTATATATTAATTATTGAAGCAAATCTAACATTATTTATTATGCAGCCAGAGACACAAATGCGTTTAAAATGAAATAGTTATCTGTTGATGTTACTATTGTGTAATCATTCCTATAAATTCCTAATTTACTTCAGTTCAGATCTATTACCGGTACAATTTACTCCATTAATTCCCTGACAGAGTGAAATTATCCGACTTAATCCTTCGTTACACTATCTAAACATTGGAACTGTATCCATGTTCGTACAGTAGCAAACTGCTAACGCACGTTTAACACATATTTTCTCCTGTACAAACACACTTTAATTGTGTTTATGCGTACGTCGCAGTTCGACTGACACTTACATACACTCTCCTGTAGTCACTGAACGTACCGGCAATCAGTAGTTTGATCTTAGATACATGGAATATCACTTGTTACTAAAGAAACACCTGGCTGAACGACTTTTTCGTACACTTTTTTCTTTTATTAAGACTAATTTTTTTAAAATAACAACATTTTTGGAATATTTAGAAAAGTGTTTATTATTATATTAGAAACCTAACGAAATTTTACAAATCTACTTTATTTTTAAAACTTTAATTAATTTGCTTCTGCACTATTTTTCTGCACCTTTCATTTTAAATATTTGCAGAAATGTAAATGTGCTTTTTAAAATAAAATTCAACATATATATATTTTTAACAAAAATCACCAATTATTTCCGTGAAAATATAATGATGCTTTTAAAAATCTATTAATATTTATTATAATCTGCGTTAAAAGAAAGTAAAATATATAATGGTACTTTTTCTAGATACTCTATATTATATTTTTTATAAACTAGTAGCTCGTTAGAAAATGATTGGTTTTAGAATTTCTTAGAATCTATAAAGGGAGAAATGCATTTTGTTGAGAGTACGAAACTGGTTCTGTAAATAAACCAAATAGATATCTGAAAATCAAACTTGTTTCTCATGACTGAGTCCAACATCGGTCACGACAAACCAAGATATAGATCTCGTCTGCCACAGTCTGAGCCGGGGACATAGCCGGTCTAGTTATCCAACGCCCTGAACTGTCAACTGTTGTTGTCGAGCGTTTCAATAATAGCCGCGTGTAATAAAGGCTTGCACCAGCCACCTTTCTTTTTTATTTTGTCATTGTTGTTCGATCGTAGTTTTGATGTGTGAATATCAGAACCGGAATTAATTCACATTTATTGTTATACATTCATTTTCCCGAAGAAATATACAGATATTACAAATAACACAAAAAAATATTGGTATATTGTACACGCATCCTTAGTAATATTATTATTCAAAATGATTGATAAAATCATGATTGAAAAACTAGCTCAAGATATTTCAAAAATTTCTAAATTTAGTCATTGTATAAAATATTTTAGGAATGTCTTATATCTGAATTTCATTAGTTTCGTTGTAACAGGATGGTTAAATTACTGAAATAATTCCTAAATCCCAGCCTGGTTTTTCGTTATCATCCGATCGCTACGACCGGGTTCGTTCGTTTGCTGCGTTTCGATAATGTGGAAACGACATTTGATTTGATGAGCCGTAATGCCTGCACTCGTAAAAAAAAAACCTTTTAATTTGGAGCTGATATCGTTGGCCGGTGTTATGTCCTGTCTGTTGGGATTAGTCGTATCTCAGGTTTTCGGTTTTTGGTTGCGATACCAGCCACACAGTTCAGCTTCAGTTTTAATGGCCACACCACGTTACTTATATCTATTTGTGTCCAAGCGGCTTTAGATTAGACTTATCGAGCTTTCAGATGAGACAAAAAATGTTATTAAGAAAAAAATTGTTGGATTATTCAAGTTTGAATTCATCAATAAGAGATTATCATATTTAGATATTTAAGCCTCTGAAGTGTTTTGATTTCGTAGATGTTCTCAAACATGAATTTATATTCTTTTTTTTTCCTTAAAATTTCACCAGAAGAAATAAGAATAGCAATCCGTCATATATATGAAAACATAAATGATTATCAGAGAATAATCAGCAATAATAAACATGCGCAAAACAATGTAACAAAACCTCCGTTTAAATTCGCCCGTTGAAAAAATAACCATGCTTATTATGCTGTGATGATCGCCATTTGAATAATAGCGATAATATGACCGAGACGTATAAAGATTGAAATTGACCGATACATGTCGACCACAGAATCAACTACAAATCGTACTTTGCCCACGGCCATCGGTAATTATATGTGGGGTGATAGCCGTAACAAGAGTATTGAGAAGCAGGGGGATATAAAACGATAGTCGATTGTTGTCAGATGCCAGTATAATGAGAAAGATTCCCCGCAATTTCGTCAGTGATCTCGGTTCTTCATACGGATCATTGCACCGTTCTATCTTCGTTACGTTGACTTGCCTGCGATAATGGTCCACCGTTGAAGGTGAAAAATGAAAGGAACCTCAATTTAGAGGACGGAAAACAAGATAATAGTGTCTGTGTTGCTCAATTTTTATTTTCACTAAAAACGAGACTGATAATAATTAATTGTATTGAGTACCAATTCTATGAATTGAATGAAATTTTTATTTTAAATTGCTGTCATAATTTTGTTTATTTTCTACTGAAAACTAATAAATCATGAATAAATTACTTAATATTATTTCTTGAAATGTTAAAATATTTTGATCAAGATTCATAAATCGGAAATCTAAGAGAAAATAATAAACTAAACTTTTCAGAAATAGATTTTTGCTATTTCCCTAGGGAATAAATAAATAAAGGAATGAATAATTTAAATAATATCGATTCCATGGCATTCCATAAAATGTTAATCTCTTTGAAGTATCCAGTATCCTCTTGGGTGGTCTCTAGAATTCGGTCTAATTTACCATAGGCTCTTAATTAACTACTAATTGTTTAAAAGCCAGTTTTAATTGGCTTTTAGTTAGTAATATAGCGGTTAAAAATAATTTATAAGTTCAAGTAATTTTATTATATTTTTTATACATAATGAAAAGAGGATTTTATGGTTTGTTAAAAGTTGAACCGAATGATAAAAAATAAAGAATATGCTGAATATTCGTTGAATAATTTATGCCTGGTTACTTCATTAAAATATCCAATTAATATACATAATTAAATAAAAATTAAAATGTTCTCTTAAAATATTTTTTAAGGTACGAAAATTCTTGTTATCGAATTTATTTAATTAGCATACAGACTACAAAGGAAATTATGAAATTTTATCAAATTTTTTTTCTGCCATTACGTATTCGCAAACTTTGATTACAAAATTCGGAAATGGCCTCCCGAAATATGAAAAAAACCTTTATTATAAAAAAAATAAGAACCGATAACTTTGGCGTAATTATTGAGCTACCAATTTTATTTTATTTGAACATTATTGCTTATTAGTCACGTAATACTTTCCAAAGTATTCAATCTTCGGGTATCCGATTCAGCTCCATTCGGATAGTAAACAATAATGATGTTTCTGAACCTCTTGGAGGAGAAATGAAGATTGACAATGTAAGTCTCGTAATAAAAAGCAAAGATAAATAAAATGTTAATAACATCAGAATATCTATATTTTTCACACTAAGCTCAATTTATGTTTCTCAACTTATTATAATTTATCTTGAAACTAAAACTCTACACTTAAGTTTGTCTAATTTTGAATAGTTCATTAACACCTTTCATCTTATAACTTATTTGAAAGCAACTGTACAGTACACCGAAATTAGAATTTATAATTGGTTCATTTTAAGATTATGTTTTACTAGAAAACCGGTCCCTTGTTAGATCTTTGTTAGGGAACTGTCGACATTCAACACACTCAAAAGCATTATCACATAAAAAAAGCAAACGCAGATAATGACCGGAAGTGATGGACTGGTAGTTGCAGTTTTCCACACATCGGTTAGTGTCGCCACTGTATAGTGCTTAGTGGTTTGTTTGGGAGTCCCTAACTATATTATATGGTCTACAAGTCCACCCAGACGTTGTACACAACCAAACTGTATAATGATAGGTTGTGTCTTGTTAATTTACTGGTCTGGTTTTCGGCACCTGCCCGCGACTTACTACGTCTCCCAACCCTCCACCCCTCCCCTGCCAGCCACGTTTCAATCGACTGGTTGTCCGGTCCGGTCCGATCCGATCCTCTCCCAGTCTCTGTTACCGCCGGTAATAACACACCTCTGTTATCGCGATATATCCATCTTGCTGTTGTAGAAATGTCTGGCCGTGTCTCTCTGGACCATGGACGCGTTATACTTTATACTTCAACTGAAAAACAATGGAATTAAGATTAGGATTTGATATATTTCCAGACCTAACGTTGAAATAAACTGTTTTCAGTTTTAGATAGTGTTTATCTACCATTATTTTTGACACTCTTTGTAAGCCACGGAGCAGAAATGATGAATGTTTATTCAAAATTTTGCTTTTTTTATTCTTCAACCAATGATACTAGTTTTGAGTTTGTTGCTTCTATTAAGTTCCTACATTACTGTCTATTGCTTCTCATGTATGCACAACCATCATATATAAAGTTTTATTAATGTTTTAGCGTTTTTTTTTAAATAAATATATCGCAATTTAAAAAACTAATTTACTCAATTAATATTTGTATTAGTTTATTTATTTAGCAAATTTAAACATGCCACTTTATTAGTGCTATTTCGTAAATCATATTTTATGCAAGTTTATTTACGTATATAAATAAGTTGCAAGTCATATGTAGAGCCGCTAGTTGTGCCTTGGTCTATAAACATGATGATAGATATATAATAGCATAGACCCCCAAACAATTTTGTACGCCAGCTTTCATGTGCCGCTTATAAACGCATTTCTTTCCCAAGTTTGGTACTCGTGCACTCCGCTTGGTCTATTGTTAACAAGGTAATGACGGCTAATTATAACCAAACAGAGACCGAGCAGTTTGGCATTTTCGGGCGGTAACCCAGACACCATTTTCAAAAACCAACCTCGTGTTTTAACAGCTTGTGAACGGGATTTTTTTGCGATGTTATTGTGGTTTCTCGTTTCTTTGTTTTTGCTTACTTTCCCGCTGCACATGTTGGTCTTTTCTCCTATTTTTTGGTTGAGGTTTATTAAAAAATATTTGGAGCAGTAAAAAGTTTTGTGCGTAAAGCGTGTTATTTCTGGCGAGTAATAGAAATTTAAGTACAGGTATATAAAATAATTTAACGTCAGTTCAACTTATAGTGTAATGGATATATTTAAGTTTGATTAGGTTTTTTGTTCATTTACAAGCAGTTTTCATTTTTTGTAAAGTTTGTGCAAACGTTGTCTTCATTAGTAGTATAAACTATTAAAAATTCCAAGTCATAAAAGAGTTTTAAGTGTAATGGACCTATAAATATTATAGTAGCTTGTTCTCAAAGTTAAAGAAACCTTATTGCATATTGAGTGCTACCGTTTTACCAACATAAGAATACAGTAAAAATCCAATTGCTCACATAATTCATGATGTTTTAAATTAGCGTGTTTATCATTGAATTATTTGCGATAAAATTGAGACGAAAACAGATATGTGGTATTTTTTATTTGTTACTCTTTGCGTGATATTAGATCAGATAAAAATAACAATATCGAATTTTGTATATCGCTACGTTACAATATTGCAATTTCAGCAATTTTATGCAAAAATAATGTTAAATGGGCTATAGTGAATTGGAATAACTGATACTTGTGGCAAGCATAAACTCTTTTTTTTTTCTCCGAGCATTTTTTTTTCTATACGAAGAAGAAGAAGGAAGCTTGGTAATGTAAGATTGTGCCTCTGTTGGTGGGCCATAACAGTTTAGATAGCGACAATGGATGCGCTCTGGAATTGTTATTATTTGCGGCGAAATTTGCGTTAAAAGTGCGATAGGTTTCCTCTTATATTAAATGATTCTATCAACTTAAATGTAATAGTTACTTTTTATAGCGCATTCGATTTTTGTTATTATTTAAAAAAAGAACGTCATCTATTCTGAATATTATTACTAGAGAAATTGAAAACTTTACTGATATCTGTTACTAATCGAGGATAGTTATGTTTAATTATAAAAATAAATGAAAAACTTCTAAAAGACTTGCTATACATTCATATCAATGATATATTGTAATTTAGAAGTGAATATTTGAGGAAATATTGACTGTATATCGTAAATATGAGTTCAAATATATATCTGTCCAATTTTGAAAGTTTTCAAGTTCACAAACACAATAGTTGGCCAAGTAAACCAATGATTATATTTGCTTTCAGTCAAAATAACTAATAAGATAACTTTTATTTGCTAAAGAAACAACTTTTCCCCTGTTTTCGTCGTATGAGGAAAATCAATCTCCAGCAGTAACCATTTCACGATTGAAAACGTCAACATACGTTTCCGTCGATACAATGTTTACACTGAATTTATCAAAGATATAGCAATTGAACTTTTTGTAACATTCCGGTTCTTTTAGTTTGTGTTTTCAAGTAAATATTGTTATTTTATCATTCAAAATTACTTAAAAATTTTATTTACTTACTTATTATTTGTCTGCTGTTTATAGAATCCTTTAATGAATGTCGATTGTAATTATTTTAAAAAATAAAATGATAAAAAGTACAATCAATAACAAAAAAGTTTTATTGGTTCTACAAGATTTCTCTTTTAACAAACAAACCGAGGAAAAAAAGTGTGTACAGTGAACGAGGTATGTTATAAACGAATGTAAGTAACAATGTGATATTTAATCGATTTTTCAATGATGAGAGCGCATGGTTATAATGAAGTTTGTGTTTAAATGTTGTTTATACATTGACGCGTTTAGAGAGTAGAAAAAAAGCAAGTCGTCGGCTTCGGTTGGTTGGTATCCGATCTCGTGATTGGTTCGAGCAGACTCTGATTTGCATTATCTTAAATGATCAATTAATGACGGACGCGGCGGCTGTACGCAGACCCTACCTGTCAGATCGGCCTGATAACACGCCGACTCCTCGAGTTATTCGAGCTCTCGCATACATACATACATACACGATCTACGATCAACTAGCGTCTCACGATCGTTCACTGAAACTACACATTGATGACTTTTACTCTGGCCTTTTTCTAACTTGATTTTGATTTATCTTAATAACAAAATGATGTGTGAATTGCTCATTATAATGCATGCTTTCGTAGCTACAAGCATGTAGATCCATTTTACGATTCAAACATCATAGATTTCTTTTAAAATATTAAGTTGGAAAATTGCGATAAGATTTCTAAATTTATTAGTAGGTATATATTGTTTTAGTTAGAACAATGAACAATTCGAAATTCAGATACACAAAGCAATGATTAAAGAGCATACTAAACCAGATAAGCTAAAAAAACACAAAATTAGTAAATAAGTGTCTATTGTCAACGAGAATTAAAAATGAGTTAAGATTCAACTTCACATTTTCAAACCATTGTGCCATTCAACTCAAAACTATGAATAAATAACAAATATTTAAAAATAAATATGAAGACATTTTTCAATACATTTTGTAAATTGGATGATTTAATTCGTAGTTCAATTTAATTATTTTATATCCTTGTCATATTTTTACTGATACTCTTTACAGAATAGTACCAATAATAAAATTCAATGAATACTGTGTTAACGTGGACTAATAAAAATCGTACATATATCGATATTTAGCTCGGTATGGAGTGTACTGTAGTGATATTCTAGTCGCGTTTCCATTTGGAGTATTGGTGCACCTGATACTGGCAACCCAAGAGGCGCACAAGTGGTGTGGTCCGGGCGGTAATGCATCCAGGGGCTGTGGTCACGATTTACGCCATGTCTGTTTGGTAGCGTCGGCGTCGCAGCGCCGCTGGCCATGAGTTCCAGAGTCTCTGCACATTTCCCAATTCAATTCAGGAAATGAACCGGCTGCTGTCCTACGAGTGCGGTCACTAGGCCCCACTCAATCGATCAGGGTTGTACAAATTTTGCAAATCTATTCTTATGAATTTAATATCTTTTTCGTATGTTATCACAAATTTGAAGTACTCAATTAAAATTTATGTTGGAAAGAATTGTAAGCGGGAAACTGTCATATATCGCTTGTTTTATTTAAAAGAGGAGGTCAAAATATATATATTTCTGTTGAAATCTCGAGATCGATTTTTTCAAGAAGATATTCAGTTGTATCTAAAAATGAAATTTCGTTTTGCTGAAAGGCGTCTAGAAATTCCCATAAAGACTGGAATGTGGAATAAGGACAACCCTGTTTCAGACACCATATCAAGAAGACGAAGAGACTACCGTTATTCGGTAAAGCGAATGTTCCTTGCATCGTACATACTATTGTATAGTTCGTTGCAGCATTGCTTAGCTCACACTGCTGCACATCCGGCCCGATCAGACCACCGCACCCTGGATCGGCGCACTTGCCGAATGTTTAATGCAACGCGGTCAGCCGAACCGGGTCCGGGCCTAATGAACCGGCTGTGATTGTTTAACGAAATTATGCCTGCAATTACAACATAAATTTCAACGTGTTTCAAACCAGCACACCAACAACAGTGCGCGCGTGTTTTTATATCACTCATCATCTCCCCTTTGCAACACACCTCCGCAGCCCGCTACGTATTAGATAAATCAAAAAGTTTCCATGCTATTTTAGATAATTTATGTAAAATGTCATTTGATTTTGTATGTTTTATAGATGATCAGGTTCATTAATAATGTATTTAGTAAACTCTTATATTACGATCATTTGTAATAATTATCTGGGTATATCTAATGATATAAATCATATTAAGCCAATTATAAAATGATGGCTGTTTTTGGCTACTGCACCATTTATCCATCCATACATATTATATCTCGCCCTGTGTTGTATACTATATCAACAATATTCCAGCGGATTTTTATGCGTTGTTTATCTATGATCGCCGGTCAGTATATATGAACAATAAAACCATATTGTTCGATATCACAAACTGAACATTGGTTCATATCATCAAAACTGATTTTCGCTTCATACCTATAAAAATGGCATACTATTTTAAAACGATTTTATATTTTACAATCCTTATCTTCCAATCTTCAATATACAATCAACAAAATTAGATTTTAAAATTATGTATTCAATAATTTCATTTGATATCAATTACTGTTTCAGTTTATACTTTTTTACACTTAAATTTCTCCACTTTTCTAAAAAACAAGCAGTCTGAATTTATAACATATATATTTATTTTGACATTAATATTTTTTTTAATAATTCTTCAAGAGTTTCGCTCCTATTTTATAAATCAAGAAAGAAAAGTATCTTTGTTTGGTTTTGTGTATTCAATCCCAAAATTTAATCATCCATTACATTACATTCAAATTGTGTTGAGCAGATTTTTTTTTTTTGTGCAAATTAAGTTATATTTCAAGTAATAATTTTTCATGATATGGCTTGAAGATACAGGAAAATATGAAAAGTGCCGAGTAAGCACCATTGTCCACAGACACGATAGTAAATTTTATTAGATGTAGATTTCGGCGACCGCGCCATTTTAGTAATTTCAAGATTTAAATTCGAAACCACGACGAACTAAGTTGGCGCGATGTTCGCAGATAAAATTCAGATTTCCGTCATAAAACACACACTTGTTTCATTTTATTACAGAATATGATTTGTGTCCCCCTTAGGCAGAAAACGCGACCCCACAAGCTATTGCTTTAACATCACAAATAATACTGTGTTTTTCTCTTTTCGTTTCAAACCCTCTATTCGTTTCTGATTGGTTACTTGCGACGCGACGCGCCGCGCCGCGTCGTACGGCCGAACAAAATAGATTCGGTTATATAATCTTAAAGTTAGATGTGCTTCTCTACTATTCGTATCCTCCTAGTTTCAACATAGTTTTTGTTCTTTCTACCAGTTTCCATGTGCGCCACTGATATGATTTAGTAGTGATAGTCTGCATTTTAAATAGAATTTTCTTAACCTTGGACAGAAATGATATATTTTCTAGTCCTACTTTCATGAAATTGCGCTATCGACATAGTTTGAAATATCTGTACATTTTCAAAATAGTCGTACATATCTTTCAGTAAATATATATTTATGTGTGCCGATTTTTAAATCTCACGTTTATATTAAATTTCATAGAAATATTTTTGATAAATATCTTCAACACATATTATAGCAAGAAAATTATTATTTATTAATATATAATTATAATTAAAATAAAAATTAGAATATTCACGGAATAAACTCGTGATAGTGAATTCTATACAACACATTTCAATTAATTAATTAAACGACTTGTAAATAAGAATGCATTTTTTTATTTGGAGGAAAATTTTTATTAAATTATGAGATTTGATATTAATTCTCAGACATCACAAAAAGGATAGAAGAGATTGTGACGGATGAGTTATGGAAATATTAGTAATGTACGAACCTAGAGGCAATAATAATGTCGTGCACACACACAGACAGACAGTGGGTGTATATACTAGTTTCATGTTATACTATATATATAATCAATGTGATGAAGAAGAGATCAAAGGGCAGATGATTTCCTTTTTGGACATCCAGTTCTCCCGGTAATCTGCTGCTGTGCTCGTTTGGCGCAAGAGACTCGCAATTCGGGTGGATCCTTCAACAAGTCCCGCGGGATAAATCGTGCGTTGAATTCACATGGACCAGGGATATACAAAGATATCTGGGGGCTGGAGGCGGCGATCGTCCGCTTGCTCTCTCGTTCCACTAGCGCCAGAAACCTCTAGGGGTCCATAGTCTGCGGTTAAATCACACACAATGAAACCGGAACCGCTTTATATACGCCTGCCTTCTACCAAACCGGCATCAGAACATATCCACTCAGACGTTGAAAAACACCGAACCAAAGATGAGAATTCAATTTCGAAGATATGCAAACGAACAGTGCACTGATTGAAAGACATTTCGCGCTGAATATTTTCTTTTCTATGATGATGAACGCGACGTTAGGTTAGTATTGGTACGCCATCAGGTACGAAATTCCATTTCGAAAGATACTTCACCAATATTTAGTAGCTACCTACCTACATTGATTTCTCACAAAGTCACACTGTTTCATTTTACACATCATACATTTTAAATATAATAAATATTCTTCTGTCGATTTTGGACATCACTGATTCCATCTCGTGTCATATGTTCGTAACGGGAAGCAGACGCGTTTGTCGTCGTCATCCTCGTGGAAATGACGGTATACCATTCGCCCACCCACCCTTAACTGCTGCATTCGGCACCGGTCAGCACCAGATCTCAAAGTCTTCCGTGATTTATCGCCGAAATATGACTCGAGATTATTGAAAATCCACTATACTCTATTTGATTTATAATATTTGCACTTTTCAATTAAACACTCAAACTTTAAATTATTTCCAAAATTAACTATTTTTATGTTTTGTATAAATCATATAACGTTTCAAATATCAGTAAAACATTTTTGTTTCAAATATTAGCAAATAATAATTAATTTAAAAACGATGCACTTAATGTTTGCTACATATTTGTCATATTAGCGTTGAATTTGCTATGTCCTACGACTAGTATATATTGTTTATTGTTGTAATTCAGTGATTCGCTGCCGTCTGTCAAGGCTAACAAAACAACCACGTAAATAATTTTGAAAAGCCACACTGTACTAGCATTCTGATAATATAAATCATGAACTAAAACAAAGGAATAAAGTATCGAACAAAGAGGAATGAAATTACTTCGAAATGAACGCAAATGAGTGAGGATAAAACCGTTAGCAACAAAACAAACGTATTTGTTAATTTAAACCAAACTTTATCTAACGAACACAAAATCCCTTTCGATGACATTATTCAGAAAACAAAAGAAACATCCGGCATAGAAACAGAAAAACAATTGTACAGCATCGCGTATTTTTATTTTCTGTTTAGCTGTTTTGTGTTTGTGTGACGTGGCACTGCGATTAAAACGCCAACACAAACGACGGAATTTAATTAGAAAATCCAGTGTAAATTCCCAAATCTCTTTTCAGATATGATTCAATTATTGTTTATCATTCGGCGAACGGGACTCAACGACAGCGCGGTGTTTGTGAATTTCTACTTATATATATATAGCAGGCTTGGGAAAAAATTGGTTGTGCGACGATTAAACATCATAAGCTTCTAGAATTGAGGACGAACTGTTTTCGGGACGTAATCCTCTTAGCAAAGTTATATTTTTAGAGAGAGCTGTGCAGCATTTGGTTAGATTAATACTGGATTATTTTCGTCCTTTTCGGGGCCATTTAAATTTCTACTGTAATTAATTTCACCGTATGTGCACAACTGTCTTTTCCAGGCGAAATTGGTTACTATAATTTTCATGTACGACTATTTATTCTAATGAAACTATAAATGGACCTACACATAACACTGTGAATTAAACTTGCCAACTATCATATCAATAACGATACATGTTTCATTTTATGTATACGTCTGCCATAAACGAATGTAATTACTTCAACTTGAACTTAATCATAAAGTTGCAGTTTATAATTTAGTGGTTTCACTTCATTGTAATAGCAGTATGTTTGTAAAATGAACAAATATTCATCGATCATTGTTTTGATTCTATGCAAGACATGGAAGAATCCAATAAGACCCATTACTTCTGGAATTATTGGTACTATGTTGCTTTTGTTTCCGTCAATTAAGAATGTTGAAACAAATTTCTTAAGCATGCTTACAACATGTTTGCTAGAACTAAGAACAAAAGTGATGCAATTCTGTTCATTTGGAGTACAAAACAAAGTTCAGCTTAGCATCATGTATTCACACCATGTGCACGTGTAAAGACACCATCGTAATAGGATTTACATTAAATGATAGAAGTTGGTAATTCTGTTGTCACTTCACTGTCGAACGTCTTTGGAAACACTTTGATGTCCTACATTTTTTGTTTTGCTTCTTTAGCAGCATGGTAAAACACAAAAAGAATTCCAATACACGTGTACGTACGTACGTGTTACGTTCTCACACCTTAGCGCATAAATATGACAAGATTTATAAAACACTGGAAAGTGGAAAACTGGTGCTCTATATTTTAACAGGGAGAAAATAAAATATTTGACCCTTTTATCATTCGAGGATGCTCCCTCTGCTAGGATCACAGTTCTCGTTCATCTTTCTCGTCTTTCTTTCCGTCATCCCTTCCCTTGTTCTTTCACTACCTCTATACGTCGCAGTTCACAATCATAAACAACAGCGCCGTTTTCTTGACGCAATTTCTCTCTGTCACTTCTAAAGACGACCCACAAGAGCTCTTTCCGATTTCCGTAATTCTATTATATGTATGCTGGTCGCGCTCACGCACATTTCTATAACGTATTCAGCATAAACACACACAAAGTTACGCCCTTGGGAATCACACCGAATAACCGTTGGGGACGCTTCAGGCCACGTGCAGACTGCTGAACATTTTCATTTGCAATTATTCTGACTTGGCAATAATTAGAGATTTCCTGATCGGACGTTAGCGTCTTTGGTAGAAGCTACTCATTCTTACTTGAGGATGTTCTGTGACCAGAATAATGGAAATTTCTTTTTATTTTACCTAACAATCATTAGACTCCCAGTAGTGTAGTATGGGGTTTGTCTGTTAAATGTAACTGCGATATAATTTTTCATTTATAAATCAATTTTGAGTAAACGCAATATATTTTTAAATAGTTTCTTATATTGTTCTATTAAAGAAAATTACATTCTTTTTACATTCATTCTAAGCAACTAAGTTTACAGCAACCGTAAAATATATGAGCAGTAACAGATATTTAGTATTTTTTTTACGTGGTAGAAACATTTTCACGAGAGGATAAAACAGGTAATAAGCAGGAAAACGCTGAACCTCATAACGGAAAAAAACAACAATGAACAACCAGGTATGTCTGCGCTGAAAACATCAGTCCGAACGTCTATAAAAACGTTTGCGTATAGTACGCATTACCAAACGGAAAACAAACCCGTATAAAAGTAGATAGCGAGGCTGATAAATGAAAATGCAACGGTCTCGTGCCTGTTGCGTGTGCCATTCATACTAAAAATAATAAGAGACGAGTTTTATTCAGTGTCCGTACAACCAAACACCGTGCAAGTTTGATGAGTTCGCTCGAACAAACAATTTGTTTTTTTCCGCGCGCTGTTTTTATGGACTATGCCGTTATTGCGCATGACTACCACGCGCTCGTTTTATACGTAATGTTATAACGTAACACAATCGTGCAATGAAACTACTCACCAGCAACCCCAAGTCGAAATGTTAAGAGATTCTTGTTGGCGCGCTGGATGCCGTACGGCAATATGCTGTAGCTTTATTTTTTTAAATAGCTTCATATAGGCATAATGTTGTTCTCTGCAAAAATTACTTTTTATTTAACTGTTCTGCACGGGACGTATATAAAGGTACACACTGCTGGCCATGTGGTAATATTGTGTTTCTGCGAATTAAGTTTATGTGAATACAAGTTCATTTGGTACGTGCGCTTCCGCCTCCTGTTCCTGAAACTTCTGAAATTTTAATACTTTCATATATTTTTATATGACGCTTGTGTTTCAGACAGAGACATTAATGTTTTTTATGGTCTAGCTGACATGGTTATTGTTTGATGTTATGATATTCATATTTTTAAATCATATGATTTATTAGACACTATTTCCATATTTTATGTATACAAAAGTTAAATTCTATTAAATAAAAATTTACAATATTTTAATAAATTTTATTAGTTTATATTTTCTTACAAAAACTGAGTATTGCAATTATTGATTACAATAACAGTATAGAAATTGAAAATCATATTTTGCTCAAAAACCTAACTTATAGTTAGAATATCATTATAATATCAAAAGCCAAATAACATTACTACGAATATCAATTGCGTACATTGTAGTTGACAAACTATGGTATATAATAAATATTGATTTGTTTTGAGATGCAAAATTTAGATATAAAATGAATGTATTCAAAGTAACTTGAAAACTAAAAGCGCTGGTCTACGTAATGCAAAATGTTTGTTTTCCTAAATTAAGTCAAAATAAGAAGCCATAAATCTATCCCCTCTTATTTAAATGCGAATTTTTATGAATTTTTCATGTAGCAATTTTTGTTTCCCGCTGTAAAAGTTTTATGAGTGGTAAACCCTTGTTTTGTATTTTAACACACATATTTGCCTGCCCTTACTGAGAAATACAAAAAGTTTTATGGCAATCATAATCATAATTACTTTTTAAAAAATCATGTCGAAAGACTATTTCTTGTTAGGGAATCGTCCTTCAAGATATTAATTCCATACATACTTGCTAGTAGGTTTCAAAAATATAACTAAATTATTTCATTACGGTTACATATATAACAAAAAAGTTAGTTTTTTTTTATTAACAGCTTTAAATTATTGATTGTAAATATATGAGGTCTTATTGAAAATTGGGTTCAAAGCAAGCAAAAGCATTAAAGAAATGATATTACAAAAAAAGAGATAATTTAACGTGGACTAAACTTTTAATAACCAAACAGTTGGCATTAGTATATAAATCGGACTCCTGTGTGCGTTTTCGATTTTATGGGCCTATAAACTCGTACCAAACCAATAAAATCATACACACGTGTGTACAGATGAATGAGTGTGAGTGTGTATGGCTTTCTACTGTGTTCGCGTTCCAAATTCAATTTGCCCTTTCCGTAATTGGTTGTTTTTCAAAACTTTGAACAAAAAAATACTCGCCTTTTCAATGAGCGCTTAAAATCCTCTTTTCATTTTATTAATTACTGGAGATAATTTTTTTTTATATGTATGTGTTATTGATTCAAAGTTGTTTTTATAATTATTTATATCATCATACCTCAAAAATTGGTTCATGTACTGGTTTTTAAAAAATTTAAATACATACTTTTTTCATTCAAGTTAATTGGAAATAATAAAAGCATGCGAATAAAACTTGTGCTTCATTATAAACCAACGAGTTCTGACGTAATATTTATTAAATGAAATTAAAAATATTCCACTCGTACTAATAAACTCTAGAATTAATTATCGTGCGTAGGATTTTACTCTGGTTTTCCATAAAGTCATTAAAATATCGAATCACTCGTTTTGTACACATTGTTTAATCGATATATTTAATTCGTAAGTTGACGGTATTTAATCATTTGCTCTAGTACTAGAGTACGTTCTATTGCCAACAGAAATATCTGTTTTGAAAAGTTGTGTGCATATAACGTAAGCTTGTAGAGAATAATAAATTCACAATAAAGAAAAAAAAAAACAAAATTCAAGCTTGATAAAATTAAATGCGTTCCGTAGAAGGAAATGATCCAGCAAGCCTATCGAATGCATTACATTAGACTTGCTCCCTTTTTGGCAAAGACGGCGCGTGTGCGAATGTGTATGTTAGTCGGACAAAAAAGAACTATTCATATTCGACAATCCGGTCTCTCCTCTACCCTCTTGTAAACAAGTCCCATACACAACGCACTCACTGCTGTGTAGTGTGGAGGCAGTCGGCGAGGGGTTCTCCTCTTGGCATCGCTCTTTTGAAGCAATTTCATTGCCGCTAAGGCTTTCCGGTTTAAAGGAGGCCCGCACGCCGAGGCGCTGCTATGCGTCACTACCGAAATTATTCCTTTCAGCGGCCGAAATGCGTTCCACATTTGAGCAATGTACCAGAACAGAGAGAAAACGAGAAAAAAAAACTCAAGTTGAAATTGACATGCGAGCTTACTTGATAAAAGTATGGAAGGGTGTGTTTTGCCCTTTTTCACTGGAGAAAGTTAATTATGAAATTCGCCTTTATTTCTCAAGTATTGCATTCCAGACTTTATTCGAAGAAAGTTTCACTTCACTCTTTTATACGTATATGATGTTGTTCAATTACTTTAAAGGTTGTAATTAACTTGTAATAATAATTTTTGAAAAATGTACTTTTGTACAAACATTCGTAACTTCATTAATTAAATATGGCGTAATATAAAACAAGCTTTGAAATATGATTACTTTCATCAAACACTGACAGAAAACCAATTATGTAATCATTTAATTTTAACTGCGCATAATAATATATTTGCCAAGGATCAAAGTAATATATCCCATCATTTCAAATAATAAATGATTAAGCTGTGAAAAATGTATTTATTATCAACAATTAAAATTTATGATTTTCATTCCACACATATTTTTTTGTAAAATGCAACGTGCTGCAATTTTCCAAACTTGTATTATATCAGCTATCAGACCAGAAGATATCCCTCGGTTGTCTGTGGTATATTTTGATAAATGACCACTAATAAATTAGCAGCACTTGTCTTCAATCCCTAAACCACACATAAAAACCAATAAATCGCGGAGGGGTCCAAAAATTTCAATAAAATTCCATTTCAATGTCTGCTGCAGTCTGACTAACATAATAAATCTTGAAAAATGCATTCCTAATCCTAGATAAGATGGAAAGGTGTGGTCAAATTTAATAGAATGCATACTCCCCCTGACAAAGTGTCCGAAAAAGATGAAGAATACATTTCCGTCACGCCGTAGTTGTTGCTGCATTGATGTTATAGAAAAAAGCCCTGCTGAAATGCGCCAGACAAACCACCGCGTCGCGCCGCACCGCACCGCACTGCACCGCGACGACCGCTCTGAAATGTATTACATTATTTATTCAATTTGTATTTATGAATTTATATTGGTAATATTTCTTGTACGTCGGTACACATGCGTCGACCAGTATGTCAGACGAAGTAATTCCAAATATATTATCCCTCTGCAACATGTATTATACATAAGAAAACTTATACACCATCAAGGACTGACCACATGCTACCGAGCAGTAAATCCGAATTCGATAGACCGTCATAAAAATGTGTAATCAATTTTTAGAGTTGCATTTATGGCGGATATAAAATGACATAACTTTTATTTAATTTGGTTGCAATCGCATTCTATTACTGTTTTTTTTTCTTCTTCCTTTCTCATCAAAATAAAAGAATATCCGAAACCAGGACCGTAGTCAGCAGGGTTGACAATTTCTTAAATATATATTTGTCGATGAATATGCATATTTCTCGACTAAGAACCCTGTACTATAACAAATACATTCCCAGATTTACATTAGCATTAATGATCGCTCCACTACACATTCAATCAGATTTCAAGCCGTGGAACTCGATCCAATAAGTTAAAAACAGTGAAAATGTCATGCTCACTACTGCATTGTTAAAATACAAGAATGCGGAACGTATTGGAACAAATATTTGATTCCGACTTAATAAAACGAACCCTCCTTTTCGGTCTGTTCTTTTAAATTATGTGCATCAGTTGGGGTGGCGGAAAATCTTTTGACTTGAAATTGTAATATGGTTGGGGATGATGTAATAGCTTGCATAGTTCGCTTTTCTTTTCGATTCATTGTCAACACAGAAAATGCGTATACTATTAAAATATTTGGCCTTGTTGTACCTTCAGGCGATGCCCATTGTTCCATTCGCATCGGCAAATTTGTTTGCTGCGTTGCACACGAGCTAGATTAAGCAACATATTTTCTGAAAAAAGTTATATTCATGTTTGCAATTGCGGTGTCACGAGTAATGAGAATTTGCATTTTTATTAACGCTTTCAGTTGTTTTTATCATCTCAGTATTGATATAATCAGTCGGAATTTATTGTAAGAATAATTATTTATAGTGTAATTTTATTTTAACATATTTCTACTTTTGGAAAATCCTAATGTTTAATAATGTACTACACTAACTTTATTTGGTAGTATATAAATAAGAATGTAAGTAGCCTGAATACTGTGGCAACTGTTTCTCTGTCGAAAGCACAATATAGAACAAATATAAAACAAAATATAAGTGGATCATTATATCGCAGCCAACCAGTGGTGGCATGTGCCTCAAATTTCCAACCAAAGTCTCGGACAATAATCTGCAGACCAGCTGCTTCGCTAAAGCTTCACCACTTCCTTCCGCAGCCCTCCTCCAAGCTTCCACTCTCTCGCTTCGAATAATTGGTTCTTCGGTTCGAATTATTTGTGCGCCTCTCTCGGTAATGTTTTTTACCCAGGGGTCAATTCTTGCGCGCGCTATGCGACGTTCGCATTAGTTGGCATTATGTCCCATCAATCATCTAGAATCGGCCATTTCTTTTTCACGAGAATTTCACGTCATTATATCCTTCTATAATCGGCTGTATAGTCAGTCTCTCGCTTCTGTCGATATACGGCCAGAATTGGAAATGGATGGTCCGGTTTCCAATCGGGGATGTACAAATATTTGACATCAACATTTTTGTTCTTTTTTTATATTCATTTAAAGTTTTATTCTATTTCCATCAATATTTACGCAATCGTCGTATTGATTGATTCCATAGTTTGCTTTAAAAATCAAGTCAAAAATTTCACTGCTATTGTATTTAACTATTTACTTATTAAAATGAAAACGATTTAGTTTGTGTTTTATTTTTAAATTTAGCAAAATAATATTAATACCACAAATTTATTTTTAATAATAAATCATATGCGTCGTTCATAAATTTTTTAAACATTTCACACAAATACATATGTAGATGAATTTTTTTCATATGAAAATCACTGAACACGATATTTTTGAAATAATGAATTGAATTTCCAACAAGGATATATACATAGCAATCAAGTGTTCTTTTAATTTTTAATGGCACATATGAGCTGTGATTCATGTACTAATTAAAGCCTTCTATATTAACCAAAGAGCATAACTAACAAGGTAATTAATCGTTATTGAACCATGGTGATGTATTCCAGTCAACAGGTTCATTGGAAATTTCAATTATTTTCTCAACGACCAGTTAATTTATGCTGATTTCTATTCTATATTTTTAAGTATTTACATTTTCCGACAATGGCGGCAAAGAAACACATTACACATATTTTATTGCTTTGAAAATGTTACTATTTATATACGAACATTTACCAAGTATTTAAATATTTAATTACGTAAATTTTAGTATCCAAAAACGGAATAAAGTATATTCGTGTATAAATATTATAAAATATTTAATGGCACTATATGTACTGCAGTATAAGATATAATAATAATACGTTGGTAGTTGTTATGATATTGTATTATATTAATTTGCAGTGCATAAATAACGATGGGTAATAATTCTCGGTCGCCGCAAAATAGACTGTTAATTTCATAAACTGAAATGCTGCGTAAGCTTCTCATATGCTGTACGGGTCGGCCGCCATGTTTAACGAAAATCCATGATTCGTGAACAAAACCCGTAGAATAATGACAATTACAAAACAAGTTTAATTAAATTAAGGTTCACTGTGGTTAATTTCATCCCGAACGTAAGCGTGCTAGCGGGTAGAACTGAAAAGGGCGTTATTGTACTGCCAGGGTATGTCCTTGTTCCGATAGCGCCATACCAACGACTGAATCCCGAAGCGTTACTAAACCAATTTTTCTATTAGCCAATTTTCATTATTGCTGATCAGATTTACTCTAATTGCAAGGATTTATCATAATTTACTTTTTGAACACAAAATTATATTTTATTCGCTACAGTTTCGACACTAATAACGCGCTTATTATTGCAATAAAATATTTATATGTCAAAAATGAAAGGATTATTCAACAAATCAAACTAATTTATATTAAAATCAATTTAGCCTCTAATACCAAATAAGTGTATAAATATCATATACTATATATAACACCCAATTATCACAAATATATGCATTGAGCCATTCTTTTTCTAATTTTTGCTCAAATAATTTTGTGTAAAAAATTATTTATTATTTTTACAATTGATAACAATTAATTTTCGAATTTATTTTTATTTGAAATAACAAAATTATATCGCATATCATGTCCCAAATGCACAGCACTGTACTATGGTATCCGATATAAAGGGGTTGATGTTTGTATGAACACAAACCGGTCATATGGATTGTCGAGCCGAAAGGCAGTATTGTCATGGGGCTTGGGGCGGTCTTAGCGCATACACCGGACTAGGAATGCGTGCCAATGTTATTAAGTCGGATGTCATGTCCACGGCTTGACATTTACGCGTTCGAAGAAACACGTGCACGTACGCCTAGATCCTTTTCTCGCACCGTATGCCTCTACGGGCAGATTAACACGGTAAGTTTTCGTATTAACCGTGGTACCGTTGATGATTCATAAAAGCTATGATTTCAACCGCCGTCGTTTCGGTTAACTAAACGCGTATATGATGCCGTTTTATTAAATCTATTAAAGCACTAGGTTTAATTAAAATTTCGTAAATGTCTGCTACTATTACATCATATGTGACCTGAATCAGTTTTATATACGATGTAAATAGCACTATTCATATAAAGTTAATTTAATGGCGGATGCATATTTTATAGAATATGTGGTTATTAAATGTTTTATTAAGAAGAAAATACTTAAATATTGTTGTGATAATAAAATTGAAATTCTCCCATAATAGAGATGTTTTCAAATAAAATATAATTATTTTTGAAATTATTTAATGCATTCGAACTGCGTAGCGCCATTGTTCGTATATATAGTGCAAATGAATGGAATGTCTATCGGATGGATGCTGTTATTTACTCGATAAGCGCTGGTGTATCCCAGAACAAAGTCATATCTTTACACAGGAACAACTGGTAAATATTGACAGCGCCATTAATTAAAATCGCAAAGTCTCCACTGTGCTCGCACATAGCCCTTTCTATTCAATTAAAGTCGTCCGATTGTTTTCTCTCCGAATGAGATAATGAATTCGAATCAAGATAGCTGGCGCGATCCGCGGGCGTTCTTCTGTCTACAGTGAACCAGCATCTCTGTACTTCCACACTCCACGTCATCATGCGTCGTCATCGTCATCATTTCGCTTGTTGCTTTGGCCTGCAGCAGGAAGAGAACACGCAACGCCGAAATGTGAACGGCACGCTGCCGTAGGGTTGGATCCCGTGTGCATTCCTAAGGTCTTCAATATCCGCCGCGCATAAACATCAAAGGAAGTCGCGTAATTAACTAATTAATTAATTATCCAAATTTTACCCTTTATTTACATAAGTAACGATGCCGTACGCAGCCAGCGACAAAACATTTAAACTAGAAATTAATTTCGAAATGTTTCACAGATGGGAAGACTAGGTCTATAGACGCATTGATGGATATTCAAAATTAAGTAAACTAATGCTTCAGTTAATTTACAACCTTAAATCCATTCATTTCAACAAAAACTAATCTAATAAGAATCATTTTAGCCATTTACAATAAAACACAAGTACTAATAGGTTCAAGATCGGATTTTTATAATAAATAATGCATCTAGACATATACGATAATGTTTAATCATATAAATATACATTCAAAATCCTACTAAAATTTGATACAGTTGGATGGAACCCTGCTGTATGTCTGAACGTGAAATAAGTCTTGATATGCCAGAAAAAAGACTATACTGGTATTTACACTATCTTGCACATCTCATAAACATCACACAAGGGTTGTACAAGCAAACATCCATATATTTTTATTTGTGGAAACATAAAATCCGAAATTGCAGGATCCAAAAGCCTAGTTCGCACAAACACAGGAAGCGCTAGCTGGCATAGAACATATCCCCCCATGTTTACCAGCAGCAGTTAGGCATGCCCACGGGGCATTGGGGTTGAGGGGGTACGTTACGAAGATGGGGGCACCGAAATGTATCGCTACGAAACATTACACGCATCTTGAACGGATCAGAACGACCTGGGTCGACGCTCTATTGTTTACTAAGCTTGATTAATTGACGAATGACGGTTCTGCGTATCACAACGGTTATATCCTGGACCTAAGCTACGCTCACAATATACTATTTAATATTGCTTAACTCTATCATTAGTAAAACCAATATTGCTATATATCTATGTATGTACTTCGAAATGATATCATAATATGATGTCATACTGGTATTTGGTATCAAATTTAATTATTTAATGGTCCGTCAAGGATCAAATTCGGGTACACTTATGTTCCTTGATGGACTGTTAGCAATTAGTAGAATAATCTAAATTTTCTAACAAGAATTTAATTAAGTCAATGTGTATTTCCAAGAGACAACGAAAATGAAAACAGGACAAAAACTTAATAGTACAAGATTAAATGTATTTTTTAATAAATTGAACGACAGTATTATAATTTATGAACACAATACTAATCACGATAACAAAGGCAATAATCAGTGTTTCTATTTGTCGAAATAATACTTATTGTCAAGCGAGGTCTCTGCTGTAATAGTACGAGGAACGTGGAAAATCAGTTTTCTTTTTGCTGACGTTATGTATGGGATATAATATGAGCACATATGTGGATTGTTCTGCGAGCTCTGCAATGTTTGTCGTAGAGTTCAGCGCTACTAGCGGACGTTATCCGCATTAACTGTAAAACAAATGCGTCTCGCTTGGCGACACTGATCGTAATTGAATGAGACTCTTGTCTACCACATGTTATCCTACATTCACATTGTGCTCCCTGTCCTCCTTCCCATTTCCATGGGGTAAAGCATCGCGATCATAATCCGCGAATTATAACCGAAATTTGCACATACTAAAGTGCTTATTCCAACAGTTACAGCATAGAAAATCTCCCACTGCTTTTTACTAAAACTGGAATTATTGGATCATAATAAAAAGGATTTCATATTTTCATATTTCGTAGACAACAAACATCGTACAAAATAATATAGAAAACTGCATTTATTAAAATTCATAGTCAATCATTAATTATATTTGCAATCTAATTAATATTAAAAATAATTTAAACCATTATGTAGCATGCAAAGAAAATCGCTCCCAAAATGATAATTTTTTTTTTGTTAACCTTTTGAATTTAATTTTATAATTCCTCGCGAGTGCAGAAATCAAAACGAATTACACGGATTTTTCATGATGTGGCTTGCTTTGTACAGTGGTACCGCAAGCAGTGTGCAGCCCGGAATAATAGGTGTGAAAGTGTGTGGGGAGACTAAAGTACGTCCCGGAAACGGAACCAGAACTTGTTACCGTTTCCCTTTGGACCTTATGTCAAGTTCTGTTCATGTCTGGTTACGTTACGCCCGTATAATTTATTAGTATTAAAAGTTTTGAATTTTTCTCAAGAAACTTGGTTGCTGCTTATGTACGTTTTACTGTACCGTGCAAAAAGCTGTACAATTTTTATTTTGTTTCTACGCTTACCACTTACCTGCTGCAGCCATGTACCGAGGAAATTACTTTTGTTGTAGTCGACTTGTTTTTTACAATTTATTAAAAAACTTTATCTATCTTCATCATCTGGTTCTAGACTGTTATCTAGAGAAAACTCTACTAGAAGATTTTCTTGCATTCTGAAACTATTCTGAAATTAATTTTCCAAAGTTGTCAAGTAAGTCGATTTATTTCACTTTTATAATAAGAAAAGTCATTTTACATTTTCTAGAAAAACGCCACTAATATGACTCGCGTAACTAAAATAAAAACTATGCATCATTTGAAACTCTGTATCAAAACAGTCTTTATATTTCCTGAAATGTTTGTTTTATAACATTGAAGTTCCCGTAGTTACAATTTTAAAATAATCGCATAATGTTACCTTAAATTACATCAATGATGGAACCCTTTAGTTGAAAACATGGTTGATGCGAATAAAAAGCTAGAATACTTTTTCATTCCAATTAAATGTTTTACGAAGCAACAAATCTTTTGCTTTTAAATCTTAAAGGCTTGTAAAGTATTCGACAACGAAGTGAGAATCAATTTTACGATTTTCTAAGTGTTCTAAAATTCTTCACGATCGTACAAGTTTTAATTAAAAAACAAAATACGACTAAAGTACTTTTAGCAACATACACTTGATACTTATACAGTACGAAACGAAAGAGAGTTAATCAGCAATAAAACAAAAAAAAGTTTAATTAAAAAAAGCATCTCCAGAGGCAGTAACATCAAGCGGGGCGACGAGGACGACACAAAGTCTTCCCCTTCAAGATTTATTTGGTGGTCAGTCGGACGGACGTACATGACCCTTCTAATCGAGACACACTATTAATCCCGTAGCCAGAAGGACTCCGGTCCTGAGTCCAACACACACACACACATACTGATAGCACAAATTTAATCTTATTACAACATCGATTTTTTCGTTGTAAACATGTTTAACAAATGCTTTAAAAAGGAACTCTTGCCAAAAACCCAACCATCCCACTTGCCATGAATGGAAACCGCTTCACAGTGTATGGCTTCGTGATCTAAAATTTCGATGCCAAGAAACTTTCATCATTTTATTTTGTATTATAAGCGTTTACATTTATCTTTTCCACCAACACAACCTTTAAAACTTGTATATTAATTGGAAAAAAAAAGAATTTCCTTCCTCTTTGATGGTTGATTGCAATTCAGGTGAAATATTTAAGTGTCAATTCACTATATAATATATCGAAATAAAATTAGTGAAGTAATTCAAATACATGAATTGAAAATTATTTAATCTCCGAAAAAAAAAAGAAAAAATTTTCTTTATGATGAATAAAACCTTTTTATGGTTATTAAATATTAATCAAATGCTTAATTCCAACTTAAAAAAAAATGTAAATTAAAATAAAAGTACTTTTTTATAAGTCCACATTGCTTTTATCAAATTAAATTTTACTTGCAACCAAAAACGAGAACCGAATCATACTTTTTTGCTTTCAAGTAGAAATTTAATCTCGAATGAAATAGTGGCAGTTCTTCTTATATCTTTGCGAACACCCGAGGCTAGTTAATAAAACAAAATTGCGAATTGATTGTCGGGTATTATTTTGTAATTCTCGCCTCTCCTCTTTTGCCTGCAGTTGGGGAACCATCTTGACTTTATTAATTAGTGACGCTGGCACAGTGCTGTGTTCTGTGTACTAGTGTATCACCCTTTTGCACAATTTTCGTTTTCCCATTATCTTGGACACTGTGCAGGCAATGTCTCGTAGAGAAAATGTTTTTTGAACAGATTGTATCTTCAGTTTTCTTGGACGGTAACTAGAATTTAGTGTTAATCACTATATCATATATGACATGCTACGTAAACTGGGGTATTACTTCTTGTTAATGTTTGGACTTATCGGTAGTTTAAAACTAATGTATCTTTCTTATTTACTCGTTTTGTCTTTAAATGAACTTACTAATAGTTAACTGCCAGATAAAAATGAAACACTAACAAGCTTAAAATATCCAAATTTGTAAATAAATTCTGAAGAATTCATTGTGCATATTTAATATTTTTAAATAAATAGATTTTTGAAAGTTTGACTTTTAGTTGAATGAAATCAATGATTTTTGAATGGTTTTCCTGCAATTTCAAATCATTATCTGATTTGTATTTTGAAATAATCTATAGCTAATAGATTGCCTGGGTAAAATATTGGGAAATAAAACATCTGTCATATATGATTAAATGACGATTCAGTTGAATCAATTCCATGAATTATAAACTTATATTTAGTAAATAATTGACGAGTTTTTATTATTCCACTATTTGTTCAAATATCACAAATTTTATATTGAATAGTTTTAAATAAAATAGAACGCATTAGTATAAAATAGATTTTAATTATTCATGTTTGAAGCATATTTAATATCAACAAACAAACATTTTAGTTCGATAGAAAAGTAACACAGATATTTCATCAACTTTTATAGTATTTATTTTTGTGAGAGAACGAGCAAAAAATTTGGAATGATATTAATTTAAAAACTTTTATAAAACACACGTCACGGTAAATTCCAATTATAGTGACAAAACCTCAGACACTAACAGTGTCCCGTCCAACAGACAGATAGACAGACAGACAGACAGAGACACAAATAAAGCAAACGACGAACATTAGTGAAAACGAGAGTTGAGTTTGTTGGTGAATGACGTATAGAAACAAAGCCAATGGCATGCCTCCTCCGTTCATTGCGAATTGTGTAACTGTACGGTAAGTTTAATTTTTGCGGTGTTCGTGAAGGGAAACCAAACCACGAGAACCGCGAGGCTCGCTCCGTAGTCTGTTCTGCACCCCGGGCGTATTACAACTTATATAGTTTTGGTATATTAAGTTTCCGACTGTGATTATCTAGGGACAAGTTTTAGGTCTGCGATTATGCAGCATACTGTCTTCAGGGAAGGATATGTTTATTCTCAGTTCCGGTTCCGGAGATTTGCCAACAAATATTGTTCCACCGCTACGATAATAATATACATTTCAATATATCTTAAAATATTTTGATTTAAGCACGATTTAAATTATTATTACCCAAAATGCATTTTATACTCTATATTTAAACATCTTAAAACATTTAAAAAAAACAGTGAAATATCCAACAAAGATAGAATATATAGAATAATATATAACACTGCAATCTAGTGTGAATTAATTTTCCAGTACGGTCCTGATAGTGATTTGCAAATTTGCACCACAATGTTACCGCCAAAGGCTAAGAACTTGATTAATTCTATTTCATATATATAACTTTGATGCATACGCAAATCGGATGCCTTTAAAATAGAAGTACACAAAATTGTTTTATTCAACAAGAAATTGATTTCCATCCCACTCATCGTGATATTCCAAGAAATGGCATTTACCTTGTTTGTCTTCAGGAGAAGCCATTACTATACAAACTTTACCGAGAAAAAGGCTATACAGAAACAATATTAACTTAAACATCATATTTCTTGAAACATTTAGTTGTTTAAATAAATATTTCTATTATTTAGTATTTAATATTCTATATAGGCATGTATGTATGTATCTATCGTATATGATATTCATTAATAATTATGTTAGTGTTCTACTGTTGATTTGATGTTTAAAATAAATTGAAAACTGTTATTATCGTTATTCAACAATGTGTTTGATTATAATTCCGGCATTCATGAATTTATGTAATTATCCAGGGAACAATTCAACATTTGAAGGATATTAACTCTATTATGGTGCTAGCTATATACAATATTATATGTGACGTCATAACGTATACTGATTATGACACACTGACTCATATTTACAACATTTCGTGGTGTCAGCATTACCACGCCCTCAGTAGCAGAAGCAGAAGCAGGAGCAAGAGCAGCAGCAGCCATATATAATACTGGTGTTTCCATCATTCGGCTGCAATATATATTAATCCAATGGGCGGTGTTTCGCACCCGCCGCGAGTAGCGAGATGTGGTCCATCATTTTTGTGCTCGACGCGACGTCCGCTTTTCGTAACGGCGGTGCGGTGTTACAGTGAAGCTTGTACGTGGCGCCGACATATCGATTTACAGACATTTCGACGCCTGCTTCGGATCCCGGCGGAGTCATCGCCGGTGGCCACTTGATCCGATACGTGCTGTCTAACGCAGTTGCCCATGCTGACTTCGCCATCATCGCCACCGACACCGCCGCCGGTCGAAGGGCAATGCAGTAAAATCGTAAACATGCCTTCCACTCCGCCACTACTGCCATGTTCCCAGTCAGGAAATATGGCGTATTCGAAGAAGAATATCTGCTAGCTATCGTTTATCCTATAGATATAGGTGTGCTTCTATGCGTATCTCTCTGTATGCGTGTGTGTGTGTATGTTAAAAAAGAAGATTCGAGTTTTCTTTTATAAAAACGTATGCACATATACGAATACATATTTTTGGAATGACGTGTGTTTGTGTGTATGAGCGCTCTATAGTCTAAACGGCTGAAAATATTCTTCAAAATTATTTGGTGGAGTTGCTTAATAATTTACGGTTTTCGCCAAAGTTTATAAATAAAAGCAACACTGAATCATTTAAAAGCTAATAATTTTATGCTACATTTATATATTTTATAAGAAATCCCATTGAGAATGTAAATAACTTAGAAAATAGCGATGTAGGTACTTCGTTTACGAAACGATCAAATTGTAGGATAAATTGCCATTTAGTACATAAATATTTCGACATAACTCTGTCATTCTGCATGAATATGATGGCGCAGAGTAGCCATTACGCTGCCAATGTGCTTTTATATGTACCGCAACCAGAAGGTTAAATACAGCGGAATCGGAGGGAGCGACAACGCAGGATGCGTTGTTTTGTTCATTTTGTGGAGCGCGTGGGTTATCATGTACCTGAATACTGTATATGTATAGGTATACACGTTCAAATTATCCTGCACTATTATATATATAATATAAGCCGGTATAAGAGTGAGCGAGTGAGTGCAGTGTTACCACCATCAAACAAACTTTGAGGTAATTACTTTGTGGTTTCATATTATGCAACATCGTGCTACTGTCACGACAAACAACACTTTGAGTACTAGTGCTTCCTGATGAGCTTTTCATCAACTTTACCATTGTTTAATTTTTCTCAAATAGCAGAATGCAAATGACTAAACGCATTATCTCATATGTTATCTTATTACTTTCAAAATATTTCAAAAAATGAATTTGCAAAATATATTTCACTACACACTATTTTAATTATTGATATTTCCAACGTTAGACAAATCTTACATTAACTACTGATTTATAAATAATTTATGAAAACTTCGGTGAATATAAATTTTGTTTGTTTATTGATGAATTAGATAAGCAAATCCATCATTTAAATATATAATAAATAACATATAGGAAATGAATAATCAAACATTGGAAACTGCACTATGTGAAATAGTAGACTGCACAAACACGGTTGAAAACACATTGTCCACATCAAATAGCACAAGCGATATCTGTGTTTATTCAACTATATATATAACTTTTAATTAACGTTGTTTGCACAGACATATCATATAACTAGTTAAATAATGCAAAACGTCACTATTTCCTTTCGATTGTCACAATTACATCCATTTCAATAATATCTCATATTTAAACTATAAACAATAATATATATATATGCTTCTAATGCACAGTTTCAAACTTGTACACAATTTATATTTAAATGAATTCTATAGACTCTCATTTCTAATTAATGTATGCCAATCGATTTTAATGAATTACAAATATTTTTTATTTTATTGAAAATCTTTTTTTTCAAATTGTTAAATATATTAATTGTAAAATGTAATTCATATTAAATAAAAACAAATCTTGGTTGGATCCAACAATGTAGAAGTAAATATGTGTTATGCAGATTCATGAAAATTAGAATATCTAATAAAACTAACATGATTTTATAGTAGAAATTGGATTATTATACATTATGTGTATACATCGTAAATTCGATAGAATCGTCTGTTTGTGAATAACGAGTTAAATTTAATTATAGCGAAATTTCTATTTACTGTATTATTTGAGTTTCATTTTAAACACAGTTACTGTGAAACCGCATTTGATTAGCATTCTACATTATTTGCTAATGTACACACACACACACACACACACACACAGATAAAATGTTTAATATTCTCATTTAACGCGATGATTATATAAATACACACTTTATTAAAACTGCATACGTCCTAAACTATAAACCATTTTCACACATTAAACTACTATTAAAAATACATGAATATGAGCGAATTCTAACTAATTTCCATAAACATTTTATGATGAATTGCGAATCAGAACTAATTAATATGGCACGCGTTTCATATTATAAAACAATTATTTGATTTTTTGTTTGTTTTAATTCCATTTTTTAAGCTTAATAATAATTGATGAAATGTTTTAATAAGACATTTATTTGAATAAGTATTACAACTATGATTTGAATACAATAATTGAAACAAGTGTGCTTCACAGTTATTTGATTTAAAACAATTATTAATTGTATGTGAACTTATAATGGAAGCAAATTGTAAATTAGGAATAATATGGGTATGAATGAACAGTTAGAATTCGAATAATGGCAAACGCAAATATATATGTATATATTGAGGCGTTAACTTAAAGTTATCGGTGCATTTTAGAAGTTGAAATAATCACACTTTAAACACGTCGCCAGATGTGATACCCGTAGATTTAATTAAATAATTTCGAGAGCTCGGATTTTGAGCACTCGGAGAATTATTATGACGGATAAACTCGGCAAAGTCCTGGCCCGTTAATATCAGGTTTAATTTAGCCTCGGCGAACTGTAACGGGGTCCATTGTCGGGAACAACCAGTAGTTCGCAATTAGTAATTACTGATATTACTCGGTGTGGGCTGTAACACGGAATACAGCAGCAAGCGCAAAACGCGCGGGTTTAAAGAGCTCCATAGAGAAGGGTTAATTGTTCCATATTCCGTGTGGCACCGCCACTGTATCCACTCTATCGTCGTTCGCTCAATAAATACATTCGCATACATGGAAATCATTCGCTTTATACTATTTGCAAAAAAAAAGGCATAATTACATGAAATTCACTTCCCTTTCAACGTCTAGTCACTTTTAGCTCTTTCAGCGATAATGACCCAAAATCGTAACTAAATATACATACCTATTCCCATCAAATGGAGTGGCAGAAAACCATTTACCATCAACTCAATCTATACAAACTTTTCTAGATTCGGTAATAATAATAATTTTAACACTTGATTAGTTTCACATATAGATATTTATTGACGTACGTTTCGACCTTTCGGTCATCATCAGAAATGATACACTAGTATATACTAGTGTATCATTTCTGATGATGACCGAAAGGTCGAAACGTACGTCAATAAATATCTATATGTGAAACTAATCAAGTGTTAAAATTATTATTATTACCTATTAAATATGTTTCATCAAGTGCCCACCAAACAAACTTTAAATTTAATTTTCTAGATTCATTCAAATTTCATCCACATTCTAGCTTATTCATAACTTTACGTTCACGCAATTCATCCTCAATCATACTTACCCACTGATTTCGAGAACGACCCTATGTAAATCTCCTATATAAAATAAAGGAATGTAAATATTTCAAAATAAAAATTAGATATTGATTTCATATAGTTTTTGTGTATTGTATATTAACAAAGTAATGTAAATCGGATGAGATGTGTGCATATGAAAATTGACAAGATCTGAACACTCCCCAATGACAGCTCTATTACTGTTTGCAATTGGATGTTGCGTGACTTCGACACACGCACAGAGAAATGACCCCCCATACAATCCATGCCGTTGGGTCGTTGACGGCAACCGTGTCCCCGCAAGCAACATTGGCCCACCTCGTACACTTCTCGCCCCCCCTCACTACACATTTCGCACCCGATTAATCAAAGAGAGCGAGCCGTGATAACACTCTCACAAAGTAAACTGTACTCTATGGCAGTAGAATACAAAAATTGTTGATCAGATAAATATTCCGTAAAATTATTATAACTATCATAAATTTATTTAGACAAAATAATATTTCTAAAGGATGCTATTATATTTCTGTCTTTATTTTATTTTTTTGTTCAGGCATTACAAAGAAAAAAACTATTAAAAAGAATTGCAAATTGTACATATTCTGGTTGTGTGAGTGCAAAAATAGCCATGATTAAAACAAATGGTTCATCAATCATAATTTCATTTATCAGATTCGAACTGGCCATCATGGTCTCTGGCCACCGGCGTCTGTCGGCCGTTAATTACACTCTTGCATTGACCGTCGGCCAAGCAACAAGAAGATGCACAAGGCAAAGCAGAGTGGAAAATGAAGAAGGAACGGAACTATGATGGAACCGCCCCTACGGCGGAGTCCTCTTGTCGTATGTAATCATCAAAGGACCCACGCACGAACCCGTACCCAAATTACCACCTTTGATCCGCGCCGTTGTAAAATGTTTAACACTATCATTATACCGACCCCCTGACGTGTGTGTATGATCTACGCTTACTAACAAGGTCCGGCAGATGTTGCCCAGTCAGTAGCAACTTGGTAATAAGTATACTTTCTTACACGAATAAATATATTTGAATAAAGAAACGATCTATTTTGAACTTGATTTTCGTTAAAGGCGAGTAACGAAAGACCTCAATTTAATATATATTTTACCTAGCAAATTGTATTAAGCCTGCATTTTTTTTACAAATAAATAATATTTTTTTAATTTCATTAGAATATTATATCGAAGATAATTAAAAATTATTTAAAATTTAATTAATATTAATTTAAAACTTTTTTTTATTGAAATTTTCATTATATAAACCTAAACCCTGTGCATATATAAAAGCAGCGAACGCGAATAAAATGAAGGTAGAAACTAATTAGAATTACGTTATATCCTATTAATATTTATCAGAAAAAAACTAAATAATTTATTCCTTACAATCTTTTCATTTTCATTTCCCTTTTACGCTATGTTTACTTAAATAAGCTATAAATATTTTGATCTCTCACAGCCGAGATTATTCAGTGACCAGAGATTGTTTTTTTTTTAAATTATCTGAATACGTAAATTCTAATTCAACTGCATTGAGGTCATAATTGTGCAAGAAGAAGATGTATTTCTTGTAAGAAGTAGTACGCTGGCTCAAGCAACAACCAATATAAATAATTTATTAGTTGTTCATCTAGGAGAGCAGATTCGATTCGTCCACCAGGATATGCTTCAGTGCTTTATAAATAATTAAACGCTATCCGAACAGATTTTCTGTCGGTTCTCGTAAATTCACTCACTCAATTTCCTGTGTTGTCGGTGGCTGTCGGCTTCCGGCGTTCCACCGCGTCGCGCCTTGAATCACTTCCGGTCAAACCTGCACTAAGAACCATCCCCCAATTCCTCACAGAGTACATTCTGTAAACAAGAAAATGCACAAGAAAACTTCACTTTGGCCAAATTGAACATTTATATCATAAATCATTTAATTCCAATAGTAGAAGTGAGTACATAAATATTAAATGATTAGTATCTTATACGAAGTAATAAGTAAAAATTATAATCATGATACAATTCGTTTTCTAGAATTTTACGGAAATACCCTTGGACCTTCCCTGAATCTAAACGATAAGAATTTTTTAAGTAATATGTTTTATTAAGTGATATATGATTTTTATTATGGTTTACATTTTCAATATAATTTATTGACAATCTACGTGTTTTTGTACTATAGTTATTTTATATATCGCGGGTCATTTGGATCTTTAGTAGTTGCACGAGTCCGACACGGGTCGCAGCACTATAACGCTCTCTATCTCTGTCATAGATTTACATTGCTTTAGTATTCTTAACTGTCAATTATATTCTGTCATTTTCGACGTTTAATGTTTTATATAGTTAGTATATATATTTGTAAATATATTAAATAAATGGATATTTTAAGGGCTGAAATAGCAAAAAAGAGGAAAGAGTTGGAGGATACTGCCATGGTTGTATGTATAGGTTAGGTTTCTTTATATTCCTTATAATTAATGTAATCTTAACTTCTAGACAAGTAGTAAGAAATATTTTAAAAGAGGAGAACTAGCAGCAGTCGAAAGAGAGCAATATTTAATTAAATATCCTGGTGCAGTTAAAGTTACTAAAAAGGACAAATCAACGGAATCTAAAGGTATTTGTTTGAGAAAAATATTCCCTGTAAAATTATATAAATATCTATACATTGAAGATGCTCCTATTCTTCTTATGCAGATACATCAGAATCTGATCCTGGTTCTGAAACCACAACACTACCTAGAAATGAGGTTATGCAACGATTACGAGAACGTGGAGAACCGATTTTATTGTACGGTGAAACGGAATTAGAAGCATTTAGGAGATTACGACGATGCGAAATTCTTCAGCCGGAAGTCAATAGAGTAAGCGACACTAAATTTTGTTGGTTATTTTTTTATTTATTTGGATTTATAATATTTTAGGGATTTAGAAATGATTTTCAAGAGGCTATGGAAAAAGTGGACCAAGCGTTTTTAGACGAGCTTTTAGCAACTGGAAGTCAATCGCAAGAATCTGCAAACTCTGCTGATAGCGGAACTGAATTAACATACGAAGACATCAAGCAAATGGCCAAATCGATGGGTCGAGGAAATCGGGAATTGGATATGAAAGTGATTATGTCATTTTTACAAGTATGTTTGACTATCGTAATTTGGGATTGGTCTACATTTCTTATATGTTCTAGTTTTTGTTGAAAATGTGGGGTGAGCAACTCAATAATCGTACATCTGCAGAAAAATTGGGAACTGTGGGTAAAATGCTTGGTGCTACATACACTCAAACACAAGTCTATTTAAAACCATTACTACGAAAATTAAAGAATCATTCCTTACCTGAAGATATTTCCGATAGTTTAACAGAAATCGTCAGACATTTGTTGAATCGACATTATTTAATGGTATATATATTTTTAATTTTTCAACAGTTGTTACAACTGCTTTATTTTATGAAAAATTTGTTGGTTAGGCAAGTGACGCTTACCTCCAAATGGCGATTGGTAACGCACCATGGCCGATCGGTGTTACTATGGTAGGTATTCACGCACGTACTGGTCGCGAAAAAATCTTCTCAAAAAACGTCGCTCATGTAATGAACGATGAAACTCAACGCAAATATATCCAAGCTCTAAAACGGCTAATGACGAAATGCCAAGAATATTTTCCAACCGATCCATCAAGATGTGTAGAATACCAAGCATTTGGCTCGTTGACACAATCAACCAATAATCAATCATAAACACAATAATAATATGTATTTGCTTGTATCAAGTATTATTGTACATAGTAATATTAACAACGATCACCATTCGATCTTTAAATAATAATTTAGACTAATTTCACTAAAATTATTATTTACTATTTTTACCGTGTTTTTGTCCCAACTCAGCTGACTTTAAAGCTGCAGATTCAACTGCATCCATCAACGAACCACTATAAAATTAATTTCAAGATTTTAATTTCATACATAAATATCAAATAAATTAATTAAAATGTATATTACCGTAAACCTCCTCGTTCAAGCGCATGTATTCCTGTTATAGTCGTTCCTCCAGGTGAACACACTTCATCTTTTAAAGTACCAGTGTGTTTACCAGTATCTAACACCATTTTTGCAGCACCTAATACTGTTTGCGCAGCAAGTTGTATCGCCATTGCTCGCGGAAGGCCCATTTTCACACCCCCATCCGATAACGCCTCAATTACCGTATAAACCTACATACATATTTCTTTCGAACATTTTCAAATCTCAAATTTCGTATTTAAAAATTAAATTTTTTCCATCAAGTAAATTGAATTATAAAAGTTAACTTACAAAAGCTGGTCCACTACCGGCTAATGCACCAATAGCATTCATCATAGACTCAGGAACTAAATTACAAATGCCCGAACTGGACAAAATCGTTTCTACAATTTTAATATCATCTTCCGTAGCCTTTTGTCCTGGGCAGTAAGCAGTACACCCTTCACCGACCATCATCGGTGTGTTGGGCATACAACGTATAACTCGAGATCCCTCAAAACCAGCTAAAACCTACCAAATATATCGAATTAAATCAAAATATTTATGTAAATCGCGCGCGAAATATTACGTTTTCTAATGAGTTTAGTGTCATGCCAGCTAATATCGACACGAACAGTTTGTTGGCGACTTTATGTGGATTTGTCATGGTTTTGTAAATATCGGACACGGCAGCAGGGAGAATATGTGGTTTAACTGCTAAGATAATTAAATCTGCTTCTTCTGCAATTTTTCCATTTTCCGTGTAGGCGTTCACACCCATTTTCTTCCATTTTGCAATCGTCGATGCGCTTGGAGAACTTATATATATTTGAGATGGTTCGACTAGTCCTATATAATTAAATTCATATTTCAATCAATAAAAATAGTACCAAAATATAAATAAATCGAATTTTAAACAATCAGATTAATAAATTAGATTTTTACATGGTGAGGGAAGCTTAAGCATATAATCCAATTTGTTGTTAGTAATACTACGTTAATTAAATTTCTTAATACGGTATCAAAACTAAATTAAAGTTATTTTAGGTTATGGTTGTAATTTGCTATATTTAGACTCGAATTTTTAAGATTTTTGTTTATATGCATGTGAAAATAGCTAAGGATTAAAAGAATGACGTTATCAATAATATTTCCTATCGTAGGTGTTTTAGGAACAATATCAATTTATATATTTGTGTTTATGATTAGTTAACGTATTAAGCATGTAATTATTTACTTTCTGATTATCATAAATAGATTGTAATTAGGTGATGATAAATAAAGTCTATATTGATTTAGTAGATATAACCTTTTCGTTTCAATCCTTCACAAATCGCAGTTGCCATGTTTCCGCCTCCAATGAATCCGATCTTCAATTTTATCTTTTCCTCAGCCATCTTAACTAAAATAAAAGATTATTAGCTTTATATCCATAAGCGAGCATATCAACTAGTTTTGTTATACTTAAAAATATTAAATCACACACTGGTAGTAGCCCTTTCTAAACTTCTACAAACCAAGCAACCCACAATGTAAGTGTCGAAACAGAAATGGGCAAGGAAAGGTGGAATGTAATGGCTAATATCCGCCCGCGAGCTATGAACTAATTTCTAACTTGAATTTGTAACCTTCTTATTATTCTTATTTAGTATTTTTGTACTGTATTGAAATGTATTAAAAAGTATTGAAATTTCGTATTGTAATCACTTCTTTAGAAGAGAAATTTCGACGATAAAATAAATGTTGTTTTTAATATTTCGTTGTTTAATTTGCCCAAATATGTTATTTGGTATGATGCAAGTTTTCAACACATTTTCACTACATTATTCATGTATTAAAAGATTAATAATTACTATAGATTCCATACCCACCGATAAAATGTGATAACGTGTCGAATTATGTTAATCTGTAACTTGTAATATTTCATCATTTAAATAAATGTTAAGAAATGCTTAGTTTAAATTGGGTAACATGTTTAAGTTTTTTAACTTGATAAAGAAACGTTTAATTTGATTAAAAACCAAAAAACAAGAAATGAACTGGGGATATATTATTATGTTAAGTATGTATACAATACATGTTAATTAAAGAGATTTTAAAAATGTAGACGTACATAGGTGTCTAAAGTGCACATGTTTTTCATATTGCATAGCGCTTAGTAGTTTTTTTAATTCGAATGTAATAATATTAATGATTGAAAGCAATATATAAATTGACATTGCAAATTTTATTGAATTTAGTACATATAAAAAGAGAAAACAATATAAATTAAATAATTCATATTACAAAAATATATAAAAATTAATTAACAATTTCGAATTGACAAATTCTAAATTGTATAGCTGTTACTCAAGCAAGACATTTTATAAATATTTTTGAACTAGGAAAGATAATGAAACTACGTCAGTTTGGAAAATAAGATATTATTAATGCTAGCATTTTCCTTTTTAATCTTCCTCTATTCGATATTAATATAAACTATTGGAAAATACAAAATTGAAATGGTGATTTTGTTACGTAATCATAACTTTTTACTGATATCTATGAAATTCTATGAATTTGGGAATACATACATAAATCATATTTAATGTTCAATACCACATTGATTATTTCAATTTGAACCAATTTCTCATTTCTAAGAATGCATTTATACGTGCATAAAATAATGTACCCTATTAAACAAAAAATTGAAATTTTATTTATTTCGATAGTGAGAAGGTAAATCCTTGATTGAATTTTAGAGTATAAATAGTACGATTAGTTCTGAGAAATTATATATTGCGGATGTCCCTGATCTAAGTCATTTTCATAAACTTATTAGCAGCATTAAAAATCCGTAATCCATTTAAGTAGCGTATATCATTGCCTTTAAAAATCTCAAGACAATTCAATAGCAAAAAAGGCAATCGAAGCCGAGGTTAATTTACCGAAATTAGGGCAACGATCAACCCTAGCAAACATGACTCACCTTATCAAAACACCAATTAGTCCCGAGTGAATGTTTTATAATCATTACTTGTCGACAATATCGGGGGAGGACATTGCAAAGAAATCACCTCGATTCAACTAAGTAAACCGCAACAGCATTGACAAACAGACGGGCTTCAGTAAATCTGAACGCGTTTCGGGTCACCTGTTCAAATAACAAGAGCTTTATTGGTTCTTTGCCGTAAATTCATTCTTTCTGTACCACCTCCGGCAATGTATTTCTTCTTACATACATTAATAGGATCTTTCAGCTTACGATTTGTCACTGGCTATACGACCTTTGTACTAATAGATTACCAAATAAATTCTCACAATTTTACAAATTGTGCAACTACGTTGATGGACTTTTTGTTAATTATATGAACCACTGTTAACGTTGCCCAATTGAAAACTGATTCACTATTATGAGAGAACTTCATGGTCATCTTGATAACGGACGTTCCGCATTTCAAAAATTATTTAAATATTTACGCTTTTCATTTATAAAAAAAACGCATTCATTTCGTTTTTAAAAAATTCACCCACGTATTCCGAGTCACAGAAAGCGATTTAAACTTTACATTTTTTCTAATTGGCCAGAGCCCTGGATTTATCTATAGAAGCAATTTAATGCCAAAGGCCTCAATAGACCTTAAGTCAACCTTAATACAATTTTGCTGTAACACTATCGAATTGTTTGTCTAGCAATAAAAATATTTCATGATAAATAATACCGGAAAAGACAAATAAGTGGTTCAATGTAATATATGACTACGTATCCCTAAAGTGTGTCACTAGCAATTTAATAAAATGTCTATTTCGTATCGCCCTTCTTTAGCAGCCTTCAAGCGTCGTCTAGGTCGCTTAGGACGTAGCAGCATACGTGTACTTTACCTGCTATACTGACTGCTGGTTACTGGAATAATATTGCTCTCACCACGGCATGGTTTCGCGCTCGCCGGAGGTGGCTTGGTGGTTCGAGCTACCTTGGCCGCGTACATGGTCAGCGTCACTTTTGATGGTTACCATTCCGCTATATAACGCGGAAAGCACCCGCCGCTACTGTTGTAGTGTATCCGGTAACGTGCCAGTTCAGTTCGGTTCCGTTCGACAATTTGTTCAAGTGTTTTTTTAACTGTTTTTTAAACAACCCACAAACCAAATATTCATCATGAAATTCGTAAGTTTTTAACTCCTTATTTCAATTACCACCAATGGATACAATAAGTGAAATAAACTCTTTTAAATATTACGTAATTTTTTATGGGAAATCTTAAATACTATACATTTAGTGACATTAAATTTTAGGAGTACATTTTTTTAATTTTATTAATTGTACCAAGAATAGTGAAATTTCGACAGTTAATTTATAAATTTATTCAACAGTGACATTAAAAATAAATATATTTTTTATATTAATACTATTTAGATTGCTTTAGATTACAAATAGTGGTGCTAACAGTGTAAATTATCGTTCTTTTTTGTACCCCAATAAATTGGTGTTAAATTTACAAAATTATAATTGTGTTTCATTACTGATGTTATTTATTTTATAAATAATGAATATATACAATCATGTATATAGAATTTTAACATAATATTGTGTATTTACTTTATGGGCATATTTATTTAATTCGAAAATTTTGAGTGTGTATGAAATACTCTAAAATAACTGAATTTCAGCTCGAGTTTTAAAGATAATATTATATATGAATAAATTTTGTTATAAAAATATTAAATCTCAATATTTCACACACGAATAATTACCTATATTGACCCACAATTCAATTTAAAATACACATTTGCAAGTGATTATTAAATTCAGGAAAACTGTATGCGAAATTAGTATCGAATAATTATGGGAAATAGTCAATTTACCTTCTTTCATATTTTTCAATCAGTCATGGTAGATTGCACTAAGTGAGGGCAATAGTTAAAAGAAAAGAGTAAAATGGCGCGAAAATAAGTGTGTTGAAAGTTGTGTGCCTGGTGCAAAATTATACTCTATAAATTGATTACGGAACAAAAAAAAATCCTTACCAATCAATATGTTTCCATGGCACCCGTGTGATATGGTACAATGAAATATTGGGTAGTGACCCAAATCCAAATAATTTATCAAAAATTAATGCATTTACAATAAATGTGACTAAAAGAAATTTTGACAGAATTTATTAAAAAGTTACGTTTTAAAAAGAAAAGTTTGAAATGTAATTAGACAAAATGTGACCCACTTATTTAGTCAACCAATATTGTGTTAATTTTCAAAAAATCAAGGTTTTAAACAATATATATATTTATGTGTTCTCATTGCAATATATGTTAAGAAATATCAAAAAAATGTGTTAAACTTCCCACATGCATATAGATACGTGCAAAAAAGTAACTGAATTTATTTGGCTATGCATGAAGTTACAAAATAAATAACGCAACTGTACTCAGGAAAAAAGTAATTATTAATTGAACATTTAATAAACGTATATAGCATTTCAATCACTGAAAATGAACAAGCAATACTGCAAAATCATTTAATGTTTGTCTAGGGATTTTTTTTGTAATGTTCGCAACTCAGTTGTTAGTACTACCTTTCCACACTCATAAGACGTAATCAAACGATGGTAATGCTCTGTTGATTTTACTATTCTTATATGTTTGTGATAATAGGGATACCGCTTTCACTCGATTATATTTTGAAAACCGACTAGGCACGATTATTTTTGTAACTTTTGTCCATATTGTCTAAACAAAACTAATAATAAAAATATGCATCATTCGGTTTTCATTTGCCACAAATGTAGAAATTCCGTGATTCATTATGTTATCGAAATATTATCTTCATTTCAAAATTACCAAATCCATTCAAGGCATTTAATTTAGTTCCGTTTCCGATAGTATTCAAGTGTTTAAACAAACAAAATTTTAATCAATTTTACAATAATAAATTTAACTTATAATACCAGACGGTGATCTACTATCTCTGCAATTCTAATTAAATACGAACTCTACCAAATATTAAATAAACATTGAATTTTAAATGGGCTAATACGCCATACGCATACATTTTTAAAAGGGTCTATTTTACCTTTTTAGTAACCTTTTTCGATAATCTAATTTATTTATACATGTAGCTTCAAAAAGAAGAAATAATTTATTACGCAGACAAAAATTAGTCTAATACTTAGAATTTAAAAAAATAAATCTGGCCTTATGTATTATATATTAATATTAAAAAAAAACTATTTGCAAATTGAAAAATAAAAGTAAAACTTCTAATATCGAAATAAATTAACATTAAATTAACCGTTAAACGAAAACGAAGGTACATAACTCAACATTGTATTCTCAAACTGGACTAAATTCCTGAGCTCACTCGTATTGAACGAAAGAATTAACATTTTTTACCGAAATTTTTAATGATTGTTGTAACACGTATACTTTCCACTAGCAGATGATACTAAGTTTCACTCTTTGTAAGACGTGTTTATGATTGTTGTCTCTTCGCAGTTAACATATAGTTTCACTTCGTAATAATTGTGCTTACAGCATTTATGCGCCATCGACAATAAATTCATTCATCAAATAAATCAAACGCGGCGAATGTTCTACCGTACAGTTTTTTTTCTTCTTAATGTTACTTGCATTGTTAAAATGTAGAAAATATATCATTCACGCACTGAATTCACGACTAGACATTTCAGATTGCCATAATCAAAGATTTCTTATTCTACACATTGAAAGAAGTTATATTGGAAATATTAAAATATTTTGAATTATTTTCAGTGAAATATTTCTCATATATTATATCGATGAAAAGCTTAGTTTTAATTTGTAATTATGCTTTATTTTTGATTATTTTAAATTAAGTATTCGATAAATTAAATTTCAAGGGTATCTATAGGAATCTAGGTAAACTAATGCAGTTCTACTATCGATTTTTGAATGTCTGTAAATCCACTTACTTCAGTATTTACAAGGTTAAGTACAAATTTATTTTTGCTACAACTTACTTTCTTTTATATACATATACCTAAGTGTTCGCGGATTTTTTTTTTTCATATTGCTTTTAATTAGTGTTTAATATAAATAAATACTATATACAAGGATCATAGGCTACGTACAAACCAGTTTCTTGTGAAATGACTTTGAAAATGCATTTGAACTTGACATTATTTAGAAGTGATTATTCAAGCACAGATTTCTGCAAATACGTCAAGAATTTATTTCACACATTTTCTTGACATTACAAAGAAGAACTTTGACATTTAATTCCATTTAATTCCCCAGCAAAAAGATATAAATGAGTCTAATAGAAATATTTGGTACCTGATGTAATTTTTACCGAATGCGATTCGAAATTTTCGAAAATGTAGAAATAAATAAGCTGATATTCATAAAAAATTTCTAAAAATAGTTTAATTGTTACTATTTATAATCTATAAAATTACTTTAAAATACCGGTAAATGTCTTGATTTGAAAGTTTTATTTCAAATTTGGGTACTAGCTTAAAAAGCATTTGACAAATTTTAAACCAATAAATATGATTAATTATATTTTTTATATTAATTGATTGTACAAGGTTAATATTCTAATATCAAATAAAATAAAGGTTTACATTTTGCAAAAAAAAATAGCTAATTGATACTGTAATTAGAAATAAATAAACATAAGTAATGATAATTAATTATTTTAAATGTTTCGCCTCGAATCTTAAACCAGCTAATTGATATATGTCATATTTTTTGACATAGTAAACGACCTTTAAATATTTGAAGTTTAACTGTAGCAGAGCACATAAACGTTTTTGATTTTTGATTGTGTTTATTTTTTCAATCGAACAAATTTGATTATTTTATAAAGATAATTTTTTTTGGCAATATTATATAGATATCATTTTCGCGATCGCAAAACAATAATAGTAAGTTAACGTCATAGAGATGATTTGATTACATAAATCAGGATTGATAATTCACCTTGAATTAAGCGTTATATAATAACTTAGCTTAAATGTGTTTGCATAACAGCAACTTCCGCATACACACGCACACGTGCCGCACCCCACACGTCTATAAAATATTTGATACCCTTCAAAATTCGTGTGAAACATTGATCTAATAAATAAACTTGTTCAATTATCATATGATTATTCTCTATCCTGTTCGTGGTTCGTGTTATGGATTATTATCTTTTCCATTATAGACATACGCGATCTATAGTCAATGATGTAAGCATAATTAAAATATGAATGTACTTCTCTCGTTAAAGGATTGTACACGATAAATCATATGGTTCGTGATGAAATATTTGCATATGATTAATAATTCTTGTTAGTTGTCAACACTTGCAAAATCTTCCATTGAAAGTAAAATTTATGAACTAATCGTGTTTGTTTAGTAAAACATAAATCATGTTTAAGGAGACAAATTGCAGGTTTACATTTATAGTGTGTTTTGATAAAATAAAATAAAATAGATATTATTTAAAAGTCTAATTAATACGAATCAGATCCACATGTGATCAAATATTATCTCATTATATATCAACAGATCTTTTAAATTAAGTTTTAATTATCGAAATCTTAAAATTGTTTTATGGTCCCAAGATCCTTTTGTGGGTATCAATTTCTATTTCAAAATACATTAGAAAAGTCACACACGATTACTTATCTATTACACTTATTTGCATATTTAATGATGTGGATACTCATTTCTTGTATGTTATATAAAATTTAGTCATGGTTGCTGAACACAGTACCGATCGAAAAGGCAGGCGAAAAAATGTTGCTACCACATTTACTATTACTATTTATGTAGTGCCTTCTATCCTATATACGACTACATTAAAAATGATTCAATTATTGTAATATCAAGTCTTTTATTTGGACACTCTTATTAATCAATAATATTTGTTTAGTATTATCGATAAATTTATCAATGCTATAAATGTATATAAAGTATTAAAATAATAATATAGCATTAAATCGTAAACTTAAATTGTAATGAATAAGAAAAGTGTGAAATGAATCATTGTCATTCTTTTTATAGAGAAAAGTTCATGCATTTTTTAACGGTCATACAGGATACTGAATTGTAACAAAAGAGACAAGCAAACATGTCTGGGTAACATGATCATATCAGCTGATTATTGAACGACCTTGCACTGTCAAGGTCAAATATATTGTATACGTGCAGATTTGTTAAGAGGTGTGTCCTCTCTTCGCATGACACCGTAGTTTGGTCCTCCGGGTATTTATAATAGTCTTGAGCGAACGAGCTGACGGATATCCTTTCACAATACCGATTATAAGAATAATTCGTGCAAAGTTCGCGGAACACCATGACGGTTTCTTCTCAATCTGTTTTAATCAAGGTTTCTCTGATTGAGCAATTAATACTTCGCTCCTTATTTTAACAACGAGCATTTATCTATAATATATCTATTTTGTCGATTTAAAAACAAATTTTTAAGTTTGATTTAATATAAATCGTTAATCAAAATAATTATAATTTCAAGGATTCATTATTTATATTTGGGTATCATATAAAAATGCGTATATTCGAAAATAATTAATTAATACTCCAATTTTAAAGAAATGTGCTTATGATAAATTATACAACTATTAGAATAAATTAAAATTCTTTGCCTGGTTTTTTATTCACAAAACCTGGTTTAATAACCTTTTACGACCAGGTTAATGATAGTGATTCCGATTTTGCATTTAACAATAAATAAATTTGGCCCCATTTCTAGTTGGCGTGCGAGCAATATGAATTTCAAATTCAAGGTAAAGGTTTTGCTGAAATGTATTAAAAAGTGAGAGTGATCTGATTTAGTTTTCTTGCATGTGCGTGGAATTTAATTCCGGGTTTAATGGCATTATTGGTAATTCAAGGTCCATCATTAGTACATATGCAGTTAAAATAAATAGTACTTATAATAATGTTGTAAAGTAAATGCAAGTTATTATCGTAAATTTTATTAGTTCAACTTGTAGATTTTTATTATAACTTACTAACATTTGTTGTGAAATTAATTCGTGTTATATTGTTCTTTTATAAACTTTCATGTGGTTTTAGTATTCATAAAATAGAAACGTCTACGCGTTGTTCATTAATTTTATAATTTGCGCGCACTTTTCAACGTATTCGAATCGTGAGGAATTAGTTCTGAACATTATACAAAATTTAATAGTATTGTCTTAATATCATTGATGATTATTAGTTACTATATATGAAAACCACACACACACACACACACACACACACACACACACACATAGATATGAAACAAATAAAATTTAATATAAAAAAGTGAAAGTTGTTAATCTATATATAATTATTTGAATCCCATAGACAGTAAATCATGAGGAAATATAAAAAATTAAAACAATTAAATATTGAAAATACTAGATTTAAAATGACAAAATATAAAGATGAAATTTCATATATAACTATTTGTTTTATTGTATATTTGTATACAATTTTTCTTTTTTATTTGTTACAGTTCGCAGTTGTATTCGCAATCATCTTAGCTGTAGCTAGCGCTCAGCGACATTTTGGCCGTTTTTCCGGTTATCAAGGATTCGGAGGATTCGATTTCAACGCTGCGTCGACCCAACAAAGAGATCCCCGTGCCAACACAGGTACTCAAAGTGGAAGTAATGTCACCTTGATGTATTTTATCTAACTCAAGGGATATGGATTATAAACAAAAAAAAAACATATTCGTTTTGCTTCCTAAAATAAACAATGCAACAACAGGATGTTGTAAGAGAGCGAAACGAATAAGCTGGTTGCAAGGAAAAGTTGCGCGCTAATGGAAATTTACGCTAAAGCTTAATGCATTTTACTTTTTTAATACGGTCTATAAGGAAACAACTAAAAATTCATAATACAGTCGTAAAGTAAAAATAAAATGTGTTATTTTCGAGATTATGAATTATTTTCTATTTACATTAACAAATGAATTCAATCTGTTTGTTAAGACTGTTCACTTTCATTTGTTTGCTTAACGATTTAAGTAAATTACAAAAACGAAAACACTAACATTTTAAAATAATATATAAGTAATGTTGTTGCTAGTATAACAAATTAACCCTTTTTTATAACAGTATAAAAACGTACATTCAAGAACCATTTCACAACACATATAAGTACTTACTCAAATTGCTTTATACTAATTAAATATTGTCATATAAGTTTAAAACTAAATAGAGCATATACATACAAGTAAAAATATTGAAATTATTTAATATACGGGTCACGTATTAGTATATACTTATATTGAAAGTGATAAATTTCGAAATGAATGAACACAGAATTATCTATTAGTGTCACTTCATTCCCTTTTCCATAAAGTTGCGCTGTGCGGGTGAATATATGGTCAAAAGAAACAGAAAACTAAGTGTGGGCGATCCACATTCCATATTAACTGTAAGATATTACATAACAATAAACCATTTACAATGTAATATAACGCGGTATGCTTATTGTTTGTAAATTGTAATCAAATCTAGTATCAAATCTAAATGTTATTCAGATAAAATTATTGCTCTTAAAACCAATATTATTTATGAACCTTTATTAAATACAGAATATATACACGTATTCATGTCCATCGTTTTTATTTTTATTACAAATTTTATTATTAATTGAGGAAGTTTGATTATTTTTTAAACGAAAATTAATTATATTTTAAATTTTTAAAATATGAAATTCTTCTACTTTTTTTTTGGATAAATATTTCTAGTTTGGTGTGAAGAAAATTTAATTTAATTTTCTAAGATAATGCACTAAGTACCAAACATATGACAGCTAGTTTTGTTGGTTTGTCTGAAAACAACTTTCTTGGTTAGTGACCTCACAGACTGACCTCCACGCATCACTGCGTCGAGTACAAGTGTCAGTTTAGAATGTTATAGCCAGAACAATATTTCACATTTATTTCGATCAACGTATCACCATATTAGTAAGATTTTATTAAAGGCGTCTGTGATTGAAAATATCATTGACATTATGTTGTTTTGGCAGATAAACCAATATTTAGTCGTCTTTAGATAAATTAATACATTTCTATCGAATTCAAATATTGCTTATCACAATATATGCATTTTATCAAAACGAACGATTACCGGCGATTTTATTAATGTTATTTTAACATATCAATAAAATGTATAAATTAAATTTTAATATTACACCAAAAATAAAAGTACGTAAAATTTAATTCCAGAAACAAATACTTCTTTCAGAAGTTTAAGGTTCACATTCAGTAAAAATAAATTTATTACGCTGTTTTAGTTTTCGTCATTTTTGGACTGGTATCTAATATAGTTAATTTTAAAGTTTTACTTTCTTTAGTATTTTTTTTTTTATTTAGTAGCAACATTTATAATATTAATCGAACAAAGCGTAATACATGAAGTGTACATAAGTAATATATTCGTACACTCCTTAATAAACCAACCAACACGCTTATCTCATTCGCGAGCAATTAGACTAATTACCCTACATAACAGAGAATTATAATATCGTTATGAGATTTCAAGTGCCACCTTTGTACATGGTGACTGATGCTAGCATTTGGCTTATCTTAGCTGCGTTGGTTATCACCTAATTCATAAGATATTTGCATATTTGTTCTAGGTCCTGTTGTGTTCCCACAACCACCAGCTGACAGTGGTATGACTAGTGGAGTCGTAGTTGGTGCTTCTGGATATGGATTCGTTCCACCAAACCAGCCAGGTATGTATTTTTCAATTTAATCGATACTTTATTTAGAGTTTTGTATTTTCAAAGGAAAGATTGTATTTTGATAAGCAATTCATATAAATATTATTTGTAATGTGATAAATGAAATATAAGTTTTTTTTTTCAAAAATAGTGAGCGGTTTCAATGGAAACTAATTTCGTTAGAGTTTAGAATTTTTGTATATTGAATGAAATGAATATGTTTTGCATTTTCATATTGGATCATGAAAGTAATATATCTGAGAATGTAAACAACAAACCGGAGTGAAATTGAAATAAGCTATCATGTAAAAGCGAATAAATTTGTGTACATTTTAATTAAATTAGAATTAATAAACGCTAGGGCGGCATAATTTTAAAACGGCCAGCTACCACCAACCACTAATTACATTATACCAAAGCTAAGCGTTTCTGTAACTTGCAATAAATTCATTACAATAAACAGAGAGCACGCGGTTTCTATAAAATTGCAGAGAGAGGAAACAACGCAACCGGGCACTAAAATAGATTAGATTGACTCTATAATTTACGTTTCGATATCAAACGATTTACAATAGTTATCGGACCACCCACGTACAATGGCATTTATCAATACTTTGATTTGAAATACGAGATACCTTCGTGGTTACATGCAGTTAACATTTATACCAATGGCATTATTTTTCAACAAAAATCCACCATCGGATGATGACATTTGAGAAGGTCTCTTAACTTTGATATTCATTTATACACATAGAACTCATAAAACTGGACATAATAGAATTACGTAATGAATCAATACAAATAACGTCCCAACTATCCGATTTGTGGGCAACAAATCACTTTTTGTGGAATCAAGGGTTAAAAGGGTCGTCGCAGGCGGGTCGAACTATCCTTTAGTTTATTAGTCGGTCGAGCATATATATCAGAGCGACCATAGTTCCCCTTTCGATTGTAATAATCATTGTTGCGTGTCAAGCAAGCGAGAACTTTGTTGCGGCGAATCGATTGTTGAACTAAGGAACGTAAGGAAGGATGATGTGCGTTCGTTGCGGTTCTTGAAATCTCGGGAGACCACGCGATACTTGCTAACTACTTAGTGCAGACTTAACAGGAATTAAATTAGTTGGCTGTGGCGTGCCAAGCGTATCGTTGTGATCGTGGTGTGTCCTTTGTATACACGTGCACACACGTAGAAACACGCATACAAATTAGGACTACAAGGAAATAACAAGCAATGTCTCTATACATATTTTTCTTAGTTTTATAATAAATTTGTCAGGGAGCGCAATTACTACTTTTATATAAATATGATTTTTAGAACAATCTAATAGATTTTTTAAGCTTAGCTTTCTTAATTAGTTATATTATGTGATATTGCATGTTATTCCATTGGTGTAGTCTTCATGCATGTACGCACATGGATAAACACGCAAGTAAATAATGTGTACATCACACATCCCTCCGTATAAACAAACGTAAGTTCCCGCGGGGCCTTAATAATGTCAAGTTGATGTAAGACTTACGAGATTCTGCAAACGCCACTATACTTAACCTATATAGGTACACAAAGCACATCACAAGACAAGAAGGGCTTTCTGGTAACTATAAGCTTGCGAACTACGTCTTCCACATTATTTACAAGAACTAGTCGATATTCATAATTTATGCATTCATTTAAAATTATCTCACCCTTATTCTATTTACCTAAGTGTGGTGTTTTGCGTAAATATGTTATTTTTGAGATATTAATAATCAATTTTATAAAACTACCCAAAATCCAGAATTATTAACAATTTTCTTGTATTGATCATTTACAACTAAATAAATATTTTTTATTTTTACATATGATCTGTTCTTCCACCAAATAATACATTTGTCTCAAATATATTTGCACGATATTATCTTAAAATTAATTTATTTGTCATAGTGATCATTTAGAATTTACGTACATTATTGACAACTTTTTAATTACTTGTTCAATAAAACTACTGATTGCGTTCCAAGTTTGTTATATTTTATGAACTATTAACATTTCACAGTTTGATTTTATTGGATTAAACTGTGTCAGATCTCAGATAGTACTTGACATATTTTTACTATTTTTATAGTAATTTTATATCCTTGATTGCAAACCAGCACATTTTCCAATAGAGTCTCGAAATAAACTTTCTTTTAGAACAATCTGTTGAATGCAAATGCAAATAATTGCGTGGAAAAAACAGCAAATTATATTTGAAAACTAAGTGTCTAAACTCGATGCAATTTGTTATCTACCAAGTTAATTATTTAGTAAAAGGAATTAAGGTTACAGTACATCACACGGCTCTTGTCATGTTGAACCAATTTAAAAGGAAGTACTAGTCGTGTAATTATATCCTGCAAAATCACGATACTGGCGAAATACTCTGTCATTACCTAACTTTCAATCTTACTCCAACGCTGTACAACAAATGACTTAAACATAGATTTGATTAACGATTACAGCGGTGATTATTCAAACTCCACTGTCGCAAATTACTGTTTTATTTTGCATGAAAGTGAGATTCATTTTTGAGACTAGGTTGACGTTTCTCTTTCAAAATCGTAGCGGATATTTCATCCCATTTTCCTTTATTGACTATTCATTTATTTTATTAATTAATACACCAACGAGTATCTAATACAATATTAATTGTATGTACAAGATATATTATTTTGCATAAATTTTAAAATCGTATTAGTATAAATATTTACGAAATTCTATATAGTATTCTAAAACGTATTGTGTGAAACTTGAATAAATTTCGAGTTTCTCTTTCAATACAGCAGACTCTCATCTTCCGTTTCAAAACGGAATTATATCTTTATAAATTAATTACTATAATAAAAATCAGTTGAGCATATCCGAGAATGACGACAATTTGAAAATAAAACAATAAACTCACTGTCATTGACCTATTTCTCTTGCATGCATCTAAATAGTAAACTTAAAATAATTTTTTTTTTCGAACACAAAAATTATCATTGTTTATAAATATTCACGTTGCATAACGAGTGAATCTCCGTTACACCTTGAATTTTTAACGGGAATTAACGAGTCTGTTGTTTTTCGTAAATGGTTGTTAAATTATTTGCAAATATTTAAATACGTAGGTGGATGCAAAAACAAATAAACATTACATGGTTATTTAAACCGACCTACTTGCCGAGAATTATGAAATGCTTGTAATAATAGAGCATTGCCATTGAAAAATGCATACCTTATATAATGATCTAACGTAATTTTAGTATTTTTACATTTATTTATACTAGAAATATGTTTCTTTCACAACTATTTCTTTTTTCTTCCTTTTGTTGCTAAGTTGTATGATTATGCACTATTTTAATGTCAAATCGGATTGACATGTAATCTAATTTGCACATTTGCATTAGATTAAAAAGATAACAGACTCCCACCGAAGTAATTTTACAAAAATGTAAGATTAAATATTACTAATAAACTTTGTTTGATAAATATACGTATTTATACAATTTTGATTTATGACTTATAAATACCAGAATAAAGACAAAAAATATATTATTTATTAACTACTCAGTACTTAAATATGTCCAGTAAAAGTATGTTAAGGACAATAATATGTCATTTTATGGTTTTTTTTATACAGTTATTATAGTACTAATGCACGATATTGCAATGCATCAAAATGATTTTAAAATACATGCGTTATTTTATAATGATCAACGTGCGTATGCCAAGTTTTGACCTTTGTATAATGATAAATCAGTAATTATTTCCTATACAAAAGAAAATATGAAACAGTAATATACAAAAAAAAAAAAAAACTTGATCAAGTCAATTGTCGATAAAATATTCCTATGATTGTGCAAAATCAAAGTCAATTATTATAATCTATAAATTAATAGAATTTCCCAATGATGTTTCATGGGAAATCAAATTTGGATAAGTATTTTCAATATAGGTCATAACTTCTATAAGTTAAGTAGTAAATTCTATTATTTGGGATTGACTATATGATGTGTATCAAAAATAGGGAGTGACAAGATAAATATTTGATTAAATTCATTAAAATGTCCAGTTGTGAGTTGACGCATGAACGCTTTCGTATTTACTAAATCTATCTATAGATAGTATAGTAGTCAGCTTGCATAAATGAATTCCAGTCCAAGTAATTTCGTATCTGTAGCAGGCGAACCGTTAAGATGATTTAGTCAGTGTTTCATCAAAATCGAAATGTCCCCGAAAACAAGGCAGAACAGCGACGCAGGCATTCGGAACTCTAATTGCCTGACAATGAAATACACGGCGTGATTCGGTTACGAGCTAATGTGACAAAGGACCATCGTTCTGAATTGTTTGGCTGCCTTGGCTTGTGGTGACGAGCCAAATACCCCTTTCCCCTAAATTGGTTACCCGCCCTCCATGACTGGCCCAACAACTTGTCATTGGCGAATTTACTAAATTAACCAAGTTTAAATTGAAAACCCACTTTAGGATAGATCAGATTTCTCGTTGACGCGCCTCCCCGATATCATTTTCGAAGTGTTTGTTTTCGATATGTCCAAATTCACCAACATTTATCTTAACGTGTTTACTCAATCATATTAGGAACCAAAACCGAAATACAGAGAAATTATATTTGTCGAATTTCGACGTTCTCAAATAAATATTTTTAATAAACAAATTGTATATTTATGGAATTTTCATCATAGCAAAAGTTTGACTCATAATGTCCATTAATTTATTTGAATATCGGAACGGTAATTGAAATTTGCGGTTTAAGTACTTTAATACCTATTTAAATAGACCAGCAGGTGTTTAACTTTAAGCGATACTTAACTATCGCTTATAAACTGTGGTGATATTTATACCCACTTAATTCAATAGTTTGTTGCTTTCTTTTCTAAATCATTTCAATGTTACCAAGGACTTGCATTAAATTGAATAAAATCAATTTGTTTGAACGGGACTTGATACTGAAGTCTACAATCGCCAATTAACGATAACAATAATTATGTATTTTGCATGCATATGAGAAATGTTACAAATATAATGACACGTTTTGTAATCCAGATTAAAAACAAATTTATAAAAAAACTAATTCCAATTATTATGGACAAAGCAACAGATACCATTGCAGAACTATTTTCAATTATCTGATTGTAAATGTTTGTCTTCGGATCACTGGACACGTTCTACTCAATTTAAAATAAACTTGAACTATTTTTGTTATGTGTGACAAACGCCAAACATATAATTTCCCGTGTAAATTCTAACTTTTGTGTCAGACAGAAAACTTTTCTAATTATTACTTAACGTTCGCTTTTTAGATAATTATTTTGGCATGATGCAAACTTATTCACGGTACTTTTGTTAATATACTTTGTTTACCAACAGACGTATTACAATCTAGTTACAGGAGCCGATATATGCGTAAATTGACGCCGTGGTAGTTCTTTTGCGCAAGCGTCTGCTGCGACGCGGATGCTACTTGCCCGCCAAAATACAATCTCTATGCTAATGCACCAATTTAACATTAAATTGGATTATAATTGCTAGACTGGTGTAAAGTTTAATCGAGTCTGTAATTTTCTTTTTTCTTTCTGTTTACAGGTGCAAAGGCCCAAGCTCTTCCATTCTTCTAACGCAACCGACTTTTAGGAAGATTAGATATGTTTAGGTTAGATAATTGATTCGGTTTTAATTCAAGATTTTTAACAAATTCGAAAAAAATATATAAATTAGGTGCAATTTTATGGTTTTTAAATTTTATTTTATGCAAATTTTATCTGAATTTTATTTACTGTTTTAAGTATTAAATGTGTGCGTAGGTACTTATGTTTGGTTTGTTGAGAATATAACAATTTTATTACCAATTACATGTTCAAAGTATTGTTATAAGAAGTATTACAAACGCAAATAGTATTTCGGTGACAAACCAAAATAATGTAAATCTTTATTTATATTTTACTAATATTTATTCTCTGTAAAATAGGTGCTAATCTAATTACATGTGTTCTTATTCTTTGTATCTATTTTCTCTTAATGTTTATACTGTTTTCTTTTACAAGTTACCATTACTTTATGTAAGGCGTATGTATGTGTGTGTGTACTGTGGTTATGTTAAAAGTTTTTTGTATTTTAAGTGAAAATATAATGATTGTTTGACCATCACTGTATGTTGCATACATACAATTTTAGTCAGTTATTTTTGTAGTTGTAAATAGCATGATTTATATTTAATAGAAAAATTCTCAGTGATGATGATGATGATGAGAAAATGATGTTATTTATTAATAAATAAAACAAATATTTTGTCATTTTAACCTTGTTAATTATTTAAATATCCTAATTTATTCCCTTTCATGTGTGCGCCATTTCACAGATTCGCATTTGTTGCAGAATCAAAGACACGCTCAAAATTGTATAAATAGTTTTGCTTATAATATATATTGTATAACAATTTTATAATTTATTATTGTTATCTTTATAACATATAATTCGGTGTGCTTGTTTAGAAAATTTGAAGGTAACAAGTACGCAATATCAACAAATCGCATGTAAAGTTTAAATTCGAATTTCATTATAAATTAACAAGATACAATCAAACAAAAATTAAACGTAACCTGTAACGTAAAATGAATGTTACGCGCACGCACTTTTCTAAAAATCAAACAACTAGTAATTAAATGTGACTTAGACGGTCATTTTGCAAGAATTATATGCACTTGGATAATCCTTGTACTATTTACATGAATTACAACATTAGATAATTCGGTACCTTATCCCCACGAAAACATATTCTAAACTATCAATATTTTTATACCAACGATACCACCGGACTTGCTTATGAAGCAAATATCCGTTCACCTACCATTCGTGGTAGATTTTATTATTTTCAGTTATACGCACAAACATACGAAATTCGTTTATAGCGAAGAATGGTACGCATATCACGCGGTATACAACGGCAGTAAAAGCGAACACGGGGTAAGTTTTGATACTGTTGACGTGTTGACAGCTGTAAAACCGCAAATCGCCAGTAACAATAGCGTCTGTTCTTTGGTTTTATTGTAAAAGTTTGTCGACATGTACAATGTCACGTTTATAAACTTAATCTTCAAGAAGGTCAATAGTAATCCACGTAAAAAACGTAGTTTTTTTTTATATTTATATTATTAGTTGCTGGTGAAACTTTATTGGTAATATTCGCCAGACACCTATACAGTTTGTATTGCAATAAAAAATATTTTTATTTGTTATGTAATGTTGAAATGTAATATTGGAATGTTGATTACTCAAATTAATTCTACGGTAAATTAATTAAATTATTATTGAGATAATTTAATACAGTTTTTATTAATAAAAACATGTACACAGAAGAAAAATAAATTTATAAATAATTTTGTATTTATATTACTTAGTTCGAAATAAAAACATAAAAAACTAGACACTTTTTATTTTATTTTACCTTAAAATTACAAAAAAATATTGTTAAAAGATATGAAAAAATGGTTTTTTTTAGTTATAAATCATATCAGAATGATACATCGTCGTTTGATAACAAACAAATTAGGGACTCCTCTTAAATAATTTTATCAGTATCTCTTAAAACCGGACTTAGCTTAGTTATGTGAAATTAAATATTAATTATAGTTTAATGATCTAGATATGGAGCATGAATGAATATTCAAAAAAAATCTATTAATTACATAGCTTTAAACGAAAATAGTTCTATTTATAACATATTATGCAACAATTAACACTGACCTAAAACAATATAATATTTATAACAAGAACAATGGAAGATGATATGTCTATTGTTTAAATCAATTTTAATTGATATGATCATAAAATTATACACCTATTGTTATTTTTATTATTTATAAAAAATAGCTGTCTATTGTTCACTTATGATTTACAACGTAGGCATTTTAATAATATTTTGTTTTTATTTTGTATTTTTACTTCGGACTTTTAATATGATTTACTTTGAAAATTATCTATTTTATTTTTAATAATTAAATTTAGATTTTATAAACAATATAATACGAATACGTTGCTTTAAATACGTAAAATATTAGTGCTAATGTTAGTGTAAATGTAGAATGAAGCAATGCTATTTTACCCTCCGTATATATTATGTAAACGACAGATGAAATCAGCAAAAAAGACTAAAGAAATATACTCAATAATCTAAAGGGGAAAACATATTGCTTATAAAGCGTACTATCGTCTATGCAATAGATACGATATGAATAATTCAAGCAATTCAACCAATCGCATCACGCGAATGCATACAGTGCATTACATCTTATTTCTTGCATTACATGGATAGTACATCATGTCTTGGTAAGTTGCATTGCGTGAATGTCTCAATCGGTTGCATTTCAAATAGTAGCAAAAATTGCATACGCGTTACACACGACTTAGATATAATAACGTATGCGTGTTACGTTATACATTTGGCTTCTTCTACTTTTAAACTACAAAACATAGGATATTGAAGTAGAATAATAAATTAGTTGAGTATTGCAAAAATTATATTATTGGCAAACAAGTATTTGTAATAATATATGCAACTTACATTTCCACTCTTGGAATATTATTTTATTTGTTTTTTTAAACTAGATGGCTCTAAGATTACGCTTATGACTATGTTGATCTTAACCTTAACATATATTCATTTTTTTTTGCAATAAATAAGTACTGATTAATCTAGTAATAACAATACCAAATATTTATGATAATTATAGTGATCAAACAAACTAATCACTAATGAATTAATAACTTTGTTGATTTAAATATTTTATTAGAGTAATAACACGTCTAGAACCCATTAGACTAACCAATTTATATTAACTCGAAAAAAAAAACTGAATATTCATTGTTAACCAGTAACGAAATATGTTTACAACTATTTACATATCACTGACATAACTAATGCAAAAATATATATAACCGCCAACTATAGACTCACACACTGAACTTGAGCTAGATTTATTTCGTGTTTCATTATTCACACCTACGTACGAAACTATTTCCTCTTCTAAATAAAATAGACAAAATGTTATTTAGATATTTAGAATAAACGAAAAAAACAATGTGAAACAAATTTGTATTGGATACGCTTTTGTAATTAATCAAAAAAAAAAAAAAAAATTTGTACATAATCAAAAAGTTATAGAATTTCGCAAACTATTAAATTATGGATACATAAAAAAGTCTACGTGATTTTTATTCAAGTAAATAATCGTACTTGTTTATGATTTTTTTTGCATTTTGACAAGAACGCTTAATATACGCATTTATAATTGGTGTTAAAGTTGTAATTCATTTAAAAATAAATATTTGACATATGCATTTAATCATTAACACTTCTATATAACTCTTTCATTTATTGGCGCGTTTTGCTACATGATAAATAATAAAAATAACGAATTTTGTCATTGACATTCAAGGTAGGAATTTTTATGTTTAACCGTTCCCTGTTGTTAATATTCATATAACTTAAACACTGTTCCGAGGAGATCCTCATATTCGGACATATTTTCGTTAAGTTCCGCATCCGAATTGGCGGTCACTGGTCAGTGTGAAAGTGAAAATTGTATCAAACTGTACGACATTGAATTAGATTGGATATTTGTGTGACGTGATAAGGCTAACTCAATACTTTACTACTAGGACATATATTTAATTTTCTCATTAAGCAATAGGTTTATTGTCCAATTAATATTAAATATTTATACTAGGATTCTCGGAATCAATTTTATAGAGAAGATCATGGTTCGTTAGTGAGTTTATTTATATGTAAATGATTATTAATTATTGGTAATGTCTTCCGCATTGATCGGGCACAAAGATTCAATCTCTATTAGATTACTATCTAAGATTTTTTTAAATTTCATACCTACTTAAATTAACATGTTTTGATTATTATAAATTTATATAAAATAAGTGTTCTTTTAGTACGAGCTTAGTTACTGTATTCTTCTTCTGCGACGATTAATAAAAAATATATATTCATGAAAATATATAACAAAAGAATAAAAATGTAGCATTAATTAAATTGAAATAAACTTTCACACCATTTATGTACAAATGTAATTTCAATTTTTCATTTAATTCAGCAAAGTACTTTCAGTGTTATGTTTTTGAAACAAATTCTTATTAGAGCATATAGCCAGTGAAATAAGTCTCCTACTCATTTCGAGTTAAAAAGAGATTGTAATCAGTGCATTTACATATTTATGTACAGCCACAATTAAACTTAATTGTTACATGAATAGTTAAAGTGGCTGAAATAATTTACAAGTTGCAATTTACAACGATAATAACTCATTATGCACTTGAGAAAAAGATTGTTCTATATTATTTGCAAATTCTAAAGGTAACAAAGCTTTCATAAAATTGAAACAGTTCTCCGTGATTTCGCTAGATGTCCATAGTGGGATCACAACGGAAGCTCGACGGTAAAATATTTCGCCTGTAACGTTCGCAAGCAAACGAACCTTTGTGTATATTTTATGTAACGAAAATTGGTGGATGCGCTTTGCAAAAGATTCTCACGAGTGAACATATTGATATACATTAAAGTATATATAATTATACTTTACGTATCATAGTAATATGTATCATAGTAATAAAAAAACATTTTTTTAAAATAATTTTCACATGATTATCTTTTTATTAGGATTATTTAACTTAACTTTAAACCTAACCGAATTTTGTCAAAAAAACGTTCATAAATATGTTAAAAATTATATTTTCTTGAATTACTCAAAATTTGTATTTTAAACCAAGTACGTATAAGAAAGTTCAGTGCAAGCCATTACGAATATTTTAATTCGAACGAAAGTAGATGTTAGGCTGCAAAAACCAAGCTATATTTATTATGTATTATTTGAATATAATAAAAAACAAAATTTGATATATGATGTAGATTTTATTTTATAAAAATTGTGGATATTTTGAATGAGAAAATAATTTAAAACAAACAAAAGTATTCGCAAAGAAATTTTCAATTTACAAAATCCGTTTTTCCTTTTGAATTGTGTGTATAAAAGAGGAATTGAACCGATGGAAATGGATATATGTACTTTTATATTATATAAAATATGATGTATTCATTGGGTATCTTTTCACGTATGCATATGAATGGTATAAGGAAGAAGAATCATCCAAATACAAACATCGTCTATATTTACTTTGTATATTCATTTCATCCACTTATAACCGCTGCACAAACAAACTTTTAATCCACTTACAAACAGCGCGCTTCTATACACCAGCTGCAAGCAGATGATTTTATTTTTGCTAGTTTTATGCTACATTTTAAAGAATATTTATTACTTTACCACATATAAAAACAGAGATATCTCCAAATTAATTTTTAAGTAACTTCATTTCACATGAAATAAATAACTGGAATACCCTACATTAGCCATATTTAATTTTAAAAAAAATGTTATGCGTAATTCATCTTTTCTATAAGAAATGATTTATAGTTCAATTTACGTAGATGTCTAAAACGAATATTGACAAGTATAAAACGAGTATTTTTATCTCTATTTAGGAATCAAACTACATTAGTGCGATGACACTATAATGTTTGGCAGTTTACAATAGTGAACATTAAACAAAATCAGTTTCTTTTGTAGATGTTTGACGGGAATAAATGTTCGTAAATTTAGTGAACTGTCAGTGGATAGTGAAAGGTGTGGCGATATAAATGATATAAATTGATTCCGTTAGAGATAGCTAAAGGTGGTTGTCAGTAGATACATTAGTTTACATTGGTAAAACGCCGCGCCTGAGCCGTATGTAACTTATTTTACTTTCACGTCGATACACACAATAATACAAGCTTCTATTCTAAAATAGCTATTCGAAAATCTTATCTAAATTTATTTATAACTAAAAATATACAAAATTAAGTAATATCATTTCGAAAACCAACAATAAAAATTCTTCGAAGTATATCTATAACATCTGCCACGCATTACACGTTTTTTGCAATATTAAATTACATTTTTTCCAAAATCAAGTTTTAACAACCGGTTTACATCGTTCAACTCGTAATTAAATACCATCCATTTTAGGACCCGGTCTTTAGTTTTTATTATCAGAATATTACAAGTGCAACATTACAATTCACGAACTATAAAATTTGCGCAACAGATGTCAATGCTTGTAGCAAAATAATGAATATATTTTAGTATAGCTCGACAACCGGATTGGCCCGTTATTTGTTTTCGGGTGAACCAGGTATTAAAATACCTGGTTCCACATTGGTTCCGGGTACCCAATTATAAATATTCAGGATCAGTTCTTTATGTTTTATGTCATAAGTTTAAGAAAAAACCCTTTTTTCTTGTTACTTTATACAAAGATAGCGATAAACAATAGCTAGCACGGAGGTATGGAATCAAATTGATGAATGAATGTAACAATTCTAGCGTGTTTATGTAAATCGAGACGTATTTTAAATGAATACGTTGATATCGTGTCACCGAAGAAGTGTCAGTTTTAATTAAATCTTATTTATGAGAGTGAAATTTAATAGCATGTCGGACCATAAAATTAACACAATGCTAGTTCATTATAATTCTGTTCCACTGAATAATGTTCATATAATCTTGTTATGATTGAACTTTTTTTGCGAGAATTAAAAATATTCGAACATCGACAGTAACTTAATCCTGGTAAATTTCGGATTTTAAAAAAAGTTTCTTAACGTGAACAACTTTTTAGCTCAATGTATAATAAAGTTATTACATAGATGCCGCTTTATTTATATATTGAATTAAATCTTTTTGGATGAGTGTACACTACTATATTACGATACTAAAACAATTTTTGACTCAAAATGATTTATAAGGCACTATAGAATTGCCCGAATATCCCAAACAAACATTTGAATTTTAATTAGCTATAAAATAGTACATATTTTACTAGAGTCGTCAAACAATAATCCCTTATTTCTCATCCACCATATTTCTATAGCCACAGTAGAGATAGTGCATGGCCAATCATTTGAAACGGGTTTCCTACAAACAGAACCGCGCGTCCTGCATCGGTTGTAAAACCGAAAATAAAAACAGAATCATATGACATTTATATTACAATAAGTTATCATCCATTGTGTGTGTGCAATTTTAATCTAACTGTGTGAGGCGGAGTGACCGCTAGGCACATCAAATTGTTAACGATGTACTTAATCCAGACCGGGGTTAGCGTTACGTTACCGAATTGGAAAACTCGTAAAATGGTTACATTCTGTTCTTTCTACGGCCACGCAAAATTATTATACGACGCAGCCGAGTGTCTTTGTTAAACTAGCAAAAGAATGAAACTACGAAAACCGTGAGAAAGAATTTGGTGATAATATTTAAAAGAACAGCGATCATATGATTTATTATAGATTAAAGATAAATGAAAAGAATTATTTATTTAAATTGAAATCTTATATATATATTTGAAATTGATACGATAGAATATATTTGTAGATGTTAAAAATAAAATATTTTAAATGTGTAATAGCTTTAAATGAAATGGAAATAGACATATCATTCGACACACACACATATGTCAGCGAACATTTAAATTGAATGTTATATATGAGGAAGAGTAGGATGGGGTACGAATGTGTATATTTTAAACATCACGATCTGACCGCCGTGCAACTTGATAAACGACTCTTTGCACTGTATGCAGTGGTGTTCGTGTAAAGGTACTACAAGTGACAAGAAACGAGGTGTGCAACCAACCAAAAGTTCAACGATCTCCAACGTGGACCACTTTTAGCAATGCAATAAACAGCGGACCAACGCAACAAACCAATCATATCCATTGCATATGGTGTCAGTAATGAGTTGCTTAGCCAGCGCTGCGTCTTACATGCATAACGACAGCTATACCGAAAAGAAGCCATACCAAAATATTTACGAGTTCCAAACAATGGAAATGTCGAACGCAACTTTAAAAATAGGTTACCACTGAAAACTTACTAAATTATGAAAGTTCTTATGATATAACAATGCATGGTGTCATTGCGCAACATAATCGTTTAGTTTATCATTGGGGAGAAAATAAATAAAATTACCGGATGCATTGAATTGGAAACTTAACTAATATGTATATGTCTAAATTAAAATATATAGAATTCGCTTAATATTCATTTGTGTCACGAACTACACACAACATAAGTGATAAATGATTATAAGTATTCAGTTAAATTAACTGGAAACGAAATATATGGTTCACAAGAATTTTTTACGCGGGTCATTGAGCAATTTTAAAATTGGGTAAATACATTTTGTCTGGCACTTTCTGCTCGGCCACATGTAATATTTATGTTAATATTAAAACATATATTCATCACACGTGTATTTACTTTTACGAAACGAGAAGTCAATATTTCAAAAGAAATCAAAACCATAGAAAACATGTCAAAATATTCGAGGAAAACATTGAGGAACGATGAGAGCCAAAAACATAATATTTTTCTTCTTCCGCATCAAAGTTGCACACAAGAAGAAGAACTCGTAAAGGGCGTTAATAAACATATCTCAAGTAACCAATAACAGTCTGTTGACACACTCTTTCACTTAAAATATACCGGGAGTGTCGTCAAATAAAAAAATAGAAAACAAATTTCCGAACATGTGGCGAAAAGAAGATTTATCCGCGTATATAGGCGTCAGTTAATGGAACCATCAATCATGTATCGATGTGCAACGCGCATGTGCGCACAACTTTAACGTCTATCGTAAAGTGTAACGGAATAAATAAAGATATATTATTGTTTGCGCCGTAAATCATGCGAGCACACACACACACACAGTGTGAGTGCAAAAAGAATAAAAAACGAACAGCTTTGGCGATCTTTTTTATATTTCATTTTTGCGCAGCCGACTGGTAAATGGCAAGCCGTATTTTTGGTTATTGCCGTAATACGTAAAGCGTTGGTGGGTGATCGTCCAAACTACACTAGATGGCAGTTTGTTTTGTGTATGTTTTTGGTTCTCGCGCGCGCAAAAGAAATATCTATTTATACGAAACTTATGTGGGATATCACTAGTGGACCGGACATGAAAAACTGTTGTTTATTCCGAAATGTCCTGGCGAGGAATTCTAGAAATTTGAATAGAAAATATGTTGGTATAGTTCATAACTCAACGCCATTCACGGTCAAATAAATTCTACTACAATTTCAAATATTAAAAAACTTTGCTAAGATTAAGAATGAGATATTGAAATAAATTGCCTATTTTATAAAATAAGTACAAATACAATATACAAATAATAAGCTCTCATTGATAATTCTTTTCGCATTCATAAATACTATTAAAAAAAGAAAAATAGAAAAATAACTAAACAAAATAAATATAGAAAAAAGATCATGAGTGGAGTGACTGTATGTCGGAAGATTGAAACAAAATAGTAATACATATAGAGGAAAGAGAAATGTGTTTCATTACGGAAAATGTTTGGGTTCGTGTTATATGGTATGTATGGAGAAAAGCGACGCGCAATATCTTACGCCAGTGGAGTGTAAGTAATTCGCGCGTATTTTTCAAATGCCGGTCATAAAAGCATATCCGGTTGTTCGAGAGAACATATACCCGGGGGGGCGCATCTGACACTGCGTTCAGCGGAAGGGGGCCCGCAAGTTCTCGTCCTGAACTTTGCAATATGTTATTTTTAGGCAACGGACATCGTTGATGTATAACCGTCCTCTTGCAAAACAAACAAAATGCAGTTTGTCGTTATGGAACTAAATAAATTTATAAATAACTGAATGGTGTTCAGTTCATTTATGTTTTACAAACGTAAGAAATTCCGACTACCTCATGAAATAGTAAACATCCCTCAATATATTATTATACCATAACTTGTATCATGTTTTACAAATAAAGTTTATTTTTATCAAAATTACGATCAGATTTAAAATTTATTTAAGGGGTTCTTTCACTTTTTTCAGCTAAAAAATAAGTAATTTTCATATTTTTTTTCTAATTAAATTAAAATTAAAAATATTTAATAAATGATCATTCAAGAAAATAAAATAAAAGTAAATTTTTAATAATATTAAATTTTTCAATGCTACAGAGGATGTTAAAGTGGAGGATGCAAATTTTTCCCGATTTCCGGTATACACCATAATTAAGTTTGAAAAATTTGATATTTTTGGAAAAAAAATGAAAGTACCCCTTAATTGTAAATTATATATAAATATTTTACAATTAAATTTGAAAAAACACTATGATATTAATATGAAAATTGGAAAAAGCCTATAAATGTAACCTGTAATAACACTTCCAATCGGCACTCAATGATTTTAATTATTTTTATTTTTTCAACCGCAATTTTTTCAACAGCTCCGTGTCAATTTTCGAATAGCGGTAATATAAAACGAACATTTAAAACCTTTCAGAAAAACAATGAAATTAATATGGCCAGTCATATTCAATTATCCTGATATAATAGCGCTAGCAATGTACAGGGAACCCTCAAAATGACGTTACGATCATATAGCTTACGATATCGGAACACAACTTCTGTTTCGTTTCGCACACGCGCGCAAACCTAGCACCCCTAGTCGACGAGCATGAATTTGGTTTCTGTGAAGCACATCATACATGAAAATATTTTACGACTATTCACATGAAAGGATTTGAATTCGTCGCTTTTATAACCACGCGCGATGCTGACGCGCGTTAGCGGCTCACTGCATCCGTACATACACACAAGTCTTTCTGCGGGAATAATCACGTAATTAAATGAACATAAATTCGAGATATACGCCCGTTTGTTTTATTATTCACAGTGCAAAATGTTTTACTACTACTGGAGAATGTATAACCAGCCAGCAGTGCTTTTAATGTGTGGCTTTTATTACTTTTTCGGCATAATTGTCTCCAAGCGTAGCTGCTACGTCCGTTTCATTCATTTCCTATACTTCATTTCATTTGAAAATAAGCAACACGGCAAACATGAATCTTCAAGACATTTCCTAACTATTTTCAAATAAATAAACAATTTTTTTTACCTTGTCTAAATATTTTAACTGTTCTTATTACCTTACTATAAGAAAATGTATTTTTTAAAACATTTATATATAATAAGATAGTATTTTTAAGGCAATTCACATTTTGTCTACAGTACGAACTAAAAATAACATGTAATAGAATATTGAGTCTCTAAATATATATTTAAATAAATAGAAATAATTTGTAAATTTGATGTGGAATAAAGTATAACGTTAGGGATTTGAGATGCGGAAGACCATGATCGTATTGCACGTGTATATATTTCATATTGGATTTAACTACGTTCTTAAATCATTTATACCTCCCCGTCTAACGCGTTTAATATGGAAATTAAATTACTTGTATTTGTTTTTTCTGCCCGAAGTAAATAATAATTTCGGAATGCACAAATGCCTTTATGTAAATGTAATTAGTAGCAATTTTTCAAAATAAAGTAGAAACGTAACATGTATCAAAGAAACATGCGAAGGAATATTAACTTATGTAATCCCTAATTTGCTTTTGAAAATGAAGAAACATGTTGTAGTGAAATTGCCAGTTTATAAAATCTTTTCGTATATGAGATACATATTTAACATTCTCAGACGAATTAAAAGTATAAACTTCGTATAAAAAAACTCCAAAAGCGAAGCTTCATAAATGAAGATGTATTTTCATAGATATACTGGTTGCCTACACATATTTATTTTCAGTTCTTTAGAATTATTATTTTATATTCTTTGATGTGAATTTATGTGTAATATATTTTTGATTAATATAAATTATTATATGAGTTATACATAAATTGTTAAAAGTTCTTTAATTAAAATCATTGGTAGAACGAACTGATTAGTACGTTTTAGAATAATATGTTTTAAATGACGGTGGCGTGCGCTGGGTTGTTGTTTAAACTTGTAAATACTAGAGATAAATTACGTTAGAGAACAACATTTGTTCTAAATGCCTCTTAAATTTAAAATTATGTTCCATTCTATGTCATGAACTTGGTCTTGAAAAAGATAAATTTATCGTACAACTTGGTAAAAAAAAAGTGTGAAACAGTGTTGTGTTGTTCACACTGGAAACTTTGTTGAGCCACTCGTATTTTTCTTGCGCACTTATCATCATAAACATCTCCACGCCTAGTTGATTAAAAAGCTTGCAGAGTGAAGTGTTAGTTGGTATCATAGCAGCCACGACATATTTAACATCGCATCAGACAAAAAGACCTTATTGCAACGCTTGAACAATTATGATTGCATTTCATCAAGCCACTCATTTATCATTTGACTATGATGCTGCAGCAACAGTATTGCGATAATTAAAAGTTTAAATTCTGAACATGTTAAAAAATATCATTTATTATTTCTTCACACCAATGAAAATGACGATGACTAATGACTGCCAGACACAAAGAATATGTGAAACAAAAGAGATACAAATTGACAAAAACGAAATAAAAATTGCACAGTTAAAATTTCTTTGCGATATACCGTCGACGAAAAAATAAACTGACCAAATCTTTTGATGTAAGAAACATTTTGTTTGGTTTGTACATTATTTCACACGGATGCATTGCTGCTACTTATCAAATATCATCTTCAGGCAACGTTTTTAATTTATCGCCAAACAAGTTGAAGGAAACGGCAAATGAAAAATGATATCATCTTGTATTGTATTTTTAAATAGTTGAAATAAAAAGTGAAACGACTTCCCATAGTTGTTACATTTGTTAACTGTCAGACTGTAAGCAATTCTTCGTGTCTCATATCAGTTACATATTTGAAGACAGAAAATATATAATATCACATACCGAATTTTATTTGCATACGAAGTTACATAATGTCATGTATATGTCACTTTAGGGAACAACAACAGTCTTTTCATAAAATGTTGGCATATGAAGTTGTTTGGAAATTATTTTCACCCTTCGTCGCGTAAGATTATAATAAAGTAATTCAAGTATTTTAAGAAACTTCATTTGAAATATTTAACTAATAATATAGTCCACCAACCGGAAGTACTAACCTGATATAGCAACATTATAATAATAGCCTTTAATCACACAACCGAACAATATAATTATATGCGAAAAAAATGCACCCAAATTTATTGTCCATTATAGTGAGCATGCATGCAATGCATACTGCGTTATTGCAGCTCGTTTATTCACCGGCTTCCAAGAATGATTTTATCATGTTTCCTGTTGTCGAAATTTCGGGGTTTGCCAATTCAAAACTTTGGACGAACCTAGCGGTACTAACGAGCACGCAATTCTCCCAAATCTAAAAGTCAAATGTTGAAGACTTGTAACGATGATTGAAATAAACCATGTTACTTGATGGTTCATCAAATTGCAAACATAATTTTTCATTTTTACCATTGAGATTTTCAACAACCGAAATTTGATTTGATCGGAAATGCTATTTTATTACTAGATAATTAGTTATGAATTAATTTTGTATGCCTTAAATAAAGAATAAATTGAAATATAAACAATAAAAATATGTTAAGCTTTCTCTGATACACCTAAGAATTTATTATCTCTCGCCATGATTATAGGTCTTTTTGGCGACGAAGTTGAGCGAAACGATGCGTGAGTGAATGCAAAACATACTAATGGCCAGGGCCCACGTAATTGTTATATTCAAGGAGCCACCAGACTGTTCTTTTGTGTAATTTAAAAACACTGGGAACCTCTTTCCCTCAAAACTTTCTAGAGCATAAATAATGTAGGTACATTCTACAATCTGATTATAGTATGCAAAAAAAAAACTTATAACTGCATGCGAATTTAGTGCCGGACGTGCATTTATTTGTGACCGCGAATTAAAATGGGACAAACAGTTGTGCCCATCATTCAAATAAATCGTCAGAATTGCATTAGTATTAAAATGATCTTGAAATTGACCATACGCAGAAGTGTTGTTCACTCCAATATTTATCTTCTAAGCATCAAGTTCATGCGGTCATAAATGATATATGGACAACGTTATTAAATGAAACGTGTGTGTGCAGGCGAGGGCTGATATTTGATATCCAATCTTACTAATATGACCACCGTTGAATGATCTGTAATAATAATAATATCAAGTGGAGCACAAGTAGCGATAGTGTATTATACCATGCCGAATAGATCTATAAAAGATCATGGTGTACATTGGTTGATTTGTCATTGTGTTTTGTGTGTCTAAATAATAAACTGGGCGCATTTGTCGTAAAAGATAGTTCATTCGGTGAGCGCTAGGAAGGTTAATGCCTTTGTCGGTAATGATCCCGAAGGGATTTGGGGGGAAACGCAACGGATTCTTGGTCAGCACCGGACTTGCAAAAAACTAACAGACTTTAATGGAGATGACTTATTACATTCAGTAAATATTCTCGATGAAGTATTAACATTTATTATATATGAGCTTTATGGAAGAAAGACCATTACAAAAAAACGTATTTTGACAAAAAGAGATGAATGTATTTCAGTGCAAAGATTATTGGAGTAAACCAACTTATGAAATATTAAGTGAGGTATTAAAAAAATAACTAATCCAACTAAAAAATGTAATTCCGTTCCTGCAGGAAGCATTTCTATTACGATCGCTTCGGAAATCACAAGTTCACACTTTCCTCCGGACCCTAAATCCAGAAGCAGTGGAACGTAAAAATCTCACCCCTGCTGTGTGGACGATCGTATACAAGTTAGTGCCACTAAACAGTGATTTCTACACTGTTGTCAAAACAAATGGATATTAAGAATATGGCGGACAATAACGGGTCAAACACCGATTCTTTTGACAGGATTTTTAAGACTCTGAGTTATAGCTATTTTTAACGAGCAAACTAATTGTTTGCTGTTAGGAATAACAGAAGACAGTCAGAACCAAAGAAATGCGTATATGGAGGCGCACGTGTCCGGTTATAATTGTGCAATCATAAAAATCCATTCCACGAAAAATATTACTGGTATAGGTGTGTTCGCTTTTGAAAATTAACGCTTTTGTTATATTTTTCAATAAATCAATGTTTTATTTGCTTTCCAATGGCGGTTATAACAAAACAAAGCTTTTAACTAATTTTAAAATGTTCGGTATTTGTATTTGGTAAAAGAAAATAACGATTACTTTTGTTTAGTTTTATAGTTGCCCTAAACAATATTTTACTTTATTTTATTATTAAATGGTATTTCTATATTAATTTATGATACGCAATATTAATTTTATGTTATATTTTACAATTTTACTGCCGAATATAAGAATATTGTAAATTATTTATTATTTAATGTTTAGATATATTTGTGCGAAAATATATATATTTTGTAAAAATCTGATTATTAATTATTAAAAGTTAGGTTTCATTTAATATTACTGTGATGTAATGTAAATAATGCAATGAATTAACAACACATATACATAAGTACTTAAAAGAAATTTATTCATTTATAAAATATTAATGTGACAATGCGAAAAGCTTAGCGGAAATTCTCGTAGAAGGAATCGCATTTTGGTTAAATTTCACGCCTTCAGGATTAGTGTAAGTGAACGACAGTAAGATGGGCGTCTATATAGTGAGAAGTAACGGTTGCTCCAAGACACAGAAGCTGAAACAATCCCCTGACTTGCCTATAATAAGAAGGGAAGTGATGAAGACGACGCATCTCTCAAAACCAAACGCGGATGAAACGATTGTAATAAAATTGCAAGGTCTCTAACTACTACCAAAAGCAGCAGACTCCTGATAGCGACCTCTGTTTTTACGATGCCCTTAGTACTATTTTTTATTATTCTTTTCCTTTGGTTTTACTCTCAACGGGCGCTGTTTTTATGAGTGAGATCGGCCAGTAAAATAAGAATAAAAACTAAAGCATTTGACAATCTCTTTTCAAAACCCACACATACACACAATCGCCCGCAGGAGCTCATACGCACAAAACTTTTTATTTGATTGAAATAAAAAATAGAATTGATTAGGATCAACGCTAAAAGCAGCAAAATAATAAATAATATAGGGCGTAAGCTAAGGAGTTGATGAATTGCTCAAATAAAAACGGTCAAGGTCAGAAATGGCAAAATAATTCAAGAATCTTTATGAAACAGAGGCAAAAAAGTATAATACAAATTTTCTTTACGCATAAATTTCTTTATTTGCAGATACTTAATATCGACATTAAAATATTTGATAGTGCTGTAAAAATGGCGCTTATGAGACAGTGGCTAGAGATGTCAAGAAAATTAGTTGAAAGAATTTATGAAGGTAAAAAGTTAATGGTGTGAAAGCAAAAGTTAAAAGAATGCACAGATAAACGTGAATAATGAGTAAAAAATCGATGTAATGCACCAAAAAATAATCTGTCTTAACAGTCGTTATTCTTTGCGTTTTAAAAGAATAGATTTTTATAAAGTCGCAAATAATTTGATTAATTTACTTTTACCTTTTCTAAGTACTATATGATTCAGTATAATCAAACACAAATAAATAGTAACTTTAGCATTATGTAAAATTTCAAACCGTGCGAAAAATGTTTAGAAAAAATATATTATACGTCATTGTCGCTATAAAAGTAAAACTAGTGATAGTTTTTGTTCGTTTTGTGCAGTATATGATAATATAAAAGTTGGTGTATTTTCGCGGCATCTTCTCCTGGCTCGGTCTTGAACGAAATGCAAATGCGAATGCAAAACCACCCGGGGGAGTCCAGCACGTTACGTTGTGTTACGTTAACTTGACTTCTCTATATGCGTCTATTGGATTATAAATGGACGATCGAGTTTTTGTGACGTTCGCACCGGCAAAAAGATACCGCTTATTTATTCAGTCAATATTATTTCCGAGCGCCATGTATTATTCTGATATGGCATATGGGTGGACGGGTCTTGCTTTGGACTGTCTTTGCCATTTCTCTTATGCGGTCTGGTTTACGACTTCAAATGAGAGTTATAGATACTCACACACACACACGCACACAAAAATAAAGTTGAGTTGCTTTGCATATTTACATATATTTACACGGAGATATAAATAAGGCATTCAAACACAGTTAAATCAACTTAAATTTAGTTATATATTTCAATGCTCACAAAAAGAGTCTGTCGGGCATGTTACTCATGCAAAGCAAACAATTATATATAATAATAATATTCAGGAATATATAAAAGGTAAAATTTCAGAATGGAAAAACGAAAGTTTATGAAAAAGGTTACCTTTCAAAGTAAATATATTACTGAAGTCTGATTTACTAATTTGCATTATATATTTATTTCTTGCGTTTATGACGAATCTTTTATTTTGGCAGTGTAAAATATTATTGCAAATATAGGCCGTTATGATTGTTACCTTCTTGAAATTCAATGATTTCAAAATTAAATCTGTAAGCTTTTGCTAGTCTTGTATTTGGAATGAAAATGCCGTAGCGTTTTACGATTATTATAAAATTTGTTCACGTTTCAAATTTTAAAATGTAAATTTAACATTTCCATTTGCGTTGAACGTTGACATAATGCTATCAAAGCGTTATAAAAATGACCTTAGTTCAGTCAGGCATGAAACATGATAAAATTTAACAAAACAACTTGACCAAAAGGGATTTGTCATCGTTTCCATATGCGATGATGGCCAACGTACATTCAACCAAAAAGAAAACAAAATCATATTCCATCATAACATAGGGCTAGTGTCATCAGATCGTATTTACGTAGACTGTACATCATTTTGTGACCATTGCTGAAAAGTACGTCACATTCTGATAGATCTCGTCTGTTCGGTTTTCTCCCTATAACCACCGTGTGTGTCGCATATTCGCGACGCAAAGTCGCGTTGGAAATTTAAAACAGTACACGATTTGAATTCTTCAGTCTGCTCGCAAGGGTACGTCGCAAAAGGCATCCCTACCTAGGCACGACGTTGGCTAACAAAGACCGCTCGGACGTTTAACATTCAGCAGTGACACAACGAGATTGCCACGGCTTGTGTGTGCGTCTTTACCCAACACACACACACGCACCCAAAAGTTGTTTGCCAAAAGGAGAAACAAAAGAAGTTGCAAAATATTTCCACTTCAGATGGTCGCACGTGATAAAACAAAATGAACAACGCCGACTGGACAAACTTGAATGTCTCTAGTTAGTTTTCGAATAGATTCTTCAGTATTTTCGGGGATTTTATGTTATAGCTATATAGGAAACTTTTTTATAACTTCTACTCTATAAATAACGTTTACTTAGAGGTAGACCTCTAAGCTGTACGCTGAGAATAACAGATTATAGAAGAACAATAATATAGTACAGAATACAGTACAAGTAGTCAGAATCAAAATTATATAAAAATATACAATTTATATTTTTTGTGTAAAATTTTATTTGTATTTAAATGTTTTTTATAGGTTCCATAAGATTTCAGAATATGAAAACTTTATAGATAAGCAAAATAAAGATTAAGTTTTTTTTTTATAAACATTTTATTACTGAATAATAGTGGTACTTACGGATTCCAATGTCCACCAACAACATTGAAAAAACGTAAAGAGAAACTTTGTTTCAACCCCGACACAAAAGGATGCAATAGGTGCTCTTCAAATATTGCTATTCGACTGGGTGGATTGTGTTTATACCAAACTTACTTTGTCTGCCCTAGCCGCATAAAGAAATCAAAGTATTGGAATTTCAAACCTGCAGCGAACCGGTCCACCCAACACTATTGCCGCTTTCAGGACAGCGGGATGGGAAGAACATGCGTCTATGTTGGAATTGACAAGTAAAGTTTCCGGAACTTCCGTACGCAAGGAGGATGATCGAGTTCGTGATGCACAAATGCTCAAGAACGTATATATTAAGACTACGATCGAATAACATAAAATGTATTGATATAAACACATACAATTTCAAATGTACATTTTAAAAGTGTAATGCTTTAATAAATTTCATCTTTTATTTAGAAATTATATATTTTTCTTAGTTTGAAATGTTAATGAATATTTCCACAATTATGTATTTACGTATTTTTATTAAATATTATAAATTTGTGAGTACATTTTACTCCAATTTAGTGACAAAGGTTATTAATTCACTGATTACTCCATAATTAATAAACCTTCAATTGTATATAGATATTTATTTGTTTTATTTATAATATGCAAAATAAAAATATATATTCCTGAAGTGGGTATATATTATAATGAATTTTTGTGACAACACATGTTAATTCCTTGACGGTGCTTGCCATGTCGTGATACATGTTCGTCACACCACTCACGATTTACATTCTTATTCCATAAAGATTACATGGTATGTTAGTCACCCTTGCTTACATATCTTTCGAAAAGTTTCTACTTCTCTTTTACTTGTACTCATGTAAAATCAATAAATGCCATCGATACGCGTTCATTTCCGACCCAATAACTCTTACATCAGCCACGCTTGATCCCCTCTAAAAGGGTACTCATGCCACAATACGCAAGCTAGATATTATTCATTTGTTATTTTCGCTTCGAGGGTATCCAACTTGAACAAATTCTCGCCTGAATAATTAAATTTAAAATATTTCCTCATACAAGCATTAAAAATTATGTCTGAAATTGGAGACAAACAATATAGATCATATTACGTTCGTCCACCATACCCAACATTCACATACATTAGCGTAATTTATTTGGTAAAATCTGTACTTATAGCTGATTTAATTCCACTAACAAATGCTACGAAAAATATATTGGAACTAGTATACAGATATCTTTACAACTGCAGAGATATTACTTGTTAATATATTTATAGTAGCAATACATATATTCTTTTATCATTGAAATACATTTTAGTATACTTCTTAATATAATAATTATGAAAGTTCAAAGTGATAAAAATGTCATTTTAAAATTATTGATTACTGTTAAACTGAAAATAAATCTTCGACTACCAACTACGCTCTCGTTATTTACGTGTAACATCATAAATGCGTAATGAAATCACGTCACTAACAATGTGAAACTTTAGAATGCCAATTTCCCCTAGCATCTGTTTAGGGTTTAAAAGGAGTGCGGGCCAAGGGATGAAGTTGTACATAATACGTAAGAAGGCACGCAAGCAACACGAAGAAACATAGAGAAGGGAAAAAGTGAAGCAATATTAGATTAAAAACTTTTCAGTAACCGCAACTGGCTGAGATATTTTTGTAAATTCGTTGCCATGCAGGGTCGGTAATTAGGCTAACTGTATTAGTACCGACTGACTCAATTAGCAGACCATGAATATTAAAAGAGATTCAACGTCTCAAATGCAATTAGGATCGAATCAGTTCCAAACATAAAACTAGTAGGTAGATGACATTCTGGTCGCGAATACAAAATAGAAGAATGTTGCGTCGCAGCCGTCTTGGGAATTCTTGACTCATTGAATCTGATTACCTCGAGCATTGATAAAGGAAACAAGTGTATCCGAAGAAAAGTAACTTAGCCCTCGAAGAAGTTTTAATTTAAATTTAATTTGAAAAAGACGCCGAGACAGAACTGATTACAAATGTGATTAAAAATAGCACACAATTATTTTTTTTTTCCTAAACTGAATATATAAAAAGTGTCATGGCTGATTTACAGTTCATTACTTTTTAAAGTTTACAACTAAACTTACTTGCTTTTGTTTACCAAGTTTTCACTTTCACATCTCATCAAAAGCCAAATTGGTTTCTTACGTTCCATTTTTGTATTTAAATTACAATTAATACATAATTACAAAAATGCCAGAAATTATAAGACTGCAGTCAAATTTATTTCATTATCTATGCACAAATGTTTATTAAACAAAAATTGCAATTTAAATAATATCACTCTTAAATATTACGCAGAAATTCATCATTTCCATTGGATATGTTATATTTTTCTAAAAAGGCATATTGCGACAATATTATATGAGAAACTTCAAGAGGAGTTGAAAAACTTTTATAAAATTATAACTATTCCCTGGACCAATTATCCGTTCCATTTAATGTATTTGCCGGTGTTTTTTTCTACATAAAAATAGCTATTTAAAACTTTATATTTGTGAGTTATAAAAAACTAAATAAACTTTCTAGACAGTCGGATTATCTTACATGGCACATAGCTACGCTACATATACACATAAATCATTTCACACTGCCAAACACTTTTTTTCATGCCTGGAAAATAAAATGAATAACACAAAATTTAAATTAATTTGAACGTCTTCTGCCTGCTTGCGGCAATATGGCAGAGACGTGAGAGTCCCGGTAGTCTTTTGTTAATTCGACACAGGTGTATAAGAAACGGTACAGTTACGAAGTAAGTCTCATGCGAGTACAGGCGAAAGGGAAACATCCACCAAAAGAAAAGCAAATGAAAATGAATAAAGCCGAAGATGGAGTTCTTTGCAGAGCGTATGCAATTATGTTCTAAATAAATTATGTTTCATACTACAGAATATTTGTTTCCAGCTTTTAAAAATTCTAGACTATTTGCAGAAGAGATACTTCTTAAATACAATGTATACGATTGAACATAAAATAATATATAAATATATTAAATTTAATAATCTGCCTAAAAATATGTTTATTCAGATCTATTTTGTCGCTAGAAAAATACATATTGTATTCATTAATTTAAATCAGAAATATTTTATAATTTCGTTTTACCATCTATTAATAAATGCTTAAAATCTAGAATCAAAATCAAGTTTTGCGTTCAACTTCATAACTTTTAAATATTATGTTTAGGAGAAATTATCAAATAATACATTTTTGCAAAGATTTTTCACAAAACTGAATAAATTAAATGTACAATCTCTGTGAATTTCGTGATATATTACATTTTTTATGAACAGAATTACAAATGAGTAAAGCAAAGTTAGTTATATTTTAATAACCGTTTGGATACCCAAACATTACAAGCAGACAGCTTTGTATGCTCTGAAGGTAAACGGTAGATAAATAAACAGAAATATATTCGTTGCAAATTTTGATACGTTGTTATTATAATATAAATGCTGGAATTTAATAATCCGCTTATGTCAGTCGAGATAGTAATATATGATGCGAATTTTCTCTCGGAGATATATTCAAATTTGTTTTAAATTAAACTAAAAATATGGTGAAACAATAAAACGTATTTTAATGAAATTGAAATTAATGAGGATTTAATTTAGATTTTTGCTAAATTTAATAAAATTTTATTTATAAAACAAAAACAAACATGACCATTTGTGTAAACCATATTTGAATGTCCAATACACAAAATAATAAATGTATATATGTGTGTATGGCCATAACACGTGAGGTTACTTAAAAAATGACTATATCGAAAAATAAAAAATAAACTTATGCAGTTGTAAGTTAAGCAGGACTTTTTTACTACTAGAAACATTTATAATTCTTTCAATATCTTCCAAGTAAAATTTTAATTATTTTTGGGTGTATGTTTGAATATCTTATACCTATCAAAGATAATTTAATAACTTAATGCAATTTATATTATAACATCAGTATAACTAATTTAACAATTCAACAATGAAGAAGAGTAGCTAAAGGCATACATCAAGTTGTACGTCATACTCAAGTGCTATGTTGGTTGTACTCATGTTAGTCTACGTCAGAAAAGCGGTCTGTTGCTGCTATAAGGTACATACATATACTTGAAGTATCTAATACATGCATAAGCACATAGATCCAGACAGAGAAGAGCTAAAATTACAAGTGTACAAAGGTGGAATTAATATTTACATAAGTCTGTACCTAAACTAATTATTATCTGCGAATAGTTTAGTCGCTTTTGTGTAAACGATACCTTACACGTATTTAGATTGATGCATAATGTAAATTTACTTCGATGTACGTATACTCGTTTACTATCATTCTCAAACTATACTACATACGGTTTCGTTGTTGTTTGTTTACCGCCATCTAAATAATTGTTTAAGTTTGAAATATAAATAGAATCACTTTTGCAAATAGAAGAAAATTTTTAACATAAACCAAGGTAGTTTTACGCATGATCCTATATTGAAGATCCAACTTTGAAGTCAAAAATAATAATGTTCGCTGAAATAAATTTAATATGTGTTGTCAACACAGTTTCCAAAAAACAAGCGTGGAGCAGAAATATAAAAGATTGGTACGCTACGCTGGTAAAAATAAGTCAGAACATTTTCGAGGTGCCGTAAGTCACGTAAGGAAATTTGGGTCAGGTCAGAAATTAAAAAAAACCCGTATTCACAGGGCCGTCGGTGCTCAGTGTTCACCCACACATATAAAATGAATGCAACGCGCGGAATTTTTGGCCAGTCACAAAAAAAGCAGAGAGAGAAAAATATAAATGCTGCACTCGTAAATTTTGTCGTGGACATGTATGTCCTCGTGTAGCACCCTCGTCATTTCATGATTGGGTACCTTCCGTTTTTGAAATTAAACATCCGTAAATCCCGTTATCATTTTGTAAATGTTCTCATGATTTTTTCGGATAAAAAAACACCATTTCTATTCATACTCGGAGATAAAAGTAATTGTCGCGTGATTGAGAATCCGCAATATTTCTATAAATTGGTGATAGAGACTGCACAAGGTACGCGAAGGTACAGGAGTGCATTTAGTTTTATGAGTTCGTTGTACTTATGTAACGAACCCCGCGCATGTAATGTCTCAATGTATGTACTCGAGATTTAGTTAAAGTTATAGGTACTATATACACATATGTATGTATGTATGTACCTAACAACATAATGCGAGGGACGGTGAGCACAATACTTCGGCCATTGTCAGATTATCGGCAGGTGAATAAAGCGCTCTTTCATCGTCACGACACACACAACAGTCTCGAGCACGATCGTAAAAACAGATGAATAGAAGCACTAAATTAAAATCTGATATGTTCATAGTCGACTCACGACGTTTTAAGAATGGGAGCCATTTTAAATTTATGAACGTCGCCCTGCTGTTTCATATAGAATTGATCCAAATTGTTACTTTGTTTCATATAAAATTCTAGTTTCGAAAAGTAAACGGGACAACAAAATACTCCATGAAAGTGGAGAACAAGCAGAGTTCAGGATATCTTTCATATGGTACATTCGAAACTAAACAAAATACCACGCTTGTGTTTATTGATTGCCCGTTGGGAACATTTTATTTCTTTGACTATATAATTAATGATGCCGTTTCACGAATTTTGATATTTAAGACCAAGTTGGGAGAGAAGGGTCTTATTATTGAAAGGAGTATGCGGTTCGAATCGTGATGTTGTACAGTGCACACTCGTTATACTTGCGTTTTTTCTATTTTTGTCACGACCTCCTCTACACTGTGTGCTTGTTCATGAAAAATAACGAATGCCAAAGACAACCTGCGGTCCACTTAAAACTACCAATGCGCTGATTTTCAAACTGCCAAAATTTTATTTTTTACATCTTACGTATAATTTGTATATTTATTAAAAATAATATTATTTTCCATCATATATAATACATGTATAAATTAAAAAAAATTTACTAGATCGCTTTCACTTATTTATTATTGTGGAAATTAAATGTATATTAAAGGAAAATTGTATGAATAATTTTGTCATATGTTGGAAGATACATATGTCGTTTACTATTTTCTGTTCATTCATGTAGTATAGTTAAATTAATTCGTTGTTTCTTTTCACATATACAAACAAAAATATAATACATGTGTAACAGTCGAAACGTAAAACCAAGTGTGAAGCATGTTCTATTAAAACTGTCACCATAAATTTTGCTGCGTTAAAAAACAGGACACCATTAATTCATTCGGTAGTCAGGTAGCTGATTATTCGGCACAATAAATTATAATTAAAATCGGATGGTAGTTAAATAAATAATTATAAATTCCGAGATGACGCGCGACAAATTTTATATATGTTTTCATACATGAAATAGTTATCAAAATATTGCGCCAAATATGACCATTGTCAACTATTAAATAAATAAAAACAATTGCACTGTACCTAATAATGATTGAAATTAGTCGAAATTATTTCATGAAAACGAGTATGATATAGATTCTAGCAGAATAGCAAATGGAATTTATAGATTAATAATTTCAAAACATATTTTTATGCGTGTACCTAACTTAACGTTGGTCATGCATGAGAAAGCTTCAAGTCTAATCTAGGATATCAAACGGTGTTGAAACCTTGTGATAAATCAAATACATACAATATTTCAGTAGCAATACCCAGTAATATTCATTTATCATACTTGACAGCTTTTGTTGTAAATTATTATAAAATTTCAATATTACACAGTCGACTACATTATTGTATTCACGTATTTTTAACAAAACGAATAATATAGTAGCTGCTTAGAATCAACAAATGATTTATGAAACGTCGGAAGTGAATGTTCAATAACAATAGTTTATTAAAAAATTTACTTGATAACAATTAATTTTAATATTAATTATTTATATTGTACGCTGCTTTTAAATAAAAAACAACTATTGCTATTTAAATTATATTTTAAGTTGAAGCTATAAACCAATAATTGTGAAAATTTACACAAATAATAAATCTGTCATTTTGGTTTATTATAATTTAGTAAGCCACTATAGGCAACGTTCTCTTTTAGAATTAAAGAATAACATTATTTGTACGCGCAATATTAAATATCTATAAATATGAAAGAGATATAAAAATAAGCCAGAAAATAAAAGAAAAACAGACGGAAACTGGAAGATAAACGACGTATGTTACACATGTTCCAATGTATTGACAGATGTCATCGCTGAAATATCTCTGAGAAAAGAAAACATTTAAGCGTGAAAAAATCTAACCAAGGTTAAACTAAACCACTAGCGACTTGTCACATACGCTATCTTAAATTGAAAGAATCGTGTTTATTTTCGCGAATAGTAGGCCACGTTCTTAGATATTGTTGAATAAATTCGATTGAGTGGAAGTTATTTTTTTAATAACGCTTCAGGAATCGAATGAGCGTTGAATATGGATGAAATCGTGTTTCATATTGAAAACCACTGAATGTCATATGAAATCAGTCGCTGGACACGATTCGCACATTCCGAGAAAACTGGCCACTGTAAATATTTCTTTTGCTTGAGGAAACCTTTAGAACTTGTTTTTTGATAACAATAGGAATGTAGACTTGAAGAAAGAAGTGGATTTCCATATATTCCTATGAGGCCAATTTTAATAATATTAGATTTATATCTAGCGAAATAAATGCAAATATACGAGTTTTTTTTTTTTTATGTATGGGTTTCAAAAACAAGCATTTGAAATACAATACAAATGTGACAATGACAAAATAAAGAAGAATTTCTCTTCGTTTAGCAAAAACACTTGACTAATATTTCAACAGTTTGAAACAATAGCTATCCTACACCTAAAACTTCCTCAGTCTTATCTGCTCATTAGTAAAAATGGTTAAAATCTATTGTCTCGTAAACCGAAATATCTTCACATCATTTAACAGATTCAACAGCTCCTTCCCCTTTGTGTTTAAGAGCTGGCGCATGCGCAGACAAGCACGACAATCATTATTTATAACAACACGAACTTTGACCTCAGTGGAGACAATAAACAATGTAGGATTTCCATTTAGATGTACGCTTTTGTTTATAGTTGCGATTATGGCAACACACGCAGCCCAAGTGATGATCTTCTTATGTTGTTGCACTCTTGCACTATCATCTGTTTCGTCTGGCAGCGGTGGTGTCATCTCCCTCAGTTACTTACCTTAGCGTGGTAATGTTTTGTACAATAACGTTACACTAACTGCGCTATTATCTCAAGATTGCCAGCTCACAATGGATTAAGTCAGATTTGCTACGAGTTAAGACCACCGTGCGTTTCTTGGATCATTAGGTTACCAGTAAATCAGTGCTTGTTTGCACCATTATCTCTTCACTCTGCATATGATTTTATCTAGCTCAGTCTTTGTATCACACAACGTAATTATAGATCTTCATACATTTCTTTTTATGTATCAATCGTATTTTCGTTTAAATTCTATAGGAAACAGCGATACATATTGAAGCCATACCTTATAAACATAATAGGCTAAGTTAGTTTTTTTTTTTTTTTTACTCCTGAGGAATCAATTTTTGTTTATGCAATATTAAATTTAATCCGACCTGCAAATGCAAATTAGATTAACTTTAATTGAGTTTGTAATTAATTACGTTGCAATTTTTCCGTCCTTGGCCACTGAAAGTGGAAAACATAAAAAGGGAGCAGCAAAAATAATTAAATAAACCGTCAAGATGGTTTGCTGCGTCACTGCTTTAAAAGAATAAATAAAAGGGTAAAATACAAGTAGTACAGTTGATAACGAAGGAACCGATAGTATAGCGAAGGATGGCTGAAAACAGGTAACGTTTCGCTTTGATCGTCCCGGCTAATGGGTATAGCGATCTGCATAATTAGACGATTAGTTTTAACGCTGCCAAGTGGTTAGCTAGCCAGTTAACCATCGAGCTAAAGATAGTAAGGTACACGGAGTATTAATCCTATAAAAAGATAATTCGGTTTTTCTTTGGACGACTTGGATAATTTCCGAATAACGCGAGGATTGCACCAGTGGCAACGGGTGCTGGAATTCTTAAACAGAAGACTGCTGCACTAATACTATTAAGGAGCGTTTACTTTTATGGCAGACTATGCGGGAATATGTGCTCAACTTAGTTTGGACTTTTTTAAAAGTCATTTCGGTTGAAATTGCGAAAATAGTTGGATTGCTTTCAAAATTAACAATGTATAAATTCTATTAAATTATCTTTTTATAGCCGAAATAATTCTAGCATATCAACAAGGTTTTAATGCATATATTTTAAGGAAGTTTAGAATAAATTTCTTGTTAAATGAATAAATGATTAAAATGCATTTATTAGTTGTTTTAATACTCGTATACAAAAATTCTAAACGTGGATTAATACAGCAAAAATTAACTAAATTAAACGTTTAGGTTTTGATGTTTTATTTAAAAACGAAACATTTTTCTTCATTTTAAATTTGGTCAGGTATCTAATATATTTATGTTCAACATGAAAACTAAATTAAGCTACTTAAATGAAACAAATTTGGTACTCTTTATTGATATTTATGCGAGAGTAAGCAGTACGCCAATTAAGTCTCAGATATAATCAAACAATAATAGAGCAAAAAACGTAACTAACAGATGGTTTGGTTTGGCGAAGTGTACTCAATGTACATGGTATAAAAACAGACACAAATGGCTAGGTCGCGTCGCCGTGTGTGCACGCACATATATGTATATGTGTATGTATTTGGCAGTGAAACCATGACCTTGAAAAAGCCAGGGGATGCAAAAACAATCATTGATCCGCCGGGCCCACCGTTGGCGACCCAACAGGCTCCCGCGGTCCCGCATTGCATGGACTAAACTCGACGTCAACTAATCCACACAATATACCTCGCGCGCCATATACATTCTAGTTACTTTTCAATCCAATTACGAAGCGAATTTACATAAATACCGTAATTATCCCGTGCCGCATATCAGCCGTACCAAAGAGAACATTGAACGCGACGACGACGTTAGATAAAATCGGTGACATACGGAGTGACAGCGAAAATGAGCGCGCACAACTGTCCGTCTGGGTGATAAAATTGCAATATAGACATTATTAAAAGTTTTCAAGTGACGAAAGTCACTTTACTGTATCTGCTGATAAATGTATCATTCATCTATGATGTATGCGTGCATCTCTACACATGCGCGCGAGTGTGTTGGAAAAATTATTAGTCTATTTTAAAACAACTTCTATCTACTGAATTTATTCATTTTAAATTTCAAAACAAAATTGGAATAGATTCATGATCATGCCAATTATTGGCAGATTGTCAAATACGTAAACTCTTCATACAGTAGATTTTATGCTATTTAAGCCTAAATAGCGGTGTACCAACATTTACATGCATGCTTTCGGATGAGCAGCCAGTGCCGATGAGGCCACCGATGGCCGAACATAGCCTGAGTTTGAATTACCATCGTAATAAATCCACGGGAACGATCCGTGTGCGCCCTATTACAGTGCAATGACAGGTATGGGGGGCTTCATTTCATGTGTGCGCACACATAGCAACACAGTAATGTTAACACCAACATTACATTACTACGCAGTCTGCCGCCCATTAATAACGAACATTGGTGCAACCACGAATGCACATGAACCATGTTGGAACATACATAGGTATATCAATGCAACCCCGAGGGCACAAATAGTATGCATGCACGCATAAATGTGTGTGTGTGTGTGTGTGCAAATTATGAAACTGCTTCATATGCATTGATCCTGCAATGAGCTAATACCACACAATTTCATATTGTTCGCTGAATTATACCGGTAACAAAAATACCGCCAATTCGATAAAGGACTACAATATACACCAGTGTTCTTAAACATGTTGGTAGCTCAAACCATTTAAAAACACAAAATATTTTCTCGTCGCCTTATAAAAAATATTCAAATTTAATTTTACAATTATTCACATTTAGAACATTTTTTGTTTATTTTTGATATAGTTATGTAAACCTATTTTATTTTATGACACAATTAGACGATTTTTTTTTTTTGAGCATGAAACTGTAGTATATTTTGTTTTTGTATCATGGACCACGATGAATTTTGTGTTTTAGTATGTGTATGATTTGCGTGAAACTAGTTTAGTTATCGTAATTCCGATTATGATAGGATAGGGTTTGATGGAAATACTGTATAACCAATTATACTGTGTAAAATATAAATGAATTTAATTAAAAACGGAATTGCATTGGTTTCGTTTTGTTGCTAAAACAAAATATGGATTTTAATTGTTTTTTGTCTGGTAACGATGTTTTATTTTCATTCAGTTCAACATGTTATGAAACATTTTTTATATCGAACCAGATGTTTTTTCAAGCTTGATTTGCGAAATCAGTGTCTTCCAACCGATTTCATGTACAATGGTGAATTTCTCCATCGAATCGTGTTATTCTTTTCAACTAACGAAAATTTATTTACGACATTACAGTTAGAATATTAATTTTTATTATACAAACAAAAAAAATTTATGCAAGTTTATGTGTTTATTTATTGTACATTATACAATTCGGAAAAAGCATTACAAACAGTGGGTTCGGCGAGCTAAAAACCGATTAGGTACTATTACGAAGATCAACGTCAAAACGAATGTGCGCTACTGCACATAATTCAATTTGTATCTGTGAATGCAGCTTTTTTCATGCTTTTAATTCAATTACGTAACAGTCTGGCTAGCGGATTTGTATTTAATATTTTAAGTAGCTATGGTTACATCATTTTTTCATTACTCGTATATATTAATAGTTCGAAAATTGTTTATTTTGAAATTATTTATTTAAAATTAAATCCATATAATAAAGAATTAATTCCATTTATGGATTATCTTATATGCACTGAGCTCATTACTATTCTATTGATGCATGTAAATCATGCTTAACAAGACAGGATTGAATGCAAATTTAGAATTTATAGATAAACTGTGATAAGCTGGTTATAATATGCTTTTTATGGTAAAATGAGTCATGAGAGGTTGATCACTCGATGACATTAACGGTAAATGTCAAAATATTTCTATAGGGACTAGACGGTGTTCACAATGAATATAATTATTACAGTTCTAATGAATAAATGTTCAAATTCTTTACTATCCACCATTTAGTTGACTATAGGATGCGCAAATGTCGATTTGATAAAAAAAACATTGGATTGAACGCGAAAGGGAAACAAATCACTTTCACCAGTCAACATTGGCCGTGGCCTGCAACACGACCATCGAACGAACTATTAGTACATACAAATATGTATATAGGACGTTAAATATGCGCGTGTGCATGTGCACGCGACGTGCCTAGCAACAAAACCGATCAATGAGTTTACTATATCAACAGGGGTGTAATAGCAAATCATATAAATGCATCCATTGTCGAGCAACATTCAGCAAACATTCAGAACAAGTACTTATAGATTTGTTTTTTTAATCTATTCACTGCATATGTAAATAAACTCTAGGATCATTCAAAATAATTCAATTGTACAAAAAATGTATTTTTTGTACAATTGAATTATTTGGCTTTTAGGAATTGGTATCAAATTGATGCTACATCATATATGTTTAAAGTCTTTGATTTCTTAAAGCGTTCATTAAATATTCATAACTTTACGATGAAGCTAATTTGCTGTCTAATATAAAAGATGAAAAAGTTGTCTGGAAGCCTAAGTGTATTTAAATATATGAAATAAATCAATAATTTATAAGTTGATGGTAATGGAAATTGAAGCAATTGTATTTTAAATAATTCAGCAACTCTCATTTGTGAAATAAAGTTATCATATTGCAATGAATAAATTCGGTATCCAGGTGTTTTTTTTTTACCGTAGAAATAAGATAAAACGTCAGTTATTGTAAAACATGATTGATAAGACTTTGGGGCATTGCCTCCGAATAATAGACAAACTATAAAGGTCCTAAGTGTATTTCAAACTAGTGTAATGGATCGATCTCCAAAAGTTTAGTTTGAATCCAAACTCAATTTATTTTAAAAATTGTGGAAATACTATCGTAGAATAAGCTAACAAAATACATTATGTGAAAACGGAAAAATTGAACTGTCAACTTCAAAATCATATACGTAAAGTTATTGAAGGAATTCCACGTAGAAAGTACTGAGATTTCTTAAATAATCTATAGGTAAAATTTATATTTTGCGATGCGAACTTTGTGTGAGTAGGTAATATGACAGAATTTCTATTTCCTGGAAGAAATTCAAAGGGTAACGATATTAAATCTTTCATATAAGTTAGCGATATAACAGAAATTTCGGCAACATGAAATGGTTGAACGAGCGCTGATGTTCGTTTCCCAGACAGGGTCAGAGCGGTCAGCCAACAGGACATTAGATTATCCCCTGGACACATTCTGCAGATTCAGGCTAAAGTTATAATAATATTGCCGACATTTCAACTATACGTTTCTGGCGCTCTGTGCCAGTGAAATGAAGTTCTACTAGCCTCGCTTTCTATAATTAGTTTAAATGGTTCACTTGCCAAAACTTGTTTGCCTACAACTATATTTATAAGTTTCCGTGGTGTAGTGGTTATCACATCCGCCTAACACGCGGAAGGTCCCCGGTTCGATCCCGGGCGGAAACATTTTTGAAAATTAATAAGGAGCCGGTTGTGTAACTTCGAATTAACCATATAAATGGAAAACAAGATTAAAATCTATTAAAATTTCATCCATTTTGCTTATTTTAACTAAAGTTTAAAAGGTATTTTGCATCAAATACCATTTAATAACAATTTATAAATTTGCACCTTGGAGCCAAAATATATTTGATTTTAATCTCGATTTTAATATAACATGTAACTAAATTAATAACCCGCATTCTGACAAGTATCTCAAAACGTAAATCCGCGTATTTCTCAAGTGTTTATTGCAAATTAAAGTGCGCACAAATGACAACTTGTAATTACAGAGGAAGATAGTAATCAACTTTTTAAATAACACCGTTGTAAGGCTGTAATTATGTATTTAATTAAAACTCGTAATGTCTTCGTAACGAGAATCTGTCACGCACTCTACGATTGAAAAGATACAAACGAGAAAAAGAGGCATCTAAAATTAAATCGACATTATTCCAACTAACTATACGTGGTCGATATTGCATCGTAAATATTGTTTAAAATAAAACAATTATTTCATGTACTTATATCAAAAAATTATAAATCAAATACAATAAAAATGTCAAAACGTATTTTATTTAATTATATAGTTAATCAAAGTATCATTTCTTTACAATTTAAGTATATGATTTTTCTATGGAAATTTGCAACTATAAATTTCAGAGAACGGCTAATTTATCTAAATGAGGCCTTCGGGGATATGGAATCTAGTCTAACATTTTTGTTAGAAGAGATTGAACGCATAATGAAAACATCGACGGACGGGAAACTAAAAAGAGAAACAGTGGACACGGTAACGTACGTTTACCGGAAGTGCCAAACTCGATTGACGCGACTCAAAGCGGAGGATCTAACATCCGTTCCGAGCATCTCTCTGCAACCCGTCACTTTCGCTCGGACGTCGGACCCAGCGTCACTTACTCGATTACATCGGGTCGCCGACGTACAATCCAACTCGATTTTCAGAAATCTAATATTCACATGTATAGTGACAGCATATTTAACAAAGGCTGTTTGATGTTACCTTTTGGCTCGCTCAATGAATGCAATTTACATGAATATGCAGCATACAACACTAGCGAATTCCACTAAAACCATTCATAAATAGTTGTAATATTTAATTTTAAAAACACAAATTATGTATTTTCGATTTTACGACTTCAAATTTATATTCTAAGTTGATTGGCTGATTAAAACCCATAAACTACATATTAAAATACTAGAAATTATAGTATTTAAATTATCTTGCAAATATCGCATGTAAGCATTATTAATTAATCAAACATGCTCTTGATATATCACTTCGCAGTATAAACCGATTTTTTATATCGAAATTACTTTACAAATAAATCCAATCTATTTTCAGAACTGTATGTGTCACAAAGGACGACTATATTCCAGGTAATAATATTAATGTAATTTTAATAAAAAAAATATTTGATATATTTTTCTAGACCGTGAAATTAGTTATGAAATACCAGAAGGATACTATATAACTTTTTCATTTTGAAATGTAATTTAAATATAACTCAACTTCAACTAGTAAAAAATTTGAGAGGAATTTTGCAAACTTTATGTTTTAAATAACTGAATCACCAAAGTTTATTAAAAGTTGTGAATCTAAATTCAGATCGACCTAGATAGATCCGATCTTGGTTTATTATATGTTGCTCAAATGACGTACGCAAGATCTAGGTCTATTTGATTAATTAGATAAATATAAATAAATATATATATATATCAGATTTATATTCTTAATATAAATAATATTTTATTTGCAAATTTCAATAGCAAAATTATGTATAAGTAATCGATTTTCTTTCATATTTGTTTTTATGACTGAAGACTAAAATAATTTCTAAATAAATGTTAATAATGTTGTTATAAGAATGACGGTTATTAACTCTGTAATTGACTTTGCATACGAATTCTTTTCGAAACTTCTATTTTAATTGGCCTTCTTTCAGTCTTTATTAAACCCGCACCACACGGAAGAAGCAACAGGGAACGAAAGTGAGTTTACTTAAAAAAGAAACAGATTGAACTACGACGTTATTTAGTTAGTTAGTATTTTGAGTAAAAAGATACCTTATAGTAGGTCTCACATCAAAGCCGAATGTAAACTGAATCTTTACGGTTGTTGGTCTTGTGCTTGTTAAACACGCAGCAAAGAAGAAGAAAAAAAATTATAAAAGAACCAACTCGGTTTTCAACTCGTTTTAAAGTCGAATAATTAATGAATACAACCAAGCGCATAAGGACGGTAGCTTCTTATTAACAAAGTTTTTGATAAAAATTCGAAAAAAGCCAAATGTTTACAGATATAATTAACTTTGACTTTTTATTAAAGGAAAATCAATTTAAAAGAAAATAATTTATAAGTGTCTGACGAAGCGGAAAAATATACTGATTCATTTATTTTTCCAAGAATAACCAATGAAAAGTGAATCAGTTGTTACTTTTAACGATAAATATTCCTTGGAAATATTACGTAATTCGCAATAAGTTTTATACATAAGTGCATTAGATGTAATACAGTCAAAAATAGTGAAAAAAAAACTAGAATATATTTTCGTACAAATTTCAAAATTTTTTCATAAAAACATCAGTTTTATGAAAGAATAAATAGTGAGCACATGAAAGCAGCATTAAGTATAGCTGGAAATTTATGATATGAAAAACCAATTTCTGGTAAGTTATAATCGTATTTTTACGAAACTATGCCACTAAATTTGAGGCGAAATAGGTTGAGCTTATATACTATTGGAACATAATCGTATATAAAGGGATATTCGGGTCCCCCAAACACTGTAATTAATTCTGGAAGATTTCGTTTCATTATTTTGGTCATCATCAAAATACTGTCACGTCGTATAAATTTGGCGGTCTGCTTGGTGCCGTTGTAAAGAACGAATAGCACACAGTTCTGCTCATTGTTTATGGATGTGTATAATATAAATAGCCCCGTTGTTTTAACCGAGAGAGTTCTCCAATGTCGCGTCCCCCCTATGTAATGCCATACTATTTTGTTTTATAGTTATAGCTTGACCAGTGGCCGGCAACGATATACATACATAGGTCCACCGCTTCAACAAACCCTTACGGTACAACTATTTTCTAACATGTTAAATTGCGATTCAAATGTGTTGTGAATTTTAATTATTTTATTTTTAAGAAATAGCGCGAGCTTAGTATTAAATTATAGAAAACTTTTTGTGAATTTTGCTTCATAAACGAATGTACCATCCCAATTACAGAAATAGATACATGTTCGTCGAATGATGATAATACCAGTAGTGCGTTATGTACTATGGAATTGTAAACATTATCTGATATTTGGCCACCATAGGGGTTAAATACCAGCATAAATTTATAAAAATAAAATTTTATATACACTATTAAAAATGTAATAGGATCATTTTTTTGCTGCGTTATAAGATCAGATGTTTAATGTAGCAATTATCTCAAGTATTAGCTAATTTTCTATAGGCAAAACTATCACATGAACCGATTAGGAATTATGATTTTATCTAGTATAACGGCAACCTATAAAAGCATATACTCCATATAGGAATATCAGATAGTGATAGTTTGTATCTCGACTTTATCGATATGCATCGGCTATAAAAGTTCGCCAGTGGCTTCATATGAGCACGAAGCTGCGATGTAAAAGGACCGGCAACAACGAGTATGCCCGCCTGGGGCAGTTGGACACCGGGTGACTGCCAAAACGAGGCGAACGACGAGTGGACTGCAGCAGCACGCGAATTCTCAAACATTAGTGGTTTAGCTCAGCTGCAGTAACTAGAGTAATCTAGCGGTTTAATTCACAACGGACCTCTTAAATATCTCGTTTTAATCACGGGTTGTACTTAAAGTTTAATATCATGGCTGCGTGCGAAGATAATAACAATAAAATGTTAAGCACCGCACACATACACACCCGCAGAATGGAAAACAGCCGCAGGGTGTTTTTATTTATATCGCGTGCATAAATTCGGCAACTACTACTTGTTGTTGCCGTTGTACTGTGGCGGTAGAACTGTTTTCGAAATTGGTCGCTTTTAAATTTTACACAGGTTTCTGTTTGTACGTATATATTTAGTTCCAGCGATAAAAAGCGAATAAAAATAAGAATTCATGTATTTACATTTTAATTCTTTTCTACATCCATGTTCAAGTTTAGAATCGTGCATTTGGAAAATCGTACTTTTAACCATCTTGCATTTTTATAGTTCATTGAATTTGTTTAGCAATTACATTTAAAACTTAATCCTATACTTAAATAATAATTTAGTATAATATGACAACAAGTAGCGATAACCATAAAAAGTCATAAACGTCGAAAAGCTTTCATAAAGAAGAAAAATAAACATCAAGGAACATTGTTCTAGCGATCAATATGATTATATAAGAAGCAAAGACAAATGGAGGAACATGATATTTTTCATATGCACGAGCATACGATAAGAATACAGCTTGACCACAGCAGTTTTACTCATTGCGCAAGTTTTATAGTGCTCTTATTCGTACTAGTATATAGGAACAAGTGTCCGCACCATTTTTATGATCACTATAACGTAACATCGCCGAACGTAACACAATGTGGGCGACCCGTTGGATGCAGCTGGTTAATATGTGTCGACATTACGCCGCCCGTTCCGTTCTTTTTTATTTAAGTTTACGTTTTTTAATTAAACAGTGTTCGGATTTAATTAAAATCATACACGCAGAAACATTCCGGTGGAAAAATTACAATTGTAATATTAATTCCGGTCTTGTTTTTACTTTGCCCGACGAGCTGTTTGCTCTGTTTGTCTGATTAAAATTTTAGCTCTGCCAAACAAAAAGAAGACGACAAGAAGCTGCACAAACAAAGACGTGCGAATTGTTTGTGAAACGAGGGACTCGAATGAAATGACATCATTATATAGTAAACTTTTTAAATAGTGCGTATCCCAAATAATAATAATTCCTTTTAAGTTAAACCAATTATTTATATTGATGTAGTTTATTAAATTAATAACAAACAGAACAGACAAAAATTGATCATTACATAATTATAAGAAAATGTTAAAAAAATGTATTTTACAAGAATTATTTAGTTTGTTTTCTGTATTATATATAATTGCATTTCACGTTTATAAGCATTATCGGTTGTAAACAATAAAAATATAGGCCTTATATCTAAGTTGTACCGTAAATAATGTTTAGAAAAAAGTCATAAAAGATATATGAAACCAGTAAAATAGTTGATAAATACTTCAAAGAACTGGACTATAATTTACATGTAAATCAGAATAACAAATTTGTTGCCTTTGTTTCGAAATATATACACAACGGGTAGTGCAGATTTTATATACAAATAACGTCAATACAAGTCGTAAATATCTACTTGTCTGGTCAGAAGCCACGAAGGCAATCGAGCGGACCGAGTAACTCCCTTAAAACTATCGCCTATCTAAAGTTAGTATTTGTTTGGTGAGTTGTACGCGAGAAGGTACAAACAAAACGAGCAACAGACACGTTTTGGTCAAAAGTGGAGCACTTGCATTTGCTGGCGATAAATTCATTGCGCCAGTAATTGAATTCACAACAGTATAGGGTGAACTCGTGAACGTTGTCGGCGTTGGATTTGTCAGTGACATGAGTTATGTAGAACTATCCTAGTAATCAGAGGAACAATGCAACACTCAACCAGAATAGCATTTACGGTTTTGTTCTGGTTCTGGTGCCTGTCCTTCCTCCATGCGCTGTCTCATGCCGGCCTACAACACAACGCACTGTCTTTGTTTTATGTCCTTTTCCCCAAACCACAACAACCAAGGGAACGGCTTCTCTAGTCCATTGTCTACATCTGCGAAAATTCCGAATTTCAAAAGTAGTGCTAAATTTAAAGATATTTCTAACATAATAAAATACATAGGAATGAATATTGGGTATGGAAGACGATGGTCTGTATAGGGTTTTGATTGTAATCGAAGATAAAATACAAATAAAAATTATATAATGTTTTATTAAAAATCTGGTTGGTTTATCCGAAAAATAGGGGATATTTTTTAACAGCAACAAATTTGGAATGGCCAACATTATTGAGTCCCATAATCGAGAATACCCTCTCATTATTCCCATGCGATAAGCCGGCAGCTAATACTACAAAATATCTGGCATTGTGCCAATGTTCACCGCAATAGGCGACGCTAGGCAACGGTGGCCAAGGGTTGATAATAATGCTGTAGCCAGAGAAATACCACTATAAGCAATCTTTGCGTGATGCGTATATATTTGCTAAATAGTATACATGTTTGAGCATCCGTAAGTATGTATGTATGTATGTACGTGTTGTGTACCTAAAATGCGTATATGTTTGCACTTTGTTGTATATGTACATACATACAAGTGTGGGATGAAATGCAATCATGATTGAACGTATCGTCACGGTCAAATGGACGTGCATACATGCAGTTAGAATATGTTACATTGTGCATACTAGTGGTATATACTAACTCATATGTATGTATTACCTCATACGTATATACCTATCTTTTATATACCACTACGCCGCCGTCGGTGCATTGATTTTCATAAATTAAATTCAAACCCAGAGCAGACAGTTTGTTGCAACATTGGTATGGCCACTGGTGTGAAATAATTATCAATCATGTTTTGATATAATAACAAAGAAATATATCCAATTTAAATATCAATTTTCGCATGAATAACCCCATATAATAGCAAAATGTTGTTCTGATTTATATTATTAAATATTTATCTATATTAAAGCATTTATTAGGGCATTCACACTATTAATAAAATTTAGTATTCTTGTATATTATTATGATATCGATCTATATTTAAGAAACATTCTTAATAAGTCATGAAATTAAATTATTTGTGTGTATTTAATTAATAAATTAATGAAAAAGTATGATTTTCATAATTGTGAACGGGTATATGTATATAGTTTGCATTTGATCTCTATAAGAGTTCGATACTCCGATATCGTGTAAAATAAAGTTTAATGCCACCCTAATCAAATACCATTTTAGCAATAAAAAGCAATTCAAATATAAATTACGAAAAGCGAGCACAGTAACAAAAAAAAAATGTATGTAAATGACACCATCAAATGATAATCAAAGAGTCCCGAAATTCAAGCACAAAAAATGATTGCAAAAGCCAACTGATCCGTTTCAAATATACGCCAATGTAAAGTCATAAAATTATACGAAACGTTTCAGATAATATCGAGTGTGCGTAGATATCCTTCGCACACACACACACACACACACATGCGTTAATTACTCGCGCCCATCACCACAGAGGGACACTCGTAATGGTCATTGGCGAACGAAAACGATAGTGTGAGAAGTTGACGTGTATGTACAGTACCAACGGTAGAACAGGGCGAATTTGATTCGCATTCATTGTGCAAAACCAGGGGAGATGCAACTGTACATACATACATACATACACACGCAAATCTAGAAAGCTATGAATGTATAATGATCATGATCATATACTACTGCATTGGGAATCGGATGAATAACGAACTTAATCTGGAATATTGGACACTAAAACCCCGAATCAAATTGAATCTGGTCGTAAAAATAAGAGGATATTATTTTTAATTGCTTTTATTTAATTCACGTTTTGAATTGTTATTATTCAAAATTCAAAATAATATAATACGTAAATCGTTTTCAATATTAGCATGAAATATTTTAGATTGATTTGCCTTGAAATTGAATATCGCAGATCAAAGCTCATTTTGGGTGTTGGCAAATAAATAACAATACACGTAAAATTCAAAACATAGAAATGCTTGATTGCAATCGCATTCGGTTATCTCCGTGCAATGAAATACATTGATTAGCGTCATTCGATTTTATATGTTCGTATGATGACTATAAACGGACACGCCCGTTCGCCTCGTATGATGTTTGATTCAAAATATTGTTTCTCTATCAAACGGCCATTCAGTTTTTAATTAAACTTGCTGGATTTCATGTAATTAATTTTATGAAACTACACACATATGCTCTAGCTCAAATCAATGCAATAACTAATTACAATTTTCGATTGCACCAACTAAAATTATTGCAAATGAAAATTTTATAAATTAAATTCGTTCAATTTTTGCTTAAGCTATATCTAGACGAAATTGAAACAAATGTGTTTCTTCGAAACCCCCAATTTGTACAAAAGCACCTATAAACGTGTTACGACTCCACAAGAAGTGTAAATATTTAGGAAAATATTAAAATGATTCTCATGTTTCCGTAGCTTAAATAATTTAGACTTGCAATCGATATATATGTACATTGGAAACTACTTGAACATTTGTAACTGGAAACTGGCGATAATGAATTAATAACAAAACGAGACCGCCAGCCGATCACTTCGTAAATATTAATTCAGTCGGGGTTCGCTCGCTGTCATATTGTCAGAGTTCAAACACTAACCTACGCGACCAACGTTGTGGTTTATTTCAGTTCGTTTAACGTACGACCAATATATTTTCAGCATTCGAACTTGCATTTTGTTGTTGCATCATGACTAGCGCCACATTCATTGCAGAACGTTCGTAGACCTTTCTAGTCTAAAAGTAACACCGCATTTTGGACTTTGGCCTTGGACACAACAAAAATACGCAAGTGCTTCAAATGAAACCAACTTAAAATAAAGTCGTGCAAAATGCTGTTTGAATGTTTGGGGTCTTAGTTTTATATGTCTTGTAAGAGTTCTTTCTCAGGAGTATTTTTATTTTCTTGAGTTTAAAGGATTCTCTTCTTCGAAGAAATTATTTTAAATGTACGAAATTTAACACATTTTATATTGAATTAACAATTAATGTGTCGTTTTATTTTCCAAATTTTATTAATTATAATGTGAAACTTTGAAAAGTTAGGAAAAACCAAATTAAAATCAAACTCCAGCCACTATTCTGTGGGGGCGTATTTTTGTTGCTTTTGCTTTAGATTGAATTATTGCCGAATAAACTCAAACATGATTTGTTCAACTTTGTTACCACTAATCAACTCAATTAAAAGTTTGTATCAGTCAAACGTTGTAACCAACGGACAACGTAGGGATATATTGAAAACTATTGTAGTCAAAACGATAGCGAGCGCGCGTGTTGTTTTCATATGGACGGTTTGATAATTATTTACCAGGAGGTGGTGCTCAGGAAATTAACACGTAACTTGGTAGCAACAAAGTGAACCGGACAACGTCCTATGCGGTCGAATGAACAATTCTAGCGTCGCTACGGTTACAACGACGGCGGACGACGGCCGAACCGGGTAGCTTTAGAGATGTGGTCGTCCCTAGGGACGACGACGACGTTGTACTCGTCTTCCACTTCATCACGCTTCGCGTGAAGCAACCACATAGGCACAAGTGCGTAGTTGCGTTCTACGTAGTTGTTGCCAATACAGTAATAAGAAAATTAATTTAAATTAATCTTTTTACTTTCTTATGCGAAATATACCTTTCGACCTTCCCTGAATCGGAACTAACTGTATGTGTGAGCACTCTATAAAAATGTGATCATAAAGTAAAAATGACAAAGTTGTCCTTATTCAAAATCTGTTCATGATTTTATTGAAAAACTCCTATAGAAATTGAATTTATTGGTATGTTTGAATTCGCAAATAGAAACCAAAAAAGGAGAAATTCAAATAAATTTATGTGTACCGGTACACGACATTGTTTACCTCAAAATTCATGGAAAGAAAAATGGAAAACGAGAATTGAATAATGGCGAGTTATTTGTAAAAACTACGAAAAATAAAACAGATATCTACCAATCAAAATGACAAATATCGCAGAGAAAACTGATAAAACACTGAACTTTTATCTTTATACATTAATATTAAAAAATAGTAAATCTAACGACGCAAAGTAACAAACAAGCATTAGTACAAAAAAGCTTCTAGCTCAGTGATTATTATAGATACCATTGTCGGTATTACAATTAAATTTGTCTATATGAATAAATGAAACAAAAATAAATACATGAACAACTAGAATCATCTGACGTTGATGCAAACGAGAAATATCAACGGCTTAAAGTGTCATTATTTTTAACCATATGTATATACAAAAAGCTCCCTGGTTCTGAGATTATTTTTTAATCATCTTTCAGGAACATATCACTTTTTCATAAATACGGCAGCAAAAAATTCGAGGGGGTTTCGACGTCTCTTGAATAATACGACTGTCATATGAGCTCGCAGATTAAGTCGTGAATGTTTTGACTTTTTTCCAAAGATAAACCAAATGCAGCTGTTATTATTTTTACTGAGGGATATGAGTGTTTTTAATCTCAAATCGCAAAAAGTGAACAGTCAATTAAAACCGTCAGTAAAAAATGACATATTTGGTATTAGAGATTCAGGCAAAATATGATTTCTAATAACAAGATTTAGTGAAACAATACATTGAGTATTTTCCAATATAGCTCATAGCGTTAGTGTAGTTTGAAACGCACAGGCCTAGTACTGGTTCTTGAGGATAAATGTTGAATTTAACCGTACATGGTTATGTCGAACAGAACCGGTCAGAAATCCATAAAAGCAACGGTGGTTAACGCGGTAACAAGTTGGTCGGATGACCGTGTCGTACGTATAATGTATACAAACGCTGTTCATACTTGGTATATGTATGTATATCGGTTAAAACCTAAGGTGAAGTGTTTAATTGAATTCGGTACGTGTTCATTAAAACTATTCCGGCGGCTGTCAGAGGCAATGACTGGGCGCCCTAGGACGGGATGGGACGGTACGGGACAGGACGGGTCAGCTCAACAATAAACATAATTAGTGGAACAAGCCAGGAGAGGCGAGCTAATGGCGACATGCATCTAATCTACACTACACCTCTCAGCATCTATTAGCGCTGACACGAACACACTTACTGTGTTTACATTTCACACATGTTGGCGACATTTTCAAAATATACTATCCTAAAATTGCCATACATTACGTGTTCAAACTATTTTTGAATTATAATAGATACGAGCAGTATAACATAAATGCTGAAGTGAATCTGTGTGAATCAATAATTCGTAGCAAAAATTACGGGTGAGTGGCGGCACTCACGATTGAAGATGTGTAAGCATCTTAATAAAAATATAGTGGTTTTCTTGACATAATAATATAAACATTTCTATATGTGAACATGTAAACGTGTATTGCTTCGAAACGAATGAAGATGTGCCACAGATGCAGAGTACAGTATCTTGTGTCCCTTAATGCTGATGTCCAAACCGATTACTTCGACAAGGGATCTTCTGGGGACGCTTTATTTCGAGATGGTCAAGATAATTAATTAAATTTAGGTATTTGTCAAAACGGGGGCGTGGAACATTCAACGTAATTAGCAAAACTCTATTAGTTAGCAACACGAAATGTCCTCAATTCTTTCCCCTTAGTTTCGGACATGAAAAACACATTACAATTATATTTGGAACATAAGTTGTAGTAGGATTTGTACGGGTAGAAATTTGTGCATCAATTCATTAAAAACAATCAATTATTGTTGAAAATTATAATAAATTGCCTCATTCGAAATATGTATGCGTATGGTTAAGATTATATAAAACAGAATTATTATTGTAAAATAAATAGTCGGTTAAGATGAAAGTAAATTTATCTAATATGAAATTTGAGCTAGACGAAATGTAATTACAGATTTTTATCTTCGACTGTTATTTCTGTGTATCTCTAGCGTAAATAATGTATTTTCTCGTATGAAATCCACCTTGTTGATGTTAAAACGTATGTAAATTATTAAACAGTAGGTATAAAGTTACAATCCTGAATATATTAGCGTTCGAAATCAATATTGTATGTATGTATATATGTAAACAGCAAAGCGAGAATAAATTCCAATGTTGATGCAAAATTAAGCAAAGTCGTGTCTCCTCTCTTGCGTCTCTCTGTCTGTCTGTCTGTCTTATAGGGATCATTTACGATGTGAGAAAGCACTATTAAAACACAGTTTTAATTTATACAATTACTAAGCCGCCATAGCATTCAGCACTAATTACAAGCAGCATGGGAAAGATGTATAACTGACTGAATGAATTCTAGTTAATTTGAATTTTCTGCGCTGTCAGATACTATCGGCGGAGTGTAGCCATAGTTGTTACATGACACACGGCTATCAGCTCGATATTTCATAATAGATACACAGGGTGTTGTACCAAACAAAAAAAAAACTACTAATAAGATTCACATTTCACAATCAAAAGTACTAAAAGTACTAAATCCCTAATATCGTCACGGTTTTTGCAATAGTATTTTTTAATTTAAATTATTACATATGTATTATGCCGGTAATCAGTATGGATATTTTTGTTGACGTACACCCTGTATCTGATGGAATCACCATCAGTGAGTTGGTGATATGTAAATTCCGAAATTCTATCTGCGAAGAATTGACAAAAATGCGATGAATGGCAAGTATATAATAATTGGTGTGTCAGCGTGCGAGGCTATGAATATTAAACAGTCTCTCACTTCGGTAGATATAAAACTCAAAAACTTGATATATGCAAACAAATTGACCCTCTTCCCTTGTTCCTATCTTTCAGCTCATCCGGCTCACCGTTTTTAATAAAGTGTTTTTAATAATCCGTTTTAATTAAAGTTTTTATTGTCATCAGGAAATTTCACGCGTAAGTATCGTTTTCGAGGACCTACATCACCAAATCATGAATATTCAGGCATTTACATTGCGCTCTCGTATATTGAATTTCACCCAAGAAGAATATACATAAACAATTAAATATTTTATAAAATATTATTTCATATTCATGCATGCATACCATGGAAAAACAATTTATTCCTTATGAAATTTACAATTAACGTATTGATGTTTCCAACACACTGTTATCTTTAATATGGTTACCAATAAAATATTATATTGTCACTCATATTTGCATTTAGTAATTTTTTGTATACAACTTTGCAAATCTTAGAGATATTCAAAATCGCGTACAGTGAAAATTCTTATGGATTCCTGAGTGCTGAAATAAAGTTATAATTTATAGACAATCAAAATCTAATCAGAATAATTCACAATGACCAATCTAGGTAGGGGGTATTAAAATGATAAGTAAAACAAGGTAAGAAGAGAACAACAATAATCAGATATGTACGAGTGAAAAAGATGGATGATGGGAAGTTGATGGCATTGTCCCACAGGTAGTTGGTATTCATCGCCAATAACTAATTAGATTCCAACTCCTCTGGTGACAAGATTCCAATGTTTGGCATGAACACGATGCAAACTCGCTTCTATTACAGTCGGCTGGTCCGTCGGGACGCTCGACGACGCTCATTTCGACGCCTGATATGATTTGCACACCGCATTTCGATATCATCATTCCTCGGTGTCGGCATACTCAACCAAATTATATAGTACACGATATCGCTATGACAATTTAATCAACTTCTGTGATACTGCACAAATGCTTAAAGTAATCTCTTTTCCGTACTGTAATTTTGTAAGAATTGATTGTAAATATTGTCAAAAAAATTTTTAATAAATATTTTAATAATATCAAACGAAATCTATGTTATGTTACCGAAGATATTTACAAAGAATCTCAACAAAATTATAAAATCTAAATATAAGCATACAAAATATAAAGTTCACGTAAAATAGTAAACGATATTATGATACACAATGGAATCTAACGCGAAATGGTTAAAAACAATAGACTTGAAAGAAGAAACCCGCTGTACAATCAATTCATGATGTTATTCGACATACGGCAATTTCGTGAATTTGTGGCAGTAAATTTTATTTCGTTCAAACAGTTTCAGGTCTAGTGGTCAGATGTGCAAAAGTCAGCATTTATTTTCTCTGTGCAATGGTGAACCGAGTCGGGCTGGCATCGATGCACTCTAGGAAATGGCTCGCGCGTATAACGTACGTTAGAGAAATACGACGGCATCGACATCGGAGGCAAACCGTTCAGTTTGATCTTGGAACGCGTTCCCAATGCAAAGTAGACAATTTCGAAATTCGCTTTCTCAGAGATTCACCAAATGGAAATTGGTGTGATCGGCCCCATTCACTTCGGCGCCAAACTTTTATCAGTCAAATATCATCATTAATAACAAACCGAAATGTTTGCTTTTACATAAACTGTATTCGATCCGATCAATTTTATGAATATTGAAAAATTCATATCTCCAGTCTATTTTATACAATTTACATCCAAATGTATTTAGATTATTTTTAAAACATAATCATATACAGGACCTTAGGAAAACTTTTCTAGAAACCCCTAAAACCAAAATAAATATATACCAATTTCACCGGACACTACTGTTTTACTTTTAAAAAAATACAGAATTTTTGAGCGTGAATCTACTTTTATAGAAACCCCTAAACTTCTTCAACTCCCCAAACTATGCAAATACTTTAAAGGTTGAAACAACACGGAGATTTTCTTCAACGGAGCTAGTTAAGGGTCACGTCTTTTGAAGTAGACTTGTCCAACTTTAAATAACCATCCCGATGCCTTTTATTTTATTGAATTTCACTTGAAAAGTTGCCTCATTAGAAATTCTCCTTAGTGTTGTTGGTTTGACCGGTGACTTCGGTTTGCAACGCGTGTGCCTTTTGCTGTCTCCACCGTCAGTCTCGTTAAAGTCTACGATGCCCTCGTCAATCGTGTCCCGAAGGGTGGTTAAGGGTTAAAAGGACGTGGCTTCAAGTTTACTATCACTACTTGACATGCTTCCAACGACTACCGGTCACCGCTGCATATTCAACTAACGCTCACAATCTATCACGTTAATATACTCCATGTACTCTATTTCAAAGTTTTTTAGCGTTGCACTTTACATAACATATCAAATTGTTACTTCAAGAATAAGCTAACTTGACATTTATTTTACAACCATTTAATTTGAAACTTACGATTCAATTATAAATATGCATAAATATGCTTTTTATGTCCACATACATACATATTATAATGCATATTCCCATAGTTAAATTATAGTAAATATATTTTAAGTAACTGTAGATTTTATTAATAAAAATATAATAATCTCTCGATTCTTAAGATGAATATATAATCTATTATAATTCAATGCATAAGATAAAGATTTTGTTTGATACAATAGAAGTTCTATTCGCAATAAATATGGCTTGAAATTGTCTTTCTAGTTGTAAAGTTTTGATTGTAAAATAAGGTATTTTGCAACATTCTGGCAAAGAACATTATGAAAATCTGTTCTTGTCAAAAAGCGAACGTGTAAAATGCAAAATAGTTATGAAGGCAATCACAGCGTGACCAGATTGAGCAACAGGGTAGATTTCGCGCTCTCCCTCAAGATTGGCGCTCGCTAACGTAGTTGGTGGGTTTGTTCCAGATACCAAGGGGTAATCTAAGATGTGAACAAGAATTTGAATCGTGGCAGGCGGCGAGTGGTAGACGAAAGAGTGCACGTGATTCAAATCCTAACGAGCAAGACGAGGAACAAGGGTTCGTGATAGTACATAAACAGATAGCTTGAATCTAATTCGAGGCGAAGATAAAAAACAAGTGCACAACGTTTTCGTTCGTTGCCGCTGTCTGATTTATGAAGTGTGTTTGGCATTTTTAGGGCAAGTTTTTGCCATTTTGAATTTTTTATTTTTTTGCATACATATCTGCACAAAACTCTATGAATGGAGATGTTATACTGTAGATTCAGATCCTCAATTCTCATTCAATTTAGTATAGTAATTTCGATTTGATTTATATAATTGAAATAATGGAATGAAAATATTACCTCAATTACTGTATCTAGTAAACATTTGAATCAGTCTGAATACTTGTATAGTAAGAACACACGATTCAATCAGATTAGGCAGTCACTCTAAATTCATAGCACTAATATTTCAATATAATTCTCAATCAATTGATATTACAAACGTGCATGATTATACTGTGCTCTGATTGCCTTTAATCTCCTTGTCTGGAGCCAATATACAATATATTATTAGTACTCCAAGTTGTATGCCTTCAAACGCATCACTCCCATTATTGAATTTTACACGCCTACTTAACGTCTCGAGATTCATATCACTAATGTTATTATTAATTACTTAAATCCTGTTCAAGACTATAATTATTTAAACTAATTTTTATTCTGAAAGTGTACGCTCAGAATGGATACTAATTTAGTAAAATTAAAATGCTTCGAGCGAATTAATACATTCGGAAATTTCTCATTTTATACGTGACGCCACAATATATATTTTACGTCTTATATTCAATGTAAATTGTAACACATTATTTTAATATTAAAATATTTTTAAACAAAATGATTAATTTAATTATCCTATCGGAAAATTTTATGATTCGAAAAAGTAATATTCAAAATTAGTTTTAAAAGTAAAATGAACAATGCATTAGTCGCTAAAATAAGCAACGTGAAACAAAATCGTTACAGTGGTATATATAGAATATCAAAATAAATGAGATAAACATGGATCGAGGCCCTCTGCAAGCCATGTTCGGCAATATGATCGATTTAGTTGCGTGCACGTGCAGAGTGATGCTCGCTATTATCTGGGATAATTCAGCTGCACATGCACACGTCCCATAATGCATTTGTGGGCATCATAGGATATGGGGTGAGATGGACTCTGGTGTGTGTGTGTGTTTGGTCCAGGGCCAGTGGGTAGTGCGTTGCATACGAGATGTACAGATCAAATCTGCATTCAGTTGGAGTTCTCCCCTTTGCTTGCAGCCAATCGAAAGGGCTCGCTCAACTGAATAGCAAGTGCATCGGGGATGGGCAGTACGAACAATGGGTGACAATTTTTTCGGGATGACGTTTAATATTGTTAGGATGGACATGATTGCTGGAACTGGGTAGTGATTCGATGAATCAGTTTTCAAAGTATACCTTTAGGGGAGCTACTCTGAATACTATCAAATTTGACCTTATACCAAATAAAATTGAATAATATTTTTATTTGGATCGCAGGGTAGCAAAAATACACGGCAATTTACGGACTGTATAAAAAGAATTCCAATATTTACGACAAATAAATGTATGAAATATGTATGACACATGCCACCTTTTTCATTTAAAATTCTAAAGTTTATGATAATGTTTAGAAAACAGAAACTACATCAAAATAATTATACACGATTATCTCGTTGTTCAGTAACAGCGTTATTACAATTTTAAATCAAATTATATTTAGTTTCTATAAAATCAATATATATGTATGTATAAGTACAATTTTTATTTAAGTGTAAAACAAATATTTTTTAAATCTCAGACATTTGTATACAATTTTTATTTCAAGCATTTGTATCTCCACAATAAAAAATTGTCAAATTTAATTATTCAAATTTTTGAACCAAATCTAAATGAGGCGGATAGAAGAGCCTTTTATTATTCAAGTAATTTTTCAATTGGAATAAAATTAATTTTCATAGTAATATTAATTTGCATGGAAATTAAGTCGTCGCCCAATTTAGTCCTGAAGGATAACCTGCTCACAGTCTAAGCTATTATTCCATAAATTAGAATCAACAGATTAGGTCATCTTCAAATTTGATGGTTGCATAGCACGCTTTAAATTGAGTAAACGTATCAGCAACATTGGTTTAGTAAATGTGTACAGTGCATTACTAAATTAACGCAACTGACAGATTCAATTCGGGGTTCGACAATATCAAAGTGCGTACGTATGTGTGCATCATACGTGTACAGTTGTTGACCTTGGTCACCATGACAACACAGGGATGCAAAACGGTCAATACTGCACAATGTGCAACCACTGTCAATCACAGTGGTATTAACCGACAACTGCAGTAGTAATAGCAACCCTTCTGTGACAGGGTGACTGCTGCACAAACGTGCATATAGGGTATAAATGGTTTAGGGATGGTTGCATGGGAGATTTTTTACTCCGAACACTGCGGTGAAAATACAAGCGTTAACAAAACGTGATTGATGCGTTTATTTCAATGTATTTTCTAATTTGCGCTGCGTCAATAAATAATTATAATAAATGTCATATGAAGCCAGCACATTTTGATGGGACAGTTTAATGTAATTGTTCTCTATAATGAGGATTTTTAAAATGGAATTTTAAACTGCGTTTAATAGAATTTAATTATGTTTAATGACTACGATTAACACATTTAATATCTTTTTAGTTTTCTAGTACTGAAAGTGAGCAAGTCAATATTTGTAAGAAATTAACACAAATAGTTGTGAATCAGATGATTCAATATTTATTATTTCTAATCATATTTCTATTTAAAATAAACATTTTGATAGAAAAGTATTTCTACGAATTGCAGATTTTTTTGCAATGCAACTCTTATCTTCGAATGCAGATTAAATATTGCCATATAATGAAAGGAATGTTATTTTTGAAATTGGAAAACAAAATGAAATATAAATAAATCTATAGATATTTTTCGGATACGTTTGAAATATAATCATATATCAACGATACTTTCTATTGTAATTTAATCATAAAAATGAACAATGCGAAAAGTTTCCGCGTATACACTGACTGCATCGTATGTATGTGTATGTGAATATAAAATTAGTTTCGTATCACAAAATTCTAAATTTAATGTTACGCGAATTCAAAGTCTAAACAAACGAGAATTTTCTCGTCGGCCATAAATAAAGCACTCCATGCTATGAGTTAATAAAAATTCAGGACACAATAATAAATTTCGCCGAGTATATTCGTATATTAAGTAAACACGTGAGGGGCAACCACGTAAATACGTAATATGTGAAACCGACCATTCGGTGTAGCTCTAAGTAAATTCTTTCGATGAATATACAATGCGTGTTTATGGGCAGATTTCCGCCTAATGCGCCCGCTAGAATTTTTCGCAGCGCATTCATTCCGCCTACCACAAGTCGTAAAAACATCGGCGAATAAAAATGAATTGCTCTTCGCAAACAATCCACTGAATTGTTTTCATGTCTAACACCCATTTCACTTTTACTTATTTCTATACAATTACCCAAATTGTTATTTGTTATTACAATAATACACTATCCACTTAAATTCTACTTCATTTTTATTTATCTATACTTTTCATTATATCTTATGAAAAAAAAAATTGTATCTTACCTTTTTTTATTTTACTGCAATTCCGAATACTCCAGCAGAAAAAAACACATGCACTCACTAAAAACACAAAACTCAACTGGATTATAATATTTACTTGAAATAATGTTCGTTGTCAGAATTTGGGATCGATCTGTTTGCTTTTGGAACAAGTTTTATCAGGAAACCTGTTGGTCATGCATTAGATTAGTTGATGTAGTATACGTTTGAAAGCAATATCTTTGAATTGTATTGTTATTTAAAAGTATAAAATATTTGTTTGATATTAAAAAATAAGAAAAATAAATAAAAGTTGCTGATTTGGAGAATGGATAGGGAATGTAGATGTAAAAAGAATTTCTCATTTGCACCAAAGTCAAGTCGACGTTGGCATCTTTATTATGTTCTTAAAATCTGTAATCTCCATATTATTACTTTTACATATATAAAAAGCCGTCAAAAGCTCGATCATCATATATCATATATTATAGTGATATCAAATTTGCACGCATATTTTATATTAATATAAAAACAGTTCATTTCATATTCACTCATACGCTCTCTCTCTCTCTCGCTAGCAACAGCGCGCGAACACAGCCATCGAACACGTTCAGTGCATTTGTCGCCCCTTACGTACGTATCTAATTCATCTATTATATAGTTAATAAAGTTATCTGATTCATATTGCTTTGGAAATTTCTAGTAAAAACATCCATAGATAATACATTTATAAATTATTTGATATGACGTGTGCGATGGATGCGTTCGTGCGTTCAATAATTTGTTGATATCCTAACAGTTACAATATATAATTTATAATATTTCAAATAAGTCCAAAGACACACTCTACTCTCATCGCCTGCTGCTTCCAGCACACATAGGTACTCTAGTAGTATTGTTAATAAATACATATGTTTTTATTCAAAGGTAGTTTGTATTTTTGTATTCTTTTCTTTTTTTTTGTAACCATAGAGTATCCAGCGCAATTAACATGAGTGAAAGACAACTCACTGTCGATTACTTTCATTATTATTATTATCATATATAAGCAAAAAAAAACAATGAGAAATTGATTTAATTTTTTTTAAAAAAACGTCGAGAGCGTTAGAGATATTGTATTTATTAATTTTTCTATAATAAATAAAATAAACCAACAACAGAAACACACATGTGTCCATGGTAAATCCACTGAATACCCTCAGCATTTTGAATCAGTGAAGTTTGTACGCATGCACTGGGCAAACCCAGACAAGTTGACCTGAAGTTTTCGCAATCAAAATTGTGGCAACTGTATTCATTTTTAATTATTATTATTATTTTCAATCAATATATTGCTTAAATTCAATATTATTTATAGACATGTAATATTATCAATAGTTATAGTGATAATAGTAGTTATCGATGTGCTGGGTCATGTGACATTCAGAACATTCGAAAATACAAAGCCATGGTCGTTCTTCGCAATCTGCTAAAGTAGTACCGTCCCTGTCTGACGAATATATGTATGTATACGGTAGGTTCGGCTCGCAATACACAACAAACATTTACAACAGTTAGTAGTAATAGCTGTAACTACAATTAACATACTTACTATATGGATTTACAAATATGAAATTTATATGTACACATATTGTAACTATATGATGAATAAATTTAAAAATGTACATTATATACTATACATATATAATTAGCATGTCAAAATAGTTTCGTTTCCTTTCATATAGTCATATCGTCGAATGTGGCTTGTACCTATTATATTATAGAGTAGTTTTTTTTTTTGTATGTGAATTGTAGCGATCCGAAACCCGAGAGGGACAGCAATGCAGAACGTGGAGAACGCACAAGTTCTCGCATGTCAAATGGCCTAGTAAACCGCTGCCAACCTACTACAGTACGCTATATAAACATACATTAAACTCTACCTTAGTAAACCTCTCAACACTTTCCAATAATTTAATGATAAATTCAATGTTAATAATTATTAATTATTAGGTAAATGTTATATGTGTTTTATAATAATTGAAAACAGCGAGGGAGCATTCCTGGCGCAGCGCTGACTACATATTTAGGCGCTACGGCTACGCTAGGCTACGGGACCGCGTCGGGCGGCGCCGCTCAACATGGACGCTAAATCATTTCATGACCGCGAATGAATGAATGAATGAATGAAGACGCCCGACCCGCTCTCCACCTACACCAAAACAATGTTATTCATTTATAATAGTAATAATAATGATAATAATAATAATAGGTAATAATAATAGTATTATTACGAAAATTTGTACTTTGAAGGGGAGGTATGGGAGGGGCAGTGTTCGCTGTCCCGTTTGCCTGTGCCGCCAGTGCTCGCACTATCCGAAGAAGTAAGAAACAAGGCGACCGACCGACAACGTGCGATAACGGGCTGGGATATGGCTTATCTTATAAAACAAAGGGGGGCGAGCGCGCGTGTGTGCGGTTTCTTATGCCATAGAGGCGCCGCCCCAGCGAGACACCACCCCCTCCCGGATAACGCGCAAAGCAAAACGGAGCCCTCACTGAACCATGAGACCACATGCAAATATAGTACTAACGACACACAGATCTTAACCGACTAACGCTTAAACTTTAGATACGAGTAAAAAACATAGCAGTTAAATTTGATTTTCAATTTTTCACAATAATCATAATTTTAATTCTCTTTTATATTTAAAAATGTACACCTTATCAAAAAATGTATATCACCGAATAATGCCTGTTCCGCTCTCACTCGTATGGACTGGGGGAGGACTATACCTTATTATGTATGTATATTGAATATTGTGCAATGTTTCAAGAACATATCACCGATTTTTAGTTTTGTTTTTGTTTAAAGACTCTACCGAAAATACCATAAGGCTTATTTTTTTTTTACGCCGGGTGTAAATTTTACTGCGATATCACAATCGTTATGTCATCAAGTTTGAATTAAACGGCACAACGTGGCTCGTATAAAAATAACGGTTCCACCTCAAGGCTATAGTGAGCGGCCTACGACTATCCTATTATAAACAAATATCTACAATCGTACGTACACCCTGCAGTTTATTCGCCGACATAGAAAAATATATCTTTCATAAAAATAGCGAGCGACCTCTCTAGTACATGCATGCATACATGTACTCAAACATTTCGTTCATGTTTCTTCTTAAATTAAATTTCGACAAAATAGAACGCGACGAGATGCCAATAGTCTTAACACTTTAAATTTAGTTTTCCTCATTTTCGATCATTTATAATAAATACATACGTAGAAAAGTATCTTTCTTAACATTTAGCTTTACTTAATTTTTACTTTTTTTTCCTTACAAAACAAGTCATTGCGAAATCACTTTTCCTTATTATCGTTATCATAGTTTTAGTCATAATAATTAAAAAATGCTTAAATTTTAAATTCGAATCACATCAGTTTTGTTTTGTCTCATGGTCAGTGGTCAGGCTCCAAGAACCATGCCTACTATATGAACAAACAACTAGTATTATAGGCTAGGCGAAACAGAAGCAGAATAGACAATACGTCACAAAACGGCTTACAAACACACGCACACACACAAAGAAGAGACACAGATAGATTATCATTTTTTTTCTTTTTTATTATTATACAAAGTGGTTCGTGAAACGTGTTCTTTTTTTTTCATTAACTACTGTAGTTTCAGCTTCCCTTAACTTTATTTATTACGTGTCTTATATTTAAATACGAGAGATCGAATATGCATATTTCACAATATTCCTCAATTATATATATTGCCCTACGATTTAAAAAGTCTGTGATACAAAAATGGCTTACTATGTTCTAAATTCCGCCTGGTATAATTGCGCTTGGACTGGCTGTTGGCCATTTGGAACTCCATCGACAGGCAATTCCAAATGGCGCACATGCGATCCAAGATTTACCTACACGGATTGTAGTTCGTACCCTGATTGCGACCACTGTTAAGTATTGTGCAATGACAGCCTTTATCATATTGGAATATACATCTACGTATCTACGTTTTTTATTTTATTTGGGTTCGGGTATAAATTACAAAATTTCAGTACGAACGCTACGCGCAGGAAGCGTTTGCCGGTATACGCGGTTGGGCCTCGTCCGCGTGACACTTTTACCACGATTATCTTGCGAGCGAAAGGGAATGTGCGACGACTAAAATTTAGAACGGCAATTTGCGCCCTAGTACAGGGCGGTCAGCAGATTTACTACAGCAATTTAAAATGTCCGTTTTATAATTAGAGAAACGAACCCCTGAACAACAACGGCCACACATACAAACCCGAAACTATTTGAGCAATCGACCAGATACGCAATTTACAAAATGGAAAAAATGGACAAACACAGCAACCAACGAAATAAAACAGACAGTAAACATGCCAGCTCTACCTGCTGCTGGAAATAATTTATCTGCGAAATTTCTCCCGACGAAATATATTTAATGACGTTCCGAGTCACGGGGCATGAAATTACCAGAAATTTAAGCGACGAAAAAAATATTTTAAATGCCAACTTACGCTAACGCAAATTTCAATTAGATCAAACAATTTACGTAATTGTTTCGGCGGCGACAAATATAGATCAGAATCAGTTCTAAATCCACGCGATCGAGACCCAAACGCGTCCATCGAGTAAATCCTTACAATAAACATTATTTATGAATTAATAAATTTTGTATACAGCGTATATTTTTTAAATTTTAATTATAAGTATACGATTCGAATCGGATTATCAAAAATTTGTTTATACCATAAATACGATTTGATTTGCTTCTCTCATTTATTGAATTTCTATAATAATTTCATTTTTTTTTTCGAGCTTTTTCATATATATATTTTCATTTTCGTTTTATAAATATTACACTTTATCGTCATCGTCCCGCTTTGCTTTTGGTCCACGCCACCAGCGATGTTGAGATTCTCGAGATGCCTAACATGGCTGCCATTCCGTCCAGTCTGCAGGCATCCGCGCGGCATTTGCAGATGGCCATGCATCTTGCTCTCACCCCAAAATATCTACAGATAATTCGTATTTTCTGTATGTTTTATTTTAAAAAAACAACAAACGTCTAATATCTAGGCTCTTAACATTAATAATCGACACAGATAATACCAAAAAAAAATATCTTAGAAGTAATTTTCGAATTCGAATATATACAAGTGATTATTTTTTTTTTATGTTTTTAATTTTTATTATTTATTATAATTATTTGAATGTATTATGTATAAAAATGTCAACACGAAAGGAGCATCATTAGAGCCGATATGATTAGGCCTCCAATAGAAAATCGCACAATTTGATTCACACGTCGCGATAACAATTTCGAAGAAATCAACAGGGAAGACCGTAAACTCAATAACTTTAAATTTCGAGCGACGTCCCGAAGGCCGAAGGGACGGGAAACGATGCCGGCCGGCGGCAAGGCGACGCCGGTATCCCCTTCCGGCGGGTTCCTCTCGGAGACCGGGAAACGGCAGCGTTGCGTCGCGTCGTGTCGCCGGCGTAGGCGCGCCACTCGCCGCGTCAGACCACGGCAGCCGTCATTTCATGCATACAATGTAGTGTGCACTTAACAACTATACGATATAAACTAGCTTACTACGGATTAATCGTTATAAGTGAATATTTTTTTATTTATTTATTACACGTTGTGATTCTACGTTTATCTACGACGACAACAACACATATCTTAATTTAATATATGGTGAATATTCTACTGGGATATTAGGTCAGGGATGGTACGGAGGACTCGAAAAGGAGAATATGAGGATAATTGATACGTGTGTGTATGTATTATATATATATTACTAAAAAAAAAAAATACAAAAGGACAAGAGTGTTAAGGTATTTACATACACGACAAACATGCAGGATATGAACGAATTATGAGGGTTTAAAAGACGGAGTTCTATCTATGTATCTCATTGACGCTCACGCACTCTCTCTCTCTCACTCAGAACAAGTAAAGAAGAAGCAGCACGAAGACAACTCAAATGATTGTATAGCGGATTGGTTGTACAACGGAAAGTATGTTGTAACATTGTACGTATAAACTAGTGAGTAAGACATGCGTGTCGCTCCATCGCTGATTGATTGATACTGTTTAGGAGCGGTGACACGCGTGTCTTCTAGCTGAGGGGCCGCCATCTTCTATGAAGCCATATAGATTAGTTATTCAAGGGGGGATAGGTATTAATTTACTTTTTAACAATTGATTATATGTTATCTTATATAAAATTTGCAAAAGTAACGAACGGTTTGTACTTGAAGCAATTTCCTAGATCTACCACATACATAACATCGTTATTTATTAACATGTGACGTGCCACTTTCATTTATTTAAGCCCAGAGTGTGACTGTTTTTTACTTGAGTTATACAAGGCGGTTGTAATAGGTACTCCAGTCCGTCTGTTTTATTTTTTTTTCTATTATTATTATTATAATAATAATAATAATAATAATAAATTCGTAGTTGTCTCAGTATTCTACTTACGTACTACTAACATCAGGCTGTAACTGTTTTCTTTGTAATGTATGCAGTATGTTGGTTTTGTTTTTTTTGTTTGTTTGTTTTGTTTTGTTTGTAAACATCAAGTGGCAGTAGTCGGAGGTAATCACGGATTTGTAGAGTAAAGTGATTGCACTTCGTGATCGCACGCACGTACGTACGCGTGACTGTGAAAATTCAAAACTAACAGTGACATTTATTTGAAATAATAATCTTTATCAAGTATTCAGTTATAAATATTATTATCAATGACAATAATGACTATGAACGATTAGCTAAACTTTGTACGTGTGTGTTCGATATCAGAAGGCTGCGGCGTCATAGTGTGGCGTTTGTTTGTTTGTTACAGAATCAAATCACTTGCCTTTGCACGCATGCGCATTCACAGTGAAATGTAAATATATATATATATACATATATAAATGTGTCTGTTATAATAGTGAGTTTATTTATAATTTTTGCACAAATTTACTTCATTAATTTAATACAGGTATTTAATTTAAGGCGCATGCGTCCATAGCGATTGTGATGTATTCGATTGTATTGTTTGGAAAACAAAATGGTTGCGGTACAAACAACGTGCGTCGATCGTATTTTCTTCACAATTTCGTATTATATATTTGTATAAATATCGTTTTCGTTTTTCTGATAAAATGACAAAAATGTTTGTTTTGTTTTTTTTTGTTATTATCATTATTTTTCTATTTAGGTATAATAATATTTAATTATTTGTGTATGAAAGTGGCAGTTTCTTCCAGCCTTTCGATCTAACCCAACATAAAAACGAATTCTTAACAAAATTAATTTAAATAACAAAATTACCTATTTGAATGGAAACATACAACTCTGGTTGGTTGTCTAATTGCTGAAGATTTGTTTTATTAACACATAAACCATCTGTTCTCTCTGCCGAATAGCGTATGTGACCGGAACGCGTGCGAACACGTTACACACTCACACAGTTTGTGGCATGTGAAACACACGCGAACCGGCCCTTTTAGGTACCTTTGTATATATTATACACCTTCGTTCCCTGAAATGCTTTTAAGTTAAATCTTTAAAAATCACAATGATTATGCACGGTATAATATAATTAATAGAAAATCTAAAACATCCATTCATCCACACGGATCATCATTCACACCAAATTTTTTAACAATTATTAAATTTACTGATTAATCAGGCAGTACATGGCGCCCATTTTTTTTGGCAGCAATGGTGGTTGTGTATGATTGCATACTACTTACACGCTATGAAAGGAGTTTGTTTGTTATTCATTTTTCGTTTATCGCAATACATACGCACAACAATGGCAATTCGTAACCATATCTGTGTTGTGCATTTCATACTTTCTTTGATAATAACTGGATGAGCGGTATATATATATATAGCTAACATGGTGCATAGATTTGGCAACATTTCAATCAATATCAATCGAGTGCCGCTCATCCACAAGATGGAATTAGCGTGTGTCTTCGTTCCAATATTGTACCATCGCCTGATTGACCACACAACACGAACATCTAATTTACACACACTTGACTATTTGAGGATTATATGAGGGGTTTGAGAGGGCGGATTATTAGAGATAGGAGTAGTAGGGGGCGGTGGTGTAGATTGCGTTTGGAAATGGGATGCAGTTCGGAAGAGCGACTACTGTGTTTGACACGGCGTTCCTTCATAACCTTCTCAAGGCGGACACGCAAAGCCATCCCGAACTGATCCGATTCTGCGCGCTAAAGAGTGGACGCGTGTGTGTGTGTTTATGTGTGTGTTTGTGTGTGTGTGTTTGACACACACACAAGATACAAATCGTACATTCACATACCTCTCTATTTATATGTTCTATCACTAGTTATTGGGACACAGCAACTGTCGGACGGCCGAGCTCGACGGCAAGTCCGGACCATCCGAGATCAAAATGTATGACTCAAAAGTGTGGAATACAATAATTAACTTATATTTACTACCTTAACTATAATTAAATATAAACTCTAAGCAACCATCGTTATCATTTTCTCTCGGTAATTCTTCTTCACAACAGACGAACATCGTAAAAAATCCTAATATTAAGCAAAACAGTGAGCTCACAATTTCTATTTATCAAGTGTAAAAACCTACAACTACGATTTTTTTTTCTTTTAGTTATGTTTATAATTATAAATTCTGCATGTTTCTTCTTGTTGTTGTTGTTGTTGTTATTATTATATGTTGATCGTTCGAAATGAAATGATCACTGAATTTCGTCATGTACGAACAATTTTATTTTTCAGTTCATTTATTGGTCGTTCTTCACTTCAAAGACAGACGCACCCATTGCAAAGCAATCCACATTAATCGAAACAAAATAATTATAATAATAATAATAATAAAGAAAGAATTTTAAAAGTTAAATAAACAGAAAAAAACGATCAATAATAAAGTCTGACTGAACTGATCACTAAACACAAACGAAACACAAAACTGGCTCTCCTCTAATTTATATCAGATTTATATAGGTATATAGATGTAGATATTTTCTAAGACTGTAGGATATTTTCAATCCCATCATATATATGTATGTATGTATGTATCTATATAGAATATAATATAATTAAGAACATAAATGCAACTGTTAAAAAATGCAATAACATAATTATAATTATAATTTATAATATTGTAATAAAATAACAAATAACTAAACTGGTCGCGCCGCGGATGTTTACCTCGTCTTTGAATCCACAAACAGATCAAGTCTGCTGAGAGCAAACACTTCATCGAGCCGCATACCGGCTAATTCGCGCCACAACAACCCGAGATCCAAGTCGTCGGACGAGGAAGCGGCAGCAGCCGTCGGTGGCGGCGACAACGGGGCCGCCATCCGCGGTTGCTGCTGCTGCTGTTGTTGTTGTTGTTGAAGAAGTGAATGTTGCGATTGGAATCGCGCTAGTGTCGGAGACAACTGCTGTTCCTGTTGCTGATGATTGTGGATTGTTGGCGTATGTCGTTGTTGCGGAGGCGGCCGCGGCGGTGCAGTGCACACTTTGCTAACGGGGGCGCCTACGGGGCGGTTATGTTATGGCCACTGCTGGTACAGCTGGAACGCCTGTTTGGTGTAACAGTATCGCAGTGGTTTGACGAAGTGCGTGTCTAGTGTACGGCAGTGGGGACACGGCACCATGTGGCTGTAGTCGCTGAAGAAGTTTAGACGCTGTTGCGGATGCAGCACGGGTTTGAAACACGAGTTGCACTGGAATCAGACAAACATACACAAAACTTAGGCGGTACATACATTTAAAGCGTCATCAATTACAAATTTAAACAAAAAATACGAGTGAGTGGCGGCACTCACGATTGAAGATATACGATTACGTAATAAAATTGTTTACAAGTGCAACAACTACGAATCAAATAAATTCTACTTGAACATTTATTTATTATGCATAAAACACAAGAAACGACTAGACCGAGTTTACATATAATATACACGTATGTTGTTGCTTCCATACTAACAGTCTAAAATGTACAAATCAAAAATGTACAGATTCAGTAAGATATACATCATATTCGCAGAGAGCAAGTCGTACTCTTGTGTTACCCTCATCCATTCCGAGTCTAAACAACACACGCAGCAGACAAGTAAAAACAACGTCTACGATGTTCGGAATAATGCACAGAAAGCAAAAGTGCTCATTTTATATTTGACCGTTACAAATTGCGGCACCTTCCGCCAGTGGCGGCCAGCGAGCGCTGGGAACACTTCGTGCATTACATTCGGGTATACGGAAAAATAAAAAAACAAAAAAAAACAAAAAACTTCTTGGAGAGCAGCGATGTAAAAGAAGCTCCAAAGCACGACGTCGCCCGAGTCCATAGAATAAAAATATCGCCGTTATGTTGATATATGACTGCATTCTAACGTTAGAAAACCAGCGGCATTTGTTTATGTTTGTTACGGTAATAGAGATCAAATAAATCATAACATAAATTGACAACTAATAACGCAAACAACATTTATCCCAAGTTTCATTTCAATCATCGAAAGTAGATTTATAACATTTTATTGTAATAATAATTGATATTTTTTTCTGAGCAAATTATTTTTAATCATTACAAAATTAATAAATAAATTAAAAGAACATAAAAAAAATGTATTGCTGGCAATATGCATTACCTGCAACGAACAGGGTTTGTTTGAATTTGACTACTAAAAAAGCAAATGAAATGTAAGCAAACAGTATCTCAGTGTTAATGTGCAGCGTTGTTTCCAACAGCTCATTAAAATCCAGTGTGAATACAAGGCTTGTAAATGAACGGTTAATTTACCTTGATGCGTTCCGTGCAGCATGGCATAGCGGCGAAAATATCATACGAATACATCGTGCCGAGAACAAGGGAAGATCCATCCCATTGTTGTGTGCAGAAGCGACACCGAATGGCTCGGCCACCGCCTCCCTCCAGACAAGCCATACAAACAGCGGTCAGAAACTGCGTACGACCTTCAACTTTTACCTGTAAATCAAGCAAAAACCGGCACCGGCATTACGACACGAAAGTTTATAACATTTTATAACGAAAATTTACAAGCAAAACATGTCAGATATTTCACTGGAAAACATGACCGTTTACTTGAATTAATCTCAAACGCGCAATACCCGCTAAGAAAACATGCCTTACAAACAAACAAACAACCATAAATGAATAAATACGTGACGACACCACGGAGATAAAATATCGTTAAATTTGTCACAAGCAAACAATACAAGATTTGTAACGGCATTTTCTACGGATTCAATCTTATGAATATATGCATGAGGCGAATACGATTTTAAGATAAACGATACTTGAGACCATCTATCCTAGTCTCAGATTCTTTATACGCGACCACTGACCCAAATAATTCTAACGTCCATACCAAACCACAAATATAATCATAAACCTAATATACATTACATTATTTGTAACGTTACTCAAGCACTGAAATGGGAAAACTTTAACAAAAACTTGACATGTCAGCGCAATCATATTTTATATTACATACAGTTTATTTATTTCTTATGAGAAGATTTAATTTCGCAATGTTTGAATTAAGGAAACTTACCTCAACGCAGTTCTTGGCGTGTTGCCGTGGACTTAGGAAGAAGGTGCCATCCACAAGTGGGTACCTATCGAAGACGAGCATTTGTTCTTCGCACAGGATACACTGGACTCTGGATCTGCCCTGTGAAGCCAACGTAGATAGGATGAAACAGCGTGTATCATCGTTACCATGATTGCCCTCGTCTTCCATCTGCAACAAGTGCGTACAATTTAGAAAACTGCGTGTGACAAAATATGTCTCCCACCCCAAGTAGAGACACCGTAAGGTAGGAAATCGATAAATTTAACCGCGCTCAGACAAGGTAGAAAAAGTTGCGGTTTTCGTGGTTCACCAACCGACAACGGCGGTCGCATTAAATATTTAATGACTTGAAGCAAAAACAATAGAATTACAAACATTGATCCTATGAATTAAACTCGAGCAGACGAAATATTAATAAACAATATTGCATAATTTCTATTAGTAATCGAAAGACAAGGTCATAGACAACAATTGTATCACACGACGGAAGTGGTTAACGGAAAACACATCTCTAACAACATGTAATAAAATAATTATATTGTATTTAAATGAGTCATTAATTATTTGCTTCAACCTCAAATGCGTGATTTGAATCTAATATACAGACGCTCGCACGCAGATAGGCAGTAATTTTTAATTCATCTTGTGATGGTAAACATCACCGCAAAACTAACGTGGATTTAGCTTTAATATCCTGTATGGATTGTAATCAATGTCAGCTTACGATAGAACCCGAATCCGGATGCAATAAGCTCAACACTGTAAACATGATGATACTGGACCCAACCGCTGACACATGTGTACCCAGCATCCTTGCCTCGAGGTATTAGTCACACACGCCGCGATGTAAATTTGCTTTTATCTTAGGATAGCAAAATAGGAAAATGTTTCGCTTAGACTCAGGCGTTTGCTATATAAATCACTTTCAAGAAACCAAAATATTGATATTCCTTAGGCCACGCTTATGCATATATAGATAACATACATTTCATAACTCATGCGCTGGTTCGACCACAAATTTTTAGTTCGAGTTTTTTATGAAAATAATATAATCCCGCTTTAAGTTCAATGTATTTTTCGTTATTAATATAATAAAAGACGAACGAATATTTAATGTAAAATAGTTAATTAGGTATAGAACAACAATATTCCTAACTACGTCAATAACTGTGATACTAAATCATGTTAACCGTGATCCCTAGTTGTAATTAGTGGATTGCTCACCCTAGTCACTAAATATCTACATGGCGTATTTGTGTAACCGAACTAACCGGCCGGATATGAAGTGTACTACATACGTTCTGCCTCCAGGATAGTTCAGCAAACGAACACTAGCGTCTCTGAGGCACTTTGACGATCTTAATTATTGAACATAAATAGTAATGGTAATGTATGATTAAGCTTTAGCCTTTTCGCAATACACATGCAGTGAATTAGCTAAAGAAAAACATTTGAAACTTTGAAACAAAAAAAGAACAGTGGTGAAAAACAAACAATTTCGCAATTTTAGAGTTGCTGAAAATAGACTGTCAGAAGATAAAACAAACCTTTTCTAGAATATTTTGTTCGGTTGTATCAGCAACGAAATAAAGATTGCAAAACCAGGCGGACCGTTCACAAAGCTTTTAGCAAATAGCCTGTGGGATTCGCAAAGAGACGTGTAAAAAAAAGTCATTGTTTAGAGGATGTATTTGGGTGTGGGGTGCAATCGAAAGAATCTGTGCCTAAATTTGATTTAAACCAAAATAAGCGTCTCTATTCGAGCATTTTCTGGGTATGTCAAACGATTACAATGTTATGGTTGACAGATTAGTTAATTAGCAGATGTGCAAATTGAAATACTTCAATCGTATTTTTTTTTCATTACACCATTTGAGACGTGGTATATTTCGCATTTTATTTCTGCTTTGATTTAAAAATAAAATCGTTTAGTGTGATTCAGTAGGAAATCCGTTGATTTCATTGAAAAAACGTAATGGCGACGGCGAATGCATCTTTTACGAGTTCTTCTATGCATTGCGCCAACTTTTCGGCTAATACGATCGAAAAGTAATTGCTTTGGGATTTACTGGATCGATTTTATTGCACAGCATCCAGTTTATGCGAAACGAAACATCGTAAAATATATCGACGCATATTGAATGCTCATTTGAATATGTTACCGAGGTTTTTTTTTTATTGGACTGCCGATAATGTCAATAACGTATAATTGAAATCGAAAATATTTTTAAAGTCTTTACAAATGAAATTTTTAAAAAACGTTTCTTTTTAATAGAAAATTTATTACTCAAATCTGTACATCAACTATAAACCTGTAACGTCAAAAGTTGTGATCTCTTCGATCGTCCAATCATAATTCAAAGATCGACAAGCTTTCGAAGTAATTATGCACGCATGACTCGTTCATTTGTGCGACTGTAATTTATGTGATAGGCATCACGTTTTAGTATTATCGAACGAAAAATACACACATCTCGTATCGAAGCTGGCGTCCAAGTATGCGTATCACACCATGTACTGATCCGATGGTATCACGGTTTCCTTTTACACGGGGCAACAGTCAATAACCATAACCGGACAGATTACCTGGTAACTTTATCATCCGTGCAACACTATCCGAATCATAACTGGATACGATCTCCTAGCCACGTTACGCGTCAAATCATTAACGTTTTTATTTCAGATAAATATTAACCAAAGGGAGTAAGAAACACATTTAAATTCACCATAAAAATTGAGTGCAACGCCTCCAAACTCTCATACAGTGTTTTACTTTCGTATACGTTGAGTAAGTAATAGACTCAAAATATACAAATAATAAATGAAATAATGACGATATTGATTTAGCATGTTGAATAGAATTGAATGTAAAATTAAAACAGTTTTGGAGAGAATATAAAATTCATAATGGCTTTTAAACATTGAATGGTGAAATGTGTTAGGCAGACCAGTGATAGGTACCAATTGGAAGTTGAATTCCAGTCAAACTCAGCGTTGGTCCATGATGAATGATTGAGATGGTACGCATGACCGCCGCTACAAAGGAGGGCGAGGAAGTGACAATCTGACTCGCGCTTAGTTGGAACTCGACGACCTGATAAATATTGATAGCTCATAAATTCGTGGCCTATTTGAGTTTCAATTTGATCATCTCACTTAATTATAAAGCAATTTGATAGCAGTTATGACAAACTGCGTGCAGCGGGGTGTAACAAATTGGAGGGCGATTTTGGTGAACGTTTTCGAAATAAAAAAAAAACACATTTGAATATTCACACAAGAATTCATTACATTGTGGATAGCTTTTAATAAAACACACAATTTAGTGTTTTATTGCTTCCGCAAGTGCAATGGAAAACAAAAGTTCTATTTTGTTTTACTTAAAAAAAGCAGTTGTTTTTCTCGTCGATGCGAGTGAATTGTGCAGCGATTTGTAAAAATATGATGTTGCACGAACGGTACAATGCACACGGTTTTAATAATAAAACAAAAAATCCCCCGTAAAACACATATAAACAGAAAGACAGACCCACAGATAGATAGATAGAGAATGAGAGATGAATGGTGGACATTTATTTAAACAAACAGAGCACGTTTGAAGTAAAGCTGTATTTGTTGCGCGCTCGCTCACTCGATATTGAAACAATGTTGTCAATGTAAACGACAGCAACCCAGCTACCGACAGCGTCAATGAACAATGCGGCGATGTCGGGGTACAATCGTGTCCGTGTCGTGTGCATCGCCGGCAGCGCCATCAGCAAACATCCACTCCGCGTGCTCTCGCGTTCGTCGCTCGTCGCTCGTTCGCTTTCTCATTGGCTTTTTACAAAGTAATAAAAACCAGCAGAAGTTTAATATCGCAAAATGAAATAACGCTCGCGTAGTCACGCGATGAGTTTGCGGCGTGTCGCTAAAACGTCAGCGCGCGCGTATATATTTTGACGGTTGACTGATTTCGATTAAAATTGCCCGTACTTTTGGCTGTTTGCTAATAAATGTCTCGTATACTGAACATACGTACACACACACACACACACTCATTGACACGTAAAGCTATGCCTCCTATCAGGATAACACACACACTATTGCTAACGCATGCGCGTAAATTGTTACGCTTTCACTCGTCAAAGTGCTCCCTACTGGATTTGGCTCATCAGCGAACGCATACACATAATATACAACTGCTCTGTTGCCATCAATGGGAACGTTTCGATTTCAACAGCCCATGAAATTAAAACTAAGCTCGCCTTTGCCAGATCCGATAGCTGGTTAAAAGCTCAATTTCGGATGCGCAAACACGATACGAACTGCAAACATACATATAGATACGATTAACTTTCGCTCAACTGCACAGACACAGAAACGGCATAAGCACACATTACCTCTGGCGGTGCGGTGCACAATACTATCTGCATTACGTCCAAACATACGCTAATTATAAACTAACTAACAACTTCACTTTAAAATCAAACGAGTCGCGTAAACGGTAATCGACATCTGATTTAGGGCCTAATAGCGTCATTTGCAACAACTAACCTAAAATAGCCCTGTCTAGCTAAATGACACGACAAGATGCAATTCATAATATATTTTCGTAGTCTGTAGATAATATTGTATTTCATAATTAATTCGTGTCTTGTTAAGTCATCTTCGCGTTAATAAAAGGAGCTAACAAACACTTCGCTAGGCAATCTTTCCGTCTAATCTGCTTAGTCAACCACCAGCATCACCTTTGCTAATTAGACATGCGCACAATGAACACAGCGCTCATATAGAATGATGAGCGTGTGTGATGTTTGTCTGCCGCAACTATATGCGAAAAGCACCCCTTATCGTCGTGGTTTCTGTGCACGATACGAATATTGGCCGTATTCGGTCTGGTCTGGTGTGGTCTGGTCTGGTCACAGGTGCAGTGACACAGCCATGCGAATTGGAAACCGGTCGTTTCGGCGACGATACCGAGATTGATGTGATTGAATCGTATACCACTACGTCCTCCGGCTTGCCCTCTTGTCTCTTTTTCACCCCCTGCAAGTGTCAATACCGCCTACGGTCTCTCTTTTCAATGGTTGACACATCGGTTTTGGAAATCTGTTGATATATGGTCCGAATTGAACCTTTGACGTTTAGCCTGTCGCGTCCATCTTTTAGATAAATCAAGATTGTGTCTTTGGTTTTGTTGTCTGAAGTGTCAACAGAGAGCTCTACTGGAGATTGCAATTAGTTTGTTTGATGTAGACTTCATTAGCGGGAAAAAAAATCGATTTATGATGTTTGGTTGGTTGGACATTAATTTGTTGATCAAGAAGTTCTATTTATAAAAGGATAGATTTTATCATTAGGGTGAGGGTTTTCAGAAAACTAATTATGATCATTTATCTTGAGATATCTTATGACAGTTGGAATCTATAAAGGCAATTCTCAGATTTTTATTAAGTCACCAGTAGATCCAAAGCACAACGATTATACGAAAAATAATAAAAATAACTTAAAGTATTGTTTACTAATAGAAAAATAATCTAATAGTTTTTGTTAAAACTAAATGTATAAAAGTTTGCTAATCGTGAATAATAAAGTGAAAACAGATTAAGTTGAATAACACTTAAACGCATTCTAAAGAATTCCCACGGTAAAACAAATTCACAAGTAGGTACGTATAAATGCTGGTGAGGATGTAAAACAATATTCCGAATAAATTCAACGTACATTAGAATTCCATTAAGTTAAACGAAAGTAGACAATTGAAATGTTAGTATTGCACTGCAAAGAACTTTGATAAAGGGTGTAATAAATGTAAAAGTGACGGCGAAGAGTTTGAAAGTCGAGACAACTGGTAAATACGTTGACATTGCCGTAACATGATATCACGGTCTACTGTTCGCGACTGCGGTACCATTTTATCTATATTTACCAACATAACCTATCCAGTTTATTTCATTTCGTATGTTCACGTTTTCCTGTGTTACTCGACACTAACTTGATATTAAATTTGCTACAATATGATCGTCTATATGAAGTTCAACACCGTAAAAACTCAATATGAAATAGAACCACAATGAGCATTATAATATCAAAAAGCTTATTCGGTGATCCTTAAACTAAGCGCGTCGCCAAAACCAAGTCATAATAGTGTAAATAAGTTGCTTTTAATATTTTGCATCGTATTTCATCTTTCACCTCCACTCGCCCAACAAGTTACTGATCTTCATCGCAACAACGAAACGATCAGGCCACCAATGGTTCATTGTAATCTTCCCGCAGAAGCAATTTACAAAAGTCATTCTACGCAAGGACAATAATGACAACGTCGCAGAAACTTGACAATCTGTGCGATTCTCGTATTAACAAACGGATGACAGATAAGAAATAAAACCGTCGAGCCCTTTTTTCGTCGAGGGTTACTGAAAGGGAAGCAACAAGCGACGGTGTACTGCTTGAACAATCCTGTTTAATGACTCTGGATTTGTAAATAATATACCAAGATGGAATGATGGTTGGAACGAGACTTTGAATGTAATGATAGCATTTCAGATGATTATATTTTATGGGAAACTTTTTTATAATTGTGAAAATATGTTTGTAATATTAATAAAAAATTACTCATAATTACTATATGGTTTTCATTAACGAATCGACAAGCATTTAATTGCTAATGAAAAGCGTTATTATTATACAGTTATATGAAAAAAATTTGTTCTATTCTGGGATTTTCTCATTTTACATTCCATTGTTCTCTAGTTCAAAGATGAAACAAAAGATTTTTCAAATCATCGCTTTTACAGCATTAAATATAATAATTTTGATTTTTAAACAGTAGCATCTCAAAAGAGAAAAATAGCAATACATTTGTCTAGAAACAGTTGGTAAGCATAAATATAGCATGCGAATTGAAAATCCAGAAATAGGATTCAAAAAAAATGTGTTTCCAATAATTAGATACGTGTGTAGTCTTTGAGAAAAAATTACACTGATTTAAACGAAACTGATATGGCGGCGTGAGATGAACATTTAGTCTGTAAATACTGTCAAAAGTGCAAAAAAACGACGTACTTTGCTTTGATGAATTACATCGTATTGAATTTAAAAACCCTGTCATCTGTGTAAGCTGCAACGTCTGTCAAATTACAAAAATCACATAAGCGCATCAAATAGCGCATTTCAGATTAAAGTACTCAACATCGCATAATATAGAAAGAAATGCGACGATAAACCATCAAAGGAAACTGAGCGAGCATGCGACTGCGAGAGCGAGCACACAAACATGCCCGTTACATATCGGAGTTACAACGCGTAATTGATAAAGCTAAACAAAGATGGCAGCAGCTATACCTTGTTGCGCGGGTCTTTTATACCGGATACAACTGGGAATTCATGTCTGTTCCTTTTCGGATTATTCCACCATTACAAATGAAAAAATGTTGTAATCATTTTGGCTTGCCTTACACAACAAACAGCAAAATGTGAAAAGAAATAGAAAGAAACACGCAAAATGTCTGGTTCTTATAACAAAAATTATATGTATCGTAGACACAACAAAAAGTATTTCACTCGTTTTCCAAAGTAATAATAAAGCTACTGTTTCACATGCTTTTTAAACTGGTAAATTGCAACGTTACCATCCACAATTTTATTCTTTTCATTACAAACTATGAGTGTATGTGACGCATAAAAATTTGAGTATAATGAAAATAGTTTTGATGATTTAAACAAGCATTGGTGTTGCCAATTTCTATATAAATAAGCAATATTTGTTAATGACAATATTGTTTGAGGAGGGGGCCAAATATCTCTGTAGGTACGCCACTGATTGAATTTAAAATGCGAACGGATTCAATCGGGCACCTACATAATAAGCGTACCAAATTTGGTTAACATCGGTTGGGTACCTTCAGAGAAGAAGAGGCGACAAATTTTAGTCTTACGACTGGTAAGTGATCAATATGTCGTCAAATATATGACATGTTTACATTTTCGGGATCAGGGCGATGAGAAATGAATTTCTTTATGAGAATATTAGCAATGCGTTTTATATCAAACAATTAAAGTACGCAAAACGAAAGATTGTATAATATAATAAAAATAGTAGAAATGAAAAATGTTCCGTTTTCTTCATTGTGGAAAGAGAAAAAACAGTTTGATTATTGCCTCTGGTCGTTTGGTTGAATACACACGCGAGACCGAACGAATCTCCCGCTGCGCTCTTCACAGGACACGGAACGCAAAATGTACGAGCACATGAACGCCGCAGGACTCAAGGAATACAGCAGGGAAGCATGACGCTGCAACGTGGTTCGCCTCCATCGGAAGGCACAGGCCAGTCGCACCGCGTCGACTTTCATGCACGTTGTTCCCACAATGCGAATAAAGATTTTTATTCCATCGATAAAACTTGTGTTCATACACACACACACACACACACACATGAACGCGTATGCACACAAAAAAAGAGTTTATCGGAACACATCGAGAATGCAAACAAAATGTATTAAAATAAAACCAAAAATAAAACCTCCAGTGGGTATTTATTTTCGCGTTTAGAATTCCTTATTTATATGGTTTTTTTGTCTTGGCGCGCGCGATCTCGACCTTTAGTTACCACTATAATATATAAGGTCATATTGTTGTAGTGTATTTCTAGAATTTAAATGGAAACGAAATAACGCGTTTAAAAATTCAGTTTAATGTAGAATTATGTTACGGACAAAAATAAAAAGAAGTCATGAAACATGAGTATGATATTATGCGGAGAGTACGACTGCAATATCCAAGCCAACACTTCGGGTCTGCCGAGTAAAATGCTATCAAGTCCTTATTAAATATTTATAAAGGCGAATATTCATGTTTGTTATGAAGTCGTCGAGACCGTGGCGCTTGCTAGGAGACGCAAGGGATGATTGCATCGGCTACAAAGTAATACACACCTACAGGCTAAAGAAACTTATATATTACACGCGCGGCAACTGTTTATAACATCGCTATATTGCGCATTCTCATTGCGCTCGTCCATAACGAAACATTACCGGTGGCGGCAATACGCTGTTAGAATATATTTTAAATCTCGTAACTTGTGTTCACATTTTTATTATCTATTTCAAATAACATAGGTGAACAAATTGTTCATATGATACAAATTGCCGCCTCAATCACTATATACTAATCATAGATTTATTTTGTATGTTTGGCAATTGTCTTTTCATAAATACAAATAAATTCGCTATTGAACAATACTTATGTGATATAGAATAGTCTTTAGATCTTATTTAAGTTATTTACGGTGTAACTATTAATTTTAAAAACAATTTAATTAAATAATTGTACTTAAAAGCAATTAAAACTTTTTCAAATAATTTGAACTGATTTTATCATTTCCACATATATATAATAAATATCAATATGTTTTTATACAATTACGCTATTTTGTGAGAATTTGTTGGGAACATCCAAGATGCAACGCCACCTTAATGATCTCATTGTGCAGTGAAATGAATCTACAAAATATCGCGAGGCAAACAATTTCCAGAGTGTCATTTGCATACACTATACACCGTACACCGTGCAAGTTGACGGGGTCTATATTTACCGGTGGCAACTTCAATATGAACAAGGTAAAAGAGTTCGCAACAAAATAAAAATATAATAATAAAGTGAAAATAAAAAAAAAGCTGCTAAAAAAACCCAAGCAAGCAAGTGCAGACAGACTACAGTACGTATACATCTTATCAAAATCGAAAAACTCGAGAACGAATATCATTTTACATCGACAAGAGTAGAAGATGTTGCACTTATATACTTGCCGACAGACAGAGCTCATTTTCACAAGTGCTCGGCGAACTTTTGTATACCACTCGCAAGATATTTTTCGTAAATTAAACAAAAATACGACGTAAAAATTGAGAGAAAATACCGAGATCTACTCATGTTATGAAACTTCAGTTGATACACCCATACAAAGCATTAATACATCATTCAACGGAAATTGAATAGGACAATTTCAAAACCATGTACATACATACATATACAGTATATTTAGTCTTTAAAACGCATTCCTTATTGCTTTAATATAATAAATAAATATAAAAAGCAATCATAATTTTGTAACATTTGTTTTTCCGAAAACAAAATTGTATCTTTTAATAAGAAAATAAAAATCAATGACCAGAAACTGTCAAATAATAGCATCCTTGAAGCAACGGATGCCAGTGCAGTCTGTTGGTGGAAACTTGAAGCTGTATGAACTTTGTGCAGCGTTAAATTCATGTTCAAAACTTGAGGACAATACACCTTTAATTAATCCGTCATTGGTGACTGGTTAGTTCGAAACAAAGTTCTAACGCGAATGCGCGTTGTATACGCTGTGCTGCCAATATCAATCAACGCGTCTGATTTTCGTCACTTGAAAATTTCCGCGTCTCGGCAATTACACGTAAATAGAGTTCCGATTTTGAAGGAGTACCAACGACCGTCAGCGCACTGATTCAATGAAGAATCTTCATTCGGTCCTATTAAAAATCCATCATCGTTAAAGGCATTAGATTAGATGATAATGGATATATCAAAATCCCTCAACTTCGATTATAAACTTTTTATTCTTTAATAAAAGCAGATTTAGTGGGAAACTTTCTAGACAACTTTAATCGGTATAAATTTAAATTATGCTCAACTTATGGCTCTAATAGCGTGTTTGATTCAATATAAAAATAGAACTACACTTCTTATTACATTTACGTAAAATAAAGTTTACAAATAGGCTCCAAATTTACCATCAAAAATTCAATTAAAACAATAAGCGCTAACATTATATACGATAATTTTAATCAAATTTATACCAATTACAATTCGGAGAATCTTTGTAAAAATAAATAAAAATTATTTGATGATAATATAAATATTGCATTTAATGGTGGATTCGCCATCTATGATTATAATTTTGCTTTATGTATATACGAAAAAGTAATAAATTTCGCCTTCTTAACAAATTTTACCAACCTAAACCATTATTAAGCTTGTAAATTAGGAAAATCGGATCAGGAGGTCTACTTCAAAATAAAAGAAGCACTGATTTTACGTAAATATTAAAAGATACAAAAATAATCCTGCTCCAATAAGGCTTAGCTTGTAAAATATAATATAAAATTATCCCGTGCAGGAAAATACAATTTTTCACGGTACAATGCATGAATTACTTAATTTTACCAAATAGAAATTGTAAGCCCAGAAAATAAAACACAGTGTTCTTATATTAGGGACGTTATCTGCGTAATTCCCACTGCCAAGTTTAGATGTACCTCGTGACTGACTTGTGAACCTGACGCATTCTCAGCTCAGGACTAAGCCGATTAGTGCCCTTTCTGCACACCAGTTTACCCGTTCCACGCCGGGGGAGTAACGTCATACGAAACGCATGCGAATATAAGATCCCGGCGTTAATTAATTACTTTTTATGTCCAGTAATCCAGTGACGCTTACAATACGCAGTAAAACCCAACGCGGCTATTGTTTTCTATTCGTCAACTTCTGAGCTGGGTCTCGGCGGGTAATTCACTATAGTTACAATGTTACATCAAATATTAACGCTGGCTACGTTTTTCGCGTGCTTTGTTCGTCTAATTTGTCTGAGAACCGTGCGAATTGGTGATATGACGGATTTTAATATTATCACCAACGGCTGTAACAGATACTTTCCATAGCAATTTCATTTCATCATTTCAATTATTTAACTACTAAAATATTCAACTCGTTGCTCTATGTAGTTTTGTTCTATCCTTTCTTTCTTATTCTAAGATGTTTATGTTATAACGTTTATCCGATTTATAACTTCTACGACCTCCTACATGTAACTAGAACTAGTTAAGTTAGTATAAGAATTTTGAATTTGATAAATATCGGAATATATTTAATATTTTAACGTTCTTTTAGTATCTAGTCTATTAAGTCTTGTCACAACTTAAAGTCGAGGGCTAAAATGATAAAAAGAATACTTACGTCAAAGCATTTATTTAATTTCTTTAAGTGGCACTAATAACATCGACTTGTACTAATTAAGAGTTAGTTAATTATAAGGGATATTCAAGTACCCAATAAAACATAAATTGCATTTAAACAAACTAATAAGCGTGAACGTCTGGACATCTGTTTTCTTCTCGTCACATTTTGACAGCTAATTTATTTCCTATTCAGGTCGTAATGTCCGCAATTAAGAAGTCCATTTCCATAAATCAGAAAATTTTAATTCCCTTGCCAAAAGCGCCAAAAGTTGATTGCCACAAAAACACGGAAAAGAAAAGGGTTGCGTTTTACTTATGATTATTTTGCAGATGCGGCAATTTTGCGCAGCCGAATAAATTCAGTTTATTGAGGAAATTACGACAGGCCTCTTCCAATGAGTTAATAGAAAGTTTCCCATCCCTATGCGACGCCAATAACTTTTCATAAAATATTTCACAAGTTTCCTTAAATTGATCGATTCATCAAGTCTGAGACAAAAGGACTCCGGTACTCACGAAACTTTTTTTATTATCATTTTATTTTTCATTTTCAATCGCTCGTTGATGAACATTGAAAACTCACGAAAAATACTGCGACTAATTGGAACTAAATTGAAGTGTTGAGAAAGTCAGTACCGTAATTTAAAATTTTATATTTTAACATAAAATTATATAAATATGCCAACACACTTAATATTTCTGTCTGTCCAACAATTTACAACAGTCTCTATAATTTTGAATTTAATAAATTAAATTATAACGTACTATATCAGCTTTAAAATAAAACTCGTTCGAAATTCTTCATTATTAAATTGAAAAGTAACCGAAAACACTAATTAAAATTAATCTCCGAACTTCCTCGAAGCCCAATTAATTAATAACTAAAATCTAATCTTAGCTATTTTATTTCCAAAACTTCAGGAGCATATCATATTTCTCGTCTTTCCTAAATGAAACCTACAAGTTGCGCACATCCTTTATCCGTGCCTGAAACTGAACTTTCAGGGCAATCAACGTAGTTTAGACGAGAAGCACAGGAGTGCATGATTAAAATACGAAACTTGCAAAAACGTACTTTTCTTATGACGAATCCCTTCACGGCAGCTTAACCGCACAAGATCAATATTGTTGACGACAGACTAGACACGTTGATAAGTCAAGAAAGTACTGGAAAGGGACTATTATGAAATATTAAATTATTATTCCAGGCAGAACCCAAAGATCAAAATTGTTCAAGAAATTCATATTTAAATAAATTGTAACATACGCAAATAAATCATACAAAATAAAACAATATTTTAATAATTACTCAGTTCAAGAAATTGAAGCAAAATTTTCAATTAAAACGTGTTTTTTGTGGCTATACGTTTCAGTTGCAGAATCATTGGGTAAGTTACGAAATACAGAACATCGACATTTGAAACTGTGAAAAGTAAATTTTCTAAAGCAACATTTAACCCGGTTAAATATTAAATAAAATATAACGCGTACTAATAAGTTCGCAGAAGTAAATAACACTTTGGTAATATAAGCACACTAACGCAAAGAGATATATAGAATCCTGTTAAGATATTTCGCTAAATGTCAAAAGTACTCGTTTATCTTTCAATTAAGTTGCACACTCGGGGAACACTCGAAAACGCTACATCGAATGGCGTCGCATCCGATTGTCGGATATTTCTATTTCCTAATTTGTGGCTGATGGATAAGTACATTCTGTTCCAAAACTAATCTTAATATAAATTAAGAAAATATATACGCAATTTAAATTTTATATATTTAAACAAATTATACATTAATTTGAATTAATAGTAGATTAAAAATGAATGTCCCAAAAATCATTTATGTGGTTTTCGGCAAGTAATTATTGGATCACATAAATATGTCTCTTGTGGCGGAGTATACGTTGAAGAGATTTGCCTCGTATTTGAAAAACATGTCTAATACATGGAGTCAATCTACGAAAGAAGATGAAATGGGTTGTAACTTGTTACAAACATTTTCGTCTACGTTGGTAACGCAGGGAATTGGATGGTAGGCGTAGCTTTTGAAAGCTTATTCTTTTCTTGTAAGCCCCATTTACTAATAATAGTTATATTGGGGAGATTCTAAAATTCACAATAAATTTAGTATTTCCAAACTAAACGAACAGAACGAGATTTGACTCGTAAAGGGTTAAAACATAAAAATAACGTCGTTATATAAATTATGCTTTTCGTGTGTTGGTATGCCGGAAGAGTCATTAGCCGATATCTTTAGTACCTGGCCACGTTCCAAAGAGCGTAAGCGGCTGCACAGTGCATTTCGAAAAGTCAAAAGTTGCTTGTTGGCTGGTTTATTGCTACGGATGATCTTCAGATGAAAGGGAAATGACGTACTGATCTGGTGAACCTGTCAGTCTCATTTCGTGTTTCCGGAATCGTATCGAAAACGATGAAATTTTCAATCGACCGCTATAGCAATAGCAGGAGAAAATTCATTTTGTCTTCACATATTTCTCTGAACCAAATATACAATTTCCTTCCAGTTTTATTTCAACATATTTTATATGAAATATTGTCACTTAGTTGCCATCAAACTCAAACTTGCTGGGGGTATTTATTCATACAGTAATTAATTATAATTTTAAATTGAATTAAACGTTATTAGTTTTCGTGAGGGTATAGAGACATTTATGACTCCCTAGCTGTGTCAAATTGCTCAAGGCATCATGTTTAGTATTCTCTATTCCACTAAGCATATTAGATTCAATTTCGCTTCTAGATCAACTTGTAGAAATACAATAGATTATTATGATTTATAATTTCTTATAAGTTTATTAAAATATATTTCTGCACGCGTTTTATTTTATATAGTAAATTATTCTAGTGAAATTTTTAATATATTTTTTTAAAATACAATTTTTTTTTGTCCAATAAAAGCAACTGTACTGTTTGGCGTTGGTATTTGTAATCGAAGTAAATTTCCGGCTGCGTTACTGGATACTAGCCATATCTGCAAATGTGTAACATTGAATGCACGCCCTTGAGTAACGGTTGTTTATAGAAATCCGGCATTTGAGCGACAACACCATAAACCAGATGTACCTATCGTAGATTCAGTTCGTTTGATTAAGTCATGTAATTGAGTGACAGTTAGTCGATATCGCATCACGAGAGCGAGGCAAACGGCCGAGAATCAAGGTACACCGGTACCAATGACAGTACAGAAGAGTGGATATACCGTAACGTTTTGGTCCAGTCCAGCCACCAGACTCTTCGTGTCGTTAGCGTGCGCACACGAAGCGACCTAATCGATTTAGTATCCGTGGATTGGCAATTACCTGTCCTGTCATTCGGAACAACTAATCAGTTGGCTCGATACTTCAATGTAACACATATATATATATACGAGCAGAGTTGCTGTCCCCTCTAATACTCGGCGTACTTGTCACGGCTAACGAAAATATTGCATTACTTGACTTGTCACTGATTTCACATATACTCTGATTGGATCTCTGATGTTCGAAACGTTACGAATTAAAAGTGAACTTCACAAATTATATATAATATAATCCGTAAAGTTCACTTGTAATTTGTATCGTTGTAAATATCGAAGATATCTATTCATATATTCTATGAATTAATATTTTATTGTTTTAAAAAATAAATTACATCCTATTTTAATAATGTATATTGGAGAATAAGACATGTATATTGTAAATTCCGATTGAATGTAGTTGGGATAAAAATATTTTTCGATCAATGTACCCTGCATCTGAATGCGTAAAACTTATGATATAATCATGTCCAGAAAGCACAATGATGTTAGTGAAATATCCACGCGATCGATTTTTATCGTTGGCGTTATGGTTTTTATAACGAATTCAGCGTACGAACGGCAAGTGAACATGACGCGTTATGAGGCAGTTTGAATTCAACACGATTTCAGACTCTTCTCTTCAACAACCAACGCAGCGCCCGGCGCCCAGACACAACTGTATACTCGTACCTGAGTACTACTAATACTCGTACTGCACAGCGGTGACTTTTATTCATCTTTTATTCGTTTAATTTTGGCGTGCTTTATTTTCGGTCATAAAAACCGGCGAGATCCAACGTGAAGAAAAAAAAAAATTATTATATATCCGTTTTCGCATAAAACTTACAACAGGTAAAATTGCCGTTAAGACAGTTTGTATATATTTATTCATAGTATGTACCGAGTACAGAGTTTGTTCACCTATCTTTTCACACTTTTAACCAATAAAACTTAATTTGTTGCCAATGTCTTTCTATTTCACACACGATTTTATTGTAATTCATGTCAGGAAATTAAAAAAATATATATACTTTATTTGGTTTTACTATTTTTATTTTTAAATAATGACTATGAAGATGCCATAGTGTGTTAATAACAAAAAACTAAAAATATATTTTTTTCAATTGCAAGACATTTAATTTTGTATTTATTTCGTAATAAAAACCATTGGGGTATTATCAAGTGTAAATTGCGCGCGTTTGCTGTGTAACTAACAGTATATTGGCGCGTCTACATGGAGTTGCAAATCAACAATTTATTACAACGCGAGAGCATTGCCTTTTCTATAAAATCAATATATGATTTGTCAATACGTCGAATGATTTTCATTTCTTTGGATATTTATTTAATATTCCATAAATATAGTTTATATAGCATCAGCAACGGTGTATTTCTCACGCTAGTCTCTTTATGATTCCACGAGCCGTCGTGGACTATAAACAGTAAACTCCGCGATAAGTTCACAGGACAATAAAAAACCGATCCCAAAACGACTGTTTCAGAGCTGATACGAGTTTTACAACATTCAAACAAATTATTTTGATAAAACAGGGATGCTAAATTTATGAATCATTTTTTGCAAAGTTTCACAAAATATTTAAATTTTTATAAATAAAATTTTTGTTTGAAAATTCAAACGAAAAGAAGTTTGATATGTTTGATTACGTAAATTTAATATTTTAAGAACTTTCGTCGTATTTGAATACAAAACTTTTAAATAGTCAAGCTTTTTTACTGTACAATAAAATTTACTGGAAAACACTGCATGTAACTGACAGGCCAGTCAAAATATTAATTTTTAAAAGAGTTACATAAAATATAATTTTCTGTTTCTGACGAATTTAAACACAAACCCGAATAGGTTTTCTCACCTTTTTCATGGAAACAAAATTGTTTTGTATAAGTTTCAAACAAATGTGTATGACAGGCGTAAATGTGCATGCGTTTTTTTTTTTTTTAATCCATAGACTATGTATTTGTGTTGGTAGATAATGTCGTCCTTGTCACAAAGACAGAAATGAGAGGGGCGCTCCGCGTGCGGACGTATGTATCGGTTTCATTTACATGATAAAATGACAATATTGCGTTGGATGTGACAAATACAACATATACCAACATTTATACAGCGATGCAGACAAACGTGCCCGTCCATTTTTTTGTTTCTTGTGGCTGCTATACCGAGTCATTGCACTCGCCATTTCAAGGCCTGCCTATATGACGATGACGTCACAGCAAATGCAAACATATGTGAGTGTGTGTATATGTAACATGTATGTACAGAGAACTTGGCCTTTGTTATTATCAATTAGGGCATGTAGTCTGCATAAACCACCCACGCGTACTAATCATTAACGCATTATACCAAAATTCGCTGTTATTGCCAACACACAATTTATCGGAAATTTGATATAATTCCATTTATGAAATTTATATAAATCCAATCGAATTTCTACGCAAAATGTTTGTAATAATTAAAACGACCATACCTGTTGAGCAGCAAGTTTAAACAATGGGTTTCTACCATAAGGAGTTTAGATCTCATAAACGCTTACCTGAAAAGAAAAAAAAGTATATTAATATATTGTTTATAAAATCAATTTCAAATTTGCTTCCATTAAATCATGAATAATCTATATTAAGAACACTTAATTGAAAACGCCTTCTCGTTAAAATTAAAGTCACGTTAGGCTTCAATAATATATTTTTGAAAGATATGTAAAGCGTTGTTCACAAATCTACAACTATAATTATTCAAATGTGTAACATACATTCGAAGAAATATATTACATGCATTATTTAACCCGTTAAAAGATCATATCTGTTATTTGATTAAAGAAAACTATAATCTTCCCACACAGGCATTAAAGTTGTTATGATAAATGTAACCAAGATAATTCGAAGCGAAGATTACAGCTATTAAATAGGGTAAGGTTCTATTGGAGAAGAACTTTTTTGTCACTGCAACCGTCAAGTATCAAAACTGCACCACAAAAACATTAAACTACGCTCAATTTATTATAGAACTGCCAAGTGCGATTTATAAAAATAACTATAAACTAATTGATTAAATAAATATAAATGTAATATTTGACCTCATTAATCATTTCACTGTTTTTGAAATATCAAATGTACAATCGTGTATGAATGCTACCAATGACTAGTTGATTTTAATTAATAATTATATTATTGAATAATTTATCAACCCTATTGAGACATATAGATCGAATTTATGCCTCCGTTATAATAAATAATGTTTGATACGAAATGATTTTAGTTGTAGCAAACTATGGTTATTTTAACGACTCGTGTCGCAAACAAGTTCTTTATAATTAACCAACGGTAATTTAGATTAATAATAATTAGGTGCATTATGTCTTTGGACACACCTTAGATGAAGTGGTAATTTGTTTGTTTAAAGTTCAAAACAAATTGTACTTTCTATAAGTTTATTTCAATTATTGATTTATGAAATTGATATTTATTGGTAATTATTTTCTTAATTAATAATGGCAATTTTATAATATACTTTATTTAGGACAAATATCGATATCGAAGTTTTGTAAATTTACGTAAAATGTGATTTCTAATGAGAGCATTCACACACGTAGACACAGATTGTATTTTTTATATAAATAAAACGAAAAAAATATAACTCGTCTTTAAAGAAATGATTATGAAATTATTTGAAAATGTATTGCAATTTAAAAATTCATAAACCTCCGTAAGAAAACAGGATTGCAATAAAAACGATGAGATTCGATAAAAGTAACAAGATTTTGCACAAACTAGACAATGTAACTTAGAACAAAAAAACAAGAGGATCTGAGTTAGAAAAGCAAAAGACATATACGTCGATGGCCGGCTCTGTGTGAAGTACTATGCCGGCATCAGTTCCGACATGCGCTGCACAAACTTACTAAATTACTTTGAAAATTGGTGAAATTCACCGGAAATTGAATTGTGGCAGAAGGCTATATGATCGGAACTGCCATACCAGAGTATTACCACTGCGGTTACAATTTTACCCTCATGTCAAACGTATTACAAACCCTTCAAAGATTGTATCAGACGTTTATTCCGTTTTCTCTTTATCAAATTCAATAAGAATCCAACTATAATTTTCTATACACACTTACTACGAAGGAATTCTCGAATAATATTCACATTCATATGTTAATTCATTGTGCATCATTTTAAGAATTAAAGTGTCAAACACCTTTTTCGTTTATTTTTTTCTGGAAAATATTCTCCATGATTTCTTACACTGACGACATTTCATTTCACAATTTTAAATACCAGTTTTGAACACTTTTAAGATGTTATTTCTTTAGGCTGTTTCAGTCATATATCATTATCAGTCATAACTAGCAATTACTGTAAGACGAAGTTTTTTTTTTATTTAGTTCATCCAAAATTAACTTAAGCAACAAAATCAAAATTTTAATTTAGTACGATTAAAATTAATCTAGATCAAGTATTATAGCCAGCTTAGAAAATCTCGAAGTTAATAACAATAAATAATAGTAGTTGAAACGACAAGCCAGCTTAGAAAATCTCGAAGTTAATAACAATAAATAATAGTAGTTGAAACGACAATTTAGCACTGTCATTGTTAAGATGTCAGTGTTTTCTTGTGATGTCTATTTGTCCGCCTCGGTGCGTGAGTTGATATGCATAGAACATGTGCGATGCAAATGCGCTCTGGTTCTGTTGCCATGCACAATACAACACGTTATGGCCCACTAACAATAACGTTGCATATATAAATTGTTTTGTATACAATGGTCAAATAACAATTTGGCACTGCACCGAAACGCCACCAAGTAACTACAAACAAAACCGAGAAACCACAAACAAAATAATAAATATTTATTTTACAGCTACAGTTATTTTTGAGTAACCTACATTTATTTGCTTTAGACGATTCTGCAACAATTGTTGCATACATATAACGACCATTAAATGTCGAAAAATGATTAGTGAATATATGGTGAGTGCCGCCACTCACCCGTATTTTTTTACTTTTAAATTCAATATTGCCTCAGACATTAATATTCTACTCACATAATCGAATGCAATTTGTAATTCAGCAAATTAAATATGTTCAAGTCATTAACAACGAAGGAAAAAAATTTGTAAATCAAGAATTCAAGCAGTTTTAAAAATACCATCGTCAAGTTGAAAAATAAGTTATTCGAACAACGTATTAAGCAATGAATGTCAACGGAAAAAAAAAGCGAAAAAGAGACCCGAAAAAAAGGATTCCGTCATTGAAAGTAAATATTTGCATTGTTCATTTTAAGTGTTACGTGTATATTGAATATATATAGCTATGTGCAAATATGGCCAAGTGAAATCTCGTGTGGTAGTCAGAGAACGTTCCAGATAGACATCTGTTAACGGGTATTCTAGCAGTAGCCAGTGTGTTGTTATTTCTGCTGAATAGGGAAGGAAAAGAAACACAAGTATATACCTAGAGATATTTATACTTGCAAGTTAAACTGCTTCATAATTCATGGAATTTTTACTTTGTCGACACGGCTACTGGCTTTCCCGGCCGATGCGATCGGCAACGATCACAAGTCGCACTCACTCACAGAGAAAATCTATCCTTACATGGCGTTGTCAATTAATTACGAATTTACTGTATATGAATCGAGAATTTCAATTAAACTAACAAATGGTATTTTATTAAAATTTCGACTAGATTATTTAAAACAATTGTTGATGGATAAATGACAACGCAGACAACATAAACGCAACATGCAATTGAGAAAGATTCAATGTGTGCGATTGCCTTGAGGGCAAACTGCGGACCTCACTAGGCCGGTCGGGCAATGGCCGCAATCAAGGTGTACACCTCAACAGATCACGTACGCCTTGAGCCGTTACCAACACGTACACACACACTCGCACAACACAGCACAACCTTATAGAAACGCGGAGGCGGCGTTATATAACTGGCCTAAATTTACACCAAATAGCATCCGAAGAACAAAACCGAAAAAGGTGCGATACTTCATTACCGCGCGTGAGCGTCGCACTTTACGTTACTCGAGATGATGTTTCGTTAAACGTTGGCCAATTTTACGAGCCATGATTATGTAATAATAATAATTTAAAATTCAAGATTAATAAATTATACTGTTGAGAAAATCATGAGTACAGTAATCGATTCTGTTGATTTTTTAATGAAAGATTCCACAATACTTGACAAGTTTACTTATTGACGAATTCATTTCAAAAAAATTATAAATGTATTCAAACAGAATAGTTTCATTCATACATAAATAGCTCAATACCTATTCCCATCAAATATAGTGGCAGAAAACCCTTTACCATTCATGTTTTGACAATCTTTCGAAATTCAACTCTAAACTTTTTTTTGCTTCGTAGATTTTCGCGCAATCATACTTACTCATTTAACTCGCATTCATACACCATTCATCTCGTCCGCGTAAATATTTTTCGTCAATCTTTCATTCGGCATTTACTCAACAATTATTTAATTTAATTCTTATCTATTCTTCGTACATTTTTACAATAACGTACTGAGCATACATTCACGTATTTCGCTTCCGGTCATACACCACAAATAAACAATTATATATATTGAATAAATAAATGTATAAGAATTTGACGAGTTTTATTGAATTATACAAAAATTATGAAATAGCATGAATTTGTGAGTGAATGTTAAATCGAAAGCGTTCTTCATAGAACAAAATAGAAAACAACATAATTTCTAGGGTCTTGTGAGAGGTTAAATAATATCAAGTTTCCATAGCTTCGGAGCAACACCATAGAACACAAAAAAATTACTACCCTCGCCGAGTCATAACTAATCAAAGAACACGAAACCAATTAAAGAGTTTCTCACGTATTTTCTACGTACGTGCTAATTAAACAGCATTCCTTGTTTAACCATCTAGACAACGGTAGTGGAACACTCTGTATAATGCACCAGACAGATATAATATAGACTAAATATGTTCTTTGCGGTTAACAGACTTATGCTCGGACTTATGAGTGGACACTTATTTGCGTAAATAGGAAGTGGTAGATGGTTTGTATAAAATGAACTCTACAGCAATTTTAACCATGCCATTGTTTTTAAATGGCGGTAATAACATTCTTTTTTTTGTCGTTTGGGTTATTTTTAGATATGATGCAACACGAATTACAATATTAATTGTCACTAGTACCACATAAGAAAGTGAGTATGTATATTTATGGAACTAAAACTTTTTAAGGATGTGAATTGGGATGTGGCCAAAAGTTTTAAATTTCGATTTTCTCGTAAAAATGCGTAAAGCTGTCCTTGTAAAAGTTGCCAATCTGCCATAATGCACCGTAGCATACATGTACGCACGCGCAATGCATAAAAGTTTATAACCTTCATAGGCCATCAACCTCTTATCGGCCTATGCCAACTGTTTGAACATATTTTTTTCACTCTATTTTGTTTGTTTGTTATTTTTAGCTTCGCTATCTTTGACTTGGCATGGTATGCTTGCATTGTATTGAGCAGAAAAAATGTAACACATTTTCTAGTATTGTTCGTGTGAATTTACAAACCAAAATAAAAAATGACATATTTCTGTCTTTGAATAACAGTTCAAATGCACACATGTGCCCATTTTTTAATCATCATAAATTATGCTACTTAAGAATAAATAAAACATAATTTTTTTTTTATATATATATATTAATATAATTTACATAAATATCATTAAGCGAAAATAATTAAAACATTAATGTAGCAGTTGTACATAGAACTGACCTTTGACAAATGCATAACAAACAAGTTAGTGTTTCAGAAAAATGATAAATAATAATTTACAAACATGCAAATCATATTTATATAACTAATGATATTGAGGTTAGAGCATATCCTGACCTCTTAGATAACATTCATGCAGCGATTTCGAAGGTCAAAGGAAAAAAATTCATAGTTTTAAATGTATTTTTCCACGATAAACAAGCTCATTAGTTGAAACTTAATTGCAAAAGGTTAACTTATATTAATATACAACTTTGTCGCACAAGCCAAGTTATAAGATGAAATTGATATCTCCAACGTAAATTATCTCAAATTTACAATTCAAGCAATTTAAAAAAAAAGTCAATGAACCTAAAACACCAAATTAAAAATGTAATTTAATATGTAATATTTATTCACAAATAAAAATCTAAATTAATATATGCACTATAATAATTAATATAAATACAAATATAGCACAGCAATAAATATTTTTTTAAACTAGCAATCAATTTATGACCGGATATAAAATATCGGTAATATATATGACCGTAACCTGTCCCCATTTTTTACGATTTAAATATATTGGCTTTGGAACAAAGCAGCGATAAAATGTAACATTCTATTGTAGAAAATAATTGCTCTATGCAATCATTGCCTGAGCTTTGTCAACTAACAACTGGTGATAACGAAATGGCAAAAAAACTAAGCTATTATGAAATTAGCAGGACGTCGACCTCAGTTTTGCCACATTCCAAAATGCAGTTTCAATGAATTTATGCAAAATATAATATTATATATGTATGCATTTCAAATCATTTACAATTGTAAATATAACAATAAAATTGTTTGATTATTGATAATAACGATTTTTTATTTCAAACAACGTAAGATTATTCTTATTGAAACAATTTTTAAATTTTGTGTAAATTGCTTTATTACTCACAATCCGATCGAAAATGTATTACTTTTCGGTGAAAAACATTTCAATTGATAGTAAATATTTTAATTTACATTTATTCTCCAAGTATTAAATACAAAGAATTTATTAAAAAAAACGCGTATATTATAAAATACATTGAACAATCACATAGTACGCAAAAAGTTGGAAGTTTGAATTTTCCATTATTGTGAAAATTCAGTATTTGGAAGCAATATTATTTGATGAATAAACCAAATGTAATAATTCCAAATGTCAATAACAAAAGTAACCAGATTTCAAGCATCCGTTAATGGAATTTAGCTTTATTTGTTTTTTATTATTTTTTGTTACTGTTATTCCCGGTACATAAAATGTTTGGAGAGCTGGAATAAGCTTTCAGAGTAGACAAAACAAAAGTCAGACTATAATAATCTTCCAGCACGGGTATATGCTTTGTATTTTCCATCGATGAAAATAGTTATTTTTCCTGCTTTCATTTTGCTTTTATTTCAATCCAAATGTTTCGAAATACATAAAGAGAGAACTAATATCCATAATTCGAAAAGTCTTCATTCATGTTCACAAAAATAACAGAAACTGATGGAAATGGGAAAAGAACAAAAAAATATATATCACAGTCGGGAAAAGCAATTATTGTTTTATATAAACGGAATGTCTGTTTCTAAATTGCAGATTATATTCTGCTAGAATTATCTTTCGTAATTGAATATATTTTAGTTCAATACCGTTGAAGCTGATATTATTAAATTTCGAATTATTTAATCTTGTTAACGCTACCTTTGAAGTTCCCCAGTGGAAACTAATAGAATCGTTAATGTTAACAACTCTAACAAATGTACATATATCGTCTATTCGTTTCTAAATAAAATTACTATTTCTTATAAATGGGTGATTTATGAAATAGAAAGAAATCTAGAAAATGTAATCTATCTTTTTAGTTTCAAGGACAAAATTGTATACCGTATATTGTTCATTAATGACGGTAAAGTTTCAGATCATTAAAAAGACACAAAACTGTATTCATATCAACTAATAACTAGCGATTAAAAATTTAATAACCATCATCATGGGTTAATTTGTATTATATTTTTGATAAAGTATCCGAAAAGTTTTTTGCTTATTCTCAACACCATGCAGTCTAACTGTAACAGCTGCAGTGTACTGTGCCACGTTTATTATCACCGTGCATTTTTCATTTTTAATTTAAGGGTGACCGTTGTTGCAGACTCGCGAGAAAAAGTGAGAAAATCAGGGTTTCCTGAATGAATGTATAATGAGTGTCGTTCGCGCTGAACAATACCGTACATATCGTTGCTATTAGTAGGATAGATTGCTCAACGAACGCCCAGGCAATATTTCATTATCCTTTTGTCATACGTTCGTTGGGGGTTTTTCTTACAAGGGCACCAGCACCATCCATCGACAAATTTCTCTGCATTCTGTGTCTGACATTTCATATATCATCTAGAACGCACTCTATGTTATTTATTTATATATTGGAAACACCCAATAACTCACGATTGTAACCTTTAGAAAATGAGCGAATATCTTTAGAAATATTATCGATTTTCTTTGTATGAATTTAATAAAAATAGGCCACGTACTTATAAAAAAAAAATTATAATTTCAAAAATTGGCTAAAAAATATAAGTAATTACTTTTATAATATTACCTCCTTAGAAATAATAACTAAATAAATCATAAGACATATTTTGATAGGCCATACATCAAATTGTTTAATTTAAAAAATTCGTTTTTGGTGAAAGTGAAAAAGTGTCGATTGATTATAAAGCATTTTTTGTGCTTCAAATTAAAATTTAAATATAAATCGAGTGAACGTTATTAAATTTATTCATGAAGATTTTGTAACGACTTTTCAATAACGAGATGTGGCTTCAAAAGAATATCCGTATAGATGGAACCTGATAAATACGTAGGTAAAGGTAGCTAACTACAAGTCTACAGATTTATCATATTGAATATTAAAGCTTGGTGTAGTGTAAACTAATTTCATTCCCTCCGTGTAACTCAATTTAAACTTATAATGTTCTTTTTCGTCGTTTCATCATATTTTATAAGTAGTCCAAAAATTTGAATCTACTTGTAAAGTTTTGTGACTCGTAAAACTATTTCAGCTATGTTTATAAATGTGTTTATTTAAAGTTTGTTATCGAAGTTCTTACTACAGTTGTGAAAGTCGACATTATTTAAAAGTATTGTATACTTTTTTCAAAATAGTATTTGGCACACAAGTGCAGTGTATTCAACAAATTTCTACATAATATATAATAGTAAAATAGTAAATGAAATTGAAAAAATATATCGAAACACGCATGTGCACAGAACATGTATAGAAGATACTATGTCGACAATCGTCGACTGAATACGAAAATTTCCGATTTTGAGAGGTTTCATTTCTAGAAAAATGTTCTTCCTGCAAAACACTGAAGTCTGCTAATTTGTATTCTCGATAATTAAATTAAATATTTGTTGCAAAATGAGACTGCGTTTTGAAGTTGCGTAATATGAGTTGTTACTCTTCAAACAATTTTTTCTGCAGGGTAATTTTAGTCTGCTTAGTGATGGTCAGCACCGAATGATCAGCTTTAAAATTATCGAACTGTTATCTGTCCTGGCGCGTCCCCAGCCAGACAGCCGTCATTTACTCAACCACCGACCACCACCTATCCCTGACCACGTACAGAACCCTTCTCCATGCGCCAAACAGCGTACCTTTCGCGGCAGCAATGTTGAGTCCGCTCCACCGTTCATATAAATAAATTTACACTGTTTTTTTTTTTTTTTTTAGAATGTTCGAGTACTACAGAACCATACATATACAGATGCATGTTCTATGCATAGACATAAATATGAAATGTCAAACAGTTGAAATCATTTCGCATTTTCCGTCGCCGCGTTTTTTGATATATGATACGGTGCGGTAGTGGTAGTTTGGTCTGGGTGTCACATCACGAACGTCAATTGATCGACGACACCACGACGCCATTTTTGGTTTTCGTTGCACATTAAACAGATGGAATTGTTGTGCTTTGCATTTTATTTCTCGTTCACTGAAGACAGATTAATTAATTTGACGGTCGTGTGTTTTGTCTTTTTGTAGTTTTCGCGTCAGTAGAAAATTAATGAGTTTCAATTTAGTTGGAATTGAAGTTTAAAAAGTTAAAGTTGATTGGAGTTTTTCATGGATATTTTATGTAAATATTGATTGTTGTATACGAAAGGTTTCAGCACAATTTAATTTGCGGAGCTTTTATTTAAAATCTTTTACAAAAGTTTAGAAAAGCTGTTTTTGTAAGGATTTAAAAATTTTCTTTTACAAAAATCCCAAAAATATTCTTCTTCAATCAAGTCTACCTGTGTAAATCAGGCTATAGAAAAGTTAATTACATCTAAAATATGGCTGATAGTTAATGGGAAATGAGACACAAATGTATTTAAATTCGAATTATTACGTCGGTTATTCAGTTCAGAATCACGTACTAGTCGAGACAATGTCAAAAAGAATAAAACTTATAAATTTTTCTTCTTTGGGCGTCCAGTTGGGTGTATTTAATTTTCAATAAAGCATATTAGACACATAAAAACAAAGTACTATACACTCGACCAGAATGCATAAAATAAATAATTAAAATGCATGGAAAGTATAACTTCGGAAAACAGAACACAAACGACAATATGCAAATTTTTCAAATTAGCCGAGGCTTTGTTTAAAAACTATCGCGTATATACCAACGTTAATTATAACGTACGTTTTTTAATTAACGTAAGAATTTTTATTTCTATTCCATTTGAAAAATATACAATTTCATATTTATTTTGTATTTAACACAAAGCGACAAACGTGCTTTTACTATTTGGTTTAAATTAAGTCAAGGCACTTGCAGAAAGCAATGAAAAATCTAATATGACCGTTTTACGAATGTGAATAATCTAAATAGATGAGAGATTCGTAGATACTAGCGCAATATGAGAGGTGATTTAAGAGCGTGAAAAAAGAAAATCTTTTGAAAAGGAGTAAATTACAGTGCAAGAATCACGAGTCATCCAATAAAACGAAGACGTATTAAAGTAGTTTGCTTCAAAGAAACGAAACGAATAATCGATGGTGACAGGATGTGAAGCGAAAACACACAGAACAAAAGAAAAATCTCCGGTATAAAACGCATTTTTCGTCTACACCACAATTTACCTCAAGGATGTCCAAAAGAGATAATAAATAACATTTATCGCATACGAAATACGCATTGCTATCCGTTTATAAAATCTCCGAAAATTACAGCGAATTAACCACCTTTTATACGAACATGTGTTGCACAAGTCAATTTATACAAGAAAGTACGAATGAGTTATTAACATAGTCATCCTAAAATGGACATGGATGAACCAGTAATAAAAATTACCATACACTCCTCGTTATATTTATCCATGTTTGTATTACTGTTAAAATCAATATAATAAATAAGTAAAAGAAAGCAAACGACTCTACTGAAAAATTATACCATTTCAAGATGTCTGCAATGCGGTCTTAAATTGGTAAGATATTATTGCGTAATGATTGCCAACTGAGCGTTGGGCAACCCTGATTGATGACGCGAATTCGGAAGGATGTTCGCAGTGTATTGGACGAACGAAACGACATACCGGAACTTGAACCGGTAAAATAAAGAGAACACAAGAGACTGTCTGAGCGTGAGTGGTGTTCGACGTCGATGCTATCAAACAAGGTATTAATCAGAAAGCAACGTATCGGCAACTTGGAGAAGTGCAAAAAATAAAAATGTAAAATATCGAAGCATCGACATAATCTCGTGGAATTTTCGTCTTCGTTATAAACCAATCGCGCGCTAGCAGGGGGCAAATAAACGACACAAGCAGCTCATTACTATACAGGACTCAAGGCATCCTATATTGTCCTCGGATCCCTGTTGGAGATTCGCACGGATTCCAATCTGAATTTTCTACATTCCGTTACGGTGGAATAAACGCATTTGTGTGCATGATGCAGAAGACTCAAATGAAATAATATGCAATATGACATATGCGTAAAATAATGAATTTTTTTTGTAGTTCGATTTAAATTAAGTGCATGATTAGAATAAAATTAATTAAAATTAAAATATTTTGTACGCCTTAAAACTATAACATAATCTAAATGTTATAAAACTTTGCTTGTTATTTCTTTGTACGACCATTACCTGCGCACCTGGATGATTATGAAATTTGGGATATGAATTCCAGGAATTTGATTTCAGTCGCTTTTTTGTCTGTGAAATCTCTACTTTTATATTAAAAATTCCGACAAAATATTATAACCAGTATTTCTCACAATTCGAATAAGATTTAAATAAACCATTTAGCAAATATTTAATTTTCATAAGACCAATTATGTTAAGAATTCAATTCCTCAAGTAAAACTCCAATTATCTTAACTTTGAAATATATAAAAACGTCGTACTCAGATTTGTTTTTAATAATAATATTGCGGTGCAAATTCAAAACGACTGTTTAATGAAACACTGACTGAGTGGCGATAGTTAACAATGATTTAATCAATTAATAATAATGCATTTTCGATAGTTTGAAGAGTCATGTCAGATCATCCTCGAATTGAACAATGCGATATTGATAATTCATTGAACTATTATAAGCGTCCCACCAGTGGCAGACATAATGCAGTCATATTGACATTATTTATTTACGCGTGCCGTCTGCTTTCCAATGTCTGCGTTCTACTTTGGTCGACGATCGGATGACGTCACCGTTTGCCGCGGAGACAGTACGGTAATCGATTCTTATGTAAGTGTTGTTTGGGTATACTATATACCATACCATGCGGCGTCGCGCTATTGTAAGTATTCTCCTCTCTTTACAATACAAAAGACAACATCGTCTTCGTCGATGTCTTCTTCGTCTTGTTATTTGGTTGGTTCATGTTTGAGTACCAAGGTATTGGGATCAATAGTATCGCTTACTCTTTCCACGATGTACGATATCGACTAGAGGTATTGTGTTACCTTTACACACTCGGGAATATTCGCAAAGTTATTGAAAATTACATAGACCGACAACGTAGCTCACAAAGGAACGATTAATTTCGCTCAAAGGTTTATTTAAAATGAGTTATATTTCTCCCAGTAGGTGTTCAAGCAGGGAAAAAATAAAACTAAATTATAACATGTTCATGTTTATCAAAGCTCTATAATTTTACACAAAAAAAATGGCTACTTCGTTTTTACTAACAAAAGAAAAATTAATAAAACCGTCTGCCTTGAGGGTGGCGTAAGTAAATCGTTCGTCTACCAATATAAAAAAGAAACTGTTAAGAAACCATCACTAATTATGATTGATGATGGTAAAAATACTAGGCTATTGTAAACAAGACTTCATATCGCTGTCGACGGAACCTATTTTATGTGTTGTGAGCTGTAAAGAAAAACTAGGAATAGAAATAAAGAAAACACGTCTCTCGTGTTTCGCGGTGGTCAATAAGAATGAAGAATACGATAAGAAATGCATGAATTCACGAGGGTCCCTAAAGCTTTCAGAATCGCCAAGTGTGAAGACACTTGCTCATTGGTACGTGCTCATTGGGCGTCACATTGACAGGATAGTAACTTTACTTTTTTTTTGCAATTTATCACAGAAATAACAAAAATATTTATCAATATAAATTTTTTTTTACGAATATACTTTTGGTTTCACAATTAAATGATAGTATAGGAATTTATAAAAAACGATCGTGATAAATGTATTCGCTTTTTTGTTCTTCTGTCACAAACAGCGATATAGAAAAACCATTTCAAATCGCATTGTATACTTGATCTTGACAATTCGCGTACTTCAACATTGGTGGATGCGTTTTCTACGCTGTGAAAAATTGAAAACTATTACGTTACATTGAAAATAATTTGTGTATTTTCGTGTATATCTTATTACTTGGGTTACGCTGGCTGCGTCTGTGACATTCTCGAAAAAAGGAAAGTACACAATTTAAAACAATGGTGTATAGTGTTCTTACGAAAATAATAACAAAGAAATTGTTTCGTAATTCAAGACTTAATTTGATTTAAAAGTTTCTTTGTACTGTGTAGAAAAATAAGATATGTTTGGTGAATGAACGGAAATGCACAACGAGATGTAAAATTATACAACGGATTGCTAAAATTCCAAGATTATTTATAGAGGCTTATCTGTTGACAAACGTCTGCTTTTGTGGCTATAACTGTTATTATAATAGAGTTTCATTTCAGTTTTAATTAAAAAACAAGAATAAAAAAAACTTATGCTTTCAATTTAATATTCTATGAACTTAAAAATCTAATTTGAATATGAATACGTCTTTAAAAATGTCACTAACGACATCATCAATTGAAAAGCATGTCTACGTACAAGTTTATTTTTCCTAACTACGGTAGCTTATTAAATTTCTTCAGGCACTCGGTGCAGAAAAGAAGCGAACGAACGAACAAAAAATAATAAAATAAAAAGAGGACGACGATACGAAATTTACTAAAACGTCGCAAACCATGGCGACATGAGTTTGTGAATGACATTGATATAACCATGAATGCACAAAAAACATAAATTATTTTAAATACCAACAAAATGAAACTAAATAGACCGACGCGCTACTCCGTTAACTCGTGTCGGTAACAATGCCGTCTCGTTTCCAGGAAACCAACATACAATTCACGAACCGTACCATGACGGTGGCAGTGTATTGGACGTGACACAAAATCTATACTTTTAGCGAGACTTTACACTCGCGGAAATCGAAAAATAGATATCTATATGCTATATTATGGTACCCAACCGTACAACATAAAAAAAAAACGATATAGATACAACCAATTTTTTTTTGCCGATATTAAGCTGCATCGTATTTTTTTTTATTGCAATGCACGATTAGACTATAAAATTTATTTAAACCTTTGTAGAGATTTGTTCTATGTACTATTATTATTAAGTTTAGCTTAAATAAACTAAAAATTGAAATAATGATTATTCTATTTGAAATAATTTGTAGTCGTTTGTTTGAATATCTCAAAATAAAATCTGCGTGTGGCATGTAGGGAACGATACTATTAAATACGTGTGGTGTTATTCGTACGCGTAGTACAATAGGTGTCTGTATGATACGTCTTTGATCCGAAAGCATTGATTGACACAATAATTATTGTTCGAACCTATGAGAGTGCCTTATAAAGCTAAATATTAATTAATTCACCGTTGATAGCAACGCGGCAGTGCACAGTGCATTGTTCTCCATATGCAATAGATTAAAATATATCTGCGGTTCTATAACCTGTCGTTGACACTAAATAGCCGTGTTGCGTTAATGACTTGACACCCGGTATCTAAATTTCGATCTTTCCATACCTTACAATACGTACCGTTCGCTGGTATTTGCAATGACATATTTTATGTTTATTTATTGAACAGAGTGTATGTACAAAGATAACTTTCGTAATAATTAGATAGCTAAATAAATGCTCAATAATATTCATATCCCCAATTTTTTATTATTTATCCGTAAGGAAAAAAATATATTACGAAAAACTATTAGAATCTTTCAATGCAACGATGTATTTTTTACCATAAACAAATGTGAAAATAGTAATTTGGTTTTTCTATGAATATTAACTAAGCAAGTTGAGAAATTTCCAACCCATCAAGAAAATTAATGAATTTCGAGAATTATTTAAAATTCAAACTATTTTACTGTAGGAATGTGCATAAAAAAAATAAAACTACATTTGTAATATTTGCATGTATTATAATTAGCATAAAAACACCCCTATCATATAACCCTGAGATAAATAATCTATGCAGAACGCAATAAACTTACAACAATAACACTTGAATGTGTTTACAAAACTGTATGCATAAACAAATGTACCAACTTCGTAAGTACATGCAATAAAATCAAAATGACATTTATTACGAATCATTATAATAAGCTATCAGAAAAACAAAACAATAAAATTGAAAATTAATTACACGATTGTATTAACATGCATATCAAGGCTGGGGAGCCAGCCAACATACATTATTTATCGAAACATTTTGATGAATGCACATGTATAATAAATTGGTAAATACAGCATCTTAGCAAGATACCAATCAATCAGATGCTTAACATTTGATGTAATTGAAGCGTACATACATATAGGTTAATATAAATAGCTACATCGTGATTCTGTAAGTAATTGGAAAATTACCTACTACAATATTAAATAAATATTTAATGCCGGTATTACGGAAAGATCATATTGCAAACCCATCAATCAAAATCGTATTAAGTAACATGGTTAGTCATTGATTCTTTACTATAAGGACCCTTTTGTTAGATTTATTGTTACCAAGTTTTTTAAATTATATTTATATTTCCCACACACAAAATAAAAACTTTTCCGAAAAGCACAAATATAAATAATACCGTAAACCGAGAGAAAGTTTATAATTAGTTTTTCCTAAACGTAAATAATCAGATAAGCATATTTTCTTGTAATATCTACGCCAAATTTGTGATACTATTATTTTAAAAACACATTTAATTTTGTCTGATATTTTTTATTTAGTAAAATATGTTTGATATTATTTTTCTAAAATTGTTTACATTACTAAGCATTTATCAATAGCGTGATTATAAACCAAATTAATAAAGAAATCTCTTGTTATAAACGGTAATTTAGACCAGATTACGTGCTGTGTGACATGTAGTACCAGGAAAAAAGATAATGTAAAAATACATGTGTTATTAAAATAAAATAAAAAACGGATATATCATTGAGGCTTTTCCATGAATATGTTATTTATTATTTATAGCCATCCAGCAATTGCAGTATAAAAAACAAGGCTCTTTTGTTTTGCATCAAAAAAAGGATATCTATATTTTATATAAATAACTTTTCCACAACAAAAGTAATTATTTTTTAAAAGATTAAAATAACAAAAATAAAACTAGTTAATTTTCCAACTAATCGATTATGTTATTATATAACAGATTGTTGGCTGGGAGAAAACCATCTCGGTATGTTTTGAGAATGACAATATATCTATGTCACTTTCTGTTAAATTCAAGGCAGTTAGAAACGCGGCAGAAACACGGCAACAGACGCTGTGTTCTATGTTGTCATTTAATTACATTTACACATAATTTCACGACTATTGTAAATAGACAAGTGTATATACGAGCAGAGTTCTCAGTATCTCTAATGTTACGCCAGTGCAATCATTTATATATACAAGCTATTTATATTCATAACATTTCCGAAATAAATAAATATTCAGTCGTAACAAACATTGATCCTTAGGATGTAATTTAATATATTTTTATAAGAGAGATTTTTAGTACTGGCTTTTTAGCTCTAGTTACATATTTACATAAAATATTACATTTAGGTCTCGTAATAAAGCAGTGCCAGTAACTTGCATTTCCTTCTTGTCACCCAATCATTATATAATTCCATTATTAAGATTGCATCGTCAATATATTGCAATCTACTGATATACCAATCTAATAGATTCAAATAAGGAAAGTAAATAAAAATCAAGTCATCCAATTTCAGTACACATATGAGATGCATGTGAGCAAATGCCACAGCGAGCTGTTCTGGGAATAAGAGGAATAGTATAATGTACTTCCTACTAACTAAAATAGACAAGTAGATTGACTTTCGTATACGTATACACAACGTCGATGTCTCGTCTCCGTTGTCATTCTCATAGTCATACAATCATGGTTGGATTGTGCTTCAGTCACAAGAAAATAAACATTATAATGCAAATCATCTATCGGTACCCGTTTTGTTAAATAATAAAAGATATTCTTATTGAAATTATTCATAATGGGAATGAAACGACTACCTCGAATAGAGGAAGCAAACTTCGTTACTGAATGGTTTGAAGTACAAAGCCAAGGAATCATATATGATAGAAAATTATTGTTGGATTTGCATTATTATATTTGACGGAGCGAACAAGATAAATACGAACATATAATTATATTGAAAATATTAGACGAAAAGACATATATATTTTAAATTTTTATTTCGTAAATATTGTCATTCATGAATGAATAAAAACACATTAGTCAAACTCAAATCATGTTTTATCGTAATATTTTAATGTCTGTATTAGATCTGGTAAACTAATCTACTTCCAGCCATGAATATAGATATAGACTACGATTACAACAATCACATGTTTTCAGTGTCATTTATGATACCAGTCGGAACATAAGTAACTACTTGCTTTGCATACATGCAATGTTAAACAGTTCAATGTACGCCTGTCCTATCGAACGTTCAGTCAAGTTATCATAAACGGTTAATTGGACATGCGTCAATTGAACTTTTAAACATGACATACGCATAATAGTCATATGTTCTGATCGGTAAACACAGCTTCAAGCTCATTCAAGGTCATGGAAATATGCATATAAGCTTATGTTTTTGATTTTTAATCGAGCTACAACCGCGATATATGTGCAAAACAAATAGTTAGTGATAGATGTTTGAAATGGTTGTAAAAAATCTGTGCACACTGTTGCGGTTCAAGCTATTCCGAGTTGCCTGTACATTATTTCTCGATCTTTATATGCATGAGTACAATAAATAGGTTTTGAAAACGTTTATTTTTTTCGAGTAATTTTTTAAGATGTTTACATGAATGAAGACATAAAGTCTGTTGAATGATGTATAAAAATGAAGTACGTCGACAGCTATTAAAAGTTTACAAGTAACGAGTCCGAAAAAATTTATACCATACAATTCGTCATCGTTGGGTTATAAACTGTTGGGTTTTATGTGTGGGCAGACTAAACCCTGAAGAACATTAAATACATGCCGTATCTTAGACATCACGAAACGGTCGTAGAGGAAACGTTCTTTCTATGCCACGGCTGGTTGATTTACATAAGAAGATCTAGTGGATGTTAAAGGCTTCATTACCGCGGCGCCCAGGACGTGATGGAACATTTTTATGCGTTATTTTGGAACTTGTTAATTAGATGACCTATGATGCTGCCTTTTAGTATTTAGGGTGCACTCGCACTGATGAAGTACGCGACTGTTTTAATCAGCGCACATCCAACGCTTAAATCACCAGCGAGAAAGTTTTTCGTGAATTTCTACGACTACTTAAACAGTTTTATGACTTGTTTATAATCGACACTTGTTCGGAATTACTTCAGCGAGCTGGATTACTTTCAAGTGTTGCAAAAAATATGTTTGTACATTTAAGTTAGACGATATGAAATCAAGTGGCTGTACGGAAAGTTTGAAGCAGAAAAATTCGAAGCGGTTACTTGACGCGGAAAATATGTTTTATGTAGAAATTTCACATATTTAGCAACAATCATGAAAGATATGTAATTGAAGGTTTTTCCTTCAACGTTAACTACATTATATTATTAATTATCCGGATCATTAAACACAAAATTAATTACTTTGTTTTGCTTTAAGTAACATCGAGATACTGCATAGTATAAGTTATATTGCATGGTTTGAAATTGATATTAAATCTAATAATATCTAAACATGAAACTATATATCTTCAAGGTTCAAACACTCACACATGATTCCAAAGTTTCCTTACTGACTACAAACGTACAGTCGCCCACTTGATGCTGTGGACACCTAACACAACTATCCGAAGAATCTAGATAACTTTATTTATGTTTATAAAACAAGTATTAAAATATGCAATGTCTAGAAATTTTGCTAATGGCACTGTTGTTCTTTACGTATGAAATTAAATAGTATACTGAAATCTCTCAGGATTCATTAAATTTACCTTCATTGCTAATAAATTTCAAACATTTTTGTTGGGGAATGTAAATATTAAAACATTTTTAGAGTATGTCTAGTCGAACAAGGTTATAAAAATCTCGCCGCTCGTAATTTAATATTTACAAACTGTACGTACGATTTTTTTTTTTTGTAACATAAAAGTTAGCATGTAAAATTTGCAAACGTTAGTGGGTTGTTTGGAGTTTGCACATTGGCACGTACACGCTAAATGAATAATGTGCAAAGTTTCGAGAACATTAGATATAAAGTGTGCATAATAAAAGAGGGTATTTCACAAATGAAGCTTTTTTGAAGATTTACTATAAAACGGTCAAACAAAATACATTCACGCAAAATTGCAATGAAAAATTAATCATTTTTCCAGTTACGAATAATTCATGAGTAAATAATACGAAACCGCAATACCACAAATAGAATAAAATCACAAAAGAAATTACAATAATAATAATGATGAAATAATAAACCAGTTTTAGATATGATTGGATGGTGACACGATGTTAAAGTCACGTAAACACAAGATTACAAGCGTCTATTGCGACGAAATGGAATGGCAAAGAAGATTAGAGACCGCTGAACAATTAGTTCGTCAGTGTAAACCCACCCAAAATAACCAGCGGTGTATTCATGCAACACTTGTAAATGAGACTTTATTACATAGAGCCAGAGCCACACATGAAGACGCGGTGAAATGATATGCAAATCTGAACGTCTAATTATCACGCGAGGGCTGCGGAAATATAGACAGTTTGCGTTCGCTCCGTGTAATGTTTGAAACAAGCGACCAGACGAAAAACTCAACGTCTAGCCACAAAGTAAACGATAATTAGTGGTTGTGGTCGACTGTGCTAGAGTGAGCACGCGGTATTTGTGTGCTTTCAGTAAATAGCGTATAACTTTTACGCGAACAATCATTATTTCCTGCGAATGTACAATAATGAAGCTGCGTTGCTATGCATGGTTTTAGACTACAATTTTTAAATGTCCCATTATTACGTGTTTAAGCTTGCACTCATAACTAGTATTTAGATCAAATTATGAGATAATAAGGCGTGCTCCTACTCGGTTTACATTTGTACACCTGACGTAATGGTAAACGGTTTCCTGAATCCTAAACGCTGCATTAAATACATTACATCGCCAATGAACCTTGCTAGTTTATATAAATATTTTATATTTGCGAAAATAAAAATTGTTTGAAATATATTTGTTGTTTTATTTAACATATAAATCGAATTAGTTTTCGAGCTATTATTGAGAATCCCGATGTAAAAGCATCATTCATCAGAAATGACGTTCATTTGCCGTTTGATTAAAAGTTGTTTTGTATTGTAGATCTGATTGATTGTTACATGGAGTATTCGATCATGAGTTCGACCTTATTCACCTTTCGTGTACTTGCCTACCATAATGCAAATCTGTTTCAATATCACAATAGAAACGCTTCTTGCTGCCAGCGGTAGGATAGCAAGAAAGTTAAAACAACGATTGCTTTTATTGCTTATTCAAATCATTGTTCGAAACAGCATCGGAATTTTAATAATTCAATCAAACGTGAACAAATTATACTAACGTAAACAAAATAATACATACAATAAATTTCTTAAACTGGACCATAAAGTTAATAAAAAATGTTGATAATTTCGGGAACAATTTAATTCAATTAAAGTCGCGGCATCGGCGATTTATGCACGTGTATTTATTAAAGATTAACACGAAATACCAAAGGTGGAAAGTAACCGGTTTAGAACGACGGCGATGTAGCGATTATCTCTTAAATTTTATCCGGTAAAATACACGGTAATAGTCCGAAGAGGAATGTGTTTTACTGGTAAAACAATTTTATGTGTTGCGGTTAAATAACGACGTGTCGTACCAGAAAACTTTATTACAAGAGTTCCAAGCGCGTTCAACAGTAAGCAGTGGGCTTGCCTTATTCGGCCGTAACATTGCCCAGGAAGCAAGCAAGCTACTTCGAAAACATCGTTCTTCTAGAACTTTAATCGATTATTCACCGCTCTCGACATCACTTGTTAATAAAATCATAACAAATTTCACTAAACATATTTTTTCAGTTTCTCACTAACAAGGTATTGAACACACCATTTAAAAGTACATGTCTGGAGAACAGATTCGTAAAAAAGAGAACAATTCGTAGGAATGGTGATTGTAATAGCAATAATTTGAAAAGCTAATTAAAAATCATTAACATAATATTGATACTTTAGTCACAAAAGTCAATCATTTATGAATTAAAAAGCCTCGATTGAAAATCGTTATCACCGTAATGCATGCATCCATTATTAATCACGTATATTTGTGTAAAATTCAGCTGTTGCGAAATTTCAGTTGCAACATCTGTCACGAATAGCCTCATGTCAAGGGACGTCACACCATCATCAAATACACAAGAGTGAGACCGTGGCAAAATAGGACAACAAAAATATCATCAGCAAAATCAATCAATGGTTCGGTAAACGTCGGTGTTATCCTGGAAATTCCAACACAATAGACCCTGATGCAAACAGCTGTTAAACGCTGCCGCGGACATTTTTAAAAGGCACAAGTAAACATTGGATACTATGCAATATGGTGACAGCTGGCTCGTGCCGGGTATACCCCAAAAATTGGTACACGCTCTGGTATAGGTAATACAGGATTACCAGCATCCGATATGTTCCCATCGTGGAAAAACAATTGTTTGAGTTCCGCGAACTCATGAATAGAAATTTGTATGAACGCTTTTCAATGAGAGAAATGAAACGTGCGTTGGCTGTGAATGGATATTTTTAAACTATTTTTTTTTTATCCCAAATGAGTTTCACTACAAATTTTTTTTGTGTATCTAAACGAGTCATGTTGAATAAAAGACTGACGAGAAGATTTACGTGGGCGAAATGAATGGAGTAAGAATGCAGGGTTGTTCACGAAATAAATGAATAAGTTGTGTGTGAAAAAAAATTCTTCAGCAGTTGAAATAAAAGATCTTGATGAACTCGAATGAATCAAAAGATGTTTGTTAGAATTGCGAAAGATTGTCACGATTTGAAAGGATGTAATTGGTTTTCTGCTACCTTATTTGTTGGTAATTGCATTAGCAATACTGGATCTTCTTTAAACTTGTCGATTAAAGTGAAAAATAATGTTTGTTTTATTTTCTTGCAACTCGTCTGTTTATGAACTGTGTTAGTTCATATTCTGGCTGTTTGGCGCGCTGATGTGAGCGCAGTGTACGCTTTATGCATATATCCGCCGGAATGTATATTCTTTTTCTTGGAGTATATATATAAACTGTTTAAGTTTCGCGTGTATGATTTGCATAATGCAAGAACTTTAGCACCAAGTAAGTTATATGCAACTTCATAATCAAGAACAAAAATACGAAGTTGTTTTCTACCCACAGCTGTGCGACAGTTTCTCGAAGAAATTTATTAACATTTATAATCAGCAAAGTGTTTTCCATATGCATAATTAAGACGCACACAAAGTGTGCTTGGTATTTTTAGCGCCAAAGTAATATAATACCTACCCCAATACAATACAATATTGTTTAATTATTCACAACGATTTATTCGCCTTACATTCATAATTAGAACTCATAATTGCTTATTTATTAACATATATTAATTATTTTTAATATGATGTAATTTGATTTTAACATTGCATATAGATTGCTTTCTAAATTTGAACTAGATTTCTTGTATAAACTTGCAATTTCAAACCAAATCAATAAAGATTTACTTAATTTGTCAAACATGTTTCTAGAAATATATATATTGATTTGTTGTTAATTGTATCCGCAATTAAAATGCACGACTGTCTCAAATATAAAAGTGTTTATTAAATTATATACCACCGTAATTGCGCAATCCTGTTTACTCAGGAGTGTATTTGTGAAATAAAAACCAAATCACTTAGACTTGCATCAGAAAAACAAATGTGATCAAATCGAACCAACAGTGCAAGAAACATGCTAGAATAAACATTTTTGTGAGAAAATATCACTTTTGTATCAGTATCAGTGCTGTTCAGTACAATGTTTTCTTTTGCAAACTGTTTTCACAGTAAACAGGAAAACAGTTTCTTTTCCAATCTAAAATCTGTGCTGGGGGATCAAGTGAGCTAGGCTTCGGTTCGGAAAAACCGACGGGGATCTCTGATCGCACTGTCAACTGATTTTTTTTTTTACTATTCTGTTCGATATGTGTGTAGTAGCGTAGGTAAAGCTAGAGAGATCACAAGTCGCCAATGTGAACTCCCCATTGAGTACAAGGATTTGCCGTGCTTGGGTTCGGGTCTGTCGCACAGGCTGCAGACACATATAACCCATATCAATAGCTATTGCTATATACATATGTTGTATATTTTCAGTACAGGTATTTTTTTATATAAAACTTTAGTTTGTAGAATTTCTATCATGAAAAATAAAGTCTATATATTTCTATAAAAGACTATTTTCTTTGTATGTCTAGCACGTATATAATTTTTTATTTGATAACTTACCGTACAACAATTTTTATTGAATATCTTACGGGTAATAATTGAATTTTAAAGTATACGTTATTACAAAAATGTGTAATTAATATAATTTCTCTTCTAATTGATTGCTTGATTAAATCCTTACTCTGTTAAAATAACACGTTCACCAAACATTTATTTATTAAGCACGTCTGTGTTTTAATTAATTTAAATAAACTTCCATATGCAAATATATTACAAGAATTTATATAAATCATAAATAAAATCGTATAAGGCATGATTACTTAGACGATTACAGTTCTAACTGCTGAATCCAGAAAGAAATTTCTCTTTATAAGATAAAAAGTAAAATTTATAGACGTTTCGTCAATCATGACATTTTCAGAACAAACATTTATATTTATGTATTAAATATACAATGAATCAAAAAAATTCTAATATCTTAATTGAATTTACTGTGAAATGGATACACCCATTTTCCAGTGACATTCTTATCTTTAGTTGCATTTAACAAACAGCCATTTCATTTCATTTAAAATGTTTACTTAACTTAATAGATTTTATTATTGATAATTTCTAATTATAGTAAACATTCAATACTCCTTATTAGTGATCTATAAAAGTCTAAATGATTGGTTTGATTAGTTAATTTCATGTATGGAATAAATATTATATTTCTGATTATAAAATTAGTGTCTATGGCTATAGTAATTTATGAATTAATTCACTTCATTAACTATGTGAGTCGTTAGATTTTAAATTTTTATTCTACGTAAAATGTAACAGCTGCTTGCTAATAAAGTTAAATAAACTGTTATTATCATTGTGTCGTCTTTATTAAAAATAAAAATGAAAAATTGTTGTACAAGAAATTTAATAACGCGAAGCGACATAAAAAAAAGGTTGCATGAGGCTAAACATATATTAATTCCACAACAAACTCTTTTTATTTCATCACAGGAAATTTTCATTCCAATTTCAGTATAACTAAACCGTTGTGTGCTGGTCTAAATGACGTCATATAACGAATATTAAAAAAACTTTAAATATCTCAAATTTCAATTTGCTTTCATATATGAAATAATTTAATTTTCGCATAATTCAATTGATGAAAAAATTGAAAGTGCTATAGCTAATCAAATATCTGTCCGGTGACAGTCGCGTTAATCCGATAATCGCCGCCAGATCCCACATGTTTTCCACCCAATTCGGTTAACCGATTTGCCGATATATGGAATCGTCATGTCTGTCAACCCTCTTCATCTTCATCCCCGTAAAACTGTGATATCACCCTTATTTCTCATCCCCACTTACGTTTCACCTCTAGTCATCCCTATATATCCGCTAAAGTAGAAACTCTTGTTTTCGTTCGAAAACTTATTTCTTTTTTTATTTGTCGACTCGTCCGGTTTTTGTCACACAACCCGTAACTACAATCTATTTTGCTGTCTTCGTTCGTGTGTCTGTTTTACGTTTAGCTTGTTTGTAGTTTACAACATACTTGGGAACCAGTAGAATCACTCAAGCTTAGATTAGGAAATGATAAGATGAGCGGTTTTTTATTTTTGCCAGGAGAAATTGATATATCTCAAAATAGATTTGGTTTTTCTTTTGTTGTTGTTCTTTATAAAAATTTAATTATCAAACTTATAAATCATCTTATTTTGTTGTGAAGAAATAAGCTAGCATAATAGCTGAACCAAATTCTCTAAGCCGAAACGAAAACATTCGTTCTCCAAGACGCAAGTTTCATCTCTATCTTTCTCTAGTCTGTGACAGCGTAAGTTATAGCTCTTTGTCACAGTCATTTTGTTTCAGTTTACAAAACAATTTACCAAGTCCAGTCACATTCAAGTCAAGGGGAACTTCAAAGGGCTCTAGTAGATTTACTGGAATTGTAAACTACAATTTTTCAAGTGCGTTACAAGGCGACAACTACATTACAATCGTACAACTCACAATAAAGTTGTCTTACATTTTATATATTGATACATGATTAGAATTTGTTAAAAATATGAACTTTCTCATACTTTACTAACTTTCGAAAACATAGTTATATTGAAAGCATATTTATTTAGTATACCCGTAAAACAATTGTTAAGTTGGTTTCGAAATATCACTTTTATTTTGGTGTATATATATGAAACTTATGATTTAGTAAATTCTTGATTATATTTTTTTGTACAAGTGGTAATTTCGAGCATAATTCTGTTATTATTACAGCGTAACGGCGGTGAAATTATCTTCTTAATTGCGTAACACGAACGTTAATGGATTTGTCTTCAGATAACTCGCGCATTTTTCTTTTTTTCTAAAAACCGTGGCATAGTTATAATGAATCATCTAAACCAACGTTCTTGTTCGTGTCAGTTATGAAAGAAAAAAAACAAACAACTGAAAGAATTCCCATTTGTAAACAACAAACGTTCACTTGTAAAATATTACAATGACCAATCGAGGTCAATTGTTACACCTATCACGAAATATGCAGTATTTTTTTAATGCTATTATTAGTATTATTGTTGTTCAGTATAAATTGTACGTAAATAGTTTTTTTTTTCTGTTAAAGAGAGCGTATTATTTTTGTAGACAATTATTAGATTGCGTAATATGTTAATAATAAATTTAAATAATTAATTTTCATTATACTTTGTTTACAATAGATTCGACCGAAAAAGTGTTAATTTATACATGTAAGATAAGTATCTCATATTCAAATTAACTTTCTCGACAAGCTTTAGTACTCTATATAATTTGTACGAATGGAAATTAGAAGCCGTTTATGATGGACCTTTTTGTTCAAGATATAGACGTAACGTAACGTAACGTAACGCACGGAACTGGAAAACATTGACTGATCGTTTTTCTATACAAGTTGTAAAATAAATATTCACATGAACTGTAAAACTTGCTTTTTAGGATATTTTAATCAATATCAAAATAAAGTCTTCAGAATAAATACAGAGTAGAACAATTTTATATGCTTATTAAAAATAAAAGAACTTGATACTAATTACTGAGAAAATCCGTAGGTACGTCCTTGATTTTCCATCAACTAAACAATACATTGTACAGCCCAATTAAATGCATATACATGAGAAAATGTTTGCAGCGCATATCTGATCAAATTTCATAGTTACTCATTGCATTCACCTTGGAACTATTATAAAATATTTTATAAGCTTTAAACAAAATTTGTCATGAGTAATAAAATTTGTTTTTCGTGCCTAGAGTAGCAATAACGTCTGCGTATCTAATGTGTTTTCATAAACACTTCAAACGTAACGACGTAGGATATATTAGTCTGGCCTTAGCTAACGCAGGACAAACAATAATTTTGATGTGAACACAAGGTTTTCCAAGCCGTAAATGTCTGAAATGCGACCCTGACGTGGTTGCAACGTGAAAGGGTGCACAGAGAAAATATTATATCACAACGAGCACCAAATGAATCGAGATTCAAAAAACGAAGAATGCTCGTAAATTTCACCTGAATCATAAGTAATCGAACCCGCTAAAAGCCAACGACGATGTTCCGAATACATATTTCCCTTTTATCCGGTCAATGCTTTCCATCCAGCGCTCTTACGTTTTTAGTTTGAAAATCCATTTTAGTTTTATGGCCAAATAGTTTAACCATAGTTTTACGAGAATCTAAACTAGCCTCTACACTCAAATCAGAAAGCTTTTGAGATTTGTGACCAAATTTTAAGCTACGCTTTCAGTCACTTAGTTGATTGATGACATATATGTGTAAGACAATTAAAATGAATGTGGTTATTTACGCATTGTTTATTATTTAATTACATTTTTCAAGTAAACAACATAAATATTATAGAAAATTAGAAATATATATATTATATCAATGGCGTAGTAGGTGTAAAATATCACATGTTTCTATTGTTGATAATGTCAACATGTCGTTAAAAAATATCGATTTATTTATGCGTACACATCAGTAATTTTAACATTCATTTATAAAAAAAATGTATACTACTTTCATGTAAGCATAATTATAGAAAATCTACAACAATAGAGAAAATCATAAACTTTTCAAATCAGTATGTATACGATTCTATTGACATAAAACAATTGCACTAATACTTTTGTGTAAAATCAACAGTGTGTCGGCGGCAATTACGCAATTCCGGTCCGTATTAACAAATTTGTAATTACAAATTTTAACCAGTTAACCTTTTCATTGCAAAAATAAAATACTAGTTATATGTGAGTTAAGTTAGTTATGGAATTGGAATGCATATAAATAAATGCCATATGGTCGCTGGTTCATACAATACCAGTGGCGAAAATGTAGTACTATAGGCGGCCTGCAGTGTTAGCCATATATCAATTGTTTATAAACTACTGACACTCCAATGGATGTTCGAATATTAAATCAATGCCAATTATCCACTTGAAGTTAAGATAAGCTACTCATGCGGAAAGCGAATGGTTTTATGGCCCATTTTTTTTTTGTATCCCACTTAAAGCAATATTCGAAAAATTGTTTTGACGTTAAGATTTAATATCCTAGTCATTAATAGCGTGTTGAAAATTTTATAACGTGTATTAAATATTAATTGTATAATATAGTTATGTTCTTGTTATATAAACTAATGCAATAGATTTATATATTACTAGGAACCTGTTCATTTTAAATAGATCATATACATATTTATGCTCTAACTACCATAAACAAAACTAAATACATAAAATAAATGCATTTTTATTTATATTAAATTTATAGATTATAAACAATGTACATAGCAAAGACTAAATAATATCGCAATATGTAACAGCACTATTTAAAATGAAAATTTAAAAAAAATTCCCATAATATAAAAACCCTTTTAGAAGACTTCCCCAACAAACACTTTGTATGCAATAGATTAGATATTAATCTCATTAATTAACGTATTTTTCGTAACTAATTACAACGATAAATCAAACTAAAATTAGGTACATCAAGATAACGGCGTTAATAAAATTCACATAGATTCATATCTTTACTATTAAATGTTCAAGTGTCGAATGATATACATTCATTGAATAGTAAACAACTGGAGACAATTGTCGTAAAAAGAAAACTGCTCTTACGCAAGAAACAATAATTAAATAAGAATTCAATTGAAGTTAATGATACATCTGTGGAAATCAGTTTATGAAATTATACGCTAATAATACCGTAATGGTCAAGAGAACAACCATTATACTTGTGAAAATTATAGGAGCTGTTTTCTTAATGTATTTTTAGTTGCAACGGTTTATTTTTTATCCATAGGCGACTCGTGACGTTCGCACCAAAGAAAACAATTCTATAATTAGATAAGTAATACTTCAGTGACCGCTCAAATATGGAACGAATCGTTAATGATTATAATAAATTAAATGAGAAAACTATATGAAACATTCAACGTTTTAATTTATAAATAACATAGAATTGTTACGGTATCTATATTAGTCGCGTAATGAATATTTATTAAATATTGCATTAAAGCAAAATTAATACCTATAGAAATTTCATAAAACATATAGAAAAATTATTTTATGGAACAAAAATAAAAATTTTTGGATAAATGGTGACAAAAATCGATAATTTTATAATTCGACTGTTGCATCACCAATATATTGTAGGACAAGCCTCCAATAAATAATTTCGTATTGTTTCAATAGGACTATTATATTCAAAAATTTATCATAGATAAACTAGCGACGTTTCACTACGCACGAACGTTGTACGTGAGTGTGTATGTGATTATGTGTTTATTTACGCATATTCACGCATGTGTGCAGACGTGCGTATTTGTGTACGTATGGTTGCAGTCCAGATCGACTGGTAGGTTAGTTCAACAACCTATCAATAGCCAACCGATTGCGACACACCACATGTTAGTTTGCTTTGCTTAGTATGTTTTGCAACACTGTATATGTATATACCTTTATGCATTGATATACATGTATTAACCAAGTCTATGACTGTCTGAATCTATCGTCTAATGCGTGATATTTATATAATATCCGTCAATATTATCTATGCTTTATTGTGTCATAAAAACTAATATTAATGACTCGAAAAAATATTTACAGTTGATAGTTATGTATTTTGGGTATTAGATTAGTTATAGATATTTAAATGCTTATATATTGGTAATAGCGCGTATTCCTAAGCAAATATTATTTAAGGATTCTTAAGTATTGTTAGATAATTAAATGAGTCTATTTAATCAAAAGTAAAGCTACTTTAGTAATATATGAGTATGGATAAGTCATTTACTTAGTTAATGTAAATTGAAAGTACATAAAAACATGACTGGAAAACGCCCACGTGGAACTTTAATAGATACAACAGAAAAACTATGAGTGTGAAACACAAGTTATAAATCTAAATTCTTTTACAGTTCTACCTACATGCAACATTTACATACAATAGCCAAGTTATAATTATTAATTATTTATTGCAGCTTGGTATCAAGAACGCGTATAGCATGCATATTTGTCTAAAATAAAATAACACAACCAAAAAAATGATTACCATTAAAGATTTACTTAACATTATTAACTAAACAATGAGTCGGAACAACGTTCGATATTTTATGGCGAGTCATAAAACTTTTTATGACTGTAGTCGATCATTTTTTTTTAAAAGTTAGCAGATTGTTTTCAACATCTATGTTGTAATATACGATCACATTGGCCGCGGCTACACCTGGGCACCGAGTTAAATTACGAACAAGTTTTTGGTTGTAAAATTCAACTTTGCGAAGGGCTTATAAAAATTCAACGGAATAAACAAGTCGACGAACACTCGATCCAAATTTTCTCCAACTTATGTTTAGTGGAAAAGTTACACGAAATGGATACATTTTTCCTGACTCATCGATTTCTTATAGCATAAAAAGAAAATTAAAGTTCGTCTCAAACATTGATGAGATTTTTATTATTATTATTTTTTTTAAATGTATCCCGGACAAAAACTTTCGCTTTCAAATCAAATCTCAAAGTAATTTTATTTATAAGTTAGTTTGAATATTCGAAACACATTCATAAAATCAGATTTTTATAAATATATACTTCATAAATAATAATAAAAAATTGTCTATTTTTGCAACTAAATTTTAGAAAAGCACCTAACAAAATTCTACGCCAATGCAGACTTTAACAGCTTTCTATGTATAACTTTCAACATGTCTATGTAATAGTCTCATAAAATAGTTTGAGAAAATGTTTAATATATTACAACAGGTTATGAACAACCATTAAAAAATTCAGTTTTTTTTTCGAAAAGCGCCAAACACCATAAATATTGTTTCTCAAGTCATTAATGAACAAATATTTCATTGAAACAAATGAAGCAGATGAATGAAGAAAATAAATAGTCCGTATTGTTACAAGCGACGCATTCCTAGCGTCGCCGTTGAGAAAATAAATGAAAATATTTGCCTAATATTAACACCGAGTACCATTAATCACGAACAACAAATAAATAACCAAAAGGTAAACCATTTATATTTTTAACCGTGTCAAATTTCAAACACGTTCCCCGAACAGCAAACGCAACACGTTGACTTCGAAAACGTAAACAAACAAGCACCAAATTTGAATTATAATTAAATCCTCTCTAAATGCGTTGAAGAATATAATTAGTGTCCGCTAATACATCATCTTCTGTTTTAACGAGAAGCTAAATGTCAACATTGCGCTCCGGATAAATAAACGGATACACATATGCATGGAGGCTGATAAATAAAAGGATGGAGAGAAAATCGTGGGTGTTTGAATATAATTATCAGGGCTGTACTTAGAGGGATTATTTCATGTTGATAAAATATATTATGGCAAATAATCATTATAATTCACGAACGATAGAATTGATTGTTATTGAATGATATAAGTCACCTGTCGGTATGCGCAATAATATATTAATGATAGAATGTTGAAATATATGCGTGTATTTGAGAATTGCCCAAGAGCGTTATGTTGAGCAACCTAATGTTTACGAGAGTCCGGTCACTGACTTGCTATTTATAGAATACTGATTGGATATCCTCGCCCTCGAAATTAGAATACGCGACGGTGTTGCCGCGATAGCGCTATTTCGTTCGGTTGCGTTTGGTTTGGTTTGGCCGACTGCCCGCTACTTGCGTCTTAAACCATACGATTTGAACTTCCGCGGGTGCGATCGCGATCTACTATGATCGGTGAGACATGCTCGAACACCGTTACGTTTCGCGCTGCGTTGCACTAATAAGATAAAATTGTGAAGGCGTCTTGCGACGTAACCACAGCAATGCATCTCGTCAGCTTCAAATGCCGGTAGTACCCATGCCAAATACATCGCTCGCCAAATAATATAAACCACAATAAATCACAAATATTTTTAGGACCCACAAATTTGTTTACTATAATCTCTCAAAAAAAAAAATTAAGCGCCATAAGCGTCACAAATATCTATTAACGAAAAATAAATTTTCGTTATCAATTAGCGATAATGAAAATTGAAAAGCAATGTGAAGTAATCTGATGGGAATTAGAATCGTGTCACGTAAAGTGTGTTGCATGAAAAGTTTCAACATTGCCGGCTACTGACGTCGTCTGCAATTCTGGTTCTATAGAAAAGTTGGTCAGTTTGCTTGCAGCAAGTGCTAAACGACCCCGGGGACAGGTTCATCTGGCGCGGGGAGTGAAATAAATCACAGTGTTTGTAGGCCAAACAAGCACCACTCACCTGAAACAGAGCCAGAATCACGTTTCGGATTACAGTAGCTAGAAGATTTACATCGAAGATATGCCCGCGCACGATTAACAAGTCGCTTTTTCTAGTTGGGGTTCTTTATAAAATATTTTATCAATGTCACAGCATCGGTTTTAGGTGCGACCAATTTAGCGTGGATATATATCGTGCTGCGATCACGGAAATAATAGATTCCCAATAAATGACTGCTGGTTGATTTATGGCAAGAGTTTTATGTTCTTTTATAACATGCTATAAAATTTATTATCTTTATAATGAATAGATTTTTAATAATTATATTAGATGGAATGTAACATTAAAATTTATATTTGACAGGAACATTTATTTATTTACTCATTTTAAATTAAGGTCCATTCGTTTGAAATTTAAATAATATAAATTATTTCGCGCATCAAATTTTAAAATAATTCTCAGTCATATATTATTGTATAAATATAAAAATAAAAAGTGTATTTTATTTTATGACTTGTTATAATTATTACGTAAAAACACATCGCATGAAATTGTTTACTAACTGCAATCATAAAATTTAAAATGCGTGTTAGCTGCCATATCCGGTGTCTACTTTTTTTTGTTGTTTACAAGTTCTATATGAGTAATTTATAAAGACAACGCACATTAATAATAATAATTTTCGTAATAAAATCTATGCAAAACAATGGCGATTTGAATGAATTAAAGCGATAATTAGTATATTTCGAAGGTTATTCCTAGTGCAAATGTCAGGTGTCATGTGAGTAGAGATTTAGAAAAATGAAGTGCTGATATCATTGTACGAAATTGATCCACCTACACACATTAAACCTGTCATATTTGAGGATCAAATGAGAAATGACCACAATTGCTACAGCCAGACATTTTGATGGATGCTGCGCTCACTGATAAATATCAGACAAATCACATTCCATTTGGTTACGAGGTCGGTACTGCACATGAATTCAAATCATGTTAGACAACCTTTTTTTTATAATTCTATTTATAAAACTCCCACGACTAAATTGATACAATTGTTATACTACATTTTAGTTCGTTGCGAACGTTTCTTACTACAGATAAATTGTAAATAACCTTTTAGAAACAATTTTTTTTATTCTATTTATGGTATCACCTGCAGAGGTATGAAAAGCGCGCGTGGCATAATTATCCTCATAAAATATACATCTTAATGCTATTGTGCATGCGTTTTTCTACCATAAAAAATGCCACTCCTTTCTGAGTAAATTATTGTGTATTCATTTTGCACAGATACACTCAGAAAATATGTCAGTGCCAATAATTATTACAAGTTAATTGAAAATTGCAAATGTATGTATGAAAATATATTTTATTGGTTGACCAAACAATATTAATTTTGAAATTAAGTTTATGCGTCAGTGCTGTTGTTCGAGTCATCCAGTTGTTGTGAGCAAATTATGTTTAGTCTGGCAAACAGAAACAAGTAGTAGACCATCATTGCTCGCTGGCATCCTTTCTTGATCGAATTTAGTTGGTATTTGCGATATAGCAATGTTGAGTGAGAGCGTGCCCAGAAGCAATTCGCGTACCCAGAGCTGTGTCAGGGGTTACGGAGAAGTGTAGAATATTATCAAACTTTACACACCGTCGGCTCTTGGTAACGAAGAGAGCGACCTCAGTGATTGGTGTGGTGCGTGTCAATCTACTGATTAGGTGTCGAGTTCACTGAACATTTCCTAAACTAAACGTCTCTTCGTGTACATTTCCACCTATCTCTTCGCAATAAAAAAAACATTTATTAACCATCGAATTAGAATATATTGAATAAACATTATTCACTAATAATAAACAATTATGCACAATAATTATAAAATTGATAAAAAAAAATTAAATTACTACTCCCACTGATTAGCACTTGTATTTTTTATAGCTTGGCACCTGTTTCTATGTTTTCTTTCAGGCAATGAATGAACATCGCCGAACAAAACAAAAAAAACCAGCTGTTTCGAGCAAATTTAGTGCTTCTTGCACATGTCTTGAGAACATGCCATTTTGTAGACCACACGATGAAAATTTAAGGTTCCTACTCTATCTTAATAGAACGTGTTATTACCGAAGTCGATTTAATGATCATTATCTCGACAGTACGGCCAACCAAGTTTTAAACAACTGCACGTATCTTCGCCGTTATCAAGATGGCAGTTTGCGTGCCGGCCACGTCTTTAAAACATCTGCAACTTTGTTATTAGCGTTATAAATTATTCATCATGCTGCCGAAATTGGTGTGCTTTATTACGTAACATGAACGAAAATTTGTCTTTTCATCATTTAACACTGCCGAATTTGACGACCATCGTCCACAACGTTATACCTTTATTGCCAGTTAAACATTTTATTCTTATTAAAGACACATATATATTTCTAAAATCTTAATAATTAAGAGATTAAATTCGATAGTAATAGCCTTCTTATACGATTTTAACGAAAATATACACTTTGACCTTCCCTGAATCGAGTCTATTTTTGTCTGAGTGTATCAGAGTATCAAAGTTCTTCTTATTGAATTAGGAACTGGAAACATTGGAAGACTCAATGTTTGATGTTCATTTTTGAGAAATATCAAATTATCGTAGCTCATTCATCCGTTAATTCAAATTCTATTTAGATTCTGAGACTGGTATATATGGAAGAAGTGATTACTAAGAAGCACTATAAACAATCTTTAAGTTCCAGTAGCCAGGGCAGGCAAGTGGAGTTATATAGCTTGTTCAAAGGCTTGGAACGCACCTGGTGTCGCTCCCAAATCCACACATACTCGCATCCAATACCCACACATGTATGCATTCACTATCCATCCATTGCGGACGTCTGGGTGGTCGAGCGTCACAATATACAATGGCCAGAGCGGCGCAACGTTCGCATGACCGACGCCTCTACATCACACGTTTAATTCCGTCCAACACGATACAAAAGGTAAACATAGACGTGGACGCTCACGTTATATACCTATGTAGTTTGTAGCGAAAAAAAAAACAAAAATTCCAAACACAAATGAATATAGAGTTCATGTACCTATATGTATGTATACGTATACTAGGTATATTATCCAGTGTTGGATGGATGCGCGGTGTGTATATGAATTTGCATTCGAAACATGTCTGTATGTTTCATTATTAATGCATAAATTAGCGGATGAAAATTCTATTAAAAACCTGGCTGATACGAGTTATGCAACACGGTGGTAGTTCTTCATCAAAACTTTACGAGATATGTACGCGAGTTTCTTACATTTATTTCGCGCATCTTAAAATGCATTCAATGTCATTACAGAAATAATTGTCTATAGCATGAATTATTTTTTGATTAATGCAAAATTTGATAGAAGATTTTCCGCGTGAAACAAAAACTCGCTCAATTTTTTTGCTGGCTGTACGTTTTGACGTATCACCTTAATAACAAAAAGACGAAAAGCTATTTCAAGACAAATTGAACATAACACACATATTCTTTCAGCCATCAACAAAACCTAATAATCATAAAAAACCTAGCTCAACATAAAGTTAAAGAACAAAAAACGAGGCAGTAAAGTGACATCACGAAGCACTCGGTTTGCTGAATATACGAAACAAGCATTATATACATACAGACAACAGAAACAAACACAAGGAGCTCGCAACACATGAAACGATTGCGAATGGACCAGCAGCACATAATGTTGATTGAAATAATGGAAAGAACAAAAGGATTCAGCTTTTTCTACAGACAATAATTAGTCTATGTAAGATGTTTCAACAGTGAACGTAGAAAACATCATTCCAACAAATAAAAGTGCACTAGACAATAAACAAAATTTACAACAAGAATTAGTAGTATTATTTCGAGCTACGATCGCGTCTCATTTTCTTCTTTGCGATACAATTTCTATTTTATAAATAACCTTCTAGATTTAAAATTAAGTGCCTTACTAGTTGGCGTTCATAATAAATAATCCGATACCCACAGAAGCAATAAGGCGCATCTCTGCCCACACACATTCGTCCTTGAACTGGCGATGCTTTTCATTATGTTCCATCATTATTAATCAAAACTATTGGTGCGCGCTCAAGCGATAAAAACAAATGAATTATTACAGATTGGAAACGGTCCTGAAGACAACTCAGAACGCAACAATAAATAACCCAATGACAATTAGTGAAATTAGTTAATTACGTACAATTAACTGATTTATATTAGTGCACTTATGGTTGAGTGGACGCCACAAGTAATTTTATTGCTTTTGATATTTGTTTTATGACGATATCTCATTCGACAATTTATTTTAATCTATTGCCATATTTAGTCGCCATACCGACTCAAAGTATTCTCAAACACATACATGGATAAATTTTAAATTAAAATATGGTAGTAGAAATCTCTAATTATTTAAAAATAATCGTGCCTTACTCAACTTTAAGTCATATTTTATACTTACATTAATTTTCGTAATTTATATAAATAAATAAATGTAAGAAAAAAAAAATAGTTAAATTGTAAATAAGTATCCATTTCAGAATTTAAATAAATACATAAAAGTCATTTCGTTTCGATTTATTATTACAATAATTAATTTTAAAAAAATACTATTTATACCTTCCGATTATCGTAAATAAACAAATAAATACTAAATATATTCTTAAGTGCATATTCGTAATCCCTATTTATATATTTTGATAAAAGAAAAGATAAATATTCTTCTACGATTGTACTTATGGATATAAAAATCTGAAATCTGTCTATGCTTGAAACCACGACTGTAAGTAGTAAACTTATAATTTATTAGCTGAATGAATAAAATTTGTCATTGTGCGGTTTCTAGCACAGCACTCTAGTGAAAATGCAATGTATATGTTTTAAGTTTTAATGGGAAATCTGCAAGTTGGTTTTGCGTGAATAATACCTGGCCAACGTCCTCGCACAAAGTTGCATTCATTTTACGACCGAAAACGCTGGCTCGAGGAATATCGTGTGATACGTACGTGTGTATGTCAGCTCAGAATCGTTTCATTTTATGTGTCTGCACTAATAACACCAGCGTGCACTAAAACAAAGTTATTACGAAATAATATCACAACTCAAAACTGCCCGACGTGCACACAACAAAAACAATACTCGCACACATTTCGTGTGCGTTAAATTTATTATCATTTCAAATGTATTTGCCATTCAAATTGATTTACTGTTTCACAGTTATTTTAACTAGATTTACCAGTTACTATTTGAATTATTTCAAATTCATTTACACTTGTAACACAATATAATTAACATTTATAATCATAAAATTTAAATTGATTAAAATAATTTGTCAATAATCTCATTACAAATTTGAATTATAATGATTTCCTCTTGCTAGAAAATTAGTAATTAAGCACAAAAGAAATAATCCATCGAATAGATATATTAATAAATTGAGAAATAATAAACTGCAATTATTATAAGAGCATAAGATCCAATTATAATAACTATATAATCTTGCACAATAAATTCGCATTAGAGTCAAAATACATTAAACCTACTCATAAAATACAATAAATATAAGAACTTATTTAAATACGTAGTAAATTAAAATAAATGCGACGCCAATGCATTCTAACGACAGTTTCAGTAACTATACACGGCAACCAGCTCCCTTAACGAATCCCATAAAGTTTAATTAAACCTCGAAGAAACCAATGTCTGGTTTTTCACTTTTCATATAATGATAATGTCGTTAATAACTAATTTTCTATAATTAAACAATGTAGTTGTGTAAAGATCCACCGGTATAACGAACCCCCCACGGAATACGAGCGTATTAAAGTATCATCAGGCATCCTCGTATGGTGGCGATATTAAGTTATTAATTTTACGCAATTTGTTAGCGAATAGAATGCGCACGCAATGTTTTTAACGCAAGTAATATGCACGTTAATGAAGACTGCTAACGAGGTCTGTTTCAAAAATGAAAAACAAAAGTGTGTAATGTTCGTTGATGCATAATGACTGTTATTGATGTTTTAGTATGATTATTAGTGTAACATGTTTCATATCTTGGCGAAATGATGTTGTAAATATTTTTAAACAATTAATGTCACGTTTTTAAGTGTTTGGCAACTATTTAGAATTAAGTTAGGGATTATTATGTCGTGAACCGAAAATATGAAACAGACACTACGTCATTACTGTTATTATTGATGTTTTTGACCTTTGTGGATTAAAACCCCCGAAGATAATAACTAAAAAAAAACTTTTTAAAAAAAAATCTTGCGTTTTTTAGTTCGTGTGCACTAAGCCAGGACAAAGTAATTGGTATTTACAATTTATAAAATACCACTTTATAACTTTATAAATTACTTTGGATCACGCCAGGATTTCGTAGAATATTTTATTTCTATACAAAACTGATTGCATTTTATACATATGTATACACATTAGCAGTACAAGTAAAATAATATGTATTCCATTGTCAACAAAAACATTAACTATTCTTGTTTTAATGTATGTCTCGTATAGATGACCGTTTGACCAATTAAAACGCAGAACATAAATGTGCAGCAGATGCAACGATGACATAACAGTCTGACAATTGCATTTCGCTTCATGTCAAAAGAATGAAACAATAAATAATTCAAAAGTTAATTTTCACCCTTGGAATATGTGGCTGAGGCATATATTACCATATTATGGAATGCGGTGGGTTACGTGCGCACATGCGCAATCCGATTTAATAACGCGCGGACTTGTGAATGATTTAAGTTGAGAATGTGCGGTCAGTTCAACGATTTGGTATTTGGTTTAATAACAATAGAGTGAGGAACGCTTGAAGAGGGTTCCAGCGAAGAACATATTATAAATGTTTAGATGTATGTGGGCGACGTCTGAGAATTTCAACATTTCACCATCATTCATTTATTATACTGAATAGAATCGCATTTTTAAATGTTTACATGTAAAATACTTTCGCTAAGAATTTCATAAAACGTAATAAATTCCAACAAAATAAATATATATATAACTGTACATAATAAATAGAAAGCTTGTTTATAACAACGATTATATCAATAATCAGGAAATAAATTCCCGATTGAAAAATATACACATTTGCAAATGTAGGTAGTGCAACCGCAGTTACAAGTCGCGGTAACTCTGCGATTATGATCTATGCTTCCGTAGGAGTTAAACCGAATGTATTTGTTATTAATAAGCGGTCGACGATCGATAAATGGCCGCTTCTGATTTCAGTAACCAATAAACAAAACCGCAAATAGCACCAGACGTACCATTATTCATGTTACAGTTTGCAATTTACGCTACTTCGGAATTGATGGACCAGAAAAAGATTGATCGAGATAAGTAGGTACATGGTAAAGTTTGATTAAGTTACAAAACAAGATAGGGGAGGTTTTTATCGCCGTGGAGAATGGCGTGCACATTTTTAATACTACTGGTTAAATGTACAATCGATGCCAAGGTAAGTGTTTATATATGTTGTATAATATTCTTAATTAAAAATGGTACGCAAGGAGGAATTTTCAAATTTATGGAATAATAGTTATTAAACTATTGAACCATAAATATATATTTTATCTTCACTTAAAATTGAAAACTATTAAAATATGCAAAGAAGTATATGAGAATTGCAACGATAATCGATGAAGTATTATTTTCATTTAATTACATAATTTAGTAAATGACTTAATTCAAAAATGTGAATATATCTAGGAAATAATATATAAAATATGACTTTCGTAAATAAAGTCATTACATCCATAATCAGGAACACTTTCTAAACAACTCTTTTCATTAAGAATCGACAAAATAACTCATAAATAGTTACGTATCTATAATGTTCTAGCAACAATTTCCATGGAGCTTCCAGTATTTTCTGGCTCAAAAATAACCAGTGCCATCGTGAATTCTGCGCAGCTGGGGCATTCAAGGAATCGATTTTGTAAAAGGACTCCCTGCCATGAGTCACCATAGCCTACTAAAGGATATGTAAACCCTCTACGAACCCTCTTCGTATTCGACCCTCTTTTAGTCCCTCTGCCGCACTCCAGTTCCTACCCTAACGCGAGCTATAACCTTACGTAACATATAATCCATGAAAGCTCTCATCACGAGAGAAACGCATACTAACGAGCCATATTTTTGCTCTGTGCTTCATTTTTTTTCATTTCACTTTGTACTCGTATAAAATGAATACTTCGGATGTAATTTTAGAGCATTGAAATGCGCCCGGAGCGTTTTCATTTAATAAAGAATGAATTATATAGAAATTACTTTTAAGATTTTTTTTTATAATAATCAACATTATTTTCTACGATTTCTCATATATAATTTTAAATATTAATTTTTGCTTATATACATTTTTCAAATTGCACAAATATTTTTTAAGATAATAAAAGTTCGTACTTAATCATAAATAAATCGTCAGAAATTAAATTTATTTTGGGCATGGAAAAGCATTTAAAATTAACGTTGAAAATAATAAAATAACTTCTAAGTTAATAAAATCTGAAGAGATAATTCGATTTAAATTAATCGAAAAAGTTCTTTTAACTAATAGTAAGTAAAAACGAATAGACGGTTGGAAGAATTAAATCACTTAAAATATGATAATTGAAACAGAACGATTCGATGCTTACCATAATTTCATCTCTTCGACACAAGTTTACCGCGCACGGCTTGCACGCGATCTCCCGAGAATTCAGAGAGCCATTCGCTTTACGGTGTAGCACGAAAGGGAATTACATCGATCTGCTTTTACTCATAACAATGTTATATCCACACACTTTTACTCTATTGTGTACGTAAGTTATCATATTGAAAAGTACTCCCATATCTGCAAGATTGTCATATCGAACTACTTATTTTTTTTTATTATTCATCTTGAATTCTGTTTCAAAATCATTAGATGATAATCGGTGTATTTATGTATCTTAAAATGACGCAATAAAAAATTAAAAAATGGAATTAAACTAGTCATTAAATAAATCAACCCCATAGACTGATGGATGATACAAAAAATAGCTACCATATGGTTAGTATAAAAACTTGAAAGAAGACAGCAACAACAAGATAATTAACAGATATTTTATAACCAATAAAAAAGCAAAAATAAAAAATATATAATTTTTACTCGCACTTCGACATATGTCGTTCAAAATACGACCATTACAAAATTACCACTCACCGAATTCCAACTGCGGATACGAATTTGGTGGATAATTAACGATTTTTCTTACCTGTAACAACAATAATAAATTAATATATAATTCTTATTCTTAAAATAACAATCAGAGCTACACAGTTCCATCAAATTAACTCGTACTCTTCCCTTAAAATAGAATTTTCTGTTCACTGTTTAATTTCGTTTTAATGTAATTACAAATATTAGTAATAAAATAAAACATAAATAATAAATAGTATTCGAGAAATTATTACAAAATATAAACAAATAATCTTGACATTTCAAAAGTAGCAACGTCTTCAATGTCTTATCCTTCATTTGAAAAAATATAATATTATAAAAATTAATATGCATTAGATGACAGCATACATATTATACTGACGTTTATTAATAATAAATTTAAATTAATTACATTACATCATAATCATAGTCTATTAATGGAAAATATTTCCTATTTATAGCAAATTAAAATTCCGTATATATTAATTAATATTGAAACAAACCAAGTTTCATATGAAAATATTTACACGACTAAAGAAAAATAGTGGATAAATAAATAATTGTTTAGACTTTGAAAGTGCTTATTTTTCAAATTTCCTCAATTTAAAAATATATTTTATCGAATAGTATTTGACTAAAAATAGCACAGGAAAACGCTAGTTATCAATATTGAGTTTATCTGTGTAAACTATATCGAAAAACAAATTTAACCTCAATATGACCGTGGATTATTAGAATATCTACAATTTAACATAAATCATTATTTATTTAACACCATTTCAACAGCTGTGAAGTTATTTTAAGGAATAACCAAAAGTATCAGTTATTAATCTTCGTATATGTCAATATTGTATATGTCGACTAAGTTGTATTTTTATCTATTTGAGTTAAATTGTGAAAAATATATCTTATTTTTTTGTCAAAATAAATAATTGTGTTCAATAATGTAATAATTGTTTAAATATTGATTATTTTCGTTTACAATTTATTTTAAAATATATACACTGATATTTGCACATATCTTAGTAAATGAGATCAAATTGATCCGAATTTTGAAAAAAGAATATATGTAGTAGCATGTCCATGTGTTGGTGAATCAATTCACACGTAATACTACTGAAAACATATTTCACCTAAACAGAAGAAAATATAATCATATACAAAGAAGTAGAAGTCGTAAAATATATGTAGCATGCAGCAGAAATCTGACCGTGTAGGACTCAATTTCGATACGATGATCATAAAGTTTTACGACGGCATTATTTCTTGTTTTATCGTGATCAAAAAGGGACCACATCTCAGACATACAACTATCAGTAAGTATAAAAGAACGCAACGACACTGACACTCATCATTACATCGAAATGTTTCATTTTTCCGCCGCTTGCCTTTCCTGATGACGTGTCTTATCGACCTGTTTTTCCACAAGAGTAAAATGCATTTCAGATTGCTGTAAAACGGAGAAATGACAATTTCATTTTATATGAGTCATGCTACTTCGAAATCAATTTCATATATTTAAAATGCAATGTATTATTCAGATACTCTTTAAACATATAAATTTATATATATAAAAAATCCATAAATCTATACATAAAATATGATTGTTTCAGTAGATAAACACATTCTTTGCGAAAATCATATTTTAGTTTAGATCAATTCTTTAAAAAAAGAATGTCCTAAGAGATATAATGTATGATGAGAAAAGGTATAAAAGCCAACAACTTGAGGTCGTTTTACACACAGAAGATCTCGTATCAGTCGATCTTGAGACGACGGTTAATGGCAAGAAGTTTACGGATAACTGCAACAGTTATCACCAACATTTCAACGACTTTGCCCTAAGACCACTATCCAATTTCAACTTTCATCATTGTTACCCTATTGCACGAATGTTTTGCTACAATTATCTACACAAATGGACACTTACAAAACAGATGCTCTTGTTGCTTGTATATCTAAAAGATTAGCTTCTACAAGATACGCACACGCATGCGTGCGGACCATACATGCGGTGTACTCATTCGGCTAACAACGTTAACGCTCGGTATTACACTTGTAATAAGATTAGAATAAAATAATTTAGTTTGCGATATCTTTAAAAATAAATCAACTAATAATGAATGAATAAATTGAATAAAGTTTTAATAGAATCGGTTTCGGAAACTTATGTTTTCGCTGAAAACTGTAAACTGCGAACGGACAGTAACTTTCAACTGGGTCGTCTATAAACCGTATGAACTTTTCCAGTTAAATTTCGAGATAACAGAATTCAACTTCAATAAAACACGATACGATCTTCTTGTTAAAGTTTCGGAAGAGTATTAACCGTTTATATGCGAGCGAGGCGACTCTGGTGTACACACGGATTTAAAATACGACAAACAGCTATTTTAACCCCTTACATTACGTCGTAACTTTATTAAAACCCAGCGTGTTGTTATCGCATACTTTGTGTCATAACGTTACAGCCATATTTTAATGGATTTATTTAATTTTTAATGGCGGTGGATGATTCTGTGGTGTTTCGAGAATGCTGGCTGGCTCTACGTACGCATCCTATAACCAGCACAATGAGATAATTCAAAATGAAACGGCCTCTTCCCGAACCAAAACTGTGTTGCATTGAATTATTTATTAGCTGCGTTGGGTTATAAAAGTTTTCTTTTCATCTTCTTTAAAACGCCGTGGCTTTTTTTATTTTTTAATTTCTATGTGGTTAAATAATACAGTTTGTATTCAGTCATTTACTAGAATTGTTTTTATCTTTACAAAAAAAACCTTAATCGCTACTTGTCCCTATTAAGCATTCGGTATATAAATATTTCCAAAATATTATGATCAGTATTCAATAAATAATCAAATTAATAAAAAGCAGGAAAATAATTACGATATCGTAATTTTTATTAGATATTCACCAAAAAAAACCTATGAAAAATCAAAATTTGGGAAAATTGATGTGACAACATTTTTGGTATGAGTAACTTATAATAACGCCATAAAATAAAACTACATCGACTGAGATAATTCATCGCACAAATCCGGAAACGTAAACGACAACATGAAACTAATTTATATCACTGATACAAATACATGGTTCTCGGTGGGTGTGTCCGAGGAGCAGTAAACTAAAAGTTTAAAAGTAAATAATGACTGTCACAACTACAGCAGCGGCGAAGCAAAGTGGAAAGAGGACAGATGCAAGCAACGGGCACAGGGAACCGAAGTATGTATTTATAAGCGAAAACCAGTTTCTGTTAACTCAACAAGAGCAGTTCCAGTTGCGGAAGATACTTCCATTTTTAGTCACGTAAATCATCATGTGCCTTGTGATTTCTTTCGCTGCAAAACCCCGTAACTGGTTGTGTGTTTGCCTGAATGTTGGTGCTCGGTGTTGTTCCAAACAACAGATAACAGTATTACCGTTTTCATTCATGTGATATACGTGTTGCGAAAACTGGTAGCTCTTAATGCGAATCCATTCTCGCACAAACAAATATTAACATACTGGAGAATGATAAGGCAAACACGAGAAGACACAGTAAGGAGTGCATTTCAAGTAACGGTAACTCAATCAAAATGTAAATAAACTAAAAAAATCTACTTTACGTTATTATTGCATCAAACGGAGTGTGCTTCATTTATAATTTTATATTTAGAGCCAATTTTTGAAATTACATTTGTACGTATTATGATAATTATTTCATTTGGTTAAGCCGTTTTTTTACGGCCGGTCTATTTTCTAGACCTTTTTATTATGTAATAACTATTATTTACGCATCCTTAACACGAATACTGTCATAAAATACAAACATTGTGAGACTACAGTATGCAAGAACATAAATAAATAAAGATGGTCGTAATTGTTATTTCCTATTTCATTATATCTTGTCGTCATACGTGTTAATTTGGAATGTTTCCAACTAAAACCTATTTCTGTAATGAGAAAGGATCATCGTACAATCGTGGATGCAAATGATTACGAGATCTTCTGGAATAGCCTCGCCGCGACATAAATATTAAAACCTCTATTCATCACCACTTAAATACGGGCAATAGCTCACTAGTAGTACCCTAAAATTTTGTCCACAACTCGAGGCAACCACGATCAGGACCAGGGCCAACCAAAACAGAACAGGCACTCAAACATAATTGCTCTCGCCACTCCACATTGTGAACTCAAACCATATCTAAATGAAGCGTCTACTACTCTTTGGGAATAAATTACCAGACGGTGTGCGAAGTCTCAACCCCCACAGTTAATCCCCACGTAAGATATCCTTGTACGAAAGAGCAGATCCCGCAATTTTACGAGACACGAATTTCTCGCCAAGCACATACATACATACATTGGACTGACTGTGGTGGTTCTGTTGGAACAACATGGATATACGCCATCGAATTTATCTTACAATTCACTTGTCTCTATATAATAAAGGGGATTAATTCTCAGTTTTGTTTGTTTTTGCTTTTAATTATAACAATTGCTAGAGAAGTTTAAACTACTTTAGATATTTAGTGAAACAAAAAAAATTATTATTATATGAAAATTCTTGCGATAATAGAGACGATTTAAAAAAAAATACGAGTGAGTGGCGGCACTCATGCATGTATGTATATAGTAGAAAGCGGAGAAGTACCAAATTTCTAACTATATATTAAACAACAAATAAATTCAACGTTTTTCAATTCTAATTCTCATGTAACAAAGTCACGTCTAGTTGTTTTCGCAATGCAATGTCGAGGTATCAAGAGATCTAGTAAATCCAGTCGTTATCAGGCAGTGCAGTTCCCGCGTGTAGAATATTCCAACTCAAGACATATATTGGTGCATCTCTAAATGAGAACAGTACCACTAGCAAAATCGTCGTTCCTTGCATTCGCATGGGATTGTATACGTTTTAATACAGCGCGCGCTATTTGGCGTGGCTAAACCATGTTTTATAGTAATTGGTTGTTCCAAACAGTCATGCTAACTTCACTCGTGTACCTTAAATTGTCCCCTAGTCTTAAGCGAGACCAGCAACGACGACTTTTTTTGTTGTTTGTTTTTTTTAGAACTAGAACTGTTCAATTCTAAGATGAAACGAGCAATTAACTGGAGACAAGAGTTGTTACAAGTCATTGATGGAATTAAACGGTAGTTAAAGCTTAATCTTCCGTCTCATTTCAGATTACATTTGAATTTTAGAATTCTAAACTATATAATGCGTTTCTAACACTAGCTTACAATTTAAAAATGAGATTCACTATAATAGTCTTGAATTTTGAAATGAAATGAACTATTTATTCATTGGAGTGTATATTTTACTAAAATAAGAAATTACTCGCAAAGTTTATGCTTGATTGCGAGACTAGTAGATGAATGTCTGGGGACTTATCTTGTGAGGAATTTAACTTACAATTAAAATTAATCTTTCGTATACGAAATTGTTCGGTGGTAGAGGTCTTTCGAATTTTTTTTTTTTTTTATTGCTGCTTTTGTTCATCGTTTCTCTTGTTTCAGAATCTCGCACTTAATTTACTTGGATTCTTTTGTCGACGTGTATAATATATAACATTTTCATGTTGCGTGAAAACTGAAATGTTTTAACCGCGTCTAAAGGTTTTATAATGTTTGTCAACTCGATTTTTCTGTTATATTTTCAAGAATTTCACCGGTATTTTTTGCTTTACGTAATTTGAATTCTTCAACAAAAATACTTTTAAAAATTTTATCTAAAATTCCGTTTGTACTGTGCTTTTGAGTATTTAATTTGTAAACCATATAAATAAATTGTAAACATAAATAATATCACAAACACAAGCATCGCATTAATATAATGAGAAATATATTATCAGTTTATTAAAATCTCAAAGCGCGCATTTATTTATATGATTTAATTGTTTTATCATATTGCAAGTTATAAATATAATGTTTTTGAGAAAATTGTCTATAATTGTGAAATGTTATTGTTTCACATGAAGTAATGTTGTGGTATAACAATGTAATGATTGAAAAGCACCGATCTCCGCCAACGGTAGCAGCGTAGTGTTTTTTAAAAGAACTGTTTAAAGTTTGTGTGTGGTTTTGCATATCCATTTGAAACGGCCGCCGTGGAAATATAAAGGGAATGTGTTTTTCATAGGTTTTACTGACAAAGCTGGTATCCAGAGAGTTTTAAAACTAATATACATACGAGATTTTGTTTTCCTTCAAACTCATTTTCAAAGAAATTCACTAAATAAAAAAAAAAAGAAAAATGCTAGGTACACACTTGCTTTGACTTCTGAATATTTTTTGAATTTCCAAAGAACAAAAGAACTTACTGTATATATTATTTAAGTGAAAATAACAAATGTAAACGAAATTCTTTATTGTATAAAAGCAGTTCTTTGTTTCACGAAATTCCACGTGGATTTGGATATGAAAATTTAATTTTCCAAAAGTCAAATAACATTTTCACCATCCCTATACAGTTACCCGTGTTAATCGTCAAGACATTTTCAAATGAAGCGTTATATTATTCAGTATCGCACTAGGAGACACCCGTGTCGGTTATCGCTACGGAAAAACCGAGCACGAAGGTAATAATTAGCGATACACAATAGCTGGCAAGTTTGTTGATATTTATCAATTGTAGTTGATTAAAAATGAACTAGAACTGATCATACAATGCAGGGATATGATCGATTACAGTGCGCATTGATCGTGAAGAGGTCGTGGGTAAAGTCAAGGATTCTCCACAAACCTTTGGTAGACAGAGAAACAATGAACTCTCAGAAATAAAGAGAGAACAAACTAAACGGCATGCAGGGGCGACATTTTTTTTTCTTCATCCTTTTTACTTTTAATCTGCGTTTCTCTCAAGACATAATTTATCCATTTCACTGCACTGGATATGCGCTTGATTAATATAACTTTTATTTACTCTTTCCACCACGTTTCTACTTGGATTATACTTATAATTAAATCTTTTACGCTTCTAAGAATATTCACAGTAACGATTTGCCACGGTATAGAGATAATTTTTTTTAAAAAATGGGCACAGATAAACCGTAAAAAAATTATCCAACAAATTTTTTTAATTAAAAGCAGTCAAATACATATTTGTATGCTGGCTCATGTATTTTAGAAGTACATAACAAATCATCGTATTTAAAAGTATGTTGATTTTATTTTTATCGAAAATAACATTGAAATAAACTGGAAACTGGTTCCACCTACGCAACTGTAAATAAACGCATGTTTATGATATTTTCAAAAGTTTTTAGTGTAGGAAAATATGTTATTTTTGATAGAAAAAATTTTCGACTGGGGACCTTGGTAAAAATAAATCTATGGTGTGCGTTGGATTCACAACGCGTTGATGACACATGAGTTGAGTACAAACGAGGAGGGCATCAGTTGCAGTAACACTAAACGGGTCATTTGGCTGGTTAAGCACGTCTGGGCAAACGTTTTATTCGCTTCCAGCCAGGCAGTAGCTAAAATCGTAAATTGTCGCGTGTAATAAGAAAGCTCTCGTAAGTCGTGGCGTTGCTGGTTGCCGAACAAGTCCGGCACTGGATACACTAGGTATGGTTTTATACTCTGGTAAAACGCCTAAGCCTTATAATCGTTTATGGTAATGAAGTGCTGTGCTTTTTCGTTGACAACGTGCGCCCGTATTTACATCTCTACCCGCAGATTATTCTACCCAGATTTATTAGGAAAGTTTTGTAGTCATGTAAGGTACAAATTCATCTTCGATCGGACGAAACAGAGCTTAAGTTCCCCTATAATTTACTTGTTAAATATCTATTAATATTCATTGTTTTTAATTATCTTTATTGTATCTCCTTAATACATTAAAAGAAAATCCCATTCAGAATATACAATTTAAAAATCAAAACTAAATAAATTCCTGCTAAAAATTTTATAGCTCGAATAAAAATGTATTGTATTTTTATGTCTTGTATTTCGTTTAGAAACGTTGTTATTCAAATGCGAATTGTCTGATTTAGCAAAGTTCTTGCTCCACTGGTTTTTTCTTCAACTGCAATAAAAGAGTTGCAATAAAATCACGTATGAGGTATTTTGAGTATTGCATCGCTTTCAATTCTCTGCCGCTTGTGTATGTGTTGTGTAAAGGATAAAACAAATGGACAAACCGAAGTAAACATCAAAAGTACAGGAAACACACACATGCACGCTCAAGAGGACAACACACGACGACGTGACATTGTTTACACGGCCTCCCCAACGAATATATATACACACAAATAGAAATAGACGAGGAACTAGTCAAAGAGAGATACACAATATATGTTGTGCGGGCCAAGTCAACAGATGCATACACAAACACCACCTAGTGCATTGCATTTCAATGCCGAAGACAAAAACTGATCAAAAATCTTTATTTATACAATTGTAAATCTATTAGCATTTACGCTTATTATGGCTCATTGCAGAAGGTGCAAGTGGAATTACGTTTCGACTATAAATTATTGCTTATCTTGCAACTTTACCTTTTGACTAATCGTTCATAATTCTTTTCGACCAGATGTATTATCTGAACGTCCATAAAACATAAAAAGTGAGACTGTTACTGGAGCAGGCTTCATTAAAAATGTATACCTCGTCCAACGAAATCACATCAAAGAGTGTACCGCACAACAAACGGAACCAGAACGGTGCCATGTTTGTTCGTTATTATTAACAAACTTTGCTGCGTCCCCATTAATAAACATTTTAAAAGAGGATTCTACCGTAAATGCTGACATTTAATTAGTATTATAACTTCAATATTTCACAAAAAGAATGACTAATCACGACTACTTAACGATCTCAAACACAAAGAATTTGTAATTGCTGAAACGTTAACGTTTCGGTAATCAATTCACTTTGTTTTTGATTTGAAACGGAACGTAAAATATTTTTGAAAGAGACTCACAATAGAATATTTACGCCAACTAAAATGTTTTATTTAAGCTTAAAAATTATGTCAATATTTAAAATAAAACTTATTGCTAATTTCGTACTTTGATTTGGAGACAAGCCAACAATTTTGCAGAAAAACACACAATGGTGTACCGTTTTTTGATGGCCAACTCGATGAAAACAATACTTAATGTGAGTAAAAAATGCGAGAACAAACGAGCTCTGACAAATCCATGCAGCGAAAAAACATTTTTCCCCATTTTATAAAAATATTTTTGTCGCAAAACTGAGAAAAATACTTCTACGATCTGTGTGCACTTATGCTACGATTATAAAAAAAAAACGTACCAAATACTTCAATTGGTTGTTTTTTCTATTGCATAGGGAAAAAAGTTTTGATATTAGCTTTAAGCGCAGATTTATACTAATGGATTTCTAAGGACGCAGATGCAAAACCACTTTATCCTATAAATGATCAAACTATATACAATGTGATGAAGTTCGGATAAAAAATTAAATTTATCCCGATACTTTCATGCATATAAATTTCTAGTTTTTGCGTTAGCAACTTTTTCAGATACTTAATAGAAAATGAGCTACTACATGCGAAAGGAAATATATTACGAAATTGTTTTCAAAATAGCGCTAATTAGAAACGAAATTTATTTAGGAATATTTATAAATGTAATTATTTAATTAACAAAAGTTTGTGTTAATTGCATGAGGTAGGTAGCGTATTTTGTAACGTCGACCCATGTCAAATAAGCCGTATGTGTATGAAGGCAGGCAACAGTAAATGTTGATTTATTTTCCATATTCGTGCGGATAATTGTAAATAACTGGCTTGTTTGTTGCGCTTGTTTGCTTGTTGCTGAAATAAGCCAGACGGGTTGAGCTTTTAGTGTCTGCGGTTGCGCCGTATAAATCGCGACATCCCTCGACTGACATTGATATAAATACACAACTTTTGTTTGTGCGAGCACAACGGCGCGGCGTGGCGTCTGAGAAAGTAAACGTTGATGTCTAACAGGAACTCAAGCCTGTCACCAGTTTGTCTATGGCACCACAAACAATGCAACCCGCATCACACACAAGGCATTATATCACTCCTGCTCGGACACATAATGCAACATTCTACTCTAGACACTATTATAAACTATAATAGAACAACGAGCTTTCTCATACATTGCTCAAATTTCGAGCAAATTCTTACGAGTTCGTACTTAAACCTGAACTTGTCTACCCTACACTACATTAAAGATCCGAAATACTTAAAGAGGACATAAGTAAAAAGCAAAATCCAGGAAGTTGCAAATAAGAAAAATATTGTCCATTGGAAAGAATTGTGGCATATACTTATTGTAGAATAAAAAAAAATTGTATTTGCATGTAGAATGTTAAAAGAAAAGTGATAAATAAACTAAAACGAAGTTATCTAAAATCTAGAACACGTTTTACATTAACCGATCATGCATATCAGAGCAGCTTAATGAGCAAACCTATATTATCATTCAACGTTATCGATAGTGCAGTTTTCAATAAAACTGTTCGACCGGTTTCAAGTTAGTTATCGAAATACGTCGCATGTCGTCCTTCATTTACGTACAACACGTCAGATCAAAGTAACGGAACATACATTATTTACTTGCATCGTGTATATGGGGGCAAATAAAAAAATACTGTGTTTACATATGCGTGTGTCTGTGAGTGTGTTAATGTGAGTCTAACTTCTAAGCATACAGTAGTTAAGGAGAAATGTTAAGATGACAGTTTACAAACTTGGAGATTTTGAAATCCCTTGAGTATAGAGAGAAACGTTCGAGAAACTATTGGGGGAATTATTTATGTGTAGTATTTACTATAAACTAAATGTTACACAAAAAAAAAGATCGGTACGTTGGCACTTTAGTTCACCCACTCTAAAGAAGTAGTTTATTTAAGAAAATAGATTTATCCAAAATAATTGGTACTAGTTTTTAAATAATGTTTATTTATTATCAAAATAATACATTTATCTTTTACTTTCTTACAATTAGGAAGTGTGAAAATATTCGATTTTGTGATTTTAAGGAAACTATACATTTTGACCTTCCCTGAATCAAGTCTATGTTTGGCATGTTTATATTTTTGTTTCTAAAATCGCTCCATAAATTGCTTACTTAAAATTTCAAATGGAATAAATAGTCCTAATTTATTAAAAACCATCTAATTAGCAGCCGATTAACATACTTATGTAACGCATTCTACTGCTTTAATATTGTGCTAATAACCGGTTTTAAAACCTTTAAATTGGATTCAACTAATGTAAAAACTTATCTATTTTTTTTTATTATTTCGTTATGCTTCCACTACCACAAATACTCATTTTTTGTCTCAACTAAAAACTATCTAACCGACTAACTAACTAAATGAAGAGAACAGACCGGTTGGTCCGTAGCGTTAACCACCCTTCGTCAAGCAGAACGCATGCGCAACATTGTAAGAGGAAATAATAATAATAACTTTAATAATGGTTAGACACTAGACATCTCTATCTTTGTCTTATGTGTAAGCATATAAATATAGAAATAGTGAGATGGAATAGAGAAATGCACTAATTACAAAACATACATCTGGAATATAGTGAACAGGGAATGCATTAGCATCCATCGTTTGTACACCGCCTTCGTTTACAAATATTTATCGTTTTCATTTGCTTTGGCCTTCTTCATAAGCGAACCAGTTCGTCAAGCGCATAGTATACGTTGTCTATTTACAGTATTACTGCACTCACTGTGTATGCATGCTTATTTTTTGTATGTATGTATATGCATGGGTGTGTGAATGTATGAGTCCGATAAGCAAATGAATAGTTCGTTAAGGAAGGTTATGGATCAACGAATAAATTACTATAACCTTGCAATGACGATACGTTTCCTTTATGACCGTTTTGCTACAACGAGTGCAACAATTCGTGATTTCCTATAAATCATGTTGACCCAAGCAGTTAATAACGCCCAAAAGGCATAGGTTTACAATAAAAATAGTTTAGAAAATCAAAGTCAACTTTAGTGAATAGATTACAGTTTAGGAATGAATTTCCATTATAGGATTATTTGAGCCCAAAATATACATATATACCCAACAACCATGGATGGAAATTATGATTATAATCCACCGATCCGTGCCAAGTCATTGTGTATAATGCTACGCCGTGCCGGTTATACCTACGCACCTTATCACGCATTTACAATAGAATAATATTTTTCGATTATTAGCGCGTGGCGCACCTATCAACTATTGTGATTGTTTGGCTTATGATTTGCAATTATACATACATAACATACATACACACTGCGGTAGTCTCAATCAGCATTATGTATAAGTAGTGTGCAATGCAATGCATCTAGTTATAATGATATCTACTTTCGGTAAAAAAATGCAACGTCGTACGACCACTCCCTGACTAAAAATAGAAAACTTTAAAATGCATTCGAACAGTTGAGCGGAAAAATGATGGTTGTACCATGGCAACAATGTTAGGGGCTAACAGTATTTATTTGGTTGTTTGGAATGCGTGCTATCCTACCCAAGGTTTTGTACGTGCTGGAGTTGATCACGATGGCTAGCCTAACAACTAATATCAATTTATTTAATATGCACCACCTTTATCGTTTCTAAACATTATTAATAATATTGACATTTGTTGATTGCTGTTACATTATTTACTTTTAATGTCTTGCTCACTCAATGTACTTAGTTCTGATTCAAGTATTCAAACGTGTTTAAAATTGTTTATTTTGAGATTTAGACATCAATTTCAATTTTGGAATATTCCAATTTATTTATAATAATAAACAATGTAAAGTCAAAATATTGTGAAAATTAAAACCAGATTTACTGTATAAAACAATGTATTACATTTTTACTAATTGGATTATAATATTAAATTTAAAAAAGTGCGTCGGCAATTTTTATTTTCGAAATATATTAAGAGTAGTTACGCCTTAAATATGAACCAGTTGTGGAACACAAACCTCATGCCGTCGCTGACCTAGCTAACTGGTTAAATAAAACTGGGGATCGTTTGTAGAGTTTCGCAGGGCACTGCGGAGGGGGATCGAAAGAAACAAGAGCTGACGGTGCACGAGGGTTAGGACCAAGTAGGGAAGCCATCCATCACTGCTCCACAATCACCCAGTTACGTTCTATCGCCATCAACCTTGGTTTCAAAACCAAAAACCATTTGGTCGACTAGGCTGCAGAACCCTAGGCAACAGAGCTTCAGTTGCTCGTATTCCTAATACGCTAAATGCGTTTCAATAGAGGACCTGTGCGTAAAAATGTTGTATTTGTATATCTTCAAACAGCACCATCAACGAAAGTTTGACAAGAGATGGATTCTTATTGGAATGGGTTCTCCTCATAGTTCCCGCACAGAGTGCTGCGTTGATCATTTCCATGAGTTTTTTTTTTTTTTTTGCTGCCCTAGTACTGTTGATTGCTCACATCTCCCCAACAATTCATTCGCAAATCCTCGAATATTCTCGTCATGACCGACTCGTAACTTCTTTTGTTGACGATATGCAACGCATCAATAAAAGTTCTGGATTAATAACATCGATACGCAACCACGCCCCAAGTATTGTGAACGCATTATGATTGTTCGTAGCTGATACACCGAAAGAAACTACTTAACCATATAGCCCCACATATTGGAACAACCATGAGCGCCATATTTTCTCGGGAAATATCAGTGACAGTTTTACTTTTTCCGCTGCATTGTTCGCGGCGGAGGATTTGACAGCTTTATATCAATCCATTTGAAGTTTCTATCAGACCAGCACGTGTGCAAAAAAAAAAAAATCTATCGCTTGGGAGAAAAACTCTGACATGACATAATTCAAGAATGAGGATAAAAAAGAACTTGGGTGAAATGAAAAAAACGAGAGGATGGTGGAATACCTCACAACAGATATTGTGACAATCGGATTTTCGGGCTCGTGAAGCCAACGACGTGAGCGGAATAGACCGATGCGCAACGTTGCACAGCAAAAAAGGCCACCGATGCGACACGATGTGATTGTCTCTTCGTTCGTCAGTAACTATAGATTTTCGTTAATGTTTACTCCTCTCATGCGATTGCCACACGTTCGCTACGAATGGAGTTGTCCTTTGAACGTACGTGACCACATCAAGAAAAACTCATAATAATTGTCATCTTACTTCCAGCTATTAACTTGAAGATCTTCAAAATCCTTGTTCGTAAAACATTAATTCTGATTTAGTAGTTTCTCGATTAGTCTATTACGTGCACCTGATTTTCAAAAGAGAAGTTTCATTTCTCTATTTTTCATGGTTTCCTCTAATTCAATCCTAAATGGGGATTCGTTATTTTTCGTGTGTAGACTTGCAGAAATCCACAGATATTCTATTTGTCTTTATCTTTATCCAGGCTACTAGATGCGGTTCACACAGTTTGTGCTTATCATGAGCTCGATACTTATTCTGCGACCGTGACCCGACTCTATAATAGAACGAGCTTTGTTGTCTAGAAATTATCTTCTACTGATAGGGCAATAAAGATTGGTTCATTTCGGTCATCATGACGATTTTAAAGATATTCAGGGTTGCACAATGGGATTATTGTTTGAATGAATTTCAGAATTATTTTGGGACAGTTTAACAAGTTTATTTTAGTAATCTACACATGTGTTTCGTCAACAGAAAGTTGGTTCCAGTCTTGAATTCTAAATTTAACTTTAGTGTTGTTTTAAGCAGCTTTAGTTGATTGAGGCTGGCTTGGCGCATATATTTATTGACGTAAAGCGTCAACGAAGAATTAAAAAATATTATCTAAGATAATAATATTTCAGACAGGTCTATTTGACAAATATATCCAAGTTGAGAATTTCGATGGATGCGTGCGTTTATTATTTAGTGACGTCAGGCATAGACGGAAAAGGTCTACTCTCAACTGTAACATTTTATCTGCTAAAATAGCAATATCATCTCCAAAGTTGTCATGTGATGTAAGAGATTGTAAAAGCAAAAGTCCAAACATCCCACGCACGGTGTTATCGATTCCCCTGCAGCATCAGAGCGCTGTGGGACTTTTTTTCCACTCGGTTCGCTGTTGTGCCGTCGAGGGTGTATTTTGTGCGTACGTATCAGCAAGAGGGTGCGTGGTATTGAGATAGGTTGGGGTCGGTGCGTATAGTGCGTAGAACAGAAAACGCGACCCGAAACAGCCAGGACCTACCCTAACCCGGCGGCGAACTGGGAGACCCACGCTTTGTGCGCTCTCTTCTTTTGGGCCGTGGTTTCTCTGTCTATCCTCTGCATTTCGGTTTTCTCAACGCCCAAAACATGCTGCGGGTTCTTTGCCGACTCGACGCACATTCTACTATAAATAAGTTACTTCTTTGCTCTGGTGATAACGGCGCAACGAACACTCCCTCCTTACGTTTTCCCTTTTTGTGTTCTTGCTCTAACACACTTTCGTACCTTCTCGGGCACGTTTGTGTTTCTGTATTTTATTTCGTTCGAAATGTTACCAGAATGAAAATAAGATGGTGTAAAAGTCGTGAGGAAAATTACTTATTTCTTATTTTTTAAATATTTGTTTTATCGTTCTCTCTACACTCATATATGAACAATATGACTGACTGAAATATATTAAAGAGACCTATACATTTATTTCCAAATATTTAATTTAATATGTGAACTTTTTAAAATATTTCAATAATTTATAGAAAATTTTGTTATAATATATAAGAATAAACAGAAAAATAATTTATTAGCTTCTGTTTTGTTTTTGCGTATCTTTTTATATACAAAAATGAATATGTTGATTTATATTCACATTTTGGATCACTGCCAAATGGGCTTCTATGTTTTAATGCGTTTTTTAAGTGACATTAATTTCTGAAGTCACATTTAATATACAATATTGTTTTTTTGGTCTTACTTTGCCGAATAAACCCACAGCTGTCACTAGAAATCAACGAAAAAATAATCTGGTAACATAATCTTTGTTTGTGAAACAAAATTTTTTTTTTGTTTTACTATTCTCAAACATAACTAGTATAGTTTATCACTTCCATACATTCTTAATAAACTATACCTTTCGCAACAAGCATGTATCTTTGATCATTTACCAAGTAAAATTTATAATTAACTATCTTATCGCAATTCGCAAATAGCCGCGGCAATCCATGCCAGATAAGATTTAATCGCGTTAATAATTCACACATTTCTGAAGAGTTCACTAGTGAACCGCGCCTTCGTTTACCTAATAAATTCAAACCGGAATAAGCGCGTATAGGGTAATGTCTCGGCTAATCTCCATAAATAAGATCGCGCGACTGCCAGAAGGAATAGTGGTCATTAGATATCGCAAACGCACGAACATGTACCGACTGGTAAAGTCTACGATTAACGGGTATACACGTTTCCTCAATTAAATAGATTACTAGTATCATCACCCAATGCGCTTCTCTGCACAGTGCAGCACCTCGGACACCTACCTTGCTGTGCATGCCATAGTTATATTCGCATTACTATTACAAGTCAAGATCAGCTCCATTACCATCTACCAGAAGAGCGTGATGTTTTTCATACGTTAAACGCTACATTTTAACCAACTAACACCCAATAATTGTATTTTCTGAACGTATAATAAATATATTATGATATATTGTGTTTTATTCCTTATTTGTCCCTTTGATAAACAAAAATATCTGAGTGTATTTTACGATTTCAAATAAAAACCGAAACGAATTGTCTGGCCAAAAATACTTTGAGAGTCTTTCGAAACATCTTGGATAATAACTAGAGATAAAATACAAGTAATAATAATAAGAGAAGAGTGAACGATCGTCGTACATCAAAGGGCAACATGTTTCCTTTAAAAGTTCCGACTAAATTACAGACATAACAGAGTAAGTACATGAATATGATGTTATATACGCACAACGAACGAGAACGCTGTGTCTCTGACGATACAAAATATCTACAGAAGAGTACACATACAGGTACTTCACAAACGAGAAAAGACAGCCACGAGAAGTAGGCAAAAAAAATCATCTTTATGATGATAAAAATTCCAGCTATCCACCGTGAAGTTGAGTCAGTGGTTATATTTCAAAGTCTACCAGCAATACAAGAGGATAAAAAAAAAAAACAGATAAAGTGTATGAGGAAAAAAAAACTCCAATTCAGGATGCAAAATAGAACAAACTAGCAACAGGGTAAAAGAAGAAAAGGGTTCTTAGAAAATGAGTACGTGAACATACTGAAGTAGTACTTGGATGGCAAGAGGCAAAGAACTAGATTGGCATACTCGCTGCATGGTTTTTCGTTGGGTGCGCCGTTTGTAGCCAACATAGCTCTTGACCATATTTCCCTCGGCCCCCTTAAGAAGCACACATCTCTAACGACATGGTGATCGTGACCATATAGGCAAGTGAAACGTGATAAAAACGATACAGGTCACAAGAAAATACGAATGTTTTGCCGCATTTATTATTAAACAAGAACCAACAGCAATAAAAAAAAAAACTACAGATATTGGTCAGTTAAAGACTTAATAAAAATCGGTTAGTCAGCAAAGTGGATGTAGGTCAACGATATGTTAAACTTTGCGCTGCAAAACATAAACTTATATACGAATATAAAATGTTATTTATCTGATTATTCCTCAGATTGTTCTTATATATTTTACGATTATTTCCATTCATTTTCTAATCAGAATAATTTAATCTTATAGCTACAATAAACCAAACTAATTTTAGAAATTTCAACAAATCACTCTGTATTGTAACAACATAAATTTCAAGTATCTTAAAATCAAATTTGTCTTAGATGGAGAAAAATTATTTGCAACATGAAATAAATTTTTTAAACACGACAATAATTTAAAATAAATACTCCTACCGCTTTCATATGTTCTAACCGCAATCGCTTTGATTTAAAGAAAATATAATCTATTAATAACAACTACAGAAAAGTAAAGCTTAGCAATAAAACAACTCGTCAAACAAAATCGTGTTTATAAGTTGTTTCGAAAATAAACTAATAAATCTATGTGTATTGTTGGTTTAACTGAAATAAAAATAAAAAAAAAACACTCCTACACATACTAAGAGAGCGCATAGAGAAATGACGGCTGCCAAACACATTTAAAACTGTACAGTTGTGTCATTAACCTCGTTATTAGCTGGTCGCGTAAACAAGAACAAACTTTATTATACACAAATCCTATTTCCGATACAATATTAATATTCCCACCACAGCGAGCTTCACTATCATTGTCTAAAATGTAATAACGCAGCAGCTTATGCAGAGTATCTGTATCTAATTTGAATAACAATGACTTGACCAAGTTTACATATGCTATTTTAAATTTCAATGATTTTTTTAAAGCCTTATGCATTAATTCAGGATTAAAAGTCTCTTATACCATCAATCAATATTTAATTTAATATTTACAAAATTAACTCATATATTTATATTAAGTATTACACAAAAAATATTAAGTATTAATATTTGTGTCAACAATAAATTGTATATGTAGAAATAAAAAATATTTAAAATTTAAACAAGGAATTTATTTATTAATCATTATAATATGGCAAGAGTATCGCACCTAAAATACCAAAGTGGGCATGCAATTCCCACACACGAGTAATTTAATCTTTCTATTGTTGCCTATCATGGTACAATTAGACCAAGGAAGTGAGATAGCGAATATACATATTTACCGTCGAGACTATGGACAAAAAAAAAAACTTGTGTTACGTGGTCGAGTTTACCGCTATGACGTTGGCGACGAACTGACTGACACATGTATGAATATAGCAACAAAACAACCAACAACGACTCACCTTGATGTGGTAGGAGTTCAGTTTGTTCCGTGGCAGAAAGTTGAATGAACTGAAATCCAGACGCCGGTTGAAGATCCCGTTAGCACCAGCGCCGGCCCTGCGACATACAAACACACAAATGTCACACAAACATCACAAATACATGTAATAAAGAAATAGAACTAGAGTATAGAAAACAGAGCTACTTATGTTTTATTCAACGTTTGATTGACAGTTTTATATTTATAGATAATTCTATGGCAAAGTCGGCAGTATAAACTAATTATAAAACAGAAATAAAAAATTTATATGAAATAAATGTTCAGCGGCCACTGTTTAAAACGATAATATAATCGAGATTAAATAACATGAAATTAAAAATAATTGGGCCTTCGAGATAAAATTCTTCACTGTGCAATAAAAAATACTGATTGCAATTTATACGAAAATATAAATGAATCTGTACTTATAATTCTAATTACTCAAATATGTATATATAAAATGTAAATAAAACAAAATGAAACGAATTACAAATGACTAAATTAATTAAACAAACTTAACGACTACAAATTGACAGATTTATGTAACAAATTCCAAATTTTTTATTCTTCAAGTATTTTCAAATTAAATTGCTAGTAAACATTCCAACAATAGTACACATATCTCACTGGGGAACCGATAAAAACTGTCCCGGTTTGTTTTTTTATAAAATCAAATCAATGATATTAAACCGAAATTTCGAAACCGATCAACAAACACAGCGCACTATTTGACATTGCTTTTTTTTTGTGAGAAAGCCATAAAAACGCATATAATATATGCAGATGGCAACATTAAATATTCCACTGTATATTCAGATTATTAAACACTCCATTAAAGACCAGCATCGAGAGATTTACATATACAAACGCGTTTTTTTTTTGCTATTTAATTTCATCATAGAGATGAAAAATAAACACTTCAAACATGCCCGCATTACGACATACTTTTAAACACGTCTCACACAGTTCAATACTTTCAATCTTATTAATTCGTGGGCACACCCGGGCTTGTTCAGTTTCTCTATTATATAAACAGCAGTAAGAATTCATTTGAATACTGTAAACACAAGTTTTCTTTACTGGATACACCATTATTCAATAGATCTTTCGAATAACGAACTCGTCCGATAGTAACCGAACAAGTTTGTTCTGTGTATGTTGCGCACGCATGCGCTACGTATTACTTATAAAATAATATTAATTGAAAGGTCTCGAATGACCTTTCAAGATATATTGAGTATTTAAAACAGAAAATACAATTGACAATTGAATTAATTCAACAAATTCGCCTTGAAAACTTAATGAATTCACAGAATGTTCAGTAAATAAATCATTGTTGTTGTTAAAAGTATCTGGATATAAATTGCACCGACGATTATCCTCAAACACTTAATTATATAACTATAGTAATAATACACTTTAATTGCAAGTGAAATAGATGTTATTTATAAACTTTATTTCTACTTCGTCTTTGTAATTTCGTTATTACGTTTCCTATATATTTATATACATAAAAATACGCTTATAATATATTAAATATAGCTTCAACAGTCGTTAGAATTACCGATTAATCTGTGCATAAGCATTATACTTTATAGCTTTGTATAAACTACAATATCAGTTAACGGATAAAGTTTATTATTCAAATATTTGCATAAGACACCGTTGCTTAATGTGAACAGTATTGTTCTTACCTTAAAGTGATCCTACGTTTAAAATACGCACAATAGCACTTATAGCTAATACAAAAACGCAATCTATACAACAAGACTATTAGTAGCTTTGATTTGTTGATGTAGGTCGATTTCTTCTCACGCAAACACACACAAAAAATTGTTAGCATGATCCGACAAGTTTTCGTAAAAACATTCCTTGATGCTAGATACTATAATTAATTTAATAAATGAAACTGCAATGCTTGATGTCATCAATTATCGTGACATATAAATTGATAAACAACAATTTAGAATTATTTACATGTTTCCTTCTACGATTATTCATACTTCTCGTAATTTATTAATAATACGAAAAAACAATTTTGAAATTTGCTTTATGATTCGAAAATAGATAATTAATTAGATTTCAATAAAAAAATAATTACCGGTGTCAATGTTGCAACTATTATGTAGTAAAAAAAAAACTATATGATCCTTACATCATATTTGATTAACAAATTAATTAAATTCTTTACTGCTTGTCAATCAGTCGGCCAATTAAAAAACAGATTCTATTATAGAGTAAAGGAATTTAATGTTTATGTTATTAATACTGATTATCAATAATGGTGCGTCACTGTGGACAAATTAAAAGTCAAGCACAGGAAGTTGCAATAATCTGCATCTCTGCAAGCGGTGCACTAGGTTACTTTACAGTGCCATGGCCGATTTATATTATAATACTGCACAATAAACGCTTAATTAATAACAATCGTAAAATTTAAAATGTAGGACAAGTGCAATCAAATGTGATCTTCTTATTACGTTGTACTTGTTTATGACGGGTCCATTTAGAAAAATGATAACAGCTGGTATTATTATCTCATCCAGTAACTAATATCAAGAATTACTACTCAAAGTTTAAAATGTAGAATCTCTGTAGCATAATTTAAGATTATACAAGAAATGCTTTTAAAATTGTAAAAATTTGTCAACCACTGACGTCAAATGATTGCATATAAATTGCAGAAATGCAGAATGACAAATATGTCTTAGCTTCTTACCGTTGAATTAATATATAACTCATTCATAAATTTAATTTCTGGTAAGATTATAATTATTCGCATTGTAATGGAAAATGTATTCGTAAAAATGTTAATTAAAACGGTTTAATGAGTCTGCTAATAACAATTTGATGTCAAGCGACTAAACTGTCAATTTCACAGTTGTAATGTAACAATTAAAAAAATAACTCAAAGCAAAATACAAGCATTTATTGCTGTAATTACGCCACGTCCGTTAATTTTGACAATTTAAATTCACACCTAATACTATGTTAACCTTCGAAGTTACAATCTCCGCATTTCTTCGTTAAAACGAAAAAAAAAACTATTTTGAAATACCACAATCAAATTTTATTGCAAACGAAAATTTTACATATTTAAAAATAATTCTGTGAAAATCAAACCGCCACTTTCCATTCTGAATCATCATTCATAAACGACGCAATTACACTTCGTATTTTATTATCTATTCTAATTATAGTAGAGAATAAACTGTAAATATAATGGAAGGAAAACGATGTTTTTCCTCAACAAAACTAAATCGAACAATCCATCACTACGTCAAAACGAAGTGCCGATCTTCGCAGCATCAACAAATATTTCTCTACATGAATACCTCTCAGTAAACGCAATATTATATAGAAGTGTGAATTTCAAGATTATGTTTTCAAAATAAAATACATATAGAATAGTTGGCAAGGATGATTGTTGGCACAGAACCAGCGTATCAGCAAAATGACGTAAAATAACAAAAAACGATTCCTTCACGTGTTACGTTGCCAAGTGCACGCGATATTTCGGGAATTAAATACATGCTCAGGGAGGTATGAATTTATTAGTCATTACTTAAAGATCAGGAGGTTCTTTCATCTTTTTTACGTTCGTTTTTAGTCAATATTTACACCGTGATGACAAAGTTAGCTTAGAGCTGTTTACACTGCACTCAAATATGGATTGCAGCCAGTTACTCAAACGGAACGTAGCTCTTCTGCTCCTTCCGTTTCGTTGAATCAAGTACCGTACTCTGTTTGGGTCTATTAGACCCGAATCACAATGAAATACTTTAAAACAAGCATTTCAAACAAAAATTCTTTTATTCATCTCTGCCAAGTTCCCATTCCTATTGCGTTGTAATTCTACGAAATATATAACAAATCTCATGTTTAATTTGTTACTTATAACTAGAGAGGGTTTATATTTTCTCCATTAAACAAAATGAGCGTTCAAAACAAACTGAAATAGTAAAGCAATAGCGATATTTCTAAAGGAATCTAAGCAAGTATACGAAAGGAATTTCTACCTTATTGAGATTTCTCAACGAATTATTTCTAGAGAATTTAAGTAATCTGGGACTAAATTGTAATGAACTGTATTATAAATAAAGCTCTATATACAATTAATATTTATTTTGAGAATGTACAAGATTTAATAAATAAATCCGTAACTAAAACTTTTAAACTATTTCTTAACTAGACGTGAATAAATTTGAAAGGAAAAAACGAATAATTCATCAATTTGAAACAAATGCGATGAAATATAAAATCATACTGTAGTACCACTTGTCTGGGTTTCACCAATTTAATTTCGATTTTAATAATTCTCGTAAAAGTAAAAAAAAAGAATTGTGCGCATTTATTTCTAAAACGACAACGAAGCTCGGGCATGTAAGTTCGCATTGATTGAAAGCAATTGAGCGATTTATTAAAATGAAAACTCTCAAAGAATAACCGAATGAAATTATGCAAATTTATTACTTTTTAAACGGTGCTTCGTGCTTAGCTTCCAAAAAGGCAATAAAAAAAAAACTGTAATTTCCATAATGGGAGCATAGTTTTATTGGTATTCTTTTCAATTTTCTCGGAATGTATAATTTGTTCGTGTTTTGTAAGATATTTTATTTTTAAATTCTATTAAGAACAGAATTGCTACTTTTATGTAATTACATCAAAAAAAAAAATTGTAGAGCTCTAGAAATATTTGTAAATTTAATGAGGAAAAGTCGTTGGTGTAAGATGACTTGATTAGGTAGGCGAGTGTATGTTAACCTTGTGAATTGGTTGATGTACGCTAAAATGTAATCACATATGAAATTTTATGGTCCGTGGTTAAACATTAGAAAATTTAAATAAAGTGATTCTATTGTCCTTCCAGTTGTAAATTTGAGTGGTCTTTCGTGTTATATGCGTAATAACACAAACAGTGTTGATTAGAAATACATAAACAGTGCATTCATTAAGTCTTTGTTTATCGTTAAGTTCGCCATGGAATAACAAATACGTATTTGTTTTCTAATCCATCATTACAAATTTGTGTGTTTGCGAGATGTACGTAAAGTTAAAAGTGTATCTAAGTACAAGTAAAATAATTGCGTAGCTACTACATTAAATACGATTTGCTATTCATACTTTCGTAGCAAGATGCAGTACAGTTACATTTAGATCGCTGGGTAATGCAACTGAAGTTCGACTCAACTAATTATTAAAATTAAAACTATTTATTGATCTAGAATACAAATTATGCAATGATCACATTTGCGTTGTGGAAATGTTCATGCAATAAATTATAATGAATTGCTCATCCTATTAATAAATTCAGATTTATATTATTATAAATAGAAATAAACAACAAAAAAGATTACGAAAATAAATTTATTTTAGCTCTACCACAAACTATTACAGTTATACCACTATAAAAAAAAATTCATTGCCATATATATAATAATATTATTTATTGTTGTTTTCAACTTTTTAGTATTGTTTAAAATTTTGACAATAATGATTTTTTAATTATTGTAAAACTAAATAAATTATTCTTTATGCACAAAATTTGCGTAAAACCTAAATGTTTTATCTTCTTGACCATGAAAACATAAAACCAAAACAACAACAAAAAATTATCTATGCGGAAATATTAGTTTCGCTTCCACGGCATAGAAAGAGAAGGTTTGCCAAAATTGGCATATGACGTAATCGAGACTTTGAAAAAAAAAACGCATCCAAGCACTCCGCCGCGGGCGGGTGGGGTTTTAAATAGAGGGGAACACATACACATCCATGCATACCGGCTGTCCTTGGCCTTGACTTAGCCTAACCACCATACACAACAAAAATAAGCCTATATTTATACATTATGTTGATATAGAACACCGCTTCACAGACACTATTGTCATGACCTTTAAAGCAAATGGCACATATTATGTATGCATGTATTTTTTTCACATTAAATTACGGTGGCGTCATATTACATCTGCTAGCAAATGCACTTTTTGCACTCTTATTATTTGTCTAGTGTTGCTCGGAGTAGGTCAGGTTCAAGGATTGTTTCGAATTAATTGTAATGGCGTTTAAATGGATCGTGGATGATTCATCGTTTGCGGTCGCTTGTTTTACCATTAAACTTACGATTGTATTTTTATAATACAACAATACGTAAAAATATTCATTAATTTGAACAACTTTATTTTTACTCTGAAAGACTTTCGCTTTTCCGTTTTAAGTGCTTACATTATCCACATAATAATTAATTGTTTGAGTGACGGAAACAAAACAATTTTATCAAGTCTCGACTGTAAATAAAATCCGACAGAACAAATTTCTATTTTTAGGCTGTTATAACGAAGTAATCAAATTCGTGGCGCAACTTAATCATTAATTCCTAAACCAAATTTCCTGTTTACAATAAACGGGTCGCAGTTTCCTTTAAAATCAAACTTGAATACCAACGGTACCGAAATTATAGAGAAACAAATACGATGTCAAAACCCATTTATTATCAACCAATGTTTCTGGTAAATAACAAAATGCTATTTTAAACATTGACAACAAATTTGATGTAATTGCATGTTGTCAGCTGTCGATTCGATAATGTTAAAGCTTAATTATTTATAAAAATAAATTTTATTTAGTTCAATGCCAGACACGGATAATTAACGCTATTAAAATTATATTATAAATTGGTAACCAAAAACACAATGAAAACTAAATTTCTATTTTTCTTATAATATTTATGAATTGTTCGTTTAATTGAATATTTACTATTAATAATAATTTGGCCTTCAATTAAAAAGTAATCTCGCAAAACGGAAAATTTACGTTCTAAAAATACATAAAAATGTTTATGACTGCGACACAAACAATTTTTATTACGTTAGGTAGGTCACGTAGTAATCAAAACATAATACACGATCTTAAAATATTATTTATGTCAACGAATATTACTTAATATTGGCAAGAGTTCAAATATTGTTATTTTGAGTAAATTGAGGTTTATATCTGATTTATTATTGCCAAAAACTATAAACAAGAGAAATTCCATGTTTTCGTCAACATTAATTACCGACTACGCGCTAATTAAATTCAATCATAACAGTGTAGCTAGACGAAGGCTACAAGGAAGCAACATAAAGTAAATAGATTTATGAACTGTAACGTTATTGTTTAATGTATTGCCAATTGTATGAAATAAAGTGATTTAATATCAATTGAAAATGTGCATAGTTTAATTTCTGTTATATGAAAGCAAACACGTAAATGTAAACATATACTATAAACAAGTTAAAATAGAAACGGAGCGGCGTAGACGGAGCAAAAAAATAAACCCAACATGCCGTATATCAATCTCAAAATAGATAACTCTGTGTGAGGTAAATATGTAAGCTTCGTGCCGTTACGATATGAGCCTCGAACCTCCGCAGAGTTACCACAACCACATCAAAGATTCAAATTGTATTTATATTTAAGATCCAAACATAAATTCATATGATTTAATAGTCAATTCATATGATTTCAATAAGAGTTTAACGCAATTAAATATTGGACAAAAAAAAAAACGAGAAAGATCGCGGGTTAAACGTATTTCAATAAAAAAAAACCTTAATTGGTTTATTGCCAATAAATGGCAAAATGTTAACAAAATAGACAAATTAAATAAACAAGCTTTCAAATATTTTTGATTTGAATAAATAATTCTTATATAATTGCATAAGTTTTCAAAAATAAAATTGCATAATAGAAATTATTTATAATTGACGTAAAATATCAAACATCTCGAAAAAAGTTTCAACAGTAAATAATTACAACGCGCTAATTAAATATCATAATCAAATTTTCATTGAAAACCACAAATTCAACCTGAATATACAAAACGAAAGGCTGCTAGAACAATGATTTATTAACGAATATGATTAAAATCTACAAACTGAATAAACATTTTTTTTGTTAACCTTCTTAACAAAATAGTACCATAAACTTTTTCGAACAACGTGGTAAAAACATCGCAAAGGAAACGATGCGCAAACAATTAACAAAAGTAATAATTCATTACCAACACACGAAAAGCCAGAGCAAAAGGTTGCTGTTACTGCCCGAAAACACATAACAAGTGCAGAAAAATAATAAACCAGTGGAAGTGAGACAGATTTCGCGCAAGAGAGTGGAAAATGATTTAGGGTTTTGAAGCAACTCGGCAAGGTCACGTAGACGCAAAAAGGCCGGCGAGATTTGGCAACAGGAGAGCACCCTTGGCTGGAAAAAGTCTGGGTCACATTACAAACAAAGTTTGTCCCAACACTAACGATCGCCACACCAGAATTTCTCCCAACGGTGAAATTTGTCGTCACCTACTTGTGACCGACCCAGACGACATTAACCATTCCAAATTTATAATATACAACAATACAATAAAAAATGTCGTTTAGTTATTAAGATAATAAACAAAACCTCAGACAGTTTTATGGGTTGGTTTTTGCACGAGTATTGAACCATATCGGGAAATTAGATACGATTATTGTCTATAATTTTTCATAGATTAAGATAAAACTAGATAGTTATTATTGATTAACAATACAGGAAACAAAATCACGCATTCAACCTTGATTTAAATAGATCGATAATTATCACATTTACTGTCATCAATCGTGACTATTTAAACCGACTAAACAATAATTTCGTGTTGTTAATAAATGATAGATTTCAAACGCGAATTATTGAAGGTTGCAATTTGAATACATTACTTGATAATCAACCATGTAAGGTAAATTGCAGTAATTACATCGATAAAATCTATGCTTTAATAGAAATTAAGAACGCCAGTGCGCCAAGTTTAACGCGGGGGAAATTACAATAAAAGCAACCAACGCAATAGCATAAAAATAAACCTTGAATTAATAATGTTACAGGCCTGGTTTTAATAATAACAATAAAAGCAAAGGTTGTGAAAGAATTTTTATATCAGCATCTCTAGATTTGCATATCAAAAAACAGAAAATAGATGTTTTTTGAACAGGTATAACTTGTTCCTGACATTTTTGAGTGTCGTGTCACACGATTTGATCAAGCAATTATTCTTACGATTTATAAAAAAAAATTCAAACAAACAAGAATAATAGCTAATGATAATGGTAACTTTTGTTAACAAGGACAACCTCATTTAAAACATTATTTTTTCATATATCAAAATTATTGTTGTTTATCAGCAATTATTTACATTCTATGCTATAAATGCAGCACTTTGGTATTTATAGAAAAAATTAAATCATTTTATCAAGATCGAACATTGAGTAATTGTTGTTTACCAGTTCAGTTCCACAGTCGCGCAAATTATTTCCTACACAATTTATCGCATTTTTCAAAAACCAAGCTTAATATTTTTGTATGTAAAAATAACGAAATTATAATAATCAATTTGTTTTTTATCTTAATTCATGCAGATTATATTTGAATAAAATAAAAAATGTAAATATAGTTCAAAAATAAAACTAAAAATGCATACCTCATGTTCAGTAGTAAAAACTGGAGAAGTGATCCACTATAATTTTAGCAATAGTTTAATAAACAAAAAATAGTACACGCGGTTTATTTTTATAAATCTACTATGTACACATTAAAATACTACACTTCACAAAAACAAAACAACACTGGTTCGCTGGTCAAACTTCTATCAATTGGCCAGATCTAGCCTTGAAATTAACATGTGAATGCTTGTGCATCTAGCGTTTCTCTATAACGAAACAAAACAAAAACGAACAACTGTGGAATAAAAGTTCTATTCTATTCAAAACATATTTGATATGCGACTTCGCATAATAGTAATAATTTAAAATATATAATGCATATTGTCATCGCTAGCTCATACACTCACGCAAACGTTCGAACGAGTACTAAAAAAAAAATATGCAAAATTACGTTTCATACCACCAATAAAATTGTAGTCTTAACAAGTTTTGACTTGTTTATGAAATATTTTAATAGAATTGCGTAATCCGCAAAATAAGATATTTCCTTATCGTTTCACTTTGAAAAATAAAAATACTACCGATAAATATTATCCCACATTGTCATACAAGCGATAAACATTATCCCACATTGTCACCAGTACCCCGCCCACCATTGATAAATAGCTTAAGTTTGCAATAATAAAAATTATCATGCAGGCGACAGGGCTTGTAAAATATTATTGTTAATACCTGATATCAACAAGTTACTAAATATTTATTATTATCGTGGCGCCACCTGTATTTACATTATACCTAATCGTAAACCTTTTAAAGTAACGATAACAGCCAATATTATTATATTTTCGCCAAAATGCGTCATTGCATTTCAATCTGGTGCAACAAGGATTAAATATTTTTTTAGAGTAGTTAATACAACTGTAATGTAAAATGCATTTGAGAACAACGCAATAGTAGTTTATTAAAGTCGTCATTTGTAAGAAATTATATCACGCGAAACATAAATTTAGCTTCAGTTATTTTTTAAAAATTACTACAAATTTTATAGTATCCCTATAACGGCAAATATACAGTTATACATGCAGTATTTATTCATAGAATAAAATAAATAACCACAGGAATAATAATGCGCAAAAATATTGGAAATTATCAACTGTTAGTTTAAACGGCAATTACTCAACGCAAACAAGTTTTATAGCCACCATAATTATAAACTTGCGATTTTATTCAGTTGAATGACACAATGACAACGAAATGAAAAACTACACAAGTTATAAATAATACTTGCGTGTATAGCTAATGTAAAAATCACCTTTGCGTCAATGTGTGTGTGTGTGTGTGTGTAGGGGACAAGTATATGAGTATTGTGCAAGGTCAGTATAGTCTAGTATACAAGTGATGCAAGTGGTTTATTAATAATTATTAAATGCGATATTATTAGTGGGTAAGTGCGACACCAAGGTCGTTTTTATCGTAAACATCACGTAAAACGCACACAGCACTATATTGATTATATTGACGATATTTATAGCAATTTTGCAATATTATATCATCGATTATTATATTTACTATAACAAAAATATTTATTTTATAGTATATACTTTTTTTTTGGATATGCTCAAAATTTGTAATAAACTAATTTTTATCTGAATTAAATATCAAATTGATAAATGTAATCTTCAATGTTTATGCAGAGATAAACGTAAATTTGTGAATAATATTTTATTTATTTATTGAATTCAATGCTGTCTGTCCGTCGGTCTGTCTGTCTGTCTGTCTCTGTGTGTGTGTGTGTGTATTTGTGATACGTATAAGAAAGTTCAGTGTAAGTTATTGTAGATAATTTATAAATATATAATTTAGGTATAAAATGCTAGAAATGCAGTTATGTAGTTCATTGCAAGACATAAATCAATAATTTTTGAACAGTATAATGATGAGCGTAATCTCGAGAAAATAAATTACATTGTATTTTCGAAATATTTTATGTTTATACATATATATTCTCATGCAGTGGAATACATTGCATCCTTAATACCCTCTAGTGAATACACAATTTATAGCAACAATCCGTCAAAAATACTAGTTTTTGTTCATGTGTGTAGGTACATTTTAGGCCATCTATTTTCTGAGGGAAGATTTATGACTTCGAGAGTTTCTTTTTAAAACTTTTTTACCATATACAAAAAAAATAAAAATAAAATAAGCTTGGCTGTTTGTAAGAGAAAAAGTGTTCTTATCGTAGTTCGTGGACTAAGTACATTGCACTTTGACTCCATTAATATATTATTGCATTGGCCAAGTAGCCACACCTCAGTATCTGAGTCTGTGGTACTAGTCGTCCAGTTAAACCATTCACATTTGAAAATTGTTATGGTATACTTTCCGTAATGTGCAAGTGTTCATTTGGTCGAATGCACCAACGTTTCACGTCTGATTCGTGTACTATATGGCTGGATTGCTACTACTGTTTTCCAGGAATTACGTGACGTGTTTGCCACTTGACGGAATGCCCTCGCTAGACATTATGAAATTAGTGTTCACATCATTTTGTAGTCTATAATTTGACTATTTATTACTTTAATAGCGTGTGTTTAAATATGCATAATTTGTTTTTGTTCACGATACGAATCTAACTAATTTAATTTTTGCTAATTTATTCAAATTAAAAATATTTTCAATATCAAAACCGTTCTATTCCAAAGTTATACAAAAAGAAAATGCACACATTATTATTAATTTTTATTTTATTGCTATCTGAATTAAATACATTCCTAGCGATAAAGTCATAAAAATTCGGTTATTTACGAGACACTTAAACGACTGAATTGCTTTTCGAAAATAAATGAACCAAATACCAATACATCAAAGGAGTTATTAGCAACAATGCGCACACATTTGAAATTTGTGGTCGTTTTCCTACTTTCAATAAAATCGCATGTCGTGTAAGTTACTTTTGTGATATCATTTAGATTAAATACGACAGGTTGCCGTCAACGTTAAGTATCTTTTTTTCCACATTCCAGACACCAATTAAATTAAGTACATTTATTTATTACCGTGGATGTTATCAGCAAACACGGCGATAATAATTTTACTTGCTTTCAGAAACTGAACCGAACGAACGGACTGAAATAAATGTCAGAATCGAATAAAAGGGAACTGGTCATGCGATACATGGCCGAACTACATATGGATGCAATGGCACTGGATCGGAACTCCAATGAATTCCTCGCACAAAACGAATTGTTTGAATACCAATTCATTAAATTGTTTTTAAATCTTATTTGCGCTTTAATGAATTTAAACGACTGTATATATATATATATATATATATATATATATATATATATATATATATATATATATATATATATATATATATTCTGGTTAGGATTGTAAATATATTTGCGCTAAAAATGATGATGTATGATTTGGCTTTTACGGAACTAGAAAATGTTGTATTTTCTCTTAAGCTATATATTTACATATTCCTCGAGAGGACTCGGATATTTTTACGATTTCTAGAATCTTGATTTACGTTTCCTATAAGGTACAAACAACAACATGAACTCGAAGCTATTTTATTACCAACATAAGATTTCGTACAAGGCTTATAAACGACTCTAACTTCGTATTGTCAATATTTTATCAAATGTGATCAACTCAAATAAACTTCATGTTTCTATCTCCATTTATTAAATACAAACATATAATAAAAATACAAACAACAAATAAATATCTTGTGTGTGTGTGTGTTATATTCTAAGAGGAAGAATCACAATTTCGTCTATTTCGAATATTTTGAAATACGAAACTTCTGAAACATCCATCATACCATAATTACCAACAGTACAAAACTATGTAATCCTTGGGTTTACGAGAGAATATAGAGCAACTATAAGACAGACAACTTGTACAGTGTTACCATGTTATGTCAACACAGTTAGAAACGAGGCAGGAACACGATGAAACGTGATGCAACGATGAAGATATAGATATGCGACAGTAGTGATGTACCCTAGGGGCTTAAACGTTCTGCCACCGGAACGGTAATGCCAGTCTAAGCTAGGTAAATACCGAGACGTGGTTTACATACTCAGAAATATCGATGATATTAAAGAAATATTTATATATACAAACACTAATTGTAAAATAATTAAAAATTTGCATTAGATACTAGAGTCTGTTTCGTATATTTCGTAGTAGCTGATAAATTAGCGAAATTACCTTGGCGATTGGTTATTTTTTACCAAGTTCCCTAAGTGGTAACATTTGCAGTAAACAGAATTACCATTAGCCATAAACGGAGCAACTCGTAATACTAGGAGTTGGCAGTAACTAATACCTGGTCATTAAATCACTGCAGTACATACCGAGAGAAAATGTTTAGTTATTTGTAAAATGGCTTACAACAGCCTTGTATGTAAAAAATACACTAAATAATATGACGTTCGTATACTTTATTAGGGTTGAATGGATATTGCATTAATAGTTGTTTCTCGTAGTGGGTAGAGACCGCACCTTTTCCAAAACGATATCTTCCATCTCTTCTTTAAAAGCGTTTCTAGCGAAGAGTAAAGTATCTCCGTATTTTTTTTTTATTGTATACTTTTTAATATATGCATTTTTTATTTTGTTGCTCCAAGCCTCTAGGTGATCATTGTTTTTTTAATATCATTGTTTTCAAATACTGGAATTCAACACCTATGGCTGTATTCACTCGATTAACATATTAATTTAGTTGTTGAATGTTAATTTGTTTTTTAATACGATTATCAATTGCTTTAATGTTATTTTTAAATAAGAATAGGAATAGTATAAACACGCTACATTACACTGATTTAGAATTTTAATGATGTTAATTATGTATGGGAAAGTTGGATTTTCACGATTTTATGACCTTATCAGTGACTATTGCAATTGTATAAATTCGAATTAAATGTATCTAGTAACAAATTTATTTGCCTATTTTGGTATAAAATTATCGATTCAGAGAAAAAAAAAACATAAATAATATTTGATGAATGTATTTAATATAAATTTTGTTACATCTTGGCAGATTTAAAAACAGTTTTTATGGTGTGATAGTTTTTGGATGTGCAAGTTTTGTTTTGATGGTGTGTGGCGTTGGTGCAAGTGTTCATAATAGTTTTATGCTCGTGTTTCAGCACCTCTTAGCGCGAAGAACGTGGCGTGCAACAAGGCGACGGTGACGGTAACAATTAGTTGATTGAAATTGCGGGGAAATTCGAATTACGTGACCGGAGTGTGCAAAATTCTGTTAGCGCATCGCATCAACAACAGCAACCGAGCACAGCCACCCGAGATGTTCGGAATTTTATTAGTCGACTAGTAAACAACGCTAATTGGCTCCCGAGTAATTTCGACGGCTTCACGTTCAGGTTAATTTAATGACTATGGATTCGCACTGTTTTCACTTGGTTTCCAATACAAATCTCTCTGTTTATACACGAATATATACGATGTTTTATTGCACTCTTTCAATTATGTTTGAAAGTTTTTCTTTTAATTTATTTGCTCAATGCATATTCAGATTCGACGATTCGAATTCTAATAAAACCACCAAAAAAAACAACAATGTTTTCTTATAATCAATTTGTAAGCCAACTGTGTATATTGCAAGATACATTAAATTCTATATATTATTGAATATGTTTGCTATTTTTGTTTCGATAACACCAACAATTTGTTGGATAACTGCCAGTTTAAACTGACGTTTTAACTCGGAATAAATTCAAAATATCCGCTTAAAAACATGTCTTTGTTGATATTAGCACCAGTGACTAACTACTGAAAATAACCTTGGAACTGCACAATTTTCGCAAGTGCCAAGAAAACAAAAATTATTGTTTAGCTATTTTAGAATTTTTAGCGATTGCTATTTTTAACTAATGAAATTTATAGTCTACCTGTAGAAAGGCATTTCAATGTATTTTATGCGGTTTCTACTTAAATTTCAATCATACACGTATTTCGTAAACTAATAATAATAAAATAGAATTGCATTATTAAATATAAACATCCTTTTATAGTAAAACATTAAAATTTTAATAACTTTCGATTTCCCAATAGTGTAAATTCACTCATAAGAAACGATTGTTCAAAATAGCAATTGGAGCATTTAATTAATCGTAATATTGACTATAGTTTGACCAAGATTTGATCTTAAAGCCAATTGGTAAATAGTTGTCTACAACTGTAACGTAGTAGCATATATAAGCAAGTTAATAAAAATGAAATATGCGCAATAAAATGTGCTGAAATGTAGCGGTGGTAATTTGGCAGACATTTCATTGCAAGTTTTGAGAATCTATTCATTGTACACATATTTTATAATGTAAGCCAATAAGAGAGATGTAAGATCAATATAAAGGATTGACAATTTATTTCGCTTAATAGCCATACTTTAGGCGAAACTGTCGCAAAACAAACACAAACCGCACAGTTAAACTAATCCAGAGAAACCAAGTGCACACTACAATCACGAATCGCGCATCACGCACGGTAACAATAAAATACAAATCCTTATCCGAGGGAACGATGGCAAACATTAGATCTTGTAGTTAGAGAAGAAGCTGGTATAATGTCGCAATACACAGGCTATTACTCACAATAATAGCCGCAAATACAATATACAGAAGGCAACGTTCAAATAAATAAAGCTTATTCCTAAGAATTGCTAGGTATATATTATATATACAGCGTGTCTCCTGAACAAAACTAATAACCAAGTTTAAAAGACATGCGCGAGGGTAGGCTGGTGTGTACTTGCCAGATAACGGCCCATCGAATAAATATCGAAATTAAACAAGACAAGAATTGAAAACATTTTTACTTAAAAGCTACTTCGAAATTATTTACGTTTCCATCCATAGATAAGCGTTATAAATAAATTAACAACAATTTGTATTAATTTAACACCACAATGGATACATCAAACTATTATTGCGATTTTGAACCAGTTTTGTAAAATATTTGCATTTAGAAAACCGTCATAATATATTTTGTTTATTTAAATTAATATATCAAACATTTACAAATGCGTATTTGTGTAGGTAGAAAATTAATTTTATTATTTGCAAAATATTTGCATGTATGATAGCATAAAATATTCCCAGAAAACCCAGGTGTTTTCCATGAAATATATCTAGTGTAAAAAATAGCTTATCGATAGTTAAATATTGGCAGTTAGAAAATATTATTTTCAAATTCGCAATATATTTTTTTTTTTTGTTCAAACACTTCATAATTTTCAAGGACGATATTTTCTACTAGTAGCTCACGCTTATAGAACATACTAGTGTTATAGGTATTTAAAAAAATATATAAGAAGTAAAAACAATAAAAACATTTCACCGAAATCCATAGACGCGAGATAATGGTAAGTGAATTGTATTGAATGAATTGTAAATTCTCATACATCTATGCAATCAGTGATGTATAATAGTTTACTGCATTTTACTGTAAATTATTACTAGAAATTAGTAGCGCGATAAATAAGTATGTAATAAATAATAATGGAAGTGAAATATATCTAAAGTAAGTTTGATTTGTGTTTAATCATCCAAATAAATGATTTGAAAACCGATGAAATAGTGTGAATGAAATTAAAAGTCGAAAAAATATAATAGCACTGTCTAGACCAAAGCATTTTTATATGTTGCCTCTCACAGATACAAACTTCCTTGCACACAACAAGGAATCAAGTTAACTGAGGCGAAAAATTAAAAGCCAGCAAAGTTGTCATAAATTTAACCAAAAACAATACTAGATTTCCACTGTGCTGAAGCGAAAAAAAGTTGGCTTGAAAACCACACAGAACAGAACGTTATCAGCTAGTGTCAACGAACTCATAAGTACAGTGTTACAAGACCAAATATATCGTATGATAACGCAAACATCATAAGCACACCGACGATTCTATGATAGTTTAAGGTCGTTATCTAAATCTCACCTATCTGTATCTGTTAATCTACTTATTAGTACAATATAAGCATAAACGTTCTGATAACTAAAACGTTAAGTTCTTATTGTAATATGATTTTTTAAATAATTGTATGAATCTTCTAAATATTATACGCGCATGTTGAGTTCAAAATCTCTTAAAATATCAACTTAAACAAATATTACCCTATTTACATTTCGGTATACGAAAGCTTAAGTTTCCCCACACATTACCTGCGAGTATAAAATAACATATTACAATTAGCATGTCATTAATTTAAATATTTGCACCGTTACGTTCTAGAATGTAGACGCAGTGTAGCAAGCTAAGTTTGTGAAATGTACCAACATATTTACTTTGTTATTTAACCCTATATACACACACATACCTTTTTAATTTTAATGTAAAACACTGCATTAAAAACTTCACATTTTATTCTATACATGTACTAAATCCTAAGCACTGAATTAATATTATTAGCAGAGAGATGAAATAAAACACGTTTATTTTTTACGCGTTTCTAAATAAATCTAATTTATCATGTTTTTAATAACTTTTAATTAATAAACATCTTATATATTAAATAATGATGGGGCTTATAAAACAGCGACACAATCAAATATGTAATTACTTACGGATTATAATTGCAACCATAAAAATGCAATTATTGTATTTGCAGTTAATTAATCCACATAAAATAATTGTTTGTATTTTTATCGTATACTTCGGCCATTTTATTAGTTATATTGCCGGTGTTAGTAAATCATATATATATACGCGTCAGTGAAATAGCAATTCGTGCAATTTCTCATATTGTCCTTCGCTCGCAACATATCGAAAGCAATACATATATTTCGCTAAATGTTGACGTTAATGCTACATAAATGTCTGCAAACTTCATTAATTGTGTTTTATTTGTTATTGTAAACCGTGCATGACCGATTTCAAAATCAGCTTAATGAGAAAAATGTAAATCATACTTTTGTTAAACATCCAAATATATCAGATGTGAATTCAATATTTGCCTAATCTTATACATTATTTATATACTATTATTAGAATATTTACGTATTTATTTAATCATATGTAAACTTTAATTTTAATACGATAATATTAATGATTTGAACGAAATTAACTGTCAATTTAAGTAAATATTTTTGTTTACTGTACATTAAAATATGAACAGATTACGCTATAAATAATTTGATTCCGTTCAATTGAATATGAATTGAATGTAGCTCCGAAATGCATGAAATCGAAATAAAAATGCAAACATTGTTTTTCTGAGAATATATTTCTATTTTAATATTCTTAAATACACAAAAATAAATATAGTTATCTTTTATAACTCTATGCATAGTGTGACCTTGTTGATGTTTACCATTGTTATCAGCGTTGGTGTTATCACCGGTCGTTTAAGGAACAAACCCACAGCATTCACGGCGCAAACAATGATCACATTGTACAACTTTGAATGAAATAAAACTTGCCAACTACTTTACGCCGTCGTGATATTAACAATTTTGTTAAACAAACGTCTTGTGCTATCACAACACACATGCGAGCACAATAATAAACGTGCAAATAAAAACACTCGGCAAATAATCGTAAAATATTGCCGGTTTTTCCAATTAACACTTTGAAAATATTCAGTTTACTTATTATACAATATACTACTATCTGTTTATCACAAATATTTTTAAAAAAAGTCTAAATGAAGATAATACTACAATAATAATCAAAAAAAAAATAATGCATAAAATAATTCCATCGTAAACAATAATTATAAAATGAGCGAAGCACTAAAGTTGACAAAACAGTTTCCATGATTTACAACCATGGCTACAGAAACGTGACAATAATTTTGTTTACCACATAGCAGTTTGAAGAGATCACCCATATATACACACACACACACACATGCATCAGCAAATAAAATTATATAACCTGACCTGTACCTCTTAGTTTCGCTGTATGTGTGTGTGTGCAATGTGCATGTTGTTTCACATTATCTACAAGCCATGTGACTCAGTAAACAAACTGTTATTTCTGTGTCGTAAAGGAGTGTCGAGATATTTGTGATAAAAATAGCAAAAGTTATGTATATGCAATCCGCTGCTACAAGTAAACACCTAATCTTCACTATTTCAGATAAATAATTATTTCATATTTGAGAGCCACTTCAAATTGTTTTTCCAACACTTTCAACGTTAAAAGTATTCTTATCTCATAAACAATACACAAAAAAAAAAATTTGGGATTTTTCCCTATTTTATCAATCATTTTATTAAATTATTTCAAGTTTGCGAAGCAAAAATCAAAATAATTACGATTGTACAAAAAATTGTATTGTTATGTATAGAATAGATGAGTCACGCGTGCTGACCATGGTTCTTAATTGAAAATAACAATCTAAATGAATTTAAATATAACAATTAAAATGTCATGGGTAAAATAGTCAAATGTAAGAATTTCCCACTTGTAATTCTTACTTTGTGGTCAACAAGCCGGAAATAGAACATAACTGACCATATACTATGATCGGAACGAGGACAACACATTTTTGGCAGAGTTAAACGCGGCAATCGTAAGATGCAACAATCTTAAAACTGACCAACGCAACGCATAGAAACTTAATATATATATAAAAACGTTTGTTAACCATTTACGACCGAATCATTATTACTTTCGGAGGAAATGTTCTATTGTATTTTCTCCCGACAATATATCTGCGCCAGGTAAGTAAAATTGCGGACAGCCATATTCAAGGCATGTTGTGTTTTTTTTTTAATGTACTATTGTTTTCAGTTTATGGTTACGGTTTCAGTTGTAAGTTTTGTTCAAAATCACATAGATGCGTCATCCGGTCATAAACTTTAAGTCAATGATAAAAACATCAAACACAACAAAAAAGTCGTTAGAAAGAACAATTAAAATTGTAAACATCACTAGATAATTATGTCTATAAATATTTGAAAACGCGTTATTATTTCAGTAAACAAACTATTTTGAAATATACTAGCGAAAAGGTGTACATTTTTTATAAAAAATGTAAAATCGTTAATAAATGCGATTATGAAAATATTGTGTAGTAAATTTACGAGTAAATAATTTTTTTTTTTTAAAGTATATGGTCATAAAGTTGTTGTTGCATTATTTTAGTTGTGTGGGTTTTAGTTGTATGTAAGTATAATAGCACAGCGAGTTTAAATAATGTGCAGGCGCAGAGATTGCGGGGGGGGGAAGGTGCGGGAATTGTACGAGAAAAACAAAAACGGTTGCGTGACAATTCGTTAAAACAATATGAGATATACTACGCAACATTGACGCCGTGAGGTCGCCATACAAAGTGGATTATGTTTATACTTAGTGCACACATGTTTATTTAAATTATTCGAATGAATATCGTAAAAGTTTGAATTAATATTAAAAGCTTACAACAAAAAAATTGTTTTGGAACTTTGGGATCATTCGATTTCGTAGTAGTCAACCAATCAGTTACATTGTATACTACTTTCGCAAAACAAATCATATAAACAAGTAACCTTTATAAACAAATAACAAAGTTTTTTTGAAAAATGCCTTGTAAACACATTATATATTTATTTACAAAATATTAAATGTAATTTATTGCGCATAACCCAATATATAAAATCATTGATTCCGTAAACATAACGAGCTATTGTTCACCGGGCATATTTACATATGTAATCACGGATCAGCTATAAATATAATAGTTTTTTGCGGTGCGGTTTTTATCTATTTATATATACAAACACATATAAGTAGTTTGTTTTGTAAATTACATTTGTTAAATATTATATTTAATCAACACTCAATTGAAACAATATTTTTCGACGATTTTGGAATATGAAATAAATTTCGAAACGTTATTTTGATTAAAAATAAACATGGCGTATTTTGATATATAATAGATGATTTAAAATTCTTACCGCAAACATCCTCGGCGAAAACTCAAGCTGCAAAAGAATCTGCAGCCCAATTTGTGTTCGAATTCGCATCACATTCTTACGCGTTATAAAAACGGCGCTATAAAACCAAGGTGACCCTTCTAGGCATTTAAATCACGTATCAGTAAAAATCAACCGCTCATAAACGGAATTTGTCACCGGTGCTAAATACGTAAAATTAATCTAATCTTTATGATTAATTAATGCAATATAAATAATTTCATATTTAGTGCCTTTAAATTGGGACGAAATTTTCGAAATATGTACGAATTTAATTTTAGATTTTAAATGTGCTATCGTCGATTAACTTCGTTGACCTTGACTTGGAAATAGAAATAAATAGTAATTTATATGCGAGTTTCAAGCAAACAAGACAACTTTTTATTTGCATTTAAAATGGTGATATATAAATAAAAATAAACATATGATTGGTTTTTATAAAAATAACAAAACGTAAAAACAATTATGAATTGTTGATATTTAATAGAATTGGGCGCATCAGTTAAAAATTGCGCATTTTCTAGCGTAACAATAGAAGACTTATTTGTCGTAGTGTCTTATTTCGGAATTGCAACGAGCACACGTTGAAGGAATCTACGTATTGCTGTCCTTGGTTGACCACAACGGTAACATAAATCGTATACGCTGACGCGACACTAGCAACACGAACCCTTCGAAATGTTGACTTCTTATCGGCGACGAGCGACTACACCCTACTGTGCAACCCGCACACATATCACCCTTTCACAGATAACCGAGTTGTTTAACGTTCATATATAATGGATTCGATTTAGAACCAAAGTGCGGTGCTGTATAAACAATCTTCACACCAGTTTGCTAGAAATCTATTTGCTCCTTAACTCCGCTGAGATTCATGTGTATTTTGGCAACTAAGACGAGCTGAATAAGGATATCCTAATTCAATACAACCGCAATTTGTTGGCCATGCATACATATTTGAACACAAAGCAATAACATGAAATGTTTATTTTTGTGTAAAATTTTTATTTAAAATTACATTAATAAAAAAATTTTTATTAGTGATTTTGCATGTTCTATAGGAAGCTCTAGTAGACACTTGAATAATATGACGCGTAATGCAATCAGGCATAACAACATTTTTGGCAACGATCTAAAATACGTAAACATATTGATAAGTGGGCGATGGAATTATCTCACGTTTTCTATAAAGTTTTGAGGAAAGTTGAGAGACGCGCTCACGAATAATGAACTGGGAAAGTATGGAACAAGTAAATTTCAAGATTTCAAACAATTCCGTTTGTTCGGGAAGATATAGAAGTTAACCTCTTATTATTAACATGGTAAAGTCGAGCATTAAGTTTTACTTATAGACGACTAATTAAAGTGGTTTTTGCAAATATTTCACATTGAGGATCGAATTGTGAATTAAATAATAATTTAAAGCGTATAAATTATTATGTTTTAGCTGTGTTATGGTTAATTATCCGGAAAAACAAACCACAAATAGATTATAAAATTTCTGAACTAATTATATTTTGTTATCTATCAGAAGTGATATCAAAGAGATTTTTTTTATTCTTTACTATATTTATCGACGAGATATGAATTTATTATAAAATCTATGTTTTTTCGATCTTTTGATTCGTAAATAATTATGGTGTTTTTATTATATATAAAATGATATGAAACGGTTGGGAGAAATATATAAGGACGTATGAATGGTTGTTTGGGGACGCGTACGTTCGTAGTTCTGTGCGAAAAGCGTGAATCGATAAACGCATTTATCAACGTCCGACACAACAATCCCCGAAGTTCTACATTCGCACCTTGACCTAGCCATTCGCGAAACGGCGAGGCAAAGGATCTCAGAACGAGAATTGATCGCTTACACACCGCTTATACCAACCAACAATGTGCTCGTTTCAAGGACATTTATCACAAATATATATATATATATGTATATAGGTATACTAACGTAAGAGGTGTAAACGATTTAGGTAAAATGAAATAAAACACTTACCGAATTCGATCAGAGAATTCGAATTTGGATTTTTTCTTAGTGCCGCTATGAACTGGTGAAATACTCGGTTCGCTGGATGCAGACACAGGCGGAGATGAAGAGCCCGTGCTCGACGATAAACTCCCGGTGCGACCTCGCAATTCCGACCCAATGAGCTGCATATCGGCGCTTCTCAATTGATTATTGCAATTTGGGTGATATGTAGGGTGTGCAGAAATCGCCAGAGTCGGTCTGGTGTTCTTGTTGCGGCGTTTCTTCTTCTTGCCATTGTCAATCTCTTCGATGCGGCCAACAATGCTGCTTGTCGGTGGCGGTGGCATCCAGTCTAAATCTTTCTTAAGATGACCGCGACCGCATTTGCAGCCGCACGATTTGAACGCGAGATCGTACCCTTTCTTGGTCCACAGATTCTGGTGTCGTTGCCGTTCCGACCAGGAGCGAGCTCGTCCGCAGGACTTTAGGTACGTGAGGACGCTCTGTTCCCAGGCCTCGAAGCACTCCCGGTGCATGTATCTGCCGGCGGTGCAGTGTTCGTTGTTGCAGGTCACCCGGACCGTATCCCGCAGATCGTCCAAACTGATGAGTGCGTAATCGTTGTTGTTCGGATTACCGCCGAGGCTATTTGCCCGCATACAATCGCCGGTGGGCACGCAGCATCGCGTCACGTTAGGGTCGGCGGCGCCGACGTCCATGCCCTCCGAATCGATACCGAGTAGACCTTGAACTTCACCGCCGAGAACGTGGCCGTGACCGTGGTGGTGCCGGCGCGGGGCCATGGCGATGGCGCTCCCACGCACTCTGCCTTCCGTTTTGTCGACGATGTCGGTGCACCGATCACAACCAAAATTACTACAACGTCTCTGTGTAGCCACGGTGACGCGAGGGATTTTTTCGCCGCGTTTCCGCGAAACTAAGTACGCGCACCTTTTCTTAGGCTACTATTTATTATATAATTAGGTAATTGAATACAAACACACGGACAGAGCGATATCACGGGCGCGCGCACGCACACACACACTTTTTAACAAGTTTGTCACAAGTATGCAAGCATTTATTTTTTGTTTTGGGTAAGTGTAAAAATATAACAGTAAGAGCACGTGGGGCGGGTGATTCGATGCAATTCTGAGAGTTATAGTTACATTATTAGAATTGAATTGGAAAAACGACGTGCGATCTTTATTTCGTTGCAAACGTACCCGAGCACTTTTGGTGCAGCGACTGACAACAACTAAGCCGTAAGCCGGTACGACGACAACGATGAGGACGTTTAGCTGAAGTGTGTTGTTGCTCTCCGTTTGACCTTGCGACGTGATAGGAGGTTCTGTTTGTGTGATGCGCGCAGCACTAGTCGTCTTGGAGCTGGACGTTTCATAAGCCTTCTGAACTGCACAGCCGAACTCGCACACGACGACTCACGGCACGCACTCTCTAGCAACGGACCGATGTTCTACCCGCCGATCCCCGCGACGTCCCGGTGCATTCACTGGGGAAAGTGAACCCGGAGAGGGGATTGGACGAAAGCGAAAGGTAGGGGCGCAAGAGAGTGGGGGTGTTCCATGCGCTTTTCGCTTTTCACTTTCAGTTTCCTTTCAGCGGACATAAAACGCATGCGCGAATTTCACTCTCGTTCATATTCACACATGCACATTATATGTACTATACATATGCATGTTTGTAATATACACATGCACGCACGTATACTCACATAAAACTATACGAAATGCACAAAATGACTTCTCGTCCACCAACCAAAATATGCTTATATGTATATCATTAAATTTGCAGAGCATGATTTCAGCATTTGCGAACGCAACGAGCTTGCCAACTTTCAGCGCGTTTATATTCTAAACGACCTCGCAGTTGTATCAATTTATAATCGACATACACTTTCAATATTTTTATTCATATCAATAACATATTCTACCAACATTTGAACATATATGTATTTTTTTATTGTTTCAACAATGTGCGATGCAACACATAGCTGTAACATTCCATTTTGATGAGATCCACAACAATGAATAAAAATCCTCGCGAATACAGCGTATGCCGTTCTCATTGTCTCAGCTATTTATTGACCTAACGTGTATCAGCTTTGTCTTAAAGGCGCGCATCTAATTGTCGTAAATATGGTCTCGTGTTTTACAACAATGCCACATTGTTTCGGTTTTTGTTGCTTATAATTCTAAATTAAGACTAGGTGACATTATCTATATGCCTCGCATCTCTCCTTAATTACTACAGGCAGCACTGCACAAAATAAGAGGCAATTGCTGCGAGATCGGCAGACCTATTACAATTCATGCTGTTACAACAATAACGCAACGCTCTGTCACATTCACACAATCAAATTTCTTTATTCACGATAATAAACAATCTCATTATTAAACATAATACACATATTTATCTCTTTATTACTTTTAATATCTGCTAATTTGTAATGTGAAAAATCCTTCTCTAATAAAAAATTGAATTAGTAATTTATAGTATTCTTTTCCTATACTACCAACTAGGGTATAAAACAAAATATAGAATGCTTTTATTAAATCATAAAATTTGAGATATCTGACTAATTAAAACTACTACAGTTAAAATTTTATAGGTCCAATGTTTGCTGCAGGCTGTTTTCTTTGTCAATAACAATTGAATAAAATATAGATTTGATGTAAAGCTTATTCATATAAAAAATATTGTTTAAAGCCGAACACAATTGGTCTTTCTGACCGCTGCAGACTGGTTAAGAAGCTACCTGTCCACTCTAATTAATAGGATTATTAACCACTATGCCCTCATAGGCTGGTCCTTCCTAAAAGGATCAAAGTAACCTACTGGTCTTCACAAAACCTCTAATCCAAAACCCAATAAGATTGAGTAATGACGTAAATGCAATAAAATCCCTGAATTTTGTTCAAAACTTAAGAGTAACCATAAATATATCTTTTTTAAAACCCAACATTTTTTGTCGAATAGGTCAGTTATAAATTTGCAATGTATAAATATATATTTGAAAAAACCGTTAAAAATGTAGTATTATTACACACCAATATATTTTTATTACTTTACACACAGGCTTTTACATTCTGAGAAGTAATTTATAGGTCATAAATTATAAGTTAAAATAACAATGGGAATAACTGCAGTTTGAAATTCAAAAATAATGTACATAGATATACAAAATATTTTTTTAATAGTGTTCCGTTTTTTCACTCATATTGTCCCTCATAATCATAAATTACTTATACATGATGACTACCATACTATTAGACTAAGTATAGATAATGACAAGCCGTTTAAAGTTATGACTCTCTTTGCGGTATAAACTATAACTAACCCTAGCAATTAGACTAACAATTTAGTTGTTCAATTTAAAAGTGTGGGTTTTTATTTAAAAATTATTGTATAATTGCACAAAGAATTCGTTTTATATTACTGCCAAGCTTGTATGATTTATCACACAATGTGTCATTGTAAACATGTAATTTCGGTAGGAAAAAAAAATCCTAGATTACCATTGTTAAATTTTAATCTTTACGTTTACTTTCGTATAAAAACCACCATTTTCTGGCAACAAAGACACTTCTCAACAAATAATCAAACTAGACCAGCTGTCGTTCAAACATTTGATTGTAACAACAAATAATCTCAGTTAAATATCTTGGTATACACTGATAACCTCCCCATAGCAACGAGAAACAATCTATTCCACATTATTTTCGTCACTTTCGTTACTTGTTACAAGAAGTTTCGTATTCATAGAGAAAATAAACTTTTACAAAAGTAATACTAAATTTTCACCCTCTTTTAATTCATATACAACTACATAAGATTATCATTTTTATTAAGTTTAGTTTTGGTTTAAAATTAAATTTTTTGACTATAAATATGGTAGTTAGAAACTTAGTAAACTGATTATGTATAAATTTGTATAAAACTTATATTATAAGGATAATTGTATGATTGGTTTGAAAAATAAAATGGAATCTGGTATAAGTATCAGAACAAAAACATAAACATTTTCGTGAACACACGCATTCTAAAACAGGAATGTATTCATAAAACGAAGAAGTAAAAAAGTGTAGGAAAAAAAAAACAAACGAGGAAAAAGAGTTCGATGCGTAAAAGTAAGACAACTGCTCGTAGCGGCTTGGGTGCAAAAGAGACGCGCATATAGGGGGCTCCAACAACTAGCGGTACTCTCTTGGTTGGGTTGTGAAGAGAACGTGACAAACGTACATAGCAGTGGGCCAGTAGTGTGTGGCCTTGAATTACCAGGAAAAAATATTACTAACCTACTGGAACCACCTGAACCGCACTGGCTGCTGGTATCTAATTAATAGTAACCACCACGAACAACCAAGACCAGTATTTCGTTGTCGATAATATAATATTTGTGTGTTTTTTGTTAAGCACATTTAAACAGCTGCATGTTGTATATTTAAATATTTCAAATATGGCGGACTGTGTTTACAATTCTCTTCTGAAGACGGAGCCAAACGGAGTCTATACCAGTGACCACTAAAATAGGGCTACCATACCAGATTTTTTTTTTAAATGTTCTTTATTCAGTAACAGTTCGTATTTATATCACTATAGAAATCATTAAAAATATACACTATAAACTAGTTTTATTTTATTTTAAAATATTTATCAAATAAACATTTATATTAAATTTTTCTGACACTCCATTTTTAGGAATAGTATGTATTATAATATATTATGAATAAAGCGTGCCTTAACAAGCTTTAAAACATGAAACAAGAACTTCATTTTTAAAGAATATAAACAATATTCAAGGAGTTTTGTTATCGTCATTAATATGCAATTATATTTATTATTTTCGCATAATGTTTTTGTTGTTTTACTTATAAGATTATAAGATTTATTTCATGTAATAATCAATAAACTAATAATGATATCACAAAACATAAAATAATTTAAATTATTACTTTTTTAATGCAAAAAATATTCATTAACAAAACCATATATTTAAATATTATTCATGATTAAATTATAAAAAAAAAAGTTTACAATACCTGATACGTTATGCAATACAAACCACTTTATTTTTATTTCTTATACGTGAACGATTTATGGAACAAACCAAAAAAGGTGCAGTTTCGCTCAATACGAATTTTAAGATGAACCGGTTCTAAAAATGATTAAACTCTTTTGGTTTTTTTTTGTTTTCGTTTAATAATTATAATCAATTTATCTTGAATGCTTCATGTGTGAAATATTAAAAATAACAACTTTTTAATTAAATTTTTCATATCTAAAATATTTCATTCAACAATAACTATAATAACTATCTAGTCTCTTCGAAAACATGGAAAAATGGTAAGAGTTATGAAAAATATATATTTGAATCACTAAAACAATATTATTGCGCATAATAATTTTCTTTTATTTATTTTAACAATTTTTCAACTTTTTATATACTTAAATACCTTAGATAAGATATGAAATACCAAGAACACTAAACATACTTGTTTATAAACAAAAAAATTTTGTTAAGAAATATATTTCGCATTTTATGCGCACATCACCCATTAAAATACTTTATATTTCAATTTTGAGACTTCAAATTAATATATTAACATTTAAATTCCCATCATAAAAATTCAGAAATGTAGAGTACGAGAAAAAATAAATATCTTATTTTATAAATATACTTGACCAATCCAATGCTGTTCATGTAGTTTTATATTAATAGCACCAAACTGGTTTGAAATTAAACGAAGAGATACGATAAAGGTTGAATGCATGACCGGATTAAGGGGGTTATCTTAAAAATTACGCATACATATTTTGTTAATAATTTATAAAGATACAAAAAAACCTACCGCCGACCCTGGATGATACTATAGTATTACACACACCTGTCGAACAGTTTAAAAATTACTGCCCCTATCTGCGCAATTCCATAACACAAAACGACAAAAAAATATATTCAGGGTCACTTTAAATCATCCGGTAAATAATACCAGCTGATACTGGCAATCCTCGTTATAACATTACGGTATCTGTGGTTCTAAATATAGTTTTTTTTTATTATTATTGGTCAACCATTGAAGTGCAGCTGGTTCCAAAAATTATTTTGGTCAAGACCACAATATATGGTCACCTGTTCCATCTAAATTTTCGGCTATATTTAATGATTTAGAAATAAAAAGTAGACTATTTCAGCGAATTTTAATATATAAATATTGTTGCTCTTATCAAAATTTGGTTACTAATCATTATAGTATAGTAATTGTTTTCAGTGTAGTTAAAATAAACAATAATTTATTAGCATGTTTAGAATATTTTTTTATTCGGACTATGTTTTTTAGCAGTCATGTCGAAATTTCTCGGATAATTAGGTAACGAAATGATTTTTTGGTATTTTTTAATGACTGTAATTTAGCCTATCATATCTTAAATCGATTCGATTTAATTTAAGACAAATCATAGCAATTATATTTTGTTAAAATGTGTTAGTAAGCAAATTTAATGAATTATAGATGCTATCAACTATATAAAAGGTGCTCTCAAAAAGAGAAATTCGATATCAACTGTTCCTATAAGAATGTAACTTAATTCGTCGTTTAATTGAAAGGAAAATTTAAACTGATCAATATCATTTAGAATAAAATAATTAATTGACTAATTATAATATTTTAAAAATGATTGCGACGATATTTTATTCGGATGTAAATAATGAAATTGAATCTTATAGCGTTGATAATTGAAACTATGAAAACTATAATAAAAGCAAAAATAAAACTATTATTTTTATTACTTCATAGCATATTAAAATCTAATTCAAAACCAAAACAATTATACTTTAGAACCAATTTTAATTGAATTAATCATATGCTAGCCATAATAACAACAACAACAAACAATAGAGTGCGATGTTGAAAACGGTCGATAAATGAATATGAATGTTTAGCGGTCATGGCGGCTGATTGTGATGTTGTTGTATGCCAAATTCAACAACACTCAAATTGGTTAATCACATAACCTTGGTGTGTTGCTGGTAACACTATGTTAAAAAATTATGTTACGAATTGGAGCATTGACCTGGCATCACAAGACTTCTAGTTATCAGTTATGAAACTGCCTACGTTCTTTTTATATTTCTAAAGATAATGGACCACATATGTTTGCATTATTTTCTGTCGATACTCTTTGCACATATTTTAAATAAATGTTTTGGTTTAAACATATAAGCAGTGTTATTTTTAATTATATCGTGTATTTAATTACACTTAAAATCTTAAACATGTCTATGTATAATTTTGCATTAATGGTCATGCACAATTACTGCGTATTTATTATACACTTTTTCTTCTCGGAATTATAAATTTTTTAAACTGATATAATTTTCAATTTTATAAAACCAAAATATAATCCTTTTACGATGTTTTAGTAGCTTAATTTAAATAATATATTCGTATAACTGTGTAATGAGTGCAAGTGTATTCGGTTTATAATATTTCTCACATTACTAACTACATAGTACAATGTTATTATTATACGAAAATTAAAATTATATTTGCTTTGCTCTAATAATTTTATGTTATAATTAACGAGGTAGAACTGACAGTCTTCTTCTTTAGGCGAAATTTATAGTACAGGACAGATGTTTGTTATTGTATTTTTGCGTAACCGAATATTTTGACCCGTTTTTTATAACGTCTACGCTACTGAATGACTAAATAAATTATTAGAAACACAAATCCGAAAAGGAATTAAAATATCCGATAATTGACATTACAGTTACACATTCGTTTTAAATATTGACAACAAGACCAGACATTTTTTTTATTTCGCACAAAAAAAAAATCCGTATATATAATTCAATAAAAAAAAGTACAATTATGGTTCTTTCAGAATTAAAAATGTACCATTAATTGAGAGCATTGGTATAGGCAATGCTTGTTTATATGTATGACGTTGCATGTTCTCTCTTATGGTTTGACATATCAAAACGTAAGATGTGTCAAGTATGAATAATATCAAAACAATACTGTAAAAATTTAAAACCATCACGTACCCGTTGCTATTGTTTGTCAAGTTGCAAGGTGTGGTACATATACAACAGACAGATCCGTACATCCAATCCAACATAGATGGATAGATGTGACCTAAATCCTAATGAACCTGATGACCTTCGGAGCCCCTATCCTTATAATACGCTTTAAGAATTATTAAAATACTTCACTGCATAATATGCATTTAAATATGGACATTTGTTTGACAAAAAACTAAATTAGAATTCAACATGTGCTATATTTATTTATTAATTTTATTTGTCTGCAAATTTGTCCTCTACCATGTGTTATACCCATGGTAAATATTATTTTTATCTCACGTCTCATAAGTTTATTTGTTGAAGCGAACTTTTTTTTCACTGTTCAAGTACGATAAGTGTTTATTTCAAATGTTAAATTTTGGAAAGGAAGGTTGGTGTTTAAAATTTGGTTAAAAGTGTAATTTTTCAATATGTAAAATCATTAATATGAATGTCTTCGCCAAATTATAAATATGATGTCATGCTTGTAATTTGAAGACCATGTTTAAATTAAACCTAATTACACACCAATAAAAAACTCTACAATCAAAATTACTAATTCTGTAGAATATTTCAATTCTGTAGAGAATTACAATTTTAAATAAAGTATTGTGTATGAAATGAAACTTTTTTTTTTAAATCAACCGGAAATTCAATAAATCTTACCGTCTATTATATCCTGACAAATAAACTTGATATCGAAAGCTACCAATTATAATTCTTTCCAGAAGTTATAATTATGTTATATTCAATCCATTATTTGTTGTTTAATAAACAAAATAATTACATTAACTTTATCAAGAATTTTACACTTTCACAACGAGAATTAATTTAAAAAAAAAAACGTAATAATAAATAAATCACAAACAAGGCTAATATATTTCGCGCAAATCCCTTCGGAATATATTGTGAAATTTACCATGACATTCTTAAAAATTCAATTAGAACAAAAAATGTATTCAAATAAATTATTCGATCTAACCTTCATGTTCAAAATTTGCCGATTGAGAAATCGGAAAAGATTTGCATTAATTTAATTAACTGGTTTCACTATTTATAAAATTTACTTCTATTTCAAGTAAGAATTACAAAATTATAACAAAAATCTTTGTAACAGCGCCTAAGATATATAAAAACAGTTCCCAATCAAAGAAATTCCTACAAGTTTTCGTTAGACATTAATATCTACTATCAAATTACACTAATGGCTGTGAGAGAACCCGACAGTAAATTAATCAAAGCGAACGGTTCGATCAAACAAATATTGTATAAATACCAATAATGTATGTTAGTGTCTTTCTAGTGACGTACCTACGATTTAAAAATAATTTGTGCTTATAAGCGACAAAAGAAAAAAAAACATTATTCCTAAGCAACTCGTTTACAAACACCAATGAACATTTAAGTTCATACCTGTGACGTCATTTGATCAAGAGGAACGAATGAATGCGCTCATTGCAATTCGCTTGTTTTTCAATGGGTATTACGTGAGAAGGGTACCGTAGGTATATCCGGATAAATAAGAGAAAGAAACGGCAAGAGGAAGCGAGAGAACTGTCTGCTTCTGGAACACTTAGGCGAGCTTATTTGCTTCGACAATTTAATTCATAAACGACAGTAAAAGATCGAGAGCCCAAGATCCCCGCGTGTTCCAGTTGAGCAACGAACTCCCTTTCCCCATTTAACCTACCTACTGCTGCAGTAAATCGCTCAACAAGAAATGCGCCTTGTAAAAAATTATACGAGCATAAGCGCAAGACAGGTCAACCGAGGATAAGACGAGTAATCGGGCCGTATTACGAGAATTTTTAATATGAGAAATATCACATGGAAATAAATACCAAGTGCTAAATTTCGAATGACTGCTCACAATATTATAAAATTTTTGTATTTTACGAATTTTTTTTAATTTGTAAGCACTACACTCATAGATAGGCAAAATTTGAATGTAGTTTTTTTAATTCAGTTTTGAAATAAAATAATTGATTTAGATTAAATTGCTATATATTTATTCAATTTAATATGATTAAATTTCATATTTCAATTATATGTACGTTATATTGAAAGTCGAACAAATTAAATTATATTTTAATGTGTAATTTTACATCAAAGGAATAAATATAAAATGTTTGATGCAAAACGAACGCTGTTGTTGGCAATTGATTTATTCACAAAAACACAAACAGTATGATAGGTTTTATTTTCATAATAAATCAGGCCAGATCTAGTAGCATAAGAAAACAATTGAAATTCAATAGTGATTTATAGGGAAATGTTTATTTAACAACATATCTCTGAATTTGTATATCGTAGGTCGAATTATATTGATGGCTCAATCTGGAAACGCTAAAAATATGAAAAATATAAAATGAAGTTTCATTCAAATTCGTTCACACACAAACGCTATTGAAATATTGCCGGGGATATGGCAGAACCATAAAATACACTATCTCTATTTATTTTGCATGTTTGAGCGCTCAGTCGAATACAAATTGTTATTTGTCATGTCACATCTCGAGAGTCTCATCATATAAGTAGAGAATTTTTCCTATACGTATATATCGTTTTTCGTTTGTGTGACATGCATTCGCAGCCTGAACGAACGTAATAATATCGTAACGATATATGAATGTGATATGAAGTTATTTAGATGATGTCTGAGAGAAATATGATATGTTCTTAGGTTGACAGATTGATTTCACGAGACAAGTCACTTTTTGAATCAGTGTATGATTATTGAAGTTGCAGACTGATATTGCCATTAGTAGGCGCACTCAAATGATTGGTCGTCTGTCTGTAAAATTCTCAGAAACATGTTTTTTTTAAGAAATTCGTTTCACTTCTTTGATTATCAAATGATTTTATCGCTCGTTTGTGGCGCTTTCTACTTCGAATTCAATCAATTTTAATTTGGTATACATATACTAAAATATTCACAATGTGCTCTTGGGAACTTACATTCATAAGATCTTCTGAAGATTCAGGAATCAGATGAGTCGACCGTGATTTTTGAAATTTATCTCTATAAATATATTCGTCACTTTTAATCAGAAATCAATTATTGTTTAAATTTTTGATACATACAAAGCGCATGCAGTATATTATTTTTCGAAAAGACTTACATAAGTATCTTATCCAAATGTATATCCAGAGATTTTCTGGGAACATAATAGCTACTACCGAAATGGAAAATAAAATGGAACAAATACACTGCTATTCATAAGCTGGTAAGCTTAAGTCTGAATCCTTCGTTTCTGTACTTTTCGAGTCGCATTCTCCTAACTTACCTAACACAGTCACATATGCTAAGCACATACTACACTCCCTCACATACACAAAAACGTTTTTATAAGTAGATGAACCATCCACCTCTGATCCTTTAATACACATACTTGTTTTATTTTAAACTCAAATCTCCAGCTACTCAAACCAAACCTTATATCAACCATACATGTACAAATGTACGAATATATTTGTGCAACTATATTAGGGAATACGCATAGTAATGCGCCCTATTATTATATATTGTATTTCCGAACGTAAATGAACATACGCGTTCAATAAAAAAGGACATTTACCCTTTTGAATGTTGAATCGAACACAGGCACTGTTTGTACGAATACGTTTTGGAAATGTATAAACATATATAAAATATGATGTGATATTTCATAATAAAATAGCAACCAAATAAATATTTGTGATTTTAATATAAAAATAGAGTTTGACAAACGAAGTTGCTTTGGAAATCAACTAGAGATATAGTGACGGAAGTTGAATAAGGGTTGGCTCCCCTATTTGGTTGTTTTTTCCCCTTTTTTCCTTGTCTTATTCGCTCCTTCATTCTTTCTTCTTATGCGCGCTAATTCAGTCATTTCCTATGGCAGATGGAGGAAGTCTTTTGTATGAATTCTTCGTGATTTGACACTGTTGTTGTAGTTATTATTATAAGAACCGCCTATAAGCCCAGTGTTTACTGTTTCATTTTGGTGTGCTTTATGCTTTTTTTTTTCGTTTTGTTCACGTGAAAGACTGGACAAATCAGATAATGAAGTGTGCAAACAATAAAACAATAGTTCAAAATATACACATTTCTAGATTATTTTTCTCTGGTAAAAGCATTTCAAATTTCTAGTATTATCAAGGAACACAAATCATTTTTGGTATCATTTAACGATGCTGACCAAACTGATTCATAAGAAATAATTTTAATGATACCAAAATTATAATACGTGCGTATTGAATGGAAAAAATTAAAGTGACATTAAAAATCAATAAAGTACAAAAATCCAGATATAAGGCCACGTGTTTCAATTATGATAAATTATGAACATAAAATTCAGTTAAAACGATCTCGAAATTCCTTATAAAGTAAACATCTGTCACCAGCAGTAAAAATCGCTCGTTACTAGTTTTTAATTGAATTAATTGTGATATAATAAAGACGTCAAACCAATCATGCTAAACAACATATGTGCGTAGGTACAATAAACACGTTTGATGCAATTGTTTTGTTGATGATTTTAGAATTCGTAAATACTTGCCTGTGGGGTTGCCAAAAGGTATTCATTCATCACCGACTATAATTGGCATACGGAATTATAGGGTACACTGCTAAAATTTGCATGGAATTTTAGCGATTTTTAACACTCAACCCACTTTTAATTGTCATTGCATCCATTATCTATATTTTTCTAATACATTTGTTATTGTTTTAAAATTAATGAATACACCTGTAATTATTTAGATATTATTTAGTGCCGCTAATTATGTTATATTAAAAATTAAGTTTGTCAATCTCGTGAGAAATAACACGTTTGAAATTTTGTAAAATCATCAATTCGTATTCATTATTTTTTAGTGGGTAGATTTTAATTATAGAAAAATAAAACAAAAACAAAAATAAGAACGAGTACATTCATAAGCACGCACGCGTCCAAAACAAAACGCAATGAGTATGCAATAGAGCATATTTCCCATCTGCCATTTTGGCCCACACGTAATCCAACTTCCGGTCGTGCTAAAAGTTGAGTAAAAAAAAACGACAGGAACATAATGAAATTTACGACTACTATTTATAAAAAGGTTCCTAAATGCAAGCGGCACTAAATCTACTCAACTTCATTTTGACAATTTGGGGTTCCAACAGTCACGTGATTTCAAAGTGCGTCATTATCTTGATAGAGTACAGTCCATGCAGTTATTCAATATACAAAATTATATTGCTATGAATAGCAGTAAAACAAAAAAATTTCAATCGGAAATAATAGGGTATACAACTTATTTTAAACAGTGTAATACTGAAACAAATGCATCTATGAATGCCATCATTCTATATATATTTTAGTATTATGGTCATTTTAAAAAAACAAAGTCTTCAAAAGCAAATAAATTATTTATATTAATAACAAATAACAATGAGTAATCATCTGGTCATCTAAATATAGAACGGATGAATGGGTTGATTGCGAATAAAAATACGTTGATTTTCCGCCGAATTACTTTCCATTTCATAGAAATAGACTAATCATTTCTTCTAATTTGCTACATGGCAAAAAAAAATTGAATACCGTTTCAGCGTAAGTTTTTTTACGGTTGTGTGATTCGTTCCTTAGCGGCGCCTCTATCTCAAGGTCAAGGTTATGCCATTTATAAAATTAGAACATCTACATGGGATCTTAAAATAAAATTATGGGTGTTATGACTTTCATATTATAAATTATATGCTAGTTTTTTAAAAGCTTACGTAAACAATCAGATTGAAAGGCGATTATTTCTTATTTCGAGATTTAATTAATTTTGGTATTTATTCTAAGAATTTTTTCAGTTACAAAATTCGTACAATCAAAATTGTCGCACATAAAATCAACTATGAATATTTCAATGTCACCTTTAAAGTATACCATATTGTGCTAGATTAATTTGTAATTTATAAACAGAATATTTATATATACAACAGTTTGATAACTATATCAGTGTTTCACCAGGAAAATATTCGCGTATTTTCTCTGAATCAGACCGTTTGCGACATCATAATTCTAGTATGACTCATTCATGATCCATACATACAGTTTAAAAAAATCGTTCAAATAAGCAACCAATTCAAATACATTAAAAAAAATACGAATCATCTGACTATTTACATTTATTCAACATAATTTGGTTACAATACAATGAAAATAAAAACATTTTTTTTTAGTAAAAAAGGGTATTACATAATCATAAAATAATTCATAGGTGTTAAATAAATGGCACGGTTGGCTAGATTTAGGTGTGCCTAAATACAGGTACGAAGCAGGTGCAAACCTAATATGATTATTTTCATAGTTTCGTTGTTATGTGGGAACCAGGACTAATAATTTACAATTTTAATGCAGTCATTTGTATGCATTGTTTTCCTTTTTAAATTTTCTAAAGTCTTGCAGTGAAATACGTTCGTTATTTTTCTATTCAACCGCTGTAATTTTATAATAAAAATATTCCAATTGTTATTGTGTGCGTTATTAATGATTTTTGAAGATAATTTCATTTTATTATGCTAGTTTTTATTTGTTTGTCGTGATTGAATTCAAATGCATACAGATTCTAAAGTTAAAACGGCGTTTTACTAATTACAAGTTATCAAATTAATTACGATAAAATTCCAGCGCAAAAGGAAACAACTCGTCATCACCTTTTACAGTTCGGTAAAGCGTGAAACGCTGTTCGTAATCCCTTGTTTCCCGCGACGTGCGACAACTTGTAAACCCAGTTCGGTTAGGTTAAAATGGCGCGCGCGTGAATTTCTACAGTGGTAATGTACTTTACTACACTTGATGACAACTTCTGAATCTGACGTTGACACATTTTGCACGCCGACGTGTAACTAACGAACACTGTTTCGTCGTGGGTGGGCTACACCACCAGCGGGTTACTCTCATTGCGAAGGGTTAAATGAGGTCGACATTGTTTATTGATTACTTATATTCAATATTAATCTCAGATTACCAAAGTTACACTTAAGTATTGTATTTTTAATTTAGATAAGTAGGGAAAGAAACATAATACGCTTTCATTACTGACACTTTATAACATGACTAAGTTTACAGTGCACTTCTAAATTAGACAAAAAAAAACCATTAACGGTAAAATAATAGTAGTAGTAGTGTTTTTCTGTTCTTAAATGGCTAATAATAAATAATTATGAGTACAGTTAAGTTGACGGACAGGCAAAAACTTGCTCAATTATAGCTGTTAGATACATTTTAGTTTTTCTTATACTATTTTATAATAATAATTGAAAGCTATATGCTAATTCAATAATAATAACTATGTTTATGAACAACACGCAGAATTATAATTTTCCTAAATAGGGCAATGGATGCTACATGTATTCATTTTTTAAAAATTTTTTTTGATGTATTTGTCTTTAATATTGTATTCTATGGTAGAATTTAGTCTAAATACAGTCATTACTAGTTGCAAGTATCAAAATTACGAGTACTAATTTGTGAAAAAGTATTGAGCCTCGATTGTCCGATAAAACTAACAGAAATATCGTGTACAATTAAAAGGGGTACACGCTCTAGAGGGTTGAGCAGCCGTTAAATTGTGACGGAATAATTGGTGCTGTTTAGACAAGTAAAATGATAGGGTAGAAACTGCAACAGAAAATCGATTGAGTAAAAATAAATTCGAAACTGGTGTAGGTGACAAATAAAAAATTGCGCCCGTTTAACTGAATTACGACAAATGTTCCAAGGGGCATTTCAATGTAAATTACTTCAATTTTTCTTTGAATTGTAGTTTTAATTACTAAAATTCGAACTAGAGTTCAAATCCCCCAATATTTTTACAAGAATCACATTTTTCCTCAAATAAAATAAATAAACAATAAATACGAAATTTCTCAATAATTTATTTTATTTTAGAATATTATAAACATTTTTAATATATGTATATGATTTTATTAAAAAAGTACAATAGATATATAAATTGCAAAGATTGTAATTGATTTTTCTCCAAATTTTGACTGAATGTGTTTTAGTAGACATGTAATTTAATATTTCTATAAATAGAGAAATTTTAGTTTTTTTTTTGATCGATATGAAGTATATGAATTGAGAAGGTCTACACCTGAACTGCGCAAAAAAAAGCGGCGAGGCTCTATTAGGGTGCAGCGTAAACCCTTCGCAATTTCGCAATATGATAGAGTGCGGTTCGCGTTCCTGATACCAGATGGCTGACGGAGTGACAAATAAGCAACGAGCTATTCGGTTGTCAAATTACTTCCTCTTTTCTTCTTCTTAAATACAAACGCAGTGCATAATTTTACCGTTAATTTAACTGCATTCATCCTAGCTCGGTTACTTAAAGTCGTTGTACAAAATAAAGTAAAATGACTAAATTACTTACTGAAACGATTCCATTGTTCCAAAGGATTTTACATGGGCACACAGTGACTCCATGCTTTTAAGCGTATAGGCCCTAGAAAATAGAAATAAATTAATAAAAACGATCCATGTATCTTCCTTTAATATACAAATAAAATATTGCAGCTGAATAAACTTATATAATTGTAGCAATTAAATTTTACTGACCAACCCATTAGATCCTTAACTCATGGTCATGTATCGTGTTCGGCTATAATTTCCTATTTAACCCAGTGAGATTATTATCATAACAAACGTCGCAAAATAAAACGTTTCAAATGGTCACTCGGTCTTTAGCTATAGGGGGCACTGGGTGAAACACACACACACACATATTTAGAATTTGGTAATTTGGTCAAGAGGTATAGGCGGGGGGTGGGGGGTATAGTGCATTTATTCAAGGGTTATCGACAATCACTCACTGATTCATGTATTCATCTGATGAGCAAGCGGGTGCGTTCTGACATCATCGTGCACCACGTGATGCAGTAAAGGGTTGCGTTCTATGAGTAATCGTAAATGGAAATGCCCTGTATATATCGGGGGACAATTTCGCAAATTGTGATTGGCCGATCGCACATCCGCTTGCCCCGTGTTCTATAAATGTGTCAGCCATGTTTTTAGTTGGACTGGACCATTGAGATGACTCTCTGACCTAGAGGAGGTGGAGTATTTGGTATTGTTACTTTTTGATATATTCACATCACCCTCTCGGTGACCATTCTTCCGAAACGGCGAATGGTTCAATTAAATCGATCAATATTTTGTTTTTATGCTGGAGAACTGCCTACAAACCTATTTCGAAACTATGGATGGAAGTAGTTTCATCCAACTCTCAAGTAGTGACCCTAAATTTCGTTACATTTTCAACATAAAAGCGCTTCATGCATTTTCCGGAAATTTTTATTATCTAGCATACAATTAGTAATTGTAATAATAACGTATGAATTTTACTTTCTTGTACGGTTTAATAAATATTATAATCTTGAAAAAAATTGATCTCGAGTTACAGATATATAATTTATAATTATAATCGCTTCAATTTTTATAAATTTCTATTATTATTATTAATTCGTTAAAGGGAAATTTTTATACTTATACACCACGTTTCGAGTGCAAAACTCTGCAGATGTTTATTTAATTAATTTCGTTTGTGAAAATTCCAATTAAAAATAAAGAGTAGAAATAGCTTAAGAAACATCCGTGTTATATATTAAAAAAAATATTTATTCAATGATATCTGGTATTTGAATGTGTAAATAAACAAAAAAAAAAAAACGCATAAAAATTTGTTTATTTATTTATATAAAAAGTTAAATATATGATGGTAAAACAAACAATTATAAGTCAAGCACTGAGATGAAAATAATTATAATTTTTGTCTATTTTGATACACAACGTACATGCGATTGCTTTAAATTTATTTTTATTTTGTAATATAAATCATAGTTATCAATAAATGGACGCCAAACGCACAGTCAACTTACATAACACATGAGTCAATTGCTAGCTATTTTATTTATAAGTGTTTTTATCCTTTTGGCGACTTGGTATTTATATTTAATTCATATGAAAAATATTTTTTTTTTGTGAATAATTACATATTTAGGTATTTGCTTACAAAAAATATCACAACTAGTTATATCGTTTAGATATACTATGGATGTTTGAGTTTGGTGTTTGTTGTGTGATGCGTGATAGAAAATATTAATTAATTTATATAAAATATCTGTCAAACAGGCAACATTTTGTTTGCTTTGTACATATATGAACCAATTCCATTATGAGGCTATCCAATCTATATGCATATTTTTGAAATGTGTGTAGTAAGTTAATCTGATTGAAATTCTAATACATATATGTTTAAATGTGAGTGCCTTCTATGCGGTAGCTTGTCAGGGGCTCGCACGCTTTTTCGCCAGTACATTTGAAGATTAAACATGTTTCAATGTTGCAGACCAATCGCCAAACATTCTGTGTGCGTCGTGGATGGGAAAGCATATGTGTAGCTTTATAAAAATTACTCTAAATTGGTATTAAACGCAAGTGTATCAAAAAATGGAGCACTTTCATTTCGCAAACATTGGATACATATTTTTACAAATTTGTATGTTGTATATTTATACTCGTTCAACCATGTAACTTTATACAAAAAAAAGTCTATATAAAAATAAACTTTAATTCTTAAAAGTCAAAAGCAAATTAATTAAATATTTAAGAAGTTACGTTATTACGATTACAAAAAGTAATTTAGATATATATTACACAGTTTCGTGCATATGTTGAGCTTTTTCGGAAACTAAAAATATTTTATCTACTATATAGTGACATGAACTAATAATAAATTTATATTCCATACATACATTTATATCTTAACAATCTTTCGTCATTCAACTTTATCCTTACAAACTTCTTTCGCTTTATTCAATTTTCATCATATCTGCATTCACACACCATTCATTCTTTTTGATCAAACAAATTAATAGAACGTTATTTATTAATGCCCAAAAACACGTAAATGTCCGTAACACACCTTTTTCAGGTGTGCGTATCACATTACAGTAATTCCAAGTGTATTATTTGTGAAACTGCAAATTAGTCCGGTGTAATAAACATGAACTAATCTACGAACCAAACCTATGCGTACAATAAGCGTACGATGTGTCTGTATGGTGTGTTTCATTCATCACGTTAACCCTTTCTTAGCTAACGATTCTCTTAAAACCGCATTGCATAACTCATTCCTCCGGCTGTATATGAATGTGCGTGCATATATGTGTACGTGTGGACGATAACATCACGCAATACACAACATCACGCACGTTTCACGCACTTTTCTGTTGAAATACGCGCGCGCTCAAACCGGTTCGTGCTGCCACGCCATTATTTCAAACTTGGAAAATTTGACCGCACATTTGCTCACCCTTTTATATCATTAGAAAAGGGTTTGAAATTGTTTGTATTGTGTTTAGTTTTGAATGATTTTAATTGCTGTATACGCTGGACGTAGATATTAAATTATTTTTATGCTCTACTTTTATTGGATTTATTTTGATTTTTAATAAAATTTAAAAAATGAACCATTTATATTTAAGCTGCGATGCTGTGATCATTAGTGATTAAAAATGTATTAAATACGCTTTTGATATCGAAACGTACTCTGGAATTAGCGCAGTTATATTGCAGAGCGACGCGAAGGAGATGGATGAGAATGAGTGTGTAAAAAGCTGGTTACTTTCTTCTACATGAGATTCTTTTTAGTTTGTGTCAGGAGTTCGCGACTTGTTTCTTTATGTTTTGAAGTTCTCGGCGATATATCTTTTATTCTCCGCTGGGCGAGCATCCGTATACGAGGAGATGGAAACCGTTTTCGTTAACGACGTGGATATATCCGGCGAACACACACTATTGACATATTTGTCCAATATTAATTTTTAGATCTCGAAAAGCATTTTTCAGAATAGACCAAAAGAAATATTAAATATCTCATCCCACAAATATATTTATTATTATTATTTATCATGAATACAAAATTATGAATCAAATACGAGTAGAAGGTACATATAAACGAATACGCACTTATATTGGTTTTCATTTGATTCAATTCAACCCTGACAATAAATGGTTGAGTAGTTTTTGCAGATATTGTTCTCAAGTGGTATGAACAAAAAGCATGACCTATTTAACAACTAGAAGCACTTAGATTGCTAACATTCTATGACCTTGCCTGTTTTTTTAATAATCATATATTGTATGGTGACCCATTTATATACATGAAAATAAAACATGATGAATATTCTCGCTAATTTAAAATAACATAAACATTTAATAACTTTGTTAATAGCATAATAGTTTTAACAACTTGAGAATTTGATTATATTCATTATATTATTCAGTCATGCGTTTCAATTTAATTATGTATTTGCACTTGAGTTTAAAAATTTGCATATATATAGCAAATTTAAATAAAAACTAAAAACTATAAGCAGAACTAAATGTTTATTTGCATAACAAAGATAAATGAATTTTGCAAAATATATCTGCATAAAAAAGAATTATGATAATAATAAATTGATAAATAACCAAATAACCTGATTTTGTTTTCTTATATACTGTATGGGTAGCTTAATTAAATCAATTAAAATTCGTATAGTTTTCTGTACTTTCCGCGAATAGTTAAAATCTACAAACTTACTCAATTTGATAAAATAATCTAACAATAAAACAACTAGAAACACATCCTTTTGTTGAAATCCGGTTGTAATTCGTTGTCATTAGTGGGAAATTTCATCTAAGACTGTTGGCGCAAGAAAAGTGCAAGAACTGTGCGCAATTCTTGCGATATGAGAAATGCGACTACCAGTGTGAATGCTGGTGATGGCAGAAGAAGAACAAGAAAGTTAAAACGAACCAACTTCAAGTGCGGGTTTACAGTAAAGGTTTGGCTTGTCAATGTCTGCTACAGACAACACTTCCCAGTTAGCACTTAAACTTTAGTACATATAACACGGCGTGCAAAGTTGCTTTTCCTTAGGATAACGGTGGCTTCCCGCGCCTTACCGACTTGCCGCATCAGCTATAGTATTAACAAACGTAAGATGCTTTCTTCGTCACATTTAGGCGATAGTGTATGTAAAACATAATTCTATTCTTGTGGTGCATCTTTACGCCATAGCTAATGAAATTCACAATTGCTGTATGTAACTAGAGCCAAATAAGTCGATGCACGCAAAGTAAATGCGTCTATACTGTTTGTGGTTGTAAATTAAATCGAACCATACTCAAATTCGCTTTTTAATAGCGTATAGATTTAAAACAATAATATATTGCTTACAAATTAAAAAAGTATAAATATATATATATAAATAATATAAAAATAATAAATAAATGACCCCGATCATATTTAATTATAGAAGTATATTTAATTTAAATAATACAAAATAATGAATCTTTTTAGCACGATTCCAATGGTCGTGTATTTGCAATCAATTTATATCGATAGTTATCGCTGAAAAATAATAAACAATTCATGATTTTCCATATACGGGTTGGTTTAATGAAATGTGAGTTCTGTTATAAATGAATTTATCGGTTGACATTTAATTGTTGAAACATGATTGTTCTTATTGTAATGTAATGCATACGGCACACTATATAGTAAATACCAGTCCGACCATGTAGACAATAACGTTTGAATTAAATTTTACGATTGTAGCGCGAGACCATGACATAACTACTTGAACACTTGTTGTATAGTTTCGAACGAACCCTTTTTACACAAAATAACAAACTACGAGAAACTATGTGCGCAATCGTGTCGCACCTGCTTTTTGAAAATAATGACGTATAAATATTTCTTTTTTGCTGTTTTGCTCGATGGTCTCAAATTACTTGACTTTGAAACGTGTTGGTATTTTAAATATTATGAACGACTAAACGGCAAGAATATATTGATATTTAATTCGCGGATGATTATGTTTACTTTTGCGGAATATTGCTTTATAGGTAATTAGTAAAAATATCTCAAGTATTAAAATTATTTTAATGATTAAGTTGTTGTAGTAAAAAAATATGAAGTTGACTTTAATTGTGTTGCAATATTTTATTTTTTTGTAAGGCCGTACCTAATTTAATTCTCCTAAATAAGATCCTTTTATCTTAATAAAATTAATCTAGTCTAGCGCCACCAATTCACACTACCATTTTAACTCGAACGTATCAGCATTCACCGAGCATGTAAGGCGTTCGTCCGCTAATCTTGAGGTTTGGTAAAGGAGTGTAAGACTCCGGGTACGAACTTAATTATTAATTACACCTGATATAGCCAGGGGTGATGATTATACTGAGATATATTGCGTATTAGATGCGTACAGATTTCGAGTTCTTCACGAATTAAAGAAGTTCACTCGGAGAAGGTATGTATGCAAAGAAGGGGTGTGTATATGTGTGTGGCAAACCACTTGAATGGTTCTGAATGGTTTTGTGGCTGGCACGCGTAAAACCATGCAATCATTCGATGATGGTTTGGTAGAAGGATGTCCTCGTGAGAGGCGAAGGCCTTTGAGACGCGAACCAGTCAAGTGTACGGATACTAATTGTGATGTTTGGACCCTGAGGTATTCCGTTAATGAATTCTCGGGTATTTTCATTACGAATAAATCTGCTTACAGGTCTGATGAAACACTCTATATCGTACGTCGTAACTTTCAAATTAACGTTCTACACCCGAATTTTTGAACCGCACTAAATTGAATTATACCGTCTTAATACCATTGAGTAATTTGGTTATCTATATACCTTTACTATATATTAATAACTAGAATTTATATTTGTTATAGACATTTTATTTAATACGTTTTATTTTTCGTAAAAACAAATTAATTACTAGAGGTAATTAAATTAATGGTGCCTAGAGGCGTGATATTAAATACTTATTTGATGTGGTATTGGTTAAGTGTAAGATAATCTGTTGGTCATGAATGTTTTATATACTGAAAGTTCGGGGGCCGCTTAAGGCTTCCACATGTATGTATACTTCAGACCAACTTGGCAGTTCTGTTCTAAGGATAAGCGGTGTAATATACCATATGGTATAGTATAGACCGTTCGCTATGCCTGTGGTTTGTTCCATGATTTTTGATCCCAAAGGAATATTGTGAGATCCTTCGCCTATCTTTGGCTGCGCGTATCAGTAGAGCAACTAACAACATAGGTATAGTATATACCAAAATCTCTGACGCTCCTTATAGTCCCAATATTGTTTACCGCACTATATATAATACAAGTAATTGAGATCTTTTTGATTTCGTGACTAACGGTACTCAAAATTCGATTTATATATGTTATAATGAATGACAATGCTCCCAATGTATGAGACATGAAAGTATTGTGTTGTGTGTTATATTGTTAGATTGCCAGACAAGTGGCGTATAGCTATATGTAGCTAAGGTTGTGTTTTAATACCTATCAAACCCGAACTCCACATAGAACGCACCCTTGCCACCATAAAGCTATTTTAATGTTTGTTTAGCCAGTAGTTGGCGCAGTACTTTGAAACGCATGTGGGTGAATATAAGATAATACCGCACCCGCACTTGCTTGCTTCGAATTTAATTATGTTAATGGTTGCGAATCGGTCATCGTTTTACTACACACAATTCGCTGCTTTTCCCTGTTTGTGTGTATATGGAAATCGTGTCAATTTAGTTAAAACGTTTCCTCGCGCGACGGAGACGTTTTCGATTAAATTAGTTAAGAATAAACGGAAAGTTTTGGCGCCCATCAGATTACCGGCGCGGTCGCATCTTCATTAAACGGCTTTGCGTGAGATACTGAACCTGGATAATTAGGTGACTACGTAAGGCGTAAATTGGGTCAAAGAAAACACCTTTACCGGGAATTCGTTTAACACAAAGTTCTATCAAATTACGCTGTTATGCATTCATTTTTATCATTTATTATACATTTTCAAAAAATTATTTATTTATAACTAAGAATTGAATTCTTTATTAGTAAAAAATGTGACCACTAAAAATATTTCGGTATTGTAAAAATAGTAGAGAAGAATTAAATTTCCAACCAAATAATAAATGAATCAATTGTCTTCTTGAATAAAACTTTAATATTTACACTCAATATATGCAAATTGAAAGCAGTCTTCGGTGGCGTTAGCTCAGGTTCTGTTCTATGCATTTGAAATGACGTTAGTTAGTTCGCCCATGGGATTGGATGAAGCAGTAGCAAAGTAGGATCATATGCCCAGACGCTTCAAGCCAGACCACCTGAGTCTTTGAACACACTTTGTTTCGCTTTTATTTTATTGCCAGAGTTTAGCTCATATACGAATATGCTTCAAAACTTTTAGGATAACCGAATGTGTTATGCACGTATGTGTATATATGCGAGGAGTTGCTTACAGGTATGTACACCAAAGCAAGTACATTACCAAATATTTGCATTACACAAAGGATTCATCCAAAATGAAACTGTTTCAATTGAATTTCCCTGGTTTTAAAGCTAGTCGTACTATAACACGCCAGTCATTTTCTAAAGTTTATACGATGCAGTATTCAAAAGCTGTGCAAAGATAAGAAAATACTATTCACTTTCTGCTCATCCTTTTATGCCAAACTGCTGTACGCAGACAAAATTATATAATTATAACTATTATTAAATGTGCCTTTCCAAACTCTTTTTACTTTCTTATACGAAATAATAAGTGCTTGAAATTATGAAAAAATTCAGTCTCGAAATATTAACGGACCTAAATTTTTTTGACCTTCCCTGAATCGATTTTGATTATCATTTGTGTGTGTGTGTGTTAGTGTATAAGAAACTTCAGTGCAAACCATTGATATTTAATATATATATTTATTTTCGAACTATAAAAATCGCTTATTTTTGCAATGATTGGTGAAAAATCAATAAAAAAATATTTTTGTTACCTAAAGCATCGATAATAAAAGCATATGCAGATAAAAATGGTAGGAAATTGTTACAATAAAACAGTTTACTATACAAAGTATAAGCCAGTGTATAGTAGAAGCTTTAAAGCAAGTTATAAAAGTACTATCTATTTCAGTATCGACATTGCAATAAAAACCCTGCATTTTCGAACAATAAATACAAAAGCTTATAAAACTACATACTGAGGGTAGTTACCCGAAATAACACGCACTTACCATCACCAACCCTCAACCTTTATTTTACTGGTCGGGTGTATTCATGAGAATCATACATATAGAGTAACACATAAGTACTAGTTTTTTATTGTCAAAGCAATTAAGATACATATCTTGGTTTTACTGCAAATTAGTATCATACCTTTACAATAAAACGTGTATGATTTGATTGGAGAACAAGTTCAGTGTAAATATATTATTGTTAGAGAATCATGTGCATCGCAAAATGAATACATGTACTGCAGAATGTTAGAGGGAGATATGCTCTGGTGTATGGTTGGCTGTCGTGCACTCTAGGAGTAAATGAATCGTAAAGTGTTTATCCGTGACTATAAAACATGGTTTAATATTCGCGTTGTATCCGTCCTGCATGTCAATGCGCACACACATGCAGACACAACACACAAGCGCACAAATTCGTCTCCATGCGATAGCACATGCTGGTTTTGAAGTCACGTCAACTGAACTGAAATCGCGCCAGCAAAAAAGAACACGAAAATCTGCGATAACATTGGTGTGTGTATGTATGAAAAGGTTAGCCTAATTTTCGGGGGTAATATCCTCCATTAAATATTGAATTTTCATAAAATGTCAGTCTGCTGTTCATAAATATAGCATTTTGTTTAATATATATTGAACGCGTATCATTTGGATGATTTATCATCATGGAAAAATCATATAAATCTTTTAACAAAACAAACCATTGTTTCTTGCTATCAAATTTTACTTTCATATACGACATACACTTTTTGACCTTCCCTGCATCGAGTCACTATTTTTCGAATGACGTCTTTGTGTATAATAAACTGATTTATAAATAATCTGTAAATTCTATCAACAATTATTTAACTATTCTGATATATTATTCTTTTAATTTTAAGAAAATTCATTAGATGATAAATCATCGTTTTAAATTCGAATGTATCCCACGTCTTTTATGGCCACCCATGGCTTTTTTAAGCATGGTTCGACAATAAGAACGAAACCTATAATTTCATAAATCGTTCCGAACACAAAATAAAACATTACTATTTTTTATTTCTAGGTATAACATTTTTATATGACTATCAGAAATATATATTTTTAATGTTGCGTTGAAATGTGAAACATTTTAGATGTGAAAAAACAAAATGAAATAAATTAATTGCTAACATAAACGAAAGAATGCAATTTTATTTTACAATGAAATTAAACTTTTTAATTGTACACCTCTCGTACTTTCATCAGCGACTAAAACTACCTTGAGTCTGTGCACTTTTACGAGCTGTTCTCTTGCAATAAATGTAAGTAAGAGAGTGCTTTCTTTTTAACTCAACCATTCGTCCAAAAACGAAACTACCGCGTAAATCAAGAAAATATATGATCTTCTATTTCATGCGGTTTTATTAGTTTGATAAAAAATAACATTTTATAGTCGGATGATGTATTTTGATAACCATTAATATACTCGAATGAACACTCTCTTTCAATATGCTCACGGTTATATTAACAGTTTATACGAATTGAATACAGCTATTAGACGTATTTTTGCTACGCTAATATTTTATAAATGTATCGAAATATTTAAAATAAATTTTATTTAAAAAAAATTCTGTTGTTAAATTTACATATTTTGTCGAATATCTCTAATTATTTGAATTGTATGCCAAATTCCTTGAGATTAATATGATCCGCATATGATCAGCAACTACTTGTAATAATAACACGAAACAAGTACAATGCAATGTTTAGTATTACGCACCACATTTAGGCCCATCGTTGATGCTGACTTCACGACACCAGTTCGGTCGTAATATTAACTGGAGTTTGTAGGGTAACAATTTACTTAAGTGCCAATTAAGCGCATTTGAACTCGCGGTAAATATATATACCTACGCCCAGCCCTAAATGCTGTTATGAATTATTTTGTAACTGGCGTCGAGCACCCTACAAAGTAGCTATGGAAAATAAAAGCTTTATTCAAATATGTTTTTTTGATCTTTTCTATTTATTTTCACTTCTGGAGAGGAAAATCAGAAAATGAGATTTGTTTACATAACAAATAAAAAATCCATGGCCATGGTTTAATTAATTTCATATGCTTATCAAAGCATACAATCTACACAGCTTACATGAAAGTAATGCGAGCTGCCAACACCATTAAATATCATATAGCGTTTTCCACTTTACGGTTGATTGTGCACTGAGTGTGAACTTTTTTGGAGTAGCATTGCTAACTTAGTTGTCAGTGCACACTTAATCAGTGTCGCGATTTCAACTGCACTGAGTGTTAGGAAGTTGAAAACGCTATTAAAATCTTCGACAAGTGAAACTGCTTGCAGAAAATAAAATAATTTTGAATGTACTTATATAGTAAGTACATTCGAAATATTCGCTATCAATATTGAAACAATATAAATTATATATGAACTCATATAACGATATATAGCCATTTTGATATGATCGGTTTAACGACAATCTATATAGGTATGACGCACGTCGATATTTCGACAAACAGGGTGGAGGGTGGTTAGCCACCCTGCACACTTTATAGCAACGCGTAAATGTTATGCGATAGTGTTTTCGAAACGGTTTCTGAAATTAAAGTAATAAAAACCGAACATTATATATATGGGTTTTAAAATAAAAGCAGCGCAAATAATTTAAGGGAAGTTTGAAATAAAATGTTTTATGTACTATAGCGAACGGCAACCGGGCAGCAATGAGACGGATTTCGCATTTTATTCGAGCAGGAAAGAAAAAAACAAAAAATACATTTTAAAGGTACATATATAAACGAGATAAAGCAACATCAAGAAGGGGTGAATTGTATGAGTGATATCTGTGAACCAACAGGGGCGCAGTTTTCTCATTTTTATCGGGGGCTTATTTACATATCAACAATCGTATCCTTATGTGGAAATTTCAACTATCCATCAAACATACAAAACTCAAAATTTGTCATCCATAAACTCCTATAATTATCTTATGAGGCTTAGTTTTCCTAATACGCCACTAGATGTCATCATATGTTGAACTATTTAAATGTTTTATTATTTGTAAAAGCTCAATAAAGATTAGTTGATTTTTGAAATACAATTTAATCAAATGGCTTTAAGATTAGCTTTGTAGTTGCAATGAGTAAAAGATTGATTGGATGTAGAGGCAAATGTATTTCGTATCATATATACAATACGAACGAGCAAATTAACTATACCAATACAAACATATTTGGGTGGATTCGTGTGTGACGTATTACATACAAGCAATATTGGCTATATGTTGACGTCGTAAGATGATTACCTCTCGGCTTATTCAGCAAAGGGGAGGCTTGCTTGAAACAGTGTTATTACCATATATGAAAGGGGTATTTTGATAATGTAATTTTGAATCGCAGAGTTATATTTAAGAGGGTTCCTTCACATAGGCGGCGGCTACAGAGTTTCATTTTTACGAAACTCGTAACATATGAAGTCTAAATTAGAAAACAAAAATACCTCGTTTCAAAGTGTGGTAAGACAATTAAATCTACTCCAATTAACTTTCATAATTAAACGTATAATGAGATGTGTAAGCGTTATTAATTTGCGCGGCGAATTTCCGATTAATATCCGCTTTTAATTAAGCGAAGAAACTATTATTCATAGGGTGGCACGAGTTGTGACGTCACACCGAAAACCTAAAGTCACCAAGAAGAAGAAGAAGAAGACAGTGGTGCTCGTCTGTGGAAGTGGAGAGGGTCGGCAAGTGTCAGATTAGAGAAATGGCGAAGGGTTCCTCGGCACTATTATTCTCAAGATAAAGCAATCTTTTAATAAGTACTCCGGCGAATCTTAGGAATTTGATTGAAATATGGCGAACCTAACGCCAACCAGGGGCTATATTCAATGTACATACACCCCTCAATCTACCTGCACCTGTATATCGAATTATCGCGTAATAGGTTTTCAGATAAATTTTCTACCCCAAAACATTCTTTAACTAATTCTTCTCAACTACAATGCCAGCACAAGACATATGTTATTAAAGAGGACGTTGATACCTTGATCTCTTTAGCTGGAGTCATAATTCAATTTCCGTGCAAATTTCTACTACACATAATATAATTTATTAAATGTTACAGAACAATGTAAACTTATACATTTAAATAAAATAAAATATTAATAACCGCTAAATTTGTCATTATATTTTCGGTGTTTATGCAATTAGATATATGAACCAATTAACGTCATTTTTATTTCGCGTAATTTAATACAGTATAAGATGCGCAGTTTTAAATTATTCTAATACACCTAATTATCTTTATTTATTAACCATTATAATGAAAAACAAGTTAACCTTCATATGCCATATGAAATAATGCTAATTAATTATGACTTATGTTTTTTAATTATTAATAATTTAATTTAAGTGAAACATTCAAGTATGAAAATCCGTTAATTTAATATAAAACAGTATTTAATTATTTTTTTATTATTTGCCCTGATAAATGATAAGTCCAATATTATTCTCAGGTTTAAGTCTTTATTAAATTTACCTTTTTAATTAAAACCAGTTGAAATATGAATTTTATTAAATAAACCCTTTTTTCTGTCTTATTAAAAAATCTGACGACTCTTAAAAAGTTCATAATGTCATCCTAGCGTAATTCCATTATTCTTTTCTTCTCGAAGTCATCCTCTTATTGAATAATTTTTTTTTTGTTAAAAACAACACTTTAGAACGCTTATTGTTACATAACCGCATTTCTTTTATTGCTAAATATTAAATAAAGGTTCATAAAACTAATTTTACTGAGATCTAGATATATGACATATATAATTCAAGAAATATAATATATATAATTTTATATGTTAATAAAATGAGTTATCTTATATATTGGTAGCGAAATAACGTAATTTTCCATTATAATTTCGAAATTACCACAATCACGGAAGTTTCTGGTTAAACCTTCCGTCAATTACAAATATAAGCAAGTCGGTTAATAAATACATATCCCGTGATATGAATTTTACCACCGTTACGTGTACCGGAGCCGGTAGCATTAGTAAGAAGATAATTTTCTTGTTTCGCAGTGTAATCTCTAAATATAAACAATTCTAAGACCACGAAACATAAATGTATGTTCTATATCGTATGACGACCCGTTAGCTTTAGAAATATATCAAGGATCACTTTTATGTTTCAGATTGCTAAGCAATCATCCCATACTACCTTCAAGGGACAAATTATAAAGCTATATCTCTATATATATGTAGTGGGTGGTTGTGACCCTTCGTATCCAAGGAAACACAAACAAAATTCAGACCGACGACCGGTCCATATCAAAAGCAACTTTATCATCATGATCATCATTCCCATCCTCCTAAGTTGAGATTGGGTGCCACATGCTGGGCAATGTCCATTCGTCTCTTATACAAAATCATCTATTTCACTCAGTCATCCTTGTATACTAATACCTGCTGATAGGCAATATTGCCCAGGTCATTGTGAACCATAGAATTTAATTTGTCTGTATATGATTGAAGAATTTTTAATCAAATCTAGTCAAGCTAACTATATAGGCATCGCGTAGGATTAATTTGTTTTATTATTTTAATTTTAAGATAAACTCAACTTGTATTCGTCGTAGTATTGCCTCACAAAAATATTTAGAGTTACTGACTTTTAATCATTGAAATATTTTGTAAAAATTATCGTATTAAATAGTAAATACGATGAAAACCCAATAAAAGTAATTATTGCGACGGTTTGATTTTATAGACGAGAAATAATTTAGAAAACGCTGGTATTTTTCCAAGTATAGTTCAAAGTAAATAATAATATATTAAATGTAGTCATTCATTTAATATATTGAATTGAGTTGAGAAAATGTCAGATAAGTTACGCAAATAACATATAATTGAATAAATCTATAAATGTTTATTAATTATTGCATATTTTGTTGTCAAATATTTTATCTATTACTGTTTTTATGTACTATTTATTCTAATTTTATGATAATTTTTTAAAACAGGTTATTTGTGTTAATTGTATGCAATTGTTTAACCTTCTGCATTTAACAGTATTCGTACATTATTCTTAAGTATGTTTTAAATATTTTGCAAACATAAACAAAATCGCACATTTTATAAATTTTTTACGTATGAAAAAGATTATTTTCGCATAGCGACTCTATAGCAAAATTCGTCAAACACCATGACGATCACAATCAATTGCTAAACCTTTTGATCAGTGACATTATCCCCAATTTCCTAGCGTGCACTTCTGTGTTGATCTCTCAATTTGCACGGTTCGCCAGTAATCCGGCTGTCATTTCTTAGCTCTACTTCAAATGTCTCTTTTGGAAGGACCAAGTATCACGTATGCTATTTCTGTGTGCGTGTGTGACGATGTGTTGCGTCGGAGGGTCCTTTGATCTTTGTCTGTTTCGCCTTACGACCGGTACAGGTAGCGGAAATAATATCTGTTTGTGAAAAAAATCTGATATTGATATATTTGACATATGACGTGATAAAATACGTGATATACAAAGTACAGTATTGTGCAAAACTGAAAAGCTTTGGAATTTGCTTCTTTTATTAGAAACTTTTAATTTTAAATATTACAAACGAAAAATATTTGAGTAAAATTTCGATAATTTCGAATTTATTTTATTCACTGCAGAAACGATTTCATTTTATTATTTATAATATCAAAATTATAATATTCCGTTTTTATGGAATGTTTTCAAAAAAGACAAGTAAATAATAATATTTCTTCGTTGGTTAGAATATATAGTAAATAAGTAAAAAAGATTCGATCAAATAACGTCACAAACATTTCAATGCCACTGATGGCAAAGTTATGAATTTTGTATATGAAATACGTTTATGCAGGACCACCTACGAATCCGGCGTCAATCTGGTTCAATCTCAATTGTGTGTTGGGTGCGTGCAAAACTGTTCAATCTGAACACGTGCACTGATCACTCAATCAATCATCCATCTTTGTGAAGAGTTGCTTGGAGGTTGGATGTGAATTTCTTACTCACATCACGTTCTCACACACATTCGTGCAAAGATCATCTGCACACACTATATATAAATCTGACTTTTGACATATGAACGAGAAATATTATATACGAGCCATAACAGTTCAAGAAGATTGACGTTCAAATTGATTTCACCAAATGAGTATTCGTTAGGCGAACACTGCCGTAAATTGAGTCTAATACAATTTTACTTAAAGAATTGTATATGGTTGTAAAATTCCCTTAAATATAAAATTGTGAACAATTCTTTAAGGATCCATTTATTTGCAATTGAAATTTTTTTGAACGCCCACGCTTGTGGTTCGAGTTGATAAATTTGTAAAAGTCGGTTGTTAGAATTGCACGTGGTAGATGCTTTAGGGGGAATTGGAAATGGGTTAGATTCGAACGAGTATAGCCCTCGACCACAATTTCGACACGTGCGCCCTCGTTTCGGGGGAAATGAAGTTTTAATTTGTGAGACTGTGACTGTATTTGCATTGTCGACATAATGAGTTTATATTATAGTATGAATTCATCGATTGAATACTTTTTGTCCAGATCCGAACTTGAATATTTCAATTTTTATACGTAAATATACCAAAAAATATAAATATAATTCTACATACAACATTTTACACCCATTTATCCTAATAGTATATATAATACATTAATGCTAAATATATCATGATGAAATGAAAAATAAATGAAAATATTGAAATAATGTTCATAAAATTAATATGTAAATACTGTAATAATAAATGTTTTATTTCTGAGTTACGGTACTGTGCAAACAAGAGTATCGGATCAATACCTGTTTATATGTGATTTGAAATATGACAATGATGTCTCCCTTCGGCACTTTCAATAAACTTTAATTATTTCCCGTAGCTTTTTGCGAGCCATATTACCTACAATATTTTATGTTATCTTTTTTCGTGCACAATACATCGCCGGAGTGTTTTTTAGTTCATTCTTTTTTTAAAATTACTTTTCCCCAAAAATTACAAAAGGTTATTGTAACGAATTTACAAAAAAAACGACGTTATGTATATAAAAAATATTATTAACATAATACGTTATCAACTTGTAAATGAAAGTTGTATATCAGGAAATGTAACATTCCTATGAAAACGAAAACACGATTTATTATATCGTATGCAAATTGAGTGGTAGTTTACACATTGGGCCCTAATGCACAAGTTGACTAGCAAACTGAAAACTTTTTTTTTTTTTGTTACTCTTTCGACCTAATGTCATGCAGCCTATAACAAATTGTGGTGTTGCTGAAAATTTGATTACGTACGACGTGTTCATATATCATTTTGTATCGCTTTTGTGTTTCGTAACTGCTGCGCGAATGTTCGCATAGTCAAAACAACCAGTGGTGGAGATTTAAAAATAATCAAATAGGGGTTGGTTTTTCTATTATACTTACGAAACTAAAATAAATATCCTCCTATGTGAGTTTTGTCCGATAAGGGATGGATGCTCCAATAGAATGTTAGGATGTATTGATTTTTTGAGTTAAATGAATCAAAATCTAATAAATTTGAATTTTGAATATCGATATTTAAATCAATTTAATATTTTTGGAATAAAAAAATAAAGAATGACTATTATAGAATAAAATATTTGTATTATTAAAACCCTAAAACCGTGCCATAATTTGGCACATCCCTGGCAATGCATTGATTAACAATGTACACAACAACGTCGTACAGTACAAAACACTGATAGATTCAACGTTTGTAAAATTAAACGCATTAATTCGCTAACATGTTTGTTTGCTCGATCAGCGATTTGTCACGTTTGGTACTCTCGTTTAAATAGAGTAACAAACAACCAGCGCAAAACAATGGCAATGCCAGGTGGCACGCTATGCAATGGCCCAATTGTGAATGTAATATTCACCGAAAGATTCATCCATCAGTGCTATTGACATAAATCATAGAGCTAATAAAACTGATTCCGTGATGAATGCTAACGAACATTTTTGGTTTTCATTTGTCGGCGGTGTTAGTATGATGGTATGGTGTTAAAAATTTGGGGGTTTAGGCACAGTCAGGAGGGTTGTTGTTTTATGGGTCAAATTTTTACTGTTACATACAAGCCTATTATGATTTTCAACCAAATATTAAGTTCAAAAGGTTAAAAATTGGCTATCGCTTATCCAACAATTTATAGAAAATTCGTCAATGAAACATTTTATATTGCAGAAGACGTTCAATAAAACGCAGTTTTAGCCGATGCGTTAAATCGCAGATAGGTAGGAAATCCGTTTGCAATATATACGTGACAAGAAAGTTAATAGAAAAAAAAAGCTACAATATCATTCCGTAGCACGGTAAGAATTTTAAATCGTTCAAATTACAGTGATTTAGTTCGATTGAATCGTGGAAATAAGTCAATAACAAAGCTTTGAAATCCGCTCCAGCAAATTGAAGGGAACGTATAGGTGCACGTTCGATAAAACTTATTCTTCGAAGATGTACTTAAAAATAGCAATTTACTATATACTCAAAAACATCTATCTATACATATAAAAAGAAAACGTAATAAGCGTTAAAAGCAATATTATATTTTTATGTAAACTACTGTGTGGAAATCCTCTCACCAATTTCCTTATTTTGTAACGGTATAACGTTTCCTATGCTGTCCGCTGCAGAAGCAGGAGACACAGCAGGAAGCAGGAACTAGAGGGCCTAAGTTCGACACAGTGTTAGTGCAAATGCTAGCTTGCTTCATCCACTTGGGCACAACCCTCGTGGAGCGCACACTTCAACAGGCACGCGATTTAGCAAAATCGACCTATTGAAATACTTTAACAACAGCCAACCAGTCGCATATCGGCTCGTTCGACATGTCCCCATTATTACGACATTATCCTTGCTACCCGAAATGTAAACATTTATTGATAGAACGATTTGGGTGGGACGCGAAATTTACCTACTCATATACCATACGATTCAACGACACAATTTCCTGGACTTATCTGCCTTCTCCGTATCGTTTACTATGCTACTTCGCTATATAAGATGTAATATTCGGGGTATTATATGATTTAATGGTACGTGATACTATCAATTTCATATTTTTCCTTATGGTTTTACCAAGATTTCGGCTCAGGTACCTACTTGACTGCTTGTTAAAGGCATATACGTCTCGAAGATTATACGCGTATGAAAAAGAATGCGAATTATGAATTTTTTACAAAAGTTACCAAAAAGTAACTGACAAGCTCCTTTTTTATTATGATTTTATAGCAATTACTAAGGCTTAGCTATTATTATAGTTTAATTATTAATCAGCAACGATGCTGGGATCGAAAAAAATAAAAGTTTCTCTGTTAACTATATTACAGTATAATTTACACGCCATTTCAGTGATAATGACAAAAGGGGGTGCTCGAAGCCCTCGATTAATTTAGGCCGTGATCGAATCCCGGTAGGGTTAATATCAACGCGTAACAGGAACATCACAATCAGACTCACCCTGGTCCACCGGTGCAACGTGTCAAATACATCCTTTCGGAGCTTACGCGCGAAGCTTTCGTTTACGCGTTGAGATTAACACGACAAGCGCGATAAGCTACAACGTACCAAAAACAGATACAACAAATGTTTGCCAGGACATCGATTCTGTTTGTTGAATAGTTTATATTACAAATGCAATATTCTACTTTATAAATTATTTATTATTTTATATGCATTGTATTGGAACCTTTTGTACAAATATATAATTAAACATGCAATTATAAAATCAAAAGTATTTATCGTAATTTGTTTTATTTAATTTCAAATAATTTACAATATAAAGCACAACTGCAAAAAAAATGTTTATTATAATTTAAATTCGGAGATCTGAATTCTACAATTATATGTTTCAGTTGTAATTGTTATAATATATTATTCCAAAATAATATACAATTGTAATAATGAATACTGCTGCTGAACAATGACATTTAACTAGTTGCGTATATGGCTTCCATTTGTTCATGCACCAATAACATAGAACCGAAAGCATCGTTAATTTGGCACACATTGAAAATGGGGTTGAAAAAGTGTACAAACACGTTGCGCATGCGTTAATTGCAAATTATACGGTGATTTTCGACGAAACGTAATCACACATTAATTGCCAACGAACGCCTGCCTCATGCCTATATAGGTACAGCAACGCGTAACGCTTGCTGTGAATTCGCGTAATTTTGATAATGCTCGCCTGATAACAACAACGTATTACACATTTTTTCCGGGGCTCGTTTGTCGCGCATTATCTGTCTCCAGGGACTGGCTCAACGTTCCAATTCACCCCGAAGCTGTTTATCCACACACAATGTTACTTTAACTGTTACTAGGTTTTAAAATTTTTTACTCGACTATACGGTTCACACAACCAACCGTTTCCTGGTTACTACGACTTCATGTTCGCAGTATATGACTTGTTTTAAAAATAAATACATTAATTTGATTTTTCTTCCACCGTGGTATACTCGGTAGTTAAGTAATAATATTTGAATAAATAACAAAAAAAATATTATAATAAACCAAATTAATTGGTTCAATTCATTGCGGAAAAAATTGGCAAACCAGAACTAGTCTTTTTGTAATAGGATAGAATAACTTCCGACGTCATTGGCACATTGTGCAACTGCTATTTTTAGTCTATACATCTAATACTTTGCGGGTGTTATTCTGAGATAACATATATAGTTCGGAAATTCCTAACAGATAAATTTTTAGTAGAGACAGCAAACATTTATATATATATATATATATATATATATATATATATATATATATATATATATACATATATATATATATATATATATATATATATATATATATATATATATATATATATATATATATATATATATATATATAGATTTAATAAGTGTCCTTGGGCCTATTTCTCAATATAAAATAAATATTAATACCTGAATTTATATGAAAATACTTTGAAATTTAAAATTAATCGTACATTTAACGGGAAAATACAAATACCAAGAAATACATGTTGCCACAAGGTTTTACAAAGACTAAAAAAAAAAATAATCATTGAATTGGATATATGCGGGTTTCGTAAATAAGATACACCTTTGAGTTTTGGTTTTAGCAGCTGAAGGAAAAGGAAGTGCGTAAAATGTCACCCGTATGTCTGATATGGGTCACTGTTTTAATATGCAGGTGTTAATTTATTTAACTGTAAGATAATGTAGGTAATTAAATTATATCACATTTTATAATGTAAAATTAAGATATACAAATTTTAAGAAAATAAAAAAAATATTTAAAAAAAAATATAAAAACACTTTTATGGAAATATACCATTCTTAATATTAATTACAAAATTTAGAAATAAATCTATTTATGTATGTATATCTATAAAAAAACCACAATTCAACCATAAAATTTCCTTCATTGATAAGATTCGTCAGAGGAAAGTGTAAATATTGTATAAATCATATTACTTATGATAAACATAATTTAGCACACACGATTCACTCACTACTTCATTTCTACCCAATTTTTCCAACAGATCATTTACAAATGTTAGATTATTCTTTTTAGTTTTAGTGAAAAATGAATTTTATGTGTTTGATTTGGAGTTTATTTGGCACTTTAGCTATTGTCTATGCACGTAAGTTACAATCAATTATTTATTGAATTACATTTTAATTTATTGTACATATAAATTAAAAAAAAAACATACCAGAATTTCAGAACTGTTTTAACGATAATATGTTTACAGGAAATAGATGCATAACTCCGAATAACGAACATGGGAGATGTGTTCCCTTGAATACATGCCAAGTGTTCCTCGATGGTTTTGACAAACCAACGAGTCATTTTCAACGTTTTTTTGATTTTTCTCGATGCGGAGTTGATTATTACAATTACAGTTACTACAATCCGTATGTTTGTTGTGGATCAGTTGCTAAATTTAAGTGGTACCGCAGAATACTATCCAAACTGCTACCAAAACCATCATTTTCACCAATACCAAAACCAACGCGTATACCAAAACCAACGCGTATACCAAAACCAATGCCGATACCAATACCATCATCAACACCACTACCTATGGAAACAACATTATCAACACATGAGAAATTAGGAAACCAATTGGAATACAGACATCGCAATTTACATTTATTGCCACCAGTGGGTGAATGTGGATACCAAGTGGATGTAGATCGAGTGTTTGGTGGTAAAGAAACGGGCATCGATGAGTTTCCATGGATGGCATTGCTTGAATACCAAAGTAATAGCCCGAACATTAGACACTGGTGTAGCGGTATAATAATTAATGAAAGATACATACTTACTGCTGCACATTGCATTACGGGTTCAGATGTAAATGTGTAAGTTATTTCATGTGTGTCAAATCTGTAATCCAAAAGCAGTAATGTTATATTTATGGTGTTTTAGTATTCGGGTAAGACTTGGTGAATATGACACAAGCACGGAGGAAGATTGTGTTTTCAAAAATGGAGATATGGATTGCGCCGATCCACATCAAGATATTCTGGTTGAAAGTATCTTTTCGCATGCAAATTATGTTAATGCAGTCGGAATGCGTCATGATGATATAGGACTTATTCGTCTTGCTGAAAACATAAAATATAATGGTAAGCTTTGCAGATATTTTAAGTTCAATTAATTGAAAATTTTAATTTGTTTTATTGTCATTATAGATTTTGTCAAACCAATTTGTCTTCCAATCAATGTACCAAGATCTCAACCGGGTGACAAATTGATTGTTGCTGGATGGGGTTTGACTGAAAACGGTAAGACTACTTTTTGTTATATATCATATATGTATATGGGATTCCTTGCAATTATTCGGTTAATAATTTTATTGTTTTTAGGGACTTATAGTGAAATCAAACGCAAAGTAATTCTACCAGTTGTTGATACTCAAGAATGTAGTGAAATTTTCAGACCATTGGGAGGCAATGTGACCGATTCGCAAGTCTGCGCTGGTGCAGTAGAAGGTCGTGATTCCTGCTTTGGAGACAGCGGTGGCCCCTTAATGAGTTTTTTTCCCAAGAAAAGCGATTTCTTTGTGGAAGGAATTGTATCGTATAGTTCTGGTTGTGGTCACGCTGGTATACCCAGCGTCAATACTAGAGTAGCCAGCTACTTAGATTGGATTTTAGATCGCATGGAAGAATTTTAAAGTTAAGTCTATTGGTGGTGGTGAAATTTTGCATGACCAAAAAATTATGTAATATTACTATAGTTGAATATGAAAAATGCTGCATAAAGCTATTTTATTATTTGATTAACTAACCTCTTGTATTATTTACAATTTTTCAAATAAATATTCCATTTTATGTTCCAGCTTAGTCTTACCTTATTATTTAAACATACATACATACAAACATAACATCTTGCCTATTCCCATAAATTGGGTGACAGGAAACCATTTATTTACTTTATTAATTTTATTTTAATTGAATAATTTATTTTTATTTATCTATTTATTCCTATCAAATGGGATGGTAGAAATCCTTTTCATCTATTCCTATCTCAATAAACTTTTGCCATTTATCACCTTAAAAATTCCGTATTTTTTAAAAAATTTTAAAAATACATTTTTCTATCTATGACTTTTACCATGCGACGGCCTTAAATCCTTAAGAACAGTGCAATCTAGTATTATGATAACGAAATACGGAATTTTGATGTATTGCCTAAACGGGATTCCCCACTTAAAAACAAGTGTCAGAGGTGCTGCGGCGACCATTTTTTTTGCATCATTTGGTTCGTATATAGAAAGTCCATAGAGATTAAATCCGCATATATCAATAATAACATATCAGTGACCCTGTATATATAAATATCGCTTGAGATACATTCCATTTACAAGTGGTCAGGTGTGGTAGTCATTTCATATATCTCACTTGGAGACTCGTAGTTCTGTTATTGTTTCGTTGTTTGCATTGTATAATAATATGAATATAGTGCTTGTGATATGGGGTTTTGTGGGCTTTTTGGCTGTTGTATATGCACGTAAGTTAATAATATTATTTATTTTAAAATACACATATAATAATAGCATTCAATAGACTTGGGATGACATCATATCACATATGAATTCTAAAGCTTAATCATTTGAGGAAATTTTGTAACGTGTTATATGGTTTTAAAGTGTTCTATATTAATTTAGAATTCTCTACGTAGTAGAAATTAGAATTCAATAAAAAATTAATATTTAATTATTGTTAAAATTAATTATATGTTAAATTTTCTATTATTTAAAATAATACGATAAATTATATATCGTGCAACGTGCACACATTCTATAATATTATTTATTTGTTTACAGAGAAGGCCTGCGTAACTCCAAATGGAGAACAGGCAACATGCATTCCTTTCGTCAGATGTCGCTCAATGATCAATCAATTAACTGATTCAACAAATGAATTCGATAAATTTTTACGCGAATCTATATGTGAGGGTAGTGATAACATAGATCAAAATCCGATGGTGTGTTGTGGAATTGTTGCAAGATACCAAACACCAACACGACCAAATGCACCACTACCTTCACGACCAATAGCACCACCTCCATCAGCACCAGTAAGACCAACAAGACCAAAAAGACCACTAGCAACACCATCACCAGCAACGGGATTGTCAGGCAGATATAAACATCGAAATTTGAATCTACTACCAACTGTGGGGGACTGTGGTTTTCAACTACCCCAAGATCGTCTTTTCGGTGCTGAAACAGCTGGCATTGATGAGTTTCCGTGGATGGCGCTGCTTGAATACCAAAAAAATGGCCAGAGTGTTGGCCATAGTTGTGGAGGCATGATCATTAATGAAAGATACGTTATGACAGCTGCCCATTGCATTGTGGGGCAAATCACCATAGACGTTGGACAAGTGTAAATTATTATTTCCATTTTGAGTTGTGTATATTTATTATAATCAGAGCATAATATTATGTTTTTAGATTTCGAGTTAGACTTGGTGAATATGATAGAAACTCAATAAAAGATTGCGTTATAAAAGAAGGAAAACCAGATTGTGCATCACCTCATCAGGATATACTGGTTGAAGAAGCATTCGCACATGCGGACTATTCTAGTGTAGGAAACCAACCAAATGATATTGGTATTCTTCGTCTTGCAAGTAATATTGTAATGAATGGTAAGTGTTCAAGATTAAATATTTTCTGTATTTCTAAATATTGTTTGATTTATTAATCCATTTTTTTGAACGTTTCAGATTTTGTCCAGCCAATTTGCTTACCAATAGATGTATCACGAACACTGCCTGGTCAAAATTTAACAGTTGCTGGATGGGGCTTTACCGAAAACCGTAAGTGATATACATAAAAAAATCATTGTATTGAAACAAGATCTAAGCAGTGTATATTTTTGTATTATTTTTAGATGTTCCTAGTGCAATCAAGCTCAAAGTAAATTTACCAGTAGTTGCTGATCAACAATGCCGCACAATTTATAGGAATCGTTTCAGAGTGCAAGTGAGTGACTCACAATTATGCGCAGGTGCAGAAAAAGGTCGAGATTCATGCCGTGGGGACAGTGGTGGTCCACTAGCAAATACATTTCCAAATAGGTCAGAGTACTTTGTCGAAGGAATTGTATCGTATGGTACTGCATGCGGTACCGAAGGTGTACCTGGCATTTATACCAGAGTATCTGCATATTTGGACTGGATTTTAGACCATATAAAACCGTGATGGTATAATAAAATATGAGTTGCAGCAAATATTTTACTATTGATATTGTTATCATATTTAAATTATCCAAAGAATAAATTAGCTTTAATATTTCTTGTATTTTTGATGTTTTAAACATTATATGTTAATTGTATTATGTAATATTAAATTCTATATAATATTAATTGCATATCAATCGTTTTATGTATATAATATTTGAAATGGAATTATGAATATGTATTTATCAAACGTCTTGTTCCTAATATCTTATAAAAGCTTTGAATGCTTTTTTATTTACTAAAATTATTCAATTATATAGTTGTTGTCACAAACATGTATTATCTAAATGTGAATATAATATGTATTGAGATATTCGAAAGTTATCACAGGTTGTTGGAAAAACCATTGAACTTTGATCTTTTATTTTATTGACAATTTTTATGTCAAAATTAATTTTATTCTTTTCAATTTTCGTATAAAGTAACATATAGTTACATACAAAATTTATTTCGCTTCATAGTTAATTGGGCTTCGTATATAAAACGACCGAACCCGATATAGTTGGCGGCTAGCGATGGTGCACTTTCCGCCATCCTTAAATGGGCTGCGGGATCCCAAGAAATGATATTTTTGAAAAAGTGTCGATAGGTGAAAGTAGACGTTTTTACGAGTACTAAACACATTTTATTTATTTTTTTACTGTTTTCTCAGTCAAATTGTGGCATATTAGCTTATTTATTCTTTTCGCTCACCATCTGTATTATTAATACTCCAATTAAGGAGCAACACTTTCGTTTTTGAATTATGGTTTTTCCAATTGAAACAAAATCAGCAAACATTCAAAAAATCAGTTATAAAGTTCGACGCGTATACGGGATTCCCCAATTCAACAACAACAACAACAGTAACCGAGTTGACCACTGTTTGCCTTGTGTGTGGCCATAAAGGCGAAATTCGTATGAAGAAAGAGTTAACCATTCCTAGACTAATCAGAGATGTTTGTTGTATATAATAAGTATAACTGGAAACACACGCTCATTTATCGATATTCAGCTGTTGTTAACATCTCAAGGAGGACCACAGTCTGACCACTCACTTGGAAACGCAAGGTCTTTTGTTGATTCGGTTTTAGTGCCTGTGAAACATGAATACTGTGCGTGTGGTTTGGAGTTTATTTGGCCTCTTGGCTATTGCTTATGGACGTAAGTCACATTTATTCTACTTATCTATTAATTAATAACAAACATTATTCTTATACATATAAGCTCCCTGATAGACAATTTATCTTACTGTATCTATGTAGAACTCATTTATTATTTAAAAAATGGAGTATATATTCGGCTTTTCTAGTTTCATATCCTTTTATACTTTTTTATAAAAGTTTCCAACAATATATAACCATTGTATGATAGCGATGGAGCTTAATAATTTTAATACGAAAATTTTTTAATACATTGAAAGATATGTGAATTAAGAATGAATTTTATTTAAATTATATATGTACATACCTAATTACAAAATAGCGGTTGAATTTAAGCTGAAGAATTAACAAGTGTTATTAATTTGATTTATTATTTAAAAATATACTGTAACCAAGAATATTTGCCGAATATTTCTGATTATATTGCGATATAAATTTGTGAATCTTTTATTTGTGCATCATTACCACAATATCTTAATTGTGGAGATTATTAAGCTTAATTTATTGTAGAAAAATAAATACATAAATCTTTTTAAGTATACAGATGAACTTAAGATAAATTATACATTCTGCATACGTAATTGGTTTGTCAACAAATATAAGATGTTTATACGAGGTCATCTCGGGTTTTTTTTCCCTGTGAAATCAAGTTTATATTAACTTTTATATTTTTATATCTTATTTACATTTTCTATGATCTCAGATGGAAATTATGATAAATTCAGTAAATATCTTCGACGTTTTCGGATTATTAGTAAATTGGTACATAGCCATCAACAATTTGTAGGTGAGGTATTACGTACGATAGATCTCAATCGGCTTAAAATTCGCTTATGCTGTTTATACTGTAAATGCATTTTCATAAAAAGAAACTTGAGCCACAATATAAGGGAGCTTATTTAAAAATTTATTTATTGTTTTTAAATCTCTAAAATGTTTAAACAAATTTTATGCATTAATTGCTTAAGAACATTACATAATTATTATTAAAATATGAATGTATTTTGTTTATAGAGATAAATAATAAATGTATAACACCCAATAACGAAGAAGCAACATGTATATCATTTTATAAATGTAAAGTGATGGTCGATGCCTTAAAAGACCGAACAAGTGATGTTGTGAAATTTTTGCGCGCATCTAGTTGCGGTTACCTAGAAGATCCACTGGTTTGTTGTGGGTCAGTTGCGACATACCGGCAAGTTGCTACGCCAGCACCACCAGTGGTGACGTCAAAACCGTCCGGTCCATTTACGCATCGCAATTTAAATTTGGTACCAACAGTCGGAAAGTGTGGCACTCAACTTGCCCAAGATCGTGTTTTCGGTGGCGAAGAAACAGGTATTGATGAGTTCCCTTGGATGGCACTGCTTGAATATCAAATGGGTGGAAAAAGCGTTGGACATAGTTGCGGTGGTGTCATTATCAATGAAAGATACGTACTTACAGCTGCTCATTGTATTGTGGGAAGAATCGTCAGAGAAGTTGGAACTATGTAAGTATTATTGTTTTTTTATAAAAATTGTTGATATACATATTAAAATATTAATTATGTTTAGGGCCAGTATAAAAATTTAAATATTTGAAAAACTCTTAGAAAATGAATTAATTGATTTAATAAATAGAATTTATTAAACAAAAAAAATCTGTTCTTTATTTATGTGTATATAATTAGTTATCTACTTTATTTGTGTATACTGTAGAAATTATCTAAATGAAAATTAATTATTAAACAGCTTTCAACTAAAATCAATTTACATTTGATAATATTTGCCGATATCATATCAATATTGTTTGGTCAATATTTTGTATAGCATTTGAAACGAGCTGCGATATGTAATCAAAACAAAATAAATAAAATATTTTTATGTTTGTACCTGTTTTAAATATCACTATTAAATGTAGACATTTCTTTTTATTAGATAGCATAATATTGTGTTTTTAGATTTAGAGTAAGACTTGGCGAATATAACCAAAACACGACGGAGGATTGTATTATTAAAGAAGGACGACCAGATTGTGCAGAACCTCATCAAGACATCATGGTTGAAGAGGCAATCGCACATGCAGAATATATTGAAACTGGAAGCCGTTATAATGACATTGGTCTACTACGACTTGCCAATAAAATTAAATACAATGGTACACATTACTGATTACCATATGGGAAGTATATGTAATTATTTATTAACTGTTGCAGATTTTGTTAAACCTATCTGCCTTCCAATAAGTGTAAGCAGAACACCACCGGGACAAAATTTAACAATTGCTGGATGGGGTTATACAGAAAAGAGTAAGTTTATCTTCAAACTTGTATGTTTTACTACTTATTATAATTATGAATACTTTTTAGATATTTTTAGTCCTATCAAACTAAAAGTAAATCTACCAGTAGTTGCTGATCAACAATGCCGTACTATTTTCAACAATTACAGAGTGCAAGTAATCGACTCACAATTATGCGCTGGTGGTGAAAAGAACCGGGATTCATGCCAAGGTGACAGCGGTGGTCCACTTATGCGTACTTTCCCCAAAAGAAGCGAATTTTATGTAGAAGGTGTTGTGTCGTTTGGTGCTGCATGTGGTAGCGATGGCGTGCCTGGTGTTTATACTAGAGTGTCCGAGTATTTGGACTGGATTCTAGATCATATGAAACCGTTTTAATTTTGTTTTTTTTTTATGGCAATTGCATTTAATTTTTATAAGGTATTCTTTATGTGATTGATGGAGTACTGTAAATTATTATGGAAATAGACATTGGGTTTAATAATTCTTAACTTGTAAAAAAACTTAATTTTTTATTTTATTGCTTTGAGTCTGTGATTTTTGTGTGTGTATATTTATCATTTGTATGCATGCTTAGTTAAATAATAGAATCTATCTACATTATTGTGTATGTTTAATTTAGAAATATTTTTAAGAATGCAATTTGAGTATTTTGTGTAGTTTCTGTCTTTTCCAATGATGTTTGTCAAAATAAGATTTCGTAAAATATAAGAGTCTCAAAAATCGATTTTTGTTTTTTTAATGTCCCATAGTCCAAAGACATATTTCAGAAGATTTTTTTACAAACAAATTGTTGAAACTCGTCAAAGAAGTCTACAGTTTTGTTAAACAGAATGAAAATCTGTTTAAGCATTTTTTACTTAAAAATAATATATCACAAACTAAATATTCAACTTCAGCTTTAAAAGTTTAAATCTATTCTCTTTTTAACAACAATTATCTTGCACTGAACTTTCTTATGCGTATTTTGTTTAAAAAAGAGATATTAATATACAAATTTTGAATAATTCTAGAATATATTGTTATTTATTACGCTATATTATTTTACGTTTTGAAATCAACTAAAACCTACCTACAATTATATTATCTTTTATTTTTATTATAACTATTTTACTATTGGTGCAGTTGTTTCGGAGAAGCCGCATAAAATGACTAGACTAAACAAGCACTTCAAGTCATTTTTCAAATACAAGTTTTCTTGCCAGGCATATACAAAAGTTTCTTATTATTACCTGCAACCGTTTATACTGTAGAGTACACACCGAGAGAGACAGAGAGACACACAGACGCATACACATTATATTATTATAATTATATCTCTAGGGTTTCACCAAAATTAACCGTAACCGTCAAAGAAATGAAATAAAACTCTTTTTTAACCAAATAATTCGAAGAATTCATAAAAATATCTAAGAATTGAATTCAAATGGGATTTCTGTCTGAAAAATCCTCACGTAGTTCAAGCGAAAGTATCCTGCGTCATGAAAGATATATCTATCATTAACAGCAACTGACCATAAAACTACATGTGTTTTTAATTATACACTATTGTATCTGTCCGATAATTGGTCAACAACAATGTTAATGTTGAAGTTTTCTTATAGTATATCAATATTGAAGGTGTGCTTCTTAGAAGTTGTCAATCTGCCAAAGCAACTTTTTTGTGCCGAAGTGTATTCGTACTAAACGAATTGCATATAAAAACAAGACAAGTAATATTATTCGCAGTTGTTCAAAATGGTTTTACGGCGATACTTACTGTTAAATTTAAAGGTGGTAATTACCAGTTTAATTTTTGTTGCTGCTAAAGTAAATACAGGTAAGCATTTCATTTAATTTCTTCACGTTTCATATTAAAATCACAAAGTTGAACACGGAACTTTAATTGAATATTTGGGGTGATAAAGACAATATTATTTAAATAACATAATTTTATATACACGCAAAATATAATTTTTTGTTATTGTTAGATTTTTAATGTTTATCATTAGTGTCTATTTGATTCAATTTGTGATCAAACTGAGATTATTTTAATTTAATCATTTCCATACATGTATTTATAATACAAGTAGATTTTGGCTACGTGATATGTAGCTGCTATTAACATGAATATAAACGTACTAAATAGTGAAAGTAAAAATATGATGTTTAACTTGTCCTTGACAATGAGCGCAAATAATCCCTGAATTCCTCATTAATTTCCTAAAATTTTACATAGATTCTAATTTTATTTCTCAAGTTCCATTTTAATTTATTTGAGTGTTTATATTATGTTTTAACACCAACAAGAATGTATACTAATCACAGAAATTTGTTTAATTTACATGTTCGTATATTTATTAAATATAAACATATTTTATTAAACTTTATTTTATTAGACAAATAAAACTAAAATATTGTGGAATCAAGCATCGTGATCAATTGACATTCCATTAATATCAAATTATAATTAATCATCTAAAAAAACTTGTTTATAACAAAAATCGTGACCCATTGTTATTAACTATCAGCATGTATCAATCTTACCTAACAAATATTTATTACAAAAACAACTACAAAAAAAAATTATTATAAACTTTAGAAAGCTGTGTAACCCCAAGAAATACTCCTGGACAATGCATACTGATCCAAGAATGTCCAGTCATTGCCAATATAATAAGAAACAACCCTCTAACAGATGAATTAATAATGTATCTCAAGAGCTATAACTGTGGCTATGAAGAAAATAATCCAAAAGTATGTTGTGAGTTAGATGCCGGTACGTGCAGAACACCAGACAAAACGGCTGGCTTCTGTGTACCAATACAAAGGTGCGATATATTTATGCAGTTCTTGGAAAAAAAACCATTTCTAAACGATAAAGTGGTTGATATTCTTCGGCGTTCTGAATGTGAATATAAACCAGATGACCGAGCACGTGTCTGTTGTCCTGTAATGAAGAAAAGTGAAAAATTACTGACTACTTGGCCTGATTTGTTACCGAAAATTGGAGAATGTGGTGTGCAAGGTTCTGAAAATAAAATAATTGGGGGTATTTCTACCGATATTTATGAGTTTCCATGGATGGCACTTTTGGAATATGGAGGGCTGGATAATCCTGTTCTAGGATGTGGAGGATCGCTAATTAACTCTAGATATGTGCTGACTGCTGCACATTGTGTTACGGGGCCACAAGTCAGTAGACTTGGAAACTTGTAAGTGAATAATTAATTGAATATCGCTTTTATATCCCAGAATATGAATAATCTGACTAAATTTTCATTATACTAAAAGAAAATATTATTTGTTCATATGTGTTGCAAAATTTATTGTTCTTTGGTATGTAGAATAATTTTTATTTTTTATTTATTATTTTTGCAGAACTAGAGTTAGATTTGGTGAATATGACTTAAATAATGCAACAGATTGCGTTAACGATTTGGGTTTTGAAGATTGCATGGATCCACCAGAAAGAATCGATATTGAGTCAGTTGTTTTTCATGAGGAATTTTCATTCAAAAATCCTGATAAATCGCATGATATTGCTTTAATTCGATTAGCGCAATCAGTGAAATACACTGGTAAGCAACAAAATTATTTATTTTCTTAAATTTATTTAGTAATAACTTTATACCTATTCCCATTAAATGGAGTGGCAGATAATCTCATATTGACAGGTATACCACAAAGGTAGCAAAAGTATTCCACTATTCATGCAGAACCATGCTTCTTTAAAAGTGTTAAATTATCTCGTAAGCATTCTTGACGCCCCTAAAAGTAGGCATTTTTTTTTTACAATCTCGCAAACATATTTTCCATCGCTGAAGAATAATCTAAATAAACTTGTTCTAGTTGATGTCTAAAATAATAATAGTTCTTTCTTTTTATTTCAGACTTTATCAAGCCTATATGTTTACCACCATCCAAATTTAAAGCCCCTGAAATGTTAACTGTTTCAGGTTGGGGAAAAACTGAAACAAGTAAGCTTTTCTTATGTTTTATTTTAGTATACTGTTTACGTTAAATATTGAGATTGACTATCAAATTTTGAGGAAGTTGAACTATATATTATAATTTACAGGTTTTCAAAGTTCAGTGAAACTAAAATTACAATTGCCGCTTTTTGATAAAAATCGTTGCGATGACTTATACTCAAAATTAAGATTTAAAATCCACTTGGGCCCGGGCCAAATTTGCGCTGGTGGTGTTCTGGGGAAAGATAGTTGTACTGGTGATAGTGGGGGTCCACTGATGACGAGGGTGCGTGGAGGACCTGAAGGACAAGTATGGTTTTTGGCAGGAATTATATCATTTGGACCAAATCCATGTGGTATCGAACAACCTGGCGTTTACACATTTTTATCTGAATATATAACCTGGATTCATAACAATATTCACCCGTGATACATATTAAAAAATCTGTATTGTATTATTTATGTGCCAACCATTTATCAATCAATCATGTATTAACGAGTGTATCATTCACGAATTATTTATATCTTATTTTTGTATCATTTGTACCATATTTATGTATCGACATTTTATTTACCTAAGCGGTAGCTATTAAAAATAAAAAACTTAATAATTTTTATTAATCTTTAATTTTTACCATGAAAGTATTGTTAATTCATGCATAAATAATTATGAAATGAATTTCTAGGTATTTCACATATCGCCACCAAGATCCATTGGCAGTAATATATCCTATCAAGTAGTAATATATCCTCCAATAAATTATATTAAAAATAAAAGTTTTTTTTAAATTAAAAATGTATAATAAATTTATAATATAGATCAGATACACAATACAATGAAAATAGTACCACAGTCACAAAAATTGATGATTGACACGAGTCAGTAAAAAATGCAGAGTATAGGCTTCATAAAACAATTGGTTTCTTCGGTGTGCTGCGTTCCTCTCTAGTAATGCTACTGTGTATTTTTATAGAGTTTGTCAAAGATCGCGCGATATGTTTTCGGGTCATGCCATTCCATGATGGAGGCGCGGCAGGTCGTACATGCATATGTGCAGTATTACACTTGATAGTGTGTTTTTGTAAATGATCGAAATCTAAAAAGTTCTGTATATTTGGTCGGCGATCATCATTTTTGTCATCTCCAGTTGTTGTTGTTGGATTATTATTCATCGTAGATATTTTTAATTGATTGTATTTTCGTTCATCCAACGTTCGCAGTGCACCATTTTTCTTCAATAATAAATAGATATGATCGACTAAACCATAGCTCTTCACTAAGTAGTCTCTTTGAGCTAAATTGTTGAGGCGATCTTTTTCCTCCGATTCGACAATTGGTTGTGGGTCAAACGAGCAATGTACCTTCACTGGCGGAGTGCTACTGAGCAATATTCGAACTGGTTTATTCGTGAGTGTATCAGAGGCAGTCTTCATTTTACTGGCTGTTATCATTCGCTTGGCGGCTTCTTCTTTTGCTTTGACCTGCATTTCATCGCGTAAAGCCGCAGCAGCCAGTTGCCTGGCGCTGCTACAAGCCGTATCAGAATACAACGAACCCTGGGTTTGTCGCATGAACTTTACATACTGATGTTCAGTGCGTCCTTCTGGAAACACCAATCGATAGCAACCACGATTCTGCATCTCATGTCGATGGTATTCAGTAAACGATGGCCGATTACCCACTGCACTTGTTTCGTCCTTGCTGTGACCACGAACTAAACGATCTTGAACGCGTCGCCGATCTTCCCTGATTATTTTTCGTTTATCGCACTGACCCAGGTGTAACATAGAGAACATATCACTGATTAGATTGTCCTTGACCTCAAGATCAAGTAACGTGTCGGTGTGGAAACTTGGCGAGTGGTTCACCTCGAGTAGCAGTGGCATCAGGTGTTTGTCCAGCAAAATGTCCATGCCGAGCAGTTCGCAGCACGCTGGCACCAGATCATGGTTCGGAAAACAGGCATGATAGCTATGACGTAGTATCGGTAACGCGGAGAATACAGTCTTGATAATGACATCATCGATGCGTTGCCATAGCCGCGTCACATCATGGCCTGATGCACGCATGTAATTATTGAACCAGGATAGTTTGCGCTTACTACCGGATTCTTTGTCCATGCTGTATGTGCGACTGTGTTTGTTAACCGCATAATTTGTCAGGTGCATAAATACGTTAGTGCTATTAACGCCAGTTGGTTCGTGGTAGCGACTTGTCGCAAAACGTACCAGTCCTTCTTCATATACAAACACACGCAGTGGATCACACGATGTAATCAAAGTATATACGCGCAAATCAAACTTGTAGCCATCAATCAAGAATGGTTTCGATACATACACTTGACATATCATTTTCTCTGTTGGTTTAATATCTTTTAATGATTTCGTTATGTAAATACCACGGCCTTGACTGCCAGCATCCGGTTTCAATATGAAATTTTTATTTTTACGTAATCTGCTGTAATTCAAAACATCCCCTAAATCTGCAGGTAGACACCAGGTTTTTGGAAAGAAATTGTAATCTTTTGGAAATAATTTCAACATGCGATTTAAGTTTCTGGCTAGTAGATCTTTCCTGCATATTTCCAACATACCTGGAAAATGATTGATACGCTGAAAGCGTTTCATTTCCTTGCACCGTTCGATTGAAATCGACAAGTCAGTCCAATATAGATTCCAATTGTCACTTTCTGACACTTCTTTCAGTTCAAATTTCTGTGCAACTTTTCGTATGATGTCATATCGACAATTTGTTAAACATACCGATACCGATTTTCTCTTTTTCTTTTTTGTAGCTGGCTTTTCCGTTTGTGTCTTTTCTGTTTTGGTTTTTGTTCGCGTCAGTACTTTGATTGGCGTGATATGATTACTCTCTTCTGAACTGACTGTATCGTCAGTGGATGAAGTAGATGACCCAATACTGGGATCTCTAACAGAATCACCAAGGTTCATAATTATAAATTACAGATATTAGTACCATAAGTCAATTTATCAATCATTTTCGTAAAACCAGTGACATGTCAAAATTATTGCAATTGTTTATCAATGACAACTTCTAAATGGATTATCATTCAGACTTAATTACAACGACAAATTTTTGGAAATTCTTATTTTTCACAGACACATAATTTTTTTGTAAAAACACTTGCAAAACATTTTTTTAATTATTGTACTTTATTCTTGGTGGATAAATTTTGATAACTGTAATAGAATTCACTTGTCACAGAAAACAAAATATATGATCGAAAACGATCTCTAGGGTTACACCTTACACCTTACAAACTGAACCACAGGACTATTATCGCTCATCTTGCTTAAAAGAACTATAATTAGTTATATAATCAAAACTACATCATAAATTAATTCAAGTATCTGATTAAACCGTATGCTCAGAGATATGCAGAATATAATAATCAAAATTATTTATTTGTAATTTTCTGAATGCAATATGTTTACATTTAATTAATTTCATCATATGCTATAAAATCAGTACTGACTTGATCAATAAGTTTTGATTTATCAGAAAAATAAAATATTTTCACGAATTGCATACATCCATAACATCATGCCTATTCCCATCAAATAGGGTGGCAGAAAACCCTTCAACTCTATCCTTACACACTTTCGCATCATTTAAATTCTACATACACACTTTTGTATTCTGTTTGCTCACAACTTTTCTTTCACGCAATTCATTCACAATCATATTTTTTCATTTATTCCGAGGACGACCTCGCATTCTCACACTATATATCTCACACATGTAAATCTTTTTTTTTTTAATGTTTCATTCGGCATTCTTTCAATATGACCATAAATTAAGTATATAAATGTATTACAACTAAGAATTAATTAGATTATTTGGTTTCCGTGCTCAATTTTATCAGTAACATAGTTTACTTAAAACGGAATTGCTTAAGATATCCCGCAAGATAATATAGTTTCCGTTAGTTCTAGTGCATTTTTCCTGGTCAGCTGTGATAGGACTTCCTATATACATCTTTACGATATCAACCATGACCACTATTTGGTTTTGTACTTTTATGAGAATGTATGTGTATGGATTCTTATACATATACGCAGATTATCAAGGCGGACGACTGACTTTAAGTTCAGGTTGCTGAGCAACTCGCGACAACAATAATTAATAGTGAATCGCAGTCACTGGCGGTCAAAACATGGAGCCCCCGTTTCATCAGAGAACGCATTTTGTGTTTACTTTGTTATTGATTAGTTTGTGTAATGTTAGTTCACGTAAGTTTATTTTAAAAATATTTTAATTCTACTTTAGATCTAAATTAATCATACGATATAAATACATGTAAAGGATTATATATTAATTTAAATCTTCAATTGTCTTTACCAAGCACTCAACGTTCATTGTGATTTATTTTAGATATTGTTTAGATAACCAGAATCCTTTTCAACTAAAGTTAAATAGAAAGATTTGAGTAATTTAAATCAGGTTTATCTTTTATTCATTTCCAAATTTATTATCTACACGTATATTTAAGTTCATCTTATAGATATTAAATTCGACTGAGAATAAAGACAGGAAGTATTTAATCCTTACAATTAAAAATATGTATTTTAATAATTTAAACAAATAAATAGCAAACATTAAAAAGTAATTTTTAATTTAGAATAATATTTTTATAAGCAATCAAGTATTCTATTGCAACGTAATATATTCTGTGTGTAATATATTATGTGTGAAGGATAAAATAATACTTATTTCAAAAAAATCTGAAACTAAATTATATTTGTACAAAAATTAAATTTATATACACCTTGATCCTGGTTGATAATATGGAGCACCGGAATTAATTAAACTGTTTCTATAGAACCTTACAAGAACGTTAATTTTGGTTCTTAACCTCGGTACCGGTTTATACTAGTAACTTAAATTTATAGCATAATATTAATATAAATACCTAGACATATAATTCTAATAAAACAACTAAAGCATATTTGCTAAAAAGGATTATAAATTTAATATGTAAAGATTTAATATGAATATTTATATATTAAAATATGTACAATGAATTAATGTTAACTTTCCTCAAACTTAAACCTGTTCTTATATTATATTTTTAGGATAAAAAATAGGATTCATTATTATACAAACGTATTTGCATAAATAACACACTATAAAGTTTCATAACTTATATTCTAAGAAACCAATGCAAAAATAATTGAATCTTTTATTTATTATTACATTTTATATTCCTCTCATGTATCGTTTTTAATCAATACCATATTTGATATTACCTTTAACAATTTTTAAAACCGCTTAGATGATTTAATAACAATTAATTACAAATGTTTTAATATCACGCCGATTCAAGCCTTGGGGTAAATACGAATTAATAGCTTAAACCTTGAAACATTCGTTTATCAAAATAAATTATCGTATATAAATAAAGAGCCTGATCTTTTTCGATATTAATATAAACAAATTGTAACGGCATGTTTCATCGTCATCAATTTTGGTTGCGACCAATAAAATAACTGTAAAATTTAAATATGAATGTAATTTCACAAGTAGAGCACAATGTTTATTTGCATGTAATGGTACTTTAACATATATATGTTTAATGTGTACTTATTTCACACTGAGATACGCCACTTTGTATTCTAAAAACTTGATTATATTTCGTATTAATCAAAAACATATCTGGAATCTAAATATTTATTTAAAAAATATATAAAAAACGATGCGAATTGAATTCAAGAATGATAAGAACAAAAGATGCTGACAATTGCTTAGAAATTGTTTTTATTTTTAGAACCCTTAAAATGTGCCACTCCTAAGTCAACCGAAGGTGAATGTATACCTTTTCACCAATGCCAGGAATTGGTTGATATGCGAGCCACCTCACCATTGACTACTGAAATACTTACATATTTGCGTCGGTCACAATGCGATTACAGTGAATTAGAAATGAAGGTATGTTGTTCAATTTCGGATAAAGTTCAACCATTCCACCTGCCAAAGGAACACATAAACCGGACACAAGCGGACTTACTGCCAAATCGATTCAAACCCGATGAAGGATTACCCGGTATCGATCAATGTGGTCGGCAATCATTTGGTAATAGAATATTCAATGGAGAAGTCACTAGTATTGATGAGTTCCCATGGATGGCTTTGTTGGAATATAATAGAAGTATGTTTAATTGCCCAAATAATATTAGACATATGTTTTATGTATAAGTCACTGTTTATTTGCAAAAACGCCCTGTTAGATACTTTGAATTTGAGAATTTGATTCTATATTGAAATTCATGAGATTTAAAAATATAGAGATTTAATTTCTCAGAGACGTATTAACATCCGTAAATGTTATTATATTATATAACACTGTTTAAGATCATTTGCAGCGTTTAATTAATAATTGATTGCACTGTTTATTATACTTGACCATTACCTAGGATAATTATGTTGTTTACTGTTGAAGAATCAATTCTGAGATGTCTATTTTTAAGAATATGGACATTTATCAATATTTATCTGAACAAAGAGTAGCTTAAAGTTTTATTTTTCTCAATAGAAAATTTTATTGCAGAGATTTTTAATTGTGCACAACATAACAAATATTTATTTTAAATGTAATTCTTATATAATCAATCTGTAAACTAAGTAGTTTAATGCAATGTACATGTAAATTCAAAAGTTAATGTTGTGTTTTAGAGAATCCTATAGAGGGTCATGGCTACGCTTGCGGAGGAACTCTTATTAGCAGTAGATATATTTTAACTGCTGCGCATTGCGTTTCTAATAAAAATGCAGCAGCTCTAGGTGGGTTGTAAGTATTATATTTTAAATTTATTTAATTAATAAATTACATCAATAGCCCTTGAAAGGTCTGCTTATGATACAAACCATTAATAAGATTGTTAATTATTTTAGAAAAAGAGTAAGACTTGGAGAACATAATATAGAAACCGAAATAGATTGTGATGCGGTATACCCAAGTGATTGTGCACCACCTCCATTAGATTTTGAAGTTGTAAAACAAGTAATTCATCCGGAATTTGATGAAGATAGTATGGATCAATTACACGATATTGCTATTTTAAAATTGGACAAAGATGTACCCTTTTCCGGTAAAAGCTCTTCACTAATATAAATTTCTCAGTTAATTTGATAAAATTCGCCATATTTCAGATTTTGTTCGACCTATATGCTTATCGTCATCTTTACCAGCTGCTGTTCACGAACCAGGTCATGCTCAGTTTGTTGCTGGTTGGGGTCAAACAAGCTTCAGTAAGTCTCATATCAAATATAAAATGAACCTTTAAGCAAATTTGAATGTTTAGAAACGTTCAGTCCAATCAAAATGAAATTAAAATTGCCGTTGGTGGAGTCGAAGGTATGCGCTAAACGGTACAAACCATTTGGAATCCGATTAGGAAGCAGGCAAATTTGCGCTGGTGGTGAAAAGGATGAAGATTCGTGCCGAGGTGACAGTGGCGGTCCTCTTATGGTGGAAGCTCGCAGCAAGTCAGTGGGAGCGTTATGGTATCTCACAGGTGTTGTATCGATAGGACCAACACCATGTGCGACTCATAATATACCAGGAATATATACTAGAGTACATGATTACATGGGTTGGATATTAAAAAGTATGAAGAATTAGTCCTATTATTTTAAATAAAATAAAATATTATTATACGTAAAAATAGTAAGGATTTTAATTTATCGTAGAGTCTAAAAAATAAATACCTAATTTATTAAAACTGTTTTTAAATCAAACCACTTTAAATTTGAAAGCAAAAACCAATTGATTTGTTGCTACAGCTGAAAGTTACTTTTTAGTGATTCTTCAATCAGAATAGTTAAAATTTAAAAAACAAGTTGAAGAATAAAAATTACGAAATGGTTTTCCACTTGAATTGAATATTGTAGTAGAAGTGTTATAGATCTCTGCAGTATTATTATATTATTTTAAAAACAGTGAATACGTTATGTTAAGGTAAATACTATGTAAAATAATTTAATTTATCTTAGAAATAAGTATACATTGAAGAAACAAAACCACAAGGAAAATTAGTTATTAACATTGCAATGTAATTGACATAAACGTTAAATAAATAAATATTTTACATTTGTATTATGTTCTTTTTATTTATATAAATTCCTCAATAAATAACTTATATGCTTTTCATATAAAATGTTATAGTTCTAGATTTGAGTATCCAATACCACTAAATATGACCTGACCTAAATTAAACTAAAACGAACCGATTGACGCAAATTGGTGCAATTATCTTAGATATCACAGTTATTATAATCGATACAACATTTTTTTACAAGTGTTACCAAGCATATATTTATAGTGTAAAGCATAAATTCATATTAAAGCAATAAAAATAGAAATAAAATTCAATGTGTTGCACAAAGAAACATTATGAATAATAAATTGGTAAAACCAAGTTTACAATTATAAAATAGTTTGAATCACTAGAAAGCATAACTTGAAAATAATTTGAAATGTTTCTCGGAAACATGATGATAAGATTAAAGAGAATAGTTTTTACTGTGCGAAAATCCTATGTGTTATTAAATAAAAAAACAACTATTATAATTAGAGACTAAGCGAACTCTACTTCCATTTGACGCACGTCATCAAGGCGAACATCTAGCTCAAATATCCAAGGAAATTTTATTATATTTTCAGTGTTAGGCATCGGTGAGACTTGGTTTAGTGTCAGTCTTCAAATCATGCTGCCAAGATACCTGATTGGAACTGTGATATTGGTGTTAGTGTGTCATGCGTTTCATGCAAACTCACGTAAGTTGCAAGGCTTGTGAATGTCAATGTTATATTTTTAATCGAAATATGTTTTCGTCAAAATAAATTAATTTTTCATTCGTTATTATTTAAATATTAACTTATATATTCAAGGAGATATATCAAACAAATAGGACAATATTTCTTGCTGAAGCATTTATCTTCGACTAGAATTATTTAATTGTTATTTTTTTGTGAAAATACTCAAATATCCAAAAATATAATTGGGATTTAATAAATATTTCATAAAATGTATAGCAAATGTTAATTAATAAATAGACTTATATGAAAAAGTAGAACCAGATTTTCTTTAGAATTGCATTACATTCAATTCTTATTCGTATTTTCAGATCCTTTAAAATGTAATACACCAAATGCCACCGATGGTGTGTGTATAAGTTTGGAAAATTGCCCAGCGCTCTTAGATATGGCGAAATCACCAAACACAACTTATGACCAAATATACTATTTATTAAAATCTAAATGTAATTCTAACGACGTAAATCCATTCGTGTGTTGTCCCATATCTGATACGAATAGAACAATGAAAACATTAAATGTAAAATTATCTAATTTAAAAGAAAATGTATCAAAAACTCGTTTACCTGGACTCACTGTTTGCGGAAAACAATTATTCAATGAAGTATTTGGAGGAAATGATACTGGCATTGATGAATTTCCATGGATGGCTTTACTGGAATATGAAAAAGGTAAATCGAAAAATGTTTATAACTTTCTTACACGTCTAAGAACATGTGTTTATCCATTGAACTATATAATATGAATTTCCAACATATATTGCAAATTATTAAAAAATAATACTAAGAACTCTTTGATTGGTCAATTACCGTCAAGTTGAAATTAATATTTTATTCACGGTATCTACTTAGCTAAGTAATTATTTATGACTTTGCAGAGAACGTTTCAAATAACAATTTTGCCTGTGGCGGAGCATTGATAACTGAAAGACACGTAGTAACAGCAGCTCATTGTGTTTCGGCTAAATATGAGAAGACTCTCGGAAAATTGTAATTGATAGTTAAGTATTTTTTAAATAAAATCTCATACATATTCGTTTATAGAGCTAGTGTTCGATTGGGAGAATACAACATCGACACAGAATTAGATTGTAATGATATGGATGGATTCAACTGTGCGGATTCACCGATAGATGTACCAATAGAACAAATTATTATTCATCCCGATTATAATGAGACTAAAAACGGAAAACAGCATGATATTGCCATATTGAAATTAGCACGTTCCGTTACATTCACAGGTAGAAATAATTCGAAAAGGAAAATAAATAATTTGTTATTTTTGAATTTGTTTGTGTACAGATTTTGTTACTCCGTTGTGCTTGCCGAAGAACTTATCAGACGTAATTCATGAAACTGGACATTTGCAATATGTTGCTGGATGGGGTCAAACAGAATATGGTACTAAAATAATAAGAAAACTATTCCTCAATTATGAATTTATTTTCATATATCAATAAAAATTTTTAGGTAGAAATAGTGCAATAAAACAAAAGGCAGGACTTCGATTAGTTGACCCGACCATATGTGCTAATATTTACAAGAAATATGGTGCCACACTTGGGGAAAAACAAATATGTGCGGGTGGTGAAGGAACCACAGATTCATGTCTGGGTGACAGTGGTGGACCGTTGATGGTTTTAGCGATTAGCAAAACGACGAAAGAACCTATTTGGTTCATGACGGGTATTGTGTCGATGGGGCCCAATCCATGTGCGATTCAAGGAGTTCCGGGAGTTTACACGAAAGTATTTGATTATATCAATTGGATTGAGCATAATATTCAGTAATTAATACGTGCTAAAATATAGTCTTTTATTACTCTAATAATACATTATATTTTAATCTAATTGTAAAAAAGTTATTTATTATTCGAATAAATGTGATTTTAATTATTAAATTATATCAGTAAAAATGATCTGCTGTGTAGAATCGTATGTAATTTAATTTGAATAAATGGCGTTTTAAATTTATATTTATTGAAACGAATCGAATATCAGAATAAAGAAAGGTATAGATTTCTCGGCCACATGTGTTGAATAAAATAAAACTCCTAACTCGATTGGCGTTCGTAGCGAACGATATCCCTCCCTGTGTGCAAGTGAGAGGGGTAGCATGAGGTTAGGTTTCCATGGCGAAATAGATGAAGTACGTACAATTGATGTGAGCACACCACGTGCACTCGTGGAATTTGAGTGATTCGTATAGGATAGGCGGAATCCCGTACCGAATCCGGTATGCATAAGTAATTATTTCGGATATTGAATTAACTACGCAGTAAACACGTGTAAGAGCTATGGTGATGGTGGCCTACGAACGTATTACCTTCCACATTGTTTACCCCGGGAATTATTGAAGTTGTAGGTACTCACGCCAAGTGATTCACCAAACAAAGGATTTACATATTAAAAGACAAGTTACTGTTATTAACGATTCTCTTTAGTGTTTATACTTAAATTCATAATTTCATTCATCTCAATCTTATACATGCATAAATGTCGACATTTTTTGGCTTAAACATAAATGGAATTTTATAACGAAAATATGTTTTTCAAATAATTTAATTAAGTGCCCGTAACATAAAAATAAAGATTTTGTTAGTAACCAAAAGCAATTTAATCAAAAAGCAACTATATAAATATTAGTATTAAAATATCATATATTTGGAAAATGTGTTTGGTGACCTCATATTTAAAAACGGAAATTTAAATTAATTTCATGAAAACCTATTCACTTTAGAATTGGCAATAAATTTGTTTCGAAAGAAAAAAAAAACCAAGGTAAGTTTTGCGTCGAGTATCGTGTAAGTTTTTGCGGAGGAGCATGCAACTTGTTCGTAGAATGGGAGTCGAAGAACGACTGGTCCAAACTTTCCACTCTTGAGTTTTGTAAGCAAGCTCTTTCATCATTTACGTGTACACTAGTTCACGTGTTCACTTGCACATACATTCACATATACATACATATCTCACATGTGTTCGCGCCCTAACAATACGAAATACATTTTTCGAAGGCGAACTCCAAAAGATGAATACATTTACTTTTCAGCATACGATATTGAATTGAATACCCATTCTATACACAGATATTAGGTTTATTCGTTTCATTGCTTCCATCGAAAATTTGATTTATATAAAATATTATTTATTTTAAATTATGATAACCATTGTTTCATGTTTTAATAAATAAAGTTTTTAATAATAAATTTTATAAAACATACAATTCATTTAACTCATTTCAAATGGAAACCATTCCGGTTACTCGTAAATAGTTTGTAAACAAACACCCTCTTGGAGAAATATATAAATTTTTAGGACATTAAACGCAACAATAACGAAACTGTCATCAAAAAAAAAATTCGTTTCACAAAGTGTCAAAACATTATTTACGACATTTACATATTTTACGCGGTACTAAAATAGTGTGTGGCTCTGGCTCTCCCCTCATAATACATAAACGATGGCGACATTCGAACACAACCGCCCCGATATTAAAACACGTACCTCCCCCCCCCCAACCAACTACCCCTCAGGGTAACGGGCTGTGGAAGCCGGTCCTGTATGTCAGGTTTACACGTTTCGATATTTTTATTAGCCCATAAACACACCGTCGTCGCGGGCAGCCGCACCAAGACAAAGACTGCACTGCTGCTCTGTAAGAACAGTCGTAAAGACCCCAACCAAAGAGTCACCCCGAACGCGCTACTGACATAAAGGAAATCGCACTTTTATGAGTGAGATTAGTCCGCAGAAGGCATTATATGAATCTATACTCGACTAAAATTGCATTGTCAATGAACCTATATCGCTCCAACCGTTTTTCATTCGCGTTCCGTTAGTTTTAATGGTGCCTATAAATGTCATTTTCTAAGCATAAATTATAGTATCTATAGAATTTTATTATGTCATATATGAATTGAATCTACAGAGGCTGATTCAATTCATGTTACTAATATTGACTCTAATTTAAATAATCTATTATTATTTTTCATATAATTTCGAAATTTTATGTAAATTATTATTTCCATTCTCATAAAATTTTTTGATTATTTTAGCTCATAAATGAAAGTAAAGGAACGCTAGAAATGATTGAATTTGAACATTGTCACACTAGGTTTAACTTTTATTAATTACGTTTGTGCTCTGTGCATCGTAGCGGCACAACATGTTCTACATTGATAAATGATGTGCACGGCAAGATTGATTGAGCTGTATTTTGTCTTCGTTGCACAAGTGAATCAGAAGCCAAAAACGATAATACGCATGCGACCATTATCTATTTGTCATACCACCATATCGCCAGTATGAAGACGTACAACAAAACAACGTTCCAAAATGGCTATTGTATTCAACAGAAAATATACTCCACTTTTTTATTTTCGTGAAACCACCACCGACAGATTTCGGATCATTTGTCATCATTTCTCTTCTAATATAAAACATATTTTGATTTTTAAATGGTTCACTTTATTGTTTCTTCAAACACTGTAGTTTATTACGAAACATACTAAAATATGTTATATTTTACGAAATAAATTTTTTTAATTGAATACAGCTTTAGATTTATTTCAACGTATGAGCAAATTATACATATTTATACACATTTCTCACATACCAGAAAAAACATATATTCATGACATTTTGCATACATACATATAGACAAAACTTCATCATAGGGGTGATAAAAACCCTTTACATTCATTCACAACTTGTCAATTTCTCACCATTTAAACAAACTTTGTTTACATTAAAATTCGTTATACGCGCTTTTCTATTCCTTATTAAATAATAAAAAATTACATATTGAATCACAAGCGATTTTCTATCATTATTTTGGATCTGTCGTTATTTTCGCGAAAGTTTCGCAAACATTTAAATTCGTCTATTTATATTATTGTATTAGGGTGTAAAGTAACATATTTATTCTCAAGGACACGCTCCCTCTTTGTGTATAAACAACTCATAGTTGTGTACAATGTTTAGTGATGCAATTCACACGTAATTTATATACCTCACGTGTGGAAACCTGTACAAATTCTTTTAATATTTAAATTACTTAAAAAATGTGTCACCCCGACCGGTTCTTTTGATGCTCAAGTGTCATTTAACACAAAGATCAACACATATTCAGAATAGCAAGTCTATATTTAGTTTGTACAATTGCCGAATTTCTACAAACAAGTTTTATTTTAAGTGCACTACGAAAATAAAATTTGAAGTTTTCCTTGTTGATGGCCACATGATGTTAATATATGTTACACGGATGATATAAAAGCATATCCACGATAAGCCTAGTTGTTGTAAAATATGCTCTTATATTTATAAACCATTAAAGATATTAGAGTCAATTATTTTTTTTTACCTTATTAGATCGTTTGTTTCATGCAGCATCTTAGTAAACCGTAATCCAAATCGGGACGAGGCACTACAATCACAAAACCTCTCACTGAAAAAGACACATACACTTTCACTTGCACTTACAATAAATGTATTTTCGAAATTAACAATTTGATTGTTTACGGCCGAAAATAAAACTGCACTTTTTTATTAGATTGATTACTTCTTCTTCAATTAACTTTTAGGCGTGTAGCCATTCTCTCGAACTGAAATCAAAAAATATAATACAATATTATTATCATATATTTATAAAATTATAATTTCATGTTTTCAGGAAAGAAATACATGGTTTTTTTTGTGAAATAGTTCATTAGTGGTTATATAAACTGAGAGCTTGTATGTGATACGTTTGACAAACGAAAACTATATTTCTCATATTAACCGCTGCATAAATAATAGATAGAATTTAAATATAGGTACAAAGAAGAAACGAAACCCTATCTTTGCTTGTTCACAAGAGCATAAACGCTATTGTTCGCAACACCAAACAAGAATCATCAAACAATTATGACCACGCGTTCGAGCAATAGTTGTCAACAAGGTATACGATTTTCTATAGCATACACATAGAAAAACATGTACTTTGAAACTAGATAAAAGCTAACCCGTCATTCAAAAATCACAGCACGATATCAACGGAAGCGAAAATCCATGAGAATCTAGACATGGTCATACGAACATCCGGTTTTTTCACAGATTCGTTCAGATCGCAAAGGAAGAGGCGATGCTGGCCAATGTCCAACAATCAAACAAAAAATAAAAAAAGAGAACCGGTTGGAATAGAAACGCATGGTTAAACAATAACTACGGGAGGTTTGCTTAAAAATATATTCATTGCGATGTATGCGGGCTAATTTGAATAAATCTTATGCCACTTTGAATTGCTTCTACTTTTAAAGTGGTCAAAAACATTAAAACCAATTAGGTACCCCCTATTTGAGAACCAATACCATTGGTTATAGATGTGTGGTTGTCGTATAATTTTTATTTAATGTATGATAATTCCATGTGGTGGTTTGCCACCACTATAAATAAGGCTGATTAAACCTAACGCAACCCGAACATTGATAAATAACATAGTCTAATCCATGTTTCCCGTTTGATGAAAACATATGTGAAAGCTATATCATGTTATAGCCCACCAGTGCCACATACAACAATAATAACGGTAGGTACATGTTTTCATGCATCAGTAAATAATGTATGTCACCCCTAAATCCGTCTGAATTAGCATCATCAAGCAACGGTCTTCCCAATTTTGGTCTAGGGCTAGTCTAGGCAATTACGCACGCACAAGTTCACATTATCATAGCTGGTAACGTATATAGTATCATTAACAATAGAAATAAAAATTTCAAAAAAAGTTTATATTTTTATTGAAAAAAAATCTGTAATTGGCTTTCTCGTGATCTCATGTTTCAGGAGTTTGGTTGGTGTGTTTCATTACAGAGATGAGTAGAATACCAAAAAATGTATCAAGTAGCGAATATGAAGTGTGCAAGCATCAACGAGCTTTTGGACTGTCAGTTTTTTAAAGTTGATCCAACATCACAGGTAAACAAGTCCTATATATTGCTTTGTGTCAGAAAAGAATGGGTAACTGGGTCCACATGCGGTTGCCGTATCAGGTTGCCAACGCAACCCCTCACTTCATTACTCAAACTAAAACAGGCAAACGCAACCCTTATTCAGCTATCTCTTAAGAGTTTCAGCCATCGTTAGGTTGGGTATTCTCCGCGTAGCACTCGTGTAACTTATAAGGGTTTATTAAAACGCATATATTGGTCATTCTCTCAAAGGAATATAACAATCTAAAATTTCAACATCGCCGTTTCCATTAAAATTGTTCAAGGGACGGCCGTCGCATAAAAGGACACACACGTGTAAAATACGTTTAATTAAAATGTGAAGTTTGATCATTCGTCTCACCAAACCCGGTGCGCTGGCCAACGGGGTATTGACCGGCTACCCAAATAGCTGTTGTTGTAAATATGTATCGAATAGGTGCTAAAAACAGACGAAGCCGCATAGTTTCATTGACATGCAAATGGTCGCTGACACATGACTCTTGCGAAATATAATACACAATTTGGTCCGTTCAAAATATCAAACACAAACAATAAACAACTTTCCTATTAGTCGTTACTCATTAAGGACGTTGTTGTCAATAAACATTTTCTACCGTATTCATAGTCAAGCGATTAATTTTAATAATAATATTTAACAGTCAAATATTACTTTATCAATAAAATGTACTTGCAAATAATTAAAATCCTTGTTTTATAGCATTTAATTAGTCGTAAACTTTCAATATTCCAACATAATGAACGAAAGTCTTTTAAAGCTTCGTTGTAGCTTTATGCCATTTAGTAGAATATATTGTTATTAATTAATTAGCCAGTTTTCCAACGTACATATTTTATATAAAACATGTTGAACCCTTTTCTACTGTCAAATTTTATGATTGAAATTTAACATGACGTCTATGTATAAAATTACCTGCAGAGGGTCGAATTCAAACCCTTAATATTCGGCATATCAAATCAAATAAAACGCACAATAGACCGAACTAGACAAAGAACAATTCATGCTAATAGACATATACCGAACTTAGCCCCTAATTACAGAATTATACATCAAAAGCATCGACATGAATTTTTGAAAATAAAAAATATTAATATATAAGCATGTGTTTGTACAATAAAATATTAAATTAAATACAGTTGAACTGACCATAAATAATCTTTATGTAAAATAATTCATCCGAAAAGTTGTCTAACATAACAGCATCATTACCACTATAGCATGGCTTTATATACGAATAAAATATACCCGAAAAAAATAAAACGTTAAAGAAATATCGTAATGTTGATATGCTGTATACGGAGTGTTCCATGAACCATCTCATCCTGTGACATAATGTGAAATGATTTCCCGTTGTACAAAATGAGAGTGGTACATATCACGGGCAACTGCGAACAAATGTCTGAAATAAACATGAGTTTGCTGGCGAAACGGACGCATGACGGACGGCGGGCTCGGGCGTCGGTCGCGAGGCGCCGCACAGACCGCACGCCGTCCCGTGAGGACCACAAGCCGTGCCGCTCGTAATGGATCTCTGTCCGGTATATATCGCACTAAAGGTACACATACATACACGTACAAATTGGTCACATATTTTTAACGTACCTCCATCAATTTTATTGAACAATCTACAAAAACAATTTTTTATTTACTATACATACAGCACTCACTCTAAAAAAGAACATGTGTATTTATATTGTAATAAATTCATTCATAAAATCATGGCAAAGCCACTTATTGTACGTCTTAACTATAATCTGAATAAAAATTAACGCATAATAAAAAGATACTGTACATTTTGAAATGCCAATAAAATCAAAATTATTAGTCTACAAAGCTAACAGCATCGCCATTAGCTATACTTTCTTTTTTGTTTGGTAAGTGTATACGATGCTTTAATGACATTGCCATCTAACAGCACTACCTATAACTACACATGACTATACACACTTTAAATTTGTAGCGAAGCAAATTCAATTACCTTCAAATTACGGTGTCATTAACTAAATTTTAAGGGTAGCATATACATAAAAGAAATACCACTAGCGTTAGGATGGCATAGCGTTGTGCAACATAGTGTACCTTTGTTTATTATTCAAATATTTTGTGTACTTTGTAAAACTGACACTGTTACATTAAAAACGAAATTAACATAACATTGGGTTTCCTCTGCAAACATTTATATCATTCTGATGTTGTTTTAAGGAAATTTAATTCAATACAGGTAATCTTCCAGCGTCATACGAACGTCTGAAGAAGACAGTATATAATTACAATACTTTAATAGTTATGGAAGTCGTCGAACATGCACATTTAAAATAATCGTGAATTTTGTTCAATTTTGAATCTAATTCTACAATGTATAAACATGTAGAATTGAATTAAAATTGAATTTCAATAGCCAGAACGAAATCAATTTTTCAACAAATTGATTAATGGACAATACTCTACGAGTAATTGTATTTGATACTTTAGATTCGTTTAAAAATCTAATATGTATCCATGACGTACAAATCGAATTTCCAAAACAGGGGTTAAACCATAGCGAAGTCTTGAACACACTAAATAAAAAAAGTATAAATCATTTTTTGAGCACCAACATGAGGATAATATAAATAAATATTAAATTTATATTAGTAGATTTATGTATTAGGAATTTAAAATAAATATTTTTTATGTATAATTTACTTTAGAAATGAAAATAAACATGTATTATATTTTTAAATATATTCACAGTAAAAGTTATATTTATTTTCATATAAATTATTTTTATATATATATAAGTTGGTTTTAAAGTTTTGCTTTACTATTAAATTAATTTATCAACATTTAGAATCTTTCATCCTATCTGAAACCAATTTCTTATCTACTATCCAATATAATATCAAAGACAAAATTGAAAATGAAAAAAGTATAAAAAAATGTAGCAGTGTGATGTGGCTTCATGGCGAGTTAACTTCAACGGTGGAATGAGGTGGAGGGTTGATGGGAAATAGATAAAAAAGAAGAAAATTCGATTAAGTGTGACACAGTGAAGTGAAGTGTGGCCGGAGCAGGCCAGGCCAGGACAAGCCAGCAGCAGCAGTAGTCCTGTGGAAAGAGCAGGGGTCGACCGTCGCTGCAGGAGACGGAATTAGAAAAGCTCTGAAACAGCAGACTCGCCGGTGGACAACAACGAAGGGTGGCTTTCGAATTGTCAATCGACATACGGTCTACAATAACATCGCTCTAGAAATGTTCACAAACATAACTATAAATAAATGTCTAACAAATATCTTTCCCATTGCATTCATTCGCTGTTCGTTAATACCATAATACTTCATACAAAAAAGTTCAAAAATTAATAAATACATACATACATATTTGCAAATATATCTTGTGTATCTGTTAAAGCGTAAGTAAAATAGGCCCTGGTAAAAAATGTTATATTTTTTCTGTATTAATAGAATTACTGACTTGCCATATATTCTAATTCTTACTAATTAAAAATGTAAAAATCTGCTCAATAAAACCACTAAAATAAGACAATACTGTTGAGATTTGATGTTTAAATAATAACCGCAATAAAATCAATATATTTGGCATTGTAAATCAATGCGACAGTAACTTTTCTCGCAACAAGCACAGTACATACGTTGTTGAACTCATTATCTGTCAAAATCCATTTCCAGTGCGACGGCGAAGCGAATCTAACAATACGAATTCAATTTTCCATATAGCCAGAAAAATAACGACATGTCTGTAACAGGGAGTGAGACACAAAGAACCGCAAACCTTTTCTGCTACATTGCATCGTTTTCGCATCATCCTCTCGCTATCGAAAAATCGCTCCTTCTACCACCCTGACAAACAAACACACACTCATACATACACATATACCCCCTTTTAGTTATACATACGTGTAAAAATGTATAACATTTGCAAAGTATGCGAAATAACATTTGAAACGTCAAAGTGAAATATGTCAATTATTAAATATGCTGAGTGCGCTATACAATCAAAAAGAAATAAAGAATTTTGATGCCGATTTTATTTTTTTTTTTCGCTGAGAAACATTCACATCTGCAGCCAAGTTAAAGATGTGTGTTTTAAAAAATGTAACAAACACATCAATTAGAATTAAAATTTATTGAGTATTTGTAAGTTAGTAAAAAGTTTCTTTGATCGAGACAAGTTGATAGACCGATACAAAATCGCACCATAAATCAGTGAATGTTTTATTTTCAATTCGACCAATCACAGTTCAGTGCACTTGGTTCTTAAGTTTTCTGTCTTCGATTCGGTGTTTGCTCGATTATCTCGTTTGTTAGCGTTGCGTTCATTTCCACCTCTACGCATTACAGGTACGATGAAATGAGAGACCGAGTGCCGTTGACACGCCATACCGTAACGGACGAGCATCTTGTTCTTCTGCTTCGTTTTTCTATTTGCTGAAATCCGTGTTAAATTTTCTCGTTATTCTGTCTTTTAGATCTTGTACTGTAATTAAATTGTCCAGACGTATTCCTATCTCTTATTTTCGCTACAACGAGTATGAAAATTGCTCTCCTCGGTTCCCTAACGGTAGTTTTTTTTTCGCCTTTTTCCTTTTCAACGTGATAATTTTAGTGTTTATTAAAATTTTATCAAATAAAATTAACTGAAGAGAAATTTTATAAATTACTTCACGAATACATTTTTTGTGTCTCTGAATGTTATTTTTTATTTTACTAATTTATTATTTTATTTATTTTAACGTTATTGCTCAGTCGGAAATTAAAATTTAAGATTGCAATCAGAAAATTCTTCACTCTCTTTATATTTAAAACGCAATATTATATCGTAGATTTTTGTATCATATTTTCAAATTTTTGAAGAATGAAAACGTCAAAATAAAGAAACTTGAGATCTTAATATCCAACTACACTTGAATTTTGTATTATTTTGAATAATGATTAGAGTAAAATTTTCCCAATTTATATAAAATTTCCATTCATTTATATAAAAAAAAATCATTATATACATTTCAGTTTCATCCTTAAAGCTTGGATATTGTTACACAATGAGTGTAACTAAAAAAGTTTATCAATCTGAAATTAAAAAAGAATCCAAAAAACTGGCTAGTGGATATAGTTGTGGAAGTTGTCGACTAGTTCTATATCAATTTGTTCCGTTGACAGGAAAGCTCTCAACGTGAAGTTACGGAGAATCGGCTCCCCAAATTGTTAAGTGGAAGTAAACAGCCGTCGGGTCCGTTGAACGAGCTGCATGTGACGTTTACGACGCACATCCAAATATTTCGCCAGCGTACATTGCGGCGTCTTAATTGCACCGAACAGACGCACAAAACAAACAACATTGGAAACATGGCACATATAATTCTTACATGGGTACTGCACGCCGAAATAAATATAAAATATTTATTACAATACACTTTCATTACAGTTCTTATATTGCTTTTGGTTAAATTTTATTTTCGTTTCCTGTGTAGGGCTTGTATTTATGGATGTAATTTTATATTATCACAGAATGTACATACATATATGTTACATACTCTAATAGGTATATAATTTATTTTGCAATTATATTTTTTTATACTTCAATCATCATTAATTCAATGACATTTGCTTCATTATAACTAATAAATATTCTTAATAAGAAAGGAAGTCCAATTATAAGGGTTTCATTTTGAGCCAACACATTACTTTTATAATGAAAAAGAAGCCGAGTGACAAATAGCACACAGCACGATAACGCGCCCAAATATCCAAGACAGGATATGAGGAAAGGAAACAAGCCCGAACAAAAAACCCGGATAATAACAACAAGTATTAGACCCCGTGCCGGTTTTAATAATAACTATTATTTTGTAAATGATCCAAGCGACACATGAATGCAGAAGTCATTCGCTAGTTTTTGTTCCAAAAACCGCCCTTACCATTAATGACAAGAAAAGAATGCATTAGACCTGCACTGACAGGCTGTATAATAAAAATCTCGGAAAACTCCGACATGTTGCTATCTATGAGTGACATTTATAACTGGAAATGATTCTCTGGGTGACATGGCCATTCTTTGTTTCTCTTGTCCTCGTGCCGGATGGGGTGGTCTCATCCCCTGAGCCATACGTGGCGATGGGGTGGCTCCTAACAACGGTGAACACTTAACAGAACCACCAATCAGATTTGTCAGAGCTGAGAGGCACCACTGATCTCGCATGGTGCCCCCCTCGGTCGGCCATATTGTAGATCCGTTTGCTGGTTTCAACTGGTGCATGTGGGGTGGTGAAAAAATTCAGTGGACCCTCAAATTAACGAGAATTAAGTCCGTGTAATTTATCAATTTTAATTAATTTATGGATGTACCATGGGTTTTTTACCGAAAGTGGTACAAAATATGTATACAACCAACTTGATATATGGGATTGTAACACTTCGATAAAATATTCATATTTTGTGTTTTGCAAAATATATTTCTGCTTCAAGAGAAATTCAAACAGTTAAATTTATTGCTTTAGCTAAAAACAAATTTTTATTTATATTGATTGTCAATTCTATATTTATTAACATTAATAATGCTTGTTGTATTCTTATTTCGTTAATTGTTTAGTTTAATTATTGCTAAATATAAATAAAATAAAAATCAAATTTATAACATAATATAATTTTAGTGTGACTTAAAATATTTATGTATCAAGTTCAATTTTCATTTTAATAACATTATACAGCAAAATCTGATTTAAAACGGTTTCATTTTTCTTCGCAACACAAAACAAAACCATAATTTAAATCAATTAGTATTTTAATCAAGTTCTTATTAAATGCACCAACATTTATTTATACATGTATACAGTAAACTGAGTATTAGGTATACACGAAAAAAGCAAATTAAATTGCGAAATTAATTTTAAAATAAAAGCACTTTATTTGCTGTGTATAAAATTAAAAGCTACTCGTCCGTTTAAAAGCAAAGTTTGTATTTTAATCGAGAGCTTCCGGTCGACAACGTTACAAAAACAAATACTAAACGAAAATATATCAAGGATATTCTTCCGAAATTCACCATAAATTATGGAAGAAACTCTACGTACCCTTTCTCATTTCCAGCACTTGAAATCTATTTGTAAGAAAGTAGCTCTTATTTTCGGAATATTGAAATATCGGAACCTCAAGAGAGATTTAAAATTTACCAGTTTTGGGATGCTTAAAATTTTGTTTTATAATCATTAATACTCTCTAGAGAATTTGTTTTAATTATCTTCCTTAAGATGTAGACTTCTCCCTTTATTTAATTAACAATTTATCATCCACTATATGAAAAACCACGCTTCTTCAAGTTTTTATAAGTTAATGAAGAACAAACAAAAAATAGACCATCTAGAATAGATACTTGAGATAAGAAATTTAATTTATGGAATTTTTATTTAATACTGAATATTATAAGTGTACATGAGGGAATAAAGATGATTTATTTAAAATATAATTTAATTTTAGTTCAGTAAATTTTAAAATTATTTTGAGACATATTATTTAGTTGCAGGACTTTCTAATATATTTATGTATTTCAAATAGAGCAACAATTTTATCTCTACGTATCTGTAGTACATATATAATAAATTTAATAATATATGTTGCATATCTAATAATCTCATATTAAATCTGATGCAACGGTTACAATATAATACCTTAGTAAATATTCAAAAGGGATATTTTTAACGTTCAAAAATAAAAATCTATTGTTAGTTTAAATAAAACTACACGGGGTTATATCAAAACCAAACATTAAATCCTTAGTTTAATCCTGGTATTATGTATAAACTTACAAGTCGTAACGAACCCTTGAATATGATACAGATATGATATTCATATACGGTTTAATCCCGTGACAGGTTTTCGATTTAAATCATGCGCCTTATGTCAGTAATATATACGTATAGTATTTGCTGAGCATCAATCGGATGCAAAATTTATCACATTTCACTGCGCTAGCGCGATTCTGTTTATTTTATCTTCGGCAAAATACAAAGAATTTTTGTATGTGTTACTGAAATATGATAATAAAATTGATGAACGAAGATAAAGGTGTAAGGGGAGAATTGGCGTGAGACCCGAGAAGTGATTTCTATTGTTTCTGATATTTTTTGAATAAATTTAATGCTTTAAATTACCCTAAAGAGCTTATTTGAAATGTTATACAGAGATGGAGATATGGTATTTTTTATTTCAAATACCAAAGCTCAGTTTTATTATCAGTTTTTGTTTTTAAATTGATTGGATTCTAATATATTTCAATAAATGTGTAATAAAAGAAGTAGCGAGTATTGTAAAACTTATTATTACGCCATGAACTAAATATGTATTTGGCGTATTGAGTTTTTATGAATATAGTGCATGCGCAATACGTGTTTTTTTTTTCATTTCGATATCAAGTTCAGCAGAAATAATAATAATATTTAAATTAGCATAATAAAATATTCATTTAATATTTATTTTAATAAAATTCTGAATACCGGGCAACGCTGGTAAACCTTCGCTAGTTTATAATAAGTCTTTAGCTCAAAATTATGAGATTTTAAGGGTACTGTTAGCCTAAAAAGCTTGGATAAATCCTCTTAATAACCTTTCACATATAGAAACAGAGCACAATAGACATTCAAAATAATTAAAATACAATCATCAACAATATTGAAATCTGTGTAAGGGTTCAAGTTTGTATCTGTGTTTTAACATACAAACACACACACACGTACATCCAACACCGATACATAAATACATACATACATAAGAGTGGTCATATTCCGAAAATATTTTCAACCAATTATCATTCGTGAATTTAATCTGAATAAATGAAATCCGCAGCACGTGGTGTTCTATCGTAAGCGGATTGCTGAAAACACCGCGCTACACACTCAAATGACTGCAGGCTGCGTTGTTAGGTCACTTCCATCCAAAACACATACAACCTATTCATATCAGGATACTAAGCAATGGATATCAGGATAATAAATACACTCGCTCAGACTGAGAGAGGATATATGAAACACGCTCAGGCATACGGAAAGAGCAGTTGGTAAACAAGCCATGGTTATCAGGACCACGCATGCACACATTCGCATCTCGTTCGGATGGATACATATACGAATGAGTGTTTTGTGTCTGATATAATAGAATGGGAAGAGGAACCAGCGGCCGCGGCCATCATTTGACAACATTTCCTTTCATGCATCTGTGGGAGTGTGTTCTATATTCTGTAGCTGTGTGCGTGCTGAATAATGTTCGTATGTGTTCACTAGAGCAGCCCAAGTATTCATTAGTTGAAAATCCTTTTTTAATTGAAGCGTTTTCGCTTTGACAAATTGTTCTACCGGTATAACTCAATGCGCCACTGTCACGTTTTCAAATTAATACTTTAAAGTCAATACTGTTTTTGTTTCATGTATCGTAATAGTTCTGTAATCAGTTTAGGTGTCATTTCAAATTGTAATACTCCTTATAAAATACGCAGCATATATAATACTTGATTGTAATAAAAGTATAATATTAGTAGTACGATGTACCATTTCGCTATTGTTAGTGCCATATTTAATAACCAATGAAATCTTATTACAGCTACATATCAAAACAAAAATCTTCTTATTTGAATAGCTATTACGTTTTATCACTTGATGTCTCCAGAAAATATTACTTTAATAATATTTTTAGAATCTTTTCTTGGGCAACTACAAGATGTCTTTTGCGTATTTTAATGTTCGTGCATATAAAAGCACATCACGATATTTATAAGTCGTCACGTGTAAGATGCAAAAGAACATTCTCTTTTTCGTGCAATCTCTTCCATCGTAGCTTACGCGATTTTATTGAGATATCAAATATGTGCGTGCATGTTCGCACATGTGTACGTAGCGAATTCGCCGATGCATAAACAATCTGCGTAATGTCATGCTTTAGGGCAACGAAAAAGAGGAAAGGGCAGGTAAATGGAAGCATGAAAGTTCCCCGTATTTTCGTCGCAAGCCATATATCATATTCTCTCAACGTCGCATTTGGTATTATTACAAAAGTTTTTTTTTTTTATATGATGGGCATTAGGCGATATTTGAATAAGCAAACAAACGTGTGCCTATATTGGAGGATTGTTGTGATGTGTAGAAAAGAAGAACAAAAGACGGTGAAAGGAAGATTATCGAAGCGAGCAGATGGTATGAATGAGAGAAATATTATTTTGTGCGTTATGAAATTCATGAGTTGTAAATATACTGGGTTCAATACTTGGCTCCAGTGTTTTTATAAATAATATTATCCCAGTCAAGACACTTGATTTTTTGTTTTTAATTTAATTAGTTTCTAAAAAGTTTTTGTAATACACATTTACAATTCTAACAAAATAGTTTTTAACAACAAATTTTCCGAACATAAATAGTATACTTAAAATTATTCTAATAAAAAAAAAATATTTATAAAATATAAGTTAATTACTCTTATTTTCGGGAAAAGGCAAAGAAAATACATATATTTTAAAAGTTATTATTGTTTGATTATTATTAATAAAAGTAGCATTCTTATTTCAATTACTAACTCCTGTGCAATATAATGAAAATAGTGACTTTGTCAAATAAAGCCTTTACGAGAATAAAAAAAAAAATAGAACTGCACCAGAATCTTCGAAAACCGAAACTGATTTGTTATTTCAGCCAAGAAAATAAAATTTGAAGCCAAATCGGGTTGTTGTGCTTGTGACGTCAATGCATCAAATAATTGAGGGTAAAAGTTTCTAAAATATAATATGATAAAACTAAAAATACCCTCTGGATAACGATACGTTTGTTTGGATAATACGGACACATATACTTATTCATGAAATATCTCAAGTAATTGGTCGTTAGTACAAGAGTAACTATAGGCGAGCTTGTTTACAAATGCAAAGTTCATCTTTTTAACAAACCCCATTCTATGTATATCTCAAATATAAAATGAGGCACAATTGAATGAAAAAACAGTTTTGATTACCTTGTAAACCATAATTCATTAACTTTGTTTTACACTGGCTGAAATTGTGAAGATTTTAAAATAAAAGATCAAAATACATATTAAATAAAATTACTAAAACAAAGAATAAAAAATCAGAAAAAATAGTAATCGCGTGATTAAAACAAATCATGTTTATTAAACTTCTTGATAAATGTTTTTAATTAAAATTAAATATTGTCATAAGGAAAATAACAAAATATTTTATTTACAAGTGAATTTGAAGTGAAACGATATGTTATTAACAGTGTAAAAGGGCTTATTTTGGCTTTGAATTGATAACCGGATTACTATCAAACCTTTTTACCCGTGAACTTTGTGGAACAGAATCCTTTTTTCGACAAGTTTCGTTTTGTATACAAAATAATATAAATCTGATTACGCTGTTGTACCTGTTCGACTGCGAATGTTTCCATAGCTACATTGTGAAATTCACTGGTTTGCAACGTAAAGTTTTATTATTAATTAAACGTTAATTTAAAATAGTTTCAAGTAGCTCTAATACAAATAAAATTTTGCATTTTATTTGACAAATTTATATATTTAATTACGATTTTAATGAACAATTATTTTATACGCCAAGCGATTCAGACAAATATTCAAATATGAAATTATACATGTATACAAGAGATTTAAACAATAATATTCTTTTGAATTATTCTTATTTATTTAAGGTTTCTAGAATTGTAAGAATTATCAATAAGTGATATTCAGTATTTATATATTTTTCTGTCTCCATTCGTAAATAAATCAACAAAGTGTTTTATAGTGTATCTTTTTTACATTTACATTTATTGATAATTCAAAATAAAATGATGAAAATATGTTTCACTATAATGCCGGTAATCTTTGGTGATGCATTATTCCATAAGGTATAACAATCTTCATTAGCTGATTTTGAAAGTATTTGCAATCAAATTAGTATAGTACACAAACAATCTATATTAGAAGAAAATAACGTTCTCAGCAATCATCATTTGGTGCAGTTCGATCGAGCAGCGTTAGCTAATTGCAAGTTAGTTACCACGGGGGGAAACCACGCGCTGATGAAAACTGGACCAATATCATTAAGGTAGGGATTGTGAACGAGCGTTCTGGGACATTCGCACAGCAACAGCACACTGTTGGCTGGACGAATCGAGCAAATATTTACTGAACAAACTCGATACCTTTACGTGTAATGCACAACCAGTACCAGCCTTCCCCCAATGGAGCGTATTGACAATCGGGGAAAACATTTGATGAAAAGCAGACGATATACATATATACATATATATGAAAACGTGCGGCACGGATAGTTCAAATTACAGAATTGCTCACTCATTTGTGAAGTTTTCGTATGTCATCATCAAAGTTGCGGTAGCAACGAGTACACTTTTGTTTGACAAAATGGACAAAACAGAATCGCCGGGCATACATCGATTAATTATATCTCTACTACTGCGATATGTCCTTAGAGTACTAAACCACTCCACTACCATCTGTTATTTCGATGTTGCTCTTATACAAATATTGAGTTTTCATGAATAGCAAGAAATACAAATAAAGTATGTTCGATTTATGATTGAATTTCATAAGAATGGAATCAAAATTATTTGATATCTATTACAGCAACCCTTAAAATTATATCCCAAAACACTAGAACAAGTATTTAATAACTATTTTCTCCTAAATATTCTGGTTGGAGGATTATGCCAATTTTGACCTTTTGTTTCTAAAGTTGATTTCGATAAGAGGATTGTGCACTGAGAGCCTCAAACTGTCAGTAAGCGTTAAACAAGCCGAGTGTAAGAAGGTGACGTGTGAAGTCCTCCAGTTAGGATTATGGGAACATTGAACAAGTTCCTTGAGTCTTTCCAGATATACGTAAGACAACACACAAGGATAAGATGGCCATCAAAAACGCGAGACGCAATATAAGAACTGCAGTGTTTTCTGAAGTAAGCTGGTAACGAAAGTAATCTTGTAATACGCTAGACAAGATAAAGTTTAAGCGGTCAGGTGGAAACAACGAAAATGAAAATATCCCTCAAATCGAATTATAACTGGTTTTTATTTACACAAAAAGTACAGGACAAAATAACACATATTTTTTATTTTACTCGATAATTCTGATAATAGACCATTTGAAATGCTTTTGATAGTTTCGTTCGTAACAAACTCAATAGATCTTTGATTAGCAGGAATACAAAATGAAACAAAGAAATAGTAGCCAAGTACTTTGAAAAGAATTCTGATCAGGCATCAAGTTTACTAAGTAAAAATAAAAGATAGTTCTTCTCTGTAAGTTTCTTTTCGCAAAGTGATTTGCACATAGCACAACAAAAAAAAAACCAAGCAAATAATAGAAAATCCTTCTCTCAATCACACAGAAAAACTGTTGAAACAAAATACTCTCTTGGTGAAACTCACTGCTTCGTCGTGCATATGAAACATTCAGGCAAAGGCGAAGAGAAAAGAAATGGCAAGGTCCTTTGAAGTTATTTCAATACAATTTATAGTATAACATTATGTTTATCGCACGAGAGCCAGATGACCGCAGGCGCATTTGGTGCATTATTTATTATTCCGCAAGAAGAAAGAACGTGCCGCAAGCAACGAAAGCAAAGTCCTCTATATGTGTTATTGTGTACCACTGCCTTACTGGCACCATTGTTTAGCGACCCCTCTTTCTATATGCGCCACTTCTTTTCTTGTTAGCGAACCACTCTTTTTCAAGCCGAATGCCTCGAAGAATTGACGATCCTTTTCGTGCATTCAATGCCCGCTGGATAGACGGTATGTTTGTGTATGCGTAAGTGTATGGATTGCGTTGTATGCGAATATATGAATGCTTATCTATGTATTAGTGCTTGTATGCGTATTATTTTTTGCTTCAAGTATTAAATTTTTAGGTCACTCTGATTCTTTGATAGTCCAAGTTCTCTCTGTGGAGCGGTGTTGCCAAAGAGGAATTGCCTAAGGCTTCAGTTTTTTATTTATAACTTTTATGATTGATGAAAAATAAATTTAAAAGGAATACATATATAAGGAGATTTTGAGAACTAATATACTAAAAGTGCAAAAATTTTCTATTAAAATAATGGTATCATATCATTACGAAAGTATTTGTTATTATGAAAATTTAAATAAATGTCGCGAAGTTTTGATTGAGCGAAATATGTTTATTAATTAATACGCAATATAAAATACAAATGGGATCTGGCAATGGTGTAAACCACAAACAACGCACTACTCTTGTAATTACACCAGTGCAAACATAAAACCCCTATGCTTGCATAGAGAGTGTAGAATAATTGAAGCAACGAGCGCATTGAGATCAAGAAGAATAAAAAAATGCGGTAGTACCGTTACATAAAAGCCCATGGTTTCTTATTGAAAGGAAGGGTTCCACGTGCCTGACCTATATTCACAGATGTCATATCACCTCACACTCCATATAATATTTACGATTTTTATATTCTTTGTTCTAAACATATGTTTTGCAAGCCTACTTGCTCAACAAGAGCTTATATGTTGTTTGTGTTTTTGTAATTTGGATTAATTCTAGATTTAAGGGTATAAATAGATCCCTTATTTTAGCTTTAAAAATGCACGGCCACGTGATTTATGGACGTGATCCAGCTTGTCAACATGGATTACTTGAGCATAGCCCACATATCACAATTATTCGCTTTTTACGGATTTGTGTTCGGACGTGTTTTTAAGCTATTCGATATTTACCAATATTGCCATTCATTCAACTAAATCTCTAAATATGTACATTTATAAACAGATAATATATCAGTATTATACAAATTATTCTTCATAAATAGAATTCTAGTTCAAATGTTCTTAAATATTTTATAAATAATATAGTTATTGGATTCAAACGTGTACGTTCTAAACATGTACTGTAATATTAAAGTAAAATTCAAATTATAAGGATGTATTTTGTGATTCAGTATTGCGTTTTAAAAATTAATTAAATTTATATTTGCTTTGAAGATATGAAATATGCACAAGCTTTAATTTGCCTTTTGCTGCAACGGTATGAAATTTTATGCGCTTTATTTTTATTAAAGCTAAAAGAATTTGACTTAATTAATTGAAATACAAAACAATATATTTTTGTTGTTTGTATTAAATTTTAGAAATTGCTTTAGTACTTATTAATTTTAGCAAAATAGACAAAAAATTATAAAAATTAAGGCGATTATTATATTTTATAGCCAAATAAAATTTCGGTATATTTTGTAAATAAAATACATATTAATATGTCTCGCGTACGCCATAATAAATCAAAATCATAACCATATATTTGTATAACCAAATAATTTATATTTATTTTTTAAATTAGTCATTTAAAATTCATACGGGTAACGAGAAGTTATGCAGAAAAATAAATTTTATTTTCAATGTCAATACAAACATAGACGGACTAATATAACATGAATGCATATTACATTACATCAATAATGCAAACTCACTCATGCATACATATATTCACACTGCATACACACGATTTGTATATGTGTGTGTGTGTGTGTAGTATGAGTGTCAAACTCCATGTTACAGAGTGGGGTGAAATGGGAGGGTTATAAAATCGATCGTGCAACATACATACAATCAAGCATAAAAAGACTGCAAGAAAATAACATGTAATGTAACGATTGCGTAGTCTAGTTCGAAATTAATTAAAAATTGTGAACATATTGCTTTTTTGTGACAAAGAATAGTATTCCCTTGCATTCCCCATATGCATTTATGCGTACAGTGAACAGTGAATAGTCTTCGTTCATTTGCATACAATACTGCAGACGAATTATGAAATTATCGGGTCAATTTAAGTCCGTTCGCCGGAACAATGGAGAGCCTAAATAGCCTACCGTCTATAACGGAGTGATTGAAAAGCCTATTAACTCCTTGTACAACGAATTCACTCCCTTTCCCCCAAAGGTTCCTCTAAATCTAAAGCTGCTGTTCGCAGAAGCTCTTTCCTCTTTACTTCTTGTTGTATTAACGACGATTTTCCTTGCTCATCGCCTGTGCGGTCATTGAAGATTTACATCCGGTCAGTCGTTGCCAGCGAACCGAACGTAAAACTAATTCTGTTCTCTTATATTCTTGTTTTATTACGTCACGTCCCATTATCTCCCAAGTGAAATCAATTATATATTTGGTATAGTCAGACAATTAAAGGTATAGATGTGAAAAGAATAATTGCAACATTTAAAAAAATTTAATAATTTACAATCTTCGCTAATATACCCATATTAAAATAAAATTGTACACGAAAATTCTAAATCTATAAAACATTTGTTCTTATGATACATAAATCAGAGTGAACGATACGGAAGTTTTAGTTCAAAGAAGATAAATCACGTTAGTAATATTTTGAATTTCCGCATAGACAAACTCGTATGAGACTGGAATAGCTTCTATATGACCTGTGCGTGAATTTGTGGCCTGACGAAGCTTGAACCGTTCTTTCTATCTATCATCTGTGTGCCTCGCACTGACACGTCACCATACCACCACCATATTTCTTCCCGAAAACTCCCTATGAATTACCCTTAGCCTACCCACCCGGTGAGCCTGTCACCATACACAACCGTCCACTAAACGGCTTTTAGACTATTCGCAACAATAAATCATATTACTTGCAGTGGACAACGTCTCCTAGTATAAACACATGTTTTGTTATTCTTGTATTATCTATTATTTTCTATTTGGATGATGCTATGATATATTGCTGTGTAAGCAGGTTCAGGTTTCATAAATTTATTGCGCTCCTTAGATAAAATCATTTCATATAAAGAATAGAGATTTAAATTCGTAAAAATGTTTCGTTTTATGCAACTTATACTAAATAATAGAGAAATAATCTAGATTAAAATTAATTCTTGTTTGTGGAATCGGGCATTAGAATTAGATTCAAATTTCAAAACTGGACAATGAGTGAACAATAGAAATAGTCTTCGAAAAAAAAAAGTATACTAAATATTTAATACGATAAAACGATGTTTCACTCGACAAGAATGCTTGTCCAGATGGCATGAGTGTGACAGTGTCCATGGTGTGGTGTGAGTATCAGATATCCCATAAGAGTGCAGACTTGATTCAAAAGGATTGGAGCACAGAAAAGCTTTTAAAATCTAATGCAGCAGTAGCGCCACTCTACTGCACATACATACAGAATGCGAGTATTTTGTGAACTAGTGTATGTATGCGTGGGTGAACGTATAGAATTAAGTATGGCCCAGCTTTGACCATGCACTAATACTTACATGGCCGATGAGCTAATTAGTACATGAATCTCGTTGTAAATTACAGGGAGCCGTAGTTCACACCATTACCGACAGGGAAACACAGTCGACCATTGTAGTTTTGGTGGAAATTTGAAAATCTGTTTAGTTTATAGACTATAGGTGTAATTATTTGGGCGAGTGTACTGGTGGATGTTAGGGCTGAACTTTAAAGGGTCACCAAATGACCATGCAGAATAAAATAAATATTACATAAAAATAAACCGATTTAACGCGTAGCGCTTTTAGTGTAAAACACTGTTGTTACGATAAATAATTAACTCAGTTCCTAAGGGAATTTTATTTAGCAGCCCATGTGCACCTATCAAATATATTTTCCGTAATGTATCACCAATAACGTGTGTTTAAATGCCAATAAAACAACTAAAATTATTGGGCTCATAAATCGTTACATTTAATATTTAATTATAATAATGGTTCTTTGGGTACATTGACCTGTTCTCTTTTATGAGCAGACTATTTTTTGTCAAAAGTCAAACGCATGTTGAAGTAAATAAACAAAAATTGTTAACCATGTAGAAAAAAAACATGTCAGACACAGCTCTGTTAATAATTTAACAGAGACAAAAACTCTACATTACTCATATTACTTTCACCAAAAAATATATATACATATAGTATTTCGTTTATTTCTAATAATACAAATATGATATGGCATGTATAAATAAAATTTATCTGTCACTAGAAAATCTGTAGTAACAAAATAATTTATACGTAAATAATATAGTATAATGAATAATTATATTTTCTTGAATTATTCTAAATTTGTATTTTAATATCTACACAAAATACACATAAGAAAGACACTGCAGATATTTGTTATCTGGTATAAGTAGAGTTATAAAAAGAATGTACATACATGTGTCAGTAAAAATATTGTTCCTGTAACTTTTTTTGCTGGTTGCAGTTCTACAAATGTTATAAGTTAGTAATGATAGATATTCTATCATTCGACTTTATAGCTTTTTCGGAATTCATTTGAAATCAAACATCAATCAATTTATACTTTTAGTAAAACCAGTAATAATATAAATCAAACTGATAGCAGCAACATGTTCGTGTCTGGGCTGAAAACGAAAACCCAGATAGACTTGTGTTAGTCAGACAAAAAACCGATTTTTCACCATTACCAAACACAAAAATAATCATACAAAAGTAGCCAATAACAAAAAATTCCAATACGGAACCAGGCATTTTTTTTTTTATCGAAAATATCGGAAACCATACACAACAAAAACGAATATTGAAACGCCAAAAAGCATACAGCTTTTCCAAACACGAAATAGAAAGTTGGTTTTTTTTTCCAGTATTCTTCGTGTTTAAAATTTTTTGCTAGCAGTAATAAAACCACGAAACGGTGAAGAGAAAAGTAGAATTAAAAACTCATAACGTTTCCCGAGGGACTGGCCGGCCGGTATTTCACTATTAACGGGCAAGTTTGGCCGGCGCCTGTTATCGGTTCACTAACGCTATCTAGCGGAGTGTCCTGGAGATAACTCGGCGGGTAGTAATCATCCTTAACGGCTCTGGAAATACTATATATATATATCAGCGGCCCTCGAGGCATTGCAACCTTCGCTGTACCCTTTGGTTGGTATACGTCGGTTTTCGGTTCCTCCAAGCTATACAGTATATTTTTTACCAAAGTTTATGAACGTTTTAATACTTGTATTTATTGCGAAAAAGTTATGGTTAATTTAGATAAAATGTTTTGAAATAAATTTTATCGTTGTAGAATTATTTTAATTACTACTATTCTATAGGGAATCATTAAAATTTCCGTATTAATAATTAGCCATATTTTAAGTTAGAACTGTAAAATATATTATTAATAAGAAAAAATTACTATAGCACAATGAAATATGATACAAAATGTATTTTAATTCACGAAAGGTATTTTTGAATTTTAAATAATTGGAATCAGTAATCAAATTATTGAAATCTTTCAAAAATCGTTAAATAACTAACAAATTCCTGACAAAGATTCTATTATAATTACTCAATGAAAACTTTTTCGTAATTGACAAAAAATGTTTTCGTAGTTAAAATATTAATAACTGCACCGTTCATTGTATACGTAGACCCTAATGTATACATTGTGTAGAAGCTCTAAATGGGAAATATTAATTTCGGCGTAAATCCCTCAACATAATTTTTAAACACTAGCAATTTTTTATTCAACAAATCTTAATAATACGCGGTGAAAACACAATTTCATAGCGAAAAAAGTGAGTTTGAAATCCCAAAGGTACAAGCGAGTGCACACACAAAGAATGCTTTTGTGTGCGAGGAAGAAAGCGCACCATCAAAAAGAAGAAAAATGTCATCAGGCCGAATTGAATATAATATCTCACATGCTCTCTAAATTCCCCGGATTCGTGATATACAAAACATCGCATAAAGTCACTCGCTCCCCTAGTAACCCATGAGATCTCATCCCGGCATTTAGAAATCACCCACCATCTCTGCTACCCTAGCACTGCCCTACCGTTGCCATATCGCACTGTTTCTACGCACATTCACTAGTACCATATACACTCAATATCAAAATAAGTCCTAAATATTTCACCCATTTTATACAGTCATGCCACGTAACGAATTGCATGAAACGGAATAAAATTCGCTGAACAATAAAAATATTTTTGAATAGGATTGTACGAGTTTGCGATCAGTGAAACGTAATAATTAGGCTAGTAAAAATACTAAAGCTTAAAATATTATAAAAGTTTACGACCACGATATTTCTGCGCGGCTCGTTACGCCATTTTAAAACCGGGTTCTACCTAGCGCATAATTCATATTTTTACTAATTGGAGGTTATTATTTAGATAATCTTCTACTTTTCGCTATAATTTGCTTGGCCGTACTCGTACCCTACGCAAGCGGATTAAATGCTCTCAAATAGGATCTATTTTCGTGCAAGATTTAAACTAAAAGTTACTGTGAAATTACCAAATGAACTTATGTTTTAATTAAACTAAACCAGGGTTTACTACTGCTGAAATAAGCTATACAATTTTATTTTATGAACAAAATTCTAAAATTCATCTTATCATCAATTAGATTATTTTTAAATGGTAAAATTTATTTTATGAAAATTGTTATCAAAATGTGTTTTGCGGATTTAAATTTATTTTGTTTAATTTAGATAACATTTAAATCTATAACAAAATATAAAGCCCTATATTCTATTACTCAATTAAATACTGAAAACAATGAAATTAGGTTTTCATATATGGGAAGCAATCAACAATATTTTGAAAATAAATACACATGATGTAAATGGTAACATCAAAACAACAACACTCTGGAAGCGTATAAATACACATTTTCGCTAGCAAAGTGCAACCTGGGGGGCAATTATTTAGCCTGTGATTGGTTGATATACAACGCAAGATCCCACACGATAATTAGACAACGAATTACACCATGTAGAAAATAAACATGAACCGTCTTAAGTTATTTTCAAAATTACTAAAATAACTTGAAGATAAATGATTATCAAATTAAATATTATCAATTAAAAACTAGAAAATTTTATATTCAAATATACAATGTGATTTATTTGAAATTTTTATTAATGCCAGGAAACTGAAAATCTTTACATTTCTAAAGGGCTCTAAAAGTATCTGGTACGATTCTGAACAAACGCAAGGGATTGTAAGAAGATGTAATTTAACCCCAAGTAGAGTTGTACCCCGAGCGAAGCTACAAACCACGAGTTCAAGATGATTTATGTCACCTCGTAGAAGATGACACCCAAATGATATGTTTCGCGCAAGCACAAAATGTAATATTTAATTTCAAGTACCACTGGTTCTTTGTGAAATGCAGAGGTACTGTGTCAAACAAATTTTTATTTGAGGTTTTTTTTTTTTGTTCGTTGTAGGTAAGGTATTGTAATTTTAAATGTGTAATTAAATGTTTAAATTCATTAATTCTCTTTGCTTTCCATCGTATTACTTTAGTTTCATGTTACACGAGGAGCAAAGCAAATGTAAATAATTGGTGCACATTCCAGGTAAACAGTTATATTGTAATTTTGTTTGTTTACAGAAATAAGAGACGTCGAATAATATATTATTACATTAATATTAATAAATAACTATTCTCTCTAATAATATTTATTAATTTTATATTTGCCCACATATAAATATTTGTTTTGTTATTATTATTAGTTAATTAGCGCCAATTATTGTTCCTTCAAACAATCGCACCACACTAGTAAATGTTTTCCAACCAGAAAAATACAAAAATACCATGAATTATCTTTTTTATATGAACTATGCTCTTAATATAGGTCAGATGCGTTTTGATGAACTTGTGTGCAAAAGAACAACGCAGTAATTTTGAAAACAGATCGCCAACATAGATAAGAAAATAAAGAAATGGTGCAACGCTCATTAAAAGTACATTATCGCTTATTGCAGGCACTTAATACCAACCAAAGTTTTGTTAATACACACAATTCGTGTAGTCCTACGAGCGAACACCAAGCCCTTAAAAAGTGATTAAAATTCATCTGAACTCAATGTTTTTAAAATAGGATAAGAGGCGTAAAATTTGTTCGCCTCAACTCGGAGCACAAGAATAAATAGCGCGTTGCAGCTGGCTTGGAACTGATATTATACTTTCTCCCCTTATTTCTCATGGTTTTGCATTAATCGAAACAGGAGGCGCAGATTAATTCATGACGTCACAAGGTTTGTTCAAAATAAAGGATTTTTCACTGGAATATACTACAAATGACGATATATTTCGTGTGGAAGAGTATTTTACTGGTCGGATATATTTTTGACAGCACAATTATTTTTTTTGTTATAATTGTCTCCGGGGTAAAAATTGATACGGTTGCCTGAAGAGATTTGTTATTACGCTCTCGGACAATGCAGGAAATCCTTAGACTTTTTGACCAATTACGCAAGATCCATGTTGCTCGTCTTCTTCGGTTTCATTGTGTCATCGGCAGAGAGGACTCTCGTTATATGGATTCATTTTTTCCGCTGTCATAGTTACCCAAAATCTTCTTCTACTTCATTGAAAAAAATCTTATATATTTTCCTACTTTAGACTCTCATATTTCATGATGATATTTGATTCTATAAAAAATAACTAAAAAACTCCTTCAAAAAATATCTGGTCAGATATTTAAATCCAAATGCGCATTTTAACTATATATAACTAAAATAATTTTGTAAGGATTGTTTAACGTATTATTATTACTTTGATCACGCAATGTACCTTTCTCAAAAAAGTTACACTTTAATAATACAACTCGTAAAACATTGTGAAATGTTGTTTTCGTCTATAAAATATGATATCTCTTGTAAGAAAGATGTCTGCGCTGAACAAAGACATAAAAATCAAGACATCAACGAAAAGTTTTACCGTGAAAAATTGACGATCTTTTCTATTCCATCAGTACAGGATTCGTAAGGCCAATGAATAATGTAGTGTCAATGCCTGCGTCTTCACAGTCACACGGTTGTCAGTGATGAAAAGCACTGTAAAACAGCATACATGACTGTGACAGTACTGGAATTAGTATGAAGTTTAATGGGACATCATAAAAACTTAGTTGTTATTGTCGCAATTATAACCGCAGAGATTGCCAACTTATATTTTACTACAATAATCCAAAAGATATGTGATACGAAAAGAGGATCTGAGATTTTTGTGGAAAAACTCTGGCTTACTTATAATTATTTTACCGGGAATTTTTTATTCATTACAAAATAAAGGAAATATTTGTGAAAACATAAACGTACATTGCTTCAAAGTACGTGCCCGAATTCACGACTAAAAACAATTCGAAACGAGAATTCAATTCAAGCTCACAAAAGGTCACGTCCGCACAAATCTTAGTTTAAACGATGCGTCATTTTTTATACGAAGTGTTAAATTTATCTAGATACCGTATATACATGAGTAGGTATGTATACTGTCGCGCCGCCTAGTGACAGTGGCAAAATGGAGAACCAAAAAGAGCGACGTGTGATTCTGAACTAAACGAGTGGAGCATCTCAGCGGAGATGACGTTGGAGATAAACGCACATCATCTTCGTTGCGACGACACCTTTTCAAATGGATGCTAAAGATGCTCACCGCCTGATACTCCACTCACACACACACATACAAACACACACAAACACACTTACACGTTCTCCACCATACACGGTTAAAACTACTCGGCGGCAGCTTTAAGTGTATGTAAATCAAAATACACGTTGTTTTATGCATGTGTGATGCATGTTTCAAACACGTCAAGATGAGAAATGTTACGAGAATTCTAGGGGTGTCAACTAGGTCTTATCGCAAATACCCCCATAGACAAATATTTAAAAAAAATTCTAAAATGTTTTAAATGCTATTGAATAGTCGCATCATTACAATATACACACATAAAATGCATATTTTCATCTAATGAGGTGGGAATGAACCCTTTTCATTGAGTCACATCGTGACAATCATTCAACTCGATCCTTAAATATTTCTTTCGCTTCATTCAAATTCTTCATACACGCTTTTTTGTTCTGCTTGCTACGATTTTTCTTTTTCGCAATTCCTTCTGAATCAGTATAAAATTCGTATTTCTTAATATTTTGAAAACGAATGTTTCTATACATCGGAAACTTATTTTTATTAGTAACAATAATTTCTATGAAATGCATTTTCTTTTATGATGCCAACTGGTTGTAATTCTTCGTAATAGTTTTATCGGTGCATGTTGTGTTTGAGAGCCCTGTGTTGAAGAAGAATAGTATAAACAATGCCTGTAGTAGTGTAAATGAATATGAGACGCTTGCACGGTGAACAAAGGTTATGCCAACGCAAACTTTACACTAAATAATGCAAATGTTACTTGCATCAGTTTCAAATTATTCGACTTGATCTGAATACAAGGCCTCAGCTCTGAGAGCAAACTATCCTTTGAACCGTAGACATGCTATATCATTGCGGACGCCAGCAACTTAGTGAATCCCCACAACAAATTTCAAAATTAATTTACATTAAAAACAAATTAAACAAAGTGTTTTCAGTAGTTTCATATTTAGCAAATGTTTCTCTCAATCGTTGATAAAAATAATTTCAAACCTTTAGAAAGGAAATTGAATAAATCTATAAGGAAATCTATAGTATATAAATATTTTTGGGGGTAAAACAAAGCAAATATGACAGTTTGACAATATGATTCGAAAATCTATTATATATATTTTTTAATATCCTCCGAATATAAGCAAAAAGGGGAAGTTTGCTTTGATTTCATTCATAATAAAGAGTATAACGTATCAGGATACTTCACAAAAAGCAGCCGGTATATAAGATAATTTCCTATGTTCTACAGGTCCCTACTATATTGATCGCAAAGTCGTCTCAGATTACAGCTTATTTCACGTAGGATATATGAATGTTTCAGAGAAATAACATACAATATCATCCATAATAAGATTATAAAACCATTTAATAAAAATTCTCCCACACCTATTAAGTGACGCGAATCACTTTTTAAAATTACAATAAAAAATAATTTTAGTTAATTGCGTAATAGTGCACTGAAAATTTAGAAAGTAACTTTAGCCAAAATATATTTGTAACTTTATATAAAAATGTCTGCCAAATATAATAAAAATTTACTCTTATATATTGTAAGATTTAATTTGTAAAAGTTTTAAAATACATTTATTTCAATACACAAATATAATATTGTATGTTGTTTCCTTGTGCGCATACATATATAAAATCCACGGATGACAAGGGGCTAATTTGACTGTTTTTGATATGTCTTGAATAGGAGGAAAGCAGGAAAGTATAAGTAACCCTCTTTCGCCTTTCCCCGGGCCTATCAACATCATCATCTCCTGAATGTATACGTCATTCAAGTAGCGGAACAATGGCCGGTATTCTGGAGATCACTATGACAACTCATTTATTGTCAGTCCAGCTACGTCGAGCGATCTGTCAGACAATACCGAGCAGAATGGTCACTCGAATATGTTGATTAATCTGGGATACGCAATGTATTGTTACTGAATCCGGATACTATATAGAATTCAGAAGTTAATTGGGGGGGTTCTTTAATATTATGCCTCCTTAGAAACCTGAGGCCAGCCAAATCTGTGAAATCGGATATATACTTATATATATTTACCAAATATTGGGATTAATTAGCGAAAAAAATATTAATTCTTATCAGAATCAAGTACGGCGAAGTACAGATTTTATAACAAAATTTGATTTAAATAGTTATTTTCCAAACATGGTACATTCAGAAAAACTGTGCCAGAAACTACTAGGAAAAAATTACCGATAGAAAAATAAAATATTCCAATCACGATAAAACATTTCATATTTTAACCCACACCGGGCCGCAAGACCTAATGTAACATTCGAATCGTTCAACAATACAAATACAATAGATCCTCTCGTCTAGTGCGTGGTAGCTGTGCCATCAGCCAGCAGGCAGAGGCCAACGTGTGTAGTTGTGATTGCTAAAAGCAAACTGTCCACCGTTCGTTGATGGAATTCCCGATGGAGTGTACAATGGGTACATAAAGAGAATCAAGTTGATTGTTATTTCCACTCAAAATCTCGTTTCGCAATTCGAGAATCACCGAGTCACACGTTCCGAATTTCGTCGTCTTTGTTCCAAAATGAAGCACGGATGTAGCGGCGCAGCGCAGCATGCACACAGCGGATGGACGCGCCAATAGAACTCAACCGTGATGACCTGACGATACGACAAAAGACACGAGCTTCAAGAGGATGGGGTGCTGGACAATTGTTGCCATAGGCGTGCATTTACTGCATTAGAAACAATTTTCAGTTCCTATCACTACGTTTAACTTTAAAATAATCAGCTATCATCCTAAAACGAATATGCTAATCATGTAATTGAACATCGAAAATAAAACCAGCGCTAAAATTCTAACTATATATACAAATAAGGTACAACAGTTTTATTACTTCTCATGAAGTAAATAAAATAAAATGTCTACGCCTATGCGATTTCATAGGTTTGTGGAAGGAGTAGTTGTGCCGAGTGACCGTCAAGATCATTCTAAAGGAGGACGTCTTCACTGATTATCTACAGGAGCTGTGGGGAGCACACGTTGTTACGGCCAGAATAAACAATTACCAATTACTATCATGGACCTAGCGACGACTAAGGGATACAGGGAACTCGCCTACAAATTATTTAAAGCAACCCTATACCATACAAACGAGAGCTTCTGTTTCTCCCCCAGGATCGCCACACAACAACCAGATGATGTTACACGAGCATGCCTTATATATAAATACACAGGACACACAAACATGAATTTGCTTTCTCATATCCCATGTAGGCAAAAGCGTGTATCGATTTATTTAAATAAATACAACTAAAAACCAAATATAGTAGTGAATTAAATTCATATTTTAAAATTGCACATTATTAATTGATCGTGTAAAATTATCTGTAGAATTACATCATCTTTGTAAGGACATCAAAGCGGTCACTGGAGAGCCACACGTGTAAACTAAGATGACTAACTGCAGAAAAAATTAATTATATATTGATTACAGAAGTCCTACACAATGTTTACCTAAACTACAAATGTTTGAATAGTTCTGCCTGTTCCTTGTTGTGCTACCATTTCGTCTCGCTTTACTATGCAACCAATCCGATGTTTACTATTGAAATTCGGATTTGTTTTAGTTAGGAAATCAATAACATTAATTAAATTACAAACATGAATAAACAATTGCTCATACTAGACAGCAGTACACCTAACTATTTAGCCATAATATATTTATTTATTCCCGACTAAAGTCCAAAAATTCATTGTCAAATGAATCGAAAGATATCCTTTTCCAGTTGAACAGATAAAACAATAAACTCTCACAAATAAAACCTATTGGTATGTTTATATTAGCTACATTCCTCTTCCTTGCAATTGTATCGTCTTTTTATCTCTATGAAGTTTCAGTTCTGTTCCAAACAGAAAGTATTTTAATATATATGAAACGAATATCTATTGTCTTTGTACCTTTGCATGTTCGCCAAGTTGGAATAACAAAATTAGCCGATCAAAAGCAGACGGTGCGCAACATACACAAAAAGGACTTCTTCTTTTGTCGTTTTTGTCTGTGCCAGTGCTTGCTTTCCAGTATTGAATTGTCATGGAAAATTAGGTGTTCTTCAAACAAAAGTAGGAATATCTAATGTGTTCAGTTTTTTCTTGAAGCTAAACCCTCTTTTTTACAGTCAAACATGACGAATATTTGGAATAATATACAATATTTATGTATTTCTAATTTACATTTATGATTGGTTCTTTCTCAAGAATTTATTTCATTCTCGAGATGTGATCTATGCAAAAAAAAACCCTACAGCAACATCTCAGATATGCCATTAATTTCATGCGGTAGAAACAGACATCTGGATATATACACAAATCTGGGGAAACTTATTATTTGTGGTGGTTATCCTAATCAAATTCAAATTGTAACACTGTAAATTTAAAAATATATATATAAAATAATTCTGAGTATCTTTAAAAAAAAAGCAACAATATATTTGTGTTCAGCTGGAATGTAAAAATTACTGGCATTTGTAATTTATTACGATTTATTTAAAACCTAAGTGCCTATATATCTTTCCGTTCCAATAAACTTAAACGACTAAAATATCTAAAATCTTTTCACAAACATTTATTTTCCTTTCATCTAATTGCATATATACTTTTCGTTTAATCTTAGAAAAGCATCGCATTGTTTGTTTGGGTAAGAAATACAGCTGTGTACCAGGTATATAAGAGCCGCTATCAGAGATTGCTATGAAACCAAATATTTTTACAGCAAAAACAAAACATCTATCGGTGGGTGGTCGAGAAAGTAAAACAAACAATAATGAGAAAAGGGATGGACAAGAAATTAAAGTAATTGGAAGAAAGCACACAGCGAATGGTTGCAACGTAAATACGTCTACGCCACAATAATCACTAAAACATTAATAAGGGAAAAATGATACAGGATATTTTTGTAAATAATAATATTTGTTGAAGATGAACATAGCGAAACACTACTTTAGAAAATTGAATAATCTTTAATAATAACGTAAATTTGATATCTTGAACTAAAGATTTAATAAATTTGAATAAAGATTCTACGACGGAAAACTTGACGAGACAAAATTTATCCGCGTGTAAAAACTTAAAAGTCATTCGTAACAATTTTCGCGAAAAAGTAATTTGAATCCGTTCACGTACCGAATAATAATTAACTTAAGAGTAATCGGGCGGTGTCTGGGTGAGCGATGCACTTCATCAAATTAACGACGTAAAATCCTGGAAAAAAACTCATTTAAATTCCATCGTTTAGAAAACATTTTTCGGCTAAAAAAAAATCGGTGATTAATTGCTAGTGAAGATGATTGTCCATTGAACGGGCAAGAGCGCGGAAAAGGGTCCGAAATAATTGGGAATTGACGTGATTCGATGAGGAATTCAATTTAATCAGTGATTAGTGAATGGGTCCACGTTTAATTAATGGCTGCGGTGTAACTCGAGGAACCACTCGAGGTGTCTTGCAGAGGATGCACTACTCGAAGATCTGAGCTGGCCCCAGTGGACTTGGCGGGAGTTATGGCGACCCTTTGACTCTCTTTGTCACTCACGAATTTGTTTAAGGAAATGCTACTTGATTGAAAGGTTTTCCTAACCAGGACATTTGTTTGCGGTGGGCGCGGGGGACCAATGCTTTCAATATTTTCTCTAATGAATTGCTTTAAATTGTATCTTATAATTGCCAAAAGGTAAGTAAATATTTTCGTATATGTTTTACTGAAAAATTTACCAATTCTGTAATGGCTGAGAAAATTTCGCAAATTAATTGTATATAAGAAATAAAACAAGCAACATTTTCGATATTTATACCTTATACATACATATATTCGCCAAAAAAAAAAATTAATTGTGCAAATTTTACCTTTCAGATAACGAGATGACGGAAAATTCCAATGTTAATTATTTCATATACTGCTTGGAGCATCACACCTATAAATAAAATGAAATATAATAATTTACACACATTTATATATATTTACACACATTTATATATATTATTGCCTCTTTATTATTCTCTAAACTTATTTATTTATTTTTTTTTTTTATATTTTTAAAAACAAATTTATTTCCACAATTGAACGTAAAATCCATTACGAAGTACATTACAAATATTAAATATTAATCTTCAAACGTAAAAACTGCCGCATAAAATTTATTTTACTGTATTTCAATTCATTATCGAATAAGTGTTCTTCTGTCGCTTACGTCCAAGTGTCTTTTTAAGCGTATGTTATTGTTAGACTCATCTATAATAACTGTATTCCACCCACCCTATAATATAATTATCTATTAGACCTTATAAAGCAATAAGAGCCTTCTTCAGCATCTTTGTGCATCAGACTCACGTTTCATCTGCAGACCGTTCATTGGACCATTACAACGGCTATCGAATCATCAAAAATAATAATAAAATGGCAGGGTGCCGTGCCGGTCACAGCCAATCCGAAGACTAAATTCAATTAGTCAGGGACGCGATAAGCTTTCCCAATTAACCATCGACACAATAATGAAGTTAGGAGTGTATTTGGTATAGCGATGAAGCTCGCTGCAATCTGTTTACTCACTGCGGCCAACGCCGGACATCAGCGAAGCCATTGGCCGGAAATAATGGCACAGGTAATCAGAAACACGTCACGTCGAACTACCTATGCGAAATTGCGAATAGTACTTGTTCAAATGAAATGCGTTTAGTCTAGGCCATTGTTTCCTCCCACAATTCAAGCGCTGTCGTTGAAGTTTTAGAAATAGAAAATAATTACCAAAAAAAAACTAAATAAATCTTTTTTATTTATTATTCTCCAAATATACAGTGAAAAAACGCAATTATATACAAAGAATATCAAACAGTGTTTTTCTCTGATTAAATTGTTAAAAAAAAGTTAATTTGTGGAGTATGAATATACGTACGACAGATTACAGATGTTTTCATATATGCGGAAAATATATAAATTTCTAACTACAATTTTAGTAATAATTATATACTGGTGGTGTGATACCTACATGTTTCATAGCTATTAAATACGCTGTACATAAAAAAGTCAATTAAAATAAATTATCAAACCATTTACCTTGAGAAATTAATTCATAAAATATCTGTCTGCGAGCACATTTAATACGCCTAGACTCACAGGCAACTCACGCAACAAAGTTGTATATTATGTAGTTGCACATATTCAACGAACCAAAAGGCTTACTTTACATGGATCGCATTTAGAATTTTTTTCTAAACCAGCTACATTCGCACTCTTCATATTAATTAAATATTTCGCGCTGTTTCTGTAAAACATTTAATTACGAATATTTCCCAGTGAATAATACCATAGTATATTATTATAATTTTTTGTTGTTGTTTCCATTTTGCAAACATTGCATTATTTTGTTTCTGTTTTGTTTCCACTTTTAATCAGCATCGTAAGGGGCAAAAAACCGTCTCGAATAACGATGCAGCTAAACAAAACAATGACAGCACCTTCTACGATGGCTATGACTTATAGTTCCTTGAATAGATCTGTTTGAAATGTTACAAAGTGTGCAGAGGAAATAGTAGTTTTTTATTACTTACTGAGATCTTGTCCTGTTCTTCCGTTCACAATTAACAATGAAGATTGGAGATGCAAAAAACTTCTCAATCTGACGTTTTTTTACATTTTTAAATTATTATTATTTTAAACAAAAGGCAATTAATAACTGAAGTAAATATTTTTAAGAGAAGAAAAAATTATGTTGTTAAAAGATATTTTCTAATCAGTGCTACGCATGCTGCAGTGAAACTCGTTTTAAATAGATCAGAAGCCAACGGTGCAACGAAGCATAAGATATAGATGTATATTCGCAAACATCTCATCTAAATATTTTGTAATGAATGACCCTGTTATCAAGCAGACATCGTGCACCAAGGATGAGTGCTTTCGCCGATATGCACGCATTAATACCACGCCATGGAGGGATGTCGGAAGCGCCGCGCGATCTACCCAAAACCTTTAATAAATACTCATAATTATAACACATAACTGATCGTAATTAAATTGCCATCCACATCTGAAGACATATTGCGTGCTTTGGCGATCATTCGGGCGTGACAAACCGACTAAAAGCCAAACATAAATTCTAGCAAGAGATTGCTCGCGAGTACTCCTGCAATTATACGGACCAATGGATGTGCGCCAACGATATACGTTTCAGGGGTGGAGGCGCTGAATTTCCCTTCTCTATCTCTTGGCGTAATACGTAATGGTTATGTTAGGTTTAAGTAGAGATAAACAGGCCTTGATCGAAATCGGAATGGTATTCTGATTTAAAATTCTGTACTTTTTTAATACCTTTCCGTAAGCTTTATGGAGGAACGGAAGTTTAATGGATTTTAAATATTTATCACTAAAAAAATCATAGGACGCAGAAATTACCCAGGATTTAAAACGTACTTTATCTATTATATTATGACCACACAACTCTAATATTGTCATATTGTATATCAAATATATAATATAAAATATTGTTTATGACGTACATTTGTAATAACTTCTAGTGATGGCGTATAAGTTCTTTTACCTTAACAAAAATATCCAGTTGTGATATCTGTAAAATGAATGATCTGAAGATAGTGTCTAATATTAAAAACTTAATATAGGAAAATATTCAGCGCGACCTAAAAAATCTACTATACGAAAAGAATAGGAAAATTGAGTGAAATAAAAACGAATCGAACGCCCGATCCGTTTGTCGCAGTTGGCAATGACTGCCGCCAAATTGCTGACACCGCAGCTAACTTTATCAGGCACCCCTAAAATTATTCAATCTTCTTCGGCGGCGGGGTGCCCCTACAGGCGTTCCGTTCCGAGATCAGTTCCGATTGCAAGGCACGCTCGATTTTATGACCACTTTGTCGCCTGACGTAACGGTCTCGAGTATTCATTAAAGACACTTGTTGGGTATTTTGCCAATGTCTTATTCTTTGCTCGCTTTCTTTTTCAATACAATACAACGATTGGTATATATTGCAATTTTCTTTTTTTTTTTGTCATGTGTTTGCACTATAATATCAAAGTTTCAAGACTTCATCTAGTACGAGATTGGAAAGTTTTAATATAATGTCAATAACGGGAAAAACAATGCAAAAACAAATTTATTCCGAAAAGATATTCCAGTTTGCTATTATATAGAAAATATACGATTGAAATAAAATAAATCTCATAGCTAGAGGATTTAAAACTCGAACTGAAAATTATTGTTACAATACTTTTGTACTAGAAACGTTCAATAAAATAAAAACAATTCGCAAATAATAAATTTCAATTATGTAGGTGTATTTTCGAGTCGAGTGAGAAATAAAATGAAACACAACAATTGTGAAAAGTCTATTGGCAAACAAAGTGTGTAATAAATTCCAAATATAGCCGGCAGCTTATCCAATAAAAAATATGAAGCACATTCAGGAGAAATTCGCAAATCCTTCGGAGTCAGTTTCTGTGACAAAAAGGTCAACCTGTCACATTGCCAGAGATTTACAAATATGAGAATGCAGAAGCGAGATATCCACCGTCGCGACGACTTCTATTGGTATATAGACCACTACCACACCGAAACGCAACACAAGAAAAACAAAAATTCACGACGACAAAAGTCCGTACGACAACACTGGCTTTGTATCTTTCAATCCTAAATCCAATATCCCATTCGAGTTTTTTCATACTTTACGGTGCACGGTATATTAAAAATATCTAAATCTATACATTGCATATACAAATTGACAATATTCAAACTTTAAAAATGTATATAAGCTCTCTCTTAAAAATTTGATATATCTTCAGTATAGTATTATTATTATTTTCTTCGTGTTATAACACAAAAATATACCGTGAATAAAAATGGAACATTCATATATTTTGCAACCCCTCGTATACATTATTTAAATCAAAAATTACAGGACCGTTTACATAATTGTTTATGTAGGTTTAACGTCTCTCTCCCCCAAATTTCAGCCTCGGCGGGCACATTTTCATTTACACTGTGTTCCCCATCCTAAAACCGCATAAAAATCATGTTGATGACATGATCTTGCCTTAGGGATGTTTTGCAAAAAAAAATTTTCCTCACTAAATTATGTCAACTTTTTTTATTTGCTTCTAAATTGATCATTGTACTTTTTTGAAAATATAATTTATACCAGACAATCGAGTATTGTTTGTAATAATAAAAATATTAATCGCATAGAATTTTTTTCCAAATTTAATTGTGGCAACAATTTATTGGTTTCCTGTTTCCGCAACACTTCTATATATTTATATACTGATAACATTTATAAAAACGAATAAACATTAATAATTTGTTTGGATATCAATACTTCTTTTTCTTTCGTATAACAAAGTAAATTTAACAATCTATTTACATACACCCAAAAAAAATATGTAAAACAATCGAACAAATTGAACTGTCTAAACCAGAGTTCCGAAATGTTTTTTTTTATTATTATACTAGAAATTCTCATTATCCACACATCATGTTCATTTATTTTTATCATAGCCACCGGCAAAATCTGTATCACTTATCATTCTACGGACTGCGAAGTACAGTTCCATGCAAAAACATTTATTATAAACTGACTTGAAAACCAATACCAAACAAACCAAATGCCATTAATTTTCATCGTTCCAACGTAATGCAACTTGCCATTTTCGTTTGCGTTTGACAAATTAGTTGTCTCGATTCAGAAAGTTTACGTTATACATGTCACTTAATTAACCTCTGAGATTAAGTACAAGAAAATCGTCGTCTGAAATTAGAACGCCTACAAGCTAAATTACATACATTTGTATCTCGGAGAATCAAAATCAAAAATAAAATTCTAGCAGATGTAAAATATTTACCAAAAATGTAGTTGTAACAATAATTTCAAATTTTTATTAGACCTGCTAGAGGAGGTTCATTAATTGAAATATTAAAACTTCTCATTTAATGATATTTAATACAGCAAAACCTGATTCTCATAAAGCAATATTTCTTTCAGTAGTACCGTGGAGATTTATATATAAAAAATCGTAAAGAATTAACGACACTAATTTGCCATTAGTGCAAGAAGAACGAACGACGAACTAGGGAATACGCGCGCGGTGATGAAAACGTTGTGCCAATCCAATATAATGGTGTACAGAACAGAATAGAGGTTGGTCTTTCCTTTCCGTACGATCATTTCTTTTAATTATCGTGGATTTGGCCGCGTATACTTTCTGGAACGTCGTTCTTCGATTGGTCAAACTGTTAATTAACTATTGCTTCCGTTGATCCTTGCCACCGGGTTATGACGTCGTCAACGACACATACTTCTATGATTTTATCATGGACGTAGAATTTATACTTTTCGTTTTGCAAATTATGAAACTCTCATAGATTCAAAAACTTTTAAAGCGGCTCAAACCAAATTAATAGAAATGCACAATTATATTCTTATAATATTTATTTTGTGTTAACACTAATCTAGTAGAAAACATGGCGTAGCTGTACAGCAGTAACGTCATAATATGTATTTGTAAATTTTCTCTAGTCTGAATTTTTAATAAACTGGTCATGTTTATAACTAACAAATTTATTTTATTATCTTCTTGAAGATGGACTGAATATTGTAGATGTGTGCCCCAGTTGTATTTTAGAATTACGACGTGCATGTATGGCACGTGCTCTCACACCGGAAATGTACTGATTATTTTTCTTGTTCGTTTCGGTTTGGCGTAGGAAATCTGATAATCCGCTTCACAACCGTAAGAAGTTTTAAGGGCGCCTTTTATTAACGTGTTCTCTCCATTAGTGACGTTATAAATGATGCAGGTTCTGCGGTGACGTTTGCTCTCTTTCCAACTCGCCCTTAACAAACTTGCTTGGATTAAAATTAAAAGGTTTTCTTTTTCATTCGCTTTCGTCTTTCTTGTGTGCTGTCATCAGAGATTTTTTTTTCTTGGAAAAATGTATCGAAGGAAATGAGATAAATGTGTTTGTTTGGGAAAACAGTTAATTGCATACACTGTTATCGAATTACGTTTTTATGGAAACCTTCCAATCTCGACTAATATCATTAATTATTCTGTTTCATCATGGTTTTTCGCTGGTTGTTTTTACTTCACCAACATAAATCGAAATGATTTTTAATTTATATTATTTCACATACATATATGCAATTCTCGCATCCATATTAACCCATCGTTGGCGTTATGTTAAATTAGCTATTATTAAAATAATTGCTAAACAAGAATTCGTAACATAGTTACAAAATAGCAATTTCGAAGAAGCATATTTTAAAACAAATTTTGGTGAAAACCAACACCCGAAAGAAATAAAAAGCAATGAGGAAAATGAGAACCGCAGACGGAATCCAAGAATTAAGCGGTATTTATCGCAGTCAACACGAATGCATTGTTAAATCAATTACAGCATAATACCCATAATCATATACACTAATTCCAGAGGCGAACAGTGCAACCGTCTCGACGTAATCCCGCAGATAAATCATAACTCGCTACGACACAACGAATCAGACAGATACGCACCGAGGCATATTCTGCGCCCCGGTAATTGGCTAATTAATTTTCCGATAATGAACTCCATGTTGCGGCGACCGCTGCTACTAAAATCACCGGCTAGCTAGCAAAATGGTTGATGCCACGGTGGCACAAGTACCAGTTTTATATTTATTATTATAGATATCGTGAAGCCCGTAAGATTAAGGGTGATTCCGATGTGATTTCGTTTTGGGATGAGAACGATTTCTATTTCTTTTTCGGGTTTTAGTTTTATTGCTGTTCCATCAGAGTATTCTCGGATTCTTCGTATAGAACAGTCACGGGGTGTTTACTGCAAATGAAAGAAATTAATCTTTTGCCGTGAAACAACAGTTTCCCAGGGTTATTGTGAGTTTTGCGCTATCTTCAATATTAAAGTTGAAAAACGATTCTAAGCATTTCTTTTTTTTTTTGCTTGTCTGCCTTCAACTTAAACTTCTATTATTATTTTAACTCGTCATACATGTCTGCATGTCTGTTATATTTTACGAATAGAAAAATGCTCAGAAAAAAAAATTCGTTTCACATCGCAACAATAAAGAATAAATAAACATAAACATACATTACAAATACTATAGATTTTTTGTGTATATATTTCATTTCGAATGTAAAACATATTTTATTAAATAATACTTTAACAAACTCGCTCTATTTTCTACATAATATAAACTGGAGATTTATACACTAAAATATGTATATTTTAAATGATTTTGTTTTGATTATTAATAAAAAACCCATTTCTTAGCCAAGATTTGTCTCATAATTGTAATATAATAGCAATAAATCAATTATCAGTTCTGCTAAATAAATACTAATATTCAACAAATATATTAACATATAATCATGATGTACAACGTTGATAACATATGCAAACGACAAGCCATCAAATAATAATATATAGACAGCAACAGAGCAGTGTGCAGACTAACCAGATGGACCATCAGACATCGAAACACGAAACAGTCATCATAACTGTACCACGGAGTGTTAATGACAGTTTATGCCCAGCGGTCGTTATGTTACTGCGAACGAGTTAAGCGATTTGTGATTTTCGCTGGGGAAGTCCCTGTATACTCACACAGTGTTACCAAAAATAAATAAAAAATCGAAACGAATGAAAAAATAAACAAGAATTCTCGCAGGTGCAAATTAACTGCATTCCTACTACAACTATTTTTTTTTACGATTAATCATCAATTGGGATTGTAATCAGGAATTTTTCGAGTACTATTCGTACTACGAACTTTATATAGTTGGTGAATTTATATTTCCATTACATCATTATTTTTCATGCTATTGTAGTATTTAATAAAGACTGTGGTCATTAAATTTCATCTAATGTTACTATACACGTTATTGGTGAAGCTCAATTTAAAGCGTATTTATTTTGAAAATAACTCTAGTAGTTATAATATGTAGTTTATATGTAAATACAAATCCAGTTGATATATTCCCCATCAATATTTACACGCTGCTTCTAAAATCTTGTTCACAAAGTTCCGGTTAATATTCTCTAGCCAAGTCACATTAAAACTTCGTCGATAAATACATAATCACACAAGCAATAAGAAACCTTGCTATAAATATCAATCAGTACACTATAATACCCTCTAAAATCTTGTACTATATTATGCTAATACCAGTGGTTACTTGAAGCACAGTTCCCTATCACCGAAAACATATCCTCATTTCCATTCTTCAGTCTTACATTAAACATAAATCTCGTTCGGGAACATCAAACGCAATAACATCGGGTAGTAATATTCTTTAAGACGGATGTTCGATGCTGGGAATTACTTGCCGATAACGTAAAATAAGACACTAAATGTGATATACTGGCTGACATATTTGCATAACGATCGCTACGCGATAACCCGCTACAAAACGGGCGACACACGTACTTAATTTAAAGTACACACATGTTGATATTCTGCAGGATGCTGTCACGCCTTCAGAACTTATCTATACCTCAATACAAGATATTGAGAAAGATTTGAGAACATAGGACTCTGTTTGTCTTGCGAAAAATATGTATAAACATAATCTAGTTAACTTTCAATAGCGTCTTTTCCCAATTTTATTTTTGAGAAGCGTTATACATAGTTATTTAGATACATTGATTGTTTATTCAGTCGAAAAATAAATGGTGCTATTCTGTATCTTATATAGAAATTTTATTACTAATGTTTTGAAATATTATCTCTTTCGATAATTTGAAAATAAAATTTATATTTATAAAAATATACCAAACTATAAAAATACTGAGGAATAGAGAACTTTATCCTGAAGCGGAAAATGTCTCAAAGGCACATGGCCTTATTCAAAAATTATTCTGCAAGCACCAAAGACGAAATGAAAAGTGGCACTTGATCGGTCTCGGATACGACGTAAATAACTCGGCGCATCGTGTTCGAGGGTAAAAAAGTTGTTTACTGAAATTTAATTTCGAGACCGAAATAAATATATACTATATATATAAAAAAACTTTACGTTTGTGCTTTTGAAAGAGCAAACCAGAAAAACGGAAGGAAGTATATGCATACGAAATCTCTCCAAATGTTCCCTCACATTTTTTTACTTGAATAAATAAATAAAATTATTTATTTACGTGATTAATATCAAAATTAACTATCAACATTTTCGTTTATTTAAAATAATATATTGACTGGCTGTATGACAAACTATGAATTGACAAACATTAGAATATAGTGCGTTTATAATAAAGGTATATTATTATATATAAAATACCCATAATAAAAGTATATATTGCTTTATTCTTTACCATGAAAAGCAAAAGTCGAACAATTGAAAAGTAGTTCAATTATAGCTCTGCTACATGTGTCAAGGTTCAATAATTAATTTTCATTTATATATATTTTAAAAAAGTTGGGCATTGTTTTTGTTAAAAATCACAGCAATATAGTTTTCATGAAAAGTAAAGGTGTTTTAATTTAAAACCGCCTTGAATAATCTATGAATACTAATACGTCTTAGTTATCTCATAAACTCTGGCATACTATACAAATCGTATGGCAATTCTAAGAATAGAGATTAATGACGCATATCGCATATGTGTATTCGTGTATTCGTTTTTCTATAAAAAAGCATCATCACACTTCCCATTAAAATAGCATTAAAAATAAAAGATTACATTGGAGAAAATAAACTACAGTATTCGCGAAGATTGGCATCAAAGCGCTAACCACACCTGATACCAAACGCATCACCGCGTACCAAAAACATATAGCAGTACTAGGGGATGTCCCGCGAAACAGAAACAGAGACTGGGTCATCATCCGGTATAGTAGGTATATAAAACTCGGATGCGTTCAGGTTGCACTATCACAATCTACCAAACCCTCATACAACCAACAAGTTACTTCTAGTATCACAACAGTAACAATTCAACAATCAACATGAGATTCACAATTTTATTCTTTGTTGTATTATGCGTTATCGCTGCATTAACTGGGCAAGCGGAAGCTGCTCCAAAGTGGAAAGGATGGAAAAAAATTGTAAGTATTATTTTAAATAAATATCATTCTTTGCACAACTGTAAAATATTCTTCATTTTTCAATTTTAATATAAAGAAATCTATGTTTACCTATATTCTATTGATACTTAAAATAGCTCCAATTATTTTAATTATTTTATTTTTTTTAGGAAAAAGCTGGCAAAAGAGTATTCAAGGCTGCTGAAAAAGTATTACCAGTTGCTACGGGATATGCTGGAATCGGTATTATTGGGAAGTAAAACACCAAATAATTATTCAAGAAACTTTACCTATACGAGTATTTTAAACATTATTTATAACTATTATTTAAAAAAAAAATTATAGATTTAAGAATGATTTATATCTAACCGAACATGTATTTGTACCTAATATTTAAGAAAATAAAATATTTTTCTATTAATTATTTTGTTTCTGTTGAAAATTACTATGCCAAAATATGAAATAAAAAATATATAATTTATCGAACTTTCTAAAAAATTTCATAGAAAGTTAAAAATTTATAGTTAGAAACTTCAAATTAACGTTAGTAATAGTAATTAATGCAAAAATGACAAATGACCAAAAATCATTTTAAGTAGAGTATGGAAAAAAGTTCTTAAATACTTAAAATAAATATTTATTTATTAATAAAATTCTAAATTATTTGTTTAGGAAAATTAAAAAAAGTCATTCTTTATTAAGACATTTAATTTTTTATTTTTCTACTCATTTAAAATAAAGATATTTCTTTAGGGAGATCCCGTAGCCCAACATTTTCGTATCAAATATTATGGTTTGACCTTTGACTAACAAAAATAAATAAAATAAAATTGAGATAAATATTTAAAAATAAATAGAGATAAGTCGTAATGTGCAATGAGGAAAGATTTACTAAAATATAATTTTCTATAGTTAGTCATCTAACTATAGAAAATTATATTTCTTCATTAAACATTCTGTATGTTCAATTTTTAACTTACCATACGTAATTATTAAGCCAAATTTTTTTTTTTTAAAATATACATATAATTTTATTTTATTTTTTCCAAATCTGACACCGTTGAAAATATTCAATTATTACTTCAATGTCAATTTAATATTAGTACCGTCATTTACTTTTTGTTACATTATTTGACTTATGTAGATGGTATACATATGTACATATTTATATTAATACATATATGATATACATATTATTTAACGCAGAAATATTTATATTTAAAGTTAACTACTAAAGTCTAATTATATATTGTTCAAATTAATTAATAACTTCACAACCGGAAATTCTCAAAACTTTTAACCGCAAGCACAAAATCAGGAAACCGAGATAAGTTACTCATATTATAAAATGTCAAAAATTATAACAAATTCGTCAGTTCAATCAGCAACACTTGAAAAATATAGACGTGATCAAGATGAGATTTTCAGTGCTATTTTTCTTTGTGTTGTGCGTTTTCGCAACCATGTTTGGTCAATCTGATGCCAAATGGAAATTTGGTAAACGACTTGTAAGTATACAGATTTCTTTTATTTTGAATACTGTATTACAAACAAATACCATCAATATATAAACAGTTTATATTTACAAATCCATTAAAATGAAACTTATTTTAAATTATGATTTATTTATGTGACTTTTTTATATGTTTAGGAAAAAATTGGAAAGAATGTGTTCAATGCTGCCCATAAAGTTCTGCCTGTTGCTGTTGGATATAATAATATTTATAGAGGTCGAGGAAGAAAATAATTATACAAGGAACGTAAATGGCCAATTGACATTTTTATACTTATGATCTCTTATGCTTATATTGAATATTTGTGTAGTATTATATCAAAATATTGTATTATTTATAGCAATATAAAATAAAATATTTTAAATAAATAATATAAATAACTTTTATTTTTAAGGTGCGTCACCAAATATTACCTCAATCTATTCCTTTGTTAGAATGAAGATTTACTGCAATGTTATTTTGCCATCCATCAAATCATTTATATTCCATAAGAACAATGACTAATTCCTAAATTCAATTTCATTTATTTGATTCTTATAAAAGATTAATTTCTCAATATATTCAGAAACATTTAGTGAAATAGATACTTGAAAATAATTGAATAAGTTTATTTCACGCAAAACTAAAATGCCACAATTTAAATATAGTATACCTCAATTATTTATTTAAACAAATTAACTTTTATTTGTCAATATCATGTTACGTCCTAAGTAGACAAACACAATTTCACTTACACAAAACCAACAATTAATTTTGCAACACTAAACTCAAACTGAAACTGTCGGGTGATAGAGTGACAACTTTAATACTTTAAAAATAAAATTTAAAAAATAAACCCAAAAAATTTTGTTCCTAATATGCCTATTCTGTGTATTATTCATAATCTATCAACATATTCATGAATTTATTAAACAATATTGTCATATGCTAATTTCGGGAAAACAAAATGAAAATATCACAGTTACTCAAAATGCATAATGCAATGTTTATAAACAAACGATAACTAAAAATAATAAACTGGTATTTCCAATTCATTGGTATAAAATTAGCACAACATTTCAACGCGGCAAACGCGATTAAAGATCAAGAACCTTCAAATTATCAGCACATGTTCAATCTTATATCCTGGGATGTCCGAAGCCCCAGACTTATCTTAGCTCCATAATTTTTTTTTTTTTATTATATAATTTATAGATAATTCTATCATATATAAGCTTACTGCACTCGCTGAAGAATCATACCACACCCAACAGTGTATTCAGCAGCATAATCACAACAAGAAAAAATATAACTAAAAATGAAATTCTCAATCATTTTCGTCTTTGTTTTGGCCGTCTTCGCCGCCATGATTGGTCCGTCTCAAGCTGGATTAGGAAAAAGATTGGTAAATTATTAAAACATATTTTTGAATTCATTAATATTTGTGTGAAGTGTTACTAAAAGTTATTTTGTTACAGGAAAGAATAGGACAAAATGTTTTCCGAGCTGCCAACAAAGCTCTGCCCGTTGTCGTTGGATACAATAACATCAGACATGGATAAATTTAGAAATCCATTTGATAAAATAAAGTTCAACCGAATGTTACTTTTAATTTAGTTATTATATTTATTTAATTGTTTAATATTGAAAAATATTCAGTTTGAAATTATGTATTTATGCATTCTTATTTATTTTTAATAAAATTCTACTGAAAAGAAACAAAAATTTAAATTCTTTTTATTTTTTAAAACCTTTTATTATTAAGATAAATAAATCAATGTGAAAAAATCGATAATTCCTACATTGTGTGTTTAAAAAAATTAAGCGATAGTCAATATTATACTTAATTTAGTTAATTTTGTGCATTAATTGGTTATTATTACTATACTTTCTAAATAAATATTAACTTACAATACAGGAACATATAATGATTTTTGTCCATAACATATTTACTGTCGAAATTGGGAATACGTATTTATAATATTTACATATTAATTTTCCAAACATATTAAGCCACAAAAGACCTAATATTCAAAAATTCAAAAACCATTCCTCAGAAAAGAAAGATTGATATTTTATCAAATATTTCGCATCGATCATTTGTAATATATAAACATAAAATAATACACTACGTACTTCGGTTCGAATGAACGACAATTTATAAAATTTGAAATAAGTAAACCTAATCAAATATCCTAGGAAATAAACATCAAAAACAAAATAAATAAAAGTATGTATGATCATATTCCATACAGATCATTTAATAAAGTAGAAATCTTTAGTGTAAATTGAAATAAATGCCTTTCAGTACATCAAAGGCAAATACTATATTTCAGAACACATAATTCAACTTAAAAGTATGTTGACAAGAACAGATCTTTCACTACTATATTATTTCAAATTTTACAGAAAGATCAAATCTGAATTAAAAGGATAAGAGCATGTTCTAACTAAAGCACACTCAACATAGTTGATTAATTACCATAAAATTGAATTGTAATGTTTAGATTAAATTTTGATTTTCTGAATAGTTATGATTTTTCACAAAAACATGTATTGATTTGATTAAATAGTCAAAATAGTTTTTAAAATGATTTTTTTATTATAAAGAAAACGAACATATACAATTTTACAAAACACTAAAATACTATGACAGAATACAAATAAATATATAATTTAAATTAATAGAAAAAACCTCAATATTTAACCATGTCTGATGTTATTGTATCCAACGACAACGGGCAGAGCTTTGTTAGCAGCTCGAAAAACATTCTTTCCTATTCTTTCCTGTAACAAAATAATTTTTAGCAACACTTCACAAAATTATTAATTATTTGAAATATGTTATTGTGACTTACCAATCTTTTTCCTAAACCTGCTTGAGACTGACCAATCATGGCGGCGAAGACAGCCAAAACGACGACAAAAATGATTGAGAATTTCATTTTTAGTTTTATTTTGTTGTATTTGTTGTAATAATGTTACTGAAAACACTGTTAGATGTAGTATGATACTTCGCTGAGTTTAACTAGCTTATATATTGGTGGAATTATCAATAAAATAAATTAGCAATTATTATGTTGGGGTTCCGGAGATCCCAATTATTACGGGATAAAATGCAAGACAACGCCGATTAAAGAACATTGATCTTTTACAAACACATGTGCTAAATTTAAACCGCGAGTCTTATGGGAATTCCCTTATCTTTATGTATTATAATACTTTGTTTATAAACATTGGATTGAGAAGAGACTTACTGAATATTTATTTTAATTTCCGTTTAGTTATAAAAACAATTTATAAATTCAAAACATTGATAAAATTTCGCATATATTATATAAAAACTGGGATGTTTAAAGTACCAGATTTATCTTAATTTTATGATTAAATAATTTATTGATAATTCTTTCATATATAAACTACCTAATGTCATTGAAGAATCATACTACACCCAACAGTGTATTCAGCAGCATTATTACAACTTAAACAATAAAATAAAAATGAAATTCTCAATCATTTTTGTCGTCGTCTTGGCCGTCTTCGCCGCCATGATTGGTCAGTCTCAGGCAGGGTTAGGAAAAAGATTGGTAAGTCATTACAAAAAATTTCCAAATAATTAATAATTGGGTAAAGTGTTGCTAAACATTACTTTGTTACAGGAAAGAATAGGACAGAATGTTTTTCGAGCTGCCAACAAAGCTCTGCCCGTTGTCGTTGGATACAATAACATCAGACATGGATAACTTTGGAAATCCATTCGAAGAGCAACCGAATTAGGACCTCATTTTCGCTGCAACCTAATTTTAATTTAGACATAATATTTATATAATTGTTTAATATTGAAAAATACTCAATTTGAAATCATGTACTCTTATTTATTTCTAATAAAATTCTACTGAAAATATAATAAAAATCAAGTTGTTTTAAAACTTTAGAATACCTTTTATTATTAGGATAAAGTAATCATGGTGAGAAAATTGAAAATATCAATAACAAACAAAGCTGTTTTTTAAATTATTCATATTTATCATTAAAAAAATACTTAATTTTAAAGTCAAAGCTGGAAAAAAATTAATAAAATCAAATTTAAATTACATTCTATAATATTTTATAATTAGAAAAGTACAACCTACATAAAATTTCTAATAAAACTGAAATGTAATTATCACATTTTAACGTTTAATTTTGTGCATTAATTTAATCAAGTTTTAATTGCCACATATGCTAGATTTGTATTAACATACAGTATAGGAACCATTATTTTTCTCCACAAAATACTTATTATCATATTTAGAAATAAGTATTTATAAAATTTGCATATTAATATTCCAAATACTTTGTTAAAACACAGAAGGCCTAATGTTAGAAAATTGAAATGTGATTTCCCAGAAAAGAAAGTAACCTAGTTTATCAAATATTATCCATCATTCATTTTATGATATTAAACCATAAAATAAAAAACTACGTACTTATTTTAAAAAGTTCAAATAAAAAATTTATTACATTATTAATAATTAAATCAATATAAATAGCCAGCGAAATAATAAAACAAAATCACTAAATAAATATCTACCAATATATCAAATTTTAATTGTAAAAGAGTATGTTGGCAAGAGCAGGGTTGTCACCTCTAAATTATTTCATATTTTACAGAAAAATGAAATCTTAATTAAAAGTATGAGTGAATGTCAATAGCTAAGCGCACCCCTTGTGTGAATTAAATTTTCTGTTATAATTTCTCATAAGCATGTATTGTTTTCAGTAAATAGTCAAAAATAGTTTTTAAAATGATTTTTATTACAAAATAAATCGAGCACATACAATATTATACAATACTTAAACATTTTGACAGATTACAAATAAATATATAATTAACTTCAATAGAATAAAGTTCAATATTTATCCTTGTCTGATGTTATTGTATCCAACGACAACGGGCAGAGCTTTGTTAGCTGCTCGGAAAACATTCTGTCCTATTCTTTCCTGTAACAAAATAATGTTTAGCAACACTTCACAAAATTATTAATTATTTGAAAATATTGTAGTGACTTACCAATCTTTTTCCTAACCCTGCTTGAGACTGGCCAATCATGGCGGCGAAGACGGCCAAAACGACGACAAAAATGATTGAGAATTTCATTTTTAATTTAATTTAATTGTTTAAGTTCTTATAATGTTGCTGAATGCACTGTTGGGTGTTGTATGATTCTTCAATAATTTTCGGTAGCTTATATATGATAGAATAATCAAGAAATTATTTAATTATAGAATTTAGATAAAACAGGGGCTTTAAACATCCCAGTGTTTTATATATGTAAAGATTTATCAATGTTTTGAATTTGTGATAGCCTGTAGTAAACATTTTTGGTTGTGAATGTATCACGTATAAGATTTAACTGGAATTCCCCTTGCATTTTTGAGATTGTAAATTATGTCATGTGCTCGATACTATGCATGGTTCTTTTGTTTGTTTATAACAATAGTAACTATACATGTAATATGACATTGGATAAATACTATATTTTATTCGATTATGTTTTTGTACCTAGATGATTATTTTTAATATTCAAGTATTTTTCAATCAAATTAGAAATAATTTTTTTAACTTTTGATAATATTTAAGAAATTTCATCAATATGGGTATAATACAGACATTTATTATCATTTCAGCCGGAAAGCGATAAAAATTTGATGGGAATTGGTTAAACGCAGCACCACACTTCGATAATGTTATCTGGCACCAGTTTAATTAATTGTAATGTAGAACATTAAAAATTTATTACTTGTTAATCTTTAATAGAATAAATATATAAATAAAATAAAACTTAGAAACGCATAAATGATTTATATTTCCCTCAGATTACAAGGTAAATTTCAATAGGTATGCATGAAAGATGAGAAATAATTTTAACTTTTAACTTGCACAAAAAGATATAAACATCTATGTAAACAAAAAAGATAGTACTTGTTTCTTATTTTCGCATTTAGATAAAAACATAAATCGTAATGAATAATATCAGTTTTATAAAAGCCCCCTTTCCATTCATTTGGATCATGTGAATCCCAATGTACCTCGCTACAAAAAAATACTCCCCACTCCATATAAACGAATTTAATATTGAATATAAATACGATATGAAACGAAGGAACAATATACAAACATCAGTAGTTAAATTTCAACTATCACTAAACCTACAACATGAAGCTGCTTTTAATTCTTCTAATTGCTTTCTGCATCATTGCAGTGGCCTATTGTCAAGATTACGAGTACTTGACGCCAGAAGAAGCTTTACAACAAGAATTGGTAAGTAAAATTTGGCATTTACATTATGTTATTGACTATATGTACATACATTACAAATATATCAACGTAATATTAAATTAAATATATTTTCTTTATATTTAGGATAAAATAAGTGGTCGAATTTTCCGAGCTCGTGACAAGGTTTTGCCAGTTATTGAAGGATACCAAAATTTGTGGAGAGACATCCAAGGATAATACAATATTTTGTTTAAAAAATTTAATATTTTGAACTTATTTATTACAACAATTATTTATTAAATCAAAAATGCCAATTGTCTGCCAATAATACTTTACTTTATACAAATGTATATTCTATTATAATAAAATAAATTACAAATACATTATTCTATTCCATAAAACAAATTATTAAAGGTCGTCCAATTATTAAAAAAAAATTCTTATTATAAATATAATGATGAAAAGTATATTCATTTAGATTATAGTCATTATCTGTCACAAACGGATTGATTTAATTGATTACGATGATAGAAGTACGTTTTTCAAACACAATTACTCCAATTTAGTTTCTGCAGCTTCATTGCTGGAATATTTGTTAGAATTTAAACCATAATTGACATTTGATCATTTGGAAACGACAGCGTATTAGCTGTAAGCTGTCGCAAAATTTACTGCAAATAAACGATTGATTTCCACAAATCAACCACTGCTGTCATAAAAAGTCACATATATTTATTGAGATGATTGTTAATTTTTAACGACTGCTGAAATTACATTACAAAAAAATAGTCATAAACGACAGTTTTTAATCATTAATTTGTCTAAAATATTATTATTCTGATTATTAATAAATCTGTAATTATGTATTGCTCGCGATATATATTTTTAAATTAAAAAATGTCATTTGCAGAAAGTTTGTCTTTTATCATCCTGAATCCAAATATATACACACAATTAAGTATACAAATATATTTTTATTAAGGGGTAAGGCCATTCTAGAATTTTGTATAGTACTTAAGAAGCCATTCCAAGTATTTTTTGCAATATGTTTGGAAATGTAATTTGATAAAGAATATATAACACATTTGAATACTGTTATCATGAACACAATTATATTTCGTATCTACCACTCCAAATTAATGAACGAGGAAGGATGTGGTTTTGCCACAGCGTCTTCGCAATATTAAGAAAAAATATAAATTTTATTTCATTCCAACAATATCCGTGTAACATACACATATGGTTTTTGAAATTTCTTGAACATTTAACAGATATTCATTCTTGAGAAAATGATTTCAAACAAAATAATTGCTTGTTTGCTAGTGTTAATAATTGTGTGTGCAATGGTCAATGCACGACCACAAACGATTGACTTGGATGAACGAGACGCTGATCCTGGATGGGTGGTATGTTTTTCGATATTTAATTAATTTACTTTTAATGCAATTTATATATAATAAATAAACAAAAATAAGAGATTTAATATCTTTAATGCAATTAACTGAATAATTAAAATAAATCAGAAAAATAGGTACATTATATTTTGATAAACGTAACATTTGCAGAGAAGACAACTATCGCGTCTGGGTAATGCGGCCGGTAGCGTAGGAAACCGTTTTGGAGGATATGCACTAAAACTCACAAATGCAATAGATCGAGTATGTGCAATTATTAAGAAAATTATTCCGATAGTTGGAGCTGTTTGTACCGTGGGACGATTTGAATTTTGTGCATTAGACAATGTAGGAAACGGAATCACTAGTGAAATAGGATCGTCAATCGCAGGACCTGGAGTTGTTGATCTTACAATGCAAGATTAATTTATTTAATTATAATATACGCTAAATTTCAATATATAAATTTTATAGGTAAATCGTCATGTTGTGACGGTTAATTCAAGGACGTATTGACTTTACACCTTAACATATTCTACAGTTTATTGTAATAATAATAAATTTTATCGTATGAATGTTCAAATATATATTGTGCAATTATCTGTACGTAATAATAAAATATAAAATATAAATTTTCCTCATTTTCAAAATCCTATAAATATAAAACTATTCTCTTTTTTAATCTGTATTTCTAACTATATTTTACAATAAAGTTGATTTCAAAATGTAGATTACTAAACAATTGAAAATTATAGATTTAATAATGTATATTCAATTGTAATATCCGTTTACCCCTATTTTATTAAATCATGAATAAATTCATAAGCATATATAATATATGCAAATTAATAAAACCGTATATGAGATCATCTCGCGTGATCCAATGCTGTAGCGAGTAAAATGATATTAACTGCCGAAACTAACATCCACATCCACCGCTATCTCAGCAGATGGTAAGCGCGCACTGTCCACTCAGCATCACAGAAGCTTCAATCAGAGATGCTCCACTTACAGTAATTACTGACGCTGCAGTGAACCCTTCCACGTTACCACACCTTCTATCTCTTTTCGCCATCTACGATTTAGATATCGTGTTATTTCGCTCAGCTTCATAGTGAGAGTGCTTTATTGTATTGTAAATGAATCAAGTTTGAATTAATATATTGACTTTGTATAATCTGCAACCCGTTTGTTTCTAACTTCACTTAATTGTTCGCGTTGTTATGCAATGAAACGGTTTTAAATTATAAGTAGAAAACGGAAGATCGAAAGAGGGTTCAACTTTGTAATTCGATTCAAAATTTTGTATATATATTTGTATTTTTGTAAAGCTAAATAATAAATCAGATCAAAATCTAGTAAATTTATGACGGAAGAAAATTGATATATTTATAAATAATAACTAATACACATATCTAGATTTTGAATTTATTATTTAAATTCTTTTTTACAATAACTAGTTGAGTACATCTATGGTAATATTCAAATCTGACCCTAGTGAAATGTAGTGATAAAGAAATGCAAAGATGGCATACAAATTCGTGTTCTAATATGCTGTATTAAAACCGCCAACAAAGGGCGAAAGTTCACGATATTAAAATGACAACCGTACAACCACAAATAATACGAAGATGCACACACAAAGATCGCTTGAAATTGATTAGCATAAATGTTTTATTCATTGCGAATGGCAAAGTTTCGATTATCATTTTTTTTTTTTTTTTATTTCCGCCGAAACAATTTCGGAGTTTTCGCGAGAAGCGATTCGTGCAGATGTTCCGACGTTCCGTCAAGCAATGCGGCCCGGTGTCTCGGTATAGGAACACAATGGATCACAACGTGCGGAAATCAGCTAAATCAATTCAATCAGAATCCATTCACTTCTTTAATACAATCGAGGACGAATCTCGCACTCGACGAGAATCGGCGAATACGTCGCTCTAGACTCTAATAATTGAAAGGAAGCCTTTCAATAAAGTGAGATTGGTGTAATGAATTCTCAACTTTTGTCAAAAGATTTATTTAAATTTCGAAAGTTATCATCCAATATTTAACTAGTTGGTTTTGTCAATATGTCAAATATTTCTTTTTCTATTCAACATCAAATGCTTTTTGTATGATATTGAATAAATATTAAAGCTTTTATCCATGTAGAACATTGTACTACTGATAATGGTGACTTTATCACCAAAATGTAAATTTAGAACTAAATAAATTAATGAAATAAAGAGTCCTTTTTAATATAAATGTATATTAATTTTTATTTTAAAATTAATATATAAATGTTTTGCAAATTATAGTAAAGATCTTTTAAAATTGTTTCGTATCTAAATGAATTTGTACAGGAATTGAAACTATGCGAAAGGTATACGTAAACAATAACGAATCAGTTATATTTACGTTATAAATCACACTCAATGAAATTGTCAGCTTGTACGCTCTAGTCCTTATCACTTACTTGAAGGATTCAAGTAAATAAACCACCCAGATTAAAATTCGTGCAAACTATAGGAGAAAACACACAAGTGGAAGGGTAAATTATTTAAGGGTTGAAAAGGATGCGTACAGATTCACGCGGCGTGGAGTGGATGTGAAAGGGTTGAAAATTTCCGTCAAAATCTTAAACGCGACGGAACGATTCTCTCATGTGACTAACCAAATAAATTGTTTGCCTCAATCAACTGGTACGCCAAGGGTATAGGGTGGCAGGGAGGGTTTTTAGAAGCGCACATAAAAAGGGTATAGAAACGAGGTTACTAAGCGGACTTTTAATTAACTGCAATTACTTAAATTACTGTTTCTGGCGCAACGTGCGATGGTGTCTGATTTGCGAATCGTGCCGACACGTCAAATGAAGGATTTAAGTTTTGTTTTGTTAGCGAATCAATACTCAATTGTGTTATTTTCCAATTTACAAATTTATTTAAACCAACGTATATTCCATCAATATGATTGATTTCTTTACAATACATACAACTTTCTGAGGATTTGTTAAACTTGGTAAACAATACAATTTAAATAAGATAAGGAAAAATTGAATAAAAAAATAATTAAATACGAAGAGTAAATTATCTCTTTATGGCAGTAAATATAGAAATTTGAAATCAAATGTAAATTCTAAACGAATATTTGCACAAAACAGACTCGCTATTTATTTAAACTTTTACTTAGTATATGCTTAAAAAGTACGATATTGTATAATAATATATTTAAGAGTTCTTTACTAAAGTGGAAAATAAAGAAAAAATGCCAAATCCGGATTTGCTTTGAATATTTATTCGTTTTAAAATTTCACGACTTGTTAACCACGCGTGAATAACTCTTATGCAGATGAACACCGTCAAACGAACGCGTATAGAGCCATGTATGATTCGTTAACTAGTTCGTCTAAAATTCAAAACGGTGCCGAATGAGCATATCAACAGAATCATCCACAGAAAGGTAATCAAAGTAGATTAATCAAGTTACAAGGAATACTTGACGCAGAGTGACGCGTGTAGAAGGTGACGGATAATACGCACGTCCGGATAAATGGGAAATGCTTGTAGTGAGACACAAACAACATCAGAAAGAGAGATTGCCACATCAGGGCGCTGTGCTCGATGAATAACAGTTGAAGAGGTATACGATGGTAACAGATGATGGTTGCTGCATTTGCATATATGAAGGTTCGCATTCGAGAAATTAATGTTTAGTCGAAACCCTCATCAGAATACCACGGAAACGATACAAGTCTATAAATGTCATTTTAACATATCGAATTAAAAATCAAATATCTGCAGTGTCTTGCACCGAACTTTCTTATACGCATATGGGTTAAACCACATCGTAGTTACATTATTTTTCTAATTTACAATATTTGTTCTAACCTTTAGATCGCTTTAACACTAAATATATATCTTAGAATAAATATTAATTGTCAAACTTCAAGTTAATTAAGTCTATTTTGTTAAACAATTGACAGGCGCAGATGATACGATTTATGTAACACTATATATAATAAGCAGAAATTTATTTTGAAACCAGTACTTTTTTTGGAAAAAAGATTCAAACAAAAGTTGTGCTAAATATAAATATCATTAATTTTTATTAACAAAAATTTTCTGTAACTGTAACCATTTTTGAGTAATTGCAGAAACTGCAAAAAATGACTAGAGTAAACATGCACTTCCGGTCGGAATATTGTTTTTAAAAATAGGACGTTTTTGTGCCAGGCACATACAAATCTTAAGTTTAAAATTTCATAATTTTCCCTTTAGCCGTTTGGGCTGTAGAGCGCTCACATACACACACACACACACACACACACACACACACACACACAGAGACACACACACACACACACACACACACACACACACACACAGACGTACGTCATTCCAAAAATAGTTGGAATCGATTCAGGGAAGGTCAAAACGTATATTTCCGTTAAAATCACGAGTTCGAAATTTTTCATGATTACAATACTTACTTATACTGCGTATAAGAAAGTGAAAATTCTACCTCGCAGTCAAAATTGTAAATTTCTACGATTTTGAGTACTCATTAATTCTTGATTTTTTGAAGTAAATGATTGATATTTGTGTATGTATTTCGCTATAATAAAAGCCTGTTTGATACCGATTTAATAATAATTTTGATGATTCGGAAAATTATTTTCAACTACCTAGTGATGGTGGTTCAAAGTACCGAGAACGTAATGAAGTGAGCCACATGTTTGACGTTTATTGTGCGATATTTAGACAGTAATTGAATCCCACTAAATATGCAAAAACAAATATCTCTACACACGGTTTACCCTTTCATCGTGACTCCTCACACACGCACAGGACAAACGCGACAAAAATTATTTCACCACATGAGCGATCTGCAGGTATGATAGCGCCACGCCAAACCATCACCGCCGTAGGTAATTTATTCCAACAAACGATGTACACAATTTTTTTTTTTGCACCCTGAAGCTCTAATACTCGTTCAGTTTTGCATATATCATTGAGATACAGCAATGAATATATTTTATCAATTCATCGATTTAGAATTTCGAAATATTTTTAAATCACTTATATTGTTAGTTATATTTAGATAAAAATAATTCCTCCTAGACATGTTGAAACAATGAGAAATAAATACCAATTTATGTATCCCCTTTCGTTATTTTTGTTGTTAATTGTAGTCAAGATATATTTTATAACAATGTATTCTCATAAAACCTCTTAGACTTTCAGCTTTAATTATTGTGAGACTCTGGATCGAGCGACGGGCGTATTTAATTTGTAATGTCGCAGGATATGGTAGTGGATGGCACTTGAGGTATAACGTCTACTCATTAAAATATTTTAATTATAAACGAGAATATTCCATTTTATTGTTCCTGCGTAGAAAGTCGATGAACCTTGTCTGAACTCACAGTATTAATAAACGATATCAAATACATTTTTAATACACCCACATATCGATTATTTAATATCATCAGAATTTTTAAATAAATAAGCACCTTCAATAGTTTAAGTTCTGTTCTAATTAAATATTTATTTCCGTAAACTATACACTATTACTTTTATTAAATACAAAATCCTATCAATAAGATATATTATAAGCGCTATAAGATCTGTAACCATGAAGAAAATATAGAATTTTGTATGCCTAAAACACTATAAAATCTCGAAATAATAAATTTCTATTAAAATTAATGTAAATACACACATTGTTTACAATGTAAATAAATATTTTTTGCAAATATATACTAAACTAATTTCGAATGTTTCTAATCTAATTTAAATACAGAATTGAAAATGTCTATTGCAGTGTTCCAATTACAATGCTTGAACAACATATTCCTGTAGGATTTTCGTTTAGTCTCGTATACAATAGTCATTTACATATGTAATGTACAATTCGGATAATAGAGGAAGTGTCAATGGTGGATACACCCTCATCCCTAATTTAAAACCTTACGCCCATGGAATATTTTACATATAAGCTACCCTCATTCCATTTAAGATTTATTTTATTTTACGTTTCCAGCCATTATTTTGTAAGGCGGTCCTAACAGTCAATCTAAGCATGACAATATTGGGTGAACTACGAATATATCCAGTTTCCGCTATGCAAATTATCACTACAGTACTTTAAAATATATAAGGATGAGATTCTAACAGTATCATCAACGAATAATTACGATTTAAAATAAACGTTCCTGTTTCATAATTATTTATGTTAGAGATGTTATTAGGAATAACTGATATAATAAATATGCATTTGACCTGCTTATACTTTTAATATAGCACATTTATGCACTAAGGGTTATTTTTTGAATCTGTAAGCTTTAAGACGTGAGTTAATTTGACATTCAGGGCGGAAGGAAGGAGAATATAGCGCGTATACATTAATTTGTCGTAAGGGATGGAGGCAACCAACAATGCGTTAAGAGGCTGCGAATGACGAGTCCAAGGAACAGTCACAGGCTCTTCGTTAATTGTGCAACACTGTGTAATAACTATTGTTCCGGTTTCCGGTAATTACTAACACACATCATCTAATCTACACGCCTACGTACGATGGGATGGATTTGACGGATGACAAACCCAAATATATATTAGTACGGGCGACATTTTCTTCATCTTGCCGTTGTTCACATTAATTAACACAACACATTCATGTCTTCCCATAGACATTTCTATAAAGGGTTGATTTGATATAGTTTCGATTGGGGAAAACGCGTCATGCTTATGAATACATTTTAGGTAATATTGCCGAGTGGAATCAAAACACTCAAATAAAAATGCCAAGAATAACAAATACGTATACGAATTATTTTAATAAATAATAAATCGCCAAATAAGTTTCACTATACATAGCGTTATATATTTGGTTCCAAAGTGGATTGGATAATTTAGCAAGTTTATTAATGATTTACTTTAAAGTTTAATACATTAAACTAAAAGCAGACAGGCAAAAAACTTGGTGTTGCGGATATTAAACACAGCAGGTGGATTCTAATTACCTTTCGGAAAATATAATATAACCCTGAGAGTTTGAGACACGGGAAAAAACCTCATCATTTGATAGATTTTGTTTCACATTTAAGATACATTTTTAAAAAAAAAGAAGATCATTTATTAGAATTAAGGCAAAAATACATTTTTAGTCTTCCCATCTTTTTGATATTAATAACGTAATATTACGCTATATAAGACTCTAAACAGAATTGATTCTTACCTTATTGTCACGTCCAATCCGTATGCCTCATTTTAAACCGAATATCATGGATTTTCTGTTTTTCATACACATTCTCAGTTTTAAAACACAGCAAACACACAGACACTGAATATTTCTTTTGCACAAGTCTGTCTTGCATTCCTTTTCCACAAATTATCAATCTTTGCATTAATTTTACACGGACGAACGCTGCACCTCACAAATCACCCGCACACCATGTTAGACATATCTAAAATACGGTAAAACTTATCAACTTCTCAGCATTGCATAGATTTGGTATTTTTTCGAACGGACAAGAACGTACACAGCATTTAATAATTAACAGGAAACTTGTATTGAATAACTACAAAATATTTCAAATAAAAAATTCTAGAATCTCAATATCTTTTAAAATTACCTATAATTTTTAGAATTTTCAAAAATAATATGTAATACTAAATAAGTACGAAGTATTTATGGGTGATTTGTTGTATATGGCGTTTTTGATCATTTGTGGTTGTATTGAAATTTTTAACAATTTATTCTTCATTTATTATTGTAACAGGTTTTTGATTGTAAATAAAATAAAACCAAGTTGTGAATTAATTCATATATAAATACTTGTAATTTATAGATATGCGATCGCGTTATTTTTATAAATGTAATTTGGGAATATAATTATGTACCTTGAGATACATAAAATATCAAATACTATATGACAATTTGAGCCTAATCTGTTAATTTAGATTATAGACCGTAAAAAATCAAATATAATTGTAAGAATTTGAGCAAAACAGTCAATTACTAAAATGATTTCGATAAAACCAGTAAAATAGCATAAAAAATAATTATATTAAAAAAACAAATTAACATCACTACTCTTTCGACTGATATTATTATTATTATTTAAATAAATATACATATTTTATAGATATATATGAAAAGAATGCGCCAATAAAATAAATAGGAAATAAATCAATCATTTGTTCGACGGTGGAATAATAATTGAAAACAATCAAGAATGACTCAAGTAACATAACACATTATATTATTGTAATCAATACTAGGACAAATCGATAATGTAGTACAAAAACAAATAAAAAAATAGCATACAATGGTACCGCAAAAGTGTAAAAAATAAAAACGCTAATTTATAAGTCAGTAATCGTTGATGCGAATGTATCACATAGGCCGTTGTGTGTTGAGTGTGTAGCACTGTGTACACAAGAATAAGTAAAAATTACACGGCTGGACCGCGAGGACGCCGATTCTGATGGCACTCGGTGCACGTACTGGCTTGACGCCGGCGTCCATTGCACACGCTGCACTCTGCTGACCCAGTTTTCGATGCACAAACTCGGTGACGTCACACTGCCACAGTTCATCGTGCAAGCGCATACACTACATTCTACCAGGATCACATAGTTCTCAGAGATCGTACTACCGATGTTACTTTATAAAACAAGATGAGTTCTTGTTCATAACTTTACGGAAATTTAGTTTACCCTAATAAGGTACATTTGAAATGTAAAACAATTCGCATTGTATGTTAGACATGTTTATAGACAAATCATGCGTAAGTATAAGAGCAATTTGATTCGAAAACACTTAGATCTTTAGACTCTCGGGATCAAAAAATGAGTAAAAACTGATATTAAGATTCGGATAACTCTTAACATTTATGTGTACTAATTTAGAATAATTGTTTATAATTACTGATAACAATTATTACTTTATAGTTTCTACAATGTTTCCTTGTAGAACTTCAAATAAGATATTATTTTCTCATAAGTAGTAATCAACCAACAAATACAATAAATGTTAAAATAAACCCTGACTCATTCATATACTTCGATTGTAGTGAAATGAAATGTGAAACGATGAAAAGAACGAAGAGATAATTAGTTCATATATAACTAAACCATCTAGACTAATTTTAATATGTTTTGATGACTATCGAGTAATAAAATTTATTGTAGTACTTAGGATTACATTTAGATACTTATCAAATAAAATATACATGAAGCAGTAAATAGAATATGGAAACAAAACATAAGAATATAAATATTTAAGCTCGTAGGATAACACATCTACACTTAATGGCATCTGGTAACATAAATTGATTAACCATATCTAAGTCCCATTTAGTAGAAAACTTCATATCTTCCACATCATCATAAATTGAGCAGCAGTACTTTTTCGATGTTAATTGAATTCGAGTGTTATTCAAATCAATCATTTGAACCTCATACATATATTTGGCAGCTTCCGTCGATGACCCATAGCATTGCACAACGCAATTAACCTCTTTTTCGTTATTGCTATAACTAAAATTCAATAGGAATATCTTCCCGAACACTTCCATGATTAATTTAAATTCATCGCCAACTAAATCAATGGAATAATTCATATAGATGAACGGATCTTTTTGGATGCGCGCACTATGTTGTACTTTGCAATGCGGCATCATGCGTTCGAGGTGTCCCGACCACTTGCACTCATCGAGTAACTCGTATGGACATTTGTGCGGTTTAAACATGCATTCGGATTCGTGATGGCGAATCTCATCTGAATTAGTAACAATTTGGCAGCCTTCGAAACGATTGCGACAGTGGTATTCTAGGTTTTCTGTTATTTTCTCCAATGTGAAGTTCCTAGTGTTGCCCATTTTTTCGCGACACGTCGGGCATTCTTTCACTTTCGGTTTGCATTCGGCGCATATACTATGTCCGACGATGCATTGGTATATTGGCGGCACCATGAATTCTTGACAAACTGGACACTCAATATCAAAAAGCATTTTATTGGCAGGATCCGGGATTAGTGGTACTGCTTTCTTTTCGATTTCATTACATAGTTCATCACATTCATCATCATCCTCTATTTCATCTTTGTCGTCCAGTGATAAGGGCGCAATTATTGATTCGAAAACTGAGGTGATTTTCACTTTACAGATGATATTGAATGAATTATCGAACAAGCTTTGAATCATTGCTAAAGAAAACGTTGAATATGTGATTCGTTCTAAAATATTCACATCTAAATCAACTTGTTTTTTCACAAGTGTGTTCGGATTATCATTCTCGGATGAAGAGATGAGAATTTCATATTGATATTTATCCGCTTGTTCTTTAGCGCCAACTAAGTGCAATGAACAACAAAATTCTTCTTGCTCAATGTTGTATTCAATACGCAATAGAAATAACTGGCCCATCATAGGAATCAAATAATGCTCTTTGTAATTGTTGATTAAATCTAGTTCGAAAACGGGATTTTCTAGTAGCATGACTTGATGGTTCATGGCGAAGTGGCCATGCAGTTCGGATGGTGATCCTTGCCACATGCAACTACCCAGTGGGAGAATTGGGCAGAAGTATGGTCGAAATGTGCATGATGGTTCGTGTAGTGGCATTTGCTTCATGGTGAATTTTTCCATGCAGCCGTGAGATCGGTAGCGACATGGAAACGCGAGTAAGAGTAGATTGGCACATGATTCGTAAGTGTGTTCACGTAGTGGATGGATATTTTGCTCTGGTTCCAGTGTGGGACATCGGCCGCACACGCTGCCTGATTCCGCGTACAGCGTTATCGGAGGGTGCGATAAATACTCAAAACATAATCCGCATTTGAGTTTATCGAGTACGTGATCTGGGACTTCATATTTCGCCATCATACCTAACACACAAACGATAAATTACATAAAAAATACTATTTCAAATCTTAAGAAAACAAAAATTAAAATAGTGAGCGAGAATAAAATTAATATTTACACCAAATACCAATTAAACTCACTAAACAAAATAATGTATTTACACAATACTAAACAACATTGATTAAAAATTATTTATTTTGACAAATCGTTATCTTAAATCATTTTAAAAATTGCTTTTAAAACAAAACTACGTTATATGATACCTATATTATGTGTAACATAGAACTATAAAAGCAATCTATTTTTATTCGTTTTTGTTAAGACTGCCGCCATTTGTAATTCAAATAAACAAAAGAACAAAAAAACCTTTATTTTGATTTATATATGAATTAACCATGATAAACAGGAAGATTTAATTTAAACACTCTTTAATAAATCTAGTAAATGCAGTTGAAGTCGTTGGTCTATTAAATCGCAAATTAATTGTAAATAAAGATTTAAATAACTCTAAGGTCAATGCAATATTTTCGACATTAGCGCGTAATATATTTTGAAAACAGCTCGGATAAACAACAAATACAGTCACAATCACTAAATGGCCACTTACCACTTAATCTTGCAGGAAATCATTAGATAAAAACATACTTACTAGTTGCCTATATTCGTTACAATCCAAAGCGTACTTTCTGCCACAATATCACTAGAGCATTCTTTGCGAACAAATCGAACCAAGAATATTCAACAAATGTGTATAGAAATTAGCGAAACGCCAAATAGCCGGTTAAAAAGTGTGTATATGCTCGAACTGTTGTAAATATACTGCACCAACTTGTTGACTCACATTCTTCTCGCAACTAAAATCAGAACCGTTTGGTAGATATACGCAGAGGCTAATTTTCTATAACAGAGCAGCACAGCTGATAGTATTGAAGGCCAATGCAAAGATCATCGTGCGTTTCCGTTTGGGACGAATGTTTTTAAAATGCACTTTATTTCTTTTGTACATGTATTTAAACTGTAACTGAATTATATATTAAATAAAAAATAACGCGTAATTCGGATATCATTTTATTACATTTTGCATCGTGGATTCGTTTCATATTTACGTTAGGTACAATTACAGAGTTCATATTTACAATGTTATCATTTATTTATCCTTGAAGTTTTGTACATGTTGCAAATTTTGAAAGTGTTGATGTTTTTGTGAATTTAAAACCAAAAAGTATTTAAGTACTTTTTAAGTAAAAATTAAAGTTTGTTTTAAAAATTAAATATGCAGATTTCACCTTGAACCGTTTCCAAATATCGCGATTATTTTTTGGCTCCTGTTAGTACGATTATGGAAAAAAAATCGTACGAAAATAAATTATTACATGTGCCGTCGGCTACATTTAGAATATAGAATGCTTAAATAATTTTGAATTTATTTGTTTTATGTTTCCTTTAAAACTAATTTAGATTTACGAATATTTTTAGTCAGGAGCTATACATATAAATAACATAGATAAAGTTATCTTTAATTTACTATCATTCCAGTTTCCTAGAACCAAGACAAATAACAAATTTATCACACTTTTTATTAAATACACGCAGAAATCCGTCTGCATTTCAAATAAAATATGTGAGAAATATTAATAACTTGCATTTGTATTAAAATTTCGAAATTGGTTTTATTCATGATTACAGTACTTACTTATTACATCGTATAAGATTTAAAAATGTATATAAATAAAATTTATTTATTTAAATATTCGTTATGCGTATAGAAATTGATTTTCTTCTCTTAAATCTATAATATTAGCTAGTTTTAATATTATAGATTATATAGGAAACATTATAAGTAAATTAGGTACTATAGTGCGGTATAAGACCGAAACAAAACACTATTACATAAATATAATATCCTGAATCCTGTGATGTAAGGATTCGTTAAGAAATTAGCAATGTAGATGCGTTGATATGAACATCAATTCTCGCAACGCACGACGAAGGACGAATAGCGCCCCAACATCATGATGGCGTAATTTCTTGACATGCCAAACGCGCCATCTCACCCCCAACTCGCTCATTTCCCTTGGAACTTTGTGTGCGATGTGGTCTTTGCGTTCATTGTACCTTATGCTACGTTTATTTAACACATAAAAGGAACACATACACACACACACACACACATATTCATGTTGTGGTGTAGCATTTCATTTACATTTCTAGATATTTATGCGGGTTTGCTTTTGATATTATAAATTTTCCTAAACGAATGTCCTTCCAACCAAATGTCACAGAATTTTAAATTAAGATTTACGCTTCTAGAAAATACATATATTTCACTTCGTGCACCTCATCCAATTGCACAATTTTGTATATTTACTCGACTCGAGAGATTATATTAGAAAGAATTATTAGCGCGAGCTAAATATCTCTAGTTTTTAATTTTCAATGAAATGCAGGAAATTTGAAAACTTATTCGAAAAGATCTGCATATAAGACTAAGAAGCAAGGAAATTGTATAACGCGAAAATGTAACAACGTTAGAGACATTCGCAGAAGATAACAATGAATGTCTTTTGACGGTAAATGAACACCGACAATACAGTTCCTTATTTCCGAATGTTCGCTGTAAGCTGTAACCCTTCACACTCTTGTGCAAATGCGCATATTATACTATTTTCGTTTACGTTACGTTCAACGTTACGTTAACTCATTACGTTTTAAAACCCGTTCCGTTTTGCGTACGTGATTGTGGTGGTGAGCCCCAATTCACAAGGTGACTTGAATTTTCCGCATTTCAGATAATTTATAACTGAGAATTCATAAAACCGCTTGAATAAATCTGATTTATAACGTGTTATAAAAGCGATAACAACGTTCAGATTATATTTCTGTACGAAAATTAATCGTACGTCAACCATTTATTCGATAAATCACGAATAAATACATCAATTCTTTAAAATCTAAATATAAGATTTTTATTTTACTCTTGCAATATAATATATAGAGCTATAGAAGTGATATATTTTATAGTATGAGAAATCGAATAATGCTACAACCCTTTTAGAACACCCTTATCTAGATTATTTATTTCAACTCTTTGATCCAAAGTACTATACCGCAGAAGAAATTGAATTGCAGTCAATCCATTTTTCCGCGCGTACAGAGCATCGGGATCGTAAGTGATACTTTGGCGTACGCGTATTTGTATATGTGTGTATGTATTATGTGCAGGGTAACTGAAACGGAACGCCAACAACATAAGAGGTGTAAATGTATGTAAAATTGGCCGCTATAGTGTAGTGTTTGAGGCGCGGGTAGCAGAACAGGTTCAAAGGGAAACCTGCCATAAGCTAACTCAACGCGGGCACAATGAGATTTAGCCTTTGTAGCTTTGATGTGTCTGTGTGTATGTGTAGTGTGCTGCAGCAAACTTCACACCGTAAGTATTATCAACCGGAGTATAGCGACAAAGCGAAGCCAAAAAGCTTAATACTACAAGGAAACAACATACAATACCACAACAAATGAAAAGTATGTTATAAGACTCTTAAACTATATTTTATAGTTTAAACAATTAAATACACTGGAAAACAATCCGTGCGAACTTATTTGCAAAAATCCCCTTATATTATAAACTTTCCTATAATATAAGCAATTTAATATAGAATCGAAATATAAATGTTAATTTATTATCATAATAAAACAATATATAAACAAAATTTGAAAACTAATAGTAATTTCTAAATCACATTTCTGTTTATTCCCTTGTATTATCCGTATCTCGATTTAGAATAACTATCTTCAATGAACCAAAAATCAACAACAGTGACCTTTGATGAAAGGTAACTATTTGCTCAACAGAGATAATTAATGCAGTGATCTATGATAAAACTAGCTAAAATACGATGATTTTCTAAACTAGACTAAACAAATTGTACGTTGTATATAAATACATACGTTTTACTGTAGACGTATTTAACGATTTTGAAACAAAAATAGACATTGCTTTGCTTTAACAAACTTAAATAGTACAAGAGTATTTCGAATCGAGAGAGTTTAGTATTTAGTGTTTAGTTGATTACACGGCGTAGACAAGGTGCGCACATGGTTAAAAATGATCTAAATAGTTGTACGAAAGTCGAAAATATTAATTGACCACGTAGCTTGAAATTTAAATAAATGTCGCATTATAAAAGTTAAAATTTAATTATACTAAATATATTTCTAATTTCTTTTCTCTCAACGCTCAACGCGCTGTGACACGAACGCAAAATATGATGCAGCCTACCTGTATGGTTCTGCTTGCGATGAATATTATGAATTCATGTCAGGTGCACCCCGTTTCACGGGTGAACGAAAATGTATTTACTGCAAAGAAATCGTCGAGTGGACAAAAACGTCACAAAATTACAGATCTTTCGTTTACCGAGACCGGCTTCATTACTCATTACCCTCACGTAGTAAACCCATTGGGTATTTGAATCGTTTAAACCACGTAAATTATACTATTAGAACTGAAATTGAATTTATTTTTTTTAACCACTATCGAAAATATTTACTAAAATTCAATTTCTTATATTATATAAAATATCCTTTGGATAATAACTAAATTTAAAGTTGGGAAATGAAATAAATGGCTTTTAAAGCTGTAAAATGATCGATTATCACCGGGAGAATTCTAGTTTTGCAATTATAATTTTGTAAGTGTGTAGTCGTTGTGTTTTCTTGGCAAAGTGAACGTTGTGGTTTCGAAGCGGGTGTGAGTGGTGTACTCTTCGTATGTGTATGTCTGTTGGGATGGTTGGTTGGTTGGTTGGTTGATTGTAACCGGTAACCGCATTCTGTGCATGTAACAAACTATACCAACCACAGTACAATTCTCATTGGAACAGCGAAAACAGAGTTAATATGAATTAGTAATAGTAATTGCTCCCCCGAAACAAAATTATCAAAGTAATGAAATAATGCTTAAGTCCTAAATCCGGTAATAATTATACTCTATTCTGTACTCCTATATTTCGAAATTATATATAATGAACATGTATGTTATAGTTTATGATTGCAATAACATTAGTTAATCAAATTTAATATTACATGTTTTTCTATATAGATAAATAGCCAAATGCAATTTAAATTTGTGTATTTTCACTAATTGTATTTCAAATACAGTATTAATGCTCAGAGTTTTGTTAAAATGCAGTATAGAGGCCCAATAATGATTAAGGTTTTAAACGATTAAAATGAATTTCACAGATACATATATTTTTTTAAATCTGTTGTACGTAATATGTAAATAAATATGTTGAATAAAATACGTAAATAAAAATAAAATATCATTATTATTTAAACTTGTATTTTTTTTTTGAAGATTAGATTATGGGTAAACACTTTATTGTTTCGTGTTTCCTATAACAAATGAGGTAGAGGAAATGAACTGAACTTAATAATAAAATGCGAAAAAGAGGGGGCCAGAGTATTTTCGTTTCCACGTATGTTTTTGTTTTCCATATGGTTGACTTTACCATATATTCCACCGTAACGTAATAAAGGACGCGAGTCTCTTCTCATATGGCGTTATAGGGAGCGAAGGACTATAGCTGTGTACTCGGTCGCGTATAGCCAATTTGAAAAAGACGGTGAACGTTTGAAGTATATATCAGCGAACTGGTTTCTGTGCATAAGATATCAAATCGAATTTGATGTCAGTTTATGCTTCCTTTATGCGAACGAAAATTGACCAAATTTCAAAGTTGATAGAGAAATTATTATGTTGGAGACATTTTTTTTATTTTACATATAACGTAAAGAAACAGAGAAAATTGGACCGGGGATGTAAAGCAATCAAACATCTGATGATAAGTAAATAAGTTTTTATTTTATACAAAAGGAAAATAGATGAGGTTTTCCTTTGATTATTTTGGTTTGTAAATTTGAATATATTTCCGAATGGAATTGTGTAGTTTTGCAAATGACAGGTCTAAATTTATTTTTAAATATTTCTATTACTATTAAATTAAAGGTAATTGTTTGATGTAAATAATAAATGTATACCAATTTTGAACTGAGTACGATTTATTTTGTTTTTATTGTGTATTTAGTAAATAATAAAATAATTGGAAAATGTAAATTATCAACCATAATTTTAACAGTAATCCATAGCACGTTTCTATGGTAGAAATGAGTATTATAGATACATGATATATGTAAATTATGTCTGCACAATATTTAGCCAAATAAATACAAATTTGATTATATTCGTGTATTATCATTATTATTCCACAGAAACTTTATGAATTTGTATAAAAGCGAGTTGTATATAAAGGTATTTCGTATTTCTACACACAACTTTGTTTGCAATGTTATATATTTTGTTGAGCATACAACGTTTCAAGTTTCCTATTAATTTCTAGAGACTCCTGGGACATATTCGTAAAACCGGGCGGGCAACTGTCGTACCTAAACCGCAACCGGTACATACATGTGACCCGGTGTCTGCAGCAGATACATTGAGTACCTTTGTTTTATTATACCAGATAAACTATTAATTAAAACAACTACCATTATTTTATAAAACGATCTTTTTAACCATCATAAACTACTAGAATTCGTAGTTGCACAACTTGAGTGAGGCTATCACGAAATAGTTAAAATAGGGGCCTCTTTTCGAATATTTTTGTTTTTAATCATATAAATTGTGAGTTAGTACAAAAAAACCCTCATATTTAGACATTTTATCCTTTGTAGGCTTTTAATTGATCTGCCACCGTATTTTTATGTGTAGAAAATACGCGAATATTTTTAAGTTGCTCTTAGTTAGAAAATAGGTAAAAGCAAATTGATAAAATACCGTTTAATAAGATTAAATATGTCTACATGAATATTGGATTAAATTGAGCACAATTAAATGGCTTCAGCGCACACACATTTTCGCATACAAACAGTTATCTTTCGGTGATCCTTAGATTTATGTGTGAAACCCTTTAAAATCTATCCATAAAATTATGTTTGCCAGCCAGTAAACTACCTTTGAACATTACATAAATTTACATGATCCACATTATTCGAAAATGTCTCCAATGCAAATCTACTTGTGAGCGAAAACGATTCGGAAAATTGTAGACATAACAAAAGAGTTTTTATTTTTTCTATATGCATAGATGAAATTTTGAATATATTCATACATTATTTTCATAATAACTAAATTGAATGAGCATGTTTTATTGAATTAATTCATTGAATACATATGTATAAAAAACATCTAATTGGAGCATTCTAGTGAGATACAAGAACCAGTTTCTTTTGGAACAAACGTTATAATTTGTTTCTTAAATTGGACAACTTTAAAACGTAATCTACATACGTTGCCATCCGGTTGGGTAATCCTTTCCGAATATATGGCAACTATTAAAACGTCTCCGATGTGGCGCCTGGCGCGCACTAGCGCTCGCAATGGTAAGTGGGCAATATCTATGCCAGAATCGCCCGTTCTCATTCTACAATACGATATACATGCATCGTGCACTACGAAATGTGTTTGAATAAAGTAACCGTGGTATTTGCAAGCTTTCTATACAATCTACCAATTTTATACCGAATAGAATTTCGTCTAGATTCTAGTAGGAATACTTGTTTGGCTCTGTTTTATCAGACTTAATTTTATTTTGCTATGTGGTTGTTGTTGTATACTTGCATATTATATCTTTGCGCTAGAGGAATTTTCCATAAAGTTAAAGTGTAAATTTAGTAATTTTCTAGAAATTTCTAAGAAATAAAAAGCTCCAATATGAGTTTGAGCTCGCGGAAGACCAAACAATTTTTTGGTGGAGTTACCAATATTGTTATATCAGAAAAAATAAACAAATAAAATAAAATGTAATTAACAGAAAATTAGTCAAAAGCCAACACTTCTCAATGTGACTCTGGGTTTATAAAGTTATAGTCAATTTGCAATGAAGTGAACTGAAAAATGATCCAGAAGTCAAGCTGGAAATGACAACTGGTAACATATCTCCATTAGCATGTGTGCTGTGAGGGTCTATACATGTAAACTTTTAATAACGATATATTAAAAAATCATTATTTAATATGGCCTCCTGAATGACCTTTATCCATTCCCATACGCGTTGTAATAAATCATGCGACATATTGAAGTTAGTAATAAAATATCGACTTTATCCTAGTTGTCCTTATGATGGATTACTCCTCTGTATATATTTCGTATTCATTTTATGTCAACGGCTCATTTCTTCTCAATTTATATCGCCCGAAATTTAATATAAACTTCACTTTCCTCCTGTACCTATTAGAGGAGTTATTTCAAAATTTAATCTAGTAATACATAATAGTGAATATTAAAACGAAAAATAGGTTGAATAAAATATAATTCTGAATCGAAAAGAAATAAACATAATATCTGCTACAAGTCAAAGTGTATGTCGTCTAGACTGTAGACGGATCAGACGAATGAAGAAGTGATGCAGAGATAGGTAAAAAAACGAATTATTAAAAGTGAAATAAGATTTTGTGTCGTGCATATTTTGTGTTAAATCAGCCTAATTTGCTCGAGCGGATGTCAACCAAAAACGTATTTCTATTATGAGAGAAAGTCATTACACCTAACGCTGATGGCGCACTGCATCATTAGCTACCGCAACGTCTACGTCGGCAATTAGGAATAGGTAAAAGCATAGACATGTCAAAATCAGAGATACTTCTCCACATGCTATATAAGAGCTTTATTTGTTTGATGTATCGATATGATACAGTTAGTTCATTAGTATACATAATTTCATGTCTAGTCAGAATCATTTTATTCACTAATAACGACGTTAAATCTGATTTTATTATTACATCATGTTTAATTTCAGAATTATGTTATTATGTGTTCAACTTATTTAGCCACTTTGTCCGTTCTCGTACAATTTCAAAGCGCAATGGATTATTCACGTGAATTTAACGGCATTGGAAAATAAAAAAAAACGTAAATCCGCAGACAGACGATTGGACTAAAATAAAATGCCGATCAATAGGGGACAGCACGTTAAACATTTAATGCACTTTTTGTGCTTGGACCTGCATTAGGCATTTACGTTAGATATACAAACGGAATTTATAAAACTAAATAGACAGTTAAACGTAGATCGAAATCGAATAAAAAGCTATGCCCGTCAAGACAAATAAAAGCGCTTAATTAGTTCTGATAGCTTCATACATTTATACGTACTAAAAAAAAACAATCAAATGTATTGTTTATAATGAATGGTTTGTTTATTTTTAAATAATAAACGAGCATATTGAGTGATTAGTCTATTTTATTAGAAATATTTTACACATTTTATTTATGCAAAATAATAATAATAAATAAAAATTAACAGTCAAATAATAATTCATAATTAGTAATCAGTTCACACAAAATATAACGTTTAATATAAATTCGTAAATTATTGTTATTTAAAAAATAGTATATTACCAATATGGTCTACTCTAAGGTCCAATCATTATATTTAATAGTATAATAATTAACAGCAACAAATAAATCAACAGTCATGAATGAAACTACTAGTGAAATTTGAAATCATTTTATACAAGAATCTTTTACTAATATAAAATTAAAATTGAATAAATTCACATCTGGTTTTGTGTAAATAACGATAACTTAAAGTTATAAATCAACGAATATATAAAGCAACAGTTATTCTAACAAGGTAAATATCGATATATGCTTAATCTTATTACAATCGTACACGACCGAATCTCAATTATTAATGTATTTACATGTGCTGCAAATATCATATATTTTAGTACAGTTAAAAAGAAATTGTATAATTTGTGAGAATATCAGAGTATCACTTATAAAATTCGTTTATAGACGATATTTATTTTGAAATTGACACCAGAGTTTGTGTGTTATCCTTAAAAACTGTCATGAAAACACTCATCAAAACATAATAAATAATTGTAAATAGACACAATAATTTTCGACAGTAAAAAAACATTTTGAAATAAATTATTTACACATATTTAAAAACACAACCTTTTAATTTGGAAGCATACCTCTTCGAATTCTCACAACTTGAAGCACAAATCAGAATGAATATCGTCTATTTGTTATTATTCGTCATGGAAGCTCATAACAGAGTTGTGAGAGTGCAAAGAATAACTAAACATTAGCAATTTTAAGTAAATAAAAAATATATGGCAAGGCACTATATCGCAGTCTATTTGTTGTATATCTCAATAAATTCATTGTTTTCGAAGACACTTGCAATTGGATTAGCAACATTTAGTAAATAATCGCAGAAAAATACAAATATTAGATACATACAAATATAAACGTGTCTAAATCGTGTAGAGAGAAAAATTATATCCGATAACAATTTACCGATTTATTTGAAATTGTAATGATTAGGCTGCAATAATTTGAATAAATAAAATAAGATTGATCTTGAATTAATAACTTAAATATTGAGCTTATTTCACGTTTATATTTTTATATATTTCATTTTTGTTGTATACGCTAAAGTATATCATAAAGACAATATTTAAAACAAAATGTCTAAATAATAATTAGAGTAATTTAGCACGATGTAAATAAAAACAATGATTAACATACATGAACAAACATAATAATTAATTTGTGATGTATTATGAGTGTCGTTCGTGGATGCTCGTTGCTATAGACCTATATTGTCGGCAATTTCACCATTTGTGCATTTGCAAACGGATTCATCGTAATCGTAATCAGTACGCAAATCCATGCGTGGTTCATGATCTATGTCATGGTTAGGCGACAAATGTTCACGACGATGTTGAAGAATTGCTTTCCATACTTTGAGTTCAATTCCCCCTCTAGCAAACAAAACATTAATAAATATTTAAGTTAGCAAACAAACATGAATAACTTATTAGGGAATGAATATTTACCTTAAATGAAGTCGGCGTAGATCATCCCGAGTCACATGGAACAAAACGTCTTCTAAACAATATTCTTCGGCGAGAATTCGTTCGATTGAGTAGTTATCGATTCCGAGACCTTGCAGCCATTTTGTCAGTCGAGTATCGACTAGATTCGCGACGCTTATCTGGGGAAAGACAGGTGGTGGTCTGCTTTCTTGGGATTGTGCTTGATGACTGCTTGAAGCTTGTGCAGTATCACTTGTCGGTGTCGTCACCGATGTTTGCGATGCATACCCAAGCGAATTTGAGTAGCACAACGAATCGCATCGAGGACAAAGAGATTTCTTACTTTCTATAAGTTGCTGTACGGCTTCAACTTGTTGCCGGTGTTCATCTACAACTGTTCGCAATAGTTGCTGGTATTGCCGTTGACTCTCTAACAACTCTTGCATTAATCTATGAAGAATAAAACAACTAGAAATAGATTTGGGGGTAAAGGGACAATAACAAACCTCATGTTTTCGGTTTTTAAAATACCCATTTGTTCTCGGTATGTTTGGTATAACTTCGCATGCGGATAACTATCAACAGTTTTGTTTGATTTAGTGGAATTAGTTGCACTTACTAGAGACGGGCTTTTGTAACCGTCACTTGTATCAACGCCTAAATGTCTTGAATCGGTTCCAGCCAAATTTGCCCCAAGTTCTATTTAAACATATACTTCAAATATCGTGCAGTAAAATAATATATATTTACACAAACCTGGTGAAAGTACTGTAATGGCAGCTTGAACCGCAGTTCGCACTAAATTATCCAATGCAAACATCCAATGCGGTTTAATCGAATGCAGTCTCAATACTTCGTTCACCGACTCTTGGAAAAAATAAATCGCAAAATGCAATTGATTTATTGCTGCTACATCAAAATCTAATTCTTCTTTTAACGTTCGGATAATATTGCCAATCATATCTACATGTTGTTCCATGATATAATCTTTTATACCAGTCATCAATAGATTTAAATGTAACTAAAAATTGTTTAATTTCATATTAAAATCAAATAAATAATATTTTAATAAATTTATAATACCGTTGTTAGCAAAACGGTTTCGCCCATATATTTTGCGCTAATTTTTTTCATCCAAACATCACATATTTTAGCGCCGTCTTGTGCTAAAACTCGAGATAGTGTCGTACGGCGTTGTGAGTCTTTTTTTAGTAAATAAAACCCATCAAGCTCCCCTTCCGCTAAAGATGGTGCTCCGACCGGACCTTTTTTACCCTCTCCTAATTCGACTTCAGGAGACAATAAACCCCCAGAAGAACTACGTCTTGTTATTGTCAAACCTGTATCTGAATCGGGTTCTAAGTCTATAGAAGGAGTTGATGCGAGACTACTGCAATAACAATCAAAAAATTCGTCTAAAATATAAATTTAAATGAAATACAACTTTAATCTTGTCTATTTCTTTTCTAAATCACTTGTTCTATTAAAAGCTCAAACAAGATTAATGTCACCAAATTACACATATTTACCAAAAAAATTAAAACATATAACTATTTAATAATTAACATAATCAACAATTTTACCATATACAGTACAGCACATAAAATACTCGCGCAAATTAAAGTAACATCACAAAGCGCAATGAAAACAATATTATGATTGAATAAACATAATCGTAGAGTACACAATGAAAAGCGACCACATAGATAATTATAAAGACGAACAATAATAGTAAAACAGACAAATGAGTTATTAGAAATATGTTTTTATATAAATGTTACCTGTTAAAGGAGAGGGCAGTGGGCATAGTAATTGGCGTAAGTAGAGCAGGACCTCTAGGTACCACGGGGTTCGACTGCGTACTGAATCCAGCAGCCCCGCTAAACCGCAAGCCAAAATTAACGCCATTGAAAGAAAAATGTTAACTAAATAATAATCGAAATGAGTTTATTTATTATAGTTATATACATGATTTGGTTTGATACATGTACCAGCTTGAAAAATATAGTCTGAAATATATATGTTAACAATTCACAACAAATAATCCCTTAATGATTATCAATAATCATAATAGTTATTTCTATCTAGATTAGACACAAAAATAAAATTCTTGCAGGCCCATTTTTTTTAAATCCAAGCTTAAAAACCTATTAAACACACTAAAAACTTACCAACTATATCGGAACAGCCAATCATCAGAGTTAATAATAGAAATTCTTTGAAAAATCATGCTTTTTTAGACAAAACACTCAAACAAAACTACACTTCAAACTAAATCTACACATCCTGTGTAAATAAACACTATCGCAATGCAGAAGAAAACCACAAAAATATATAGATAGCAAATAAACCATACAACTAATATTTATACGTAGTAAAATAGTAACCAACATTCTAAAATTAAAAACTAATCTAATTAAAAATGTATGCAATCCCCATAGCAAAAACATGCTTAAAATTTACAAAGTTAAACTTACTCAACATCAGGTGATATAGGTATTGTAATATTAGAAGTTTGAGCGCTTATTTTCACGATTCCACGATCGGCAGGCATTGAAATACTTCGGCTGAATTCGGCCATAGCAGCTAAACGACCACCCTTTTTCTTCCTAAAAGAACAAAATAAAAGGTATTTTGATTGTTAATTAAAGATACTATTTAAATATGTATTATGAGATAACTAGAATAAAAATATCATAACAGGTAAATGAGTTAAGGCTTGAAATAATTTTGAAGTGAGCACCTTAACCTTACTTACTCAGTCAAAAAGCTGTCTTCGAGTAATTGAGCAGCTGTAGCTCTTTTATCTGGATCAGGTTCAAAACAACGGAGAATAAAAACTTTTGCTCGTTCAGATAACTCAGCTGGCACTTCTGGATGTACTTTGTAATATCCAACCTATATATCTTAAACATATTAGTAGATGATAGTGTGGTTATTTAATAAAGTCTACCTTAAATACAGCTGCTTGAGGTGATCCAAGCTCAATAAATGGTGGTTTACCAGTAGCCATTTCTACTATAGTGCACCCCAAAGACCAAATATCAGCCTATAAATAATAAGAATATACACTAAAACCTATATATTATAGAAATTAACTTACAGGTGCGCCGTAGCCTCGCTGTCCCTTATCTATAACTTCAGGCGCCATGTATTGTAAAGTACCTGTAAATGTTTCGGTACTCGGGCACAGACCAGCCAAACGTTTAGAAGTTCCAAAATCTGAGATTTTGACTACACCACTATATGTATTTACTAACACATTATCACCTATTAAATTAAATAAATGTATAAGAGACGAATTAAAATAATATATTAGAATCAATAACCTTTAATATCTCTATGGACAATCTTTTGGTCATGTAAATATTTTAAACCTTCTAGGATTTGTTTAGTGTAAAAGCTCATCGTTTGTTCGTTTTCTTTTAATGGACCCCATTTATCGCGTAGTAAAGCTGATAAACTACCTCCGGGTACCTATAAAACCAATCATTCACCATTCAACAGACTTTCCACAAATAAATTCATATTAACAATATTTAATTCATATTTTTTAAAAATGTTTACTTGTTCCATAAAGATTTTAAAATAATTATCTTCTGAGATTGAGCCTAAATATTGCACGATATTTCTGTGTCGCAACTGTGAGTGCAGTTTGATTTCTTCATGTAACGGTTGCACGTCTCCCAAATTTTTTTCGGGTATTTCCTTGACTGCGATACGAACTTGAGTGTTCAAATCGCGAGCTGCGTAGACGGTTCCATACGTTCCTTTTCCCAAGATTATACGTTTGCTTTGATCATCTAATTCATATTCAAACTAGAACAAATATTTATCTATATGAAGTATGTTTTATTTTAGATGTTCGAAATAGTAACCTTTATTTGATCACATGATTGATCTGAATCAAGATCAGTAACCATGCCTTCTTGATCCGCAGTCATTTCTAGTATCAAATCATAGAATCGCAAACGACATTGCACCGATGGGAAAAACATTTGAAAATCATCAGAGTTCTGATGAACATATAAAAATAAGCATCGCTCATCTCGTTTATATAAACTGAAAACCAAAATTATTAATATTTAGATAATAAAATTTAATTATAATTTAGTACCTAACGCTACGAATTGCATTTGCGGTAAATAACCAATCATGAACTTGTTTGCATTTATTCCGCATGAAATCTAAACATAAATTCCAAATTTGTAATGATTTTTCATCTGCGCCCAAATTCACGTTCACATAACTAGGCATTAATATTTTTGTGGGTTCTAGAACAAGAATCTAAAAATAAAATAGTTTTAGTACAAACAAATATAAATTGAGATATTGTATGTTTAGACGTACTGGAAATCGGATATTGTTGTCAACCTCGATTTTAGTAGCTTCCACAAAGAAATCCATCCAGAACTGGAAGACTTGCTCTTCGGGTGATACTTCAGCGTCATCGTGTTTCTTGCGGAATCGATCAATTAGAGCAATGTTACCAATCGTCGATTTTAGATACCAATTCGGTGGTTTTAACTTAAACATGCATTCAGCTGCTTGGATTGCTTTCGAGTAATCTTGAGCTAGTACGGATATTTCGAAAAACGTAGCAACATCCCAATATTCCTGCAAGGAGGATAAACTGCCTTTTTTGCCGATTAAATTATTTAAAACCATTCCTAAAATAATTTTAAAAAATGTTTACACATTAACAAATACACATAATTAATTTTAAAATATTTACCAATATGTTGAAGTTCTTCCGATTTGCTAAATTCATTCCCAGCTATTACGAGCAACGTTGCCAAATTTATACCAGCATATTCATTCGGTTGAACCTCAAAACCTTCACGATACCAACGAATCGCTTCGGATAAACTAGTTTGATCCGAATGTTGGGATTCAACGAATTTATCTTTGTAAATCCGCCCACACAAACACAACATATCCGGGTAACGGTTCTCTTTTTTCTCAAGAGCTCGCACACAAACTCTGAGTGCGTTTTCTCGATCACCTTCTTGATTCCGTCTACCAAAATATTAAATAAATATATGATTTATAGTTTTTTTTAATTAAAAAATACACACCTATTGAGAGCAAATGCATAAAGATATTTAATAGCAGCAGAATTAATATAACTCTTCTTATTCGGTATAGTCTTCAAATCATCCACAAGTTGCACCATTGCATCATAGCCTTGAATCTCGCGAAAGGAAATCAACATGCTTAAAACCACCTCGCCTGTTAAGACATTCGGATCATCCAAACGCTTCCGGATGTTATGTAAAGCTACAGCTAATTCATCACCGCTGTACAGCTCGCGAAGTTTACGCAAATCGGATAAGAACTTTTCTTTCATATGAGCTCTGTGAAATTAATTTATTATATATATTTTCATTAAAAATCTAGATAGTATTTATTTTTCCCGTTAACAAAAAATATAGTAATTTTTATAACTAACTTAGTTTGAATTTCGACATCTTGAAAGAGCTTCTTCAATTTCACCGATAGATACTGTTTCGGATCAATATTATCTTCGATTGCTTGCCGTTTAGAATTCGCTGGATTTGTGGTGATACAAGCCCCCCATTCCGATAAAAGACGGTAAGTGACAACAGTATATGTTCCACAAGAAAGCTGAATACAATTACAATATATAATTAACTGGTTTTTTATCTAAAATACATTATTATACCTTTAAACGCATGGTTACTTCTGCATCAATATCATTGTACAATAAAATATTCTCTTTCATCCCAAAACTTTCCCGAACACCTAAATGGTAAAGCAATGCGCTTTGTTGCATTTGAATCGATAGGTCAGCAATTGCAACATCCGCATTATAAAACGAATCCAAGGCGTTTGTTTCACCGAAATCTAATTTTTCAAACTACAAAGAAATAAGCGTAAATTTCTACGCACATTCGTATCATATTACATGAAAAACGTTTACTAGGCATACAACTATAATTGCGTAACTGTTAAAGCTATAATTACTTACCTTCGATATTTTAGCTTAACTATTTATATAATGCGCACTTTTATTACGTATAAAACTTATTCAATTGACAAATTATTTTAAAATACTTTTTATTGAATATAATTACGATAATATTGATGAAATAATTTCGATACATTGTCATTATGTAATAATAGTTCATAACAAATCATTTTAAATAGAGAATATTTATGTTAATCGAACATAAACGAAAGTATCCGATTGTGTTCATTCCGTGTATGTATTACGCGCATGCGTCAACTTATCTTTAATAGTGTGTAGTTTTAATGTATTTAATTCATGATTAATTAAAAGTGTATTACAATGAGTTTTGAATTAAAAATTATGAGTGTAATTTGGATTATTAGATAAATATATTTACTTGAATGTGGTTGCATGAAACCCCAGCCTCGGCACAGGCTTGTTTGATTTCCTCGAAACATCGTTTGCGATGTGATAGTTTTTCGTTTTGAGAAAGATCCAAAACACAAACGACATCCATTTGTTGTCGCGTTGAAGTCGAGCCGCCAGTGCTCGCTTGCACAGTGATACCAGACAGATCGGAATGACTTCCAACACTGTCCGTAACACTGCGACATTCAACTGTAAACATCGGAGAACAAATTGTTTTTGTCACACTTTGCATAGCATTCATTTATTTTTGCACTCTTAAAACTGTTATCTATGAAACCTTGAATACCACCAGGTATCACATTCTTAGATAAGACACCTTTTGTTATTGTTTGCGAACGACAAAAACAATAGTACTATTCGTTGACAATTGCAACTCACCTGAGGAATCCCCTTCTGATGAATTCGGGGCTGGATTAGAGACGGGAGGCGGCATTATTTTGTTTTGAAAATAAGCACAGACAATCCTAACCTCACTAATAACAGAACTCGGTCATTTTCGCGTCGAGTGTACATAAAAGGAATGTCAAATCTGACTGCACAAGATGTTATGAATATATCGAATTATCACATGTTTACAAACTGATTTTTATTCACTGTATACATTCGTGCATATAATCACACGCGTTGATTATCACAAATACAATAATAAAACGCGTAAAACGTATGTTGCAAGGATAATGAAAACACAAAATGCTCCATTAGCTTTCGCAGATTTTTCAAGGATATGATTGGATATGGATTCTGTTTCGACCGTAGGTTTGCGCCATTTTATGAGCAACCCGTTCAACATCTATGATTATTATAATTAGCACACATAATTAAATGTAATATACACAGTAATAGATTTATTTTTAATACAAGTCATCGACATTTCAAATAGTGTTTATAAAATGTTGGTCGCGAGATTAGAAAGTTAACATTATTTTTGTTTACGCGTTGATTTATTAAAATGAGAAATTAAATTGTAAATAAGACATGATTTGTAAAATGTTATTAATTATTCAAAAAAATTGTATACATGCTTCACGATTTGGATAAAATAAAAATTAAAAATCATTTAAAAATTGGTGTTTTAAGGCTTCCTCTGCAGTTATTCGTGTATAAGGGTTCACATCTAATAACCTCTCCAATAAATCATAAGCGGAGGATGGGAAAAAATCTTCTGTTTCCTAAATACCGACAAACATTAATTATATTGTAATTTAAATCATAAACTATCATTTTACTTCGCTTTGAGTGCCAGCGCATAAACAATGATTTAAAAACTGTGCACAAAACTGACATTTTTTCTCGGTTGTTTCCTGCAATTTGTCTTTACTGCGCAGTTTTGTGCAAACTTTCCGCAAATCTAATGGCGGTCTTTTCCCACTACATATCAAATGACGACCTACAATTTCCCTCATTAAACACTTCAATCAAAAAATTAAATCATATTACATTACCGAAAATTTTTGCGACTTTTTTAATTTTCTCATCACCAAATAACGAAATCATTTCCGCCAAAGCAGTTACATCATCCGGCGCTCGAAAAAATGGATAAGTCCCACTTAAAATGCATAACATTATAACGCCTACGGCCCATATATCAACAGCTAAAAAAAAAAACGTTATCAGATATTGGGGATGCTGTTGATTTGATTGTACAAACCTGTTGTTTGTGTTTTGTATTTGAGCAAAACTTCCGGTGGGCGGAAACCAGGTGTGCCAGCGCGTGGTGCTTCTTGCGGTTTGCGCAACAAACACACATTGCAAATGCTCGCTTTGTTGAAGCAATAACATTTTGTTTCCGGTTTTAGGTTTAGTTGCGATTGTTTTGTTTTGCGGTCGAGGGTGGAACTATGTTTCGTTGAGTGTGAATTTCGCGATGTTATCGACATGGTCATTGGTTTTTGGAATTTTGCTTCAGTACAATCATCGAAAAGTCGTCGTTGACCAGGCATTTTTTGAGAAACTATAATTTATCATATTTCTATTCTACTATTTTTTTACTAGTAATGTATATTAACCGAAATCGCCCGAAACTAGTCGAATATGTTCATTTTGTGTATGTTTGATGCGCATGTGCACATTAAAATTGTGTATTAACTTACATTTGGAATGTGTGGGTGGTAAATCTAATCCTGGAAATTTAAATGGTGATTTTAAAATTTGTTTCGACATATTTTTCATGGGTGATTTGAACGGTGATTTTTTCACAATTTTTTGCATGGAGTTTAAAATATTTTCTTTTGGTGTAAATTCAGACGGCGCCGTTTTGGCGAAAGATTTTTGTAAATGTGAGACTGTGAAATTTAAGGCGTTTAAACTTTTCTTTTGCAATGCAGGCCTTTTTGCGAAAGGTTCGGTAATATCTTCTTTTTGTTTGTCCTTGAAGTTTAAACGTTTTAAAAATGTTTTAGTAAGCATTTTGAATTATAGTTGTTATTATAGTCTTACTTGAATATCAGATTCGCGCTTTCTCTTATAAGAATTTTCGAATGTATTTGAAGTTGGAAGTAGAGAATTTTCGCTAGTACTGCAAACTTGTGCTAAGCCAAAATCCACTAATAAATACCTGAAATGACGAAAATGTTTAGTAAATTTATATAATTTGTTCTTTTATTATTTGACTTACTGTTTATTTTCACGATTATATAAAAAATTATTCGGCTTAATATCCCTATGTATAATTCCAAAACTGTGCACTCGACTAATAGCTTTTAGTAAGTGTTTTAGATAATTTGCAGTTTCTTTAACATCCATATCCTTTACGTATTCCTATAAGCATACTTTTTATATTTACAATTTAAATATAATATATACAAAAGAACTCACACTAAATGGTTTGTGCTTTAAATAAGGCATAACAAACACAATATTTTCATTTTCTCTCAAACACAAATCAATCCCTACTACATTATCTTGTCCTCTTAAAAACATTTAAACAAAAGTTTATTATTATTTTTTACAAATGTAGTCAAGTTTTAGTGCACGCGATCAACGAAACCAACCATAAAACAAGTTGTAATAATTGAAGATCCTCGAGGGCCATCACTTAGAATGACTTATGACTGATTATTTGCAGTTCGTTTTGCAGATCGCGTGCATCACTTTTAAATTTATTATGTACCCAATCAGTTGCAAACACCTCAATTCGACTTCGATTCGCATTGGATGTGTAGTTGGCACCAAATGTTTAACAGCAAAAAGTTTTTCTGGTTGAAAATCGTTTAAAATACTCGCCATAAACACAGCACTAAATGTGCCTTCCCCGATTTGCCTATGGAGCCTAAAAATACTCGCCAATTTTGGCAATTTTTGCAACAACCATTGTATATGTCGCTCCTCTCCTAATAAAACATTTTATTGCAATTATAACCATCTAATATAATAAATACTAGTTTATGTAAAGTGGAATACCAAGAATAAAATAAAACACGCCCTTATTTGAGTTTGCGCGCTTTATTTAGGGGCTGGCCCTAACCAATCGGAGCCAAGGATTTTAAGTTCGCCGTTAAATTTAAGAAAGTCTGATTGGTTAGTTGCAACCTTAACGATAAACTAGATATCTCAAGTCGTAAATTTCCAAGGGTGTGAATTTACAGTTTACATAAACCAGACAAAATTTTATTTATTTACGTTCTGAAAGTTGTCTTTCTTCGGGCAAATTGGGCCTGGATCTCGGTGGAGTTACGCAACCAGGTTGATGAATAATGTCCTCGTAAGAATGGACTTAAATTGTTAAATTCATAAATTAACAAAATAAACCCTTGCACTATTATGCAATTTACTACTATAGAAATAAAACGAAACCTAAATACATACCATGTTTTTCGGGTGTCCAAGCAGGTGGCATTTTGTATAAAATAATTAAAATTAGTTTTTACAGTTAAGTATAATCTCAGGTTATAAAATTCTTTTAAATAAAAAGTTGAATTAAAATAAAGATCAAATGATCATAGGAAGAACAAAACACACATTTCATAAACGAAGGCGTGTGAAATGTGCATTAAAATCGTGTAATCTTAGAAAAGATAAATATTTTAATAGCACACTCACATTTTCCCTCGTTTATGACAGAAATTAAATGCCACCTGTAACACATTGCGCAAACGCGTACATGTTGTTGCGGCATCACTCTCTTCACCATTACAAATATGTTGCTGTTTCATAGGAAATGCATACGCGCAGAATACAAATATTAAGCGAAAAAAATTTGTTTTTTATTTGTATTATTTAATTATATTTAATAAACGGCTTATTGCAAATATCAATCATTTATTATAATTGGCTAAAATATTGCATTTTTATTAGAGAAATGTTTAAAATTTTTGATAATAATTATTTTTGGATATAAATTTGGAATATTTAATAATTTCTAAATCAATACACGTCATTTACAAAACATGTGTACACATATCACTAACAAGATGTTGCAAACTCATGAATATGATCATTTTCCACTCAAGGCTATGATGTAACATGGAACTTTTATATTTAGCTATGGACTCATATGATAGCCACTATTTGTACCGTGCGATAAAATAAATTCAAATAGATTTCATTGCACGAACCGGTTACAGATATATTGAAATTGTGTATAGCACTACTACCGGCATGTGAAACACAGTATTTCTAAATTTGTGTTTTGGGCATTTACTTTAATATTATTCACTGTTCCCTTGAGGTGAACGTTTCGTAGTGTATATTTATAAATCGTTAATAAAAAATAATGTAAGTTTTATCGAAATTTTATAAATAATTAACTACACAACAAATCTGAGCAATAATAAACTTTATAATAGGACCTTTATAATTATATTTAATTTTTTTTTTACTATAAATAATTAATTTTCGTATAAATAAATATATAATAATATTGTTGCGGTTTTAATAGTTATATATTACTTGTTGCTAAGCACGCCGTGCGTTATAATTAACATATTGCATAAACAAATATGGTTTATTTTTGCGGTATGTAAATGACGTGCTAATATTGTGTTATTGATTTAATTTAGATTAAAAATGGCAAGTGATAAAGATACTGTTCCTGGATTGGGCTTTAAGGATAAAGATAAAGCATTGGAAACAATTAAAAATTTAGAAGGACGGGATACTGATTATCAAAAACTTGCAGTTAAAGGATTGATTGGTCGTGCTAAGCGCACTTTACAAGGTATGTATGACCTATATGCAGGTCAGGGCTTCTTATAGTTCATGGGGCAATGAACAATTTATTTCATAATTTATTTTATTAGTAACCAAGGCGGAAGATAAACTTACAAACATCAAACAAGCATTGGAAGTTTTTGAAAAGTGGTTAAAAGATTTTGAGAAGCTACATATTCCTAACTGGTCCTATTTACCTTTACCGACCGTTGAGTCGTTTTTGGTATTGAAGAAGCATTTTGAAATTGATGATGAAAAATTAGTTCCATTTTTGGACGCGTACAAAAAGGTAGATGGCGACTATAAACGGTTGCGCACTGTTTCTAGTGGCGAAGACAAGCCAACTTGGGATGTTGTTCGTAACAATGAATTGCGTGAATTAATGAAAATTGTTGATGATGATAGTCCAGATTTATGGGATGATGATTTACCTACAAAAATCCATACTAAGTTGATCTTGTGGGCGTATAGTCCAGAAGCGCCTAAAATCAAGAAAACTCTTGCAACACTTCAAACAAAACTGGAGAAATTTGAAAATGATGATGATGATGAAGATACTAAAGAAAACAAAATTGAAGAGAGCAAGGAGGGTGATAATGGGGTGAAGAAAACCAACAAGAGAAAATCTGGAAATTCGAGTTCGTCGGATGAGGATGAAGCATCGCCAGAAAAGAAAAGGGCTGTTTCTTAAAGTGTTTAAGTTCTAAATGAGTTCAAAACACTTTCATCCATGTGGAATTTTGTGATTTCGTTAAAAATTTAACGAAACATATTGCATTTCTGATTTTGTGTTTACGCAAATAAATGGCGTTTAGTTTTTGTTATAAATTCCATTAAAATAATTGGTTTACATATTTAATTTCTTTTAGATTTTTTTTTTCGATAAAATATCTATTATTTTAATTTTGTATTTTATATATTTTTGTTATAAACAACTAAAATAACCATTTTTGTTCAGTTATGAAAAATTCATAAAATTTGTTATATTTTCCCAGTAAGAACTACTGGGAAAATATAATCTAATAATAAAGTTTATTATTTTGAATTTGTAATTTTTACTAATTATATATAATTTTGCTAAAAACAACTCTAAACGTTTTTAATTCCAAAAATATACATCTAATATACACATATATTTTTCAATATTTGTATTAAACAAAATTTTGAATATTCTAAAGCATGTTTCCCTAATAAATATGTGTTTGTTTCTGAAATGTTTGAATTTGGTGCTCAGATTCTAAAGAGCAGCACTGTGCTGCACTGGAAAATATACATCATTTGTTGTCATTTGCAGATTTGACGTCGATTTAGAGCTCGGAATTTTATATTATTTCTGTTTATAGTGATGAGGTGCAATTCTAAAGTTAATATAATAACAATATTTACTAGAAAAGTGCAGGTAAAATTTACAATAGCAACGCGTAAGAAAGCGTAAACATGTTTAGAAAAGTGAGTTAATAAAACCGAGTGAGGTTATGGCCGACACAGACTGTGCAAGCGAAAGCGCCAGCTCTATCTGCGATGAAGAGCGAGTGAGAAAACTATTCCAAGCCTGTGATGCCGACGGAGATGGCTACATTGATAGGTATTTGTTTACATCCATCGTAAATGAATTATTACACGCTAATAAACATTCTTCAACTATGACTAAATTCCCCCGAAAATGTCTACATGTTTGGCCTAATTTTTTCGGACTTATTAACATTTCGCATATTTCATACGAAAATTAATGTCACACATGTTATTTTCGATATACCAACAATGTATCTTTATTGCAGCCAAGATTTATTAGCGGTTTGCAGAGAACTCAGTCTTGAAGATTCTTTAGATGAGTTGATGTTACAACTTGGGGCAGATGCCCAGGGGCGTATTTCGTACGAACAATTTTTACAGAGGCGTTTAGCACTTAGGCCTGAAATCGACGCTCTTAAAGGGCCTACATTACGTGATACCGCTAGTGAAAATAGTCAAGGTATGCAATTGAAGAGTTATACGCATGCGCGTAAGACAATCATAAAGTATACTCATTCGACTAATATCGGTTCAACTCGATTAATTTATTATATATGTTTATATTTTTTATGAAAAGTAGATATATTTTTATGTAATAAAAATTATAATAAATAAATTTTTTTGGTTTTGTTTTGTGTGATTATAGTTTGTATTTTTATTGATTGTAGGTTTTATTCTTTTTGTTATAGGGAAAGTAGATAGCTGGGAATGGGATTCTGGGGCTCGTGATTTGAGTCCTGTTCCGCAACCTTTACCTCGCAAAACAGTCAATACCAATTTCATAGAACCGATGATTAAGGTAAGATTATTTTATGATTGCTATTTTTAAATATATGTACACATGCAAAGAAATGATAGATGTGCTAAACTATAATAACATGTATTGCGGATATGTTCATAAATACGTAAACCTAATATTTAAATATGTTTCGTTTGCCGGTAATGGGAGATAGATATCTCTTACCGGAAAACGGAAAGGCAATTTGTTTACCTAAGATATATATTTAAAATACTTTAACAAAACTAATTATAATACAGTTAAAACAGCAATAGTTTATAATAAAATGTTCCATTACTGGAAAAAAGTTGCAACGGTGAAACGTGCTATTTTGAATTTGGCCGTAAGCCAAGCAATTCAAAACGTCCCTGAAATAATTGTTATGATAACTATTGTTGTATATAGGAACAGATTCGCCTGTATATTGATTATTCGCTATCAAGTTTCGCACATTCTACAAATGTATCGTTCGAAAAGCTCAGTTACCGTTATTTGTATAATGCTTATTGTATGGTTTCGTCTGCAAACGCGATTTGCACGTACCTTGAATTTGTGTGTGTGTATAAGTGCGAAAATCGCGACGCACCCTTTTCTCAGCTACTTACGTCACTTCCGTTTTGTGTGCAAGATCAAAGATGCTTTGGCAACTGACTCTTTCACGCGGTTCACTTTGTAATTTTATACTCGGAAACGATGAAGAAAATGAAACTAATTATGCATTTTAAGTCTTCTATATTTTTGGACGAAAAATGTTTATTTATTCTACGTATTTTGTAATTAATTTTGTTATATCACATGTATTTATTTCCCATAGGAACAATTGGTGCAATTAGTATTTATATAATATCAAATTCATCTTATTAATTGTTATTTGAGATGAATAGCGAAATTATTTATTGTTTGCCTTGTTAGGAACGAATTTCGAAAATATAATAATTTACCATTTCCGGTGTTTTTTATAAATTTTTGTTTATGAATCGACTAGATTTGAATAAATTTGCGCATGTTAATAAACTATGCAAATACTGCAGACAGTTTCTATTGTCTCAACCTTTATAATTCAAATTGCATTCAAATGATAATATATAGAATTCGACACACGTGTCACTTGGTGCGTCCGTTGCATTTTGTTTGGCAGGGCATCTAGTTCCGGCTTTGGCTATTTATCTATGTATGAATGCTCTATTTGTATATAGATCTGTATCTGATATGGGACAAGTGTTGCATGAAGTAGTTCACAACAGCAGGAGGCTGCATTTAGATGGTAAAGAATGTAGAATGCTCAACGCCGCCAAACTGTGTGTGTGTGTGCGCGAGTGTGACACATCTGGTACATATCCGTCAAACTATACCGCGATACGCCGATAGTTCGAAACTGGGGCGTGGTTATCGGGTGGGCTATACGGGGGCATGCGTTCTTTAATAAGTTCAATGATCTATCGAGTGATTGTTTTTATTTCTTTTTTTTTTTTCGTAAGATTCCTCATCAATATTCATAATTTGGCTTGAAGGTTATGTTTTGGATTTGTACTTGATAAGGAAGCCATATTAGCGCTTCTGCTAAATTATAAGTAGGTGCTTCAACCGAAATTACGAAATATATTTAGTCTTCAAATTTTCTAAAATATTTTTTATGTTTTACCCTAAGAGCAAAATACTAATTAATCCCAATCTCAGTTTAGTTTTTGAGTTTTAAATAAAACACGCTTTAAATTTAAAGAGAACTATAAATATGATAAAAATATTAAAACATATCTACGATTTGAAAACATACATTAATTATCAGAAAAGTTTTAGAAAACAAAATCTAATAATCAATAACAACTATATTTTATTATAATGCGCTTTTAAAAATACGTTCTCAATTTTATGTAGTATTTTTGAACCAATTACGCCAGTACCATTCATAATTCAGCCGTGTATATCTTGGGAAAAAAACCAAAAAAAAAACTATCTTCCCATAATCTGACTTCATATATCATTTTTAATTTTAACTCAGTCCCTCCACGAGTTGTAATTTTTTAAGAAAAATAAGTAAAAACGTTGCAACTTCGCAGAATATTCTGCTTATCGTCTGTGTTGATAAATAATTTTTTTGCTCGCGCATTTTTATGGCATTCTTGTCGTGCAAGATCATATTGTTATTTTTACTCGTTTGAGTAAGTTAACATGTGTGTTTCATGTTTCAATAGCGATAAATGGTTAAACATCGAATATATGACGTAGGCCCTTGTCTAAGTTTTGGAATGAAAGTTTGTTTGTTTATTTGAGTTTTATGTAAATTTTTATAAAGGAGGCCAGGGAACAATATGTAAATTATAATTTTAATTATGATTCACATTGAGAATGATAATGTAGGGTCTTGCTTGGTTATTTTGGGTTTTACTAAATTACGAATATGAAATATAGAAAAATTGTTAACATTAAATTGTAAAGCAATTTTAAAAATTATTAGAAAAGTGATACTGTTTCGAAATATCTAAAGTTTTGCTGTTTAACTTTCGTAATTTTAGAGTGGTGATTTTTTTTATTTAACAAGAATTTTACATGACTTTAGATTTTATATAAAATCTTGTATACTTTACACCGGGTAGAGATTGTAAAGTAATAGGAGGAGACGTCGTCGACATCGGCTAGTGAACGCGCTACTACGCCGTCGCGACGCATCTACAGTTATGCAACGACGCAATGAGACACACACACATACTGGCACTTACTGACGTCGGCGAGTCAGTCGTTCTGTTACTCGCATCCTCATCGCAGAGTAACCACTCTCCTTGTACTTCTGGTTGTTGATGTCTGTGGTTCATTTATTTTGTAACCAAGGTTTTGGTTTTTTTTATTAGTTCTTCTAGTTGTCGTTCGCTTCGTGTCACTTGTAGTAGCATATGACCTATATTGATAATAATAATATTGTGGACGGGCATCATTGAGGTTAACCTAAACAAATGTGGTGTAAATATGAATGTGCCTTGATTTGAGTGATATTTGCGGGATATATAAATATTTAAGATACAAGTGTAGTGATTGGTGAATTTTGTGTATTTTTTCTTTTTTTTTTTTTAAATATATTATAAAATTACTATATGGAGGCAAACAAATTTTAGTTTAACAATTCGATATCGCGTGCGACCCTCGAATATAAATTGAGTTGATATTTATAACGAAATGTATTTGTTGTTACATCCATGAAATAAATTGGCAACATATTGCGTACTTGAACCATCTTGTACATTAATATTAATAAAACATTTTATTTTTCTTACGTATTTCCACTTGTAATTTTCAAGTATATATTTTCTATTTATTTGCGCTCAGAAAATTTATATTTAATCTAATATGAAATACAAATTTCGTTTTTGTAATTTGAATTTTAGATAGAAAATTGATTTATATTTTATATAAATCAAAAATTTATTATAAAATATAAATATTAAACTTACAAAATTTAGCGACAATTCTAAATTTTGTATGTAATATTTAAATTAATTAATCACAATCAATATTTTGATGTCTAAATAACAAAGAAAAACATGACGTTTTTGTAACAAAGCACATTATTTTCCATAAACTTTTTACGGCGCGTATTATCTAACCGGACGAAAACTAATTAAACTAAATAAGCCAAACGCATAGCGAGGGTCGGACAAATTCAACCCGCAAATTAACACCGCGCTGTAGATCTTGAAGAACGTAACCAGCTTAGACCGGTCGATGTCCAAACATAACCACAGACATGGAGATATTGGATCGTTCGCTCGCATCGATTATCCCCTCATTTTCTAAACGTACTCCTATGAGATTTACTTAAGTCAGAAGTCACACTGATTATTTAACGCTCGTATAAATTGAGAGCGAGAACCCCCCGACTTCCTTCATAACTAAATTGATCTTTACCACACTTGAAATTGATTGAATGAACCGGGTCAGAAGTCATAAAGCAGACATTGAACTGAAAAATTATCTAGATACTCAATAAAACAATGATCCTATTTTTAGAAAATTATTCGTAATTTAAATAATATACATTTTACAATTCCTGGAATTTAATTATACAATTTAGATTTTTTATTTAGTTATTAAAGCGTATAATAGCACTCATATATTCAGTAGTGTGCTAATTGTAATTAATAATTACCCAAATCGCTTTATTTTAGCAGTAGCTTGAGTGAGTTGTGACGTCAGAGGGTCCACATTAATATTAAAACAGTTACAACACAAACGCGAGTTGGATTTCGGTAATGATACTTATACAAAGACAAAATAACATTATTTATGAAAAACATTAATATTTAAAGTGATTATTTACGCTACATTAATTGCAATACAATTTGTTTATTTGAAATGAAGTAATTAAATTCAGTTTTAAAAATGATTCTAAAAAGTGACAAACAATTTTAAATAAAACTAATATTACTCCTATATCACACATGGACTTACTAAAGTTAAATCTTTTGCTTCGATCACAAAGTGTGATGAATGTAATGGCGTGAACCATCACGGTTGTTTTTTTTTTTTTGCTTTCATTTCGATGTTGATGCCAAATCAGTATATGAATGAAAGTCAATGAGATAGACGCCGAAGTGAGGCTGGCGGGTTCGCAAGGGCCTCCAGCGGAAAATGGGGCGGCAGGTACAGGGTGTCATACGACGTACGTGTTCGCCAATACGGCGGAACGTTGCACTGGAACACCTAGTCCAGAAAAAGAAGCAGCGTCAACGCTTCAGTTACGCGAGAACACGAAATGGCTAGCAGCTAATAACGATTCCACCGAAACCGATCAGAATCAAAGTTACGCCTACGGACAAATCTTATTCAAAAATATACCAGCTGATGACTTGAAGGTAGCTCAACAATCAAATGGTGGTTTTTGGATCTAACCTCAATATTACTGCACTATTTCTCGCATCATAAATATATTTAGGAGCATCAAAGCGTATAAAATGATTTTATTACCATCATATATTTTAGCAATTAAATCAATTCAAATGGTTCATAAAAACCAGACAGCTTAAATATGTTATATGTACGTAAACGGTGAAGCATTACTGCATCCAATTTATATGTAATGATGAATATTTTCGATATCCTTAAAATAGAAACTTTCCAGGCAATTGTTTTCTAATAGATTTTTTTTTAGGAGTTAATTTCATCCTTGTTTATAACGTAATTAAAGATTATTGAGAGCAATGATCCATGTAACAAGACAACCTCGGCCCTCACCTTAAAAATAGATCGCCCGTGAATAAAAATAGAGTGTAATTGTCACTTAAATTAGATCTGAAACCGGTTCTGGAATTTTAATGTATTGTGTAGGTATATAGGTAATGATAATAATGTCAGAAAAAGGTCATTACAATGTTAAGTTCATGTTATTATTAATAGCAAAGATTTATCTAAACTGCGTAGCCTAATATAATACATGAATGTAGGTGCAATTTGTTGTACATATCTACTATCAAATATATTAATTTATTCCTAAATTTGCTCTTATGAATTAATTGAAATATGATGCGATTTTGAGTTTCGATTTGTAACAAAATATTTTTACAAATTCTCTTTACGGAATTGTCGATTTGGTCAGATGTGCAACATAATACAACCGTTTTGGTTTTTTCGATATATGAAACCTTGGAAATTGATATAGACATATGGCTAAATAGGATATGATTACTATTAAATGTCATATCTACTTTCTAACATGAAAACGACTTAATTGTTTAGGTTAGGTTTTTAGGAAATATTATGTTTCCAATGTATAAGATATTATTTTTCACTAGTGTTACTATTCTGAAGTGGTAAAAATAAAAATAAGTTTTATATTGTACAATGAAATTGTACGACAATCACAATAATTTTTTAGATTTATGGTGCAATTCTGAACAAGTTTATAGATCTGTAACGAGAATCTATACAATTTTAAAAATATTGCACATTGAGTATTTTTAATCATAAAGTTCAATTTTATTAAAACAATTTAAGTTATTAAAACTAATTCCTGTTTACGTACTTCTAATAGCATATATATTATTTAATATTCAAAGCAATGTTATAAACTCAACGTACAAACAATAGCTTTTAAAATTATAAAGCTCTGCTCACGTTAACTAGACATAATACCAATTTATAATAAATATAAACCAGTTATGCATTTTCATTACACGGTTGCATATAACATACAAAAGCAATTTACACGGTGAATACTGCATGTAATTGCGACATGGGTTAGACCACAAAACCATCCACCTACCTACAACATAACCCGCTCAGCTCTTATGATGCATGCCTCATAACTACAAAATTAATCAATTCAAGGTTCTGATAAAATCGGACAAGTTCAGCGACAGTTTGCAAAAAGAATACGGCCATAAGTGTTACGTGCGAGGTTACGGTCAAGGTCACATACCGAATTACGGTCATCTATACACGATCAGCCACAATGGCGGCAGCGGACCAGAATTGGAACGCACCTACGACGAACCATGTATCGGGGATGATTTACCGCGATCGCGTTCATGGTTATGCTGTCCGGGATCACAAACTGGCGTGGACAATCAACCACCGCTGCTATCACCGACCAGCAGTGAACCACTACCATCATTGGAACCAGTCACCAGACCACCCCCGACGACCAACCACTGCTCGAATGGTTGTGTATGTACACATTATTTATTATATTATTGTGGTTTACGAATGTATTTTAGTCACAACCGGCTAAATATATCTACATAGTCGTGACGTCATACTTAGAATCATATATGACTCTAAACTAGACTATATATCTAGTAGAGAGAAATTGTATTTTAGTTATATAGTATAGATTCAATTAAACTGACATTTTATAGTATTTGACAGTCGCATGACATTTATTCCATAGAAAATAAGCAAAATAAATACTGACATTTCCTACAAGTTCGAACAGAGCTAAAATAACTAGGTCGCATTGAATTAAAATAAACTTATAGTATCTTATCGCTAAACAAGCCTTATATATACACATTGTTGATTTAAAAATAAATTACAATTTTTGAATCTAAATCCAAAATATTATAAACATAAAAAAATATTACACATCTAATACCATTACTTTACAGACTACATTGAACGAAACCATTACAAAAACCGTAATACTATTACACCCTCATGTTTACACCGTAATTCTCCACCCTAGTGCTATAATAACATAGGTGGAGCACAACTCGACGGAAAACTAATATTGCGCATATAAACATATTGGCCTTGGTAATACCAAACCCGTATATGACCTATACAGGATAAATTGGACATATCGACCCTAATTAGATTGGTTCCAGCACAACGAAATTTACAAATGAGATGCGAGGTTCTAGGCAAGCTTTTAAAGCTATTACAGTTGCTTTCAAGTGCACTTTAACTTAGAGCGTAATGTGCTTAAATTGTATTTGGAATGGCTAGAAAGACGAATTGTTTTAAAGTTTTACGTAGAAGTGATCTTTACAAACTCCGAATACAAGTTTCTAATAGTTATCTGGCTGCAGTGAGTAATAAATTGTTAAAATACTTATAGATACGAATGATGAACTAAAATAACTTCTACTTTATAGTCGACAGGAAAATTAGCATAAAAAATCGATAATCAAAAATGTATCCAGTTTGACGGTGAAATATGGGCAGATGTTAAAATGCAAAAGCAGCTTATATGTCTATTTCTTCGGCGACGTGTTTTGAAAACAATCCCGAACAAATGTATTTTTATAGAATTGAATATATCACAGATACGAAAATGGTCCATTCGTCGGATAAGCGTAGTTTGGATACGAAAATAAAATGCGATAAACACAAATCGTTGAAACGTTCGAAACGACTTCCGATAAGCAGTACAACTGTCTCATCACATAATTTTTATCGCAAACTACTTTTATCAATTGAAAAACGATAAATCATTTTTATTTTTCTCCTTCAGAAAATTGTAAAACCGTGTTACATTTAACATTTTCATAAATGGGAAATAAACCAGGCGAGATAAATATGCAGAGCACATATTTATAGCGGAGACAAAATCTTTCTACCACACATGAATAAGTAATCACATAAAAATGCCAGTTTTAAAACTTTTTTATGTGCTCATTCACTAATCTTAATTATATTTATATGGCATAATAATTATTTTATAAGCTATTTATATAATTAATATCGTTATATAAAAGTTCTAGTTGCGTGGGTTTATTCATAATAAGACTTGGTCAAGAATTATAGATTCCTAGAAATTTGGCGTATCTCTGCAAAGATATATGTTTTATATTAATATGTGTATATGGAGCTTTTTAATAAATAGCATATATTACGTACTGTATTCTAATTTACTCATTTCCATTTATGTTTGTGATATATCAAAGTAAAACTGGTGCATTCCCTCTGGGGCTCATTATTCAAAAAAAAGCAAAACACAAAATACGTATATAAATTTAAACGAACACAAATCCACCAAAAAAAAAAACTTCGTTCTCATTAAAAGGTTTCTGATATGCTTGTGTTTTTATTTGCATCATTACTCGAATATTAAAAGCTATTTCATCATATTTGTTAAAATAATAGCAAGTTGAAAGATCAAGTTATCAATACATTGCGATTACTATGAACTAGTTCTTAGATTAAACATGGTTTTTTAGTAGTTTTCGTTACAATTTAATACAAAATGTGTTCCAAATTACTCATTTTAAACTTGAAGTTGAAATATTCCGTTTCATGTATATTACAAATTTAGATATAACGCAGCTACATATCTAACTATAGTTTATGAAAAAGTATTGACGTCACATTTAGCTATATGTACAAATTAGATCCATAGAATCATCTCGCAGATGGTTTAGATATAGTTACAGTTTCTATCGCTCAGTAATCATTTAAATGTGTATTTCATAGTTGCTATAGGCAACATTTCATACAATAATCAAGTTAGCTAAATAAAAATTGCTTAAATTGTAAACGATTTCGAAATATCATCTCTCATATTAAAAATGGATTTATTAAATATTTTTTTTATGTATACACGCAACATGTCATATTTCGTTGGCAAATTAAATATATTTGCATATATACAGTTGTTGGTCGAACAGAAATACATGTAATAATACAAATTGCGTTCCATTTCGCTAACTGGTATACACTTTATCAGGGGGGTAAAATGATTATGAATTATAGCACTTAATGTCACATTGGAAAAGTAGGTTGTTGGACATTTGTTATAAAACGAAAATATATTTTATTCAATGGAATGGTTCGCGTATGTACGGATTAAGATAAATTAGGACGTAATTTATTTGTTGCGTTGTTACCAAAAATACAAGTTTTCGAAACCGGAACATGCACGAAAACCTAGACATATAAATAATATCGTTCAGCATTTTTTTGGTATGTTTGCTTGATATGTAAATCCTTTTTTCTACTATGTTTCCTAATATTTACGACTTTTATATACGATTTATGCAACTCAGGTATTTTTTTTTTCATGGAGTAGCTGCTACTGCATTTTATTGAAAAAACTTGTAATTGTATGTGTGTATTTAAAAAAAAGACATGAAACACCCATACCGATAGCAAGATTAAAAACGTCAATGCTGCTTAATGCATTATTCAATTTGAAACTTCAGGCGTTTCCCAATGATTAATTAATCCTTTTATACAAACTAATTATTTATACAATAACATAAATAACACTCTAAGGAGCAAAATGTGTAAATAATTTAAAAACTTCTGAGTATAAACGAATTAAACTTTAATTTGCATGTTCATCTTCGTTAGAGTAAGTATTCTGAAACTGAATTACCTTGAAATTATTCTAAAGATCTGAAGTGAAGCTTTTACGTAAAAGAAAAAAGAATTATGGCACGCAGTAGGTTTGGATCATTTATCACTTGATAAATGGTACCCAGCTACTTAAAATTTGTGAAGTGGTGTTAGCAAGACCGATGAATATTGCTAATATATATATATATATATATATATATATATATATATATATATATATATATATATATATATATATATATATGATTTATGCATAAATTATTTTACATATAGCTACTTACAAAGTGATTATGGTTATCTTTACTAAATCCATAAATAACAAGCATTTCATCTATTAACAACGCTTTAAAATAGTTACATATTGAGTATTTTAAGCAATTCAATAAATATTTCATAATAAAATTTTTTATTTATTAATATATTTATTTTACATTTAAAAATGATATATACTTCATATTTATTCCTATATATAAGCTAATATCTATAAGGAAGTTAAAAATAATTGTGTTTTTCAAGGAATAAAAAATATATATTTTTTTAATAATTCGTAGCTTATATATTGAAGGTTGCGTGGAAATTGATTTTTGTCCGGTTTAATGTGGAGAAAATTAAATTTCAATGTTTAGTATTTTATAATCATATTGTAAATATTTAATAACGTGATGTTAAAACAGTTGACCTAGTTGGCTATATGATTGCGAGGCTTTTAAATGATTCTATAAAGAAATTTCACATCCCGAGTCCGTGGTTGGAATGTCTACGGAAACGTGTAAAATGTTAAACGTACGGAATATAAAATTATGTATGAATGTAAATGGGCTTAAAGACGCATTTGCAAGAATCTGAAATACGCTAAATTGTCCGACGCTCTGTTTTGTATAATAAACCTTTTGGGTAGTTCCAAACTTTTACCGACACCTAACAACGCTTGTATTACTGTTTAGTGTTCAAATTTCTAATATTAGATTTTATACAAGATACTTTTAACAATTTTCATTTGTTTTAAAAAGATGAGTAAATTCGTGTTTCCTGCATGCAAACGGTTAATAGCAACGAAAAAATTTTTTTATTATGAAATATCGTGTTTATGATCTAAAGGATATGAATATGAGCTGTAGTTATTATAGTTTTATTTTAATATCAAACAACGACAGTAAAAATAAACGTATCGGTTGATCTGAAATCAATGATCGAAACAAATACGGCTGCGCAGTGCACGAATAAAACTGCATGTTGTCGAAAGTTGATTCAAATTGAAACGTATCGTACACGAAGCACTAAGAGGGTATGTGAATCGTATATACATATAACCTTGTCGACCTATATATTGCTATAACACATATTTGAAGGGGAATGCGAAACTGGGTTCGTACATATCGCTGCGTGAACAAGGTTAGCGGTACGCGCGAAGCGAACCGGTATACCAGCAAAGCATCTCTTCTCGTCTAGCCGAAACGGTATCGATTGTTCTAGCGGTATCATTTATAATTTCGCGCACGAAGGAACCACGCGTTTTGTGCCCACGAAAAAAAAAATAAAACGAGATTACTTTCTGTTTTTACTACGCATTTATCTGTAGAAAAAAAGGTTATTTAACGAATCATAGGTTTAGAGCGTTAGAATAAAAATAACAGATTAATATTTGTTTTAATGGATGCGCCCAGATTTTAATATGAACCAGAACTATTTATTTCAACGTATTTTAAAATTAAAACGTACTCTTCCGTTTAATGTACAAATGTAGTTAGCTTAATGTAAATGTAATGCAGTCAAGTGTATTTTTTAAAATAAGCAAACTGTGTTTGATTAAATTTAAAACAAATTTCAAATTGAAATGAGCACAAGATTCAATTCAATTTAAATGGTATCATGAGTAATGGAATGTAGCGAGATTCCCTTGAGTCATTTTTTTTCTGAATCAATTTAAAATGAATTTTACCCATATCGAATAAAATTCCTATAAAAACCGTAAAAATTTACCAGACGTAATATTTTTCGTTTTGGAAATTTAAAAAAAAATATTTTCTACAATAAATAGTCTGATTAAAAAAATGTATCATTAAAAAAGTTTTGTAATGCAACTTTTTATATTGTTTCATTTTTCTATGAAACATGAATGGTTTTGCGATAAAATATTTTAATATAACATCTATAAAAGAATCGTTTCAACAGCAGTTGTGTGTAAAACGGCAGATACCGTGTATTGATTTCAGATCGGATTCTTTATTTATTGTAATGTAGATTTATAGGACGAAAAATTACGCGCTAAGCGTACTTGCGCACCCTTGATTTATACGCCGTTTTATGAGTTCTGCGTGTTGCGTTAAGCTAAAAATATATATTTTGCTGTTGATTTCTTATCAACATTACACAAAATTAATTTTATGTGTGTTAGTTGCTGACGTGTAATGTAAGATTATTTTTGTTTTAAAGGGATCAAATTAGCAAACATATTAAGATTTTTGTTGGCAAACCGCAGCGCAACTAGTTACTAAATAGGATTTTGAAAATTGATTATTATTATAGTATAACTTGTAGAGGACTCTTTTATACTGTAATTATGTACTTACTTCTATGATATGTTTATAAATTATTCTTCAAATATTTATATACACATAGCATATAATATATTATCGTTGCTCATTATATTAGAGTGTTACATCCGAGTGAGTGCACTCATATCTCTAAAACATTATATTTAGAGAACAAAGCATAGATTTATAACGTGATATATCAAATGTGTAACAAAGCCGTGTTTCCGACGATAATATTCTCATAAAAATGTAGATGGCAGCAGAAAATAAGATGGGTAATCTTCTAATTAGAAAATTTTAATAGTGTGGCTCAGTTTAATAATGTGTTTTTTATTTTATTTGTTTTGCAATTGTCAGTTATATGATTGTTTCATTTTGTTGTAGGAAAGAGTAAAGCAACAATTAGACGAACAGGCCCAAAGGTATGAGGAACAATTGACTGAACTACATTCTGTGATCGCTGAGTTAACGCGGAAGTTACATCAGCAACGAGCCATGGCCATTACCGAAGAAGATGAAGCATCTGGTATTATCACTAAAAACAATTTTGTCTTTTTACCACTTACTTATCCCCCTGTCCTAAATCTAGCTGGTATGTAACTGCTTGGACAAAGTATAAAAAGAAAAATACGACCTTTTACCCATTTGTCTCGGTGAAATATAGTAGATTTTAAGGTCGGACAAAAAACTCTATATATTAGCTTGTTGAAATGTTCTGATATCTTATATAAAATATAGAACAGTTTAAATAAAAACTAAAAACAATTTGATTTTTATTTTACAAACTTATTCAATCTACATTCAGAAATAGTTTGTGAAATATTAAATATTATTATTATGAAATAAAATAGAAAATAAAAACAAAAGAAAATGTCTTATTCAACAACGTAATAAAAAACATTTTCTTTTCTTTTTACCTCCTATATCTAATCCACAAAAGGATTAAAACATGACAATCAAATATTAAAATAACGAATAATATACAACAATATTTTTACATTTAAAGTAAAGTTTGAAATTCAATTTCATGTAGTATTTAGCTTTTAAATACAATTTAAGACTAATTTATATTTAACAGCATACATCATGGCAATTAAGCTTGTGTTTGTACTTTAATTTATTTACAAATTCTTAATTTACATTCAAATTAACTATTTCAAAATTAAAATTGAAATTTCAACATAGTATACACATTTAGAGTATAATATAAAATTAATATCGTAATACGACATACTATTCAAATTACTTTAAACATGAATACAGAACTCTGCGTATCTTATTTTTACGATTACAGTTTAAAGTTTAATTGCATAGAAAAAAAGTACCTTGTTTTCTAGTTACGTAATTTATGTATTAACTTTTAAAATAATTTCAAACAACCTTGCGTTTAAATCGTTTCTATTTTTGCGACTAGGTCAAGTTTACATCATTATTCTGTATTTGAGTTAATCAAATGAATGGAATAAAGTGGTGCTCTTGCATATCGATTTTACATTAGTCGCGTTTATTTTTAATTTAGAGCAAATTGAAAACTTATACAAGATTTTTTTCTTAATTCAGAAATATGTACAAGTGCCCACGAAGATTCAATAACTTGTCCATTAGAAGTTAGCGAACTTGAACCATTAGAAAACGATCTTTCAGATACGGAAACAAAACTTCCAGTAAGTAAATACAAATTATATGTATCTGGGGACTATTTTTATGGCTAGCTATAAATTTTAATTTTTAGTTGGCTGATTCACCCCTAGAACTCCCAGATCCCAAATTAAATACATCTCAACATGAGCCACTCGATCTAGTCTCAAAAGATGAAATAGATTCGCTAAAGAACGAAGTCCTACTCTTACGAGCCCAACTCACCGATGCGCACATCAAACTCGCTCAATCTAGCACCCCAGAGCCACTTTTATACCCCAAACCAATTGAAACCATCCCAGAAAGTCCACTGGAAAATGATGAGAATTTAGATACTGAAGACAACCGTGATTTGGCCGTGTTTTTAAGTAACGAAAAACTGAATATCAAATCATCCTCCATTGTGCCCATCCATAAAACAAGTAGTTTAGAAAAAAGTAAAAGCAATTCGTCATTTTCACCCGCCCCAGTTGCCAAGATGGCAGAACGTGTTAGATTAAGGCGAGCTGCTGAAGACGATCGCATCGTCTCGACGTTAGAACTTGTTAATACAGGTCTATCGACTGCGGTTGCTGAGCATTTGGTTGGAGATATTTTGCGGCAGTGCGACCAACCTGAGCGTCAAGCAATGGAGATGGAATTAAGACGCATTAATGCGAAATTAGAACATGTTAAAGCTCAGAATTCTGTTTTGGCCTTAACTCTAACTGAAACTAAAGAACATTGTGATAGGTTCGTTCTTATTTTTTAGTAGATATTTGTTGTTTTGATGATATTTTTAGGGATATTTGATTTGATTGAAATGGGCTTTTAGGTTGGCATTATTATGTGGAAAGTATGAATCTAATGCAATTGCAATTAGATTAGCCTTAGGTATAAGTGATAGAGCAATTGAGGCCTATGATGTTTTGTTAGCGTTATTAGAAACTGAACTTACAATGGATCAAAATGAACAAGGTAATTCTAAACAATTCTAGTTTAAACAATAACAAATTTCCAACATATGATTATTTTTAAAATAGATACTTTAGAAAATCGAGCAGCTGCTGAAGGAGTAGCGAAACAACTTTTAACTCATTTAGATATGCATCAAAGTTCTGATGTTTTATTATCTCCATGGCAACACAGCATTTATCCTAACTCATCTTCGATTAGGTATGTGTTTAATATTATGGAACATTTAAAAATGATATATTTGCAATAATTACGAAAGTTCTTTTTAAAATAAAATAACAAGAAATGTAATTAGTAGCGAGCCCTGGACAGCCGAACATGAAACCCGATTACGTGAACATGTAAGCCGATTAAAACAAGAACGTAGTTCCATACAAGGCACTTATGTTACGTTGGAATCTACGCATTTAGAAAATGTTCCAGCTCGACCGGCATCGACACAAGAATCACGAAAAATGGATTTAGAAATGGCCGTACTAATGCAGGTTTGTTTTCAATTCAAACAAATTATGCCATATTGAGTAAAAGAAAGTAAAAAAAAATATTTTAATCCTGATTTGTATTTTAAATATCTAATGTAAGTTTTAATATGATTTTATATTTTATCAGGAACTAATGAGTTTACGTGAAGACAAAGCTGATTTATTAACAAAATTATTCATGATGGATAAAGATAAAAGTTCCACTGAGCTCAAGCTTAAATATGTTGAAGGACAACAAAGAGCACAAGCTGCAGCTTTGAAAAATCTTCAAGGTCAACTCAAGGATACAGAAGCGCTACTTGCGCTTGCATCACAAAATAAAGTAATTTTTTTGTTTACATCTAAAGTCCTGGTTTTGAATCTGAATATCTTCATAGGATCAAGGATACTCAGACGCAGAGCATGCCCAAGGTGTTGAACTAGAATTAATGCAAGCTTTAGCCAGAGAATCTCGTCTGAAGCTCCGTTTACAAGAGCTTGTTTCGACTTTAGAACAAGTTACGAAAAATGCAGAAGCCCGACTTTTAGAAGGACGTGAACTTGTGCATGATCTCAATCAAACAAACAGGTCTATACATAAAGTAATCAAGTTACATATAACTATTTAACCATATTTTTAACAGTGTTCTAGTTGACACTGTAGATAAAAACTACCGAAAATACCAATCACGTTTGAAGAAAATGGAACATCAAATGTTAACGTTGGTAGAACGGCATTCAACACAGGTAAGTTTCAAGCAGGAACACCAACAGGTATTTGATTTTTTTTAATTATTGTATTTGACATTTTCAACAGGTTGACACTCTTAAGTCGCGCATCCATACGCTAGAAACTCCCGTTCATATGATCAACAGCTCTGGGAATTCAGAAACTTCGCTTTAACAATTATATTATTCTATTGTAATCAAAGGTCGTCGCATAGTTATTTGTACAGAAATGATTATTAGTTTATTATCAAATACGCTGTTTTTAGCATACAAGCATTGTATTTTATTTACAGTTGTGAAATGAAATTGATTAATGTGTTTTATTGTCTAAAACAAGACACTTAAAATATATTCAAGACATGATTTTAGTTTATAATTTACAAAAAAAAATGTCAGGAAGATATTATGTTATAGCGTTTTCCACTTATCCAAACTTAATATAAATACTTCTAATGCAATTAATTAACAGAAATAGTTGTTCTTTATGAGATATAAAGTCCTAAAATATGATTCGAACTTAAAATACGTAAATTGCAATTTCAGGAAGCGTTGCCTAAACTAACTCGCTTACAATACAATGCATGATATGAACAGTACTGTGATTAGATTTTAATAAAAAAAAACAATTTATATTAGCTATTGACTGAAGTTTTAAATGAGATAATGATAGGTTTTTGGAAAACTGAATCTATCGTATGAAGATGGTTATGCTAGTACCTGTCAACAATATTGAAGTTGGTTTAATTTAAACAAAATACTATTCTCGCTAAAAAGTATAAAAGGTAAGAAGTTTTTTGATGTAGTCATCAATTTGAATTTGAAGGCATGCCTAAGGCTGATATACAATAATAACTGAGCAGGATTTTAACATAATAATGTTCCATTCTAATATTAATAATAGTTCTGTCTAAAATAGTAACCAAAATGTTATTTTTACATGTAATAACGAAAATCTATACATCTACAATTTCGAATTATTTTGTAAATAATTCATCGAGAAATAGATAATAATATCTTCGCCTAAAATACAATAATAATCTACATGAATACCTATAACTGGCAAAATGATCTAGCGCCGCTCTATCGTCAAATTAATGCATTAAATCTACTAGTATCGCCTTTAACACATTTTTTCAATTATTCCGAATACTAATATTATATTTTTAAATTTATCAAATGACAATATTTTTATTTTAAATAAATAGTAAACTTATGAAAGTTTAAAATAAGCGATACTAGTGCTGTGTGTTACTTCACTTTGTTGAAAACCATCAACCGTCCCATGATAAATTCAATGAAGAAATAAATAAATAACACGTCTAGAACGTAGCAGCACCTACCTGAAATATGCTATTTGTATGCGGTTTTGTGTTGCGCCATATGTAAAGTTAGCTAAATTCACGTATACTTACAGGTTCATAATATGTCTAGGAAATGTTAGAACTAAATATGTATGATATTGTCTATGTTACATTAAAAAAATGCGTCATATTTAATTTTATATTCAAAACAGTTTTCCTTAAGCCTAGTACAAAAGCTAATGTTATCGCTAAGTATATATTAATTAAAGCATTTATATTATTTTTATTTTATTACAACTTATTTAAAATAACTTGCCATATACATTTTTAGATTTAATCCTGTACCTAACTGTAATGTTAATAAAGTGATTTATATTATTGTGTATTATTTGTGAATAAAATTTGTTTCTATTTCTAATATTTGAATTGCTGATCGATTTGTTTGACAATATTTGTGTAGTTCTACAAGAATGTTGATTGGTAAGATTTTATTTCTATGAGAATAATATTTTAAAATATACTATTTTTACCAAAAAATAACAATGCTTTTAATTCTCACGATAACGAAATATGATAAAAAAAAATGTAGAAATCATCTTTGCGAAAATATACTTCTCGATTTGCCAGGCAGATGGCCTAAAACATCGCGGAAATAATAATGAAATCTCAAAATAATAAACATAATGAGAAATTTTATAAAACTATGTCAAATATATAATTGAAAATTTTATAAATTTATTTTCACCATCAAAAATTATATATATTGATATATGTAGATTATTTGCAATATGTTAATATATGTTCATACAGCTACTATAATCGATTTATTTAAATATATTAATGCGACTGATTTATTTGTTTAATAAAAAGCAACGGTTTCGTTTCATTTAGTTTAAATAGCAAACCAATAAATGGATAAATATTTAGGAGCGGGTATAAAGCGATAAGAAAATAAAATATTAAATAATATATTTTGCTTCACTTGTAATTTTATGTGTATCCTATATATTTAAAGATATGTAAAGCGACTTTAAAATAATATTATTTTGTATATTTCGGAACAAAGGTATGGAATAATTGATGACCATTATCGATCATGTTAAGTATTTTTATTAAACGTTAAAGTGGCGGTCCTCGAAAGGATTCACTTTGGGATGGGATTCTTTTTATTAATTAAATCCTGTAGTAATTAGCGTCTATTCGACAGGCGCCGCACCGCTACACAGGACAACCGGAAATGCGATTGGACGGCAGGGGGTCTGTCCGAGCCAATGACACGTGCTGCGTGGGCGGAGCTAGCCAGAAAACAATCCTTACTACGGCACATAAAATACACGCTATGTAAATTATTTGTTTTATTAGAATAAAATATATACTATAATATGATATCTATACTAGAAATTAAATGGTCTCATTACGCTTAAGAGTTACTCAATTTTAAATTGATTTGTAAATTTAATAAAAAAAGTTTTTAGAGATTTTAAACTATAAATTGTACAGCGAAATTCTACTTGACTATCCAATTTATAATTAAAAATTTCTCAGACATCTGTACGCTTAATTTGTACAGACATATGAAAAACTTGTATTACTAAATATAATTTCGTGTAATTTTATATTTTTTATAAATCGTAAATATTGTCTAAGAATCTTAATTTTGTTGAACAAATATTTTTTTAGTATTTTGATAAATTGTGAGGCATAAGATGAAATTCTTTTTAAATAAATTTAAAGAGCAGTGACTCTTTATTCCGTTGTTTTCGTAAAACAAAAGAGCACACTAGATGTTTTATAAACAGGGGCGGCACCTTTAGAAAGCACACCCCTATATGCCACAGGTAATAATGCACTTGCGCAATACAAATACACACACGACCACTTCAAGCGTATGGCCACATCCTGTCAGTGCCTATCCATAACATTCAATCAACCGTATGATAAGATGATGAAGGATATTTGTTACCGCTCAAAAAGCATCTAAAAAACGGCAGATATAACTTGCATGAATTTCTCGACATATTTCGGTGTGCGTTTCGATAGTATTGCTAGTTGGGCGCATTTTTGTATAACAAATCTGGATTAGTGTTTGTGAATTCGCGATTACGAACTGATATTTGTTGGTAAAGACATTCTTTATGAAGGAATGAATCAAGACCAGCAAGTTCCAGCCGTAACGACGGATCTCTTAAGAGTTGTAAGTACACAGCAACATTTACTTCTATATCTATTTCTTAGGAATTAATTTCAATTGTTTTTACAATATATTTAATGCGCCAAATAGATTATATAATATTTGCTATTTCCAAAACAATTTTAGTTACTTGATATAAAAGTATTATTGTAGCTATTGAAATAGTAACATTTTATAAATAAAATTAATAAAATATCTTTTTTGATCAATTTTAATTTAAATTCAACGTTTGTTTGTCTTTATTATTGTCTTAGAAATTTATGTAAAATTCAATAGGTTTATTTTATATTTACGCCGTTTTTTTTACTTTAAGAATAATATGCAATAAATTAAAATGTGAAATATAGTTCGCTGAGTGGTTTGCGCGAACCCCTTATGCGTTTGTAATGAGTTGTAATGTAACTCGATCTGTGTCGAGAGACACATTCACCACACGACAAGAGGGCCTGTGTTGACACGGCTAATGAAATTATCTGATCGCCCCCGTCTACCTACAATGACAATTCAATTATCATTATATTAAGTCACTTGTATCCTAGATTTTATAGCACGTACATTCCTGGAATTGCGAACAATTATTGCAGAAAATCTATTTATTGCTTACTTTCACTCATATTTTGAGCTCCACCATTAATTTAAGAAATTCTCTATTATTGGAAGCCTATTTATACAAGCCATACAGTCCTAAATATTATATAATATTTTGTCATATTTGTTTCTATATATTTAAAAAATAATTAAAACTACTTGGCGAAAATGATTCGTATTGAATATTAATATTATTTAGAGAAAATTACAATTAATTTAAGTAACATTTAATTATATAACAAATGTATAAAACGAAATAAAGATTGAAGTAAAAGGCACCTCCACCAAAAAAATAATAAATCAAACTGTCAAAACATTTACTTTCCAATAACAAACAAAAATCAAACTTTATTTAATAAAATTGACACCCATGACATTACAAGGTGATGCATTCGACAAACATACCCCCAACCCAGCTACGAGGTCTCCCCCGCGCCTAGCATTTCCTTTGTGTAGATTTAAACTTTCTTTAATCAATCAAAGATCAATCCGGCTAATTCTTTCAATACACACACACACACACACACACATAACGTGTATCAGTGATAGGAAAGGATGTTACGTGGAAATAAGTGATTGACAGATTCGCCGACCGACGCGACGCGCAAAGAGTCTTTTGCTGTTCGGTTGCTTTTGCCAGTTTGATGTATAAAGGTGTCGGCCCCAATTAAGGTAATGACACAATGACTTGTGTAAATAGACCAACACTGAACTGGTGTTGGTGTTGCATTGTCCTCCACACCCTAACGAATCACCTAACCCTTGATAGGGATTCTTGTACCTTTTATTCTTTACACAAACATTGTTGAACGTTATTATCGAAAGGCGATTATTATACAAGGCAATTTTTTTCATGTAAACTATTAAATAACGAGAGAGAGAGAGAGAGAGAAAGAAACAAGTGAATGTCAAATAATGAGACTAAATCTTTTGATTTTGATCAATTTTATTTCGTTTTTTAATACAGTGCCAGATAATGAGAAGGCAATGATTTCATCTAATTAGGATATAAAACAATATATGTTCTGCTGCTAGATTGATTTGGTATGGGATTTTTTTGTTAATTATGAGTAAAATAGATAACTGTTTTATCTATTGTTCTGGCAACTTTTTTCGCGTGACATTGTCGTTACGAACCAATTACATTATACATCTGAATCAAGAGTGCGAAGATCAACCTGCAGACGGCAGTGAAATGTCAGAGTTCCGTCTTAAAATTGATTCATTTCCCGATTACAGAAATCTATTACAAACCCAGCTTTAGATTACTTTACGAATTCGTTTTAGTGAAAACACTTTTTTGTTCGCCACGACAGACAAACTTTAATATACATAATTTTATTTATTTTCTCAACTAAAAACCAATATTTTCATAATTTCCTATTTGATTAAAAATATGTACAACATATTTTTTTTTGTTAATCAGGGAAACGTTTTCACCACCCCTTTGGGCCCACATTACTACCCACAGACCTCAGTTGCAACAGACACCTGCAAAGAATTTACTAATACAGGTTTGTAAATTTAAATCATAAATTGTTTATTACTACATTTTTAAATATTATTATATTTCAATAGAAGCCTTAAATCAATGTTGTGTTTTAGAGTTTTAAAATTGTGTAATTGTAATTGTAGGGTCCAGTGGTGCGGTGGGTGGTGAAGTGGGTGGTCTTCAAGGGGCACCGTACCCCGAGTGGCGAGACCCCTGGCAACAACAAGACGGTAAGTAATACCTACGTAGTACCTACACAGCCAACACAGCTTCTAAAACAGCAAAACAGAATAACCGTGAGCAGCTCTAGCCAGCAGTACACGTCCATTATTGATGACATGAAATGCGTACACATTTAACCTCTCTCCACTCTATCTACCTAAACTAAACGGTGTAAAATAAGCCCGCGCCCGGCGAATCTCACCCCAATTGTGTAGTGTACATTAGTACCAACAATATTCGTTGTAGCGAGCGCCAGCACCAGCACCAGCGCCAGTGCCGCCTCATCAATGATGTACACAGCTAAATGATCATCATGGCCCGTGTGATCCCACTGTGAATAAGTGCATGGGGAATTCTTTTAACATCATCACATGAGTCGGTTGGTTGGCCGAGTATTTTGTTTGCTCATGGCTTAATGTTTTTGAATGTTACATTTCGGAGCTGGAACTAACTAACAGGGGGTTACAGTTCATTTCAAAACAGAGGATCATTGTTAAAATATTAAATAAAATACCTACTTAAAACTAACTCGCATTTTGTTCTAAATTGAAATTTAGCTATCTTTAGTTTCACTCACTTTAAAAATAACAATATGATACATGAATTATTTGATTATTACATAAAAATCACCAATTATCTTTGGGTTTCATTTGATTTTAAAGCACCTTCAAATTTCAACTTACTCTAAAATACTTGAATTTAAAACACTTAATTTTTACTTCCTTATACAAAATAATAAATAAGTATTACAATCCTAAAAAAATACCATATCTAGAGATTTTAACGAAAATATACCTTTTGACCTTCCCTGCATAGAGTCTCACTATTTGTGAAATGACGTTTGTGTGTGTGTGTGTGTGTTGATTTATAAGTTAACTAAGGCGTAAATTGACTTATTTAGTTTCGTTTCATTATTAACTATGAATGTTTGATTTTATTAGGGAGTAGTTGCGGTACTGATGACGGGGAACAGTACGTTCCTGACGCGGACTATCAAGCCCAAAACTCCCTAGGTGAGTTTACCTACTACATTACCTATATGCACTCACAGTTACTTTACTCTACACTTATCGCATTATTTATTTATAAACGGATAAAAGTAGATTATATACCTACATACATTACATATTTACCGACTTTATTCTATTTTAATACTCTTACATCTATATCACAAACTGTGCTTTATTATTTAACTGATACTCCAACTTAAGAATAACTTGTTTTATTTACTTTTATTGTAGTATATGTATATACTCAACAATCAAACGTATTACCCCCGGTCTAAAATTTAGTCTGTACCCCAACCCCGGTGTGTGTAATATCATATATACCACACCCCACCGATCATCATCGGGTGAACTGTGTGCTATAGCCCTGCGGCTGCAATTTTTAATCAATTGTGTCGAGTCCCCTGTTCTATAGCAAAGTCAATAACTCCCTGTTTGTTTAAGATTTTAAAAATTATCGGATTTAATAGCAGTGCCGTTATGAGTACGATGCTGTTACGTAATTTTGTGCCATATCTATCCTTGTATCAAATAAATGCGTAATAATAAATATATTTATTATTTAGTACGAAACATTAAATTAATTTAATATTAAACATACTTAATGTATATTAATTCCAAAATGTTTCAATCGTACATTAAAATTTATTTATATTATTTACAATGAAATAGATTTTTTTTATAAAACTTAAAACATTATTTTGAAAATTATATAAAATAATTGTTCTGGGATACATGTTTGTGTATAGATCGAGGTTGGAAGCGATTGAAATTTTTGAGGAAAAAGCAGGCGCGTGGTGTACCGCTCTGCGTGAACGTCAATCGGCTGCACGCTGTGATCAGAGATCGGCTGTCAGCGTTTCTTTCAACATCGTGAAATATCCATTTAGTATTTGTGTATTCTCAAGTTAAGACAACCCACGGGTGGCACAACCACTCACTATCTTTACTCAATGCTTTGTCAGTCAACCCATACCTATATGTATCCCTACTTCTCTTATAAACCTTGTCTGCTCTAAAGACTACTTTCCATCCATGTTTTTGATCATATTTTGAAATCAAATAAAACACAAAGATCAATATCAAATAAAATAATCTATTACGCATTAAAGTACAAGCAAAATGTTGTTTATTTATTGTAATTCTTATTAAATTGAGTAATTTGGAATTAAATATTGCGAATGTTTTTTTGTGAAATAGAAGTAAAATCCGAGTCAACAGAAATGTCTGATTTGATGCAATGCCTCAACAAGGCGCACCCGGGCAACAACAGCGGTGGTTACCCGCCGAACATCTCGTCATACCCTGCTGCCTCTGGAGCAGACGTTTACGACGGTCTATACACCCCCAACTATCAACCCCCAGTGACGTGTTTCTCGTATCCCCCACCGACCTATTGTAGTAGGTAAGTCATCGCAGCAGGAGTCACTAAAAAAAAACTGATTTCTTATCATCAGTTCATCACTAATTGGTCTATTTTCACTTTCGCTTTTCGACAAACAATATTAATTTTGTTATGGGCTTGTAGGCAGCTTATATATTTTTAGATGTGGTTATTTTTGGTTCGTATAGATCTGTATCTCCTAGACAAATGACTACACAAACGCAAGGACATCCTCGGGAACCGTTACAAGGAAATTTGATTAGTCCTAGTACGACACATCTTCCAATCAAACAAGAACCAGCTGATCGAGACTTTGATTGTAAGTTTATTTAAACATACATTTTCATTAAATCACACGGATGAAAACGCACAATTTAATAAATAGAAATCACCATATAAAATTCTGTACACTATAAATATATTAAATAGTTTAAATTTATTGGTAGATTTTATGATTTTTCTTTGATGATTGCGATTGAACTCAAAATTTTAAATTTCCGTTGTATACGCAATATCACGTTTTACATATAAACACAACAAAATCACAGATTGGTATTTGTAGTGCAATATGTAATATTTCGACGTATGTCGCGATTTGCATAATCTGATATCTTCTGGGCGCGAATTTTCATTCGCGGTTTTCGCCACTGCGAGCAAAGATCTGATAAAATATTGAGACGGAAACCTAATAATGTGTTTATCCGCCAAGTATACGTGCCGCCATGCAGATTTTAATCTGAGAAGAATCAATTTTGATTTTGTATAAAAATAATGTTAACATTTTCATCACGTCTTTCAGATTCTCATAGTACTCCGCAATACGTTTTCGACACAGGAAATTGTATTTACACTTTACCTACATATATATCAAAAATATATATTTGTCACTTTATATGTATATAGAACAAAAAAAAACTAGCTAATTTTTTATAGTATTGTATTTTATTCATAAGATGTCAAAAATCTTTTTCGGTAACAAATCATTACTTTCATTTGGGGTAGCGACCCTACACTAGTCACATATTCATTAATAACAATAACCAGCATAAATATATAATAAATCAATAGAATTGTCTATTCGTGTTTTGTGAATCTTTTTATGGTATAATTATTTGACGCAAGCTTTAAGTTTTGATTTGTTTTTGATAGATATGATAGAAGGGTGAAACGGATTATTATTGTTGTACAAGAGTAAACTTTGCGGCGGTGCATATCTGCTTTTCAACCCCTTGCACTGCTCAACCTCCTAACAAGCTAAATAATTGATATAAATGGTTCGCCGTTCTGTTTAATTACCTAGTTAATTAATTACTTGTAATATGACCGTTATGATCATTAATGCTCATTAATAGTAATAGAATAATTCTGTTTCGTTCACTGTTTTAGAAACATAATATAAATAGATATTTCGAAATATCAAATTAAACATGCAATTACTAAAATCCAAACTAAAAATATCATTTTCTAGATTAATATTGAAGAGCTTCTACTAAATAGGTATATATTGTAATTAAAAACGTTAACGATCTCTTTTTATTAGGATATATATTATTAATTATAATGGCTATTTTAAGGGTAAATGAACATTATAATCGTTGCTCTTTACAATAAGCGTGCTCTTTGTGGGTGGGCTTTTGTTGTAAGGAGAGTTATTGATTTACTAAAAATTCAAATCTTTGATGAACGTAAATTTTCGAACCGCATATTGTTGCCTGAAGCAGCAACTCAAGTCATGTTTTAGACAAACACACGGCCTGGGTTTGGTTAGTGTTGTTATAGAAGTAAATAAACTCTTCAATGATGTTACACTAATCTATTTGATTTAAGTGTTTTCACTAACAAAGTAAATTTTGTTGGTAAATGTTGATATTCTTCAACGAAATACAAATATATGTATTAATTTAATAATATATCTTTTTTTAATATATTGAATTTACAAATACAAATATTCGGTTTTTATATGGTATATAAATCCACAAACATTTATTATTCATTACGACTTATTCTATAGCCAACTAGTCTCTATTTTCTGCTCTGACCGCACCAGAATAAGCTTTTTTTTATGCTTATATGACGCATAAACTGGACATAAAAAGACACGAATTTGATACTTATTCATTTTAAAAATTCGAAACTAGATTTAATAAAATGATTTACTAAATTGCTTAAAATATTTATTGGTTTTAGGTACATATAATAGATATGACAGAACTAGAGCAGTGTCACCGTTGCAAGTTTCAAAAGCAACTTGGCGACTCACATCAACTCAAACCGTTTTACATTCACGTTCCACAGGTGCATAAACTTCTTACAACTATACTTCCCACAACTACTTTCTTTATTTTGTTTATTCTATAGATAAAACTCGCGATGAGTGTTTATCCGAGGGTAGATCACCCCCAACGACAACTACAACACAAACTGGCAGACGAGGATCATTGCAATTGTGGCAGTTTCTAGTTGCACTCTTAGATGCACCAGATTCCAGCGCTGGGTGTATTGCTTGGACAGGACGTGGCATGGAATTCAAATTAATTGAACCAGAAGAAGTAATTCAAATAAAAAAAATTTTAATTGCTAAATTACGTAATATTTAAACAATAATCATTTTATTGTATATGAAATTGTAGGATAATATTTAACAATTAACAATCTACATACTACAGTGAATCTTAAAATATTAAATATAAATTTAAATAGGTTGCTCGTCGTTGGGGTGCCCAAAAAAATCGACCAGCAATGAATTACGACAAGTTAAGCCGTTCGTTACGATATTACTACGAGAAGGGAATAATGCAAAAAGTTGCAGGTATTTTTATTCAATTTGAATAAACATATTCAATTTGTGTTAAATATTATAAATATGTGTTATAAAATGGGTTTTTTTTAAAGGTGAAAGGTACGTTTACAAGTTCGTATGTGACCCAGAAGCGTTATTCAATATGGCGTACGGCACTTCCGCCGAGTCGTGTGGTGTGCGAGCTGCTCTAAGCAATCGTGCCGAGAATTTAAGCGTAAAGACTCGATCACCCGAGCCCCCGAAGCATCATTTAGCTTATTCCGATATGCTCAATTTGTACAATTGTGGTTTGACACATTCTAGACCGTATCAACACTTACATACGTATCTGCCGGATACTGGAAACGGCGCTTCTGTTCACCATAAACATTCCCGATATAATACTTTGTACAACTCGACAGCTTAAAGCTTTTTATAGAACTAAATCATACTTGATTCATTTAAGCAACAGCAACAATAATAGTGTTAGGTAATCTATATTTAGTGTAATTTTGAAAACAATATATATTGAGAGTAACAACTATTTTAAATGAGATCATTTCTGAAAGTAATAAATGTCCCTTTGCATTCTAGTCAAACTATTGTTTATCGTTGTTATCATTAAGCTGTAATATATTTATGTGTATCACTGTTGTGTAGAAATAGATATAATCCATTGATAAGAAAATAGTGGTGCTTATTCGTTCTCTGTATTATTAATTATTAAACAAAAAATTCATTTACTTTCAATTTATTTTTTTGAAAAAACCTCACAACTACTAAATTCATTTTCATTTGAGCCTCAAAGTGTATACATTTAGTGCACACGATTTTATAAAACGGTACAGCTATAATACTTTGCTACTATATTCAGTCCAGTGATTTAAGGTCTTGGTTGATTGTAGATTAATCCAACAAGTGCTTGTAGTGTTTCTATTATATGAACAAATTTAAATACATTTATCATGTTTCATCCATCTACGGGTATTCCTAAAATACCGAGTAAGATCCCGATAGTTTTATTGGAGGATGACATTTTATTGCCAGGCTGTCCTAAAACATTTTCGCTAGACGACAAAAAGTAGGGTTCTTAACATTTGATTTTATTTTTGGTTCTAATTATATAAATTGTACTAGAAACGGGTTACTATTAAAAAAGCCAAGAAATGAGAAAGGTTCATGGGAGATTGTTGGCGTAACGCATTCTCTTGCTCCTAATACAATTGGTACAGCTGCTGTTATTAGTCGAGTACGTTTCCATCGAAACCATGACTATATGTTTTTAAATAATATTTAAACAATTATTTTTTAGAATGTCAATTATGGTACAGTGTTATCAGGGATAGGCAGATTTCGTATTAATAAAATTGTATCCAAAGCACCAAATATTGTAGCAGCTGTAACTCAAATTGATTTTCATATCAATTGCAAAGGTGAGACTTGATTTTCACAAAAAAAACTCAACTTGATGCGCAATTTTATTGATTTGTCTGGTTGAGAACACTAATCGAATAGGTCTATCCTATTCGATTAGTATGAAGGCATTAGGCTAACTTGATACTATGATCAGTGTTACCAAATTAATAAAATTGCTCACCGTATAAGGACTTGAGTTTCTCTTTTGAAAGAAATAATATTTAAAATTATTTGTTTTAGATGCGCTTGAAAACCCTGAAATTAACACTCTGACTTTAAGTTTATTTGAGTTCATCTTGTCTATGTTAGGAAACACTTCTCCTGTTTTAATGGTAACTATTAATGTTGGGACGAAAATTTCGTGCAAATTTAACTGTATTATTTAAAATAGGATACAGTCCAACAAGTTCCAATGTGCTACATAGCTGAACTTGCGACTAATTTAATTATAATAGGTTTTGAAGAAAAATTAAAGGTCTTGAACACATTAGATCTGACAGAAAGGCTAAAGTATACTTTAGCATTAACCAAAACACATGGTTAGTTTTCTTCATAGCGTCGCCATTTTATTCCACATGCGATTTTCAAATGCTTATAACATTATTTTTGAATGTGTAACTTATACAACTGTTAAATTAAAATATTATTTAGGTCTGAGTAATACTTAAAATAATACTATTTCTATTTAAATATGCCTAAATATTTCTATATGTTGAAAACATATTTTTCTTATGTTGTGAGCAATTAACTAAAAAATAAAATGGCGACCCGAATGATACAAGGAGTTAATTTCTAATGACGTCATAAAACTTATTAATTTGATTTTTATAGGAAAACCACCACGGATATTATTCAAACTACCAATACGCACAACGCCGGAATTGAGAAACCGATTGACTGTTGAGTTAACTGATTTAGAGCAAAGATTAAAAGATGCAAAATTTTCACCAAGCGTAGAAAAAGTATTTTTTTTTTTTAAATAAAAGATATTAAAAATCATTAATGTTTTTATCAATAAATTACAGAATGCCATGCGTGATTTTAAGTCGCTCGTGAGAGTACCATCTTTCAATCCCGAATACGGAGTTTTGTATTCGTATCTGAATTTATTAGCAGATTTACCATGGTGCAAAGTTGCGGACGAAGTGCTAGATTTACCCAAAGCTAAACGAGTGATTATTATATAAGAAAATTTAAATATTCATAAAAATATATAAATAATTGCCATTTTTAGGATTTAGAAGTAGATCATTACGGTTTGAATAGAGTGAAAAAGCGTATTTTAGAATATTTAGCTGTACGGAAATTACGCAGTATAAACGATTCTTCTTATACTGGTCCAGTGTTATGTTTAGTTGGACCTCCAGGTGTGGGCAAAACTAGTTTTGCCCGTTCCATTGCCTCGACCTTGAATCGACCTTTTGTTCGAGTTTCTTTAGGTGGTGTTAATGATATGACCGAAATACGCGGACACCGCCGCACTTATATCGGATCCATGCCAGGCCGAATTATACAAGCTGTTAAACAGAGTGGTGTTAAAAACCCTGTCATTCTATTAGATGAAATTGATAAAATGGTAACTCTTATAAAAAAATATTAATCATATAAAATATCGCATTTTTATAAATTCAACAGTTAATGACATTAATAATGTAATTCTAATACATTTATAATATTTTAGACCTCTGGTTTACGCGGTAATCCAGGTGCAGCTCTTCTAGAAGTTCTCGATCCTGCTCAAAACAAAGAATTTATGGATCATTACGTAAATGTACCATTTGACCTATCGTCAATATTATTTCTCGCCACGGCCAACTCCGTTAAAAGTTTATCGCCAGCTCTATATGATCGACTTGAAATAATTCGCATACCCGGTTATACTTACGTAAGTATTAATTAGCATTAAAATATAAATATTTCTTAACAAAAATGTGTAACAGATTGAAAAAATACAAATAGTCCTAAACTATTTGCTACCAAAACAATTAAAAGAAAACGGTTTAACACCCAAGGAAATTAACATACCTGAGGAAACAATCCAAGTTTTGAGTAAGTAGAAATTATTTCACATATTGTATCCCAATATATTATGTTTAGGATTGTACAAATAAGTTATTATTTTCAGTAAATAATTACACTCGTGAGGCAGGTGTACGCGAAATTGAACGTAAAATAGGCTCACTTTGCCGATCAGTTGCAGTTAAGCTTGCATTGAATGAAAATGTACAATTTCCGATTATTATCGATGTTGCAACTGCGAAAACTATTTTAGGAGTATGTTAATGACTACAGTAAAATATCAATAATAATTATATTTTTTGTTAAACAGCCAGTTTTATGGGAAAACAATAAATGGACTTCACGATTGGGCCGACCAGGAGTTACAATAGGATTAGTAGTGACGAACGCTGGCGGTGATACTTTAGCGGTTGAAAGTAGTTTTATGCCTGGTAATGGGAAACTAACCCTGACGGGTTTATTAGGGGAAGTTATGCAAGAATCTGCTCATTTGGCTTGGGGTTGGGTGCGAGCCAATGCCCAAATGGTATGGAACATTTTATAATTTATTATAATTAATTATTAATGTTGCTTTGATATAGTATGGAATCGATTTGGACGGGAAACGTTTAAACAGTATTGACGTACATATTCATTTCCCGGAAGGAGCAGTCAGTAAAGATGGGCCTTCAGCTGGTATAACAATCGCAACGACTCTTATGTCTTTGTTCCTAGATCGTCCGATTCAACCCCATATTGCTATGACGGGAGAAATTACTTTGCAGGGCTTAGTTCTACCAGTAATTTAAATGCTTAATGATGTTTATTTGTATGAAATAATAATTGAACTTTTAATAGGTTGGAGGTATTAAAGCTAAAGTTATTGCTGCTCACAAAGATGGTTTTACAAAAATAATTATTCCGCTACAAAACAGGAAAAATCTTTATGATATTCCATCTAATATTAAGGTTTGTAGAATTATTTTTAATAAGGCATCTTTGAAATATAAATACCAGACTGTAATCTTAGCATTTCTATATTTTCCATTTTTGTTTCAAAAGGATGAATTGACTTTCGTCTTAGTGTCGGACATGCACACAATAATGGAATCCGTATTCGAAGAAGGATTTCCACTATTAGCCGCAGAAAGTCTTAAAAATAAGTTGTAATCGTTAAACGATTAACTTTATTATGTATTTAATAGTTTAGTAAAAAAACTGTGATTTTAGTAATGGGTATATAAAACATATTTTTATAAGAATGACGTTTATGTTATGTTGATCACTTATTTCTTAAATAAATAATTATATTTAATATTTAAAACGGCCTCTGTCTCAAATTGAACCTTATATACTGTTCGTTTCAACTTAAGATTTACTTATCTTAACCGTAAATCGATGCGTTTAATTTGTACAAAGGAAATCAATTATATATTTCTAAAAAAAAAGCGAATTCATATTTATAACAATAATTATTAGGAAACTCTAAATATGATTCATAATCCCTTTAGAACAACGGTTGAATCAGTGATTGCTAGAAAATAAATCATAAAATCTGGAACACTTCTAGATTCTTCCCGAAACTGAAATGCGCGTGCGCGGCTAATCTGAGCGATATATATAAACGTGCGCGGTAAGAATATTGCATCAGTTCAAAAGTAATTGCGTCAAACTGCAGCAAATATACCAGTGAAATACAAGTGCTATTTTTTATCCATATAACTTGAAAATACTCATAAACGTAAGTAATCCATAATATATTCGTCAATAATTCCCTAAAGTCTATGTACTCCTAAGTTCTCATAAATTATTATGTTCGTAAAAAATGTTGCGCAAATTCAATTTTTTCGAATAGATATACATTTTAAAAGGAAAATAGCAATCCACTATTAATTATATTTGTTTTGCTTTCAGTATGTCATCAATTCTACCTATTGTACTTAAAGAAATGATTCGTCCAATGCGGATGATGGAACAGCAAATGCGAATAATGCAACAAGAAATGTTACATCCACATTACTTCCCAATAATTAGCCGAGCTTCAGTCCTTCCCAACCGGCCCTGGCATGTGCAATACGTTGAAGATAAAGATTCGAATGTTGTAGTCGACAAAGAAAAGTTCCAAGTGAAAATGGATGTGCAGCACTTTCAACCGGAAGAGATTACAGTAAAAATGTCTGAAAATAATACTGTTGTTGTCGAAGCCAAACACGAAGAGAAATCAGATGAGAAGGGATTTATATCTCGGCAAATTATACGCAAGTTTTTGGTCCCAGAAGGCCATGATGTGAAACAAGTTGTTTCAAATTTATCTTCAGATGGCATCTTAACCATTACAGCACCTAAAAATCCCGAGGCACAAGACAGAGTGATTCCAGTCACTCAGACCGGTCCAGTAAGAGAAGAAAACCAGAAAACTGATACAGAAAATAAAGCGTAATTTAAAATTACTAGTAGTCTGAATATGTGATTAATTTACTTGAATATTATAAATATCTTAATGCGACTAAAATAGATATTTATTTTTTGTATTTATATATTATTTAAAATAAAAATATTATTAGAATAAAATAATTTATTAATCAACTTTAATCAATCCATTCTATCACATTATTAATATTATAAAACCTATCACACGTAGAATTATCAGGATATTTAATATGTGCACAAAATTTATTTGCTTCATTTTTAACTTTTTCTAGAACAATCCTATAATTAATTTTCTCTAGAGTTGGTTGTTTACAACATTGTTCCGTAAATTCTTTCTTAGAAACAAATGTATTAGATTTAGTAAAAACAATAATCAAATTATAATCTTTAGTCATATTTTGTACTAATTTCAAAATAGTTTTCTGATACAAATCGATTTTTTGTATACCACCACTCAACCTATCCGTCCAATAATACGCCGATAAACTATCCAACACAAGCAAAGCTATACGATTATTACTCGAAATAATATTTTCTAAATTGTGTATCGTTACGAAAAGCTGTTGGCTATCGAAACAATTTAAAACAACTAAATTTTGCAACGACTTATTTATAATAATAGTAATTTGGTTTGAAGTAAAACTATTACAATTATTTCTACATTTTTGCAACATGCACTCCATAATACTAATTAGTTTAAAAATATGAAAATGATGATCAGTGTTCAAAATTATTGCACCAGCATTTTTTCCACCAATTGCAAAACCATCCTCCTGTCCCGGTAACAAGCAATTTGCTATCAGTTCGGTTGCTAAGAATGTTTTGCCCGATGAAGATTCTCCAGTAATTTCTATAACTTCTCGGTTTTTTGGTCCAAAATTTGGAATCAACGCCGGGTAGATATTTTTTAAATCTGGCCGTGTATTTAACCTGGTAAATAATTGATAACCAGTCTCTGCTTGGTAATTTGCCATGTTTGTTCTATGTTGTAAACACAAGACAAGTGTGGAGGTCTTGTCAGCTGTTAGTTGTTTTTAAATGACGTCATATTTGATTTGTATAAAAGGTATAATAAAAGTAAGTTTCGATAAGAAAAAAATTACGCATTTCCATTTATTTATTTTTTTGAAAAGTGGGTGCAGTTGCATATGGATTTAAATGTTTATGCGTTGGCGACAGTTGGCGACTTGAGAAATATATAAATGGCAGCTTGAAAGAAAACAGCCGTCAACAGTGAAATGTGAGGGGTGTTTAATTTAATCAAACTGTGTATTTTATTACTTTAATACTAGTATTATAATGTAACGTCAGTTAAACAGTGAGTGCGTTTTAGTGTCAATGGTCTTAACACATTCTACAACGTTACATGTGACGTTCTATTTTATCATAAATAAAATTGTGAGTAATATGAACATTTTTATAAAATGACATAAGTCATATATTTGTTGATACAACATTACGCTACGCTATTTTACGCACTATTTATCGTAGATTTTAAACAATCATAAATAATGGATAGATGCGATGAAACTTTGCAAAATGTAGTGCCTTCGAAGTGGGATATTAACGAGTTGGTTCGCTTATTACGGCAAGAACGATTATTTATTTGTGCAGAGCAACACGAGTTGCAGTCATTAAACGAAAAGGTTTGTCGAATACAAAGTGTGTCATGCGAATTATATTTACCACCAATGAAATAATTTTCGTTTGATTGAACTTGTAATTTTTGTAAACAAAAATATATATATGCTATTGTTCGCTTTTGTGTTTTATTGCGTTTTGTAATAGATTTACAATTTAAGATACATTTTTTTTCTAATCAGGTTGCAGATGATACTGATAAAATCGCGCAAAGTGCGTGGGTGACAACACAACAGAGGGTGAATTTGAACAGACTTGTTGTGGCAAGTACTGAATGTTCACCAGCTGTTTGTTGTCAACGCGCAAATACCTTGGAAACAACATTATTCGTTGACGCCAACAAAGTTTTACAATATCAAGTAAGCATCTCAATTAATATTTATATATCCTCAACAAAGAACTGATTTTATTATGATTGCGCATGCGCAATACACATACATGGAATGTACACATTCAACTCTCATCGGTTAAGATCGACTATTTCCGATATTTAGTTTTATTTTTTTTGTATAAATATTCATATTTTTATTGTATTGCAAATTAAAAATGGTTTATTTTTCTATTATCTACATTTATTCTTAATGTGCAATCTCTTCTTTAATGAACATTGCTCTTAAAGATGATTATTATATTTATTTATAGGATATTATAGCGTATGCTGAATTTCTACGTGTTCTACGTTTAGCGCCAGAATTAGTAGCACAGTGTTTAGTTGTAGGCGAACGCGTTTCAGAAAGTGCCAAACACTTAGCAGATGTAGTACAATGCTTAGTGACAGGGTTATATGGTAATCTGGTGTTGCCAGAGGATACTTTGTTAGTTTTACAGTTGCTAAGACAATTAGCCAAGTTACAATTGGTTTCAAGCGATAATCCACGCAGGTGAATTGAATTTTTTTTTTTTTTGAGTGAGGCTCAGTTTTGGAAATTAATAAATTTTTTTTTAGATTGTTACGGAATGGTTCATGTGCATTTTCAAGACTTTATTCAACGTTCCATGAAGGTTTATTTTCAGCTAAATTATTCCTGACTGCTGCACTCCAAGGACCGATAATGCATTTGCTTACCGAAACTGAGTTTTATTACGATATCGATCCGAACAAAGCTGTTATCAGGTATTTATATTAAAAAGTTTATTATTTAATGTTAATAAAATATTTTGATTTTCGAATCTATAATAATAAGTTACGCACTGTTAAGAATGTTTATATTAAACAAATAAATTGATATAATAACACGGGTGCAACATATCTAGTATAAACATCGACTTATCGAGGTTGCAATATTTGTAAATGATTACAAAATCAATAATCAATTTTGCTACTTTACTAAACCAACATTCTAAAATGCGTGCACCTTATAAAGAATTTTAATTTGAAATACACGTTTTGTTTGTGTTTCAATTATTATAGCAATTGAAAATTTGTGTATAGATATTCCCCATCGGATCGAATAAAAAAATTCGGCATCGAAGGAACATTAGAGTACGCAAACAAAATCAAGCAATACCGAAAATGGACGGTACAAAACTTGGTAAACATAACAAATCGTTTCATTTCGAGTTTGCAAGAAAACATCCACTGTTTCCCGAAATCAGTATGCTGGCTGGTGAAGCATATTGCAACGATGTTAAACAAATGCGGTACATTAGATGCCAAAGAAGTGAATGCAATGTGCACCGATTTGGTGTTTACACATTTTATTTGTCTCGCAATTGTAAACCCAGAAGTCTACGGTATTTGTGATGCGCCTATATCGACAGTGAATCGCTTTAATCTAATGCAAATCGGTCAAATATTACAAATGTTAGCGTTGATTAAGTACCAAGACCCAGATTCGAAATTACTGGATTTGTATAACAGCTTTGATCAAAACGCTGTATCGTCACTGTTGGATGGACTTATGAATGGCCTTGAAAATCCTCAAGATGGTCCTATGTCGGTGAACGGGGCAGCCATACAAGGTGTTAAGAGAACCACGGCTCTTTTTACCTTAAATGAACTTCAGTGTTTGGTAAATAAAACGATAAAGTAAATGTCGTAGTTAACTATTTCTGGTCTTTTTTTTTTAAATAAAGGTTTCCTTCTTACAAAATGTACATGCGTCACTAAATCAAGATCAAACAACAGCCAGTGAACAAGGATCGCAATCGAGCTCTTGCAGTGGATCTGATATAGGTTTTCCACTCCCTTTGAAAGATCAATTGGGATTGTTGATTTCTACTTTACCAACCAGTGTTATGAACGGAACAAATTCCCCCAAGAAAGAGTTACAACAGAATGGAATCAGCATGGAAAACGGCGTCAAACGTGCTGGCATTTTGGGGAAAGGTAAATTTTATGTTTGGCTGAATTTTGTTTCGCAATAATTATTTTTGGGGTGTTTTACTATATTACGGTGTTGGAATATTTACCAATTATTTTTCAGGTCTTATATGTGCATAGTGTTATATTAGCGTTTACTTATGTTTTTTTTTTGCTAATAAATTCGTATATTTTGTATTGTGAATTTAAGAAATTTGCTTTTGTTTCATGTTTGTATTTATTGTAAATGTGTGTTTTAGTATGTATTAATAATTGCACTGTATTTAATTGTTTGCTTTTGTATTTTATGTTTATTGTCACCATATCTTTCTAGTGTCAAAATCTCGCTTAACTAGGGCCATTTCTTCACCAGGGTCTAGCAACCATCACAATACCGACACGAACGATCAAAACACATCATTCCAAAATTACAAAATAAATAATTCCTCAACTACCAATAATGCAGAAGGTATCGAAACGGTTCTAATAATTCCGTTGCTCATAGAAGAAAACAAGCACATTGGTTTATTAACCGAACAAAAAGTATTAAGTATGAGTCCAGTGAGCAAAATTACAAATGGACTAGAGAATCTGCACATAAATAATTCCATTGAAAATTTCATTCCGGAGCAAGATTGCGAGGAACGCGATCGCTTACCAGATTCGGAGGTGTTAAATTTGAACTCGGGTCAAGAGAAACGGACACGATTTTCACATTCGCACGATGAAGGGTCAATCGGAAATACGTCGGATAATTTGGAGGCGATTTCTGAAGCAGCTAGTAATCATTCAGTGGCCAGCAGTTTGGAATTAGAAAATGAGGATCAAAACGATAATGATAACTTGTCGGATATGGTATCAGCGAATGTTTCTGGACGTGGCACACCGAACATTTCTGGTCGTGACACACCTAGTTCTCAAGTAACTGAAGGGGAAGAACGGCAGTTGGAAGTCAGACAAGTTTATTTACCTCCTCCCCAGTCATTAATGGGCAAGCAGATACGTTCGGAGATTGATGATAAATTCTGCAAATTTGAGATTAAGAAACTATTAGAAGGCGATGAAACTATTTCGATAATCTCTGATACTTGGAGCACAGACGTTCTGGCTTCAGATAGTGAGATAATTGAAGCGCATGACCGATCTAATGTCGCTCCTCCTCCAATGGTGGAACCACCTGTAGTAGAACCAGTAGTCCAGCAACTGATAGATATATCTGAAACAGCCAGTGAGAGCGCTTGGTCTACGGATGTTTTGGCATCCGACTCGGAACGAATGACCGAGGTGGATACCGATGACACTGCTAGTGTAGCCCGTTCTGACGATACCGCCCGATCAGAGGTAGATGAAACTCCACCTTCTGTCCCAGAAACCCCCCAAATACCAGTTATACCCCCAGCTAGTGTTCCTGTACACCCATTCGTTTACCCAACCCTAGAACCCCGGCTCGTATATCCCCAAAGCCCTTCTGCGCTTAGCTACATGTTTAGACCTATACGCGATGATATGCCGAATTCTCCCACTCGCAATGAGTTTCAACTCCCCAATTACAACGTAACTGGACGTGGAGGCCGAAAATCTGATTACAGACGGCGTTGCGTTGAGTATGTTGATAGTAATGCGAATAATGTTGTATTCAGCGACAGTAATAATTTAGTGCGTAATGTTACAAATGGAGTTGTAAATCATGTAGAAACAGTTGAACGTAGTATTTTGCGAACCTCAAACATCCATAATATTGAGAACATTGCATCGCGTAGAGAGGCGATCATAATTGATTCAAATGTGTTGAACTCAAATGGAATGCAGCACCTAATGGAGCGTAAATCACTTGAGAGCCACACCGAAGAAGTAACCAGTGCAAGTGGTTTAAATATCGTAATGGCTGCTGTATCGCCTGCGTTCCTCTTAGCCAACCACGTTGGTGCTCCCAAGTTTATTTCAAAACCCAACAAAAACGATCTCATCCGTTCGAGTAATGCAAGTTTAAACTCTATGTCCAGTGGTAGTAGTAGCAGTTCTGAATCTCGTAATAAAATCTGCAATGGCTTAACCGCTGAGTGTCCAGTGGACGCACGAGCACAATGGCTGATTGAAAATAAACTAGCGAATGGTTCTGAGAACAGTTTGAACATAACTTCCACTCCATCAGGCAGCACCAGTGAATTATCTGTATTAAGTCCCACAAACACACAACTGTCTCCGGTGACTAATATCGTGAAAAATACTAATCCCAGTTCGATTAAACCGTCTACTTCAACTGGAGCCATTCCAAAAAGTATTAGCTTTGATATGACGGCGGAAAAGGGGGATAAAGATCTGGATGACGATAAGAAGAATAACCGTAGTTTCTTCGGGAAATTACGGATGGGATTCCGTAATCGACGTGGTAAATCTGTACGCGGTTTGGATGATTTGAGATATGATACTGGTGATGGAGAAGGCTTAAGAGTTAGAAGGAATGTTCATTCTGATCCAAGCGTAACGCGATCACATTCTACTCTTGCTGTAGTAAATAACGGTAAGTTTAACATTTATTTACAAGACACGGATATGCATTGGACAATCTTGCTCAAATATACTTATAGAAACATCTGAAGATATTTTGGCAAAATACCGTCGAAAACCATCAGTTGCAAACGATGCAAATACAATCGACTCAACTATGAGTAGTATTAAATCTAAGGGCACCGAACCGGATGATGAAAGACTAACTATCGATCCCGCTAACGTTGAAGCTAGTTTTGCTTTTATTGACGCAAAAAAGAAACTTCGTTTAGTATTGAGCACTTCTGATATACAATACGCACCATTAGAAACAGCGAAGGTATTCTAGTAACAAAAACATGTCACAATTTTATAAATAATTTAAATATAATTTAGCACACTGCTGGACAAAATCTAAACGAACTTGTAGCGTTCTTGCAACTTCAACTAGCAAAAGCCAGGAACTTTAAAGATTGGTCTCTCGTAGCTCGCGTATCAGAAACTCTACGTTGTGTACAATTATTTGATGACGATGGTTGCCGAAAACTATGCAATGCTTTGAAAGACGATTATTGTAAACGATCTATGTATAATCAGTATTTGTTGAGGTGTCGCCAAATTTTATTAAGTACTCTGTCATATCTTAATAGGTAAGTTATCGATGTTTTTTTTGTCGCGAGTGGTTTGATTGTTTTTTTTTTGTAGTGTACAACTGCAGATTACATCCGAACGAGAATTGTCGAGTACTTGTTTGGTGTCTTTGTGTGTGAGGATATTTTTGGAACGTCAGGAATCTTATGTGGTTTCATTCTGTGAGGAATTTGGACAATTGAAAGTGTCTGATGAGAAAACGGATTTGTTGGAGAGTTTTTTGCACACTCTCGGTAGTAGCTTGGAGAGAGATTTGATTTGGCAAGGTAATTTCACACCAAAATATTTTTAACATATTAGTTATGTAATATATTTATTTAATATAGCTGCAAGTCAAATCCAGTTAGAGCAAGCGCGAATTGCAATTGAGCATACTGTGATGAGTCGAGTGTATTTACATGCTTTATATCCAAATGGTGAAGTTGATATTTACCGTGATCAGTAAGTTATCGAAGAATTCACCATTTTTTATTTTTATTAAATGTGTACTTTTAGAGTGTTGTGTGAGCATATACGGAAACTTGCTAATCATATCACACCCAATCACAAAGATTTATTGATTGAAAAATTATTGCAATACGAGTGCCCGTGGCCGTGTGCACAAGAAGCATTGTCAGTGATGGCCGCGTACAAAACGCCGCGAGATAAAGTGCGTTGTGTTGTTAGGTGTGCCAGTTGTATTATGGATTTATTGTCTATGTCGAGCGATAGCGTTCCTACTGCTGATGATTTCACACCGGTTTTGGTTTATGTAATCATCAAAGTAAGTCATTAAAATAAATTTTTAAAGATGTCGCTACTCTAATACTATTCAACTGTTTCAATTGATTTATATATAAATTAGGCAAATCCACAATCGTTGCTCTCGACAATACAATACGTGAATTGTTTCTACGGTACACGTTTACGCGGCGAAGAACAATATTGGTGGACGCAATTTTGTGCTTCTGTCGAATTTATTAAAACAATGGATTACACAGACTGATCTGATCCGCATCGTATCGAGAAGCGGTGATGGATGGAAACTAGGAAAGATACCGGGTAAAAGGTGCGTAGGTCAAAACTACTGAACAATAAATAAACAAAAAAAATATATTCATTTTCGAAACGATTATAATAAGCAGTTATGATTAATTTTTAATAATTTATATTAACAGTAGTTAGTTTTTAGTGATAACTACTTAACTGGAAAAAAAATATATATATTACGAGTTTATAAACACTGTTAATTCTTTCAGCACAGTGTTATACAAAACACTACAAATTTACCATTTTTAATTGTTTTTAATATAGAATCACTTGTTATATTGAGTGTATGAATGTTTCTCGATCATTATATTTTTTTGTATGCATTACTTTCTTACTATTCTTTATTACTATAGCAGTATATTCTTTTAATACGTATTAGGACGAATGTAAAAAATGTCGAAACATAAAAAATACAGCTCATATAGTACATTTACGTAAAAATTGTGCATTGTAACGTAAAAAATGTACTGCATGAAATGGTCAAAATGAGCTACAAAAATAGTTTTTTTGCACAGTTCCAACAATAGTTAATTAACAATATGGTTATGTTTATAATAGAAATGTATTTTAATGCGAACATAACTATATTGTTAATGTAAATTGTGTTATTTATTTTATGGCTCAGTACTCCTATTTTTGATATCTCGTGATAGTAATTTAAATTGTTATAAACTTTGTTTTCTTTATTATTTCTTTGCGGAGATCCCAAATATATCATGTGATCATATATTTTATAAATATACTGTAAATATATAAAAAAAAAAGATATTTTTGTTGAATTTTATGGTAAATGTATAAGCTATATGAATGTTTGTCCTTATTTTTAGATTTACAAATATATATTTTTTATTTATCGCGTCCATATTAAAATGAACAATATTTTCTTATGGTGAATTGTATATTTGTAGTTTTTAATGTTCTTTGTAAAAGTTAGCGATTTCTTCTAAAACAAAATACTGGTTTGCTGGGCGAACAAAATCATTTTTAGTTCCATACATATTTAAACGCATTAAAAATTACAATATTCATTTTTATAGAACAAGATATAATAATTATTTTGATAATGAAATAATGTTTTTTTGTGTAGTCGAGATTATTGTAAACTATTTAACAAATAAAGATAGTCAATATATTATTAGGTTTTATTCACAAGAAGTGCCACTTTATGTTATTGCTTCTAAAGCCCTTCTTGCACTATCACAAAGAACCTGGAAATTATTCACAAATTGTTCTTTGGTGTGCTTTAAAATATTATGCGACAAGTCGATTGGATCTTGTAAATACATTCCTTTGTTATCCATTCTAAATGCTTCACCACCTAGAAAAACAAAAACATGATTACCAAATTTACTACGTTTTCTCCATATTTGTTAAAACAATATTTGGGTTACTTACGTTCTTTTAAATTCGTAACATATTCAAACATTTCAGGCGGTAATTTTTTTCCGTCTCTTGTAAACAGTTTTGCATGTACTGGTTTTCCTAATAGTGGACATACAACTTCATATGGAAAGTTGAAAGTCGAGTAATAATCGAAAAATCCATACAGAAGTTGTTTTAAAGAAACTGTTGCAGTACTTTTTAGTGATTTCCAATCGTATTGAACTAATTCATAATCCAAACATTCATAGCCTTAGAAAATACAACAACAAATTAGATTTAAACTAAATAAATCGGTAATCCAAAATGGATTTAAAATAATTAAATTTTCTAAATTATACTCAAATTTTTGGTATCAAGAACGTTAATATATCGCGTACAGAATAACAGAATTGTTATGGAATCAAATATTAATAGATAATTGATTATGTTGTAGACTTATTAACTAGCAAATATGTAACTATAAATAAACCATATTTGTAGATTATAGAAGCTTACCACTAATTTGTATTCTACTGCTTTCGTAATCATATTTAAACTCATCCACAGGAGGAGCATATTTTTCTTGTTGCAAGTAAAACAATACTAATAACGATAATGCGTAATTATTGATCTCTTTAACGCAATCAAACTCTGTCGACCATTCTCTCAAAATTAAAATTAACGATCGAAGTTTTGGTATATAGTTCAGGAACCTAGAATATAATATATAAATAAATATATAATTTTATAGTCACAAAATAAATAACGTTAAATTTAATATAAAGAATAATACAATTCGTGTTGGTCCAATCGGGCAAAGGTGTAACACAAATAGTCGAGTGTGATCGAAATTATGTTCATTGTGAACATATTTAGGATACACAGCTATGAATATGTAACAGAAATTATATTTATACTTACATACACATCATTTGTGTATTTATAATACCGAAACCGTTCATCACAGTAATATCACATTGCATTTTTGTATCAAAATGCAGGGATTTTAAAATTGGTGTGCGACACGCCAATACTGCTGCCACGTTTACCCAATTGTCAGATTCGTATTTCATCATGTATTCAGCCGCTTTTCGAAGAATTAAATTTTCAAGCGGAGGATTGTTTATCAGACTTATTCTTTGTTCCTCGCCTTCAATAAATTTTTATTTGTAAGTTGAAATCATTTCTAGTATTGATAGAATTACTGCATAATTTATGATACAATTCTACACGAATCTTAAGGTCTACAATTTTTGAGTTAACACTTTTTACTTTGTGTGTTCTTATGTTTGGTAAATTGAATCAATATTTGATTTAAAATAGTTTAAATCTATGTGAATTGTCATTAATTGAAAAATAAATAAACAAAAAATGATATTATTGTATAAAAAAAATTCGAATGTGCACGTTTGGTAATTATCAATTATGTCTATTTTAGTTCTAAACGAATAGGAAAATCTAATTAATTACTTGTGTCAATAAATATATCCAGATCTCCTGAATCTTTAGTAGTTAATCCAGTGATTCTAGATCCAAATAAGACAACTTTAAAATCGCCGTCATATATTTCCGAAAATATATGAGCAATCGATTCAGAAATTTTCCGGTAAACATCTTGTTTCGTTAATTGTGCTCGTGCACAACTTTCCAACTTGGCTGCTAAAGTATCAATGTGCATGCTAGATTCGAAAAAATTTTTCACTTCTAGTGTCACTAAAACAAAAAAACATTTCAATTATATTTTTAAAATAAAAAAAAAACTATTTTATATATAACATAAAAAAAAAACTTACCCATTTCTTTCTGGCTTACTAATGAATTTTGTTTCGGTTGTTTTAGTCTATTTTTCACTTCTAGTGTCACTAGAACAAAAAACATTTCAATTATATTTTTAAAATAAAAAAATAAAACTATTTTATATATAACATAAAAAAAAAACTTACTCATTTCTTTCTGGCTTACTAATGAATTTTGTTTCGGTTGTTTTAGTCTATTCCGTATATGATACATTTCTTGTATATGCATGTACCAACTAAATTTCACATCGTTATTGTATAAAACAACTTCGTGAGAACAAATCAAGCACGTCTTTATGTTATTTGCTAAAATGTGAAACACTTTAGCATATTGTATTCAAATAAATTTTATTTAAGGTTATTTAGTCGTTTTTACCTTTTCTTCGGTTCATTGTTAAAACTGTTAAAAACACACGTTAAAATTGATTAACACTAACAATAAAATTACCTCGTTTATTGAATATATACTAACATTAATGATCTTTTTTCACAACAGATTTCCCATCTAATTTCAAAGAACTTATTAAACTTGTACAATGAATAAAAGAGAGGGGATTCCCAAATAAACCCATGATATCATTCGTTATCATTAAAAATAAAAATAATATTTATATACTTACACAATCATGACTCTATTTTGTGATAAAGGGCAATTTTAATCATATGCAAAAATAAGATTATCGATATATATTACTACTTTAGGAGTATTTTAAAATATATCATCAGATAACCTTCATTCCATGTTTAATTTTCATAATTTTTAATATATAATAATTAACAATGCTACAAACTGTGCATGGGAGTGAATTTTCGTAAAAATTTGAAATTAGGCGTTGAAAATGCAACAACATATTGAAAAGTGAAAACAATAAAAAGTAATAACAATAAAACAAAACAGAAATTATATCTATGATTTTTAACAAGTATTTGATAATGAATTAAAATTATATATATCAAGAAATATTAAAAAAAAAAAATTCTTTACTTGAATATTATTTCTATTATGGTAACATTGACAGTCTTTCTAGGGTTTTCAGTGTTGCCAATATAAAACAAATGTTTTTAAATTGAAATATATGGTGATTTTAGGGATATTAGAGTGCTATAAGTTTTAAATGACTCATTATTTTCCAGCTGATTATACGTAAGCATTTCTGGGAGATCAAGGTCATTCCATAAAAGTTGGCGACTATTCGTGCAGAAAGATTATTTGTGCGTTTAGTTATTTGCTGATCTGCGGTCGTTAGTTATAGCATAACAGTAGCACATAAAGTGACTTTGCAATATTAACTAGCTGATACAATAATGGCAACTAAAAAATATACGCTCGCTGAAGTAAAAAAACACATTGATTCCTCGTCCACTTGGATAGTTATTCATAACAACGTTTATGACGTGACCGAATTTTTAAATGAGGTACTTATTTAATTACTTTCTAAATTTGTCGTTGAACATTTATTTATCATATATTAAATAGCTAATAAATTCATAAAAAGCGCACATTTTTTTGGCGAACAGGTTGTTGTTTTGAGGGTGGTTTACGTAAATTAAGTTTTAATTTCATTGAATATTTACAGCAATTATTTTTGTGATTTATAACATATATTATGCATCGTAATAATTTATAAACATGTTATTATTTTTGGAAAATTACATCATAAAATGATTAATACAAGGTCCTTAAATTTATTATCATTATGCGTACTCCAATATTCGTGATAGCGCGTTTTGTGTTTGCTATAATGCTTGTAAATGATTGAAGAAATGCTGTACACGTTTAACGACAATTCAATTAATACTTTGTGAGTACAAGGATGTAACAGATAACTAGCGATAAAACGAAATATTGAAGAAAATAATTATGCAGTCCTTGATTGCGAAAGAGTTTATTATTAATTGTTTAAAATGATATCGCTTAATTTTACAAATATACCATGACTTTAATAATTTTATATCTTATCATAAATTAAATTTTATCTTATTATGTAACTAAAAAGATTGCTTTTAATATTGGCTACTTAAAATATGTAGTTTGTATTTAAATATATTCCAAATATTACAAAAACTATAAATATTAAATTTTTTATTTTGGTTGTTTTTAATATATTTCGATATGTCATCTACAATCTGAAGAAAATTTTAAAATTGGTTAATTTACCTCCATATTTGACTTACAACGTACTAATTTTTGTACAAATTTATGTTTGACATTAGAATAAATATTTTTTTTGTGAATGGTTAGAAAAAAATCTTGTAGTAGTCCAAAGTATCAAAAACAAAAGTGTTAAATCATGCAACATATATGTAGTTATGATATTTATTACGTCATTCATATGACAATAATTGCACGTTAAATAATGTTTAAGTGGCTGTAAAACTTTTGTTCCCAGCATCCTGGTGGCGAAGAGGTGTTATTGGAACAAGGTGGACGGGATGCGAGTGAACCGTTCGAAGACGTGGGCCACTCAAGTGATGCTAGAGAACTGATGAAAAGGTACAAAATTGGTGAGATTATCGAAGCTGAACAAAAACCCATCACGGAAAAAGCAAATATCAACTGGAATACGTCGCAGGATGAAAATCCGAAAAGGTAGGTCATTAAAAAAAACCATCACGCATTTTGGTTTGTAATACTCATATACATTTACCGATAAATAATTCATAACGATAACATATACCGTAGTGGTGTTGCTTGTAAACAATGCGTATTTTGAATTTTCATTATTTAATTTATTCAATTTTGACCCAATAGCATACTCAATTTTTAATAGATTATTCTATAGACCAATACTTATTTATAAAATAAACAATTAAATTTTTATTATATATTAATTATTTAGGGTTTTTAGGCAAAATTATTTAAAATCATGTTAAGAAATTAATTGCCAGCTTAAAAAATAAGATTATATAATGCTAAAATTAATACTATAACCTTCACCTAATAGAGGTAGTACTTTCAAAATAATGACTTCATTAAAAATGATCTAAATAAGAAATTTACTAAAAATATAAAAAGTGAAATTAAATATCTCAAAGTAGATTATAGGTTATTTTGTGCTATTTTCTAATTGTAACGTATTATGATAAAAATAATAACTAGTTATTAAAATGATATATTAAAGAAGGTCAAACTGTCTGCAACGGCGAAATAAAATACCATAAAAATGAGTTTTCATTTAATATATAATTTTATGATTTCGTTAATTCGTAGCAAAGCAATTTGGACCAAAAGTTGTACGATTTGCTAAAAACGCTGCCGCTCTTGCTTTACGCCAGGTATGGTTCCAGAAAACGAATAATTCTTCTAATTAATACATCTATATAAAATTATATATATTTAAAAGGCGGAGCGGAAACTAAAACGTACAAAACAGCATGTGTATGTGTGTGTTTCGTAATAAAACATGCAAAATTGTCATAACATTATTTGTAATTTGTACTTATGTTTCACTAATGCATAACACTTATCCTCAAACTGATTAAAAACAACATTAAAACTATTGCCTATTATACAATATAAAATATGATTGTTAAAAGAAGAACCATTGTAGCCTTGAGGATAATGCACAATGTTTAGAACAATATTTTAATTGAGCATGCGCAATGCGATTATGCGTAGTACGACTTTAAAAAAATTATATGTACAATTTTATTTGTTTATCTAACACTAAAATGCTTTTAGTTGGTAATAATTTTTTAGTATGTGTGTAATAAATATTTTAATATAAAATTTGTTTCTAGTTCGATCACACAGTGGCTAGTACCAATTGCGTTGGGTGTACTCGCAACAATTATCTACCGTTTCTACATTCAAAGCCACTAAAACCCAGATTCTACAACCAAATTGCTACAATTTGTATGTTTAATAAAAAAAAAAAAGAAATTATTATCTTACGAAGTATTTTATATTCCAAGCAATTATTTGTAGGTTATGTCTAAGTAAATAAAGTAAAACAAATTTTAATGAATGTTAACAAAATTAGGTAGCAAGAAATATTTGAGTGTATTATTAAAATATTATCAATACATAAAAATCATATTCTTGCATTATGGTTGAGAATTTGAGCATTTATATGTATATGTTGGTGCATTTCTTCACACGCTTTACTTGTACAGTCAACGAATTATGATATTTTAATGAAATTTAATATGTTAAAGCTCACAATTATTGGTAATTAATGTAATATTTTACATTTCTGTTGGTCACAAAATAATGTTTCTTATTTTGTATTTTTAATTTTTATGTATCATTCTCACTAGATGGGAAAGTGCTATACATTAAAATGTTTATTTTATGAGCGATGCCTTCTTTTTTCATCTCTAGCGTGTCTGCAACCTTTCATTACATATTCTTTTAACCTGCTTACAATAGAATATTCAAACTATTTTTGGTTTTGTTTTGAATACTCAATGCATTATTGATATTCACAAATTTATTTGCATTGCAAAAATACCATACAAAAAATAAAGCGTTTTTCTCCTAAGCTATTTACTTGTAATGGTCATTTCCATGCAATATGTAATCATTTTTAAATAAATACTCTTTTCTTTTCAATCTAATGTCAATTTAAATATTGCTTTCTTAACGTAATGGTTTTCGCTATTATATAAAAAATCGCAAATTACAAACAATTTTTTTCGCATTTTCTTGTCATTATTACTCTCAAATTACTGTCATAAATACTAAAAATATATTTTGCCAATAAATTAGTGTAATTATAATTTTTCTGAAATCGGTAAATTACATACATACATAACCTAATGCCTATTCCCATCAAATTATTAAATTGTTTATTAAAAAAACAAAAAGCGTTAAAACATAATTAAAGAACAGTATAAAAGGTGAAAATAAAAGATTGATCTTTTTTGCCATTTTTCTCGTTTAGACGCATATTAATATAAGTGCGCGAAATATAGAATAAGATTATCATACTATAATTATTACCAAATAAAACTAATTATTTGTTTGGGAACAAAATTAAAAAATATTTGATGAAGGTGTACAATGATAATTAGTGACCTCATGCAAGGAAGAAGAAGTTAGAAAAGAATAAAAGTCTATAATAATTGAGACGCGAGTTAAACTATGAATTATTCCATACATTATATATAAATTACTCATATATTGAATAATTAAGATACGTTACACCTTATACAATTGCTTTAATTATAACAATTGAAGACAGCCCCATTCATATTTTTGATTATTCAGCTCTGTTGAGCATTAATTAAATTTTCATTTTTCCGTGACATGCACCTCGCAACTGTATATCAAAAGTGTGCTCGCAAGGCGTTACAGTCTTGCGCAATAACGCACTAGCATCCGCGCAGCTAATCCGTGTTTGTTTCACTATCAAAAAACAGTCGGCGTTTGATAGTGGTTCCGTGTGGTTTATTGCTTGTTCCTTATCCGTTGCGCTCTTCAAATCACGTCCGAATTGGTTCAATTTCAATGATCTGCTTGCAATGTGAGTCAACAAACTATTAAATTTTTTTACGGTTTTGTATTAATTATTTCATAAACAAATTGTTTTATTTATGAAACAAACAATAACATTTCTTTGTTGTGATTTTAAAAATGCATGATATCGGATATGTTTTAACCAGACAGTTCGAATTTCAATTTAAGAATTTGTTGTTACGAACATGTGTGAACTTCATGTATTTGTTATTAGGTATCATTGATAAATATTTTCGATTATTTTTTATTATTTACATTCATATCTGGCCTAGTATTATTTGTGATTACTTGCGTTGATTTATCTTTGTCTAAAAAATTGTTTTGGTCCTGATTAAAAAATGATAAACATTTTACAAAAAAATGTTTTCTAGTACATAAAATAAATTTTTGGTTTTGTAGTAGTAAAATATTAAGTAGTTTTTTTTTTTGATTTACCCGATTTCTATAACATAATATATCGACCTAAATAATTCAGCGCCCCTATAGGTTTAGGGTTCTTACTTGAAATACTATCCTAATTGGCGAAAGTTTATTTATCGATTTACATATATAAACAATGATTAGATATTTTATCAAGCTCTTGCAATCATTTGCTGAGATTGGTCATAGATTAAATAATTTTTCACAATAATGTGTGTGGAAATATTAATATATTCTTGAATATTCACCAATATTATTTGTGTGTAAATAGATAAGCGGTGTTTTTACAATTATGATAATAATATCGACACTTTATGGTCGGTTATGGTTTGTTCCGTTTCTATTCAGCGCAACTTTAAGCAGTGGTCAAAAATAAATAATCATTAATAATGATTTTTTTTTGTACTTTTATTGCAAAATAAATACAAATTTAATATTGTCTTGTTTGTAAAACAGCAATTACTTTTTCTTTTCTTTATACTCTTGACTAGATAAATCATGGTCATATTGTGGGTGGGGCACACATGGCCAATGCCCCCCAGCAAATAAGGAAGTAGGTTTGTCTTGCATAAATCGATAAAAATTATAGATTGACGTAGAAATGCAATGAAATACATATTTAAATTTTTTACTATTGATAGTTATTTAAAAATGCATTTAATTAATTAATAAAGTTATATAGACGCACTTTTAATATATTTTTAACGCAAAAAAAAAAAATCCTGCATTGAACTTTCTTATACGTATTTTGTATATTTATATGTATTTACTTCGTATAAGAAAGTAAAAATTACTAAAATATATAAATTTCCCTAACTAAGTGTAATAAAATATCACTTCATTTAATAATAATAATTATTAAAATATTACTATATTTATTGCATATTGAGTTATTTACAAACAACTATTCGATTTAAGAAGACAATTTATATTCATAAAGTCAATATTGCTTTTTATGTTATGCATTAAAAAAAAAAAGAAAACATAAAAAATGACAGGTACTTACATCGCCATTTCCAATAAGAAATTAGGTCAACACTATTTTGAAATTAAAATAGTACAAAAGACAATTTTTTATTTCTTTGTATAATTTACATATAAATAATCAAAATAATTGATATCAATTCAAAGAACTTTCTCATTATTACTATTGAAATGCAACAATTCAATGTTATAAAAACCAACGCAAATCGATTTGTATCTGAGTACATAAATTGTTGATTTGAGTGCATAAGGGATGCAAGGTCAAAAAATGTTTATGACATTTGCACGCAAATTAGTTTTACCTTGATACATTTACCAAACGAAAATGTCAATTTATCTTAATAAGCTTGTTCGAATTATGTGCCGCTCGATTACGAACTAAAGAAGTTGTAATTCTTCTCGTAAACATTGTCGATTTAACGCGAACTTTAGTTTTCGAACAAGTTTTGGTGTTATATTTCTTTTTATTCAATTATCTTAGTTACGAAACTCTAGTAAAACAAATAATCTTATATATGTTTGTTTCGCGTGTTTTCAGCTATATTAAACTATATGTTTTATCTTACAAGCTTCCAACTTTAAGCTTCTGTTTTATCTCAAGAAAACTAAATTCATCGCTAAATTATATTTAATACACTAGCGAAACTCGTCTAAAATAACTAAATCAAATATTTTTGTAAATGTATAGCTTGTGGAAGTAATTTGCGCATAATGTATTCTTATTTCGTGGTTTATCCAAATTATTAATGTAACGCCTTCGCATATGTAAATAACGATGCATATTACACATATTTATGTTATTTTCACAGTTAATCGAAATCCGTGTTTAGGCAATTATTAAATATTTGTTAACGGCGTTAACTTTACATTTTTGAACAAATTTAAAACTGTTATCTTTTTGGAATCTAATAACTTCAGAAATAAACAACCTAGTGGATTTAAATTGTAAACTGCATGAATTGTGTATACACATATTATATATACCAAATTTGGTATCGATCCGTTTAGTATCTTCAGAGCGGAAGGAGTGACAAATTTTAGTCTTACGAGCGAGCATACAACCATATAGCTTTTGTACACCGTAAAATAATACTTTTCGGTATTAATAAAATGATATATCCGATTGCTACGTCTATAAAATCAGTGAATACCGCACAAACAAAGAAAATCGTTTATATTTCAAAAGTATTTTATTGACTTATTAGTAACTTGAAAACTTTTACACTAATAAAGCTTCTGGTGATACACATATATATATATATATATATTTTTTTTTTTTTTTTTTCTTACAAACTTTCGATATATAAAATAAAAAATACCGATAAATCGTGTAACAAGTTGGGTTCGCATTGAATATTTATTGGCTCAGGTTATTTAAATTCCTTGAGCGTTTTTAGAAACCGTTCGACGGCACTGACGTCTATGTTTTCGTACGTGACATGACGTCGTGTGTGTGTGTGACGTACCGTTTTGAATTGGATGCGATTTATTCGCCCTACCTATTCAAAATGTAACACTTTTAAAATGATACGCTCAGATGTATACATTTATTAACGATGCAAATGTGACGTAGATAAACGTTTATTTTTACAATGTAGGCGGCATTAAATAGTTATCTTTACACATTTCAAATTTAATAACATCCTCAACTTTATTAATTAAATTACCAAACGTTATTTCGAATACAGTTCAATAATATTAGTTTATTTACTACTATATTCTATGTCCCCTTGTAGTACTGCGAATCAATATCAAATAATATAAAATTTGATGTATATTGCGTATATTGATTAATAAATATGAGCCTTATATAGTTTAGATCATGATATATATAAATGTATTGTTTTTCACTGAACTGAACGTCATACATTCGTTCTCATATTGATTTTCGAGTATAGTGAAATGTGTGATATATGTGTACGTACCTAATATCAGGCATGATACATATATACAGGTATGCTTAGCTTACCAGTGCAAGCACAGTTAGAGGGCCTGGATTTCATTGCGCTAACAAAGGTAATCAAATGATAGAACTCGACGACGAACGCTGGTAATTAGTGCAACAGAGATACACCACCGGATATGACGTCATGCAGTTCTCGAGATATTACCAATTGCGTACATATATGAATTATAAAGAGAATATTCAAAATGTTCGAGGGAAATGATGTATAAATCCAAAGTTTGAGCTCGAGTTATAATACTTTGGAGTGGAAGCGCAAAAGATTCGTTTTGCGATCTGGGTGTTAAAATGGAAACATTTTATTAAAACTTACCGTGAATGAATCTACACTTAAAATATACAAACAGCAAATTTAATAAAGTTCACGAACAAGACAAGTATAATCCGTAAAAGTGACAGAATAATACAATTATAACAAAACTTTCAATTGCTGCGAGGTTTCTCAACAGTTTGTGCAAAATTACTAAAGCCTGTATTACACCATACTATGATTGAACAGATAAGACGTTTTAAACGTCGTTTTTACATTTCATTTCTTACTGTCGTTTTCGTAATTAAATAAACGCGTATTACACTTATTACTTAATTACTTGTACTTAATTACGTACAGAACGCAACTTTCTCAAGAATGTTGCGGCAAATATGTAAATATTCGTACTCGAGGATATGGTTAATTATTCCCCTTATTTGTAATTTTATGTTTGTGTATATGTTCCTATTATATTCCGACGATAAATGAATCATTTTTATCAGAATATACATTTTCCAACAACCCAATAAGGATAATACAATTTTAAAAACCAAACACATTCAATTCTATGAACGACTATCGTTTTTAGATACTAGGACTTTTTTTTTAATTGTTATAATATTGATAATTAATTGTTGTACTAATTTAAATAAATTTTCTATTTAAAAATAAGTACTTCATTTTTTAATGTGTACATGCATAACTATTCGTAGTAAATGGGGTGGTAAAGCACCCTTTTGTGGTTATTTGTATACGTTTTTCTTTGAAAGTGGTTATTGTGCGACTTTGTCACGAAATGAGGAAGGTAGGAAGTGGTTGTTCGAACGTAAGTATTGTCACGCGAACTCCTTTAAAACTCATCCTTGTCCTAAATTGTTGGGTAACCTTCATTGTAAAGTATTGCTACTGAATTGCTCCACACAAGACAAGGTGGGAAAAGCATTCAACAATGAAACTGTTTAGACTTTCATTTTAATACTTTTTCTCAGTTCTTTTACGTGATAGATTACTTTCAAACTTTTAAAACCGTTAAATCACTTAATAATATAAAATTGTTTCCACTCTCCTTTCATGCATTTTACTAATAACGCATTGTTTGTAAAATGCTACAATTAGATTCTATAATAAAACGTTTTAACGCGACATTTTATGACTTTAAGTAATCACGAACCGTGTTAATTGTCCTGATATGCAAATTTCGATGATTCTTAGTGCTATTTTATTTCAAAAAACAAACTGCAGATAAAGTAAAAGTCATTTTGCGTGATTGAATGTTGACTCGATTATATTTGACATTGTACTTTAGTTTTGTCACCTTCGGAAATTAATTCTGACAGGGAGCGATTTTTACGTAAGATGAAATGGGCGGAACGTTATTTGTTTTTTATTTTATCGTGTTTTATACACAATAATCAATCATGTCTATATCTATATATTTTGTCCTATACAGTAATTTTCTATCTATTAGTATTATTTGTATGTTTTCTAGTTTTAAACAGTTATGATCCACATGCTGTAATAATTACATTCCATCCATCATAATTCAAATAAATAATTAATTAAATTTAATCATATGTTTGAATTTTTTATATAGATACAATTTTATAGCTATCAGTTTAATTGATAGGCGGCACCGTTTATTATTTTATATTATATATTGATTTTCGGTATTAAGTATTTAGTTTCAATTACTAAATACCAAATTGTACCTTATTTTAACATGCAATATTTTTATACCGGTGAAATAATATTTTTAACATAAATAATAAATAAATTAACTGGGCAAATAAATTAAATTGATTTTGTTTATTGATAAATTCAGATAAAATGAACATCACACCATTAGTCAAAATATACATTTTGAAAACAGCTTGTGAATGTATATTGATTTTATATATGACTGTTAAGCCTATAAATATAGATACTAATGGTTAGTTATAGTTCAAATAAATAATTGTTTTTTTTTTATAATGAAACTTGCGTATAAACTATATTAAAAAATGATAATTTGAGGCTGGTTTAAATATTGTGAATAACATAATTGTTTTAGACAAGGATAATTTTGTTTTGTATTTGGGGTTTTCATCTCAAGGGCGAACCTGTAAATTTCGCCTCTGGTAAAAGACCTCGACAACTAGATAGTAATTGTTGATAAGATAAATATCGTTAAAATAGATTTAAGATCATTCACTATACTATAGATTCGTAGACATAATAATTATGTGAATTTATCAGGAAACCAAATCAAGGTTAAAAACCAATTATTATTAGATAATACTGCATTACATTTATTGTAGGTGATTAGTATCACATGTTAAAAGATTTCCGAACTAAAAAACAAAAACAAATTGACAGGTTTTTAATGTTTATATTGATTAATAGTTCAACCCCTAGTTGTTTTATATTTGTATCAAGTATTTAAAAATTACAATCCAATAAATAGAAATAGGTCGCAATTATCTAGGTAACCCATTTATTTGTGTGTGAAAACGCACATCTTTCATTGTGTGACTCTAGCGATAAGCGAACGAACTAATTCTCCAACTAGACTGATTTATTTCTCCCTTGATAAATGAAACACTCTGGAATAGATCTAGATTAGTGTTAGTGCGACTTGCAAAATAAAAACAATCTCTAAACATTCTTATAAAATACATAGAAAAAAAAAACGTAATTTCCTTTATATACAATATTCGAATAGATAACGAAAGAGATCCAAAATTTTGATTGCTTCTAAAGAAATTTACATATAATCTTCAAACGAAAATCAGCTTTCATTACGCCCTCCATCGACGTGTCAATTTTTCATAATTATTTATTGCTCGAAACACGTTGTCGGCAAATTCGGCACATTTCCGGCCAGGTTGCGTGCGCCTATATTCGCAGTCCTACGATGTGACGATAGCAATCACCGGTCGCCCAAACCAGTAGTGTGAAGTTGACTCAATAGATTCAAGGGCAAATGACCAGGGATTTATTTCAAAAACACCCCTAATGCATAAACACATTTGAGTTGAGCATATTTAACGCCAAGGTCAAGAATAATTTTGATTTGGACACAAATTGCTTGGATCGAATTTAGAAAACGAAAACGGTTTACAAACTCTGCGTGTTTGGTTTTTTTTCTCTCTTTTGAGTTTAATGATTGCTAATTATGCGTATCGATTTTATGATTAATTACACCCCAATTTGAATAGGCACGGTTAAGATTATAACAGCGCAATTTACTCAATTATATTTGTACATATGTATGGAACATTATTGCTTGGGAAATAAAAAATCATATGCTGAATTTAACATATTTAATAATAAATGTATTCATTAAAAATAGTGACTATAGTGTTTAAATATCCGCATTCTAAGAACGGGACAATAAAATACTATTTTTTTTAGTGTGATTAAACAACGTTTATTTGGAACGTTAATTACTAATTTCTATTCATTTTGAGTTTAAAGTAATTTCTTTTGACAAATTGAAATTATGTTGTGTTTGGTAGTGAAATGATTTTAAAATATTTTTTGAAAAATCTTTAAATGTTAATGTTGCATAAACTTAATTATAAAATAATTCATTTCGACAAGAAAATTAATAGATTTTATATGTAAAAATGTAATAAGGGTATTTAAATTTCCTATAGGCGTTTTACGATCATTAAAAGTGCATACAAAAATTACAATAAACTATTGTTCTTAAAACCTACCATGTAACATTTCCTGGTCGAGTCATGTAAAACTAATTTTTCATGTTGAACAAAATGGCATTAAAAAATAATTTTAACTACTGCATTCGTGGTTAAGTTTCATAATAAAACGTTATTTTAAAAGTGATTTTTATCTAATTTCCCGACATGTGCTAAAGAATAAGTAATTATATATTATCAAGAATACGTTTCTTAATACTGCAGTATAATAGGAGAAATATAACGAAAGCGACTATGGGTATAATAATTAATTTCATTTTATTTATAGTTCAAATCTAATGGTAATGAAATATACACCTGGTTTTAATGTCAGGGTCGTGTTCTGGATCAGACTTTTGCATATTAAAAAGGCTAATGGTGTTTCAGCGATCAATAGCTTATTTAAAATAATCAATAATAAAACAAATTCGCTTTAATATTTAATCCAATCATAAATGCCATTTGAATATTAATACCATTGTATAAAATATGAATACGCACGGTCTAAATATCAATTAGCATGATTTTAGTATTTAGGGTAGTGCACTAACATACTAAATTAAATTACTATGCGTAAAATACTACATATATGATGGCAGCATACCGAATTTCAACGCAGGGCAAATGGTGTTATATAAGCACTCGATTTAATTGAATTGAAAACTTTCATCCATTTGGTTGTAGAGTTAAATGTAATTAGTGCTAATTTCAAACCTGACTTAATGCATTACACCGATACATTAATAATTATTACCGTATTAAATCTCTTGTTTTGTTCAAATCCAATAAATCAAATCGTACATTTGCTTATTAAAATTCCAATACGATAAAAGTATATATAGCTAAATATTTATTTTTACTTACACATCCGCTTAGCATTACATGGTTAAGAAAACCACAATTCAATCCAAATATTTATCAAAATTCACTTTTCGTATATAAATATTCCGTTCTTTACGTTGGATAAATATATATTAAGTTACATAAATAAATATGTTTCGCGTATGACCTTGGGTTGCTTTTACGCAAATTTTTATTTTTTTTACTTTACGAGCAACTAAGACATATAAATCGATCCACAGCAACATCAATTTACTTAGTTTTTGGTTTGTTTAAATACCTATACGCTGAATAGGTATAATAGGTTGTTTTTAGAATTCAGACGAATCCATTACCATCTCAAGTTCTAGGCTCGCAGTATCGGTTTTGTATTGTTATGAAAGTAGAACGTAGTTGTTTTCATTTTTTATTTATTGCTCAGTACTATTGAAAATTAATGTATAGATAAAATAAGAAATATTTCATAGACTGTGCGTGTTCGATTTCAATCCGTTATGTATTGTATCATGACCGGAGACAGACTAAAATGTTTTTTATTATTATTTATTAATTAAATGAGAATACGTTTAGATAATGATCGAAAAATTGTGCTTTTAGTTAAAAAAAAATTAAACTTTATATAATATTCGACATGAGAACGCTTAAATTATTCGTGTTTTACACTCTTGCTTCAGAGATGGTAAATGACAAAATATTCTAGTTGATGTCATCTTTGGAGCGTTATGGGCGTCAACTTATGAATATTACAATGACCATCTGATACGCAAAGTACATGCTATACAGGAGTTACAGAGTGTCTTTTACGGCTTCATGTATAATTAATGACGATATTGACATCAGCATGAAGCGACCATGTCAAAGAGATAATATGTATATATAAAAGCAACGAACGTTCAACTTTATCTGGCTGCGTTATTCTGAATACGTAAAAGAAATTCGGGAAACTCTTTTCATTTTACTACTGCGCCTTCGAGCATCACGTGCTAATATAATCTCGTCAAGCAGTTTATACGAATTTGGTCAAAATTTTTTATTACAAATTACTGCAACTACTTCTTTTTGTAGAAGTAATGTGTGATGAATTTCGAATGATAAATTTATGTTTCCGTGGTTCAACCCTAATAATATTAATTAAGTTGTTTTTGTTGCTTAATTACGCTATTTCGACAGTTTTTCCGAATCAATTCATCAATCAATTATAATAGAATTTATCACATGATGAGATCGCATGCTGTGGTTATGTGCGTATTTAATTGAATAACTATTTAATTATTGATGCGTGTTTGATTAATTTTTATTATTTATGCTAGAATATCTTACACTCTATAGTCTTTTGTACAATGAGAAATATTTTGGTGCATGTATGCTTATCTCTTAAATAATTTCAGTGCATAAAACAATAAAACTTTTATACAATTTTATGTAAACTTGTGCGTTCAATAATAAACGATAATTTCTAATTAAGTTCGTACCGCAGGTGTGGGAATTGGTACCTACACGAGTATCTGATATCCACTATAACCAATAATGGATTGCTGTTACAAGCTCTAAATCAAACTCTACTTTGCTTTAATTAAAATTATAGTAATTAGTAATTAGAAACCAGATGGGCCTTTGCCAGTAATTCTACATTACATCTATTATTTATTAGAAATAGATTTTATTAAATAATACATCAAAGATGAAACGCGTAAGCAATGCTGTAAAATAAACAATAATGACAGACCACTGTATAGTTTTATTTCATTAAACTTGAATAGACATTTGCTCAAAGGAATTACGAGCATATAATTTGTAATTTATTTTCTTGTCTAAAATAAAATGTTTAAAAAAGGTTGATGAAATAAAGAAATATTTCTCTTTGAATTTATATACGAAAAAAAAAAAACAGTTCATAATAAGAATAATGGATTAATAGAAAGAAATAATTTTCAGAAAACACAATGTTTATTTGACAGGTTATTAAAAACAACAACACGTTGATAAATGAAAGCTGAGAAATGTCACCAAGAACATTAGCTGCTAAATAAGTTATATAATAGGAAAAAGGTTTTCATTCAAAACAAAAAATAATAATAAATGTAAAATATTGTTTGACATTTATGAACTTTATGTGGTAGTACTTTCTATTGTGAATTAACATTTTTTCGTGTACGTTACAACGCAACGTCTAATTCAAATTAGTTTAAGTATACAGTAGGGAAATGTACATAGTAATATGGGGTGGAATAATTTCAGATATTGCATGAAAATGTTTGCGTTTATGTATGTTTGCGTGAAATATATCGTATAACGTTTTTTTTGCCTTGTTCTTGAAAAGATTAGAATAAATAATAAAATTGCAGAATTTGCCGCGCGTCGCTTACCATAAATCGTGATTTCTATACCTTTTCTCGCTGGCAAATTGCCATGAAATTCTAAATACATTTTACATAATCCGCTAAGAAGATTATCCTGTGAATAATGTTACGCCACTTTTATTTTTTAAACTTATTGAATACAGTTATTGATTTAGATATGCTAAAATATCTTGTTCGACAGTCTGGCAAGAAGAAAATTCGCAAAACTCTTTTGATCCTTGCAGAACTATTAAACAGTTAACATATTTATCGTATTTGGTGAATCTTTCTGCAATTCGATATTAGTATAATTTAGTACAAATTTTGAGCAATTCTTATCTATTTTGTTGGATAAAAATCGTTTTAAAATGAGAAAACAACATTAATTATCGAAAATACATTTATAAAATTAACAAGGGAACCAAAATATATTAATAGCATAAACGCACCTGTTAAAATCATCATCTCGAAAACGTGGTTGTATGTGTAAGCGCCAAGTATGTATCAGTGCTAATTGATATAATGTGATGAGAACAAATAAATCTATTTCTAAATATAGTAGCAGCCATCAAATGTAATCTGCGCTAATTAACGCTTATGAAGTGTTAACATATATATGCATGGAATATCTTATTACGATATTTGTATTATAGGCTTCGAAACTAGATCAATTTGTAATATTATCCTGCACTGGTGTTTGTAACAACTAACCAAAAACCACAACTCGTACCCAACACTAGTTAGTACGTTGTTGGTTATTGATATTGAAGCATCACCAGGAAAAAGGTGTAAAATAACTATTTGTTATAGCATCATAAATTAAAGCAAAAACTCGATCAATAAACATAATCTTAAAACTAATATCTAGAATCTGACATGCATGGAATATAAATTTAAAAATTAGGAATACTAAAATTCCATTGTAACATAAACAATGTTAGGATTTCCAACTGATGCAAATTACGAATTCCGTTCCAGTTTCCCTTGTTTATCGCTAATACAAATACAAGAGTATCCTGCAATATAAAATATCCATTTTCCATGGATTGCAATTACGATAAACTATATATTAAAATATATCTACATATTAAATAATTCAATGATTATAACAATCGCAAAAATTTATAGCTATCTATACTTTATATTTATACGGTTAATACTTCTAATTAATTGAGTATTAGAAATGATTTTTTTAGGAATTTAAATTATTTTACATAAAATATTTGAATTATTAATAACATTACATTCTCGTATAAATAATAATTATATACTGTTTTCTTTTTGTTTGACATACCTACAAAGTTACTAGCCTGTTTCTATAAAATATTTACACAAAAATGGAGTACTCAGATAAATGTTTCATTTGTTTGAGTTAACTATATTTTCCATTTAATAAGTACGCTCATAATTTATTGATCTGGAAATTGTATACGCGGGATAAATTTATATTTATTTACATTTGCTTAGTACATTTGTATTTTTGTAACTATGTTTATTTGGAAAATTATCTGTTTTCTAAATTTATTAAAACTAAAATAAACTATGCTATATTTAGTCTCGCAACCTTTCAACAAACCGAAATTATTTTCACACATTTTACAGATTAAACTTTTCTATTCTCAATTATATTATTTACGTACAATAAAACTATTCAACAATTCTTATCTAGCTTTAGCTTTTAACGCTCTTCCATTCAACTTTTTTTGCGTATTCATTTATTACGAAGATGAAAGCATTTTCTCAACGCACCATCTCATTTGGCTTTCATTTATTCTACATACGGCATTTTAACAATATTATATTTCAATCTGTTCATATTCATTGTACACTAAAGCGTGTAAAAATCAGATTCAGTTTGTAAAATTGTTAAGTGAAACGTAATAAATACAATAAAGATCAACTGGTAGATATGACCCACTATGGGTCAAGTTACGATATGTGTTTTTAAAAGAGTTAGCATCGAAATAAGGAAGCCAAAAAAAGTAATTTAACTTTTATGGAAGTCTATAAAGTATTGCATAACTTTAAAAATCAACAACCGTACATACAAACACCAAGAATGTTAATATACAAAAAACTTTTACTTAAATATGGCGCTGTCCGATTTCAACGACTGTTGTGTGCTGTGCGGGGCAGCAACATGCGAAATAGAAATTATTATACAATACAGTCAAAGCGGGAAATTACCTTTTCGTGTCTGAATATAAAAATTTCGCGATAAACTCTATAATATGTGAATAACGGAAGAAACAAAAAAAATAAATACACAGGCCCGCTGTGATTGTTTTATGATTGAGAGCCATCTAAATTAAATATCGTCCGAACAAATCGAAAATGTTAATTTCGAGAACTTCTAAGAAATCATTTGTGGGTCAAATCATTAGTAAATAAGTACACAAATTTCGAGATTGTAGCAGGGTGTTTTATTACTGAACCAGTAATATTTATGTCAGATATAAATTGCCGCTATATTGCGAACGTTTTATATATATACTGGTATTTGATTCTATAAGATGAGTTTTAACTTACAAATAACTTTTATTAGGTGGTAAAAATGGTTTACATTTAAATGAAAATGTTAACGCTACATAAATAAGTAGTTATATATACGAGCTTTGTAGTAAAGCTCTACGAATAATGAAATAATAAAATAGAGACACGTAGGAAGCTAACCCAGAACCATTCCAATCTGCACAATGGTATGCGAAATTCGTACCACTGAGCTATACGGTCTTAGAGTTATATGATTTAGTTTTTGTAAATAATAATTACGATGAAATATAACAAATTATATGAATATTGAATTTCATTATTTATGTGTTTATATATACAAGAATTAACACCAAAAACAACAATGTTTCAAATAGGTTTAGAGCAATATCGCCAGAAACAAAATTAAACTTTGTTTAACTAAATGTATTATTCATATCACGTAATTCACAAACTTCGGTGTACGTTGAAATTTTAAACAGCAGTGGATACATTGCGCAACAGCAGGAGCATCCGACCTCCGCAGGTCTGCAACAGGAGCAATCAATTTCACTAAATAAATTACAAAAATTAATTTATAATTTTTAGTTTCTTTCTAAATTACCCACTTAAAATAATAATCTTACATGAGAATTTAATTGATAAATGTTTATAAATACATATTTTTATTTATCAACAATATTTTAGTTTTACGATATCCAATTAATATTAAAATGCGCTGCACTTTCTTATACGTATTTCTACTTTATTATTATTTCGTAAACAATTCTAAATTTCTATTTCTAAAAATGTTGATATACAATGAGTTTGATCGTTCAAAAAGTTCTCGATTCATGGTTGATCAAACAACAAATACGTTTAAGAAAATATTGTGTAACTAACGCAGAAAAAAAATTTAATACTGTAGCGTATAATAAATAGTTTATGAAATTAAGAAATGTCACATTAAGCGATACAATAAAAAAATTCTTTAGCCAAATAGCTAGATTTTAACGATAAGTAGTCGGGAAAGCGTAGTGTTGAGTCAGCATACGTGACTAATAATAACAAATTTTATTGAGAACGGAAGTCAATTTGTATGTTCCAACAACGAATCAACAGGATAGTATCCCATATTTATTACATCTGAGCCAATACTCTCTTGTAAAATGCATCGATTCGGGAACATTACATACATACTGATTTGATAAAAATCAATAGTGTTACACTTGGTGAGAAATTGGTCAGCGATGCTCGTCGTAAATGTATAAAAATATGTATAGTGATAAAAAACGCGTAAAATTATCTTAAGACGAAATAATTTCTTAATCAATAATAAAATATTGATTTGTAATTTGGTCGGTCGATATCGGTTTAAATAGACTAAGGATCAGATATGAGCGTTAAACAATGTTCGTATAATTCGATATATTGTGGTAGCGAAAGAGTAATTTTTCAATTTACATCCGACATTTGAAAGTTCCGGTGTGTGGAATGAAGTATTGTAATCTTGCACTGACAAACCATACATTCAAGAGACAAATGATGTCCAAGATCCCCTCACGGAGCTGCACAATGGGAACAAAACAGCACGTATTAAGGGGTCAGTCCGGCCATCTATTCGTTCGTTCGCAAGACTAATATCGTTGCCGTTTAAGTCACATGAATTGGGTTAATAGGTTACCGGCTACTACCTCTATATATATTCTTACTTTCGTATATGAAAAACGAAAAGGCTTTAGACACATATACAAGGGTAACCACTATATGTGGGAAATGGTTTTTCGTGTTGCCCAACGAGCACAAAAAAAAAACACATTTCGCTATTTATGATTATTGTTAAATGTGTGATGTGGCATGATTTTTTATCAAGTTCGTTTATCAGGCCAAAGTTGCTAATATATTTCAAGGTGCTGGCATAGAAACATAATGGGTTATTCTTAAAATCTAGATATTGTGACCAAAATACACATATTTAGGAAATTAATGTCGTTTTCAAATACTGATTACGGTGATAAATTACAGAAAATCATGTTTGCACTAATATATTTACTTTTAGTAATAAGTTTCTTATATTCTAAAAATTGTTTATTTATATAATTAATAGACATTTTTATAAAAAAACGTTCTTTTATTTCACGTTAATTTAAAACAATGAAACAAAGAATTTGGGATAAAAATCGTAATTTTTCTTGTTACTTGACAAACAATTATTACGATCAATATTTTGTTATTACATAACATTAAAGCTACTTATAAGACATATATTTGTTTAATTAAACATTAATATACAAATTTGTGGTATCTTAGCATAATTAAATAAAATGTGGAGAATTAACAGGAAATATATACTAATTAACATTTACGTCATGCACACCCAGCATCCCACGTAGAAAAAGAATGTTTTTTAATCTCCATCCCTCTGTTCGCATCGACAAAGGTAACCTTTTTTATTTTACCATGAATGAAACCCCCACAAATTTATTTTTATAAAACATTCGTGCGAATTACAACTCTGCCTTTCGGTGCACTGAATCATAAATTAAGACTTATGTAAACAGTGATTCCGTATTGTTTGCTCGTCTGCAGAGAATGCAGGCCAAATATACACCTATTTACATTCCTACGCATACACACACGGCCCCGTATTAACCATATAGTGAAAACAGGATTATAAATAGAACTTCAAAGCATACATAGAAGAATCCATATTATAGCTATCTTCACATTTGATCAAGCAGGAACTTGAGTATATTCGCCAAGAATTATTACCCATACAGTGCATATAGTGCAGTAATAATTAGAGTATATTTGTCGGAAACTGCATATGCTTTAATAATATACTGCATTGTTTCATATAGACACTAAATGCTATTAAATTAAAGCTATTCGAGTCATTAGTTTCCAAGCACGTTATATATAAGGTTTATATCGATATTTGGTGTAACTATCGCTTGTTTAAGCATGACTAACGTAATAGGAATGGTGCCAATTTTTCAATTTGAATGTCATGCATACAAATTTTCGTAACTGTATCAATGTAATCTCTTTTTATGGAAAAATCTCTTATAGTGGTTTTGTATAATTATTTCAAACTTGATTAGAGTAAATATATATCAATTTGATTAGTTTATATGCGCTAGTGAGTATACATGCTCATTTCACGCTCTAATTATAGGACAATTAGATAATCATATTATAATAATTACGTAGTGAGGAATAAGCCTAATTTATGATCAGTTATTGTGCTGTCGCTTTGGTAACAAGAGAAACTAAATGGTATAAAATAACGTAACATATGGTGCTATTCTGTATCTTTCATAGTTTCATAGAATCTCTAGACCTATACAAAATTGTTTTTTATTTTCTTTTAAAGTATATAGAACGCGATAGAGCTTATAGTGCTTATATAGTTATACAGAATAGTACCATGTTATTATACAATGAAAAACGAAGGTTTAAATATAAAAATTGTATTTTTCTGCTGTGAGGAAAAGAACTTTTTTTAAAACCTTAACGTTTTTTAAAACTACTTTTAATTTAGCAACGAAATTACTTATAAAGTTTTACAGTTAAAAACTTTTAAAAGTAATTTTTACTTCGTATTTTTTTTATGCGGTTAAATACACGATTTTTCTATTGACATGTTTAAGAAACTTGTAATTCTGGCGGATGTGCTTCAAATTTTTGAATATAGTTTGTAATGAAATAAAAATGCTTGTTACCCAATATTTGTTTTCAATGTGATAAATACCTTGATAAAAATACAGGTAAACATAGAATACAAAAATAATTTTCTACTAAAAATACAAACATTGTGACGTGCGAAGATTATACGTTCACTGTATTTTGCCAATTTTTTTGGGGATCAAAAGTCGGCCGGTGCCAACAAAATAAAAATATTTTTATCTTTATACTTATTATACTTCTATCGTTTTGTAATGCACTAAATGTAATCATGTTTTGTTTTTAGATGAAAAGTCCAAACGACACTACTAGAAAACCTGATTCACAATTGAAGTTGCACTAAAAATGGTTCACTTCTAAAGTTTTCCTGATATACAGACATGATGGTACAGAAATCTACGATTGGTAAGTTTACACATTAAAACATTCATAACTTAATAAAGTATATTTATTTTACGTATACGCTATATAATTGGCAGTATGTCAATATGGAAAATTACTAACATTTTCTTGCTTTTAAAACATCTACGCGCGGCAATCTCTCTATTTAGAAACACCCTTTTTAAATGACCACTTAATAGAATTCTATTAAGTTTATAAATGTCTGACTGATTATTGTCTAGTTTATTGTACTTAAAATAATTTTTTTTTAAAACTTGTACCGAGAAAATCAATTACGTAGAACGTACTTCGTTTTACCTACATGTATGCATGACTCTATCACTTCCAGAATCTTACGAAAATAGTAGTGCTATATTTGGCTAGCTATTTCCATAGTATATTATTAAGATAACTGGAAATTTGATTGGTTTTCTTGAGCAATACGTCACAAATTTGAAAGCAATTTTAAAACGTAGTGCTTGATGTAAATTAAATTAAATTATTGTACAAATATTTACATAAATATCCGCAATGGCATACACTGAACTATCTTATACGTATTTTATTTCAATAAGAATATTCAAATGCAAATGTTTAAACAAAAAAATACAGTTATTCCATAAATAATCAGAAACGATTCAGGGAAGGTCCAAAGGTATATTTCTGTTAAAATCTCAATATTAAATTTTCCATGACTACAATACTTATTTACGTATAAGGAAGTAAAAATGACTACATTATTAACTTTAATAAATGATTGTATTTAGACCTAAAATGTGTGTCTAGGTATATTTTATTCAACGAGTATTTACAATAAGTGACAAGCAAATATACTTATACATTTTGAAAATATAGTTTAGTTTGTTTAATTTAAACTTGATAAATCGAAAGCTTTACCGAACTATTTTGAAAATAAAAGAGAATAGTTGATATATGGGTAGAAACAAAATTAATCAAAAAAAAGGCAATCGGAAATACAACAAATAAATCAAAGACGCCTATAATTAATTGACCCGCTTCCGATATATAACGTACATACAATCTATGCTGTCTACCGGAAGTGAAAACACACTTCGAAAATACTATTAATTATTAACAATCGCGTTTTATTCGAACTGAATTACAAGTTTGATAAGAGAATAATAGAGTTCATTTTAAAATATTAAAACCTTTTGTGACAATATATTGAATGATCCCCCAACAAAATGGCGACTTGTTAGATTTGAAACTTTTTAGCTAATCCATTTAAATGAGTTAAGTCAATTTTAATTCTAGTTCCAGTTCAACCTATCAGCCCTTATGAGCAGCTTATTCAAAATGTCCACAGTGATCCACGCTGGGCCCATGAGGTAATTAACCCTGTTAGAAGTCGAGCGCTTTAATTAAATTTGCACGCCAGTCGTTAATTGTATCTAAAAATATATCTTTGCGCAAATATAGATATCGCTGGGACGACGCGTCGGTCTTTACCGATTTTCCGGTGACATCGGTAGCGGCAATTTCTCACAGGTCAAACTCGCAGTTCATCAACTCACGAAAGGTCAGTATAAACACACAACCGCTAGTTTCATAACTAAGAAGAGTTTATTTTCATCGTAAACATAGATAAATGAGTTATGTCGCTTTTGCACTCAGAGATCTGGTGTTAGATTTTGTAACTAAATATAGCTACTTAAGTGACAGCGATTTTAATTAATAATTTTTATTTATTTCAAAGAAAATATGCATCATTTAATTAAGAAATAGAGTATAGAATTGATAATCTGATTATATTTGTGCCAGTATTTTTGTGACGTATATGAAAACATTTCTTTTTCTAAGTTGCATGGCAAAGGCAGTTGCTGACGCAAATTATAGTGACGAATTCAATTTTCTTTTAATTGTATATGAAGTAATTATGAAAATAAAGTATTGACATATCGATTTAAAAGTTGACGGTAATTCATTGCGTGCAAAACCAATACATGTTCGGAAACCTGATATACTATAAATATAAAATAATCTATTGACAGCAAGTTGTTTTCAACAACTAATTTTCACATAAATAATAATGTAACAAGTAGAAAAGTTTTTTTTTTAGTATATGTGCGAAGTGTTGATTTTTACGGAATAAACTAACTTATCGGTATTTCGTCAAAAATGGTCCTGTCGTGATGTGTAATCTAAATTTTATTGCGTTTCATAGATAAAGTGGCAATAAAAGTTATCGATAAAAGTAAATTGGATTCCAAAACACGGAAGATGCTTGCTCGGGAAATTGCAACAATGGAGAATATCCACCATTCAAATATTATTAGGTAAGTCACTCTACATTTAACCCTTACCACTAAAACATATTCATATTGCTTTTCCTCATTACAATAAAGTAGTCATAATAATATAAAACATTTCATATTTACAAAATAGCTAATAAAAATATTATTGTGTAATATGTCGCCTTACATTATAAATACTATTCAAGTCAAAGCATTTGTGTAATTGTACTTTATACTTTAATAATTTAAAGGGTAGTAAAATAACAATCAATTGTTGAATTAACTAATTTTAATAATAAATGAAGTATGGGTATGTTTGACCCTAGGTATGAATTTCGTATATGGTTGTAAATAATATAAATATGAGGAAAATGTAAAGTAGGTTTATTTTGTCATGACAGCGTATCAAGTTGTTTCCTTTTTCTTTTCAGGCTATTCGAGGTTGTTGAAACATACAGTAAAATACATCTGGTAATGGAGTACGCCCGTGGTGGTGAATTATTCAACAAGATCTCAACGGAGGGCCGACTGTCTGAATCAGAAGCGCGGCCACTTTTCTTTCAAGTCGCTTCCGCTGTACAACACTTGGTAAGTGGCGCTTCTATCTTACCTATATCTACATGCGTTCGTTTTCAGGCGTTTCAGATGTTATTTAAGATATATTCCTTTGTCAACGAAAAGTAATTTCGATATTTAAACATATTTTCCTTTATTGGTTTCAAATTTAAGATATATCAATTTACCGGAAATATCTTATTTTTTTTCTTATAATTTTAAATTATAAATAGTTTAAAAATTATGTATTTGTTTTTTAAAAAATTCCAGAATAGTATAGGCAAATATTAATTTAGATGCTAAATTATGGGTTTATTTAAAATTAGAACAAAATAAACCTTTGTTACAATTAGAGAGTTACATATTATTGAAACGTATGATTATTTTGTTCTGGTTTATAATAGGTGTAGTTTCTTGAAAATGTATACTAAAATGTATTTGTTTTTTACAGCACAGTAAAGGTTTTATACATCGCGATATAAAAGCCGAAAATGTGTTCTACTCTGGACCTAATTATGTTAAATTGGGCGACTTTGGATTCAGCACTCAATTGATGAAAGGTAAGCTACTTAATTGAAAAATCCACTTATATAAGTGGGTGACCTACGTCTTAAATTCAATCAATACTGTAAATTATAATTTAATGAATAATTCCGCTACTGGTGAAGGTGAAACAAAAACGGAAATTCATTCAAATGCGATTATAAAATATGTATTTTCAAATGCTATGAATTAAATTTTTATTCCTCAAGTAATATTATTACGATATAGTCTACCGTATATTTACGTTTAACGTCCTAAGTTACACTAGTGGTAAAAAATAATAATAACGAATTCGTATATGAAAAATAATGTTAGACACATGTTTGTAAAAAATTGTTATTTACAGGTCCAGATGAACATCTAAACACATTTTGTGGCTCACCTCCGTATGCAGCGCCCGAATTATTTCGGGATCAACACTACATAGGACGCCGAGTGGATACTTGGGCGCTCGGAATACTTTTATATTTTATAGTTACGGGGACAATGCCCTTCAGGGCAAACACAGTAGTTGCACTAAAAAACAGCATTTTAGAAGGCAAATACCATATTCCATCACATGTTTCTGATGCATGTGCACATATTATAGGTAAGAAATACTCTTGAAATTTTTAAAAATATATTAATTTTTTTAATTATCCAACATAAATAAATAATAAATTTATAAGTATTATATCAAATTTATAAAAAAAAAAACGCATTTGACAAATATTTGATCTTTTTGATAATGAATATTTTTAGAATCGTCTCTGCAACAAGTTCCGTCTGATAGAATATCAGTGGAAGATATTCTGCAATCGAAATGGCTGATTGCATGCGACCCAAATCAATTTTGTTTCGAGCAGGAGAGATTTATGGCGCAGCCGACCTACGGCCACGATCTGACACCGCTGAATCCGTTGGAGAGTAAAGCGCGCAAAAAGATTGAAACGTATGGCATCGCGTCGAAAATGTTGTGTGATAATGTGGCGCTGAGCAGTAAAAGTGCTGTGATCGGTATCTATAGGATTATAATCAGCCGGTATCAATTAGAGATACTTGGTGACAATGACAAGAAAAAAGACAGTGCGTCCAGTGAGAAACGATATCAACGAAAGAACTCGATCAAGCGGGTATCGAAAACTTGTGTTATTTTATAAGTTCAATATACGATATTGATGTTTTGTATAAAAAAAGAAGTCTGATGTCACACCAAATGAGATTTAGATTTAATTTAGCTTACATGTCAACATTCTAGAACAATAAATACATACAAATTTTTGAATGAATACATTTCAAATGTATATTATTATTTGAGATAAGTTACGTGTTCTAGAATGATGGATAGTTTATTAAGTTTAGAAACTCTTCCAGACGCACCACTCTGAATTAAAATACAAAGTGTAAATTATTTATGCATAGAAACATGCATCTAGAAGAGCTTACATCGGATTGATTTCGAAATTTTGTAGGTACACAAACAACCTAAAATTATATTACGCATTTTGCGTTAGATACGAAATTTGATTTATGATATATATTTGTGAATATTGTAAACGATCAAGACAAGTGTTATTTCATGGATTATTGAGGACCAACATTAAGGAAATGAAGTTTTAATATTATTACCCATATCAGACCAGTTAAAATTATAGATGTATAAGATTTGTCTATGAAATAATTTGTCGGTTTTATTTCTGATAAAACATTGATGTTCAGTAAGCTTATTAATAATAATGAAATAGTCTAGTTTTATAATTACATTTTGTTATATTGTTAAAATAATATTCAGTATTGTACACGTTGTAATAATTAATAAACTACTTGTTTGTATTGGAGCATAAATATTATTTTTATTGTTTTACAAATCGAATGCTTTGTATGAATAATTGTGAGAATATCCACAATTTTATATTGAATCAGCAGTTTTCAAATTATGGAAAATAATGTAAATTTTATTTCAATTTGATTTAGTTAAAACAGTACTATAGGAATAAAAATAAAAACAATCCTTTAATAATAAATATAATTATTATTTATTATTGAATGTTCAATCCACAATTTTATATTGAATCAGCAGTTTTCAAATTATGGAAAATAATGTAAATTTTACTTCAATTTGATTTAGTTAAAACAGTACTATAGGAATAAAAATAAAAACATTCCTTTAATAATAAATATAATTATTATTTATTATTGAATGTTCAATTCACAATCAGTTGTGGTTATAGGTAAAAAATAAACCGAAAATGTCTTTTATTTAAAACGTTCTATTTTTATTCCTTAAAAGAAAAATAAAATTTTTGAACGTTGACGATAAACCATAATTACTATTTAATTATAAGGCTTATAAGTATAAATGGTATACAGCAAATAAATCCTTAGACTAGTGATAAACAGAAAAGAAATCGGACATAATATCGTTATAGTTCAGCTGATCGCCAATAGATGGTGCAACCGACTACTTTTCATTCGAGCGCTGTTGAAGTCGCAACTCAACGCACAACAATCAGTTCGCGTACACCGGTGTCTAAGGTAGGGTGTAGTACGTGTGAGGTCCAACAATCATATTTCTATTTTGATTACAGCTGATCGTGATCTGATCAGATGACTGGTATTGACAATGTTTGTGTTTGACAAGGTGTTTTTTTTGATTAACGTACTCATGTTTACCGGTATATTATTTGTGTAGTGATTGTTATAGTGAAGTGATATTTGATTTTTGACAATGGTTCGCCGCCAAAAAATTGTGTATCCTTGCCGGGTCGAAGGGTGGCTGCTAGTTAGTGGTAAGTTTGCGTTTTTTTAATTATTTTATGCTAAAATAAAATTCGAACATTTTTACAATAACCGGTTGTTCATTTACAATGTGAGTTTTAACGTGTTGTGAATGCGATTAATGATAAATTATTATGGCAACCAAGAATCTTTCGGTATTTTTGTGAATATCTTTTATTGTGTCAAGGCTTGTGAAATACAGGCGCGTGCTTTTAACAGTTACTTCCTAATTTTTCTACGGAATTCTGAAATAATTTTAGAAAATTACTAATGGGTTTTGTTATTAAATATATCAGCGTTGAAACTAAAATAAATTTATTTTCGAGAAAACTTAGTCGATGATTAATTTTTTACTATTAACTTTTTAATGAGATACACATGTTTTTTCAACTAGCTTATATATTATACGTGACTTTCAACACAAACAAATAGTATTTATGCATTTTGATATTTTGAAAAAAATGTCCTAAATGCATTTTCATGCGCATATTAACTGTACTTGCTACGCAAGTGAATAATATTAATAATTTTCGGAATGCCTTTTTCAAAATTCTTAATATTCGTCCCTGACCAGATTTTTTTTGTCAAAGTTTAGTTCCGATATTTGCAAGTTTTAATATAAAACCTAAAAATGACATATTTGATTATGATATATATTTATATTTGTTCATTGATAACATGTATTAAGTATTTATTTATTAAATTTATTTGACATCATTTCTTGATTATAACATTCCAGCGAGTAATAACTTGTTGGTTTATTTGAATCAATCACTAATATATTTTTGTTTTATTTATTCTTATTTATTTCAATCTACATTTAAAACAAATATATTATAACAATAAAATCCTGCGATCAATAACAATCAAAAAACCTTTTTAAATATTTATTATTTTTTAACTAAAATTACTACTTCAACAATTATGAAATATATCCATAAATACTTTTTAAGATTTTGTGGCAATTTACGACCAATATTTTTACATCGTTACATTTAACAAATAAACCAATTTCCATTCATGTTTTCTTCGTTAAAATATTATTCTGTTATTGAAAACATAATTCAAACAAAAATCCTTCAGACATGCAACATATCTATCTAATCGACGCCATCGTAAGCTTAATTATGACTATAGACATCGTTATATAGTTCCAAAGAAATTGTTTGAAATATAGTAATTACTAATTAGAGTTTTGATAAGAGTTGCTAAAAATAATACGTTTCTGTGTATTATCAATCAGAGCTATAATTTTCCTAGAATTTCAAATGTTGTCTATAGAAAATCTCGTAAGAAATTCTATAAATGACTTGCGTACAAAATTGATCATATTTGTTAGTTTTTTCGACAAGTTATTGCGTGTTTCTCTTTTGTTTATTTGTTGTCAAAAATATTAAGTAAGCTTTAAAAATAAAGATTAATACAGCATTCCTTTGTTGTAACTTATTAACAAAGGGCGATTGAGAGGCCAGTGGCCACATTTCGACAATGAGTGTCCAAGTACCGCTATGTAAATGATAAGCCGAATAATATTACTCTACCTGTTTGTACAATGTGTACAGAAAACATTAACCGGCAGGTCGTAACCAGTCTTAGTTATTTTAAGCTAGGTAGTAACAAATAGGAAATTGTTTCATTTACCTGAGAGTATCGTCGTAATTTTAAGCCATCGTTAAAAGTGTGTCGGCACTTAAGTTAGAGTATATACGAACAAAGTAATTTCAGAAAGGTTCACTAAAGGTTCCCTTAGGAGGTGCGGATTACGGTTTCCTTTCCTGAAAATTAACTAAAACCCTAAGGTGTAACTACAATTTTTTTTTTAAATCAAGTGTTAATTTTCTAATTGAGACAATTCGCGTTTTTAAATTACTACGCGTTGATGTTTAGGAATTTAAAAAACCCAATTTTGAATTATCCTCGTTATGAGTAATGATTGCATACGCATGCGTATTGCAATGTGTGATTCACTCAAAATTAATATTTATTATTCGCGTTGTTCCGCGCTGTCTATGATCAAGATTCTTAACACGTGCCTATGTAGGCGTATCGTCCGTATATACTTCACCTTAGCTCAGCGCCTTCGAATTCTTTTATTTGCCAAACAACATGAAGACGAACGTTTTTCTGCGTACTTTTTTTGTTTTGTCGCTGGTTGTTCATAAATAAGCTATGATGAATTGTCGGATAAAATAATTTATTTAAATTCTTCGTATAATTGGCTTCCAACACTACAAGTGATGCGTATGTAGGACGATGTTTGAAAAATTAAGGACATCTTAATTTATCTGATTAGCATTTCTATTTCAATGTATATTTTAATATAAAATTTAATATTTATTCAAACACGCAATGCAATTTATTCTCTCTTAAAATTACGTCCACAAGGCGTAAGAAAAAAATCGCGGCATAGTTCTTTTGCCAAAATAAACAAACGTACAAAATTTAATTGGTTAACAATCGTGTGACATATACACGCGATGTTTTCGTGAACTTTATAGTTTTGGAAACAAATCGATTTTTTTTCTCATCCGAATCAAGGCCACCGTTTTTAAAATCCTTGGATTTAAAAAATATTTGGACTGTATAACATATCGTGTTTTTAACATTTTTTACTCGACTCAAAATATAATCGCATTTTATTCAAAATATATTTGAGTAGTTTCTGTCAACTTATTTCTGCACCTGTTATGTTGGTATTTACATAATAATGAGTGGGTGTAATTAATTCTATGCTTAGAATTATTAAGATGAATATAATAATAAGCTAATTGTTTCCGCCTTTAAAAACTTCTAAAGGAAATTTATAAATTTACTTCAACGTCTAAACGCATTATTTTTATATATTTTGACGAAGTTAGGAGCAGTTGTATGCCTTCTGGCTTTTACTCTATAATTAAAATAAACAAAATTTTGCAATATGTCTGCGATGGAAAACGGCTTTGATTCATTTTATTCAGATGAGAGATCATTGGAAGCCATACAACTAGAATGTAATGAATTTAGCGTCAGTTGTACGATTTCTTGATTAGCATTTATACTCTAGTCAAAATGTATAAAATATTTGATTCGATTTTATTAAATTATATTTGAAAAATAAAGTCGTTCATTAATTTAATTAACAGTTCATATGATAGTAGGGAAGAATTAAAAATTCACTTCTATAATTAATTGGTAACAAATCGGTGTTTTTAGTAAATATAAAATAATAACAATGCGATTGTTTCAATTGCAATGATGATTAAAATCAACATCATACATTTTATGAATGTATATAAATATATTCCAGCATTCCAGGTCACAGTCTGTGATAACAATCTTTTATTCTCTATGTACTTTATTTTCTTTCCAACTATCGCAAATAGAAATAATCGCACAAATTATTCTATGAGCCATCTGATAAGCGTTAAAAATATTAATTTCGCGTGAGAATCAGAAATACAATAATAAACCGTCGAGGCAATACGAAAAAAATCGTGCTAACCATATATGTAATTGCTTTTAATTGTGTATCCCGTTTTAATTTGCGGTATGATTGTGTTAGGAAAAAAAATTGCAGTAAATCGCAATGCATAAACTTCGTCGTTACATGTTGAATTGCAACTACAATTGTCGCATGTCACCGATTTTGCTAGATATAACGTTTATTAACATTGCGTAGACGCCTGGACGGTTCCAGGAATTAGCCCCATAATTAAGCAATTTATTTTTAAATGAGTGTACACATAAACGCATGCCTTTAATTGCTAACCAGACATACCACATACACACGGACCAGTTTATTATTTATACTATAAATGCGGGTGCATCGCATTGCTGCATTTAATTTTGAATTGAATTAAAAAACTATATATATATGCCGCCAAATAAATATTTTATTGCATTCTCATATATATTAAACATATTAAAATTGATATAATAAATGATGCTTTGACATAATTGATTCATTATAACTGATAATCTATACGTAATTAACAAATAAATCATTATAGTAGATGAACACGTGTTCTTAAATCCCATTTTGCTAATTTTCCTAGAATTATCTTCTTCATATGAACATATAAAATTACTATAAAAATAAAATTCTCTACGTAAACCTTTGGATTTTATTTCGTATTTTTTAACAATAAACTTCAATGTATCGATGTACTTGTTGCCGACAATCGTAAATATTTTTAGTATTTCGCAAATTAATATCATAATAAGTTCGCAGAAATATATTTTACGATGTGTATGCTAGCGATTATTTGTTTGGTTTACGTCCGAAAATACTTGTTTTCACTTGTTCGATATTTAAAAATACATTAAACATATTTTTATTGCTTACTAATTTTTCTCGTTCGCAAATATTTATAAAAATTCTTGAGAAACAAAATAGAACATGATACACATTTCTTCAGGTTGTATTACATGTGCGGATGAATATTTTTTAATCTACTGAAGGTTCTCAGCGTTTGTAAAGTAAATCAGATCATGTTATACACTTAGAAAGCTCGTATGAATGAGATTAAATAAGCCTTGACCAAAATCAAATAAATATCGTAAACTTTATTTTTATAATGACGTCATTTGTTATTTGGTATATATAGTGCATTAAAAGTCTTGGAAAATATTGAATGGGGAATCGTAACATATTCTTAGATTTGCTCACAATAACGGTTTTGTCCTCCACAAATACAATTCTATATAAATAATCCTCTTACCTATGAATCAGCCTGAGACCCCATGACATAAATGACATAACAAAACACATTAAAACTTCTGTGGTTTGTGAGTGTATGACATCATATACTAGTGTAATCGAATCATAAGGTATATCGTCATTCAGGTATACATGGCAATATACGATATTTATATTGCTATAAATATACACATCAAGTTAAAAAAAATAGCGGTTTGAAGGTAAAACGATAGATGTTTTAGAGACAAGTCGAATGAATCATGTATTTTTTAAATCCTGTTATTAAAAGTCACAAAAATACAATAATCTTATATGATTTTTCGTAAATAAAGTAGATCTTACATAAAAAAAATATCTGCAGTGTCATGCACCGAACTTTCTTATACGCATATGGGTTAAACCACATCGTAGTTACATTATTTTTCTAATTTATAACATTTGTTCTAACCTTTGAATCGCTTTTACACAAAATATATTTCTTAGAATAAATATTAAATGTCAAACTTCAAATTATTTAAGTCTATTTTGTTAAATAATTGACAGGCGCAGATGATACGATTTATGTAACAATATATATAATAAGCAGAAATTTATTTTGAAACCAGTACTTTTTTTGGAAAAAAGATTCAAACAAAAGTTGTGCTAAATATAAATATCATTAATTTTTGTTCACGAAAATTTTCTGTAACTGTAACCATTTTTGAGTAATTGCAGAAACTGCAAAAAATGACTAGAGTAAACATGCATTTCCGGTTGGAATATGGTTTTCAAAAATAGGAGGTTTTCGTGCCAGGCACATACAAGTCTTAAGTTTAAAATTTCATAATTTTCCCTTTAGCCGTTTGGGCTGTAGAGCGCTCACATACACACACACAGACAGACACACACACACACACACACACACACACACACACACACACACACACACACACACACACACACACACACACACACACACACACACACACACACACACACACACACACACACACACACACACACACACACACACACACACACACACATACACATACACATACACATACACATACACATACACATACACATACACATACACATACACATACACATACACATACACATACACATACACATACACATACACATACACATACACATACACATACACATACACATACACATACACATACACATACACATACACATACACATACACATACACATACACATACACATACACATACACATACACATACACACACACACACACACACGGACGTCATTCCAAAAATAGTCGGAATCGATTCAGGGAAGGTCAAAACGTATATTTCCGTTAAAATCTCGAGTTCGAAATTTTTCATGATTACAATACTTACTTATACTGCGTATAAGAAAGTAAAAAATCGATGAATAGAAAACAAAATTGTGTTATAATTTAAATTATCAAATGTCAATTTATGCAATTTATTGAAAATGTCACATTTCTGGCATGACTAATACATATTTACATAATAATTAAAAAAAAAGGAATAAACTACATAATATCATTTAATTTCACACCTAATACTAAATTGAGTTAAATTTGTAACGCTTTTTTAATTTCGTTGAAAATTGCACGCTTTTAAATATTTAAGAGTAAACAAGGTAAAAAACCGCGAATTCTATTTGCGTTTAGGTAAAAAAGCATTTAATCAAACACAAATTTTGCGAGAGAATACACATTTTTCGCTTGTGCATTCCGTAAAGTTAATTTCCATGAAATTACAAAAACTACGGTAAGCAAGCAGGGAAACGACTTTCTGGTGCTTAAACGTTCAAAAATTTAATTTTGGAAACATGCTTGTTCCAGATTTGTCCCCAGAATAGCCACTCCTCTTGTTAGACGTATGTGGATGAATTAATTACCGACATATATTTCAAATTTATATTTTCGGAAAAAAAAACTTTCCGTTTGAATTAGTTTGTCTTCTTAATTTAAAATTATTACCTTTCGTTTTTTGTTTTTTTCGGGTTGTTTATCCAAATATATCTATCGTCAACGTCCTCATATTTTTCTTTTCTTGACTTCATCTGATCCTGAGCTATTTCTATTTCGGGTGTATAATTATTTTTTTTCTGATTTTACAGCGATTTCTCTTGAGTTGTTTATTTATTTTTATGTAGAATGCGTCATAATAAATTTGTTTTTATTATTACTGAAATTCTTCGAAATTTTAACAATTCGTTTTGGTGACTTGCGCAGTATAAATATTTTTTTACATACTTTAGTTAACCTTACTCTATATGTATAATAAATATAAAATTTCAAATTCGGTTTTTTTTTCATATTAATAAGGTGATTTTTAATGTTCTGATTTCCGGGTTACACTGCGTAATTTTATGCTAGAGTTGAATATTGCATAAAACGAAGTATATACTTATTCTGCTGTTCAATTATTGTTATCATTTAATTGAAGGATATTTTTTATTACTTGTTTATTTATTGATAAAACCGTTGTATTGCAAAGTATCACACTTATTTCTTATAATTATATAATATTCTAGAAATATCCTTCAAACATTTATTTAATCATTGCCACAACTACTTAATAATTAATTATTTGAAGAATATGCACTTTTTGTTGCGAATTAAAATATTTTAAATATATAATAGTTTCCCTCACTTGCTTATTTTATCAATCAAATTTCAAACACTTGATTAAAATAAGGTGGTTTTTGCAAAATTATGATTATTCAATATCCTCCGATTTTTATAAATAATATTAAATTATTCACATAACCTTGCAACTTAAAGGAAATCCAGTTTTTGCTATACATGGATGGAAATATTTAAAAATTCTAATTATAACATTATTAATCTCATAATTCTCGTTAAATATTCTACACTTACACACTTAAGCTTAGTGTGTTTTTGCGTTATTTGGTAGCAAAGTATTCTATTACTCGGAGCGCGACTATTTTTATTACAAAACTAAAAACGTTAACAATAAAACGACACAAATATAAATAAAATAACCACACCATCCGTAAATAATTATTTTGTAATACGACAAGATAAAATATCAACGTGAAATTTAAAGCAAACATTAGCTAATTCTTACATATAATTAAAACGATAACGAGCCATAAAATTTTCGACAAGTGATACGTTTTTATAATGCTCAACAATCCAAATAATTATTCAGTGAGATTATACGTAAAATAATATTACGTCATTGAGTTACTTTCAGTAATTGAGCAATTTTTGTTGTTAGCTTGTATAATGGATGTCACAATTCATAAAAAAAAACGACCAAAACGAGAAAGAATGTCTATTTATTGTGTATATATCAACAAAAGTTGTTGTTTTAAAGTTTAGCAAATGTGTCCTTTAAATTTACATAACTTTCTCTTCAATTAAATAAATATTATTTTATATGCGTAATTCCATTTTGAATTAAACTATTATTGGGGAACAAGGTTGACTGATTTATATTTTATTTCGTCTCAGAAATATTTGATAATTAAGCATCCTCAATATTTCTAATAATTAATGTTGTTTTGATGTTTTATTCAAAAGTATGGTACTTTTTTAAATTTCTGCCGGTAATGCATGTTGTGGTTGACAATTTGTGGAACATAATTGCCGCAAACAACAAGCATTTGTTGAATATAAATCTATTTCTGAATGAGATTACTGTGAAACAGTCAAATCCGGTCCAGGTCACACAATTGCATTATAAACAATATATGTATGTTTACCGTTAGTGTAGGTACAATACAACACAGAACACACTACTGTATGATAGATACGCGACATGAATCACGCTTGTGTTTGGCGTTACGCTACGTTAATGATTGTTCAAATGTGTGGAAAAAAAGAACTTGTGCTATAAATAGCCGCGGTTCTTTTGTGATTAATGATGAGAATCATGAAATTTTCAACCAAACCTAATTTTTATCCCCTTTAAACCTTTACACAAATTGCTCTATTTTTATGTCTATATGCTCAAAACTTTTTTTAAGTATTCCAGTACTTGAAAGTTAAAAGTTAACATTTTAAGAAATTGGAGATTTCTCTCTCTCTCTCTCTCTCTCTTAAGTGATTAATTTATGCGAATTTTTTAATGTATTAAACCGATTTCAACTTGTATACTAGTTGAGAATTTTAAATAAATGATTACTATATAAAAATAAAGCGTCTGAACATATTTTATAAAATACATTTCGCTGTTATGTGAAGCAATTCCATGTAGCACAATTTTGTGTCCGTTCGACATGATATAATAAAAAATATTATTACTTCCGGCGAAAAACAACAAAATTCTAAAACACATTAAAATATCATCAAAGCACCCCCATATAAATAACCAGCAACAAACTGGCAAACGAAGCGAATCACACACAACATATAGAGGCATAAAGCAAGTAGTGACGTATGGAAGCACTTTAGTTCTAGCGTTATCCGTTCGGTGTTCCGGTTCCGGTCAGTGCACCGGACGTTGAATCGAGCGCCGTAACGTGTTCGCTAACAGAACTAAACATCATGAATGGTCTTTTCTAACGGACTTCGCGCACACACAAAACATTTTTGTCCATGTGTGAACGTGAACATGCATAACAAAAAGATTTTTACTTTCTGACTAGGCTTACTCAACTAATTTAACACTAGACTCTGGCTAAATTCGATCTAATATATCGTATAAATTTATACTTATGACTAAGCAATGAAATGCAGAATATATCTCTTTTTTTTTTTGGTGAAAAGTTCCGCTTGGATGAGAACCCTATTTCCTGTGTTATTATCCGAAATAAATGCGCGCACAGTAAGGGATACATTGCCCCTACAAACGAAGTAAATCACAAAATTCCAAATGTAATATAATATGTAAATTTGATTGTTAAATTATTCAAATAAAACTGACAAACTCGAATCAGCAATGTAGAGCTACCACGAATGAGACATTTAGAAAATGGAAACGAAAAGTACTAAAACAAAAACAATTTTCCATGATTGTGTCGGTGTTTATAAGTTTTTATTTTTGTCCTCATTTTGGCACTTCTAGCTTGAGAAATGCCCTTCTAACTGCAGGTGTATGAATTATTGTGGCAATTGAAGTGTGTAGTATTTAGAAAGTACCTGTCATTTGTGCCATAACGCAAAAATAGGATAATTGTATATTCTCTTTTTATCATAATCTGTGTCATATAAAACGTAATATCTTGATTTGGGACACAATCACTCATTATCTTTCAATCACACATTGATAATTATAATACATATTTATAGAAATTCGCGATTTAGCTCTCACACTAAATACTAAAGAGCGAAAACTTTCGATCGCGTATCTTGAATTTTTTATCCATTTTTTGCACTCGTATTACTTCGCAATAAAAAAACTAATAATCCGGTTTCAGAATGATTAAAAATCTTTATCTAATCAATCAATTAAATTTAATTCTAATCTATATTAGATATAACGAAACAAACTAGATTTGCTTAAAGCAAAAAAATATATTTATACGAGAATAAAAATTTATTAATGGAACATGTATAAAGTAGATAACAAGAAACTAATTATATTCGAGTCTAGTAAAAATGAACTAACGAAAAATTCAATTTGCTAAAAGCATAGCATGTTTTGCACATTCTCTTCGTCAACTATTCCTCTGGGTTCTCTCAGGTGAGAAGAGAATGCGGTACCAAGGTCATAGTAACGTCATGACATGAGATTAGCCATTAAATGTCAAAACACAATTGCGCGCGAACGTCAAGTCAATTTGCTTTCTTATAAATATACATACATATATAAAATAATCTTTGCATTGTTCGTAAACGCTTACTCATTTTATAGTAGCAAATTTCATTTTTGTTTGCTATTAATTTTATTGTTCAACTAACTACATTTTTATCGTTTTATAAAAAATTTACGATGGAAAAATTTAAATATATTTTCGCTATTGTGTTCATTTACACAAAAAAAAATCATTATAATATCAATGGTTTAATGTAGATGAAACGACTAAAATAAAATTTATAAAAGTGTGCAAATCGTGCGATATATTTATTATTTGAATTTATACCACTTGAAGTATAAGCGTATAATTTATAAAAAAAGAAATAGCTTAATAATCGTTAAGTAAATATAGGTTATGTATTCGATTGAAATCAGCTGTGTGAATTTGCTACCGCCATTAATAATTTACGATTTAGGCACTGTAGCCATCTAATGATAGAATTTAGAACTAGTTAAAAATATTTTCTAAACACATACTTATAGTGAGTCTGGTCAGGTACGCACGATAAATTTGCATAATAATATTACAAAATCGCACCATTTCAACATGTAACTATTTTTAAATACAAGTACAAAATGGCACAATATTTTCAACAGCGAAATTTTCCCACACTTTAGTCTACAAAAAAAACCACAAATAAAATACTGCTCTATCCTCAAACGTATCCTGCACGACTTTAGAATAAAACATTGCGCAAGTTCAACTGCTTTTAAACTTTGCCCTGAAATTTCACGCATTTAATTATATTGCAAAATTAGCGTGTAATGAGGCGTACACGCAACACACATGTAACGTGTACGCGTGCGTAGTGTCAATTTCACACGGGACAAGTATCGACACTGAAAAACTCATCAAGAATTAATTAATGAAATACTGTACCATCTTCGATCAAATTATACACTTACGTGCAACACATAATTGTTATGTTTATATGTTGCGGTATACTTTGTAGTAGCATTATTATTTTAATTATGATCGTAATTAGATTACTTATGAATGAATTTTTTGTTGAGCTCAACTATACGTGATATATAAGATAAAGAATGTCATCGACCTTTATATAAAAAAAATTACCTAATATCCTAAATACTTCTTTTCATAGTCAGTCTGTCACTAACGCATGAAGTTACGTAGATGACTCTAAGAGTCTATTACTAATATTATATAAACAAATTTTAATGCAAATTTAGAAAGTATATTGATATCATTTACGCTAATAATCAATAAGAAATAATTTTGCGACTATTACCGCAAACAACCTGTCACTAAAGTTTGTAAATTACGTACGTTGAGTTATAAATGATTAATAATTAAATTTGAAAATTATGTTTCTGTTTGTAAACGCAACGTATAATACAATTTTTTAATTAACAATTATACATTTAAACGCGTTCAATTATCTCATGTTTCCGCTATTATTAATATGATTTTTCTATAAGATACACTATGTTTACATTATTATTTATAAAACAAACTACATCCGTTGTCCTTCGTGACTTAACTTAGTAATATGAGGTCGGGCGAAAGTAGACTTGGGCAAAACGATTTGTGATTAATTGTTAGTCTCCCACGCATACGATCTAAATATTTACTAATCAGGTGTAATTGTCTATAATCAACTATTGATAAAGTTGTCGAAACGATTCTATAATTAACTGTTGACAGTTTCGAATTTTAAAGTTAAACTGGTTTTTTAGTGATACCTGGTAAAAAAAACCGCACTCTTAAAATATTTTAAAGGTGTTTTTAATTAATATTATTACATAAGAAAAATTAGAAAGATGAATTATGCATTATTTGATTATTAGATAAATAGAAATCGCGTATGTTTACTTTAAAATTCTACGATTACGAATGTTTATTATTTGCAAATGATTTTTTTAACGACTTTATTGACACAATTAATGTTATTATTACCTCTTTGAAAGTATCATTTCATGTTGAAATTTTAATACAACAAATTACAATAACAATAAATAACAATACAGTATTTATTTATCTTGGATAATGTTAACAATTTGACATTATGTAAGCACTCACATTGACATAGTTTCCATACTTGTCCGGTGTTTTCACACTCAAATTCATCCTAATACGGATCTGTGTAGGTGTACAACTTTGCACAACTACAGAATACTAAATAATGCTTGTATTTATTGTATCTAATTCTATCACATTATGTCAATAAGGCCTCTATATTTGCTACTATAGTTCACTGCACCTTAAATTCACACAACTGTGTCAAGTGATTTTGCAGATACTCTAAAAAAATGTATCTAAACTCTAATGATGATAAATCTCTATGAAATATTGTTTTTTTTATTAATTAAATAATATTTATCATGAATGGATGAAGTGGATTTTATTATATATATATATATATATATATATATATATATATATATATATATATATATATATATATATATATATATATATATATATATATAATTTATTTTTCACTACTATACACCCATAAATTCCTTACATTGTTCAAATAAATTGATTCGCCTACACAGGATATGGATACCTTATTATTGTTACTGGATCGGTTTGTAATTATGTTTTTTATCGATGGTTCGCGTGCAGTTAAATCGAAATTCGTGTGGTTCATTTTTGTGTATATTTAGGGTGAATTTGATGCTCATTTATTACGTAAATAAATACAAACTTATTATGAGCGAAATCAGAAACTGTGCCAGACATTTTTATATTCTAGTAAAATCGTTCTTGATGGTAATTCGTGATTTATTGGAAATTTATTTAAAAATTCGTATTGTGTCCCAATAAGTGTGCTGTTTACGACAAGGAGTATATATTTTGTATGTAGTTTCGCCTCCGTATTAATATAAATAGAAAATATGTTAATGGATATTTAAATAATTGAAAATGAGTTATTTAGCTTTCCCACCAAAACCGATGAGATTGATGAATGTTGTCTGAGTCACGTTCGAGAAAGTTAATTTAAATAGATAGATTTGGTTCAATACTTGTCTATAAAAATTAACCTAGTTTTGGTCTATTAGCTTTATGGATTTGCAATTCATTCATATACAGATATTTAACTTCAAAAGTGTTTTGATGTTAATTTGAGACAATTTTATTTATTCTAATAGCTTAGGATATTTTGTTAATATTTATATAAAAATCGTATGAAATCGCGGGCGAGTCAATAGTGCCTTTATATTTTAAATGAAATATAGATTTAAAAAATAAAAATACGTTTAATATCAAGATTAAGGTATTCCTTTCGTTTTTGTGGTCAATCGAGTGTGAACGCAATGAGCTGCCTAGAAAGTGATTTATATCGACTACAAACAACTTTCCCAAAAGCGAAATATACTTTTGTTTTTTATCAATTAACAACATTATTACATTGTTCTGTCAGATTTTATTTAAAAATAGTAATAAATAGCATTTAAAATTTACATGATTTACAAATGAGATCATCGCCTGTCTCCCCTCATTAACTATATCTTATTACACTAAGGAATATCTTTAATTTATTTCTTTAGAATTATCAACAATTTATGATTTATGAAATATTATCTTTTGTTCTGACTGAGAGTGTTCATACGTATTGAATCGTTTTGAAAATATAGTTTGATGGTATACCAAAATGATGTGCTGGTTATATGCAGGATGTTCCCAATGGTTTTCCTTCTATAATTAATTTTACGATCCAATCTCGAATAAGATTTAATTCAATTGACGCAACCTACATTCTTACAAATCAACTACGATTAATCGTGGCTGTCTTTACGAAGGTTTTATAGAATTGTTTGTTTGAACATAACAAACATGTTCACCACTCGTTAAAATACTTTTTTTCGCTTTATGAGCTTTGAGCTTACAAAGATTGGTTTTATGAGTTTTGCCCGACAGCCAATAATGTTTCTATAAAACATTGATTACGTAACTACAGATAAACGCAGATTCCACAAATGATTTTATATTGCTAAGATGGGAAAACTATTACGTAATATATATTTATTAAAGACTATATCTCAATCAAACATAAATATGTGTTGACATTTTATTCCATGTACATTTTTAAAAACATGTCACCCTTTTATATTCAGCTAACATTTTTGCGCTAGGGTGCGGAATGGAAATACGAGGACCATAATGCATCAGCATTTTACCGCATTTTCGTCTCCTTGGGGAGGTTCTAGTCCCTTCGTCCCGTAAATTAGGGAAAACGATTTTTAGTACTCGGTTTTTTATATTTGAGCCAGTTGGGGGAGCTACAACCACTGCCACTATCCAAGAACGAGAGGGTTGCGGAACAAGCCATCTCACACCCAGCAAAGAATTCAATCCATTCGTGCTATCGCCAAGGGTTTCTTGCTGGCTGAGCAAAATTTACATTCTTCCGTTGAACGCGTTCACTTCATATGCGTTTTTTGTTTTGTTTTGTTTTTACGATGCTGTAAAATTCAGATGCTTCGAACTTTTTTCTTATGCATAAAGTTACAAGGCGCTCCATATTTTATATACGTTGTCATAAAACAGAATTGCAGTTCATTTTGATATGGTTGTTTTAGCATTCAAATGCTTATATGATTATATATGTACTTAAAAATCATCAATTCTAAGAATTTATTGCGGCAATAGATAGGGAAAATTAAACCTACTAGATTCAGTATTATATTTAAAATAATTTAAATTTACATTAATATTTATATGATACTAATAAAATGGTGCAAAATTCTCGAAAAAAACTAAATCATCGAATAGCGATTGTTTTTGAGTCCAATTTAACAAGTTGTAAAAATTGACTTGTTGTGAGGATTCAGGCAATAGTAGAAATAAAAGTAATTGCCAATTTCTATCATTTACCTAACCTAAACCCCTACTTTTACAAAGCATCCCAATCAATTGGGAATGCAATCTAAACAAAATAGTAAAAGAAATCCTAGGGTCCTTATCAACGCGCACTAGCTAGCTAAATAAATTATAGTACGTGGTGGAAATGTTAATGTGTCTTTATCATCCCAAGTAATCAATGTCTACGAATCTGGCGTCAACACACACACATACACAACAGTAGCAGCATCCATCAGTTAGAAGAAGCAGGGTAGTCTGATTTGTGTTTCCTTGTAGCCCCTCTTGTTTTGCCGGGAGGGAGACTGACTGACTGCTGATTGCGTCTTCTCTTCACTCTAGTATTGATTGGGGTTTCGTCCCACCCACGTAACTCCAGTTATGCTGCGCTTCTCTCTCTCTCTCTCTCTCTCTCTCGGTCATGTTTCATATTACGAACATCACCCTTTTTTGCGTGATCCCTGGTCAAACCGACGGACAAGCTGCTCCATTGATATATTATCCTCTATCATAATCAACGATACGTCCAATTAGTTCAGGCAGAATTGGCCGCTTTGAAGTGCTCATGGCATAGAATGTGTTAGTTAAGGAATTTTCGAGACTAGTCATTAAATCGCAAACATATATTTTTCCACTTTAATAAAATTTGCGTAACATGAAAATTGCTCAAATATTTCAATAAATTTGATTTTTATTCATAATTCTGATTACATAAAATTAACGACACATAAAACATCTGCAGTGGCTTGCACTGACCTTCATGTTACACGTCAGAATATTTCTGTCGTAGAAGAAATGTGTCTGGCTACAACATTTCTGAAGTTTGCAACGTATGTTTCTATGAAAACTTTGTTCTATAACTTAAATGTCAGTTTATATATGTACGTAATACGTATATATGCCTGTAGTTACATAAAACTTTGCTTCATAAGGGCAATATTTCTCCAAACACATTTACTGTCCGTATAAATAGTGTTGACTGCTTTTCCGAATTGTTATAACTTCCTGCTTATGCGAATGTGTGTTGTTGCTACCGAAACTTGCTTACACAAAACCCTGAAGTGTGTTTGAGTTATGTTTTCATAACGACATGAAGTCACCACAAAGAAAACAACTACACATATGACATTTTTTCTTTAGGGGTCTAGTTTTTCTAAATCATCCGAATATAGTTTTTCACGTCAACGGTTGATAATTTTAATTTAATTCAATTAATAAATAATTATTTGATCTATCGAGAAAAAATTGTTTGAACATTTATTTTCATTTTGATATATCTCTCAAACTAGTCGTAATTAATACGATATTTAAGCAATTAGTCTCTTCAATACACACAAACACTCTCATAGGTCGCTGCCCCACATACCCAACGACTTGTTTACATATGCTAAATTGTTCATTAGCGTATTTCCCTTTTAGCGAATTAAATACTCTACCTAGGCACTCAATACTAAATACGCAACGTAACTCAGGCAAGCAATTAAATACAACCAAAAACGGTTATCAAAATGTGATTAGCATTTTGAAAATTAACTCATAACTTCTAAATGATTTTATTTAATTTCGTCACCAAAATGTGTATACTTAGAAATGAGTAATTTATTCCTGAATCATCTGAGAAAGCGTTCCGACAATGGATTAATTTATTTTACGTATTATATGTTCATATTCAATTTGATGTACGTACGTATGTATGTACAATGGTTGTTCTGCTATTGTGATATGATGTGATTCAATTCAATTCGGTTTTCTCGGCGGTAGGTAGTATGTATTATAATACTTCCAGTCGGAGTCAGCAGCTTCGATTATGATTTGTGTGAAGGCGTGCGAATGGGATTTCAATGCAAACGCACTCAAGAGTTATGAGCCAGTTCCCATAGTTCAAGGATCACTACCATCGATGGCTGCTTCATTCGTTTTAAACGTACCCTGATACCTATTTACATTCACAATTTCAAACGCACTGACATTCACACTAATAATATAACATCAAATAACAGTACTCTAAGTCATATTAGAGTACGTTTCCAATTAAATTTAGTCAGAAAATAAAAAATGCATAGAAAATAATTGAAAAAATTCATTTAGATGCTTTATTTTATGGCAAATATTACATATCAGTATACAAGTTTAATTTAGAATTGAGGAAGCATAAAATTCTATTAATTATTCAAAAAACATTATTTAGTAATATTTAAATATGTTACATAACTTAATGAGTATTATACATTTTTTCGTGAATAGTTTCACTTTTAAAACTACTTATCGAGTGATATATGATCGAAATGAAATGTATAGTGAAATTATATATTATTTTAGCGGTATTTGGTAATAAATATGAATACTAAAATTTAAACTATAGATATCTATTTACGTTTTTTTTTTTACTTCCGTGATTTACTTTCCTTTATTTCACACATTTGTTTACCAGAATTTTAACGATTATGAATCGAAAAGTGCTTTCATTTCAACTAGATGAATTATATAAAACTGTTATAGATTTTCGAAATGATGACACAAATTGTAAATGAGGCAATTCAAATTTATATATTTACCATCGCGAAATATTATCTTTTAAATGTACCGGTGTATTTGTTCCCGCATGCGGATATTAGATATTAACGAGAACTGATTGCTTTAAAATTGTAAACTTTGACATTTTTTAGTATTTGCGTGAAATTAAATCTAAACACAAAAACTCTAAGTTCATATATTTCACAATCCATTATTGTATTTTTATAACATAAACCTCATATATCATCATTAGATTCAGATAATTGGCGGTCCGAATAATCTGCTGCATCCTGTATATTTAATTCGGATTAGTACCCGAATCTCCCTCACCAAATTAAATATATTCCCATAGTTAGCTCTGTAGGACAGTCAGAAACAAAATCCCTTTATAAAGGCTAAAAAAGCAGCTTTTGTAGACTAGTAAACCGGCTAGTTCACAGCCATTGCGAGCCACAATAGAAATAGGCGTAACATGAATCGAATACGCGCATAATCATAATATAGCATAGATGAAAACGCGCGTAGGGTATGAACGCACATAATGAAAACTTGTCGAATGAATCATGTGTTATTCGTTATTCGCCCTCCTATTCTGCACTGCACGATTATCGCAGCTAACGTGACAATTCCATCCACGATTTATCAGCATTGCCATGAGAAAGTTTGAAGATTGGGGCCGGTTGGAGCATACAATTAGAATTATCGCCGAGCCAAATGGACTGAATATTTTATTATTCTTAGTTTCGACGAGTTTCACATCGTTGCGTTCTTGAGGGGGTATTACGTTGAAAATCAACGAATTCGGTGTTTGACAAAGTTTTGAACTAATTCAGAAAGTTCCAAATTTACTGTTTGCTTTGACGAAGTTTCTATATTTGATTTTAGAGCGTAGAATATTATTTAAACGCGATGTTCAAATAAAATAAATAATTGTTGTTTTCTTTTGTTCTAGGTAAGTCAACTTGAATTTACATATATTTGAGTTTCTGAAATAAGTATACACCTTCATGTTCCAAGAAAAGGTAATCTATTTTTAGTCATGTCCGAGTTGAACTTGATCACACCAAACGTTTATAGAATTTAAAATAAGTTACAAACATGCATAAATAAGTGTACTAAATTGTTATTTTATTTAAATATATATGTTCTACTTTCTTTTCCTATTCATTCATTTAAACTTTATCGCTTGACAAATAACATAAAATAGACAAGTTTAACTAATTTAAAACGATTTTTATTATTAAAAAGTTATTAAAATACAAATTGAGTCTAAAGATCTTAAATATAAAACAGCAATAACGATTTATAACTATTAATATTATCATAAATTTGATTCACTTCACGTCATATAAGGAAACAGTTTCTCTCCGTGGTACTTGAATATTGATATGCAGTTAAATTTGTGATGAATTTTCTTCGTTTGCAATTAAAAATCTGTAATTCAAATCCAATACAGTATACATTTATTATATGTTGCGTTAGAGAACTTAAATCTAGTTTAATTTAGTTGCGTGTAATGATTTACTTTTACCACCCTTACAACGAAGTGATGTCATTATCGAATGTCTTGTTGGCGAGTGCTGACTAAGAACTGACTCGTTATCGTGTTGAAATCTATAGCAGTTCAAGTAGACGCGCTGTTGTGTGCAGAAGAAAATCAACAAAGCGAAATTACGGTGTATTAACTCGAATATTATCTCTGGTTTTCCATTGTTTTTTTACGCTCCATTACCAACTCGTTTAGTCACTCTTTTTTACTTAAAACACCACAAATTGCTCAGATATTAACTGACTAAGCTTTTACTTACAAAAAAAAAAACGAGGCGGTTTTTTATTTCAAATATCTTTTGCACCATCTGCATTGGGGTAACATGAACCACGAATTGTTTTGTCGCAGTGTTAGCAGTTTCGGCGACGTTTCTTCCATGCAAAACGCAATATAATCATTTGGTTTGAGCGTTGAACATCGTTGTTGTCCCAGGAATTGGTGGCTCTGCGCACTTTGTTAACATTAAGCTTTAGTAAATGATACAATTATTTTAAATGAGTTTGTGCCATTGCACTAGTTTACAAAATAATAGGATTTATATTTAAATTCAAGGAAATGCTCTATTTAGAATCGTAAGAGAAAAATCTCGTTACAGGTTTTCATGATTATAAATTAAATGACAATGTTTGTTTTAAAGTTCTGAGATACGCCTTTCGTAATTTATGAATTATTTAGGATCGGAAAAATCTGTAACCCTGAGGTCTTCAGGTCTCCCCATCTCTATTAAATTCCATTGTGGAATTGAAACTAAATCTACCCTCACATTATCTGGATCTTTTTCTAAGTTATAGCTAGTAGAATGGTGGTAAGAACATTGAGGAACACACTAGTGTCGAGTGCTTAGTGCAATGTGGATGCAACATTGCTGTGCTGTGATGGCATTGAAGCGGTGAATCGGTCGGTGTTGCATCCACCCTTCATGCGTTTTCGCGTTCAATATTGATCACATTGTTGCCAAAGTGGCGAGAGTTGGCGCGCGGTACCACTGGTTGGCATAGCAACGCAAGAGATGTAGGGGTGGTTTTGTCCGCTATTTCATGCAATCTGTCTCTCCCCCCCCCCCCCGTCCCTTTTCGGGGTCTCTGTTTCTGGTCTGTGGATACACATGAATACAGGTGCAGTGCAACACAGATGGATGGAGTTGTCATATTTGGTATATGTTTTGGTGAACGATGCGAATGCACTTCTGGGTATTATTTAGATATGAGATATAGGGGGTTTTATTTTTACGAATGGATCGTTTGAAGTTGTTCTTTTTTTTTACAAAACAATGGCGTAGATGATATAATTTTTCCCCCAAAAAAATACGGGATAATTAATATTTATCTAGGAAACTTTAATACTAAAAATATTATCCGCGTAATTATTTAAGCCACATTACTAAATTAATCATAAAAAATAAGTATGGTTGTTTTTGATTAATTATAACAAAATTCCAACTAGGCGTAAAAAAACCTACCCAACAATTATTTTTATAAAAGGTTAAACCGATTGCTTTAATTTTGAATTAAAAAAAAATTTTTAGCGACTCATAAAAAATCGATTTGAGAACCCTCCCCTAAGTTAAACATAACATCAAAATATGCCGCCCATTTCGACCAATCCACGCGTCTAAATATCTATCCGTTAGCGCACAATTCAATCCAACATTCCTTCATCCTAATCCACTCTAACTCTAACAAGCTGGCGCATTTTTTCGCGCGAGGGAACGCGAGCTTGGCACACCATTATTAATCCGTACATTAATAATAATTACATGACAACGTCAAATTTACATAACAATGGGCACACTGACAACCGGATGATATTCAAGCTCGATTAATTAATATTTCCATTTTGATAATTCAACGTCACAAACTGTCAAACCCACGCGCGCTCTTCGCCAATATGAGAAACACGAAACAGATATTTAGGTATTGGCATTCGAAAGATAAACGACCAGAAAATTTCGAACACAATATTTATTAAACAATATTTTGAATGTATCTATTTTTTTTGTTTTGATTTGTTGATTATAGGTATGAATGTCTAATAAAAAAATATTTCTTTGTATAATTCACAAATAAGGAGTGTGTTGATTTTTTTAATATTTGCCTACCACGCATTTACGATTATTTTAATTATTGATTAATTAATTGATTTATGCAAGATCAATTTTAATTATTATTTTACAAAGGTTAAGCTTTCAAAGGAAACCGCGTTCTGATATTTATGCCAATAAATACAATAATTTTAATTTCCTGCACTGAGTGTAAACATTCGCATGGATTATCTTAAGATAAGAAAATAATAATAACAACCGTAATAATTAACTGGTTTTCACTATGATTATTAAAAATATACGTTATTTCTTTAAAAACGTCAAATATAAATTATTTTCCATCCACTAATTTATGGGTAAAATTAACACATAAATTAAAACACCACATTTATTCGGTACAACCATAAATAACTGCTCTTTATCCTATTCCAACATTATTAACTCATTTAATCTGTTTAAAACAATTATATTAAAACTTTCATTGTCCATAAATCACAAAAAATATTATTTATTTTAATCAAGTTGTACCATATTTTTCGCTAATCTCTGTACTGGATAATAAATTCACAAAACTAGCATGATAACAGATATAAAACAAAATGGTTAAAATTGCGCACCATACTGTCTACCCACGACCTATATTGGCGCGATGAAATAGCACAGCGTCGCTCGTTGCAAAATTCACTGCAAATAGCTTTTATATCGGAAAAATGATACGGACGCGATTTGAACCGTATTACTTTATCGAATCACATTTCTTTATATATAGGTTGCATGTTTACTCTTACGTTAATCTACAGAACTTTATTGGTGCAAATGTACTTTTCACTGAAATGTGATTTGAATATAAAGTACTCTGGCTCAGAATTTCCAAAGATTTTAAATTATAATTTTTAAAAGATAATAGTATTCAATTTTGAAATATATGTTTAATTAACGTCAAGAAATCTATGTGATTCTTTTGGAGTATTATTCATTCCACCTACATTCCGAAATATTCAAAATTTATTGTCACTCTAAAAGATTCGAGGCCAACCAAAAACGACGAGTTTGGCAATCATATATATCATCAGCGTTTGTTAATAATTACAAGGTGACTTGGTGGAAAAAAAGTATTATTCCACTCTTTAACCGTTAGGATTTATTTCGCTTCCATAATGTTATCTGACTTCCTCTCATATAATTGCGTTTGCTCTGTGTCAATAATGAAATGTCTCTAGTGTTGATTTTTTACGCGAACGATGTTTATCTTGCTCGCACATTAATGTCGCGAATTTCGATAATAATATGGCAAAATAATATTTAAAACTCTAATAGTCGTAAATATAAAAAAAAAAAACTAACAACTAACGATTTAAATTACGTTATATTAAACGATTTAAGTTTATATATTTCATATTTTTATTTTAAATATATTTTATAGTTATGGCTCTAAAAGTTTTGTTTCAAACATTCATACTTTAAATTAAAATATCTAATTCCCTTATTCTATGTGGTGAAAATAAAATAAAATTGTGTATGTGGTTATTAATGTATATACGTTGTGTGTTGCGGTTATACTGTTAAAACGGTGGATCTAACCAGAATGGCTTAATATATATCAAATGTCGGGAATATATACAGATGTACTTATGAAAACATTCCTTAACGCATATATACGTGGTATTCAGGCGTGTATTAACGTTAGCAGATGCGAAACGATCGAAAGTTCGAGTTAGGAGTTGGTGTAACGGGCCGTCGACGCGTCCGTCGTGACATGCCTACCCAAACAACCAAACAAAAAGCGAAACGACGTAACTACATTCAAAGTACACGTATTTTGTGTAGCACTTTACCGAAGTACATTCAGCGAAATAAAGTTACACATATAAATAAAAATATATTGCTTGGAATCTAAATTGTCTAGACACTTTTTAAGGAAATTTTGTACGATTGAGAGTACTTTTCCTCTAGACAATGTTGGATTATATTACTCTCTAGATTTATTAGATTGAGGGTATATAACATTAAAATATAGTAAAGCACTATCATTTTGATATTTTATGAGACTAATTTGAGTTCGTAAAAATGTCAACTGCTTTTAACTATAATATGGATTGGCCTATTTCCTGAGCTCATCAGCCATGCAATACAGAGGTGTATACTTGTACCTGGTTGTGCAATATTGAGTCCTTCCAGCGCGGATATCTGGGTCACCTGGTGCCCGCGCGTTGTGCCTCATTTTGGGTCAGAGGTGGTGCAGAGGGCGCAGTATCATGCACCCCACACTTGTCCGATGAGAGTGCTTGATGCATTTCCTATAAAATTCACATTTGCACAAACTGTCGATTGATTTTTGGTGTAAAAATAGACACGATGTTGGCAACGGATATTCAATTTTGTTTCATTTCGTTTTATTTTTGATTTTTCCAAACGATGTCGTTTCGAACATTTTACCCATAATTTCGAAATATATTTGATATAAAATCGAGAATTTTTTATTTTATCCGAGTAGAGGATTCCTCTAGGATTTTAAGATATTCACCTCAACTTATGATTAGACATTAATTAATTGAAATATGTTACACAGTGCGTGATTTATATCACGCCATTATAGTTTTTGTTAAAAATAACTTCCTATTTCATGGTAATCTGTATTTACCTTCACAATTAGCACTCACATTAAATTCCTTCGACTTTCGTAAGTTTTGCATCATGCATATATGTAAACTTGAACTTAATAATAATATTCGTGATAAAACACACCCAAAAATACGTTTTTCCTAATAAAAATCTTTCACTAAATTAGCTTGTTGCCCTTGACATGAAACAAAAACATAAATTCTACATTGTATAATTAAAATATGAAATATATCAGTCATAATCTAGCTATATTCGTGTTTTTATAATTTAGTCCATTTAGGATTAGGCAAAAAAATGTTACGGCTATATTATTATTATAATATTTAGTCTAGTTATGGTTAGAAAAATCCTATTACAATTTATATTATTATTGTACAATCCTACGTATACTAATTAAATAATGTTGAGTAAAAATTGCTCCAATTTTTAACTCGCCTGTGGCCGTGAGTAAATGAAATCTTGCGTTAGTATGATTTATATATAAAACGTTCGTTTTAAGTGTGTCTCGTGAGACACTCATTACTGTGGCACTGAGCAGTGACGAATTAGAAGAAGGCATTCGCATAATATCAAAACGCCTTGGGTACACTTAAACCGCATTTGAATATAAATTCGTGCACGTCGATTTTCCTGGCACAAACTCCCCATCAAGAAATACGAAATCGCGCTCTTGGCGCTCTCGACACAAATGTCACTCGAATAATACACTTAGACAAGCATCGGGGCTGAAATAGACGTGGCAAAGGGGTTGTTTTTGGTTTTTATTATTCGCCAAATATACAGTTTCTAAAGTTATTCAGTATATACTCGTTAAAATTGTAGCGTTCGTCATACAAATGTCAACCGAATATAACGAAACTTCTATAGTTTCTAAGCTCGTTAAAAATTTTTGTTTAGCTCTACTTAAAATGCTAACTGATTATTATTCACAAATAACCCGGTTTACATTGTGGGATATATTTTGTAATTAGGTCTTTTAAAGCATATGCAACCCACTGGGTTTATTTGCTGATTTGGTTGCTATAGTTATGTTCTATTGAAAGTTTACTCTTTCAATTCATTACAATGGTAATTTTATTATTAAAATAATAATTAAAATTGTCTATATTTTGATTAACAAGCAAAAATTTATTTATATACGTGAATGATTTAAAATAGTTTACGTTATTTTATAAAATTATATTCTTTTTGAAAACAGTCTGTAAGTACAGAATATATTTCATTTTAAATAGCAAATAAGTTTATCTGGTAACTAAATCTTTTCTTGGTGTTACAGACTACATTTAATCTTTAAACTAAGTTGAAAATGCATTAAAATGAATCAGTATCGTAAAATAAATTCGTTTTGTTCAAATATGGAATCACTTTTTCTCCAGTAAAGAATATAGCTATAAAATGAAACTAGGGTATATAATATGAGGCGATGTATACACGTTTAGAGAGAGAGAGAGAGATAAGCTGACTATAGATAAAATATGCACGTACGCCACTGAGATGGGATTGCACAATGTATATTGTAATATATTTATAGCCGGGGCAAAGGCAAGTGCCGAGTGCCGACAGATACAGTTTACTCTACGTTATTTTATTTCCTATGGGAACACAAACTACTCGCTGCCAATTCTACACGGCTACTAACATAAATTATAAACATTTAGTTTTATTAAAAGGCATACAAGACGTAAACGGTAGCTAGATAAAGAAGACCATATATAATGATAAATAAATCATTTGTTTTATTCAAATAAAATGTAATTCTACACAAACGCTACCATATTACTTATCGATTAAAAATATTGAAATATTTTCTGTGTCATCATTTACATTGATATAATTATGAACTAAGCCATTAGTTGATTATGGAAAATGTTATTTATGTGCGTGTATTAAACAAACAAAAGTGTAATTCATTTGTGCTAGATATAAAACCAATTTTTGGTGTATAAATTTTTTGTCGTGTAGTTTTTGAGTATTGGTGTTATTTTTTTGGTAATTTTGGAACACCCATCTAGATTTGTTATAAGAATGCCGAAAATGTGTTTCGGTGACGATTCATTTGAAGGCAGCATCCCATAAAAGCCGCGAGCGAGGATTACAGATATATACATACGAGCGACGGTTTAGTTGTCACAAAGTTGCCGGTTTTTATATCAAGAATGGCGTTGGTGTTGCCTTAAGTACGTTATAAATCTTTGGATTTGCTTCTTTTGTTGAGGCGCGGGCTGTTGGTTGTGCGGTATGCTCGTCACTTAAAAGTGCCGAAGATTAACTCGGATGTAATGACTTTTTTAGTTCCTACTGCGTTAAATATTTTGTAATACGATTTCAAATATAAGTCAAACGACTTGTCTTTGATGCTGACTAAAGAGTGAAAAGTTTGGCTATTTATTTTAAAGTTTCTCGGAATTCTAAGCTTTTTTTTTTGATAAATACTAAATTAAGCGTTTCAGTTTTATTTTTGACACAGGGAAATTTATTATGTAACTGCAAAATGTGTGTTTTTCTAATATATTTCACGTATTTAAGTATCTCAACTGTGTGTGTGTTATATGACATTTAAAATTACATAAATTATTTTTATTAAAAAAATCATTTAAAAAAATATACTACAATTAGTGTTTCCTTTGGCAACGCCTACAGATTTATTATATGTAACCAATTTGCGAAAAAATCTAGTACTGTAAAATCGACCTCTTCCCGGATGGAGTTAAATAAGGAGAAAAATTGCTACCTCCATCACCATACGTCTTCCTCAATAACTATTTCATACCGTGACTGCCATTGCCAACATTGCATTATTAAAATTCCTTTAGGCATTTGTGTGTTCGTCACGCACAACTATAATAAAATACAAACATATTCACGAATAGCGAACTCTCATTCACAGACTACAAAGAAATATCATTCAATGTCAATTACTCTCAAAGTCTATATGTTTCCGTTTTATAAAAAATATGTATTATTTTGAAAATGTCTATAAATGTGTTTTGCCATATTTATGCTATCAAAAATTAATTGGCAACCAACGTTTAAAATCTGATAGTTTTATAGCATTTAGAAACTAATTTATCTTTATGGGAACAATTGTGTTTGTGACTGTGCATGTTATTCCTCAATTCTGTTCAGGACCAGGCATCTCAAGTGCATTTTTACAACCACTTATATTATTATTTTATTGCTTTTTAGCAACAATAGAAAACGCCAGAAGCTGGTTTGAAATACTTAATTTTTATTATGCTCAATTTTATTATTTACTTTCTTATACGAAGTAATAAGTATTGTAATTAAGAAAAAAAAATTAACTTTTTGTTTTAATGGCTAATCAAATATTAAAAATAATTATAATTTTTGAAATGTTTAAAATTTTGTATTTGAATATCTACAAAATATATCTACAACGTATAAGAAAGTCCAGTGCGATATAGTACAAATATTTGATTGACTAATTTATTTAATGTTGATTTAAAATTGGCGACATTCCAAAGTGGAACATAAAACTCTGTTTCATTAACGGTTTTTTTATTTATCAGATTGAAACTAAAGTAGGAAAAAAAAACAATAAATATATACGTGATTAAATTCGATTGATTGATTTGATATGTGTCATTTTTGATTAACAGTTATTGCTATGACGGTGGCGATTCAAACTAATTTTTCCCGCGTACGCCAATCTTAAAGTCGCATGAAGACCTTGATAGTTCGATTTTTTGTCACCAGATCTCATTGTTTGGAACACCTTTTAGATTTCTATTCATAGTGTGGTGTTGACTATTAAAAAAGAAAAACAAACTAAAATAGGTAATATAAATACAACACCGGTATTATCAAAGAAAAGATATACAACCTATTGTTACAAAAACTATGGTTTTTTTTTTCTTCATCTTATTTCAATGTCATATTTCCGTGTGATATAGGAATATCATTAGGATAGAGAACAATTAGTTGTCTATTGTATTCAAATTAGGATTAGAACAAGCTGTGCAGTATAAGTGTCGCTTTGCGTGTTTCTTGTAACGGATTGTTAAAGTTATCCTATGAGGATCTAGATTATGTCATATTTATATTCATTCGTATTCTCAGTTTTACAATTTAAAAAAATACTAATTTAATCATTTAAAATATTGCTATATTTAATATTGATTCATTTTTTTAAAAACAATTTTCTTATATTTTTTTTGTAAGATATATCAAAAATCACGAAATATATTTAGAAGTGTTTTCTGCCCTCAAAGTGTATAGACGTAAGTGTGGCTTTATATTAGAATTAGTAGTGAACATGGTGCTTGTCATGGTTGTGGACACGTGTCTAAAATAACATTTATTTATAACTTGTTCTTCATCACTTGCAAACTCACATACAAAACACATAGGTACTAAATTACAAAAACAACATGCACGCCAATGTTCAATCATATTTCTACCTTTTTTATTTGGCACAAATAGCGATAAAAATGCGAATGACAATTGTCAGTCAACATTGCATACTTTAATAGAATAGTAATTGTAATATTAAATATTAGATATCTTTTTCATTATGAGGAAAAGTTGTAATATTCGTTAAAAAAAATAAATTCGCTTAGAGTTTCCTGATCAAAATTTGTATTATCAACTATAATAATTCTCAGAAACTATCCAATATCTTATCAGATAATATTTGTAATATAAACAATATTCAATAGATTGTTCCAATATTTTTATGCAAATTCTATACATATTTTAAATACTAACATTCAGTCAAACGGAGAAAGTATTGTTGAAAGTAATTGTGACAAATTACTAAGAATAAAACGATTTTTTGTCCAAAAGGAAATCTCAATTTTAAAATTACTAATAAATATAGTATATTGACATTTATTACCCAATATTACCTTTCCAAACAAGTATTTAAATAAAAAAAATAAAATATAAAATTTATTCATTACGAAGTAAATGCACATAGCACAATAATTATAGTAAACATGTATAAATTATTTTTTTTCACTGAACGTTAATTGGAAATGAATGTACTTGCAACTGAATAATTATCAAATTAATATTTATTATTAAAAATTGTTGAACATTCGATATAATTAGTACTGTCAAAGGAAATTATACAACCAATAAATAATAACACCTGTACAGTAATACAAACAAACGGTACAACATTTATTAGTTCAAATTTCACCATTAAATCACCGAATTTTGAGTTAATCATAAAATAATAAGACACTTTTAATTAATATAAAAGCAACTTCGTAAATATTTGCCGAAGAAATGAAAAGTAAGAACTTTCATTTAAAATTGTTATTCTAGCGCCATCTAGTGGGGAATCACTGAACTACATCGTTCAGCCACTGCAAAATAGATGGCGCAGTGTGGTTGTTGTTTCAAAAAGATTTATTGGCTACTTGTTGCTTTTCTCTTTCATGCATGCTTTCTTTGTTATCAAGATAATGTTTTGATTTTAAATTTAATCAATGCATTTGTGATATATTATAACTGTCAATTATATAAAATGCGTTATAAAGCACATAATGTTAAATTATTAAATTTGTATAGCATATTTTTATTAGAATTTTATTAAACAATTTTTAAAGAAATATTAAGTTTTTATTATACTTAAGTCTAATTAATGAACTACATATTTGCTTTCTGATATTTCGTATATTGTTTTGCATGCATTATTTCGTGTACGTGATTGTTAAAATTATAAGAGCATTTAGAAGTAATAGGAGAAATTTAGAAATGAAATTTAAATTCGTTTGATTAACGCGCAATATCTGATTGGTTATTAAATTTGTGCGTGCTGTCGAAACATGCTTCACATATTGTACTTGGTGTACTCATATTTGGACCATTACTGCGTTTTGCGGTGATGAATGAGAGCGCATGCCACTTAAAAGTTAATAAGAACTGTCAATTTTTGGATTTTTGTTTTTTGAACTTTTAAATTTCGGCCAAGGTCTAACAAGCTTACTTTTATTTTTTTATCAATGATGAAATCGCCTGCAGAATATTATATAACCATTAAAGTAAGCTAGTGTCGGGTTTATCGCTGAAGATGCTGTTGTTCATGCGTAAATTGTCTGAGTCCCATGCGCCGCTGTAAAAAATGTCACACGAGATTACGGTGTCACATTTTGTAACTCCATCTTGTGAGACAATTTCGTATCTAGATAATATTGACCCTTTCATAAATTGTCCCTAACGTATGAAGCTGTAAGCTGCTAACACATCTGAAGTTTGAGCGGTAGTATTTAAAATAACCATTTACTTAATAGATGGAAGTAATATAAAAATGACTGATTTATTTCTTTAGATGTACTAAAAGAGTACTTTAAAACGGTAATAGACCAGAATAAATATAAGAAATGTATATGGTCTATTTTATAGAGAGAAGTAATTACTAATAGAATTAGAAGAGAATAATGTTTTTCCTAGAAATTAACTGTAATGTGTAAGAGCATAAAATATAACAATGTCTAATCATGCGTGATGGTATTTTATTACGAAATAACATAAAAGTTAATGAATTCAAATTTTTATGTAGTATTTTTTTGCCAAAACAGAAAAGACCTTGACTTGTCAGCATCAATTTAAATTGGATCTAATTCAATGATCCATATTGCGAGACTGTCTATAAACATAATATGTAGAGATACAAATGATCAGTCAAATTACATAATCACATATAATATGATCACGTATTATAATTTATTTCCTGTTCATTAAGCAACTGGGCTATTCAATGCTTCCTATTGTATGCTTATCTGGCATTCAATTCGTACTCGACAAATTTTTATATCCACCAAGGTTTTTCTGCCATATTTTCAAACAAATTTACATATATTTGTCATACATAATTTTATGTCTATTCTCTTTAAATGGGGGCAGTAAACCAAAAATAGTCATACTCGATTCAGGGAAGGTCAAAAGATATATTTGTTAAAATCTCGAGATCTAACTATTTCATGATTGCATTACTTATTACTTTGTATAAGAAAGTAAAAAATGTTAAAGTAATTTGTGTTTGCATTGGAAATAGCCGAAGTCAACCGACATTAGACGATTTTGTCTATTCCGTGTAAGGTACGCGCGCATGCTTTTTAGATATGATTTTATGACGCTATTTTAAGATCAAGTAGTTTGCAAAATATGATGTTGATGTTAAACAATAATTACTAGAAAGACAATGAATTACGCTTTCTCTAAGATGTATGTTATATTAATACAAGAAGTGGAAGAATATAGATATAAATGCGTTTCCATAGAAATATAAAAATCATAACAAAAAAATTCATAGTTCCGAAGTAGGCATTAGAACTTTCATTTCCTCTAGAACTAATCACAGGTTTTTGAGTGGGTATTGTTTTTCTTCATCTATTTCCGTAGAATACTTATCGTTGATGTTCGAGTGAGTGTAGATTAACAACAGCATAAAATAAATGATTGCGTTAAACTATGTCAAAATCATTAACGTCTTTTTTAACTATAATCACTGAATGTACTATATTAAAATCGCCATTCCCATTCTAACATATGGTGTCTAACTTAGATTAGTTTAATATAGAACGAGTTCAAAAGAATGAATTTTATTTTTAAATAGAATTACATTTCTGCTCATTGCTCGAAAACTATTACAGATATAAAATATTATCCATATATATGTAAAAAGAGTTCCGAATCACCGATGATAGTATTAGAATTTAGCCTTATTTATAATGTTCTACTTTTGTACTATCATTGAAAGGCGATTGAAAAAACTGTACTATTTTTAAACGTCTGCGCTAATATGTGTCAGTAGTAACCTGGAGGACTGGTTTTGTTTAACGGTCGTCTCACACCTGTCCAGGTGCTTCATGTGCATCACACACATTCATCTAAATATAAAATTATATTACTTTTAAATCGTCATCTTTCACATTAAATCGCCGGTGGATGGCACGCTCGTAGCGGTAAAACGTCCGTCGTATCTATCGCTATTTACCGTTGCTTATCAACATCATCTTCATCGCCTTAGTTTGGTGGGTCAGCCGATTCCGATGGAGTCTTCGGATCTGGCGCGAGATACTTCGTGCTCAGCCGCTACGAGTCGGCAAAATTGAACTTGGTACGTTCTTCATTTGCGCGAGAACTGTTGTTGGTGTTGTTGCCTGGTTACCGCAACTCGATTTGTTGCATGTGGTTTACGTCCTTTCAAACGGTGCACCTTAAAATTCCGAGTTGCATACAGGGTTGTTGCTCAACACGTATTGCTTACATTTTTTGAATTATTACAAAAATTCGCGTATATTTTCATTTATTAAAAAATTATAACAAACTGTGTAAAAGAAAAGTGTTCTATAATTCCGAAATTATTGTGTTTTTATAAGATTGTGTAAAACTGTACTATAAATTGTGCAGTTATTGTGGACTCTAATTCAAATTTCGGTAAAATAACAATGGAGTACTTACTAAAATTGTGTAGTGCTACAACTTAAATATACTCTCATCAAGTTTATTATAATATTAAACTGTAGTTTAATTATAATTAGATACAACAAAACATTAAATGAGGTATTAAGGTGAGAAGTGTTGAGTAATAGTGTTTGGTTTCCCATGAAGATTACGCGTAAAAAAATCGAATATGATGCAAAAATATATGCATTATTTCGAGCGCACAGTTGCACAGCAAGCCCATGTGCAGTACCAGATGTTGCATATTCCCATGTAACTTTTTTGTTGTCGATTACTATAATTCAGAAAATAATCAACCACAACTGATTGGCTTACAATGTAATTACACTGGACAATAAACCCATGCCTGCATAAGCGCAATCAACAATCATGTCGACTTGATTTGATTTAATAGTCTAACAATGCCGAATTGGAGAGACTTGGTCCTGCCGTCTGAGGACCTCTACGTGAACCCAATGTGCTCGGCGAGTTCGGTGTATTCCGATTTCTCGGAAACCAGTGATGTGTGCAGTGCGGGTTGTGAATTTGAACCGTTCTCAGACGACATTGCTGAGTGTACTGGTTGTGGTTGTTACTCACCCTCCAGCGGCTCAGACATGGAAGTCCTGGACTGGAGTCTCTTTGAACCGGCTCGTAAAAACAGTCACGCCGGCTCTGTTATCACTGCTGAGCTATGTCTTCTTTCAAATGGTAATTGTATATTACTTTTGTTTTTCTTTCGACAGCAATATTTGTTTAAACACACACACACACATGTTTTATTAATGTGTTAATTATAATAATAACGATAGGTGTTGACCGATTAGAAGACAATCTGATATACAAATGACATATGCTTGAGATATGCAATTAGCAACTAGTCATTTTATAAAATAATCGCGAGAGATTTGCATAGGAAATCGATTAAAGTTTAAAATATATGTATCTTGTGGGTTGTTATTTAAATGGCGTTTAAATTAACTATCCACTCATAAATATGGATTGAGTGATTTATGACTGGCCCATATTTCCATAGTAGGCTCAAATGAACCAGATATTTAATAAAATCGAAAATGTTTATTTACTTTTACGATATTGTATTTTGAGGCGTTTTTAAAGCAGCGCCGTTAACGGCAACCTGTATAACTAATTAAATATATAATTACATCTTGAGAGAAAGTAACATTCGTATTCAACAAAAGTTCCAAAAAATAAATTATTTACATATTTTTTTAATCAATTAAATTTTAAATACGCAATAAAATTCTATTTTAAATTTACAAATTCTTTCATATCAATTTCCAAAAATAACATTTTGATTAAGTTCTCACGAACTAATTATAAAATATAGCAAATTTCTAATGATTCATAAAACTTTTAATCTAAAATCTAATCAGTTTCCAAAAAAATGAAACTGTACCCATATCTAATACACCTATGTATATCAAACCAAAAACCGTTATTGGAACAACAATGAACGCATTAAAAACTCAAAGCACATCCCATCATCTATATACAAAACAGTCACGAATTTACAAAGAGGAGGAGTACTTACCTGAACCGTACCCATATTACCAAGAAGAAGACAAATTGAAACAAGACTAACAATTAAATATGATTGATAGTGCACATATTATGTGACGTGCCCATATGAAATGCATGTGTGTATGTGTGTGTGTGTCTAGAATGGCGCTAACCGCATGGTTTACGAGTCCATAGACCTCATAGTTTAAAATAGTCGCTAGTAAAACGGTGGACAAATGTTTTATATTCATGTGCGTGGATGACATGGGATAGAAAGAAGAAGTTTAACAAAATAATCAAAACGTTTTAGTTTATTGATTTTATCAAATGATCCAAACCATATTGTATTCAATTTGTGATTAAATAATAAATAAATAATCATTGCATTATTCTTTTGATTAAAAATTGCGACAACCATTTTACATTTTCAGAAATATTACACAATTTTGACTGTGCTATAGCTGAGAATACATATGAATTTCCACATTAAATTTAGTTGTATTTTGGTATATGCGTGGAAAACTCTCATGAATTTTTTTTTTTTTCAATCGTTTTAATTCGTTTTTTATTACTGTTTGTGAAGTTTATAGTTTAGATACACGTTTTCTCAGGATCCAAGGATTCTAATTGAAATTCTCCCGTTTTGGGATAATTAATCACTAATTTTGAATAGTGGGACGTTATTAATGATGATTGCATTGAATTGTTTCCAATTTTTTTTTTTATCTCAAATGGGAACAATTTGAGTCGCTTTGTATTTTGCTTTGATTTTGATGTAAAGTGCTTTTTAATTATACCTATACACCAAATCTCGTTTCGTATATTTTGTAAATTTCATATTTATCATACACCAATTGACAGTGAATTATTTGAGAAAGAACTCTATTCTAGATCTAGATTCTAGATGTGGTTATATCTCAATATAGGTTGTTAGAATTTGATGTGATGCGAGATAAAACTGAAAGCTTATAAATAACGAAATTTCTTTATACGTTTTACAAGAAAACTTATAGATGTTATCTGGTCTAAAACTATAAGTACATGTTAGGCAAACAGCAATTTAAATCGTTGACCAATCTGTCAAAATTTATTTTTATTTTGGATAGTTGCTTTTAGCCAATTACCCAATTACTTTATGTTTCGTTGACAAAAACTGATTTTTTATTGTCAATTGCCAAATGGTCTAAAAAAGCTTTTATTATAATATTTAGATAAAATCGTAATAGGAAGACGTAAATAACGTAATTCAAAGTTGACGTGACATTCGGAAATAACCATATGTGTCCTTCGCCGGAAACGCAGTCCAGTGATCCAAATAATTATCCCCCCATTCCAGCTGTATGTAATAGTAACTACATGGTAACATATGCATGTATATATACACAAAGAACGAAATAAAATATCCGTAACCTTGTGTACACACTCACAACAAACTAAAATCAGTTGCCATCTCGCGTATAGGGATAATTATCTCCCTTCGTAGTTATCCATTTAATGACCTATCTTACTAAATTTCTATATAATTATTATCAACTTAACAACACCTGGTATTGGCCTGGTTCAGTGAAACATATACCAAATTTCACTGCCTGAGCAGTGGGTGTATTAAATGTGTCGAAAACAAGTATTTTTACTGCACAATAAACATGCTTTTTTATCGAAATCAAACCATAACATTAATAATTATAATTGCAGATAATAAATATATACTATGAGCAATTTATTAAATTTCGATTTGTTAACCCTGAACCTGACCTCTCAACTACCTTGAATTTTTTATATTTAAAAGCCATTTATTTTTTAGTTAATAAATTAAAATGTTATAAATTCTTGAACTCTATAATTAGAGATTTTATTTTTGTTGAATAAAAATATTTTCTCACACATGTCGTCGTACTCTTATAATTACGTCGATTTTTTTATTTTTTGTTTACTAAACCGTCTAAAATTATTCCTTTTATTCAAATTATTAATAAATCATTTTACATGTCGCTAATTAGTCATTTATTTAAATTTTATTGCAAATATGAAAACAACAAAACTATATATGGAATATAAACGTAATAAATATTTTATTTTGTCTACAACTTGAGTACAATAACGACGCCTACGCAAATATTCTCAAGGATATTATGCCTTATTCGTAATTTTATTGTACCATTTTTACATATTTTGTCTTTTATTTTGAACTCAATTGTCGTATATACATACATAACTATGCCTATTTCTTAAAAGGGTGGTAGGATCCTTTTACAACTATTCCCATTTTGATAATATTTCGCCATTATAATCTATCTGAGAGAAAACTTTTGCTTTATTTTGAATCATCTTATATTCCGCATGTTCACAACTTTTCTCTTGTCGCATATGTCAAATACTCCCACTACTAATTACTAAATTTAGAGTTAATTAAATTCGAATACGAATTGAAGATTTAACGCGGAATATATTGACGCTAAGTGCCGCCAGATGATGCGAATGAAATCGTAATTATATTCAAAACATATTTTCTCATTTGTAAAAAGATTCCCAAAGTAATAACTTACATTTCTCTAAAGTTGAATGTCAAGTTCGGTTTTTATATCTTCACCAAAATCAATTTCACTTAGCATATGTTTGTTTTATTGTTGCACTTCTTATTTGCGTGTACAACTATTAATCGTGAACCACTCCTAGACATTATACAAATCATCATTTACTTTCACAATCTTCACTTGCATTTTTATTTCTTGCACTTTTCATATAAGGGATTGTCATTACCACTAATACAAAAAAAAAACTTCTAAAAAAAAAATATAGTGCTTTATTTGGTCATTACAATCTTTCAACGTGTTAATATGGCGTAAATAGGTGTGAATTCATATTTATTTATTTTTTACGATTTACACATCTATACGTTGAATAAAACATTATAAATATGCGGAGATAAAACATATGAATTATTTAGGTACATTTAGATAAATGTATAAGCATATACACTGTTAAAAATAATATAAATTACTGCTAAAATTTTATTAAATTCTTGTATTTACGCGTAGGTAATTTTACCATTTTTGTCCCAGTTACATATTTATATTTGACTTTATTTTTCCAAATAAGAACCAAATATAAATTTCGGAAAATTGACGTGCTTTACTGGTTACAAATATTTTTAGTACGCCTCTGATAAAGACTCCCATGAATGCCTAGGTACTTTCTATAAAGAAATCTTTAAATATTTTGTTTGCTTAGGACCCTGCATTCAAATTGTACCTGTTTATTTTAAATATTATGAAACCGTTAAAAGGCATTTCATGTTTGTCAAAGTAGGAAACGTATTTTAAACTGCGTGAAAATGTTTTTCTGGTACTCGTTGTAGATGATAATTAAAATTTCGTTAACTGTTTTCTTTTAAATATATATATATATATAAAATATTCGCATTCTTTAATTAAAATTTACATGTAATTTAAGCATTAATAATGAAAGTTTAGCATATAATTATTTCATTAATATTTTAATTTGTGACTACCATGAATATTAATATATACGTAGCTTATATTTGAACTATTTATCATCAATAATTGGCTGTGCCAATATTTAAAGTTTAATATTAAAATTGGGAATAATAATGGCAACTTTTAATAACATTAATTGTTTATTAAATATTGATTCACTTAGATCCTAGAACTTCTGAATTGCGTTCCAGATGGTTTAAATTTCTTACTATGTAAATTCCGGATATACTCATGCACTTATATTGTGTTGTTTTAAACATGATGAGCAGTATTCATTTCTTATTAATTTATGTGCACAGAAACTCATCAATATTAGTCTGTTCAGTTATGATGCATTGCATATTTGTACTAAATATACAGAACGGTACAATAAATTTTTCTTCATATCGTATAAATACGTGTAAATATGAAGTATCGGTATATCTGCACTTAAAATTAACCTGTATTTGAAATAAATAAACGGTACTTGTTAATACTTATTAGTGATGCGTAACTATAGTAAGGTGATATCTGTGCCATTTGCATATTTTGTCCCGTTCATTTCGACACGGCGAACTCACGTATTTTAGTGACACACTAACGCGTTCACCAAACAGAATTCCGTTTACATCTGCTACAGATCTAATTTTATTTGTATTCATTAATTTTCGAAATGGAATTGAAACGTGTTTGGTTCGATACGTTCTTTTGCTTGTGTACGTTTTCAATTAATTCTTGTACTTCTGACTTTTGGTATTTGTGGTATGTCTCAAGGTTTTTTTTTTTTTGCGGCATTTTCTTGGTATGGATTGATTGAATATTTTATCTGTAAATACAGATTTAAAATGTATTGATTCAAATATTTGAAATTGCTCTTTTTATATTTTGTCATTTTTATAGAATTTTATTATTTGTTTTAACTGCGGAAGGAAGTTTAGTAAAAGATATCGTTTATTTACAACTATTGCATAAAGTTATGGGGGTAAAGTAGTTAGTGTTTGTTTAAAAAATGAGTCTATAGATTAGTGTCACTTAAACATATTTGTGTGTAAAATATTTAGTTCAACTTGATAAACTATGCAGTTATTGCCTTTTTAAGTATGACAGATAACAATCGTTAGTAATTTGTTAGTTTCTGTTATATATTACAAATAGAATACGTCTACTATAGAATTTAGGTTTAGGACATTCTTAAAACACTAAGAAACTTTTTTACTTATACGAAAATATACTTTTTGACCTTCCCTGAATCGAGTCTGACTATTTTTAGAATGGCAACTATCTGTGTGCGTGTATGTTAGTTTTTTCTGTCTTCCTCTCTCTGATAAATACAAGATGAAGAAAATACAAAATATGAAACATGTAGACAGTAATAACATACATGTGATGTTAGTGAAAGGTTTTATATTTTAGTTTTATAATAATTAATAAAAACAATTTGATTACAACCTTTCTATTTAGAAGTAAATATGCATATTGCTTTAATATTGGCACATATACGGTACATAAACTTCAATTCCCCAATCGCTTAATATCACTAACAATAAGTTAAATACATAATTTAATAATTTTTTTATACACATTTTTGGTGTAGGTGTAGCTGCAAAACGCAGTAGCACATGACATAATATTTTTAATTCAGTTAATTGGAAACTTCATTTTTTTTTAACTTATGTATTCTATAATTCAAGGGCGTAAAATTTGCCATTTTTAATTTGTATTTCGAACTTAAAACTAGTACCAAATAAATGAAAACTAACTTAGGTGTATCGGTTAATGTATTCGCAGATAAAAAATTGCTTTCCCTATTTTTAAACTAATATGTATCTTCACATTTTTTTATAAATACCTTTACTATTTTATTATCTAATCTTATGTAGTCTAAAAAAATTGTTTGTTTTGACACATAAATGTCTGTGTTTTCGATGAATATTGTGAATTTGTACGTAACGGTACTGTAATAAAAAAAGAACTCGCAGGAAGGAAAATGTTTGGGTAAACAATGTTGTTAGAAATTCTCTCAGGTAACACACAAATAATACAGAATGTATCGACGAGAGTATATGGTACGTGTATCCACTTTAAAATCCCGATAAGACACTCGAAACGCATTAGAAATTGTTTTAACATGTATCTTCTTACATTTGTTATAAATTTCCTGTATCTTGCACTTGTTTTTCAAGATGACTTATGTAACAGTCTTGAAGTAATTTAAAACAATTATATGATTGAATCATACCTACTCAAATATGGCGCCCACTTTAATTTCAAGAAGTGCATGTTTTTTTATTTCATTATAAAATGCAATTTGAAAGTAAAAATCTTCATTTCAAATGATATAACACTTTTAAATACCAACATATTGATGTGATAAAAAATAAATCGAGTCTTCCTTTCCTTGTGTTTAAACTTTCTCAATTTATTGGATAATTTTTTGCCGTCAAGTAAATAAAAACTACCTACTGTTAACTATAAGTGCTTATGATTGCACTTTGACCTAATGCCGGCGCCTGATTGGCTAGCGAATGCCGTTACCTCGTAAATTACCAACATTCTTTTTTAACTTATTGAACTATTATTTAATATTTACATTAGATCTTTCATAATTGAAATATTTTACAAAAATTAATGAAAATTTGCATAGTGCCATTAAATCTGACGGAATTACTACTTCGCTTCTAATAGATGCTTAAATTAACAACTTATTCGTGAATCGTGAAATAAATCAAATACGGATTGACTAATAGTTTTATATGTATTTCATAAATGATATTTTATGTATATACTACAAGATCATTTGCCGTACCAAAAAACTGGTATTGTTTCAAAGTGCTCTATGAGATGATATTTCTCATGTAGATAATCTCACTTTTACCTTCATATACGAATTGGTGAATCTTGTAACTTTCTTTGTTAAATTAATTGTATCTAGTGACTTTCTTTGCTCAATTTAATGTATCTTTGTTACATTTTTGTGAAAGGATCACTGATTTTTTTCAAGGTTTTTACGTTATTTGAAACTTTTACTCGGCAGCTATAATACGTAAAACACTAGCATTGTTCTACGTAATCGTTTTTCCTATTGTATATTTATTGTTTACTATCATATAATAAATTATTACTCGTGCATAAAAAATATTAATGAATAAATATTTTGCTTGGATGTATGCAAATAATGGATGAGGATCTTGTTCATCTTACATGTAGTACAATCAACTTGAGATATTATCGGCCGCACAGGTTCATGCACTAACTGGAGCGGCCAAGAAATATTACCTTCTTAGTCGTATACACACACAAACATGCGTTCTTAAGATCGAGTTATTTATGTCCATTTACCACTTCACCGAGATCTACGGAATTTGCATATGTATACATACACACAAACAAACACACATCCATTATCCGGTGAAATGTTAATGATCCCTAATTTCTCTACGAAACATAATTTTCCATTAATCTTCCCAAAGAATTTGACTTGTATCGTTCTGTTTTACCAAAACATATATTTGCATCAACACTGCAATTACCATCTAGAATCGTTGCCAAATATAATTCGCAATTACGAACAAATCTCTATAAAATTGTATTTATTTAAAATGTTACGAATATAGTTCATTGAGTGAAAAATGGGTGAATTTTGAAATAAATTTACAATACGTATTGCAGTGTAATTATAGTGAATATTTTTAGAATATAGAAGATAAAGAGAAAGATAGATGTTTTGTTGGTTCTTCTATACGTGGTCTACTTTGGTACGCCTTCAGGGTTAAACGGCTGTCATGTTCTCCAGTGCACTGTACCTGTTTTATTTCAACTTTTTCGTTTTTGTTTCGCATTGAATTTTTTTTGTTTGTTTTGCTTTTGTTGATCATCAGGTGTTTGAAGTAAAACAGAACATTAACGGATGTAAATGTTTACTAGTTAGACGCGTAAACCAAGTGAATGTTCATAAATTTGTTGCAAAATTATATGTTTTAAGTGGTTTACTTATTAATTGACTGTTTATTTTGCAACTTTGTTCAGAACTAGCATGTTTTACTCTGTATTTAACTTCCAGACGTGTTTTTACTGCAGCAAATCTTGTCGCTACAAAAAAGTCACCGTTTAACTTATATTCATAGTTATTTTCTATTGCAAATAACCAATAACTAACTCATAATTGAAATTATTTTTAGCCACATGTTTTAAGATTACGGCCATGACTTGGTTTGTCCTGTCATCCATTCACAATAATGCCCTTGATCTTCGACTTGCTTTTAACAAGCCACATATGTCCACTTACATTACTAACGAATTCTGATTTATTCTAAAAGGAGTTTTATTATTTATGTTACAGAAAGAGGAGGTCCTTCCACAACTCACAACCGCAAAGATGGCACTGAACGATTTGATCCCCAATGGGAACCGCATTTCTGCGTTTTACTCCAAGATGAACAAACTCTAACTGCTTACCGATCCGAAGAACTATCGGTGAGTAGAATTTTACACCCAAATATTGATTGATACCGACTTCCTTTTAATACTATTTTGATGTTATTTTTCAAACAATTAAGTTTTGAAAAATGATCTTAATTTTTATTTTAGATAATTATTTTTGATTATAAGTAGAAATAACCTTTATAGAGTTCAATTAAAATTATAGCAAGAATTAAATCAGGTAGCAAATTATTATTCAAATTGGTATATAAATCAAAATCGCAATATTAATTCATTAAAAAAAAAAACAATATTATTGCAGAATTTTAACTATTAGAAAGTTATAGTAATAATAACAGTTCAGAAATAATTTACATAAAATAAAGATGTTGTGTGTCTCGGAACTACAATTTGTTATAAAATTTATTGCCCTAAACTATATGGTGCATTCACATAGTAAATTACAGACTATGGTAAACTATTCGTTGAATAATTTGTGAAGATGAACTAGAATCCACGTCTGCTTTCATTTACATCGATTGATCGATCGAGAATTTTGTTTATTTCTTATTTTTTTTTAATTCCATGATATATTAATATACCATGACTTTCTATAAATAAGAAAATATGTTTATATGAGGTGATTAATGTTATTTTCTACTTTTCTTACATGCAGATCTTTTGTGGAACTCTGCGGGTAAGATTAATGTTGTATATGTGTTAGAAATATATTGAAGTTAGATATTTAGATTAATCGTAGAGGTGGTAAATTATTATTAAAATAAATAGAACAAAATAAACACTTTTCTTCATAGACTATATTAAAAATAATTATTCGTACATTCTTATGTTACAAACAAAAACTTAAATTTTATTAAAAAAATAACTCAATACATAAATATTGTAGTCAAGAATCATTGATGAATGTTTGACTAAAAACGATAGCGCTTTTTGACCTAAATGGCATATGACTTGTTAGTGCATACGAGTTTTGGAGCAAGCCTCGCGAGTAATTAATCACAATTAATTTCATTTCATTAGCGACAAAGTGCACTGACATCATCGTTCTTGTTGATTATCGTGCATTGACTATATGGAACGTATCTAGGGCCCTATGTGCATGTGAGGAACGCGTACGCGTACATCAAGTGGTTGTCCATTTAACTAATTGGTACATATTGCTGGTAATGATACGTTCGTTTATTCGGAAATTAATTTCGACCAATGTGGATTTTATTGCTTTTATTACATAATTTGTCACGGTAAATTATTGAAGTGCGTGTACTATTGAGCGTGCTACCAAATGATGCAATGATAATTATATAATCTCACTATTGAAGCATGCGAAAAAGTACTTTAATTATATATCTTATGGTACTATTAAAGATATTAGCATTTATTTCATAAAGCCAAAACAAATCTTTTATTTTATTGTCTTTTGGGGTCTTTTATGGACCAATAACTTCAGAAATAAAAAGCCTAGTGGGTTTAAAATGCGAACTGCATGAATTGTGTAGTTATAGATTATATATGCCAAATTTAGTGTCATTTCGTTTAGTATCTGCAGAAGAGAAGCAGCGACAAATAGTAGTCTTACGAGCTAAAAATGTGCCTCTTTGTAAAACAGCAAGAGCTTGTATATAATTTGCATTGTATATTGTTAATTCTTCATTATACACATACATGTTTTATTACAAGCACACATGCTCTTTTAATTTATATGTTTATTAAGTGCATCGCAAGTGGTGCATAAGCAATAAGTAAGTCATGATGCTTTTATAGAACTCCCGCAGTGCACACTTAAACTGCACATTATACCAACACCCAAAGTACTTAATTCTGTGTGGGGAGTAACTTTAATTATCTGATGTCTTGATGAAACAATTTTTTCGCACAAAGTTCTTAATAATTAAAATTAATTATTATTTCTAACCTTGCGTATTCTCTGGGTAATAGGTTAGTGATGCTGTGTTCGTTGAGCTTCCACGCGTTCGTCTCGATGGCGGTGGTCGCGTTGTACGTAATTGGCTCGGTCCTCCGTCCCTGCCCGAAGAAAACGAGGATGGTGAGGATGTTCTACCATGTATCGCTGAAGATACGGTCTCGTTGAGAGAAGAGTCCAGCGCCGTACCACCATGCAGCAGTCCATTAGGTAAGTTTTCTAAATTTTTTTTTACAATTTTTGTAAATGCATGTGAGAGTTAATTAAAAATTAACAATATATTAATATTTCCGAAATTTTAAAGTTGATTTTTTAATCTGTAAATTACAATCTGGGTTCATTGAATTGTTAGGTGTTCTTGCACCTTGAAATTATTTTCTACGCCTACTATCGCGAATAAAGATATTGTGAGCGATTTTCTTGTCATAGCTCAGTTTATTATAAATAAATAAATACGTAATGAACCATCATTGATATATGAAGCGCAGTCATGCATTACGTGTGTCAGTATTGTGTATACGCACAAAACCGAGACATGTTCAGGCACCTGCACATTTGCATGTAACATGATTTCGTGCTCGTTACGATCATCGCTAATTACTTACTCGTCTCAAGAAGGATCATGTTACAAACACTACACATACGAACTAAAAATAAATAAACTATAACACATATACTTTACAATTAAAACTAGCGATAGCTATCAGCCTTGAATTAATTGCTACTCTTGTTAGAGAAATCTAATTAAATTATGGGCTTTTTGTTATGATATAATTATATAGTATTTATAGAAATAATAATAATGCAAGGGTAAAAATACAATTTTTTTATTATAAATATTAAAAAACCTTGTATGCATTTATTATATAAAATAATCCTACATAAAAAAATAATACAAATTTCAACAACCCTTGGTCATTTTTTTTTTAAACAATGATACTATTACAACATGTATGCATAGAATTCTTTCTGTAGTAAGAATTTTGTAATACGTCTATTTTTAATCTGTCATCGTACTTATTGTAAAATATCCTTATTCCCTTGTTGTGTATTGTTGTTATATTGTGCTCAACTGTTCATGAGTTATTTATTTTTCATTCTTTCCACTCGTCTGACATGTAACTTGACACCACTCATGTTTCTCACTACAATGGCCATTGTTGAATGGGAACACAGCGGTTTACTATTGCACGCCTTGTTATTATGTTTTTGCAACACGATCCATGTTATAAATTACCCAAATGGCATTTCAAATCGTTCACCGCACGACATACATGTCGTGCCATCTAACGGCGAGTAGCTAAAATGTACTTGTATTACAAATTCAGACACTCATTGCTAGATGGCAGCCTAGGATACGATTGCCAACTCGCATTACATTCCAGTTATTTTAGTTGTATATCCGTTAGGCGCCAGTATATGTTATTTCACATTACAATTTACTAATTGTCAGGATTTTTATATTTAATTAAAAACCTATGTGTACACATTTTTGTTAAAAGAGTTGATATCTGCTATTTAGGTTTTATGCATACTTTTATAGAAATGACTGATGGTAATTTTCCTCAAGTTATTTGAATAATTCATGTCATATGTTTACTGTTTTATTCGGGTCTGATTCGTCATCTCCGGTGGTTAGTCGGCATTTTCAAACATAACATAATTCTATGTTTTGTTTTGTGTCCGCTGCGTTTCCGGTGTCGCAAGTGACGGCCGCGTCTAATTTTGAAACTGCGGCGTCAGATTATATTTTAAGATTAATTATACGAAAGTGTCACTGTCCTTCCAAACACTTTGCGATGCGCACGGTAGTACATTTGTTATAAACTATATTCATAAAAGCATGACGGAGACATCTTTCTTGTCTTAAATTGTAAGATTTTAGACATATCTGTCAAGTTAATAATTTTACGCCAAAACATGGGAATAATATAAAATGTCGCTACTTATAGATATATTTATTTTAAATTGGATGTCAGTGAGAGTGATGATTTTTTTTCGTTTGTGTGTTGGTCAGAAATAATCAATTTAAGGAAATATGAGGTCGATAACCCGTAACTAGACCCATATTTGTCAACTGTCACAAAAAGTCATCTTGTGTGGCCGTTTAAAATTGAAATTGGATTACTTCCTAGAAATGTTCGGACAACAGATTTAAACATAAACATATTTTTGACTTTTGTTGTCTGTTCATTTTTTTTCCTTGAAAATTGTGTACGGATTTAATCGTAATCTTTTTAAAAGCCAAGTTCCTCAATGAGATATCCTCAGTAATTAATAATTAATTAAGCAATACTTAAAGGAATTTTTTATCGATTGTACCATTTTTAAATTAATTGCACCTTCCCGGATATAGATTATATATAATTATAATTTTACAGGATGTTATACCTTACTATAATTAATTTGTAACTTTTAACAATATTACATCTGGTATTTTGGAATATTTTTGTATCTTTAATATATTTCATCAATACAATTTTTAAAAAAATTATTTTCGTATCTTTTTACAAACTTTCCTCTATACATGTATGGTATATTTCGAAGTTAAGAAATATATGACAAAATTCATTAATTTTAAAAGCGTTTATCCCAAATTAAATAGTAATCTCTGTCTGCTAGAGAAATCTAGAATATTGTACTCGTATCTATACGCTTGTATACACGTATAGGAAACTGATGGCTAAGCGATTAAATAGGAACATGTCCATTACATTTACATTCATTAATAGTTGACGATGCACATTGCATGTGTAACTTGATCATACAGCGGATTCTAGACATGTCTCGGAAATGCATAGTCGACTTCAAGGCTAGCATATTCATGAACTTCTTAAAGTTACAGAATTTATAAAAATAGAATCTTTAATTCTTGCATCAAATAGACACTTCACATTCTACAATATACTTTATCAATAACAAAAACACCGTTAATAATTTTCTTTAATTCATTCGAACTTAAAATAAATTTCGCAAAAAACAATTTATTCAAAGATTTATATTTAGACTTCAACTAATTATAAATTTTATTATCAAAATAAAGCAAAACAATGTTCATTTTCATACAAATAAACTTCTCATAGTTAGTTCTTTATTTATAAATAATACAAGGTTAAAAATTATTTTTATTACTTCTATTTTATATCGTTGTATCATATGTTATCAGTTTTTTTCTTTTGTTGAAACTTCATTTGAAACGTGAATATTATATTTCACATTGAATTAACCTTGAATCTCATTATGAAAAATAATTTAATTAATTATAAATTGTTTTAGCTTCGCTTCAAGTATAAAGAAAATTATTGTAAAAATAGCTTTAAAAACACATAGAAAAACATTCTGATTAATTTGTTATTTATGTTTATTAAGTTATATTTTTAGAAAGTATATTTAAATTTCAATTATAAACTATTGCATCTCATTCGCGGTTGATTAATTTATTAATATTGTAAAAAAGAATCCATAAGTAAAAATATTTAACTTTTTATATTATATTTTGATTGTAAAAAATGTACAAATGTTTTTTACGTCTATCGAAAATATTTTTTCTTTCGTTAATTCCGGATGACTAATACTTCTTAACCCGTTGTGGCGTGACGTCCTTCAGTTCAGCCAAATAAGGACCGTACTTACCATATTTTATTAAATCAGCACATCATATTTTATGAACCATCCAACGCTTTTTACCATAACCTTATAAAAGAACTGCGTAGCATTTTACAATTAATACATTTTCTAATCTAAATTGATAACGCAACGAAATTACAAATATGTATAAAATAAAGTTCTAATTTCATTTAATATGCAATATGAAGAGATTCATCTAAATTTAATTGTTAATAATAGTATATATTTTAAAAAATGAATTTATAAAATTACGCGTTGATAGTTGAATGAAAAATTTTAAAAAGAGAGTGTTTAATTTATTTTTTGTTGGTCTCATTAAATAGAATATTATCGCGCTGTTTTTAGTGTAGTAGTGGTAAATTAAATATTATTTCCCTGACGTCACTAAAATGGTGAAAATTACGAAACTTTAATAGCGCATAATTAATAAACGGTCTAAATTGGAATAAATGCGAAAAATTTGAAATAAATTACAATGAAATTGTTTGTATTTCATTTTGTGGTTGAACGCCAGTATTAAATTTAATAATAAAGTTAATCCGGCTCTGAAAACGGAACCGTAGCGTATCGAGGCCTATCCTAGGACCCGTTGCTTATCGTCAACGATGACAGGAAGTTGGTGGTCGAAACCGGAAACTCATTTCGGGCACAGCTAACTTAGATCGTTCTATTGTTCATTCGCAGAACACTTTGAATACAGCGACAAGGTAGTCGTAAATCGAACTAAATCATCGATGTTCCGCGCATCTCAAAATTGTGTGTAAATAGAAACATTATCGCAAAGCAAATATTATGAGATTATATAATCAATATAATATTTACAGTGTACGTAACACTGTAAAGGTATAGAATAACAATCAGTGTATGTCAAAATGTTCGCCTCTGCAAGTCCATTGTTTTTAATTTCCGAATGATTCATAATAGCTGAGTGTAATTGTCAGTCAGTTCGTAAAGTTTCGTTGACGGTTGCGCATCGAAAAAATGTGTTTTGTATTTTTCTGTGAAAAGTGACAGTGGTTGTAAAAGCAAGATGGCGCATCGCAAAGTGTGGAACAGTATTATGCGCAAAAATAAAAAGAAGCAGAATTTTAATACTTCGCTACCGGACACACGAGAAATTGATCAATTGACTCGTAAGCAGACTCTATAATTGGTTGATTGTTGCAAAAGAATTTTTGTTTAGTGTTCCGTGTTTATTTTTGTGCGTTTATTGATACTACAGCCATAAATTAGTATGAAGTGGTTAAGACAAATGTAGTTAATTGATTTGTTTTGGCTGTAAATTTCGATGAAGAGGTTCGCTTTGACTTAAATTTAGATTCATGAGAATCTTAAGTCGTCAAATAAGATTATTTTATCATTAAATTTTTTTAGTAATTCTTTCGTTTTTATGTAAAATAGATTTTAGTAATATATTTCATATTTTTAATGTAAATACAATTATTTATTACTTCGTATAAGAAAGTTGAAAGTGTCTAAATTTCGGAAAATTGATTATTTATTCTAATTTACATTTCAAAATCAATTTATTACTTTATTTGGAACGGAATGTTTCAGGCGAATTGACGCATAAAAACGCAGATGCACCGAAAGTGTGTTTTGATGTTATTTCGCACCGGAAATGTTCCGGGTGTAGGCAAAGAATTCAAGTAGAAAAATTACTCGCCTTTGTATTTATAACAACTGTTTTCATTTAATCGTTTTAGTTTTCATTTATGTGGTACGTCAAACAACTGGCGTATAAACAATGTTGGGTTTTTTCATCGGTGAATTTGTTTATGTTTAAAAGTTGATGCTCTTAAATTCTTTCAATTTTATTTATGAGATAAATATTAGTGGTTTCATTTTAAATAGAACGGATAACCGAGGTTTTTAATGCGGTTAGGAAAACATCCTGCGTGAATAAAGTTTTATTTTAACTCCTGGATAAAAAAGGGTTGTATTCTTGCAATTTTTTACGACATTCGCACTAAAGCGAGCGATGTGAAAATTTTAAATTGCCGGTCTTAAACCTTTTTATAAATACGCCTTTTATTCCTTTTCAAAGTACTTGTTTTGTCATACAAGTGTATGAAAACTTGTGAAAATATAAAAGCCGTATGCTTTATTTTATTTTAAATATACCCTTTGGCCTTTGATGTAATAGTTCAAAAGAATTGAAAACACTTTTCTAGTTTGTCGGAACGAATCGAAACATGAATGCAACAGTGGCATTTTTTGACAAAAAAATGTGCTGGTTCATCATTTAATATAAACTTATTACTATTTTCCAATTATTATATTTAAATCACACAGGTGTTACAATCATATTGAGCACATTATTTAAATTAATAACAATATATCAAAACAGATATAATGATTTTTATTATGTGGATTTAGTTTTTGTAATAACTTAAATTTTTTTCACTTGAATATTAAACGGATTTTTATTTTATAGTTCTACTAATATTCTTGGAAATGAAATAAAATTAGTTCTAGTATTCATATAACAGAGATATCTAACAAACGACGAAATGGGCGAACCGAATGAGTCATCCGGTCTTAAATATTAATTAGGTATGTGAGACAGCATGGCTACGTTTCGGTCTCGGTGGTGTTGACTCAGAGGTACACTGTACTTCGATGTATGGTTGTGTGTTTGTTTGTATGTTGCTACCGTTGCTACAACCACATGTGGTAACGATAGCAGGGATGATACATACATACAACATAAGATTTCTAGGGACTCGTTCATTTCAATGAAACTCTAACAATAATATTATTCTATTTTTTCTATACACTAGGTGATCATTTCACGCGTCTCAATCTCCAAATAGTATTTTTTTTATAGACTATTTTCATTACTACATTAAATATTTTTAGTTCTTTTTTTTTGAAAATTTATTTTCATTATTATAAAATATACTTCTTTATACATATTCGTATAAAATTTTTTTGCGGTAAATGTTGAGCATTGATATCAAATCAGTAAAATTCTGTAAGGTTGCTATGCTTATCATTTCCATGATTTCTTTACCGAACTTTTGTTTCTTTGCGAATATTTCTAAAGTAAACAGGAAGAGTACAACCGCAATAAAAACCAAGGAAATGTATTTTTATTCGCAGTATTTTATGGTTTCAAACGCAATTGAATTTTGAACTGTTTTTTTTTTATTTATTTTTTTAACAGTAAATTCCTATTTGTTAATACAAACATATTTTTACTCAGTTATATATAATGGGATAAAAATATTTCTTTCATAAGCAACTTTTTGAGTAGCTCTGTTACAATTATAACTTATAATAAGAGTTTGTTATATGAGGGTGAGTGTGCGTGAGTAAATTAGTAAGTCCTGATGGCGCTCTAAGATATGAAGGGTAGTAAAAGTTATTTAGGGTAAAACTTTGTCCAACCCCCAAGTCTAATGCCCATAGTTGTCATACTCGTGAAGTTTGGCACAATTCTAGGTATCAGATGTGCCAATTGCAAAATTGTGTCAAAACTTACTGCGTGTACAAATTTCGTGTAAATTATGAATAATATATAAAATTAAATACGAAATGTCGTAAATCATTTCTAAACAATAGTAAACTAGGAAAAAATTATTATCTACACTGTTATATAGGCAATATAATTTACATTAATGTTGTGCACAACATATCAGGCTCTGTTTATTACGAATCAACTTCAACATGAAAGTTGTTTGTTACGAAAACCAATATTCTTTTGCAACAATTTATAAATGAATACACATAGGCACTACTTTATATTTTATATATTTTATATAAGAATAATAATTTCTATATGATTTATACTTGAATATATACATTAGAGCCTGTTTGTATTCTGCTTGTATGAGGTACAGGTATGTAATAAAAATATGTTTAGCACCTTTGTTGCGACGTATGGTGTCATTGTCACCTGGTATGGAACGCCAAAGACATACACTCGATGCTGATTGGCCACTGGAATGTACCTTCTACAAAAAAGGCTTCAACTCAGGTAATAACCAAGTAAAATACACAAATTATCGCTTAAGTTGTTCTATGCAAACATACAATTTACTTACGGTACTGGTTTCAGTTCGTATATTTTTTGTTCGTTTTATATGTGCAGTTAAACTATATTAATTTTGTATTAAATGAAATTGTTCGGTGGTGCATGATGTCTCAGTGTTTTGAAAACATGCACACGTTATCTTTTATTATGTAAATTAGAGGAAAAGTTTTCTAGCACTTGTGAAAAACATCTATTATTGTTGTAACTTTCATTTAATGTTATATATGGAAACAGAGTATGTATTCGTGTATGAAATTATTGCATATTATATTCGTAATTGCAATGTAAATAAACCATTGTTGTTATTGTGAATTGTGATTCGAATAATGCTAAGATTTTACAATAAGTTTTAAATATGTTCGCAAACAAATGCCATTCTTGTGCAAATAAGTCATACTTTTTGTCCATTCGACATTAAATTGATATATATATATTTAATAAATATAATTACATATATAGCTTGGTAACTCAATATCGAGAACACCATAAATTCTGTTCATTGTCGCACTAAAGGGTTAATTACACCATTTAGTTCTGTGAGAAGTAAATAATTGTAATAATCCCAAATCCTACTCTTAATATAAATGAATGGTTTCCTATATTTGAGTCTACCACTCGTATAAGCCGGACTAATCTAATTTGTTTTGATTTATGTGATAGGATTCGTGTTAATTTAGAAATTAGAATCCAGATGACCTGAATTCGCGTATTCATTCCATTGATATTTATATATAAACTATAGATTGATCTGACTAAATATTTACCTTTTCGTATTTTTTTAACATTCCTGTGTTGACCAGTGCGTATAATAGTGTATATTTTATTCAACCTATTTTCTAAGATTGTTTAGAAAAACCTTTGATTTATTTATTATAATAAAACATTATTAAACGATGTAATTTTTTATATTTCATGACAATTTAATATTTCACAATTCACACTAACATATTAATTGAGAGCAGTGCGCAGGTGGGAGGCGCAGATGGGATGCGCAGGTGTTATGCGCAGGGGCGTTGAATAGGTTATGTGGTTCAACAAATTTGAACATCGTTTAAGATTTTTTCATGCTGATAAAAAATCTTTTTGAAACACATTCATATTTAAAAGATCATACAATTCTATTCTTGTGGACTATTAAAATCTCGCATTACACAGTAATATAATCTCGTTCTCATCTTGAATATCTCCTATCTTGTGCTGGATTGAATGTAACAATGAACATATACAAATACACGTTGTTGAATACGAGCGATGCGTAGTTTACGAACAATAAGCACACTGCTAGAGCCGACAGATTATGTAATGGTGATTCTAATTCTAAGGTGGGCACATTATATGTCGTTGACCGCTCCAACTAAAAATGAGCACTAATTTTCGCTCGTAACACCATGATGACCCACTTCTCAACTTAATAAATGCCAAAACACGCACCCAAACTTTTCAAACGCAAAGACGCATCCCTATTCCGTATTGACGAAATGAATTACTCCTACATATTATTAAATTCGTTTGAACTTAGAAATATTTATTGATTTGTTATACATAAAATGTTATTAAAATGATGAGTTTATTTTTGCTTTTTTTCTGTTTTAAAAATAAATGATTTATTTTCTTTGAATTTTGGAGATTATCCAGTCTGACCCGTGTTGAATGAGCGCCGTGCCGCGCTAAAAATAAACCCTACTTAAAACCGTCTCGTCGCGACATATCACATAGAGAAGAAATGCAATCCATTGCATAGCGCATAGTTGTTTTTTTTTTTTTCGTTGTTTTTTCTAACTGAAACATGCATCTCAATCTATGTCTGCGTTGGGATATTCGCATCCACACAGGAAACCGCGTATTGCTCACAAAAATGGCTATTTTTGTTTTCTTATAATTAATACCAAAGCCACACCCCACAGCCGGTTCCGGTGTACACTGACAAACATTCACTTCGTCATTTGTTTAGAGATCTTCATTTATAACATCGACAATGCTCCAATTTTCGAGCATAATAAACAAAACTGGGATTTTTGAGGAAACGCTAAACGAAAATGACCGCAACATTTGATCTTTGTATCTATATTCACTCAAAAACCCATGATTCAATCGTAATTCGAGCCACATGATTCGATAGGGTTTTTGTAATTGAATACGTTCTGATGTATTGTATTTACCAAGTGCGATATTGTCCACTGCACACATAGAGTTTCATTCCGCAATTTTTTTTTATATTTTAATGAAAAATGTCAGTTATATTCCAAAAAAGGGTTGCTTTTTAAATTTATTACCAATATACATATACTCCAAATTTTGTCATGTCCAAAGCAATTAAAATACATTACGTATTCAAGAATAAATGAATTACTAACATCATAGAAATATAATACGTATATGAAATGTGGTGTGTTGTAATTGATAAAAAAAAAAACCAAAATTTGATACTTTTCGCTTATCATTTTCCTTTTCAAACAAAATATGATATAGTATATCGCCATAATTAATGTCCAAAATATGATTTCTTATCAGTGTAGTTCAACATAATAATTCAATACTTGGGCGTTTATTTTTAATAAATTTAAAACATTCGAAACATTTGAATGAATTAATATAAATTAATAGTTAGTTATTTTTGAACTCATTATTACACTAGCCTGGTCATAAACAAGTCTTACATCATTGTTTATACTTTATAAATAAGTTTATTTCCCCATTAATTCAATTCTGAGTCAAACATAGATGTGAATACGGGCCTTTGACTTTTGAAAGAGTAACAACATGTGAAATGATTCGGTTTTTTAACCTAACTGTACCGAACTAAATACTCGGTAACTTTATTTACCATTAAACAAGCATGTAATAGAATAATAATTTCTATTAAATGAGGAATGAAGTAAATAAAATATAATTATATTTGATCATAAAAACAATAGTACAGTTTAATTGCAAACATTTTTATTAGCAAATTGCTTGTTAAATTATACACTTATAATACAATTGTTTTTCAATTAACTTACAACGAAGACACGCCTAATTTGTTTGTATTATCCGGAAATTTAAATTTTATATGTGCACATGTGTCATAAATGATTTATTATTTTTGAAATTCTAATTAACCATATGTCGTATGTGTCGCTCGCTAGTCATAAGACCAAATTTTGTCGCCTCTTCTTCTCTGAAGGTACAAAACCGATTTTAACCAAATTTGGTACATATATTGTGTAAGTGCCCGATTGAATCAGCTCGCATTTTAAATGCAATAAGTGCCGTACTTCAGAAAATGTTGGGCCCCCAACTCTAATGTGCATTTTAACTTGTTGTCGCTTCTCTACATTTTATATCAAAGATATGAATTTATATTCAAGGAATAACCATAATATTATGTGTTGATATAAAAACGATAAAATATGATAAATCCATAGAACATATGGCCAGTTACATTATTATTCATTATAAATTTAAAAATACAGTAACTCGTATAGGAAAATCACAAAACCATTCAACAAAAGTTAATATAACCGTTTACAATAACATAAGGGAAAATCTACCCTTCAATCTGACCTCCAACCCTTTCGTAACAATAGACAAGGGTTTCAGGCAAATAAATATAATTATTCACACTTGCTGCACGTAGAATGATGCACATATATAACAATTTATTCGAGACCATTCACCCCTATATCAACACGATTTTTACATACTTAAAATGACATCTATTTTCCGTGAAAAATGGAGCAAGACAGCTGTTTGTCCCACATATAATGAAGCGATTCAGTTGGAAATTAATTTTTAAATGACAGTTTACAAAATGAAAAGACTTTACATTTAACCGAATGATTTAACAATTGTGTCTAATATAAATGCTTTTTAACGATATTTATTTGTTTAAATCAATTGTTTTACACAACAATAACAATTATCATAATATATGGTTGTGAGTCATATTTTGCACATCTATCTTTTGAGGTACGAATATCTTTCGTTGAGTAGCGTGTGTAGGAGCATTTAGTGTGTTGTGGGGGGATTGTGCACTGAAGTTGCACGTTTCCGTTCGACTCGTGCTCCACCGGTCTCAGTTGTTGCGCGGTAGTCACTGCTACAAGTGTATTTGGAGTGATCAGGTGCTTACTCCAATTTTACTCCGAAAGTGATCCGGGCCTATTTGTTTGCAATGTGTTTTATTTATATAAATTGTGGATTGTGAATAGTACTTAATATGCGATTATGTATTTCGTTTTAATTTTTGAAGGTAGAATTATTGTTTATGGATTTGTAATTATTAAAATAAACATGTCTGGTGAAAGTACTCGTTAAGGGATGTAATTGAGCGTTTTATGGTATTTCTGGTTGTGCTGTTTCATTTGTAATGTTTGTGGTTTTTATATTCGAAAGGTTTGGTATATAGGTTGAATTTGATGTGATGTGCCAGATTCACGAAATGTCAAATTATTTTTGGATTATTGAGTTTTTTTTTTATATAGTTCGCAGTAATTTTTATTTTATTTAAGTTTATTGACGCTTTACGTGAATTGTTTTCTCAAACTGTTTTATTAGTTCCTTTCATGGAAGTAGTTCAGACTCATTTCCTTTGTAGTATTGTTGATTTCTCAGATATTTAATCTATTAAAACACACAATGCACCTAAATTTTTTTTTATGCAATTGAAAAATATATTTGTATGATATTTTAAAATAGTAGACTAAAACTATCAAATATCCTAACGTGTCTTAAATTAACCCCATTTAACTGTACATTGTGAAAAATGTAAAGTAGTTTTCAACACAAAAAGTAAAAAAAAAATCAATTAGACCATGTCATCAGACAAATTTCAAACCAAATTTGTTCCCAAAAAACGCACAAATTACATTTTGTTCTTAATGACATTTCTTGCGACATTTTTTACCCTAATATTTTTTTAAAACAGCATATAATTGTATTACAGTTATTGATAAAATAATTCTTTCCTTTCGTTTATTTCACAATCAGACTAACATATTCACTCTTATCAACATGATTCTTATCAATATTCGTAATTCTACCTATGCAAGTCTAAACCGGCGTTAATTTTACAGATAACGATAAATAATAATAATAAACAGTGGCTTGGGTGCTATTCCATAGAATTGTAATAAATAACTCAAAAACTCAAATGGTGCACTTGAGAATTATTGTGTATAAGTGGCCGAGTGCTGTGATTGGCTCATCTGGTACAGTGACGTCATACTATAGTGTTTAGTGTGGTGCTTGTCTGTCATCATGTCTACGGACAGACGCAGTCGAGGATTCCATTCATGTCTTAAAGGATCTGAGTCGCCAGAGGATGAAATTGTTGCTTATACTATTGGTGTGTATATTTTTCAAATTTTTACGAAACGGAGCTTATGTTAGAAATATAGCTCTTAGGATTTTATTAGTTGGAAAGGAGGGTAAATATATAAGCTTGTGCGAGGCGCGACCCAAAGTTCTAAAGATGGTCTTTTCAATTGGATTGAACTGACCTTGTTTTGTTTGAGAGATTTTCTTCGGATTTACCTTTCTTACCTTTAATAATTCAAGATTGAATTCTAAATAGAATTTTTTATTTCGATTCGATTTGTTTACAAACAACAAATATTCATAATTTGAAAAAACACCTCAGGTGTACATTTGCATTTTTACTTCGACGTTACCTTGTAATTACGAATAATCTTTTGGGGGTTTTTAATGATTTTTTTTTTAATTAATGCATACTGAGTTTTTATGTGTTACTATTAAATTGGAAGTAGAGCTACTTTTTATTGGTGTCTGGGCGTGATATTAATTTGATAAAAATATTTTGATGAAATGTATTTTTTCGAAAATACATTAAATCTGTGTTTTGAATAAATATACGAATTTCAAAGTCGTGCCTGTTTCGTTCGAATTAGTTAAATAAACAAACAAGTGCATTTATGACTTCCTGTATTTAGTGTTTTTGTTATTTTTATTCAATGGAGCATCTGGTGTTACCGCAGGTAACTTACCATATTACCGGTGTTAGTTTTGAAAACAGTTAGATATATCCCGGATGAACAGTCTATTTTGTAACGGACTACCGTTTTACTCATTTACAAATTCGTATCATTACATTAAATAATAATTGCATTCTACTGTGTGAAATACCCAATTTGTATATTATCTAGTTATTAAATACTAATTTTAGTGCTAATTACAAGTAGCCCAACTACATTTTGACACAATGTAAAACAACAGGTCTTTTCACTTAACAGTTTTAATTATTTATTAAATAACTGATTAAATTCATTATTTTAAAGCAGAATTATTTTTTACTGTATATGTAATCTATTTTGACTAATTAAAATTATTTTCTGATATATATTTTTAATTTGTGTATACAAGACGTCCATATCAGTTTTGTCATCTCATGGTATGTAATAAGTGTTTGTTTAGAGAAATAGTTTACTAGAAACGCGAAATAGATTGATATCTCCGTTATTTTTATGCTACCAGGGAAATGCAATCATGTAACGGCAACATATATAAAGTTTTCTTTATCGATTTTCCGTTACACTATTTATTGAATGCAGATGTTATACTTTTAATAATTAATATAAAAAAAACACCGTTTTGAGATTACGAGGCCAGCTGTTTTGACCATACTACTCTAAAACTAAACATGATACCATTTATTATTTATTTCTCAATCGTGGTTCTTTTTAAATGTGAATATATTTTATGGTGTTAATAAAGTATGAGTATGAGTTTTGAAGTCAATTTTATTAAGAAAGATATTTTAGTGCTGTTCACATTTACTTTCATCGATATCTTTAGGAAGAGTGATTTTTGTCGCAAGATTTCTACAGAAAGTTTCGTACCTGACCGACACAAAGAATTTATTATTGTTTACTTGCAAAATTGTGTAGGTACGGGTACAAGCGCCAAAAGATATTTTACGAGAGCGAGTGCACAATAGCATTCCTCCGCAATGGAATGTTTGGTAGTTTTACTAGTTTGACAAACTTTTATAGTTTTCCCTTACGGTAAGTCGCCAAAGATTTTTATTTTGCAAGGTTCAACATTGATTATTTTTAAAGAGTTTTTACATTTGAATGTATGTGTTTTTTTGGAAAGGTAATAGTGTAAGATTTGTGCGCGATTAGCATATAAATAGTATGTGTATATCCTTGCCAACGGAAGTGGAATTTAATACGAAAGTACTATTTGTATGTTGTTTTTTTTAATTTGTGCAAATTCATTTGCTAAATTTCGTAAGTTTGTTTCGTTTACATTTACCACACTACTGCCGCTGAACTAACACGATGATTTATGATTTAACGCTATGCAAATATTTTGAAAGCAGTCTGTTGAAATTACGACAAAAAAGAAAAATATATTTATACGGTGTGTACTTTGTTGATAAATAGAGCCGAAATGCGTAACTAAAATGTGGAACGCCTCGTTGCCTCATTTCATCTGTCTATAAGTACTTGTATGTATTACAGGGAGGCCTCAAATGATTTCTATCAATTTTATTAGTAGATTTTTGTCTTTTCTCCAATCGCTTCTCAACAGTAGCGTTAATTAATTACTTCCCGGACAGTACTTTTATTAGTGACTGCATTTGCAGTCACAAGACACCATAATTTAATTTACTGCAAATGCAGTCACTGTCTATAAAATTGTTCACACCAAATATTAAATCAACACTTTTAATTCCACATAACGAGTATAAAAATTAGACGTAAGTTATGTACGTATGTATGTTTATTTTAAATTATTAATATATTCATGTACATTTTTATGTAATTATAATACGAAAATTCTAATGATAGACTTGTTTGGGCGAATTTCATTAAAATTGCGTTACTTAAAACAATCGCTTGCTTTTACATAATGAAGGCGGCAGATAATTTCTGGTAATTTAACTAATTAGCCAATATGGCCAGTTATTATGATGACCTAGTGAGTTAATTTTTTATTTATGTTCATCTGTTTTATGTACAACGTTGCCAGATCGGCATGCCGTCATTTATTTTCCTATTTGTTGCCTTGAATATCACGTCCTAATTGTATAAATATTGTTGAAAACATTGAAAGCGTTGCATTTTATTCTAAAAGCCTGTTGTTTATTTTATTGAGATCTACTATCATATTTATTTTTAACTCTCTTTTGTTAATTTAACTTCTTACATACTTAGAATAATCGTCGAATTAGAATTAAAGAATCTTAAAATTGAGGATTGCTTAAAATTCAATATGTGAAGTGATTAATTTTCGGTTTTATGAAATAATTATGTGAATAATAAATAATTCAGTATCACGACCTTGATTTTTATATCTCAAAATCAATTCTACAGAAGTTTAAACAATCATAGCAGACCTTCACGGTATTGACTTGGAAATATCCGATTGTGATTCATCTGTGCGTTGTACGCCAGTAAACAATTATTTTTATATGAATGTTATGGTTTATATTTTCTATTTTTGATATACAAAACACAATCATGTCGTTTAAAGAATAATTGTTGTTTTATACATTCATTCATGGTGTTTCACTGTGTATTATATTCGTAGTACGGAAATATACGCGTCTAATTTTCGAGTTTATAGTAATGCACATCAGTCCACTTCCTGTTTCAAATATGGTGCGCAGGCGTCCAAATCATAGTTGATAGCATATAAGTGTTCATTGTTGTGATAGGCCACGTGTTCTAGAAATGAACAACGTTTACTGTGTTATTATGGTCATGAACCACGTGGGGGTATAAGCACACGTGTGTAGGTTTTCTGAATTATATTATTCACCTACTACCTTCGTAACTATCATAATCAAAGGAAATAACCCATTGTTTAAGCTGTATTTACGACGATATTGTTTTGTGGTTTTCAGTCACAAATATACAAAATGTTACCGCACTGTTTTGTATTCATATCGTTAGATAATCAATATAATTACCATGTTGGTCAGAATATAGTTGTAAATATGAAAATTATTTAAGCTACGTTTAGCGTTAAGTGTGTTGAATTAATATAATAGAAATATAACAATAATAGATATTTATCATTTTGTTGAAAACCGCTAGTTTGTTTTTGAAAAAGTTTACAGTAAATTCTTTTATCGAGCGTTGAGAATAAAATACTAACACGTACAGATGTTGGAAACTTTGCAATTCATTGCATGATGTTAGGCCGTGTTGTGTGGTGTGGTGTTGTCGTATCTGATCGTATTTTTCCACAAAATACATATTATGTTTTCAACAAGCCAACATTCTGTTTTCCAATGATGAAAAACGGTTTTATAATATCGCATTTTGCCGAGAAATAACCATTTACATATTATGGTAAATAACTCCGCAAGTATACGTACAGAAACACGTCGATATGAACCAGCATTGTTGTGTTGATAAACATTATCATTTCGCTTATTTATGTATTTTTGTTTCCTGTTATTTTTACCGATGTATGTTTAAGGTCATTTTAAATAAATATCGTAACATTAATTATAAGGGTTGAAGAGAATTTGAGAACCAGGAAAAGTTATATACATTTCTCTTGTAGTTAATTTTACATAAAAAAAGATTTTGATTTTGTTTAATTATTCTTTAATGGTGATAACCATGCGCTTTGTCGCTCGTTTATTTCCACCGGATATATAAAGTCCATTTCCGCTGCTTTCACGATTGATGTTTGCAGGTGTTCCTACATAACTTCTTACAATGCTCTCTCGACAGATTCATGTAAATTTACTTTGACGTGTCCGTGTTTTAACATGTCTGGTTGTTTACTCGAATGCTTTTGTTTAACTAAATATTTACCTACCTGCTATCTTTTCTTAAGTGTGTTCCTCAGTTCATATTAAACTATTTTTACACACTTCACTTGTTATTAAATCATTCATCCGTATTGAATTGGTTGAGAAATTTTATTTTCATATGTATCATCGACATATTCAACATCCGTTTGTAGTTATCACAGACGTACGGACCTGATTGCAACTACCATGTTCTGTTCCATTAATAGTACTCGTAAATCATATAGAGTGTGGTAATATTACATATTGTGAATCATCTATATACATAGAGCCCTGTATGATTTACACAGAAGCCTGTTATTGTTGGGGGGTGGTCCATATAAATTATTTTAATTGAATTTTACCCTGAAATTAACCTTGGAATATACCAACATTAGTTTTGTGAATGCTTTATGTAACTAATAAATGGAATAGTCCACTTCGATGTTTGTACCATTATTAAAACTAATATCGTATAAGAAAGTAATAAAGTTGATAATCATTTAGACAACTTAAACAATGTTGGGAGTAAGTATTTATTTTATCAACAAGAGAAGAGGAAAATAAATTTTATTTTATATTTCGTCTCTAAATCGTCTACAAATTGATTAATTGTACTAAGAAATTTGTAGTTTAGAGTAAAATTTACTAAGAATTCAGATGATAAATGTTTCTTGGCAAAATACCAGAATAGGAATGTCTCAGTTTATATCTCCAAATTATTTTACATGTGCATAAGTTGCAAATTTATTTTGGGATAATTTACGGTTTTAGATTCCAGATTTGTTCAAATTGTGTCAAATTTCTCTAAGACAAACTTGAAAACGTTTTAATTTGCGTAAACATCTATTTAAAAAAAATGCTATAATTATCTTCAGAAACGCTACTTTCTAACTTTAAATGCAATTTTTTAATACTCGTGCCATATGCCATTATTTGAAACACGCTAGTAAAATACTTGCTATATAATTTCTTCATTTTTCCATAAATGCTTGATAATGATATGGTGTCGGCCCAATTCGGAACATTACATTAAACTTTAAACTCAAAACAAAAAGCGGAAAATAAATTATATTATTATATATTCCAAATTGTCACCAGGCTATAGGTAAGCATTTGAAAAATAAGGGTTGCAATCTCAATTTTAGGGAGTGTTCCATTTTGGGACGGGTTGAGTAAATATATTGTATCAGAAACAGGTGTACTCATATTGCTACATATTGACGTACTGGCGTCAAAGATATTATTTATTTATTTTTAAAAAAAATTATATCTTATCTTAAGGAAAGTTTAGAAATTGTACTGATTTATCAATAATTACTATAGTCTTACGACAAATCTTGTTTGATAATAATCTAAAAACAATTTGAGCAAAGTTAATTCATTTTAAATTTTAATAATCATAAAATAGATATTTTTATGAATTTGGTAAAAAACTTGAGATTATTTTAATTGGTTGAAATATAAGCCAGATTTAATATCAATAATAGATATGAGATCATCATATTAATACTCTGTAGATCCCATAGTGTTACAGCGAAATTATTTTTGTATTTTTTAATTTTGTACTTTACACAATTAATTCGTCCATAAAATGTTCACCACTGTTTTTATTTTTCTCTGCGGTTGCAGTACAATAATGCTATTATGTTTCTCATTCGGTCACACAAACACAGACGTTATTCTAATAATAGTTAATGTCGTTATCTTTTTAATGATTTTAGCTTTTAAGTCTAATTGAAAATAATTGCACAAATACTATAGACATATGCCAAAGGGTACAGATGTTGAAATTTAATCAAATTGAATTAGTACAGGGTTGTATTTTAGTTCAATTAACAATTTTATTATTATAAACTTTCGAAATTTATTATGTTAGGGTTGGATTATTTCTCTTCATTCCAATTTGATTTAGATTCAAGTAAAGAATATAATTATATTTGTATCGCATGATAGTTTCACTTAATATTTCATTCGACAAAAATAACCTTCAATCGTCAATTAGTATTTTTAAAATGACACCACATTGCTAATACTTTCAGCATTGATACAAAAACTCATATTGAAAAATGTCTTTCATATTAAATAAGGCAAATATGTTTATAGATTTACATCAAATTTCAATTTGTCTCAACTTAATTTGAATTTGTTGTTCTAATTTTGTTGCGCTGTTCTATTTACTAATTATTTCAAAGTAAATTGATTAATAAAAGACAAAGGCCAAATTGTGTGAATGTTTCCCAAAATATGTTTACCTATATAGATGTTCTATTTAAAGATCCAATCAAGTTGGTATCAAACACAATAGAAATTGTGTAATTACCTATAAGTGACTTTCTTTATTAAGGGTCACTGTACTAATAGTCAACATGCACAAACACACGTTTATACAAATATATACACGTAGCTATTTACAATGCACACAGACGCACACCATCTTGGCAGTTGACACCGCCTTGAACAGTCAACAGACGAACAATAACTTAATTTGTTTTCAATGCGCTTTCACAGTACCCTAATAAGTCTATCAGAACGTATTTCTACAAACTAATCATCATAGAAAAACAAACTCCCACTAGACCAGTCTGAGCATATTTAAATGCTAATTTAGTACTCAACAAACTCAACTTTTTATATGTTTGCCCCTAAATTAAAGTACTACTACTAAAAATTTTTTACTCTTAATAATCACTGCTAGAAAAAAACGCATCTCGTCTTAACAGATGATAATTACTAGAGTAATAATAATATCTTGTCATCATCTAAACATTATTTTCGTTCTTCGGTAACACACATGACAAATGTGACATTTGGTAACGATACACCCATAAGCTCTTGGGCGTTGGTGTCAAATAACTTGACCTTGAAATTCTTGAATTAGTATCACAGGAATATAACTAGACTTGTCATTCAGTGACCGCTGATAGATATTTAAAAAAAAAATTGTTTTATTTTGTACTTTGTTGATTATATTCAATAGATTCATGAATCATCTGATTACGGCCTTGGATACGCGTGAAAAGAATCATCTGATATATATTTTTATTAACTAATTTTTAGGTATTTGTTACACGGTGGTATTTCGTGTTTCTTAGAAACACGACAACTTAAGATTGAGAATTACGATATTCATTTTAGAATTTTGCATAATTGTTGACTTTACTAATAAATGTATTTTTTTGTTTCAGGTGAGTTGAAGTCTTTTTCTTTACCGAGAGGGTACCACGATGCCTCTCAAATTTATATCAACATTGAAGGTAACGTGACACATTTATTTACGCCGAATAAATTCTTTTACTCATATTTTTATTTATATGTTATATTTGTTGGATTATTCAGCCAACATTTTTTACAAAATATCGTATAATTTTAAGTTATAAGTAACTTGGTTTAAAATTGGTATTTTATAAACTAAATATTTACAAAACATAAAATGTTATCCCTTTGTGCAAGACCACCCTCGTTTAGTTTAAAAATTTACGCTTGCCATAAAAATAAAGAACCGATACATTATTTAAAAAAATATTTACAGACTAAACATTTTAATTTCACTTACAACTTCTAATAAAGTTAAAGTTTGTTATATCATGTTTCATAAAAAAATAAATGATACTGATGAGATGACATCATAAGGGCTATTTTGATCGATGGTATGAAAGAGGTTAATTTCTGGGTCAGTGCATAATATGCACTTAATCAAACGCCTGCTATTTTCCACCGGAACTTCTGGCCTCTTTGGTTGCTTAACGAAACGTGTGATTAACTAATTCATAGTTTTCAACACTATTCACTGACTTTGCAAACTTGACTAACTTTGGCAGACGAAATTTATTATTATTTATACGAGATAATTTTATAATTTCTCGTTCATTTAACAATTTACCCTTTCACTTATAGATGCGCGGTTTCTCGATTGACATCAGCAAAACGTAATTTTGATTTACGAAATTCGATTCATGTTTATAATTACAGTATCAAAAAAAAATAATAATTTAAAAATATAATAAAACTGCATTAAGAAATGCGGGATTCAAATACCAGAAAAATTGATTATTCTATCTATGCACCTGTTGCTAACCAACCAGCACTACAAACACGTCTAATGCGTTGCATACTTCAAGGCGCTTGAATTCTTTTCATTCAAATCAATATTTTTCTTTGTGATAACTATACTTCTTTAACTGTACTTTTTTATATATGTATTATATCATATATCTTAAATTAAATATGAAATAATATTTTGTAAAAAAAATTGTAATTGTAGATATTTAACTAAAATCGTTAAATTATCAAGTACAATAATATTTAGCTTTTTAATAGTTGCCAAATAATATATTTGCTTAACCCTTAATCATGTCTAAATGTGACTTTTACACAAAGACGCACTGAAGGGTGATAATTTATTTTATTATAATTTGTAACGGTCGAAACTTAACCCTTCTCGGGCTAATCTCGCTATTATGTCGCCCCAATGTAAATCATTTTTTATTTCAACCCTTTACACGTTACTGCTGACAATTATTATCTGATGTTGTTTATTGCTGCTGCACATATTGTATTGTGGTAGGCAAATACGAGTAAGAATACATTTTATGAGTTGATATAAAATAGATTTATCATCATAATTTTACATTTATATTAGACTGACAACTTTTTCGAATAATATTTAAATGTCGATGAGCTTTAAATTGTTGAATGTTCGAATTCCAATCAGATAAAAAGGGTTATAGGATTATCTTGAATGAGTGGTTCCTCACACTTAAATTTAACGGTAAATTTAATTCAACCCTTGATTCTAATCTGATATATAAATTGGCTCAATTGATTCGTAAAGGAATTTAATTTTAAATCAGGGATTTGTCTACTTATCTAAACTGGTTTAATTGTTTTATTAAAAAAATACATTCAAAATTAAAAGTCATTTCATATATTGTATTTTTATTCTATTTGACAATGACCATTGGTGTTGGAAAATAAAAATTGTCGATGTTATTATACTCTGGCGACAGCTGTCCGAAATCATGTTCCTGTTTTGTGTTAGGCGAGATAATATCAGAGGTTTTGTCCTTTTTAAACCACAGATAATCACATATTATATAAACAAACGTGTGTGTCGGTATAGTGTCCTGCAGTAGTTGTTTGGTTTTCATATGTAAATTGGGTTCTTTTGTACGCTTATTATATTGATACGGAAACTATTATAAGCAAGCCGGTCAGATCGGAAGTCCATACACGTACGTGACAATATAGTTTAATAGGTACTTGAATTCTATAGGTATTTTTAGGGTTTTAATTTAAAGCAAAAAAAAGGTTCTTTGCCACAAAGTTAAATAAAGAAAAATTATTCAATATTATTGAATTTAGATTTGTTCTTGTTTGATAAATGTGTGTTGCAATTTTATATAAAATAAATAGCAAATAATATTTTAAGATTTTTTTTATTATAATAAAATAATTATTACACAAAATCTATTTATATTTCTAATATATGTTTGTTCAATTGTGTTGACTGATACGTAAAATAAAATACTTTCACCTTGAGACTCAATATTATTTCATTTTGTAATGAATTCATTCTTCATATTACGAACAATATTAACTGTTGATAAGAAAACACATATTGACTTAAGTTATTAACGAATATTTCGAACAAATATGCACTCACAAAAACTATTTACATTTCGACATTTAATGATATCGTTAGAGTATACCGAATTTTGTAAGCCATGCCCCACCGCTTAAATAATTAACTTACACAATAAAGATTAGCTAATTAAGCATTCGCTGTTACTTAACCGAGCGTAATACTTGAGACGCGCAGTGCGGTCTGCGCTCGCTAGAGTAATAGGGAAGGCTTGATACTTCGCATCCTAATGAGAAGGCAAAGGCACACGGCGGGATGATAAAGTCGCTAGTTTAAATTCCGTAGAAATGACGCTTGGTCCATTTAATGTTGGCGCCGCCGGAATGCAACTTAGAAAGCAAATGACTTGGTTTTCTATTGTAATAAAGCTCGGAACAGTGGCGCACCTATTTTATATTCTATTCATTGTGAACTAATAATGAATACACATATGATGCAAATTTCATAGTTTGATACTTTACTTATATTAATTATTTGTTTTTTATTTTAATACGCTGAATTAAATTTTATTTGAAATAAAAAAAATTGTTGTACAACTAATTTCGACGATTTGAAACAAAAGTGATTTAAAGACAGTTGAGGAATTCTACGACGCTGTATGTACTAATAGAAAATTATCTAACATTATTTACCAAAAACATAAATAAATCTTTCATTGAAGATAAAAACAATTGTGTATCTTTGAAACTATGGCTTGGTATCCTCCCTTGTCTAAGATAAACAACGATTCCGTTAAAATAGTAGCCACTTAAGTCATTATCAGCTAAATTCTTCACACAAGACCCCCTAAATGTGGGCTCACACGATTCTCTCTGAGATTTTTAGCATATAATACAGTAGGGTGTAGAAATTCCCACAATATTCCCCTTTTAGTAAAAATAAACAGTTTCGCGTCGGTTTCCAACGCACGTGTGGTTAGTTTTCTTATTGTAAACGATGCGATTAAGTTTTCAAAGTAACAAAACATTCTGCTGGGCTCTCTGACCTGACCCACTTACGTTAGTTTGACCCTTTCGTTGACCCCGTATCGGACGTGAAACGACAAGTATTAGGAATTCACAATTTGATTGGCTTAAGCATTCGACGATTTATTACAACTAATATTTTGATTTATTATTTATCTCGTTAGAAAAGATTCTTTTTATACCAATTTTTACTTTCTTATACGAAGTAAGAAGTAAGTATTAGAATCATGATTATATAATATAAAACGCGATTCTAGACTACACGTGATGAGACCGTAAATTGGTGAAACGATTATTGTTATTATCTAGATTGAAATTACCTAACAATCCTAATTGAAATAATACCTATTTAGTGCACTGCTAATAAATCTATATAGCTGACAAGCTAATTGAATTTAAACGTCAATATTTATAACTTGATTTGTAAGATCTTGAACGACTAAACGTAGCTATGAAACCGTAAAAGATTTACCGATGCAACTATAATGTCAGCCTGTCGGTTAGAATACAAGTCTTTAAATTCACCTTCCTGCGAAGTGATACCTTACGGAAATTGACATATGGAAACGAAAACCAACCCTTTTAGTAAAAATATCGAAGAACCATGTCCAATACAGCTGTCATTGCAAGGCAAGACGAGTTTCCGGACACCAAACAGCCAGTCGAATATTGTTGATGTTATCGCGAACGATGAGTTTGAGTCCGCGAATGGTTCGCTGTGTTTGACAAACTCGTTGGTGGGAGAACGCTCAACTCACAAACCAGTCTTCGAGTCTTGACTTGAATTCTTTGAGCGCTACACGAATAGTCGCGTTCCATCGTGTATGTTGTTATTTTGTGTGTGTTGGGTCTACTAACCCTTTACGTGCCACGTACCCAAACAATTACCCTTTGCGGAACATGTTTCGGCCTGCTTGCACACTGTAGCACGGGGTGCATGTGTTTATGACTTTATTTGTGCCACACTCGCAGTGTTTGCCTCTTCGGTGCCTGGCATTTAAAAAGTGACATTTAAACACCCGCGTCGGTTAATAACTTGCGTCTGGGGACTCGTATTGGGTTGAATAGCACGTTTTATGCAGTGCTCGCATGGTTGATGAGTTTCAAACTTTACGCAAAAAAAATAGTGGAAGTTTATTTGAATTATGTGTGACAATGGTAATATGGAATTTAAAAATGTGTTGACTACAAAGGATGCAGTTTAGAATATTCAACGAATTATCCAACTCGCATCTGATCTTAAGTGTGTATATTTCGGTATTGAAGAATTTGATTTCTTTATGGTGTTAATGTGATTATTTAATGGATAAATCTCTGTGATATTTAATAATTTTTGAATAATGAACGTATAAAAGTGTAAACGAATTGAAATACGTTTTAGATTACGTATAAAAATGTAGAATAAAGTGAGTAATATTTGTGTATTGTAATACAAAAACGACGAAAATATAGAATAAATGTGTGAATCATAAAGGTGTTTATTGAAGAAACGTGCTGCTAGAACATGTTTTGAGCCTATAGACAGGTGAGAAGAGTGCTAGAGGTTCTTCATCTCGTATCTCGATGGTCCACCAATCCGTGCATGGTGCAGGTGCGTTTTTTATACCTGCGTCCAATTAACAATGCTGGAGTCAACCACGACGCAAGCAGCTGGCCTGATGGCCGAAGACACCGGTCGTAGACGTTCAACATTTTATGTCTCCCTCACTGAGAGCGACAATACAAAAGCAGACAAGCCTCGACCAGTACAAACAACCGCAGGAGGTAAAACCACAAGTAAACTACAAGCTCTGACAGGACTATTCAAGTCTGCTAGCGGCCACACGTTAAACACAAATTCACCATTACGGAATGAAATAACACGTTGTCATTCCCATAGTAGTTCAACGAAATTATTCGATTCCACTGAAAAGCAGAAGAAATTCAACGAGAAAAAGTGGGTTGTTTTACCAAGTACTACAGAGATAACACGGTGTCACAGTCATAGTAGTAGCTCCACGAAACTATTTGATTCGTCTGATAAAACGTCGCAACATTTGAAAAACTTGAGTGATAATAAGTGCATCACATTGCCGAATAACGTGTCTGGCAAGATGTGCCTTGATTTTGGACGGTCGCATAGTTCGCCCACACGTAAACAATTATCGAAGCCGCGGGAAATAATCGCGTTGAGTCCGCAGGATCCACCGAAAACACATTCGTCTGCCGCGAAATTGGGTTTGAATTTTATCAGACGCACGCATTCCACGAAATTGAACCGTAGCCCATCGTTGCTGAAAACATTGGCCAGCAAATGTGTGGATAACATATCGCCCACCGAGTCGCCGGATGTTTGTAAACCGATAGTACAAAGCCGGAATTACAATGATGTAAAACAACAACAACAGCGGTTTATTGTCGTTGATGATGAAGATGATCCAGGAGTACTTTCTGGTAGTTAACTATATACATTTTGCTAAATATACAATTTATAGAGAATATTGTGGTTTGGGGATTTATTCTATTTGTTATTTATTTAGGAATTTATACAACAAAATTACTAGAGTAAACATGTACTTCCGGTTTGAATGTTCCTTTCAAAAATAGGTTTTCTTACTGGGCTTATACAAATCGTAAGTTTAAAGTTTCATAATTTTATCTTTTAAGCGTAAGACCACTCACATAAATTGGAAAAAAATAAATCGTGTAACTTAATAATATATAGTAATAAATCTGTAGTTAAAATCAAATTGATACATTTATAAAATAAATAAAAATAAAGTACGCAAATATTCCAATAAAAGATATTTCACGATCATATATTAATTACTAACGGTAATTACTGCCAGGAAACACACTTGATATGGTCAATCAACTTGTCAGTTTATTATTTCTTGCAATTACGGTATTTCCCTGAATAGAAATTAGAGTTATTTCCATCTTTTGCGGAACGGGTTCTTAAAATCAGTGTTGAATTAGACTACGCATAAATATATATATATGCCTTATTACACTTGGTGTTTATGAGAATCGTGCAGTGCGCACTACCTTGACTTAATTTGTTTTCTACTTGAAGTGCTCTAGATCTGTAACGTTTGATTAATTTATTTCAGTCTGTATGCTTAATTTATTTTTATTGTTTGCCATATTTGCATTCGCCTCCAATTCCCTAATGCCTAGAGTTACTGTATTTTTCACAGAATTTAAAATACGCCTGCAAAAACCTCTGCGCCTGTTATAAGAAAGTTTTTATTTCAAACAATCCAGAACCAGATAATTTGATTACAACTCCATATAAACATAATTATCTCTGAAACGATGCAACAGTAATATTTTTTAATTGCTGTCATTAGGATATTAATTAAAAAATATTACGATGTTTTAATTATGTTGATTGTATTGAGAAAGGATTATATTATGTCAAAATACTTAAAGTTAAAAATTATAGCATGTAACGTGTACCGTTACAAAACATTGTTATTACAGGGTAAAAACTGTAATCTTACCGTGACTTCACCATTGACTTGTAACAAGGAAACACTCAATACTTTACAAGAGCTTATTTATGAATAAGGTAAACCATAGAACCATAAACACCGTTATATGATGAATCATAATTTACAAACATATATAGACTAGCGATCAATTTAACACCAAAATCAAACTAAAATTATTTCTTTGTTTACACTATAATGTGTCTAGTTGCGCAAACGTTTTAATAACGTCAATTGCGCAAGCTGCGAGACGTTCGTCTATATTGTCAAGTAAAAATATAACTTGAATCACCAAATTTCCACCTATTATTGAGTGTGAATCAGACTTTGCATTATTATGATGCTAGATTACTGATGTCATGAGTTATACGCTCAACTCTCTTATGAGTAACTCTTATTTTTTGTGCTATTCGTCTGAGTCTTGTTTCTTCTGCGTACCAGGATCTCATACGGTTCTCTTTGTAAAAAAACTGATTCATTCGATTTTTTTTGCGGGTTCATAACTTGGTGGGAGGCTTATTGCAATTGCTTTGAACACCGCAATTATTTTCTGTTAATTACAATGTTGTGGCGTGTTAATTGAAAGATAATCAAGGTTGTTGAAATGCCAGATGCTGCGTTAACAACACTTAATTTTTTTCATCACAAGTTTTCAATGATGATATTTGAAATAATTGTTTATAACATTTAAATTATTATGATTCACAGATTTAATCATTGATACATGATTTAGAAATGTTTAATCGATGCAAATCGGTCTAATATGTATATTGAAATAAAAACATGATTTAAAATGATTTATTGGCACATGACGATCTACAAATATAATGACAATAGCTTGTGAGCATTAAAATACCTCAACAAAAAAATTATTAATAATAAAAAATCTAATTAAATTTTAAATCAGGTTTTTTTTTCTTAAGGAAAAAAATCTTAAAATACGATCTTAATCACATACGTGACCAGTTCACTTTTTTCGTTAATAATTTCAGAGAACTAAGTCTCTTGTTTGGTTGATTTCGTAATATGTATCAGATATCGTGTTGCTACTATAATGTATAATATCATGCAAAGAATTAGGTTAGTATTTAATCGTCCGTACTTTTTTATGTTTTTGTGATAAGGAGTTCGAAATTAGAGTAGGCGGCTTTAATTATATAATAAATCAAAATGTTGAAATTTCGTAGATATTTTTTAATCCGACGATATTTTTTATGTATTTATTTATGTGAATTATAGATTTGCAATATATTTGCTTAAAGAGTAATGTTGTAGACTAGATAAAATATTAAGTGGAATTTTGTTGGAATATATTGAGAATTTCAACCACGACAAAAGTACAGTTATCTAAACTAATTATTTTCGCAAAAACAAATTTGCCGTGAATTTCATTATGTAATGTCGTTTATCTAATCTGTTATTGTATTTTATACCTGTAAAAATCAATATTTTTATCTGGAACCAAGTTAGAAAAAGCGTAAATATTTGGAAATTCAAAACTAATCGATAGTTTTCTTAAAAATTAATGCTTCATATCAATATACGAGAAAGTGGGGAAATACGTTTTTTTTTAATTCCATAAAATAAAATTGATGATTTATACTTAATAAAATATCAAGCTTAAAATATAGCGTCACTAAGTCGCCTTAAATAAAAATGTCTACTAGTATAAAGGGCATACAATTTAAGTAAAATTCGGTTAACGTCGGTTCTGGTAGAAATAGACGCTTGTTATTATTAGTCCATAATTGTTCGTGTGTAACAGATATTAAAAGTCGGATATTTAGTCTTTATTATGACAAGTTATAGTAATGCTAATTACGCATAATTGTAATTAATTTATAGAATTACACAATTGTGAATTGTGAGAATATAACACTAATTTTGCATATTACATATATGCATATGAACTGTGTAATCATATGTGTATTTTTATTGTAATACTACGGTAGGATTATGAGAAAGTGTTACAAACTTGTGTGAAATTATGGAAATTATATAACGCCAAATATGAATTAACTTTAACTCTCAGGTGAAAATCAGAAACTACTAATTAAGAAGTAAAGAGTAGTTTTATTAAGAAAATTGCGTAGCCGTTGGCCTATATGTTCCATCAAATTGATACTAAAATGTTGAGTTTCTAAGTTTTTATGAGTGTAAGCGATAAAGTTGTAGCTTTAAATCAATTTCGTATTAGGGACAGCTGGTAGTCGATAACAAAACAACAAAAAATACCACAAACCAGATGGAGTAACCATCTTCAACCTACCTGATGGTTAACTTAAAGATTCAACTGATTGCATGCGCGCTAAGACAGAAAAAAATGCAGCTTAGAAAACCATGTCACAGAAGTAGAGATATGCATCTTATAGAACAGCATTCAGTACACGTTTATGGTCGAGCCGCGTCCATTGTGAATAGTAAATAGAGGTGATAGGTTATGAATGATTAGTTATACATGTAGATAGTTTTGCGGCGCAGGCTTTTATTGTTTATATAACGTGGGATGTATCAAATCATATCAATAAAATTTAATTTTCAAACTACCTAATTTCAATTTCATACTAACAAACACACACACAGGCAGACAGACAAATAGACTTCATTCCAAAAATAGTCAAAGTCCGTCCAGGTAAGGTCGAAAGGTATATTTCCATTAAAATCTCGAAATTGAATTTTATCATGATTGCCTTACTTATTACTTATACATATATATAAGAAAGTAAAAATGTATTATGAATTGTGTATAGTAATAATAATAATTCAAAACAAATTTCTGAATCAAAACAACAATAAACATTCAAATCATCAATCAGGCGCACCACTAGCAAATAATATAATGACTATTAATACAAATTCATTGTGTGTCCTAAGCCCCTATGACAAAAATGAGCATATGCCATCCTCTAGGTATATACCTAACACCACTATTAGTCAATAATAAATCTGCACACTCACCTTTCATGCTCCTCACACATACAATAGATGAAAAATTGTGCGGTAGCAAATACAGCGGGATAATATATGTTTATCTGTCTCCTATCTACTGGATGATACGGGTTAACGGACCATACGTGTAAGGGATGCTGTACGCATAATACTTGAATTATGACTGCGTTCTTTTTTCACTCACTGTAATGTATTGAGTGCGTATTGATTTCAAATTGAACAGAAAATAAATGGGGCACTTTTTCGAATGTTTTATACCTGATGGTTCTATTATTGAAAAAAAATACACTCAAATATAATTCGCTTTTTAAAAATACATCTATTTATATTTCAAATAAAAATGTATTATATTGAGTTTGCTCATAAATAAAATAGAGTATTTCAAAACTCGTTTTTTTTTTAATTCAACATTTAATATGAAAACTATTAATTTTATTTTTCTTATGTAATCAGAAAATCTTAAGTAGTGCCTATCTTCCATATAACAACTATAATCATCGTTTAATCATAATAAGAACATGACGTGAATATTTCTCAAAATTGCACTACTAATATGATAATAATATCTTATTTTCTAGTATCATAAATGCAATACGCGATTTTTTCGAATTTTGATCACGTATTATAAAAAATGATAGTGAGTAATTCGAAATGGAAATACTTATAATCAATTTATAACCAATATAGTTGTTTATTGCATAAAAATAAATTAATCCAATCAAATTAAATTTTTTAAGTGTTCTGCGAGATGCTAATTTATATTATAAGCATTTGCTGTCTACGAATCTTACACACCTGAATAATAAATTTAGTATTCATGCAATAACGTATTCACCGGAAATCACAACTTCCGAATAATATTATTCACCGATTAAACAATGATTGTTGGAAAATAAACAACCGTTAAAACTGTCTGTACGAACATTTTGACAACCTAATTTAAGTTGCTGCTTACATGCATATTTATGAAACCAAATTACAGTTTGAAACTTATTAACTATATTCTGTAACGACTACTAGAAAATTGAAGCTCCTTTCGAAAACATGAAATATACAAGTTAAATGACTTTTGTTTACGTATAACTCCTGCATTAGGTATAGGATTTAGGCTAAATTAAAAAAGTTTGTTTAAATTTTACCCTGACGGATAGTGATGCATGTTTTATGAATCAAGTACAGTAAATAAATTAGTTTTCGAAATTTTACTAAAAACTTTCCCCAGGTAGCTTTATAATTACAAACTTCCTTTCGTAAATTAATTTAACATATTCTGTCTAATATTGATTTACTAATAAATCATTCAAAGAAAGTTGATTGATAGGCATATAAATTGTGAGCAAAATAAAAAAAATCACTTTCATCATAAGTTCACGAGGAACTGTTTTTATACCTTTCGCTGCTTGAAACTTCAAGGTTTATATGTTAAGTCAAGGATTTTTCGTCACATTCGAATGAGATTATATGTATCCATTGTGTAATATTTGAATATGAACGTGCTTAGCTGTGTATATGATATACTGTATCTATAATTTATCAGTGTACATTACAACAATAATAACTCGATATGATCGAAACGTATTATTTACATTTTGAAACCTACTATTACTTTGTTCTATGTGATTTACTTTTAATGTTTTCTAGAAATTATTACTTGCTACCAAAGACGTTTTTTCGTGTCAGTAAAGTGTTTTTCATTTATTTTTAACTAACAAACCGTAGAACTTAAGTTGGTTCCACAATAGTTGCAGCATCTCTAAATGTATTCTAGTAAAAATTTTAGTAACAAAGAAACATTAAATAAAAGTCTTGGAATGTAGTCAAAATATGTATTTCTAAGAAAATGATTAATTTCGTCAGAAGTAAAAGAAATTATAATATTTTTATTATTTTAGATACATCTTATGAAAAAGCATGTCGCCGCGGAAGTGCTCCAACCACCCCAATTTTGGGGACCCGTCCGTCGACAAATGGAATGGATATCACACCATCGCGAATCGTCAATTTCTTTTCAAAGCGGTCCTTCCGAGCGAATCCGCTCAAACGTACCAAATCCGTCACGAAATTGGAACGAAGCAAGCGGCCTTTCACAAATGGCACGGGTCCCGGCGACCCGGCAGGAACGGGTCGCCTACGGACTTCTCGCAGTCATGAAAGTTTGTTGTCTGGGCACTCAGTTATGACTACACTAGGTTAGTAATCATTAACTATGTATACTTAGTGTCTCTATGGTTTATTATCAGGGTAATGGTTAATTTGAGCCTTGAAACTTAATTAACGTAAATTGCTTTAGTTAAGCTACAAGCCTTTGAGAAGACAGAATGGATATTGAAAATAATAAAGAAAAACATACATTTCTTGAATTTTTCTCAATTTATTCTTCTTCGAATTTTGAATTGATTTAAAATATACATACATACATATATAACTCCATGCCTATTATCATTAAATGGGGTGCCAAACTCTTATTACCCATTGTAATATATACAATATTAATTATTAATAATTTTTGATATTTGTAGACTTAGGTTCGAGTCCAGGTGCAGTCGAAATCAAAGCATTACACCCGTCAGTATTAGGAAGACAACACTGCTTCCAAGTTACATTATCCTCTGATACGGATAATCCCAGATTTTTCAGTTGTCGGTCTCAAGACGAAAGAGATAAATGGGTTTATAGGTAAGTTTTATTATTTGAAACTACTTGAAATACAAATTTATCAAAAAGAACTTGATACGTTTTTGTAACCGAAACAAAATTAGCTCAACATATTTTGATGTTTCATTTAGAAACCAGTCAACATCTATTTATGTTTCTATATGTTTCTAACAGTTTACGAAAATCAGTTCAACCAGATGTAGAACATACACGGCGAACGGATAACTCGTTGAACTTGTGGATTTTGGAAGCGAAAGGCATCCCGAATAAGAAACGCTACTTTTGCGAGCTGTTCTTAGACCAAACGCTTTACGCAAAAACAAGCACCAAATTGAAGAACGAACTGTGTTTTTGGGGGGAGCATTTTGATTTTCCCAATTTACCAACAGTCAACTTCTTGAATATTTTGTTGTACCGAGAAGGTGAACGAAAAAAGAAGAAAAACGTATTTGTTGGTAAGTCTATTTAACAATTTGTCATTGAAAAATAATTAACATAAAACTTATAAAGGTGATTTAATGGACTCTTGTCTCTAATCATTTTTTATTTGAAATATGACAATTTTTTAATATGATATGTTACTTTTGTAAAGGACAAGTTAAAATACCGATTCATGATGTAACATCAAGATACCTAACAGAAAAATGGTTTCCAATCGTTCTGGATAAAGCTTTAAGTAAAGAACTTCCAAGTTTAAGGATAAAATGCCGATTCCAGTCTATTGATATCTTACCAGTTAAAGTATATTCCGATTTTTTGGAATATCTAAAATCTGATTATGAAAAAGTTTGCGAAATACTCGAACCAGTTATTGGTAAGTTGAATGAAATTGTAAACTATTTAAAAAATATATATATTTAGCATTTCATCAAAAGATCTATTCTTAGAATTATTCTCAATCGAAATAGTTACAGGAATTATTTAGCTTTCTCTGTATATAATAAAATATGTTTATTTACATATCTTATGAGAAATTCTTGAAATGTTATTATAAGTATTTTAAAACGTATGTATATTTCTGATGCAGGTGTTAAAGCCAAAGAAGACATAGCAACATCTCTAGTGCTGACGATGCAAAGTGAAGGCAAGGCCCGACAATTTCTTGCTGACATCGTCATGATGGATATCTTGCGCGTGGACGACCAAAGACTCACTTTTCGTGGCAACAGCCTAGCAACCAAAGCAATGGAAGCCTATCTAAAACTCACGGGTGATCGGTATCTACAAGAGACTCTCGGTGCCCTAGTTGCCGAAGTTCTTTCTTCTCAACACGATTGCGAAGTTGACCCGTTAAAAATTACGAATATCGGCGCCTTAGAGAAACAGCAACAGAATTTACGGTCTACGGTCAAAATGGCTTGGAATAAAATACTTCAGAGCCATGTTCATTTTCCGCCGGAGTTAAGGGAGTGTTTTGCCACTTTTCGGGAGAGGCTGCTTGTCCTAAATCGGGAAGATATCAGTGATAATCTGATTTCTGCGTCCATTTTTTTGAGGTTCCTTTGTCCAGCGATTTTAAGTCCTAGTTTATTCAACATCACACATGGTAATTTTTTTTTTTTTATATATGCATTAATTTATTATCTTAATGTAATTTTATTCATTTTTTGTCATATAAATTATAATGTAAATTGCTTGTTTGTTTCAGAGTTTCCTAATGAAAAAGCTGCTAGGAATCTAACTCTGGTGGCGAAGACTTTGCAAACGTTGGCTAATTTTACGCGTTTCCAAGGAAAGGAAAATTTTATGGAGTTCATGAATGATTTTCTAGAAAGTGAAGCACCAGCAATGAAGGAGTTTCTGCGAAATATTTCTGTAAGTTTTGTGCATTTCCATTTATAAAATTTTGCATCTAATCAATTATATTTATTATAAATGTTTTATAAGTTATTTATTGCAATAAAAAAATGTATGCATTTATTAATTTTTAGACTCGAGTTTCTGAGACAGAAATTAAGAAATCCACAACCAGCAGACGCGACAGCAACTCAGCACATCTCGAATTCGACGGTTACATCGACCTGGGTAAACAACTGAGCATCCTAAGCACCTTGCTCACCGAGTGTTTGTCCAAAGTAGCAACGACAAAAGTCCAAGAACTTGACCAGTTGGTCAAGATAATTGAAGCACTTCGGGTTCAACATTGCTCATCACATCAATTTTTGCGACAGCATTCGTCACCACCAGACGTCCATTGCGCCGATAACATATTCCGATTTAACGATCCTACTATTCATAACAGTAGTACCAATTTAAATGGGTCCCAATTACAACTTTCTACAAGCGTAGGGAATTTCAACAATAATAACCCACCGGTTAAAGTGATCTCACACTCTTTTACCCATAACAATTTACAAGTTAGCAATAATGGAGAAACTGGTTATGAAACGACAAATAAGTTATGTTATGAACCACAGAAGTTAGGATACGATCCACAAAAACTAGCATTTGATCCAAAGTTAGCTTATGAGGTTACAAACAAGTTAAGTTACGACTCGGCAAAATTAAGTTTCGACCAACCAAAATTAGGTTTTGAGCAGCAAAAGTTATCTTATGATAAACAAAAATTAAGTTATGATTCTAAGAAAAGTTATGAGCAACCAAAATCAGCATATGACTCTGCAAAATTAAGTTATGAAACACAAAAATTGGGTTTTGTTGAGCCAAGGTTAAATTATGATCTCCAAAATAAATTAACTTTAAATTGTAATACGCTGAACATAGAAACCCATAAAAAATCTCCGCGATTAGATGCAAGAGCTGCAACTTTACCCCGAAACACTTTTGGTTCTCCATTGAGTTTAAACGTGCATAACCAAGAAGATTTCGTATTGGAACCCGCAAATGCATTCATTTCTAAGAGCCCAACTCCTATATTGAAGAATGTAGGCCTTAGAAAAGTGCATGGATCCCATAATAATATCGCAACTACCGATAAAGTTCCGCGAAATGTAACTATCGATCAAGATGGCAATGAGAGGCTTGGTGTGCATGAAAACGGTAGTCCAAATTTGGATGAAATATCTGATTTGTTTCATTACGCTGACGAAGCAGAAGAAACAGTTAATCACAAAGGGTCGAATGTTTCAATTAGCCAACTATCGAATGTTGCTAGTTCAGGCTATCAAAGTTTTGCATATAGCCAATCAAGTAGCCCAGTTGAGTTAACAATGAATAATAACCAGAATGGCATAAAATATGATTTACAGCATAACAGTACAAAATTCTTACACGATAAATCAAAAGTCGTGCGTAATGGTTCGTTTGAAACTAAATATGACCCACCACGTTTTCAAAATGGCGTTAATGGGAATAAATATACTCCTATATCAAAAGCACAGGCGTTAGCTTTCGCTAATCCTGTCTACAGTATGGACTTTACTCCTAAGCGACAACTAGAAAGCTCAAGCTCTGATGAACACTTAAACCAAACTGAAGTTAAACATGTTGAAAGTGAATTGCGTCATTCAGCTTCGTCTAAAGAAGTTAATAGATACAATAACTACATCGATGAGATTCCAACGCCTGCTATTCGGCGTATTAGTAACGGGCCTCTCCCGCGTACAAATCCAATGTCGGGTTATCGTTTACCTGACAAAAAAACCAACTACCAACACTTAAAAGTCCCTGAATCTGAACCACATCATCACAATTCATCCACACATGGCTCACACCATGGTTCACATCAAAACTTAACCAAAATAATCAACCACTCTCGTCTAGAATCAGACTCATTTGATAATCGCTTTTTCCAAAAGCCTCCACAATATGATAACTTATATGAAAAACCGTATTCCCCTTATGACAATAAGCGACACTACGAAACCACAAGCTTCCAACACGAGTCTCCGGCTTGTACCGAGGATCGATTTGATTGCAAATCAAATTTGAGCCGGGATAAATTGTATAGGCGTCTGTCGCTGGAAAGTGCTCGCGATTTATCGGAATCGTCCAGTGAGACGGATGAAACTCCACAGTATCACACCACTGGACGACATCGCAAAACGAATCGAGCTGTTGAACATTGCGAACGCGAAATCGAACGCTTGCAAACGTCCGTGGATCTGTTACGGCATAAACTGGAACATGTGGAGATTGGTTCGAGTCCCGATTTGAATCAGAGCGATGGGGAAAGCAAAATGAAAGCCATTATTGCTAGGTGAGTTTTAATTTTTAAAAATCCTATTTGGTGTTGCTATTAAAATTTCGCAATTATTAATTAGTTTCTTTTTATAGATTAATAAGTGTTGAAGAAGAACTTCGGCGGGAACAACAGAAGATGTCATTAGCTTTATCTCATAAACAACGAGTTATCGAGGCACAAGAACATAGAATCGCCGCTCTTGACGCAACCAATAACCGTTTGCTAACAGCTCTTAGTACCTTAAAACAGCGCTATTTATCTGGTGAACGTCCAGCGTCCAACAGCAGTACCACAACAGTAGCTAGTAACAGTAATGTTAGCGATGCGAACGAGAATACTCTAATAACAGAGTTTAGCGATATGAAGACTTCCACTTGTTAAATAATAAATAATTTTGTTCTCTTTAAGCCAAAAATAAGCTTGTTTGATGTCAAACATAATAATAATAATATATTCTTTTAATATATAGTGACCTGGTTTACTTTTTAGATTAGGATGCATTTAAAAAGTATTGGACAGAATTTGTATTTATATTGTTCATCATATTTTAAGGACGTTATTTATTTGTGTATTATTTTCATTGTTTTCTAGCTTATTTGTAAGATATTTTTTAAAATCATACTAAATGTGTCGTACCAACTTTTTTATACTTAAGCCAATATTTCTAAACAACAATCATGATTTTTTACATATGCTCTATTTTGTATAACTTAACAATTTTGTAAGTGTGTAACTTTTAAATCTCTGTAGTATTTGTCGAAATGTAATTTGTTTGAAAACTATTTCTCGTTTTAGTTTTTACTAGATATTTGTATGCCACTATTTGTGTACATGACTGTAGATATGTATATGTACGTGTTTAGTTCTTAAGAATTGCACAATCATTATATAAATAAGCAATTAATTTTTAGTTTTATGTATAATCAATACAAATTGATAACACAGTATTCTTCACACAAATGTAGTATTAACAGTACCTATATTTCTATTATAGCCAAAGATTTATTAATACACAGTATATCAAATGATTCAAAGTATTTTATATTTCCCACTATAAATCCTCTATTATAAAAAAAGAAAAACGCTAATGCAGAATAAATTCGAAAAAAAATGCTCATGATTTTAATATCTATTATTTTCATGCATTTTTGGGCAAACTTAGTTTCCCATTTCATTAGGTATTTTACCTAAGAATCGAAGGTATTTATTATAATTCTTCAGTCGTGATTTATTTTATATCTATTGTTTTTGTGAATTATTTTTGTTTTGAATTAAATATTTGACCAAGCAATGGTACTCCATAATGCTGGTACATTCCTTGTTTAATATTCACTAAGTACTTGATTAACGCTTCAAATACAATTACATAGATCAAAACGTATAATAAATAGATTTATAAATAATTATCTCCATTTGCACATTTAATAAAATAAAAAAATACAAATAAATATAAGCTGGAGTCAAGCAGTATAAACACAAGATGCACTGTTTGTCTAGAGAAGAGAAATAGGAATGTTGTTTACATTTTTTAAATCCACACACACACACACGAGCAAGGCAACATATAGCGTAGTGTAAACGTGCTAGCTTAGACCGTACCGTGCCGAGTCGTGGCGATCACTTCTCACTTCCTAGCATGCGCAGTGCCCGCATCTGACGTCACACACACCCAATACGTTCGGGTCTCTGAACTCTCTCTTCTCGGCAGTGTGCCGGTAAAGTGCCCGTTCCCGTTTGCTGTTCGCTCTCTCCCAAAACATTCAAACTTGTGTGCTCCATTGCGCTTGCGCATTGATGGAAAAGATTTTCGTTCTAGGGTCGAATCTCATTAGGTGATAGTTTTTCCATCGCTTCGGATATTTAAATTATTGATGTATCGCAAATAACTAATAAATTATAGACTTAAGATAATTTTTAATGTTGGAAAACGTAGCTATAGTTGATGAGTATTTAAAAATGTTTATATTATAGATTGTTAAATTCTGAAACATATTGTGTTGCGTGGTATCAGTTGCCTAAAATGTAATCAGGGGTCATTGAAACCCAAACTTTATACAATGTCATATTTTGGCAGCAAGGTTAATTCGAATTAACTTAAAAAACAAAACAGAAAAAAAAAACGTAATAAATAATGAAACAACTCCAGTAGGTCATTGACAACAACAGACAATCAATAATGGATACTATAATTTAATTCGGCTTTTTATACTCGTTCAGGATGAGTATGCCACGATTTGGGCCAGTGATTTTTATAAAATATATAATTGATTATTATTTGATATAATCGCTCGAGCTTATTTAGGTGTGAACTATGAAATGTAGATATGTAAATACTCAATAAATCCTTGTGTTCAAAAACATTCAATTCTATTTAATTTTAATATAAATATTAGAAAATATAACTATATAATTTGCAAGTTTCTTTTCTTCATGAAAACGAACACTTAGTAAGTTATACTTACCTACGGTATTTGATTCTTTAGGAGACATAATATAAGGACAGTTTGGGTGTTCCTGCAGCGCACCCCTGATATCCCATCGCACGCGCGTTCCTTTTAATCCATCTCTCTTCACTCACTCACTCTCTCGTTATCCTCTCCCTTTTTCTTCTCGTTCCTTTTTGCCTCTCCTCTCACGGCAAAGAGATTCTCTCTCTTTAGAGCGCTCCCCCCACTAGATCTGCGGCCGCGCGCGCGTTTCATGAAACAGCGAGCGTGTGTGGCAGAGGTCATTCACCCGCGGCGAGCTGGGCAGAGCGCAACATCACCAAGGCCTTCCATATACCGTTGCGCTTATGTTTCGTAAAGACACTATCAACAACAAATTCACTGTACCGTGCGAAAAGGAACTAAAAAAAAAAAAAACAAATTGCCGATTCATAATAGCGGCCCGCGCGAGATTCAATTTTTTCATCTCGACTATTGTTCTTATATGGTGCGATACTTTTGTGTGCGACTATTAAGGATTGTTTATAAATTTGTGTGAGTGGGTGTGTGTTTTGTTTATTTTTCTAAATAAAAATTATTTAAAAAAAATGTGAAGCGAATTGTTTGTTGTTTGAAAAACCAAAGTGCCATCTTCAATTGAGTTTGTAAGGAGATTTATCATCAGTGCAATGCATTCACTTCCGCATTTTTACTTTTTTTTTATTTTGATGTTCTCATATACTATTTACGTTCCTTTTCAAACCCAATCGATTCCCTAAATCGTTTACCGAGTAAACATGTATTGCCAAACGTTCGAGCAGTTATAAATCATATTTGAGTCCATATTGGACTAACGTCGAGTGTATATTGGACCAATATTAGGTCTAAATTGGGCTAATATACCGTTTATATTGGCAATAAATTTAATATATGCATCATTAGATTTGTATATTCGAGCAGTATTGGGTTCATATTGGAGCAATATTGAATATATTGAATCAATATTAGATTTGCCTTAGAGTTAGACCCAATATTCATTACAATATTGGGTTTTGTTGGATCAAAATTGAATTTCTATATTAAATCAACATATTGGAGTAATAGTTAGCTCAATATTTATATATTTTTTAAATGAGATGAGTAACATATTGAGCAAAAAATAGGGCTGAGACAATCATTAGAATTCAGTGTAACGATTATAAATATACGAAAGTCTTAAAATTGTCTCTGATTTTCTGAACCATTCGAACCATTGCGCCTTCATTAATTTTGATATTTCTTGCAATCTATTTCTATATTTTAAAAGTTTTAATGAGAATCGACGTAGTTCTGTTTCGTTTCATTTCTATGGGTATCGGCAGTGATAGAAATTGATTCGTAGTAGTGCTTTGCGTGAAAATGTGTCCTCTATAGGAAGAGTTCGTGTATGACGGCTTGGTTTCGGAATATAGGTCAGTCTTGCAGTGTTCGTTCACTGCACTGTGCATTCGTGTATGTTTTATTTTAATTGAAAAATCAATGTTACTACTTTGAATATGGGTTATATGTGTATTAGTACACAGTACGTATTATGTACGTTTGTCAACAGTCATACTCACTACAGTACATGAACTTTCAAACGGTCAATGCTCTAATTTACTATTTTTGACTTATCATCCAGTCCTATCTATCGCTTGGATTTTCATTGATATTTTTATACATTTTTACTAATACAAATATTAAATTCTAATCAAGTATTTCTCAATTTTTTAATTATTAATCTCAATTTATGAATACCAATTATAAAATAAAAAATTTCTACCGTAATCATAATCAAGCGTTTAATTTTAGACCTAGTCTTAAAAATAATCTTATCTAGTTGTACATACATGAATTAAAAGAGGATGGATATTTAATATCTGTTTAGTATAGGTTTATTTTCTCTAAAAATACGCGCGCTAGTAGCTAAAAAATTGATGTTTCTATAAAAACTTAAATGTTTTCTTGGAAATAAATTAAATCCATTCAAAATTTATGTTACTACGTATTCGATTTCTCAAATTAGTAGTATTTGTATTCGACCTATTTCCATCTGAGATGTGTCTATGATTTGCTGATACAAGTCGAATTAACATCACCTGTAGCCGTATGGTGTTTAGGAAACACTGAATTATTCTGTTTATTTAACCTTAAGCATATGTAAATTAGAACGTTTATTTAATATATGAGACACAAATAAGGAATTGTTATTTTTCAATAGTAATAGTATGCAATATTGTAGAACAGGGAATAGGATCAATAACTGAATTAGTTAAATGAGCTTCAAGATCGTTCGAGCATCAATTTTCAATGTTTGGATGCGCTAGGTGAACTTTAGAGTTAGTAATTCTTGAGGTCTAGCTAGCTAGACCGCTGAGAAGCCGGTAACTGGTACAGCAGACAGAAGTTGCAGTCGCTGGTAACGGTTCTTCATAACCCCGACATCGTTAGAAAGTGGTTTGGTTTGCTTCGCTATGTGTAAAAGTGAAATACAACTCATGCGTTTCGCTTATTCTAACGGCGTTTCATACACAACGAGAACGCTGATGCCCTCCATATAACATAACAGCGCTCGTCTTTTTCGCTTGTTCTACCTATTGTTTAACCGCACACTTGAAAATAGTTTGAAGAATTATTCATGTAGATCCATCTATATAGCAAACGTCTTCAGTTAATGCTTGCGTTTAAATCAACCTACACACGTTGAACTTTATTGTATGTGCTTAATAAGACCAAGAATTTGACCTTCAACTGACCTCGAATTAACTTTCAACATGTATCATAAAAGAATTTATTATTATTTTCGTCCTACAGCTGCGTATTAATAACAAAATTCAACAGTTTTTACGCATTTTAAAATACCACTTTTATAAAGAGGAATTTTTGATATGCGATAATTAATGAAATATTTGAGAATCAATATTAAATTAAAATTTGCACAATCAAATTGTACTAGACGAGCCTAAATAGATTTTTAGTGAAAGTTTTTAGCAATTTGTTTGTGTATAGAAAGTATATGGCAAAAGAACACAATTTAACAAGAATAGCAAACATATCGCTTTACTTAAGAGAAATTTCGCACAAGTCAATAATTATTTGAGTGTAAATTGAGCCACAAATACGTGGTACAGTAAAAAGATTTCAGTTTGATAATTTCAGGTCCGATCGATAAATGAACACACCTAAAAAACTGACAAAAAAAAAATAAAAAATGCGTCACAGTTAATTTCAGTGACAATTTATTAGTGAAAGTGTTATTTTTGTACATGCAGCACTGTTAATCTGAAATATAAATGCTCCGTCGTGTGATGTGTGTAACTCTTTGTGATTTATTGTAATGAACACGTGCAAAGTGATTGAATTGTATTAACAATGATCAGGGTTCAAACCCAGCACCTTCAAGGTCATACTGCGTGGTTCAAATTGTTGTTGTTCAAGTGCGTTGCTTGGAGATTCTGTTTTTGGATCTATTTAACCAGTGAACTAGGATAGAAGCTATAAAAATGTAAGTACCATCATTTTAGAGTGTAACGTCGATTTTGATTGAAATTTGTTGTATGGTTTCCTAATATCTATGGCTCTTGATCGAAATCATAAAGTCGTATATAATCCATTAGCGAATCATTTTCCGACCTTCACAATTATTCATTGTTCAGAGAAAAAATATTAAATATGAAACCTTCTGTTAGTATTGTTGTTATTAAAGGTTGGTAGAAATGGAGTCAATGTACGGCCTTCGCTTGAGCGCAATTATGTTCCAAACATAACTATGACATTAGATTTTTCCTAGTTTTATAAAAATCGACTTATTGCTTTGAACTCATGTATTCCGAGAAAAGAAGTACCATAATTAATTTTAATTTTATGATACTATTTATAAACAATACTACTTTAGTTTTCTATTAATGATTTCTAATAGATAAAATTTATTGAGTTTTCTATAAAAATATTTCCCGCTTGTTATAATATAAAACCGCGTAAGCTCGTAAAGATCTACAATAACGCGTGTATATTAGGTGTTAGTTAAAATTAAAGTGTGAATAGAACTGTATAGTATAAAGAAAACTTATTTATTATTCAAAATTTCGAATATTATTCGTACATATATTGCTTTGTATTGAAATAATGGAAAGGGAAAATGTACTAATAATTAGACTAAGAGTTCAATACACTTCGAAGTATTGGATGCTTGTGGTTTCCGCGTAGCGTTAGAAAATATGCAGCCCTAATCGAATTTCAAAGTGAACCGATATTTATTTTTAAATTTTATTACATAACACAGCCTTGAAAGTACATTTGAAGCATTTTTTATATTTTTATCATTAGTTCATTATTGAAAGAACGCTGTAGTATGCAGAACAAAATATATAACAAATTCAAATCAAACCCATTAAGAAAGTTTCATGTAAAATCACAAATTATAATCTAAATTAAGATAAAAATCTATAAGCTAATAAAATTTGCGAAGTAATTAACCTTTATTGAACCCTGTTTAATTTAAGAATTGATTTTTAAGCAAACTATAGAATACACTTTAAAAGAACTTGCTTCGAAAATAATCATCAATAGGGAATAGAATAGTATAATATCCGACAATTAATTCTATAGGAACGTATTAAAAGTCTATTTCATAGAAACTTGAGCATTTCCTTGATAACTGCTAGTACCCCCACTACGACGTACGCACCTGGTTCGTCAGTGGGGTAAAGCGTGATGTGAGCTTGTATAACCTGAAAAATTGGGGTGGGGTGAAATACCACACGCGCGAGCACCAGTAAAGCTAAAAGCAGCCGGAGCTTACGCAGGAGAACCATGACGAAACTAGGAGTAATCAATGCTCAAGGGTGGGGGGCATTAATGCGCGCGCATATGTATACACGGTCGGTCGACAACCCCGTACAGTGATGTAGGTCAGTAATGGAGGCGATAGGCGTTTACAGCAACAGTGGGGGAAGGGAGGGTTTTCGACAAGCTTCACCGGTCACTCACACAGTTACCTATCTAACTATAGAGTTGAAGAAGTGTGGTTTTGATGGTCCATCTGGTCATTTCATAAAAATAATCAACGAGGGGGCTTCCAGCACATAAATATCAGGATACATTTCATGAAATTATTTATAGATTCTAAGTTATACCACATAGAAATGAAATTCTTGTAGCTTTAGATACTACAGATTACGCGAATTGTTGAATATTTCATTGTTTAGGGAATTTTTATGTGTAAATTAGAAAATATTAGATTGTATCTAGTTAGGATAAATGCACTTTTAAGTTTAACATCGATAAATTAGTCACATCCTTATTTGCATACAGTTAATCATTCTGTCTACATACCATCATTATCAGTATTGGCAATCATCCATTGTGTTTCGAATTCTTCCATGCTAATATGGAAAGAAAAAGAAACCTTATTTTTAATACTATTTATTCATGAATACGACTGTTATTTTCGTGATTGATGTACGATATATATACATATAATAATTCCGGAATGAAATATATTTTTTATTTGAATCTTCTATGTTTATTTAATAAAAGAACACATTTGTTATCTACCGTTTGGGAAAATTAACAATAAATGGGAATTGAAAATATACTCACTCTCACAACACACTATAAAATTTTGGAAAATTTTACACCAAAAGCCAGGTGTATCTATTCATGTTTCTGTCTTTTGTAATAAGAGATTTATCATCATTCCAAAAAATGAATGTAGCTACAAACCAGTTTGTTTATTAATTCGCAGCTACCCTTTAAAGATGTGTATTATATAATCCGCAAAAATGAAAGTGTACGAGTATGTACTAATTTTTCACAGAGAGCTTGATCTTTTCCCTTGTTTGATCTGCGCTATGGATGCATGTATGGTGGTAAGCAACAAAGGACATCCATCATGTGTGTATAGTGCAGGTATATGTATATATGTAAGTGAATAAACAAAGGGCCAGGTGAATTATAAGGGAACCGGTTTGGTAAACCAAAGCCCTTTATATAAAAAAGCAAAGTACACAGAGAACAAGAGGTTGTCAGTGCGAGAGGTTATCGACCGTAATACTGGAGATGTTCCTTACGAACACAAGATCTTTTTCTTCTTCGTGAATTACTTCAAGTTGTTCGCTCTAAACATTTTATAAAAACGCCCATAATACTAAGAGACCAACATAGATCCTCTTCTATAGATCTATATATAAATTTTTATTCATCAAAAGATATTCCCTATTTTATTTATTATTTTCAATATTACAAATGTAAACCAGTAAATTTACATATTAAACGTAACGAAAATAGCACTTTTAGTATTTTATTTATATTAATCGAGCTTTTCATTCAATAAAAACAAGAACTATTTAAATAATAATTATAGATGTACAAAGTTTTATTAATTATAGACAAATGCAATATCATGTTATGCCCCAACAAACAATTTCAAACATTTATATGCACTGGTGAGATTCTGCGAATTTGATGCTTTGATTTTGAAATTCATAATAGTCATTGTAGTTTAGTTTTTGTTTGACAAATCTATTTTAACTGATAAAGCAGTTTTACATTTATCTTTTTGTAATGGGCGTTATGCTCAATTAATAAATTGTATCAGAATAATTATGTTATAAATGATACGATTTAACGGTTCGTTGTTTCAATTATGAGCAGCCTAATGCTCGAGTTGAGTTGATTGTTAAAATATACTTTTAATACACGTATGTTTGACGTTCTAAACTTTAGAAACAAACTAATAATTGGTTCCTTTTTAGATAATTGCTAAACAAACAGAGTATTTTTGGTAAATGCTGTAAAAATAAATTGTGCTCTCCGCTTATTGCTAGTTGAGATTTGTCGTTAGTTTATTCTGATCTCCCCAACTTTCGTAAAACGAGTACCTATTAATAGTAACGTTATCATACTTTACAACTGATATGTAAAAGTAAATAATGTTCTATAATCTGTATTTACAATTCAACCCATTATTTACATGGCATAAGTTCCGGAGTTTTCTATTTTACTATTTGCTATTTATTAAACGTGTATATTCTATTTCGTTTGTAAGAACAACTGATAGATTAGTATAATGAAAGGCAAAGTTGAAATTATAATGTGGAAAGAAGAAGTAATTGGTGGTTAATAGCTGTGACTAATAGAAGAAATAGATAACCAATGGAGTGAAAAATTGGATAACGTTTTTTTTTTTCGTTAGATAAATGTACCATTCAGACAGGACCACTATGAGAGGATATTGATTTTAATCAGACATTTTTATCGATACAGTGTTTTCTCAAAAATCTCATAAAATTATGATAAAATAAATATGAAATTCAATTTTTATAAAAGCTTTAATATATATATTTAGTGTTAGCAACAATAAAAATTAGTGAGATTCGCACGAAAGGTTTGCGAGCGCAAACTCACTCGTCCGAATCTCTAGAAGAGCAAAATAGAAAAAATTCCATAAATTCGACAAAACTGAATCAACTAGAGTCCCAGTAATAATAATCGCCGAGGAAGCAAAAGCATACTCATTCGTTATCAGTTAGTGACTACAATATATAGTTACTAAACGTCAGAGCAGGCACTGAGTTGTTGTAATACACACATGTGCTTATGTGTGTGTGTGTGTGTTCAGTAAAAGGTCACTGACATTGCCACCGCACAACACTATATATTGCATATTTCTTTTTTGACCAAACGCCGTAGCCCGCGGTTCAGATCAGTTCATTTCTCAACTCAGATCAGTTTATCAACAGCTGCGACATTTTATAACCACACGTCTATAGTTAAGCGAGCGATTCCCAATTGCTTAGTTTCCCGGAATCGAAAGTAATATATATATTGCATTAGTGGTGTGTGCGTGTATAGTGCGTGTGTGTGTGTGACAAGTGAATGTGGCGTTGCCAATAGTGATGTTGAGTGATGTTAACTGTTTGACCTTGAAAGTCGGGGTAACCGTTATTACTTTAAGGTTAGTCTATAGATTAAGCTGTTTTCATCGATTAGTTAATCTTTTGTTATTGTGCATAATATAAATAACTACTTAGGTGGACGTATGTTTCACAGACTTCCCGGTTTAAGTAACGTCAAGGTTAAATTTAAAAAACGCGCCAAACGATATTACTTTCTAAATTAAACCTGATTGCACGGAAATCAAAAATAAAATTTTATTTTTGTCTAATAGAATTAAAAATGACTATTTCCTGACTCGGAAATTAAATACATATGTTGCGGAAAAATTCTAATGAAGCTGTTTTATTATGAAAACATTAGTATAAGCATATCTTTTACAATTATAAATAGTTTTGACGGCAATGAACTTGCTAAGGTTTTTTTTATCTAGAACCGTTAAAAGCAAAACAATTGTTTGACTGATAACGGCATCCTGAGATTGATTAAAATAAAACCCAAAAAAGCTAAACGGAATTTTTTTTCATATTTATAATCTTTACTATTTACCTGACTCATTATTAGTTTATAAGGCGATAGCTAAGAAGCTAATGACTGATAACAATATTTAATGTTTGTATCTCGAGTTCAACGGCTATGCTTGCAATAAATATTTTGACTATTTAGAATTTTAGACATCGAGATTAAATCTACATTTTTTTATACAATTTATCAAAAATTATTTTTTTGTTTACTCATTCAAAAAATCCGCAGTGTGGTTTAATATTTTGAGTGTTTCCTCTAAATGAGGTTTAACAAATATAAATAAAAAATGAATGCCTTGACGAAATAAATAATTTTCTACGTTCACATTCTTAAAAACAAACATACATATGTAACAAGTGTGTGTATTGGTGAGGCCGTCACTCTGATAAAGTTCATTACCACCAAGTGTTACACAGACGACCTGATGCCATCACGTATATAATTTCTTTCATAATAACAGATCGTGTATGCATATACTTTGGTCGGGCTTTGCAAATGTTTTTTTCTTTCTTATTTTCTGTTTGCTCTTATTAGTTTGGGGAATTCGGTTCTCGTTGCACACGTGCTATGTAATGAGCAACTGTTGCATCGTATTTGACGTCATGTAGTGCACATTTTTTTTAGAAGTGACGATGAATCACTGTTGTTAAACACGAAACGTGTAAGCTTAAAATAAGTGAGCTTCGTTTGAACTCTAGTTATTTTCGGTAGTCTATAGATTGAGGAATATTTATGTTTGGAATTGATGCATTTTTGTTTTCTAACCGAAATGGATTTAAATTTTTTTTCTTTTGTAATTGGATTTCTGATTTCACAATATTAGTTTTTTTCAATGATTGAAAAACAATATGGTATTTCGATTTGTTTTATATTATAAGGAAATAAAACACGTTAGTTTAAAATTTAACCAATTTGCAGATCACAGCTTGTTGCAATTGATGCTAAGTGAAACAATTATCAGTTATTATTTGTTTTTAATTTACACTATGCGAAATTTGATGTAATTGATTTATATAATAATTTCTCATTTTTAAACGATAACAATATGGAATAATTACAATTTTCGTTGTAACAGATTGTTTAGTGAGCCTGTAAACAGCTTTAATAATATTACATGAAGCAAGTCAGCTGGCAATCAGTGTGCATATGCCTGAAGCGATAAGCGTTGTATTATTAATTTGATCGTTACACGTCTAAAGCGTATACACGTTCAGCAAGAAAATGTACTTCCACAACGAGATCAAATAGTTATCAAGCAATTTTAGACGTGTATTCGCATAATAAATAATAATTATTCGTCCTCATAAAATAACACATTTTCATAAAGCGGAAATCATTAAAGCTGCATTTACTAAAACACTACAACAAAATGACAAAATCCTCCTATAGTTAACTGCATTACCGACTAGTTTACATGCAGATAACTACTGTGTCAGGGATTACATAGGGGAATACGGAAGAGTGCATAATATAGAGAGTGTAAGTGTTAGTTGGGGCATTATAGAGATATCTATCTATGTAATATGTATACGTTATGCAACAAGCGTCGCATTCACTTTCACTTGTTACACTTCCCCCTCTGTTCCTCTCCCATTACCAATCCTTGTGCACTAGCATTGCCAATAAATGGTCCAAAAGCGGATAGGCGAAAAATGATTCACGTTTTTATCAATCGCGACAAGGAAATTAAATATGAGCGACCTATTCTAATAATAATGTTGTTATGCGGAGAGAATCTCTGTTTCAGTCGTTAACAAGGAAGAAGTACCGTTAGAGCATATAATCTAACACTTTCACTAGGTCTTCGCGGTGTTCATCTAACGGTACGGCGATTCCGCTGTTGTTGGCGGTCGACTTTCGCTTTGGCTCTCAGGCTAACGGTGCATGAACCATCCGCCTGGCGCACTGTGGTAGACAGAACTTGCAGACACTGCGGTGTAGTCTTGCGAGACTTTGCCGATAAAGGTTATTGACATTGCGATTACTGTTAAAAAATTTTTGGCAATTTTTAATTGTGCCTTATGCGAGTGCTAACTTGTATTAATTTTCTGCTTTATGAGCCTAGAAACATTTTGCCAAATTGTTCCTCTAATTGTTACTTTGCACTAATGCAGTAAATGTTTTCTAACATTTCACGGGCCGTACACAATATTTTACAGTTTTTATAAACAAATTTATACAATTATTGGCGAGGTAAAGCACCCTTGTAGTGGGTGCCATTTTGGTCAATAAAGAAGAATGATTAGAAAATTATGATATAAAACCATGAATCATCTAGATATTCTGAGAAAGATTATGGTATTTCACGTAAAACATAATTTACGCATGAATCAAATAGTTGGCGTGTTTACGCAAAATAATATAACCTTAAAATTCGTAAGGGTTGCGTTTATAATAATGGTAGGGGTAAAAGTAGGTGTGCCACCCGAAAAAAATTCGACAGGGTTACGCATACAAGCGTGCGTTCGACACAGCAATACGCGTACGAGCACGCACTATGCTGTATACTGCAAAGTGAAACTCCGTGAAGGTCATTGACACTGAACAAAGATAGCACTCATTGCCAGAAAAAGACAGAGAATGCGTAGCTCACGACATACGCACTCTTTGCTATCAGCAAAAAGGGTCCTGATAAGAAACTATAATAAAACGGCCTGGAATATTTCTCAGCAATACTTTCTCTTTGCTATTGCATAAAATTCTCATTAATATTACATAACTTGTAGAAGTTCTAAATTTATTTTTTTTGACGAAAAAATGTTTATAGCACAAAAAATTATCCTTTTAAATCTAATATATGTTGCTTTATTTTTTAACGATATAATACAAACAGGGAATATTAAATTAAATCCAAATGTATTGGACTAGACGTAATACAATATAATACTTCCTCAAACAGATCATGCAAATCTTATTTTGAAATGTTTTATTTAGAATTGTTAAATAAAGTTGACCTATATTTTCGCCTGCTCGTGAAATGTCACTTGCAAATTACCCATTTTATCTAATACAGTAGTTTAAAATTCGCAATAAACAATACTTTATATTTTATTACCGATAGAATTTCAACTATTATTAAAAATAACACCGAATTTGTTTATAGTACCCAAAATTTACACGTTGAATCAAAACTATAAAGCCTAAAATAAATATATTATAAATGTTTACTAAACTATGTATAGTAGGATGAAAACAAATACAATGCCCGCTCTCTAGCCGCGGTATAAGAATACAAAACCGCAGTCTGAATCGCATATAAACGTAGTAACACAACACGTCATAGCTAGCATGTGGTGCATAGAAGCGCGCGCCGTTCTGTGAGTTCAACGGCCGTCCTCTAGCTTACCGTGCCGTGGCTAGTCACGAGAGAGGAGAGAGACGCACACGCGCGTGAACTCACGCTGCTCCGTAAGCTCGCTCTCTGCGGCGGCGCTTGCGGAGAGCGCTCTCACGTTCTCTCCTAGTTGTTCTCTCATCAGCAGGAATGTATAGTAAGACTAGCAGGAACTGTTTACGCCAGCTTTTTGCCGATATCGTTTCCGTTTTTAAGTCGTCTGTCTACGCTTATGTATCTCTCTGATGTGTTTTGGATTATGTTTACCTCATTTACTAAATCAACGTTTTTGTTTGCATTAGCAGTTAATTAGGTAATTTGTATTCATCTATTCAGGTTTTTGGGGGCTCATATTAGGTTATTTTGATCTTGAAATATGGGGAAATTTCGTGTAAGAATGTGTAGAGGGAATTGATTTTGCCGATAGCGGTAGCACTGTCGCTGTGACAAATCAGATTTTATTTGACCTTTTAACAAATTTTGTTTTACATTATTTTCATATATATATAAAGTTTATAGTAGCTAACAATGGCTTTCCCATATATCCTATTATAGCAATATAATTATATTGTCGAACCAATTCTCACCCTTACACTGTTTATCGCACGTGGGACTTGCCGCTGCATTAGGGGCTGCGGTCAAGCCATACGCGCATTTAGATTGGATACTCGCATTAATAATTTGACGGTCAAGTTGATGTTTTGACAAGTGACCACACCGTTGAAATATTTCGAGGATTCTATTGAATTCAAGTGCAATGTGTTTACTGAACATGTTCATTCGTCCATTACATTTATTTGATTAACACTGTGTATTTTATAAAAGAAGGGTCAATACAATGGGAGATAAGTTTAACTTTGTAATCTTAGAGCTCTTGTAATTCAAGGTCATGAATAATAAAAACTTGTAAATAGCGTAATTGTATGTATTATTTGTGTATAATTGCCATTTAATTAAGGGGCGTATTAAATTAGTGTTGATTGGAATATAATCATTATTTGTCTTGCGGGTTGCGGTACAATTTATGAACAGTTTATGAAATATAAAAGCTAGATGTCGGTACACTAGAAATTACGTAGTAGGGGTGTGTGTCGTAGGTCAGTGACCGAATAGGGGGTTATATAGTTTGACACTGACGCCATTGCCAGCACCAGCAGCAGCAGCAGCACGGCGAGGTCATTGACATCGGCAAAGCGCCCGTTGAGAGAACATGCTGCTGTGTTATCGATTTCGCTCTCTTATATACCTATTACATATATATGTGAGAGTATTTAGAGATTCCCGCCATTTTCAAGCAACTACCCGCTTTCGTACATCTTGCACCGACCGATGCTCTATCCTCTTCGCACTATCGCTCCTCAGCGGTCTTTGTTACTCCTTGTTCGCTGATGCTCAGATTGAGTCTATTCTTTGGTCCTGTGTATGTTGACTTGTGTTGCTCTGTGCAAGGCTAATCTAAGATTGCCGCATGGAGCAGAGGACTGTTTGTGTTATCGTTGTCTTTGATGGTGTTTTGTGGATTTGGTCTCACTAGAGATTTCAGTTTGCACATTTTGGATTGAGAAGGTAAATTAATTTATAGCAGTCAGATTTAATAGATATATTATAATATATGTAAATTTTTATTATTAACACTAGCGAAAATCACTATTAATTTATTCATTAATTAATTATAATAAATTCATAACATTAATAAGGGTGCAATAATCAACTCATATTGATTTTGGAAGTGACATTTTTGCCTATAGAACTGAATCGATTTGGTAAAAAGCTTTGTTATTGTTTTTCTAGAAAACACGTTGTTCGCATAGAAAATGTCAGGTGTTCACGTTTAAGGCTATAAATAGAAGTTTTATAAGCGATCGCGTTCAGCGCGTTAGCTGAGAAACTAATTTAAAGTGGTCTGTTTCAACGGCACCGTCGTCCCTCATCAATCAGTGTAGGATTCATGTACATACATACATACATACGGTGGTAATGTAACAACCAGTGACCTGTCGCGACGGGCGAATGAGATTCATCGGGGAACGAACCCGGAACTAATGCCACCATAGCCTAGCCTCCAATACCGCTGATGGAACTTTGTTGAAGCGTCAAAATACGACCGAAACGCCGGTCATGGCTATAGGACAATGGACTTTCCACTACGACGGAAAGAGGCGAAAGGAAATGGATAAACTAATGGTGATTGATCGATCGCTGACGGATATTCGACAAAAACGAATAAGTTTTGATTGATTTTTCTCATTTGAATTTAAGGGAATGTTTGACTATTTTTTATACGCAAAACAACCACAATATATTCTCAAAAATTAATGAGTGTATGCTTCTGTCTGTTTGTGAATTGATACAAATTTGTATTTGAATATTCCTTTTATTTAAATAAAATACGTTGAAGAAAGTTCAGAGTGTAAGACATTGCAGATATGTCATAACCTTCTAAGTATAGGCCACGCCCATTTAGTCAACAATATCCGTCAAAAGCAAAATGCCAAATCGGAAAAGATTGTTACGATTCAGGTTATATATACTATACATAATACATAAATCTATGTATATGCACTGCAGTCACCAGAGAGAAATTATGGACACATACGCGAATTGTACGTAATAACTTGTTTTTCGTTCGCTGTACACAGACACACAGGCTTTGATGACGCCGTGTTCGGTAACCAGGGCAACGGGGCGCTGATGTGAATTGTGCAGCAAATCCGACGCCGACCTAGGCTAACATGCGCCGCGACGCCCAGTTGCACCGTGTTCGTTACCACAGCAACGTGTTGTTTGACGCTCTCCTTTGTCAATCTAATACAATTGTGTACTAGTACATAAACGCTCAACAATCGTAATAAATAAATTATTAATCTTTTGTTCCATCTCCTTGTTACATCGTTAAATTGAAATTTCAAAATTCATATCTACTCCATAGTACTCTTCTGATTTATTAAAACCACATACTACATCATCTTTATATGCTAAAGAGCAAGAGCAATCATACAAAATGTTTTTTGCTAGAGTTCATAAACGTATATATTCACACGATAACGAGCAAGGGTCTAAGCAAGCACTTAAAAAATGTATCTGTAAATGTCTGCTCTGGAATAAAGTCGCACATTAGTGCGTACATTCATGAGAAATCACGCCCAATAATATAAATGGGTAAATAAGGGTGTGGGTTGGACGGTGTGCAAACTAGATTATTCTTGGGGCAGGTCGCGGTGAATATTGAGACCGTCGCACGGAAGCGCCGACGCCTTGTTACCCCAACGACGGACGCTAAAGCTAGCACAACGCCGCTTGTGTTGGGACAGGTTCGGGACGTGTGCATCCACGCCGTGCACTTGCACTTTTTCCATACCCCACTTGCGCGCTCTCTTCCTCTCTCTAACTAGCAACGGTACGGTATGGCGAGAGCACCCGACGGTCGTGTATACCGACGTCATATGCAACAAGCCGGCAACACAAGATCACGACGGCTACACTTTCAACCCTCTACATGATTTCCCATTGCTTTCATCTAACTTATACTTCATATAACACATCCTAAGAGACTCTAATTAATTTGGAATAGATTTTCATTAGTAGCGTTATGACCTCAATGTCCGTACCTAAAGTTTAGCTACATATATACATTTAAGACGATAAAATTTATATGTAACTTATATACTAATAAACTAAAAATGACAAATATTTTAAGGACTAAATTCCACTTAATATTTTAGCTAATTAGTTGCAATACCTATAAACAATTATTTGACTAATTAAAACTTAATTAACTGCTAACCCTGTAACTCATATTTCATACATATCGTAATGGTGATTTAGTTATTTATGAATTGTAAACATTTAAAAAAAACCCAATTGCCATTTTCTAAACCATAGGCTCGTTAATCAATCAACTAACTAACGGAACGTTCAAATTTTCCCATTTATATACAAGTAATGACAGGTGCAATTTTCAAGGCAAATTTATTTGGATTACACAAAAATTAGAAATGTTTTTAGTTTATGATTAATATTACTTTTCGCATCAAAAATATACACAAATTAATAAAAAAAGCTTGTTAGAAAACCATAAATTATGATATAATTTAATATTTGCATCGAAACTGATATTCATCGTTTAAAATGAAAACAAAGCAAATAAATCACTGTCTATGGCATAAATTGATAATAATTAAATATTCCGTTGAAAGGATGTCAGTAAAATATGGCTATACATAAACGATAAAAAATTGTCCGCAAATGTCAAAAAAGTACTAATTTAGCACCAGTGCCAAGTACCGCTGTATGTATGTACTAGAAATCTATTTCGGTGCATTTCAAATTAGACATCTAGGCTAACCGGAAGTACCTTAGGACAGGTCACCTATTAATTATGAGTTTTCAACAACTACAATTCTATATAATGTAAAAACAAAAAACATCATGGGTTGACAGCCTTGCATTCTTGCATAGTATGTCGCGTACAATTAGCCAATGACATTGCTACATTACGTATCTGATTGAATAGATTTTATTAGTGCCAACTGTATGCATATCAAATATCCCTAGCAATTAGTGTATGCTAATCGGTATATAAATATTATAATATTAGGACATAACAATAATTCAAATTTGTCAAACCAAAAATATATTTTGGCAACTTGAAATATCAGTTTAAGAATCTGGCACTAGGGTGGCGTCGCAATAAATCATTTTCTTTCTGGGGTTAAAAGTAATTTTCTCTGACAAAATTCCTTTTGTTTTAATGTAATGTATAGTTATTTACATAATTAATTATTTAATTACCATAAATTTACAACAGAAATTCTTTTGTAATATGATATATTGTAAATACTTTTAACGCTATTCAAATTATTTGAAATATTTTAAGATTTTTTCCCTTTATAATTTGCAATTATAAATAATTTGGATTCTAATAGAAATTATTACGTAAAGAAATTAAGTAAAATCCTCTTCTCACGACATCTATTTAGGCGCGTTTAAACTAAGCACTAAACCGATGAAATAAATAATAGTTTATGTTTATTCAGTTCACAATTTACGAAATAACAAAGATGCAACAGAGTAGCAAAAATTATACTAAAATTCTAATATTTAAATATTGGTTTTGTATTTTGTTTCGCTAATAAAATATTACAAGCATAATTTAAATATGTAAATTCTGATTTTATATAAAGCTCCTAAGGAATATGTGCAAAACATTTAATGTAAAATTTTTATTTGAGAATAAATATAAATAGGTTAGACGACACGTGTTCTCATCAAAATAACAGACAAACACAAAACTATAATGTATAATATAAAAGTGATGGAATTTGTGATAATAGTAGCGCGCGGCGTATGGTTGGCCTTGCGCGCGCGGGAATTATTGTTGTTTATTCTGCAGACGAGATCGTTCGCAAATAAATCGTAAAATAGGAAATGCACACTTCAACAAATACAACAAATGTAAATGACGTATTACAAGTGACACAAAAATAATAAACGAGAAATATCTTAATAGATTTTCATTTCTCATTTCCTCGTGCACTTTTTATTTTCATACAGTACTAGGGTAATTGAAAAATAAATGTTACGCCAGACCAAAGCTCAGGTCATGGAAACACAACGAGAGACGGAAATTAGGTGATCTAAATAACACACGCGTCTACATATATAAACTTGATCAATATTTGATGAACGTAGGTAATTATTAGGTACTCAAATGCGCAGTGTATTAAATTGTATTTACTACGTAAAACGAACACATTATTTTCTTTAATATATTTATTGACTATAATTTACATGTTGTATTATTAATAAATTTATTTTGTTGCAGGTAAGTTGCAGTTCAAGCAAATATCACTATTTTAATTGTAAGTAATTGTGCATAGAGAAATAAATTTATTTACTTTAAAATCTCAATATTATATCTTATATTGTTTTAAATATCTAAATTATAATATAAGGGCGATATTGCGGGAGTAGGTTCTTTAAAAAATAGAAATAAGCATCTAATTTATATAAAGATCTGTTAGAAGTGGAAGGTTCGCCTTTAAGTTCTAATTAAAATGTGGTAAATTACCAAAAAAAAAGTTGGTAAATTACTGCTTTCGCATATCGAATAATAGCTAAAAATCTATTCAACATATGTAAACAATTGTTGTTTTGCCGCTAATTAAATAAAAGTTTTTGTAGCGGTACCAATTATTTCGAAAATATAATCCTGTTTAAAGTTTGCTAATTAATATTCCAAAAAACAATAGTTAGCAGGAAAGTTAGTTTGAAATTGCGTGTGCTTTGATTAAAAATGTATCTAGAGGTGTTTTGCATGGTCGTTATATGAAAATAATAGAAATATGATTTAATGTTGTCATTAGACAGACGATCGAGAAAAGTTATATAGGTCATGATGTTGTATGTATATTTTGTTGTGTGATGTTATTGTGTCTACCGCAAACGACATAGTGCGAGTGCGAGTGCGCATTTCGCAAATTTAGACCAAGGATTGTTCGCAATTCAACACCTATGAAAACTGAAAATAACTTCGTAATACCTACTGCATCACTGCATGTGTATTATAATTGAAGGATGTTTGAAATTATTCTACATCATAGATACTACGTAGGTACATATTTTAATTGCCATTTAGATTTACGAGGCGACGTACAAAATTGGAGAAAATACTAGATTAGCGCTCGATATGAATTGACAACAAATTCAAATCTGTTTCCCTACTAACATCAAATGAATTACTCGAAAAAAAAAGATTTATTGAGTGTGCCTAGGCAGAAATAGGCATTGAAATTCGATCTATAGAAAGCCCAAGTACAATCCTGTTCAAATACACCGCATAATATACGTATAACCCGTTTCATATTCATGACCATGGAATGGACTGGCGACCCATCAAGTCCTGACATCTGGCGGCCAACCGTTCCGCCAATCAAATGCTTGTATGCGCTCACTTGGAGTGGGGACGTGAGAGATATGATTGGCGGGTCACGTGGCGGGAGTTTCCCACTTCTGTTCCCTTTACCGCGCGCGCCTTTATCAAATTACAAAACCATGTGCGCACTTATAAATATAATCATGTGGTTCTATTTCATCGCAGCGCTGTTTGTGTGTGTGTGCGTGTGTATGTATACATTTTTCTAATGATCCTTCTAATATATCAGACCCTCTATGCTCACTGCGCATCTACAAGGAAAAATCATGCAATGTCCTCAAATATATATATTTCTTCGAAGACGAACGAAATTACTAATTAATAATTGTGTATGATGCATTATAACAAATGCTAATTTAGTTGATGTACTTAATAAAATCACACAAATAGTATTTTTATCAGAAAAAGGGTTGATTTTGTCGGAAATGTTTAAAGACGAAAATCCCATATTTTTATAATTTTAATTTATGTAAGGGTTTTTGAGGGGAAGGGGGTGTGTTAGCAAGCTCTAGTTTACGAGTGTAAAGCATAATGATGGATGTATTAGGAATATTATATTTGCGCAAATGTGACATAGTGTATTATTTCTTAGTAGGCTTCAAGTGTTGGTGAGTGTGCGATTGTATGAATGTATTTATGAAGATATGTGTGTGTGTGTGTGATTTTTTCTAATGCGCCTGTTTGAGCGTGTGTGTGTGTATGTATGTATGTGTGTATGTGTTTGTGTGTCGTTTCGTTTTCAATGAGAATGCGATGTGATCTCCCTCTTGGTTTCGCTGTTAGCTTGATCGAGTGTGCTGTGCTTGTAGCAATGACCTGCATGTAGGACAAATGCGGTGCGCGTTTTGCAATATCCCGGCCACACTCACGGCATCTGACTGTGTTGGCGTGTGACGGTCGCACATATACACACTAATAAATAGACATATATATATATATATAGAAATATATGCGTTTAGATGTATTCTATTCGTATTGGTGTGTGCGATAGTAGGGAACGAAGTCTAGGCTAGCCATGGATAGACATCCTCGTCAAGTGCGCTTGCGCACTGCGTCTCTAATGTGTTTAGATTTTAAGATGGCGGATAAAAGCAAATGTCGGACGTTCCGTGAATTCGCTCCTATTACACTTTTTAAATGTGTCCTAATTTTAATTTAAACGAAAACTAATGCTACCGAAATAAACACACTTTATTCTTCAATCTAATTTTATATTCCTAAACTAGAATTATATCTTTGATTGATAAAATAAGAATTATCAAAACAATTATTTTAAAATTTACCTAAAAAATACCTATTACCGAAATGAAAGTGTTTTTCATCTAATTCTTTTGTCATTCAAAAATAAAATTCTTTTTATAAATTAACCAAATTATAAATATTAAAGAAATAAATGATTCACATATTGGCAATGTTTCAATATTAATTTTCCATAGAACCAAACGTTTGAATAAAATGCGTAAGCTCGGCCTTAGAATCACAAAAACAATGTTTAATATACAGTAGCAATAAATAAAAAAATAAATAGTTATTCCCGGAAAAACCTCTAATCAAATGCATTCAATATACACTTTTACAATCATTACAAATGTATGTCAATCAAAACAGCGTCAATTTAATTAGTGTAATTTAAATAAAATAAATGGCAACAATAAACAACAAGTATTAAATGAACAACAGAATGTGTTTGTTATTTATTTGCTATGAATACAAATTTAAGGACAACTCGAACGCAATATTTTTCCAATATTTCAATCGAAGGTTAGCTTTAAAACAATGCCAAATTGAGCACGATTTCTTGGTAATCCTATTATATTGTTTTTATGTTAGAAAGAAGTTATAAAACGGCGCAAAATATTACCGGAACAACATCGTTTCATCGCGCAAACGGTGCACAGGGATTTGTTTTATTTGCTCCCACTGATGTTGCCATTACTGTTTCCGCGTTCGTATTTATAATTGTCTGCATTTCTTTTTCAAACAAAACTTACAGCAATTTTTTATTTCATAAAACTTTATATTTTATAAAAATTTCCGAAATATCTTTCTAGTTTTATTGCAATTTAAAATATTATTTATTTGATATTTCTATTTCTATACTATTATTTCTATTTCTATATTTCTAACTAATTTATCGTAATTAATTTTTAATGCGCATGTGCACGAAACATGTACTGAGCAACCATATTCGGCAAACGTCGGTTATGTCCGAATAAAAATAATGAATGCACAGCTTATTACCAAATTCACTTATATTGAAATAAATAAATGTTCACGCAAAAAGAGCTGAACTAATTGTAAATAAAGAATTTTGCATATATTTATACATATATCATATTTCACATAATTATAAGTAAATTTTCCCTTTCATTTCATAATTAAATGGCGTTTGTAAATACAGTAGAGATATTTTATATTTTTTATTCTCGCGGTCCTCGACATGGTTTGAACCGACTTAGTATATCATTTAAATAATATTACACATTATTATGTTATTATCATTAATTGTATTCCGAGGTTTTTCTTTCATTAACATTCAGATCAATCTACATCGTTCAAAACCCCCGGATAAATTCGGGCTTATCTGGCAGATAGGTATCTGGAGTGTATGTAAAGATGAAAATACATGGACAACTAAATTGGTTGTTAGCTTATTTAAATCAAAAGTGCTTTGAGAATGTACAACTGAAAATTCTGATTGGGGTTTAAGAATGTATTGGCAAGATAGGATCGGCGCCATTTTAAGTATCGCTGTCTTAGAATTCCTAACCTACAAATTGGTTTTGACAATGCTTGCGCGATTATATAAAATCATTCTATAATTATTCCCGGGTGACACATCGTCCTTACGTATGTGGTAAAACAACATTGAACAAAATTCCAAAGCACTCTAGACGCAGCTAAACATTGCACTTTGCTCCGCGAAACTAAAAATGATCAGAAGGAGACACATGAAAGACAAGGATAATAATAGTTGTCTCCTGTAGGCATATCCGTGCACACATGTATACGGCCCACCAATGCACATGAATATGCGACATTTTGTGTTTGTATGCTGTTTATTCTTGCATTGGTGACAACTATAATACGAAGCCGCATATCGGCCGGTGGGCTTGTGCCAACGATAGACAAGGATGCCTATATGAACAGCATACATATACAAAGTTACGCAATTACTTCTATGGCGTTCGTTTTTTTTTTTTCACTTCAATTCAATTATTGACTTGAATCTAAAATATCTATTAGGGTGTCAGTTCTAAATAACAAAATTCATGATATGCGAAAGTGCTGCCACCATGGTTAATTAAAAAAAATCGAGATTCTTAAATTTGTATTTCCAAATGTATTTAAATTTTTTTAAATATATTAACCCTATATGGTTTCTCGCCATATAAGGTGCCACTATTGAATATAGGTTTTTAAACTTATATAACGAGAATTACGCATATGTATGTACAAATATATACAATTTCCGTAATAGTGTGTAAAGACACGGACCATGACATTTTTGCAATGACTAGTAGCGTAAACTGTGGCAGCTTAACCTAAACATAGACCTTAGTTGATTGTAGAGTGTAAAGTCAATGTTTTTGTGAACGTATGTGCGTTACTATACGACCAAGTACACTGCTGACCCAATTTCGAAATAGAGGATACTGACCTGTGCATGTGCGTTGCCCCCGCCCACTTCTCCACTATTTCTAATGTGCAAATCGAGGGGAGAGGGCGTTGCGTTCCGTGGCATTGGTACTGCGCATGCGCGCCCTATCTTAACGCTGCTAACCAACAAAATAAGCGATACATGTTTTGCCGTATTCCGCTCATTTCAAATTATCGCTACTGATACGCACTTTAAAAATTCTTATCACGTTGTATGCTGTAACGGACGCACTTTATTTATTTGCTATTATTATTATTTCATCGCTATTTTATTTCTAATACAAATTTGACTTCGAATATTTCTGTAACCCTTAGCCAATTTTTCTCTCACGCAATTACCTTTACCATACTATTTTATTTTTGTATATAACTTTAAGTAATTAAACAATTTTATTGTAAATATAATTATTAATAAACAATAAAATAGTATTCTGAATTTTTATTTTTCCATTATTATGAAAGGTTAACAGAAAAAGCATGAACAGCTTTCAACATAGCACAGTAATAAAGTTTAAATGGCTTTAAAATAGTGTCTTAATTCTATAATTTGTCGCGTAAATCTAAAATTCTAGAAATTCTAAGCACTGAATCGCCCATGTTTGTCTCTAACTAGGGCGACAGACAGTGACGTGATGTGGTGTCTTTGAACTTCAAAAAAATTCAGTTTTATTAATAGATTTCAGTGTAGGAGTGGGTCAAAAGATGATAGCAATATTATGTACATGTTTAATTAGCAATTATATCGATAAAAATCGCTCTTTTCCGGGAATGATTTACGCGTTTTTTTTTTTATTAAATAAACATTTAAAATTTACTTTATTATTGTTTTGAGAAGATATTCAACAAAAATATAAAGACGATAAACAAATTAATGATTAAACATTTTATTCAAATATACGCGTTTGCTAGGCGATGTTTAAATTTTAATAAGACTAATATGAATTTATTATAAATATATTTAAGTTATATTGTGGAAAATATATGCAAATTATTAATTAGAATTCATTTTAAAAAAGATTGAGCAATGAAATGATTATTTTATAAAAAGAAATCTTGTGTGTTCTGAAACTTTTGTTATTTTTCTTTATAACCTAATGAATTCGCAATATCTGGTTATTACGTAACCTTGGATTAGTATTGCATCAGCCACACCTATTATCAACGCATCATCGTCAATTTTTAACGGCGCAATTTGTTTAAATTTATACTGCAATTTTCACCAATGACTATACTGTTAACAGGTACAATAACCAATGTGTTATTGAGCGAGTGTGACGACAATTATTCTATATCTCTTACAAACAGCGAAACACATACATACATATATACCTAACACAGCAATACAAAACGGTCATAATACTAGAATTGCGAGTAAATTTTTTTTAATATTTTAATAATATATAGGATTGTGGTGTATAGGCACGGAAACACTATTGAATTCACCACTAAATCCGGTCACGCATGATATGCACCATGCGCAAGTAGTTTGTTTACAAACGTACATAGTTGCGTAGCATTTGTTTTTTTTTTTTTGTTTTACGATATATTTTTGCGTCAACTTATAACGATTAGTTTTTCGATATGCATTCCCCGCAAGTAAGCACTGATAAAAAGAGTCACCATCGAGAATCATGATGGCGCGGCCAATCAAATGCGTGGATTGTGAGCGAATGACGTGTACCTCGCAAATCTATAACCAATGGAATGTCGACGGTGTACCTTGAAAACTTTATTATTGCGCCATCAACAGATACTTGTATGTACCTACACATATTCAAACATACACACACACATATATTTGTATACCTTTTTGAATAAATAATTAATCAATAATATTTATACATTTATCTATGTAAAAAAAAAAAATAGTATTTCCACGTGTTTTCTATGTTATAATCGTTGTAGTGCACCTATCTACCTATATACACATGTTTATTTATGTCTTTATCTATGTATTTTGAACGTTTTATTTCCTTGTGAGTGTATCAAATGTGTCTTTCTCGCTTGTGATCTGCTGCTTGTTTACTTCGTTCTTCGCTGAATGACGGACGATGTTGTATGTGTATGTGTGTTTGTAATCTTGGTGTGATAATTCAGTGTGTTCCGTGTGTTGAAATGATACAGTATGATGATGATTAGTGCGAATAAAATGCAACGAGATATTGTTCAAATATATTTAATGTGACTGTGAGCAGTGGTGTGGCTATGGGATAGTTTGCTTTGGATACATTTCGGTGTTATGGTGTGTCGCTGCTGGATTTCGAGTGTCGGGGCTTTTGAAAAGGTTTGCTTTTCTCTAAACTGCATTGCACTTTGTATTCATACAGTTTATGTAATATGAACGAACAACATCTAGATGTTGGAATTCGTTAAATTAATTAATCATCAAATTAAAAAACTCAACATTTTAATCACTCTATATCTGCAATTAACTCATTTTCAACACATATTTTTAAACCATAAACTTGGAATGAAACATTATTTTTATTACAAAATTATGTTAGCATTGGTTAACTAAACTAATTTGAATATTAAATCAAATTTTAATTGTTTTTTACTATTTGAACTTACTAGGCAAACAATTAACAGTGCCTTCTTGTATTTACGCTGTATGTCTAACTTTTTAGTTGAATATCAAAATGATCTCAATGTTTTGAGTTAATTTAGACAGTGTTCTTTTCTTGATGTTTGTGAAGAACTGATAAAAAATAGTGTTATTTAGGTCAAATTTAAAATTATCAGTACTATTTCTTTATACTCACACCTTGAATGTTGATAATGATTTATACATTTTCAATATCATGTAGAAAAATACTGAAATAGGTTACTGATAACTATAAATTTGCTTGCATAAGAATACATATTTATTTTTACACGGTGTTTATCAGTTACAAATAAGTTTATAAATTGCATATTTTATTATATTATAAATTATTTTCAAAGATACTACTTAATGTATTTCAATTTTACAATTAAACAACAAAACTATGGATTTAATTTATCTTCGCGGTAGTTTATTACTTTTTCAGTCATATTCTTATAATTCTAAATAACTACGGTGTTTGAACTTTTGAGAATGCAACACGTTAAAATGGCATGTTTACAATTAAAATTCCAGCGAATTGAATTTCCTGTATCTTATATAACATTTTCTCTATTTTATTTCTATTAAAACCTTTTTTATACCATTGTTAGACCACTGGTAGTAGAAATTAGTATTAAATATACTCGAGCACAATTTACAATAATTGTCCTTATCCTCTAGATAAAATAAAACGAATCAAAATTATATTTCATATAGCAGTATTCTAAGAATGATTTAACTAAGTAATAGTAATAAAAAGTACGCGTCTTGCAACTGGCTCTTACTTAAAAAATAATAACTCCAAATAAAAAAGCTAAGACATATTTCGCTTACAATTATTATATATATATTTATTAAAGTTTCATGTAAATGTATAAAATATAGGAACGCGTGTATATTATATTTATTTCGCATAAGTGACAATTACATAAATATTGATAAGAAGAACTAGAAAACATTTAGAATACCTAATATAAATATAATAGATATATGATTATATATCTATCGCTACTAATATACTGGTTTCAAATGCAAATTTATGAAAATGTAATAGCAATTGTTTGCATTTTAAACTGGGCCATTTCATACATACAAATTTATTTATTTTTATAAATATATATATATATATATATATATATATATATATATATATATATATATATATAAAAATAAACAATATTATGTAACATCACTTTTCTATGCAATTATTGATGTCGTGTGAAGTTCGCTGCAAGCATAGTTATTACTTTTGCTGCTCATTTCACTTTCATCTGGATTTATAATAGTGATTCTGATAGTGAACGTCTCTAATATATAATATATATATTTTTTTTATTCTTATTCGTTCTAGCTTTGAATTAATAACGACTTTAGTAGACGTCCGCTTTCACTGTTTTGTATAAAAGTAGCGACCGTCAAACTGTTATGTGTATTCGTGCCATTTCAAATAAAACACAGTCTAAGCTTATCTAATTATAGTGAATTTAATTACGAAGCCGCAACGTGTTTTTTAAAAAATAATATTTTATTCCTTAGAAAATCAAGATGAAATTATCGATTTATTAATATTCGAAATACGATTTAAGTTTGTGTTATTTTTGAAATATTTGAAATATTATGAACTTTAATGTACTATAAACAATATTGTATTGCATTTTTATAGTGTTTGATTAAATACAGATAGTTCCTATATTTTAATATCTATGTCATTCGGTCTAATTCCACGTCTATTTAGAACGGAAATTCAACAATATAAACTATAAAATACCATTTGTCATATCATTGAATGATGTTTCCAGCACAAATATTTATATGGAAATATATATAATTATTGCATTTTTAGAGTGAAATGTTCTAAAACAATTAATAGTGATATTTAAATGTGTTAGAAATACGCAATAATATAAAAGATATTAATAAAATAAATTCAACTACGACGTATATCTAGATTTTATATTGTGTATCTCAAGGGCACTATGTATTATTTTATTACTCGTTTTTGTTCTTCTAGAAGTGTAAACACGCGAAAGAAACTCTATATTGACGTAAGAGAATCTCATATTTATGAAAAGTTATAATTGTTAAGAAACTGACTGAAATCTATTTGTCTTCTTTTATATGGTGCAGAAGGCTCTACCGCACTTAACATAATTAGTTAAACTAAGAAATTGATTTAGTAATTTTGAACATTTTCGTTTAGTTTAGTTATTATCTAAATCGTGTTCGATTAATTTTTAAATTGGCGTAGCTGTAATTGGCAAAACTACACGAAAGGCTCTTTGTTTGAATATAGTGCCGCAAGAATTGGAACGCAATTAAAAATCATCTATTCCCCTATATAACTTATAAAAGATTTGAACCATGACGATTCATTTTCGACACATAATGAATAGCAAAGATCATATATAATAATCCTAGCAACCGCCTGGTTGATAATAACAAATCAGAGATGCATTCACTTTTTCTACCCGGCCATAATAATCAAACTAATAATAAGCAAATAAGTGAGTGTTGGCTTCCACCACCAGAGCGACAGAGGCAGCGAACTCTTTTGGCATTCAGAAGAGAAAACCAGGAAACCGAACGTAACGAGCAACTGGTTGCATCAGTCCTCGTTCTGTACACAGGATCACCGCGAATTAACCATGATAAAGATTCAAGTGCAATGACCTCTTTCGCCATTGCATTTTACCCAACCGACAAACAAATAAATTAACAGCGCATGCGCACCGAAAGCACTCTTTTAAAATTTATGAAGTTGCCAATTAATCAATAATCGATTTTATTTGGGTTGTACAATTCAAGGAAAACGGTACTACAAACACATTTAAATGAATACATGTTGTGATTTGATTTTTACGTTCCAACATAAATTTGACTCTGCTTGCGCATGCGTATATCACGCATTGATCCATAAATCAGTCGCAAACTGTTAAGAATATTTTATTGGATTAATGAAATAAGAACTAATATGACTAATTATCGTTTGAGCGTAACGGTTATGTATGGTATGGGTTGAGTTTCCGGTATCTTATAGACGAGAAAGTTTGAGGACTGCAGGTCATAAGGGATCACTCATCATAGACACATATGTACATACGTATATATATATGTACATATGGTTGTAAATAACATAAAATCGCTTCATAGAAATCCTGCACTGCGATTATATATATATATGTGAAAGTAGGAAATGTTGAGTCTCTGACGAAACAACGCGTATTTTAGAAAGTGAAGCAATGCCCCGTTATCACACTAGCCCACACCGAATCGCCATCCTCTGCGTGTCTTTACACTACGTGAACGATTCGACGTGGTCGATTGTATTATTTATATTTTCGATGTTCGCCCATTGTCAAGTTTGCGTATATATGTATGTACGAGTTGGCGATATGGCCTAATAATTCTCTCGGTGTGACCCAAACCTTTTATGAATTGAAAGAAAGGTCAGCTAATCTGGCATCAGCCATTATACCTAATCAATTCCACATTATTTTCGCAAATCTTTCCTACATTCATATAGGCAACTGTCGACGTTCAATAAATATCAAACTATTTAGTAATTTAAAATTTTGAAGCGAATAAAAAAAAATTTATTATATTTGCTCCATACATTTTTCGTATAAAAATTTCAATTTTTAATTTTTTTTTTTTTTAATAAAAATGGAAAAGTACTTTATGTCTAATATTGGCAACAGTTATATCTCTTATTATATACAGACAGCGAGATTGTATCCTTGAGACGGTTGCATTTGCCAAAAACCCTGACCAACTTAACATCATCATTTGCTATTCGTGAAGCGAATTAGATATTTGCTTTGGTTTTATCCATGCATGTCTATTCGCAAAGTTGCTATTCGAATTTACAAGGCACAATAAACTCATATCGTAGCAGTGCAACAGCTACGCTGCTGTTATTATTTATTTTGCAATATAAAACTCATAGAACTTAAATTGGAAAAATTACTAAACTTATAATACACTCATATTCTAATACTGCTTCTAAAATGAGACACTCTATATGCTCACTGTACACCAACAAGGGAAAATCATCGAATGTCATTAAATATAAATGTGTGTGTGTGTGTGTGTATGCAGGTTTCATGTGAGCGGGTGTGTATATATATATACTTTTTGATAACATTCTGATAATAATAATTGTATGATATTTATATAGACTATTAATTTAGGACTTGAAATAATTAAAATGTAAATTAAACATGCATAAATTATGACCCATTTGCAGTAGAGTCATATTTTCTATTAGAGCATTAACGAAATGTCTCAAAAACTGATTGTTTGATTTAGTAAATTCAAAAGATAATTTATTCTAATAAATATTAGAGAGCGTAACGATATAAATAAAAATATTTCGGCTAATTCGGATTGTTTACTATTTATTTAATGAATCCTAACAAAAAGTGAAAATACGAATGTTTTGATTGGATGCGAAAGTGATATTCAAAAAGCTGACAGCGATTATATTTGGTAAAATGTAATTTTCATTATGACCGTAAAAAAAAATGACTATTTTCATGGTTGAAATGGCGGTTTTAGGTCTAGACAAACGGAGCAGTTTTAGAAAGTATTTGTGATTTAGAATAAAAATAAATTTCGGTAATTGTTTTTTTTTTTATAACGTCACGATATGGTTTTAAAAGTGCAATACGATAGAGAGTAAATTTGTGAAGACATTCGAAAGAAGCCATCATTCAAAATTAGAAATTTCGTATTGCACAGGTCACTTGATTAGGTGTTCATCAACGTTTTTCACGTAAATCTTAATAAATCAAAAAGATAGTCAATCGTTTTTTTTTGATAGTGGCAATTGTGGAAACGTCGATTTGTAAATATCTTATAGTTATTCATTTATATATATATATATATATATATATATATATATATATATATATATATATATATATATATATATATTCTAATATATTTTTAAAAGTATATATAAATTTTGTTATAATTTTACCAAATGCATAAAAATTATTTTAATTTATTTTCTGTCTAAATCATAAATTGCTATTAACAAAATAATAAATGGAGAACAAAGGCAGTGTATTGCTACACAAAAATCACCATTTCGAAAACTGCAAACAATTATTGTATTTGTCGCGGTTTCATTTCAAGTACTAATTAGCTGCGAATTGAATAACAGCGTTTAGAATTAAATTTATAAAATTACCTAAACATCGTTCAACGAAACATACTATTAAAACTTATTACACCAGTTATATAACGTGAAAACAATTTGAGAAAAACGTTTTGCTTAGAAATATAATAAAAGAATTTTAAGGAGAGAATATTTTATTAAATGTATAAATAATTTCAGTCACACAGAAAAATAAACGAGTAGGAAAAATACTCAAACAAAAAAGTCTAACGTTTTAAAAGATCAAGTATATTTTTAGTGGTGTTATTTTTGATGCGTACATTTGTTGATTTCAAATGTTTCAATGTTACGTGTTACAAGTTATTTAGTACAGAATGTGTCCGCGCACGCGCCCTAGAGTGCACCTCTCAATACGCGCTCTTTCGAAACACCGAATGGCAATAACACATACGAAGGCCACTGGCATTATTATTACAAAAGACCACGGCCATTCACATCGTTTTTTAAACAGCACATCTATTTAGCATTATTATTTCATTTCATTATCATTTACAAACCGATATGTAAGGTGAAGGGTTTAACAATCTGTTATATCATATTTCCAATTTTATTACGTCAAACCCTTAGAATATCTCGCAAACAAAAACACATTATGCAATCTTAAACATTTAGTTTATTGCTACTTAAGCAAAATGCTTCAAAGGATCAGTAATAAATCTCAATGTTTAATATATAAAACTCCATGTATGTACATTAAATGAGAGTATAAATATATATTTTGCAAAGTACAAGTACTCTTGAGTTTTTCTTTTTATAAATTTTTAATATAAAACCGCTGAATAAACGATATTATGGTGTGGGATCGATGAGTTTTTCCGATCGCAGCGCCATATACGAGTGAAAATTGAGCGGGAAATGGTTGAGCTACACACGTATAACCGTGGTGACGTCACATGACCGCCCCCAACTCAGGTTGTTGACCTCCACAAGCAGGGAAAATCGATAGAGAAAAACCGCGTGCGCGTGAATTCGTTTGTACACAAGAGTCAGCTGCCTTGTACCACCACCTCACATACCAGGACCAGGACAATGCCGGCCATTGCCTTCGCCGTGTCCTCTTTCTGTTTCCTTATCTTTAGTTAGCCTAGCGTACCCCAGAAAACAGTATAGTAGGACACATTTTATTGTTCCACTTCTAAAGTTTGTAAAAACGCTCAATTTTTATCGTTTATTTATTATAGTTTTAATAAAAACTATTTACAAAACGATTTTATTTTCATCATATAGAAATTCGCGCACAATGATTCATTTATAATAACTGAATATTGGAGTTATTGTCCAATATTCAATTGAAATACAAACATAATTTACGGTTCTATATTTGAGTAAATAAATTTCTTATAAAAGATTCGCTAGATTCGGGAGAAAAGTACATGCGAATAAAAAAGTTATCTTTATATTCACATCTTTCCTTTAATTGTCAACTCGCATTAAGCATTTCATCAACTTCACGTCAAAATAATCAAATTGAAATAGTTTTATTCGCAAATGCGACAAATTTCATTTGAATTGCTTGGAAATATATTATTGACAGTAATAAAATTGTAAGGAATAGAATAGGTATATGAATTGTATAGTGCGTAATAAAAAGAGAACCCTAGCATTAGTATTATTTGTTAAAAAAGAGTGAAACAATGTATGCGTGTTTCGAGAGATCTTCACCCATTCTTCTTTGGGCCGCAGGAATAGTTGTAATTGTATATCTATTGAATTTGAAGCATGCGATAAGTACCTACCTCTTCTATACATACACACGATATTGTGTTGGTTCCGTTGCAAGGAACACGATGGTCTCGAGGATATTAGATAAATAACCGGTCATATAAAAGCATCTGTTCTAGAAAGCTCTTCCTGCATTCATAAATCAATACCTTACGTTGCACTTTCATTATTTATCTAACCTGTCAATTAAATAAACATTATATTTCACTTATACATCCTATTAATATCACTGCATCATATTTTGTGATATATCTTTTCAATATCAAACAGAATTTTAAAACGGAATTCTCTTGCAGGTATTCTCTTTTGTGTGTGTGTGTGTGTGTGTGTTCAAAGAAATATATTATTTAGGAAAAATCAAAAATGCTGTAAGGTGAATGATTTCGATATTTTGACAGAAATTTGAATGCGGATTTTTAAAAGCACGAATAAAATTTGTTTTAGTCATTTTCGTTTATGCGTTAATTTGTGAAAAACACATTTTTATTTTGAGTCTAATTTAGCGACGCGTTAAAATTATTTGACGCATGTGTTTAACATTCTCGAATTTCAACCACTAAAACTCTTTTTTTCATGTGGAAAAAGATGAAATAAAGTGAGCGTATGGTGAAATAGGTTTCTTTTTTAAAATAAAGTTGAAAAAAAAGCTGCTCTCCGCTTCGTTTGAAGTATATTTAGCATATAATCCATAAAGGCATATATTATTTTCTTTGCTTATATTTTTGTTTTCGTTTTATTTGTGAACAATATTTTTTAAACATTTTGCTGTCAAATTGATTTAAGCAATACTATTTATAATATTTTAATCCTCTTAGCTCATATTTACCAAGGGGAACTATGGTTTTTAAAAAAACCATTTCTATGAAATTTATACGTTAAGATATTTTTTCTACGATTTTTCAATCCCCTTTTTAAAGATAAAATTTTCACCTGACAATAACATTTTCTCTACCATAAGCCCACATATTTATATCTTTAACACAATAGAAAACAAAATAGAAACGTATGATGACAAAAAATTATTGGTTTATTTTATGTATATATTTTATTTTAATGCGAGTAAATTCAAAAATTAATTAAAATTAGTTATTAATGATTAGTGTGCCTAATCATTTGTAGTACCTATATAAATACCGTAAAATAAGATGTCAGGTTATAAAATAAATTTCGAAATAAATATATTGTAGTAATTATAAAAATGACCTTCTTTCGAAAATTTCATTTTCTAATCTTGAGGCTTGTGCCTAGAGTGAGACCTTGCTTTCCACACACGACGTACCGCGAAATGCAGTAATCATTTATTTGACCTGCTGCAGCCACCAACGGATGAAAAATTTTATTGCAACTTTGTATTTTGTAATCTGATATTATTCGCTTCTCACCTTGTAGTTTTATGATAGGTAATTCAAATAAAATATAAGAATTACGGAAATTGATAAAGCAACTTACTGTATACATTTAAAACCATAAAAATGCATTTTATGTCAAATAAATAATCACTTTTACCATTACTCACAAATAAATAACCATTTGCGCGGCTCTTTTATAGGATGAACATATTCAGTTATCCAAACTCGAATATGTTTCGTTCCGATAGTATACTATAATTTGTTAATGATTTAATTATTATTTAGAAGAAAAACTTGTAATACGCATTTGCAATTAATGTCGGTAATAGTTAGCGATCGATGTTCTCCGATTATTTGTATTTTGTGCATCTGTTACATTTTTACTTAATAAAAAAAAAACGTAGATATATACGAGGAAATTAATGGGTGTAATATCATTTTACAATTATTATTAATTGTAAAATGATATTCATTGCTTCATAAATAAAATTGAGGAATCAATGTTTTTTTTGTGCTACATTAAAAGCCTTAGAGGATGATATCTTTTCGATGCTTTGCGATGTTTATTTATAATCCAATAAATGTTTATTTATAATCCAGTAAATGAACATTTTCTTAATATAGACTACAAATAATATTTTTTTCATTTTGATTAGAATATTTTTTAATTGTATTTCACGGATATTACGATCTTGTGAAGTTCCGCAGTACATACATATATTGAATCGTGTAATTTATGGGTGGGTAATGTTATACTATCATCTAATATTTATTGTAACACGGTATGGTTAGAGTGCGCGGGGTGGTGGGAGGGTAATGTGAATATGCCCGTTTGTATAATATGTATACAGATGAATGTAGGACAACTTTCTCTTGTGTGTGCGGAAAAGTGAAACCGCCGTTAGATTTTTTCGCACACCACTGACATGGGGCCAACAACCTTACCTATTCACTACAACTTGTGATTTTTAGCTCTCGTGATGTTACGTAATCTTAGTATCGCTCTTCCACGTGCTCGGTTTCGCTGGGTCCTACATACGTCACTAGGAGGACCTAATTTCCTAATTTCATTTTCATTTATTACTGAATAATGTTTTGATTTCATATGTGTTAAATATACATATTTTAGAATGTCAAAGGTTATCATCATCTAGTCGGAAAGAACTTTTCTTTTCTTTGGTGTTGCTGGGTGGGAAATAATTTAAACAATTGCAATTTCTAAAGTGACTTGGCAGGAATCAATCCTTATCTTGTACAATTTAATTTAAATCTTCAACAAAGCGTGTTGGAATAAAATAAATATAAATTATATTCGTGGCAATATAATTATGTCTTATTACTATCATTTATGAATTGCAACATTTAGAATTTTAAATGTATATTATTATTGTTTTTTGTATTTCAACAATTAAATAATACCTATATGTACAATTATGAATTAGGTCCATACGTAACTTATAATCAGATATTTTGTCACTAAAACTATGCCAAAATGAAATAAAAATTAATAATTGTAGTCATTTTTGATAAAATACTTAATAAAATTCTAGAAGATTCTCAAATATACGATCTAAAAATACAATATGAAATATCTAATGAAAATACAGTTTATTTTTAAGTCAAGTCTAAAATAGTCTAGATTTCAATTTTAATAATGTGCGAATAGCCCTGGAGGCTATTGCACCTAAAATTTCAAATCCTGACGCTCATTTTAAAAAAATAATTAAAGTTGAACAAAAATAACTATTGACTTGTCAACATCTACATTAGTTTTATTTTCACAATATCATTTGACACGTTAAACCCGGTAGAAGAAAACTATACCTAAAATTTTCGAAATAATTTGTTCGTTAAATTTCCAAAATTAAAAAACTGAACAAAATTCCATGGAAAAAATATATATAAAAACCAATTTCAAGTGACAGGAGTAGTAAATGTCGGCCTAGTATTTTATGTTCGTACAATTTATAAACAAATTGAAAACAGCTAACTGGATCTATAAAATAAGTACAAAATTGGACTGTTTCCCAAAAATGCACTTGCGCAATGACAGCTTGTTGTAAATTGTTTTGACAGCTCCTACTTCGAAAGAAATTCAACACTTTCGTTCTCTGCATTATTATGGACTATCTTTTACATTTGAAAGTAAAAGTATTGTTACTTTTAACCTTAAGTTTATTATTGCTATTTTTGTATTTTATGTTCTACTAACTTAATAATCTAGAACTAATTGATTTTAAATTGTTAATTTTACGACGTGTTTTTGTTTTCGATAAAAACAATGATAGTAAATATCAAATAGTTCAGAGTTTTTTTTTTAATTTAACTTTATGTTAATCTTTATTTAAAAAAGTAATTTTTTTATTTATTAATCTAAAAATTAACAAATAAATATCGAACACGTTTAACAGATTGCCGTTAAGTTTAGTTGCAGAAAAATATAATTATAGAGTTGGCTATAGTTTCATATAAAAAAGCCTGTTAAATTCTTTTTATTTAAAAATAAATATTTATTTTTTGCATTTGCAATATATTCATTCACTTATACCGAGGCAGGCGTTATAAATCGTGTTAATTCGCGCGAATCATGTGTGTTTGTGATATTTTTTCATGGCGTATAATTAGCGCGTTATTCGCTAATTTTGTTTCCAATTTAAAAATAGCCTGCGCGATATCATTTTTCGCATGGGCCGATGAACTTAACATTGAACGTCTGTTTATATAAAAACATACGTTTGTCTTGTTGGCCCACGCTTTATAAATTTAATGTTATCGCAAATAAATACGGAAATAACAAAAAGGAAACCATTCTTTGTTGTTTTCAATTGACCTAACCTTTGCTTACCAATTCACTGTTTGTGTATTGGATGGATATTTCCGAGAAATTTAATTATTAAATATCAAAATACTGACATATTTCACTAGCAAAAACATTTCAAATACAGTTCACAAATTTTCAAAATTTTTAATAACACAATATTAAATTTAAATGTAAACATGTCACGAAAGCTAGAAACACAAAAATTCAATATGAATAAATTTAATATATGAGTGAAATTTAATATCGTACAAACGAAATTTGGTTTATTTCAAAACTTCAAAGACTAGGTTAAAAATACAATACGGAAACGAAGTTTAAAAGAAAAATACTATATTCTGTAAAAGCATTGATTTATTGCAGATGGGTCCTCATGTGCTGTTTTTCATTTTTCTAGATTAAATTTATAGATTTGATGAACTTAAATACATTTTTTAGTAGTTTTTTTTTTTAATAATGAGAAAGCAGCATCCTTATTAAAGATCTATTCATCACAAAATTAATATGTTTCGACCGGGAACATAAAGTCTAAGATAGATGAATATGAACTAACTCTGTATTGGACCATTACTTTTGGTTAAAGTAACCGTAACCGATGTTTCAGGGATCATTGCACCCAAGGGCGTAATAATTCATCTCGAAAATAACAAATGTAAAAGAATTAAACAAATCGGTTGAAAAAACATATACACATTTTTCTCCATCCCGTTTTTTGTGTATGTGTGACTGATAATATTGCGATGCGTTCTATTTTTGACAGTTCGGCAGAGTTCAACAAACCTTGAGTTTCAGGGGGCGGGAGGGAGTCGATACTGATGTTTGTTGGGCCTTTTCGAACTCGCCGAAAATGAATCAAAATGCCCGCGCGCAAGAGATCATATTTTTAGATTGGTTCGCTTCTTGTTATTTTTATATGCTGTCCAGCAGAAAAACTTTTTTTTTTTTCTTAATAGAAATTTACTGAGAGTGGCGTTGAATTAAATTTTAATTTCTTTTACATCTTTCCCTCAAGTTTTACGAAACTTTCGTCGTATAAAGCGAGCTTTTTAATTGTTTTATGCTGGTTAATGAAGGAGCTTTGGTAAAAAAATGTCGTTGAGATTGCATAATGAGATTTGCGTTAGAAATAAAAAATGACGAATCTAAAATTGCTTTTTATACTTCTATTGCCATTAACTACTATATAATTTTTGTACAAATAAAACTGAATATATATTTTATTTGGCATTATCCGATTTTGTCCTATTCTGAATGTCACGGGGTCATTGGCCTTAAGTAAGGGTTCCGCATTAGTTGTGCGGGGGTGGCCTTAGCGGCAGTGGAACAAACCGAACCGTACGTTTGGAACCGTGCCGATGCTAGCTTTTTCATCGATTTTAGTTGAATGCCACGGCCAAGGCCGTACCGAGGACAACGCTCCCTATTACTAACAAATTTACGCATTGAAGGATCGTGAACCCGAAAATTCTTGGACACAGGAAACAGATTTGTTTCCTCGTCGAATATATCTAGCATTGACTAATCTCTAAACATATATATTCACGGTTTACAGAACAGGGGTTTCACCTCAAATTACAGGATATAGAACTTATTCCCTTCGTTGATGACTAACTCATTTTCTATTATTTCAGATTGATTTAATTTATAAAATATATGTATCCAGTTTTTTTTTATAAATATGTACATATTGCGTTTTGATAGTATATAAAATGAAATTACATATAAACTTCATATCCGGTGGATTGTTTAAACAATAATATCCTGAATTATAATTGCATATAAATTAGTTCTCACATTTTAAAATAATTTGTTTGGTAATTATTGTACAGGATGTTTCTATAATTTGAACTGATTATTGTTTGTTTCGTAAATATTTTACAATTTGCTCAATAAATAACATTGAACAATATTTACTACTATGAAAATTTAGTAAATTAAATTGTCAGTATAAAAAAAAAACGATACATGTAAATAGTTTTACTGATAATGAAATTCGCTAAAAATTTCATGAACTAGGTCAAGCGAATTTAACTTGCAAACAAAAATTTATTTTTTTTGCATAAATGAAAACATTATCAAAAATCGTCTACTTGTATGTGTATACCAGTCATTCATAAGACGCATGGAAGTTTAAGGTTTAGCCTAAAAAAAAAATGAATAAAAATAAACGAATTTTAGCTGCACGATTAGCGAAAGATAAACACAAGGCTCACGACCTCATAAAAAAAATATTTTTTCGTAAATGATTCAAACATTTTTTACGCACACAGAAAAGGTTCAAGACCCCCGTTAAAATTTGGCAACGAATTCAAGGTAAAAATATTATCCAATGTGAACTGTATCGTGCGAAAAATAACTGATATCGCGAACTTTACATTCAATAACCCCAAACCTATATTTAAATAGATTATTTTAGATAATTTTAAATTTAATCTCGTGATAAAATGCCTGTAGCAAAATTTTAGATATATCTTCAGGGCGATATATTATTAAAATCTAATTTATTTTATTTGTTTTAAATTTTTTATTTGATTTTGGGATTTTTCAGAAGCAACTTTTATACGTACACAAATTAAACATGTTTTTATGTACATATATGAGTAGATATTTAATTATTATAATTAAATTACAAAAAATGAGTTTTTATGTTACCATTAAAGCTATATTACTTTAATAGTTACCCATTAAAATTAATGTTCATTTTTTGACAGTTCGTCTAAAATATTTATACAAATATATTTGATATTTAATCGATTGGTTAAACAAATAACGATTATTAGCTAATAAAAAAATTAATTTCCTTATATTTAACAAAACATCGGTTATTGACTTCAAACAATGAGTTAACCGACAAAAAAAAATCTATTCAGTTTACATAATGCAGTATTTAAAACAGCGTATCTACTAAAACCGCAGTGAATTTTAGAAAGTGCATTATTTGAGACGAGATTTCGCAATAGTTTGTAAAGGTATGAATTTTTGTTGGTCGATGTTTCGCGCACCGGAAATGCTATACAATAAAAATTGTGTTGCAAATTACAAAAACAACAAGAAAAAAACAAATTGAAGAAAAAGTATGAAAACAGCTGCTATATATGTAGAAATATATGACTGTTGGTTGGTATATAATGTCATGTCACAAGGGTGACACTCTTGGCGTGGATGGTGTTGGAATACAAGCGTATGGTACTTAAGTGCAACAAATGTACCCACTAATTGATGGTTTTACAGCGATTGTTTTCTTTTTTAACTTCTGACTTTTATACGGCATGACATTTTTCGGCATTTCTTTATAAATTATGTGGGTGTTTTGTGATTTTAAAAGTGTACTGGGTGGCACAAAACTCGAGTTTAAAGAATCTCATATAGATTATCAGAAAATTGAAATAAATATATGATTTTGTTTTATATAAATATAAGATGGAAATGCATTGTTAATGTGAGAAATTTGTTTTAATTTGAATGTTTGAAAATACATTTTATAAGTAAATGAGTATATGATAACAAATTCAAAGTAAAATATGTAAAAAACGCAGAACATTACTACAATATTTTGATGGATAAAAGAACTTAAATGTTAGATTAGGTATTTTAGAAATAATCGGGTTTCCGTAATCCAATATTTACCATACACACCTGTCGTGTGAAGCATAAATCATTATGTATTTAACCTTTACGTAAACTGCTTTATATTTCATTCGAAATTGAATCGATTCATTTTTCATTACATGTTATCAAACGCTAGTTAACAATAGTTACCTTTTCCGCTACTGCAAACAATGACTTATGGATATCGATAAAAATAGCTAATATACTAAAATGAAAGTTTCAAGCGTCAATCATTAATTTATATATTTTCATGTCAATGAACTCGCATGTCACAATATTTTTTCAGCGATGATCAAAGATGTATACCCCCATTGAAACCATATTTCAGCGAGTGGAAAATAAACCGTCATATACCGATTGACAAGTCTCCGGAAGAAGTCATTATTTTGATGGCTTTTTTTGCTTTTTTATAACGACTTTTTTCTAGTTTATTTTTATTGTAAAACGGATTGTGATGAAACATACATGTCACTTGTTTTAAGATTAATCGCTTTCAAAGTGCACATTTAATTTTTTTTATACGAAATATACATTTTAAAAATTGCATGCTTTATTATTAGATTTTTAATTTATTTCGAAATACAAATAGTTAATTTGTCTCAATATATAATTCAAATAAGAAAACAACTTTTGTTTTGCAAATACCCGAAGTTAGACGATTGGTACCATTTTAGTATGTTTCTCGCGCATGTGCAGTAGGACGCTCAAAATATGTATGCTGTTCGTATTTACGCAAAACTAATTTTAAACTATTTCTCGCAGAGAATATTTTGGAATCAAATCAATTTATAGATGCTAAACAGAGATTTTTGAATGGCATAAATTGTATACAGGAATGTAATAAATGACGTGGACGTCATCACTAACATGAGTGTACGTAAACGTACATGCAGTGTCGACAGTAAGTAAGAAACGACGAACGAGCGCCGCGCGCATTCTAGGAAAACAAACCGTGGCGTCGACGTCGTCTTCTGACAGTTCGCGCGCGCGTTCCCGTCATAGTGTATGCTGTTTACCAGCACAGGTCGATGATCCCACACGCACGGCGTGGCGTCGTTGCCTGGCGACGTCAATTTTGTATATATGCTCTCTTTAAAACACATGTGTATTGGTCTGAATGACTTTCGCATCCTGATATCCATGAGTCTATTATACGCGCATCGAATACGTACTGTTACAGATCTAACACATTTCATTTACGGTATGTGTTAATATGTTATTCTGTTACTATGCATGTGTGAGCGTGTATTTAGATGTTTAGTGTGTTTACGCGTGTATGCCATTGTGAAATGTAAATTTTATGTGTGGATGTGTGTTTTCTGCTATCTATGAGCTGGTAAATGTCTTCGTAGTCCCCTTGTAAAACTTCCCTCTCCTATTTTACCCTAAAATTGGAGCAGATCCGGAACCCGGAAATGACTTGTATATTCTATTGAAATTCATTTGTGATTTGTTTGTATGTATTTAATCATATTATACAGTTTATATGCTCGACTTATATTGCATACTTTTACAATAACTTAAGTATCATACACTTAATTGTAAGAAGTAATTTTTTATTAGGATAATTCAGATTTAAATCAATTTTGTCTTATGATAAATAAGTTATATTTTTATCGTACTCATTAATAATATATTTGGAAAAAAATAGCTAATTTAATTTTCGCGCATAAAAATAGTTTCTAAAATTGTTTGCGTAAAAAAATAAATTATATATAAAGCCCTTCCCCAATTGCTACCTTCAGTAACAATATTAATCAACATTAATGTTCTAACTACATAGAAATATAAAATTACAATCGTTTAGTAATGTATATATTCATGATTCTGTTTACGACTTTGTTTATTTAAATTTTCATTATTTTGTTACAGGTAAGCGGCTGTTCATTTCATGCCTACATACACGTTTGTCTTTACCTTCCTTTTTGTAAGTAAAACCTTGAATTACATGTTTAGTCTAATAGTTAATAAAAATAGAATGATGTTTTTGCATAAGCATTTATAGGAAATACGAGTATAGTTCGAGCGAACGCTACAAATAGATTGACTTATTACTTGTTTGCATACAATCAAATAAATGGACAATTTTGGTTTACTTCGAAGAATCAATGGTGCTAATTTTAAATTTTTATTTCCAATCTACATCCATATTATATGATTGTAATCTATCTTAAATGTATTTTTATTTCGTATAATAAATAAATCATAATCCATGAAATCTAAATTGAATATAACCTAAATTTCAACTGTCAAATTGTTCCAACATGGCGAATATAATAATATGACCTTGGACTAGATCACTAGAAAATGAAACACGAAACTTGTACTTGTCCACTACTTATTAACTTCTACAAACAACTGCAGAAGTAATCAAAATGTTTTTGCTAAATAATACAAAACACCATTATTATATATCAATAATTTTAAAACAGCTTCAAAAGAACTTCAAGGAAACAATAAATATTTTAGCATTGACGAACCAAAGTAATTATACGTAAATAAAACAATTGATAATATTTTTTAAATAAAATTGATTAAAATGACTGAAAGGTTCTCGGAATATGATAATAATTATATATCTTACCATTATTTATAAGTGTTTTGATTTGAAAATTGTGTACATATTTTTAAATAATTTCAGCTTTTAACTTAAAATAGATATAACAAAAAATGCATATAGCAAAAGTGAAAGTGATATTAAATTCAGATTTACTAACAAACCGTTTTATCTTACATTTTTAATTTGTTACTATATTTCTATGAATAGGGATGTACTTTTAAAATTAATATCAACCTTCCACATTAGTGACGTGTTTTTGAAAATCAAATCCTTTTACGTTACCGTATCCAATTTTCAAAATAGCATTTAATAATTTCATGTATAAATGTACAATTAAAATAATAATAAAAAAGTTTTATGATTTGACCGTACTTGGAATAAACTAACAATGTCCTTAAGTTTGGCCTTATTAAACTTATATGAAGATCTAATACTTCATTTCAACATATAATTATGATAGACTGATGAATTGCGTCATACATGAAATAGAAAACAAAATTACATTTAACTTAATGGGCTTTATGATGGTTTTTATGTTAATTAAGAAACTAAATTATAGTTTTTGCATCTAAATTCAAACATCTCAACAATCCACGTTAAATAAATACAACAGTAGCAAAACGCATGCGCTTAGTACATGCATGCAATGAACACATTCGTCCAACGTCGTTTAAGTTCGTTTATTTCTGATTATATATTATATTCTTGTATATTTCTTGTGTTTTATTAATTACTGTTTATATCCTGATGAAGTATAAAGAGTTTTGTTTTAAATTATTTCTTGTCTTTTTATTTATTTAATACGTAATTTGGCTATTTTTCTAAACGAATATTATTTTCATCAATAATTATTCTATGATTAACAATAACAAAAAAATTGAACATTGCAAAATTCGTAACAATAAGTTTCGTTACAAATACTTATTAGCACAGTTCACACGGAATATGAAATGAATTTTAAACGGTATAGATATGTATTTATATATAGTGTAGGCAACAGGAAATGAATGTTGCTCAATCTATAGCGCTACTGGGTCGGTTGGTCGTCCTCTATATTACCTACATAATATGCAATCAAATGTGCATTGATTTTAACTACTTGTCTATGTCTTGCATGTAATAGATACCTTTATTAATAATGGATTTACATTGTTATACAAACATAAAAGACCTGTTTACCTTTGTGTCGAATTATATTTATTATCGTTGGTTTATTAATTGGTTAAAAATGTGAATTGAATTTATTGGTTATAGATATTTGTCCTATATTTATATATGGGCGATTAATTAAATTAATATATCTAATAAGATATATCGAAATAAAGAATTTTGATAAGGTTATGTTATTTGTTGTGAATATCATTATAATGATAGAGACATTAACATTAAGGTTATATTATATTTTAAATAATATTAATTAAAGCTTAGAGTAAGCTATTTTCATCTCGTCGTACGTAGTATAGAAAAGCTTAAGAGTTTGTCGCACGCAAGTCGTAAGACCAGATTTTGTCGCTTCTTCTTCTTTAAAGATACCGAACCAATTTCAGCCTAATTTGGCACATATATTGTAAAGGTGGTCGATTGAATCCGTTCACATTTTAAATCCAATCAGAGCCTTACTTTATTATTAGGCGCAAAAAAAGGGCAGGCATTGTTATAAATTTAGTAAAAATCTACGTAAAATTAGGAATTGTGTATATTTGTGTATATATACCTATATGTTTAATAAACATTTAAAATATTGAATTTTGAGGCTTGCGAAATTGTGAATGGCCACTTATAAGAGAATCAAAATTGATAATAGTAAGTACAGGTCACAAAGCAGGAAGGACAAGAGTAAAACTACTAGCATTTCTGTGTATTGAACGAAGCAATATGTGTGAGTGAGAGGCAGTTATAATCGCTGGTCGATGTTAAGCAGGATGGTTAGTAATAATTTGCTATAATCGAGGTCATTGCATGGTGCAACTTTCTCCTGTACACACACTTGCAATGCTGAGGTTGTTTGATGATGATATAGGTACACCACAATATTAGGACTTGTACTTAGAGTCACAAATAGGAAAGTGATAGTCTTTCTATGTGGGTGGTATTTCTATTCGCAATTCGCTTTGGGGAATATACAATTACGGGGTATATTGAACTACCACATACCTATGTATAAGAAACATTTTTATACTGTTTTACGAAAATTTATATTTCTTATACATTTACGAATTCATAGCATGCAAATTGTATGACTGTGACTGAGCGAACAAGTTTTATACCATCGAAGTGTGTCAATAAATTGATTAGTTACAGTTATGGTGATTTAGCACATTTGTCCCGAAAAATAACTTGTAATTTACCAAATTATGAACTTTCAATATCTATCTATCGATAGTTATTTTAATGATGATGACGGTATTGTTAAAAACGCCCATAATCTTATAGCCATGACAATAGTGTTGTTAATGTGAACGAAAATTAAAATGAAATACCCAAAACGCTCGTTTGTGGGCCAAAGGTAGACAACCTGTGTGCAAAGCAAGGTAAGGCAACGCAAAAAGCCCTTGAACTTAATTCCGATTTTGTTTTGGTGAAATCGTGACGTGACCACAGCGACTTGGCCGCGCAAGAAAACAATTTACCCACACTTAAAAACACTCACAACAATATTATTATTCATTTACTTATATAATCAAATAAAACATACTGTATGTGTTTGAAAGATCGCGTTAAATATTCGAAACTTTATGAATGACACACTATTATTTATTGCTAATAACATTTACCGAAACGAAAATAACTAAAAGAAAATAGTAACTGGTAGCTTATATCTTAATTTATATTTTATTCAATTCTTGAGGAAAGATTAGTAAACGTTGTTTTATTGCAAATTGGTTTTAGAAACACTTAAAAATAAATGTCACTGTTCATTCACTGCATCGAAATAATTATTGCTTTACGCTTAGTTGCAATTACAAGATTGTTTTTTTTACGAAATTTATAACTTAACAATTGTGCGGGGTATTTTTAAAACCAGAAATACTAATAATTTATAATAAAAATTTAAATAAAATTGAGATAACTATTTATTAAAATAAACATTATTAATACATATGCCATTTATTGGTATACAATGTAGGTAAAGCATCACTTAATGTATGTAAACTACTGTTATTTGCATGCGAATTCCACGTTAACATTTACTGTGATATTAAACTAAAACAATGAAGGTCGATTTGTTGTTTCGATATAATAATAAATAGGTGACTTAATATTTTATTGTGTGAAATTAATCATCTTTTCTGTAAATATTGGGAATGTACAAACACGATCGCTGGTTGAGAAAATCTGATAATTTTGATTGACTTGAATCACTGTCGAAGGACGGATTGTATAACTATTGCCGTTAAAAATCTCGACATTTTACTGTAGTATACACATTTTAAAAACATTAAAAATACTCTAACCTACTTACAACACAAATCTTATCGTTCATACATAAATATCGCTCAAAATTTTATCACTAAAACTAACTTTAAAACGGGAACATCAGTAAACTTTGTATACAACATAGTCTAGCGTTTAAATTTTTATTTTTGTATCTCAACATAATAAACTTAAAAAAAAAATTAAACCGCGACTTTCTTTATCCCCTTGTGTTCACTACTGGTGGTCGACTCCTGTCGATAAAACCTTTCAACCAAACCACATGAGGTGGCATCATTAAAACCATATTCTCTCACGGACAGATACTAGACTTTAATATCATTTACGCAAATTGATTTTTGTTTTTTTCCCTCTCTCATAAACTCTTTTCGTCACCTAAAGTAGCGCAATATACAATTTTCCATCATTTAAATGTGTCAACAAATAAATGCATAAGAATGCACAATTCTACTAATTTAAAATGAATAGTGGTTTTATTGTCCTTCTTATCTAAACTGTTACGCATAAGAAAGTTTAGTGTGAGACACTGCAGATGTTATTATTATATAATATAAAAACATCAAAACAAAAATATAAATATATATAATAAACATAAAAAAATTAATTAATATTTTCTCTTTGTCGACTAATATTTTGTAGTGGAAACGTTTGTTTTTTTTTATTTTTCATGGCGTATTACGAAGATGTGAAGAAATCTATGTATTGTTTTGCTAATTAATACCGCAGTATAGAAATAAACTAATTAACAACTCTGCGTGACACAGAATAAAAATAAATAAAGCTTAGGTCAATATCGGTATGTAAATAAATAAGTTAGAAAATCTGTCAATAAATCGTTTCAATTTGTCGGACATTTAAATAAAAATGAGCGCGAGTAAATTATGCGCGGGAACTATACGTAATGGCGACCTCGCCTTCTCTCAACTATTCCTAGGCTATGACAAACTGAGAACCTATCGTATTGCGGAGGTTTGAGGCGTAATACGCCCTTAAACATGTTGTCTTCCTTCCAGTTGTTTATTGTTTTGTACAACCAAAGGACGTTATGCGCGAACGTGAACAAATACCAATTAAAACTGTGTTGGACATTATTACGGAATATTGTGATTTATTGCAAAAGATTTCTAATTTACATATTTTGATTTATGATTTGTTTTGATTCAAATATCATCCATAGAAAATGTAAATTGGCGATGTTTAAAATGTATCAACCGATTACAAAAATCGACAAAATCCGCTCTGAAAGTTTTAAATTATCGTAACTTAATAGTTTTTGCTTATTGTTAAAAGCGCTTTAAATTTAATCGTTTTTTGTGTTCTTAAATTATCGCTCGCTGTAATCCCAGCTATATAATTTGATTAAATAATCGGAAAGTCAAAATTCCCATTATTATTGTATTCAACTTGCACTATATGTATGTGTTCATATACTTTTCCTTTTTCCTGCCAATTGAAACCATAGCTGTGATTATATCAAATGTATAACATCTTTCTATTAACACTCGACTCACTTGCTGCTTGGGCATTCACCTGACAGATAAAAGTAAAAGTTGCCCGTTTGTAAGTATGTAAGTACATCATTCGTTCATCCAAGCAACTGTACCGTAATTAACAGTCTTGTTTCTATATATATGTGTGTATGTGTTTGTGAATATACTCTTCCTGGCTTGAGATCTAAGTAGGTTTAAATGAACTGTTACTTTTAGACGTGAGACTCATTTATGATAAGCTACACTCATAAAGTAAACTGTATTATAAAAAATCAATTGTTAATTTAATTACAACTTTTACTTGTGCTATATTTAATTACAATTGAATTTAACTGTGAAACATCTCATAAAATAAACATGATATGTAAACACTTTTAATTTTCTGTATTCAATTCCTCTAATAACAAATTTTATAGCTGCATGTCGAGTTTAAACGACATTAGACGAATGCGTTCATTCTGTGCATGGTTACCGCACATGCGTATTTGAATCGTAATGAATTGAGTACCTTATAGGGTGGTTTGCAATCTAGAAACGATGATCACGAGATTCAAATACCTTTAGTCTATTTATACGTAATAGGTCGCATAATTTAAGTAGTAGTTTGAAAAATGACATACCATTATAGTATAGACACCTTCTACACTACATAAAACATATATGTTTTATGTGAGCAATTAGCCAATGACTAAGCGCATTCCAAGTATTTTTAATCCAATCAAACCAGTGATACTTAACACACTACGATATCATCAAGGTAAAAATGAGACAATAGAAGACAATAACAAACTCGTCATAATATCAAATAACTTGATTTATTTTTGGATGGACTTTTTTGTTTTGTTTTGTTTGAAAAGTGTTAATTTAGTTTATCAAAATATGTTTATTTAGTAAATGAAACTAGTCTGAATTTTATAAAAACATGACGTCACTTTTAAATGTATGATACATATTTTGATTAATTTAAAAATCCTTAATTCATATAGAAATATTTTATTTAATGGAACTTTTTGTTTAAAAGAATTTCATTACATATCAATCAGATAAAAAATCATGGCCATTACTGCATGTAATCTTGAATTTTCAGAGATACGAGTTAACCTAAATAAGTGTTTTTAATCGGATATTTGAGTACATTCTGGCAAAATAATATACGTTGTACTCATCGTTGTATCTCGTTACAAAGTTAAACTGTTTTCTTGTAGGTAATCCGCTTGGTAGTGGGTGGTATATATGGATTGCGTTTCGGGGGCAGATGCCTACACGGAAACGGATATGCGAACCAGAATCTGACCCAGGAATAATGAAACTTTGTCATGTAAAGCTCGTTCAATATGAATATCAAAGGATTCTCTTGTTGCAAGTAGTCGATATTGCACACGAGTTGTGTTCAGAATTTCGAAGAGAAAAATAGGGGTTTTAGGTGTACCTACTACGCAATATACGGAAGGATATAAATAACAAAATGCGAAAGATATATATTTTTAGAAAAATAATCAAAATGCAATCTTTGAAAATAAAAAATTTATGAAATTATTAATCATTTCTATATTAATATCGCAAATAAGAAATGAGCGTATACAGGCGCATGCGCGAGAAACATGTAAAAAATTAACATGTTCGGTTAGTTTCGACCGTAACTTATTTCGAAATAAAATTACACTTTTAATATTTAAGTGTTTAACTATTTTTTGTAGTAAACTAAAATAAATGTTGAAAAAGAGTGAAAAATTTGTTTTATTTAAAATAATTAAACATCGAACGATAAAGTTAACAAATAATAATTAATAATGTGCATATAAATTATGCACTTGGCAATTATACAGTTACGCCACATACAATATGAATCCGTCATGAAAAAGTGAATGTTAAATCACACGATGAAACTGCAACGGGGAGAAAGTACTTGTACTACTCGTACTTTCATTGCCGAAAATTTCGGAAGATCAGAAGAGTGAAAAATAAAAACGGCCAAAAGGAGATGGAACCGGAGAGAGGAGATAGTTGTCCACCTGGTGGTGATTCGCGATTTTTGCAGTAGAGGGGGTGATGCCCCCTTTGGCGAAACCACGGTGACGACTTGGTACCCACTCCATGCCAACTATTGGCCTACAGAGCATCGGTTAACCCATCAGTCACTGGCCTACTTTGTACCTGGTTGTACGCCAGTTCGCCACACACTTCTAGTTTCAGTGAAGCTAGTAGCTGTATTCGTAGTATACGACATTTACCGTTAGTGCGAATGCTCAGTCGGTCGCGCGCGCCTCATGCTCGTTCGCTGCTTTACCGACAGAGAGAGCGAAAGTTGTTCTATAGAACCATGCTGTTACGCTAATGCCTAACTCTTTCGTTAGTTGTTTAGTAGAGTAGCGGAATTGCTTGCAAAACGATTATTGGATTAGCGATGAAGCGAAAACTTTGGTGATTTGTGATCTCTGTGAACTGGTTTCGATTTCGCGCGGTTTTTTAAAAAACATTTTTAAGTGTTGTACCGGAAGTGTTACTAAACAGGACACGCTGTGGATTACTAGTGGGAAATTAAGAATTATTTAAGAGACTTGTGCTATTTAAAAGACGTTTGTGGACATTTAAGGATCAAAAATACAAACATTTATTAAATCAACAAAAACTTGTAAAGGATAATTGCATCAATCATCAAACAATTCGTGTTATTTAAATAATAACTACGAGGACTTACGTGTTAATTGAAAAGATGCGAAAGACTTGTGTATTAAATAAGAACACATCAAATCGTATTTTTATATACCGTCCAGTAATAAAACCATTACTAGAACCTAATCTGTGATGTTATGATTTCGTAATTTTGAATACTGCTACGCAAATTATGACTAGAGATCTCATAAAAACACATCTTAATTCTGAATTAATTGCATAAAGCAGTTTTAACGAAGGATCCTGTTGACTTGAAGTGTAAAACGAAGTATTTATACCGTAGAGCCAACGTTTTCTACGCAGAATTTTATTGTTTAAAAATATAAACAAATTTCTACGCAAAGTGCTCGAGGTTAAACAAAAAAATATTTAACTGGCCGATTAATTTGGTTATTCTACGACGAAATAATTCAAGTTAAACCAATCGGAGAATTGATTCGCAAGCTATCTACGCAACTACCTGAGGGTAAATAGAGTATATTTAAATGTTTCTCGGAAATACAAACGGGGTAGTTTGAATGTTAAAACAAAAACAATTTAATCCTAAGTATTGTCATTTATAAGTGTTTGTTAAAATATTAAAGTTGTAAAGATTATCAAATTTCGTGATAAAAAACGTAATTTGTATTTCGAACTGTCGTCAAATTACTTGAATAATGAAGTGAAGATTTGTAAAACTTAGACTGATTTAACTGTAGTAAGTGGGTAATTGAGTAGGATTTTGTGGTGCTCATGTCAGGGGCGCTAGGCGCCAGATAGCGGAAGGGGGTGGTGCGTGTAAGGGTAGGGCTATCGCCCTTCGAAATTAGTGTTTTTGTAAGAAAACTCAACATCTCTGGTGTCAGGACCTATGTCAGATGGACGAGCGGAGATGTCATCTCTAGGTAGGTTGATTTGAGTAATCATATGCATAAAACGGGATTGGGGCTGGCCCTTTTCGCGTTTACATAATATGTTAATACCCTGTTTGAATGTAATGGATTTTGAGAGACAAGCGCTGTCGTCTGTGCATGTAATGCACACACCTGTTGAGTTGCGCTGCAAATTGTTGCATGCTTGCACATCGCTACGCAAATATATCAGTAACCAATCAGTATTAATAATAATTTGCACTCTCATGCAATAATAAGTACTCTTATTAATAAAATTACGAAATGAAAAACATCGTTCTAATGAAATTGAAATATAGTCAGATTCAGTTCAGGGAAGGTCTAAATATTTCTAGAAAACACCAAACAAATCTGTTTACAAGATATAAAAAAATTACTCAATCGAATATTCATTTTAATGTCAATGTCAAAACATGTAATAATACGCAGTGAGCACAATTAAATCTTTCGTCAATATTTCAACGAAACCAATCAATCCGAGCGATTTTAAAATCTGTAAATTCGATCGAAAAACAACTTTGTTGAAAAGTATACGTGAGTCAGGCAACGTCTCCAAATTTATGAATCACATTTTTTTCTGAAGATTACTCGAAAATGGATTACGATGTTCTTAATTTGACCACATATATTTAGATAACGCGCCAAGGCACGTTCAACCGGACATTGTATTGAGACCAATGTCAATTTACACCAAAATTCATTTGAAATTTGTAACAGCAAATCTATTTTATTTGAGACAAACTCTTTTATAAGTTACTGACCTTTCGTAAATACAAATATTTCGCGTATTCATAAATCATTTTGTATTTATTGTAACCAACAAACAATAAAATCTATCAATTTTATTACAACATTTATTCCAAAATATATACTTCCTCATATTTCGCAAATTATCAGTTTTGGCAATCTACCAGTATACCATATATTCATCTAAATTTATCATACATTTACTGTTTTCATCTCGAAGATATTTATAAAATAACAAAATAATAAATTAACATAAAATTATTTGTTTCGCCGAACAAATGAAATAAAAATGAAAATGTATAATTAGCAAACAATTTTCACCTAAATTTCGCCACAGCTTACTAAACGATTATTTCTAGGATGCATTTTTGTGTCAACTAAACAGAATTATAGGTACGTCAGCGCCATTTTGAATCATGACTCTGCACTTATATGAAATTATAATTAGAAATGTAATGATTTGTCAACATTAGGTTTTTTTTTTTAGATCCAACTCACAAAAGTTTTAATTATGAATTATATTAATTTCTAAAATATTTCTTAACAACAGATGTACAGTTATTTTAAATTCTATTTTTATCCATAACACAATAATTGCGAATTCATATATAATTGCAGTTATAATGCCGTTTGATTAGTCATCATCAGTGGTTCTTGTTAAACAGTAATGTTATTTGCTAAAGAGAATTGACGATATTTTTTAAGAATACGGATTGTGGGAAAAACATAATATCATAATAATAAATACATTGAATTATACACAATGCATTCTTTTATTTTCTTCTGATAAATCATTTATTGTTTAAAGCTTTATTAATTATGTTTTAATTAAATTTGAATTTGTGTAAAAATAAAAAGATAACATTTTTGTGAATATTGGAATAGGAATTATTTTAAAGTGTCGATAGGAGTTAATTTGATTTGCTAATAATAGAGAAGTGACTATAATAGGTTTTGCTACCATCTAGTTTGTTTTATAAACAAAAGATGGTATCTGTTGATCGTTAAATTAAAAACATAAAATAAAATCAAATGAAACACAATAAATAACATTGAATTGTTGTGTGCATTCTGCTTGGCCTGAGTCAACCTTGCAATCGAGGCAGCTATGTGTATACATATAGCGTTAGTATCATATGAAAAATGACACTCGTACACTTGAAAATTACTAAGGCCACTATATAACACCGAAGCATTAATTGCAATTTAATGCATTATTTATGATAGAACAGTGGGAATACTAGCAAAAACTTAAATGTCAGACTGCTTGCACAAGTGCACAACATTATTCTATACAACATAGGTTATTTATATGCATTTTATCACTGTCATCTTCAGACTCATTCCCCTTTTAACTATTTTTCCAAACTACTATTTATTCATCAAATACATTTTTTAAATAGACCCCCACACATTTGAATATTTAATTCATATGAAAAAAATAAATGTATAGTAATAAAGCCTAATATCTATACTCAACAATAAACGCTAAAATTATTTTCGCCGTTACAGTTTCTGTGTAAAAAACGGCAATTCTTGCAATATCTCCACAATTTATTTGTGTTTTTAACATTGCTTGAACCGTAAAGTATTTCTTGTTAAGCCGGAAAACCGCAAAGCCAAAAATAACTTTTTAAATATTTCTATACATCTATCACACATACAGTCCACGTAAATATGTTTGATAACACTAATTATATATGTTTAATTGTAAGAAGGACTATCGAAATTGTTTAGTAAATATTTTTAGTAAAATTTAGTAATAAACACGATTATATTTCCTGTTATTTTCACGTATAATATTGTTTTCTTTTCGATTATAGAAGAGCATAGTAGTGTTTTACATGTAGGTAATTAATAAAAGCCAAAATTCCAACAGAAAGTAAAAATCTCACAATAAACAAAACGAGAAAGTTATAATTTTGGGTATCAAATTAAAAAATTAGAAACCAAATAATCATCCACATATCACAAATTAACTAAAAATATGTGAGAAAACGAAAGTATGATTAGCATATATGAAGTATTTAGGGAAATCCAAATAGAAACAATTGTTTGTAGTATGTGTTGAATAAAAAACGAGACAGTTGAACGGACATGCATATACAATGCATAACAAGGGAACAACGTGCACACATTTCTATGTCATTGTCATGTCCAGCCACTTATTGTGGTCATATAAATATTGCAAATTGTTTACATTACTCTATGTCGACTGATAATTGCTTTTACTTTTATTTTTGTGCGAAATACCACGATTACTGGTATTTATTATACAAATTAGAATTCGTTTCGGAATTTTACGATAATTATATGTCATTTTCACGAAAATCTCAAATATTTTTGCTCGGGGCACAATTCAATCAACTTCACATTCAGAATATTTCGACAACTTTAATTTTCTTCTATAATTAATTATAAAATAAGTAACCCGGTTTTTCAAACAATACTTATTTTTAGCAAAACGTTGTAGCACACATTTAAAAATATTTGCGTTTCAAATGCGAATAAAAACAAACGCAAGCTAGTCAAAGTACAGTTAAAATGTTGGTCCACTTTACATTATAAACAAATACGAAATTCTAGTTATGTAGGTAGCGTTATTTTACAACATAAATTGCGAAATAACTATTCTTTATTAGAATTATAAGTTTTAAATTTTATTTAAAAATCACTCACATATTTGTCCAGCCAAGATGATTTGGTTTCACGTTCTATTTGCACAATTACCTGTAAATAATATCACAACAAAATGAACATATCATCATAAATATGTACAAATGAATAAAATGATTAAATTTTTATCACATAAAAAACCAAATAGATAATAGAAAACAATAAACACAACACTATTTCTCATGAGTCCACTCAACACTGAACCGCACCCGTCTATATAACTCTAGTAGTTGTACACACAGTTCAAGCTTAATTGAACCTGTTTATTTATTTGTTTAATTTCATTTATCAGAAAAACGTATATTAAAAGTACTATTTGATATCGAAGCCATAAAATATGAATTTTAAATATAAATATGTCAATGATTATAAAACATATCTTTATAAACATATAATTGAATAATAATTAACGTAAATTCGAGAAAAATATGTGTATAAAATTCAAAATACGGTACTGAGTTATCATTGAAAATCAGATCTGTCGGAAGTAGTATGTGGGATACATATTTTTCAAGAAACATTCAGCGTAGAATACATAATCTCATGTGCCAATGCTATAAAATAAATTGATGTTCAATGTTATCTAGCCTTGGAATAATTAACTAAGTACATACTACTGTTTTACTACTAGCATACTATGAGACTAACTTCACAGCTATAACATGCGGATATCGCCTAAATTAGATGTTAAACAAATAAGGAATTCATCTCATGCATAATCATATAAGGGAATTTTAAAAATGTGTATATATTATTTCTAAACGACACTAATATCACCATTGCGCTCTAAAGATTGATGCACTAGATTCCATAGTAAAATTATTTAATAGAACTAGAGCGTAAATGATCGTTAGAATACAAATTAAATTAGTATGTTAATAAGGGATAAGTTAATTAAATTTGAACCCTAAAATACCGGAAGTACTAAAAAGGTACCCTTTTCTCTAATTAAGAAAATTATTGACTCAAAACTTCATTTGTGCTAATTATAAAAAAAGCTCGTAAAATATACCTATAAATATAACTCAAAAATAAAAGAGAGTACTAATGATCTGCAACAGTTTCGTTTTTTTTTTGAAAATTACCATTAATTTGCAATTTACAAAATTATTACCGTAATAATTCTATCATCAAAGAAGGCCAGGCTTAAATATTATGTTTAAAATCATATATTGTTTAGGAGTGAATCCGTTTGCGTATTTGAAAAGCACACCTGTGTCCGAAAAGAATTATGGCAGTTTTGCTAAAAGTCATTGTCGCTGTGAAGTCATAGGTTGGTTTAATATATCTTTCTTATGGCATTGGTCACAGCTCGACATTGAGTTTGGATTTGGTGTTCAGTGTCACCTGTCAAGGGCAGTATCGTCGACGTTGCGGATTTAAATATAAGGCTCCCTTGTGGACATAAAAAAATATGTATGGGCCCAATATTTATTTCAGATTAAATGACGTTTGTTCTTTTTTAAAGTAATATTTTTTTATTATTATCCATATATAATTAAAAAACCCATATATGTCTGGGATTGGGAAAATTTAGAGTAGATTACAAATTATTTTATGAGATATAAAATTTTCAGAAGAATGATACGATTCGTTCTAAATTCGTAAAAACCTTACATTCTAATATTCGAATTGTAATTATAATTCATTGTTTATTTTCTACGAAAAACAATTCTATATCAAACTAGTCCTTCAACAAATATTCGATGCATCCGGAATCCAAAAGTTGGTTCACTTTTAAAAAATATAATAATAATAAAAAAATATTGAACACAAACAAGAATTATTTTTACTACTCAACGAAACCAAATTGTCTACCAAGGAATATGAGAATTTAAATTCAATTCGCGTTCTGTAGCTTCGAAAATCTGCTTATTTAAATTAGAATTATTTTTTATAAATAAAAACAAAGATGAATTTATATCTGATTTGACATTATACAAACAAGGAATTCCCAATGCCATGAAAATGAAGGTTGACGTACATATAATTACAATCCTATTTTTTTTCCTCTCAATTCGATATTTAAATGTTTAATTTACAATAATTATTAATTTCCGAAAAATCAGTCGAAATTTATAAATTAATTTAAAACCGGTTAAATTTGGAAAACGCGTCAAAATGGTGCACGTTTTTCTTGGATCTGAACAAATTTATTCAGATCGATAATAAATTTCTTAGAAGCTAATTTACATGAATTTTAAACCTTGCTCATTTTAAATTCAACCAATATTAAGCATTAGTAATTCTATTTTTCACTAATTTAACATACGTATTTACATTAATTATTTGATAAGATTAGTGATGACGTAATCTACTCAACCAAAAAACAATTCTACTACTAAATATTTTTGTTTTTCATAAATATTTATTCTACAAATGCAGCTCATATTTTAAAATATTTATTTTTATTCAAAAATATAAATTACACCGAAACGTATAATGAGAGCAACAATGATTGCTTTGACTTCTGAAAGAGAAATTGTTATAACTTTCACTGTATTAATAAGCAAATGCTGAAACAATAGATGATAGGAATAGACAACCGCCATGAATGACAAACAAAGTACAATGACTGTGCTTGTCTCCGTCTGTCCAGGAAGTAGAAATGTCTCTTGATATATAGAGTGACGTCACATTACAATATGGAAGTATGCGAGAGACAAGAACTGACTCAGAATTTAAGATGGGACGATGTTGCGTCAAGGGCATAAAATATATTAAGAATTGAAAGAAAAACAACTTGGAAATACTAGATAAGTTGACACATATAAATTCGTAACGAATAATATTTCAATTGCATCTTGATACGCGCGCACTTTATTTTTATAAATATTCCTAAAATACTCTTTTATAATAATATATATTTTATTATATTAGTAATTTTTTCCCAATTGATCAGCGCTCATGAATGCAAATTATAGCATTTAACATTTTCTAATAATGACGCAAAATAGTCAGGACACGTCATATGTGAGTCCTTGTGCTTGGCGCAGATATTAAAGCAAATAGCTCTCACAAATACTTTATTTCAAACAAAAGAAGCGAGCAATCTTGTTTACTCGTAGGTGAAACAAAAAGACTTGCTTCAATTTTTAATTCTAATTAAGCAAAAATGGCAACAATTTTTTATTGTCTCCAGAATAATAAACTAATTAATTCAAATGATAATGCTTCATTTAAATAATACAATGATGCAATGTTATTGTTTTAACATATCATACTTATTAATCAATTAGAAATAAGTCACACATAATTGTTTAGTAAAATTTTAATTCTTGAGTAAAGTTATGTTAACTCGAATCTATGCATATAAACTATAAATTAGAGTGTATGAGAAGTTGAGATCTGCAAATCGGAATGAATGGAAAAGTTGACATTACGCATTTATCTCTCCATATAATTTGTATGTGTGTGTGTGTGTGTGTGTCGACAACGCCAATGGCCAAGGTAAACCAGTCAATGAATCCTGCGAGAGCGATCATAGTAAGCTGTGTAAACAGTTTGGTGCTGGTGAAATTATAAAACCATCACATTTAGTTTACACTCTATTTTATTGAAGGTTTTTTTTTTGTACTACAAAATGTTGACATTCGCCAAAATGTTACTAATGATTCTCCGTAAATAATTTCGCCGTATAAAATACGCTTATTTTAGTACTCCCTTATAACCGTGAACGCAATGCGCATTACAAATATGATAGTTGGGTGTTTAAAATGTTTTCTGTTTCATTATTTTATTATAAATTCGGCTGTTTGACGATATAAAAATCAACACTCATAAATTTGTTTAAAGATATACAAATAAAAAAGAAACAAATGTTTATTGCAGATTTAAATATCAATGATCTTTCGAAAAAGTGAAACGAAAAAGAGAAAATTTCGACAACTTTTTTTTAGTGAAAGTAACTATTTGTATTAAAAATTAAATTTCCTCTAAAAACCAGAATAAATAAAGAGTAATCGGTCACACAAATTTTAGTGTGTGAATATTTGCACTTTCAATTTTTAGTAATTAAATTATAACTATTAAAAAAAATACATAATTTTCATAAACACGCCATAAAATAATTGATTTGTATTTGAGGAACTGTTTTTATTTACTATTTAAAATGTAATAAAATCGTATATATATATCACGGTTTACATCGTAAAACTACTCTATCCTTTATTTAAAAATTTCATTACTCATGTAAGAATATTTGCCGGCACCCATGTTTATATCTTATATTTTAAATAAATTTATCCAACTTATAATTTTACACGCTCAATTAACGTTGCGAGTAATAAATATAGTCATGTTTTATTCTCATGCTTGCCATAGTTTTATATTGTAAACAAATCTTTAGTTATAGTACGTCGTAGAATTTAGAATTCCATCATAAAATCTACTTTATTACAGTGTAACGTTTGTACAAATAATAAAAACATATGTTTAGCGTAACATGAATGGAATTATAGAAAATTGTAAAAGTCTTAATAATAAATCAATAAAAAATGATTATTGTTTTTTAACGATTGACAACTGTCAAATTTCAATGTCAAAACGATTTTTTAAAAAGATTTATTATAGGCTGTTTTGTTTAGAGGACAAATTCTAAATATTTTCTGCGCTTTTTGGGACTTATAAGACGTAAAATTGAACTATACAGTTCCGGTTTTGTTATTGAAGATTGCGAGTAACATGAGTGTCGTGTAGATATGCGAATAAAACAAAGAAACGTTCTTGATAATAAGTTATTATCAGGAACATTTCTTCGTCATTCATATTAATATTAATAAGTTGAATTACGAAATATCTATAAGATATCTAAAACGTAGGTCAAATATATAAAGGAAATCTATTTGAAAATGTTTGCCTAAATCGAATGGACCTTCGATACGACGTGAATAACGTTTGCTATTGATAGATAAAATATATATTCTATAATAAAAAAAAAATCGTTAACGTCGTGAGTTCAACAAATAAAATCCATTGACAAAGATCGAGGTGAACTAGAATATGCGTAATCTCGTCGAGGGCGATCTTCCTGGGTTTAAACAGTAAATAAATAATTTTCTAAATTAATCGCATGTCATTTATAACTGACAAAGACAATATTTAAATATGTCGAAATAGTTTTCATAAAAAAAACTGTATAAGAAAATAGTAAATAAATTTATGAATATAAAATCAACAAAATATTCTAAAAATTTCGCGATTATTATTGATGCACTTTATATAAAATTAAAATGTAAACATTTTTAATGACCCCAACTAGAAAACATTGACATTTTGATAGAAAACCGGAAGTGAATTAATTTTAAAAATGGAACAAAAACAACAGCGTGCTTTCAAGTGCGATACGTAAAATATTTTACAGATGCTTACGAAATGGAGAATGCGTATAGTACCTTGAACGTTCATTTCGCTTTGATTCAAGTTTCGCATGTGCACAAATTTTGGACAGTTCGCGAGACCTTACCCACCACGACAAGACCAAGGTTGGTGTGCTATGCTACCATTATCATGGTCAGCCCCCTATTAAGGTCAACGAGACACCCAAATATACGTTTCGCGAATTGCCAGGGTTATAAGCGTAGGCATTCAAATTACACATATTAACGAGTAATTTTAGTAACTTATAATAATATCTAAATACACTATAAACGGTTTACATAAACAATCTTTTTGTTTTTACGTTTAAAATAACAATAATATATGCCATTTAGTATAAGACAAATCACACGCAATTATTCATACGAAATTACGATCCATTTCGTAATAATTCAAATATAAATAGTAAAAACGAAACTGAGAGAAAGGATTATTTATTATTTAGATAATAAAGTTATTATAAACAGCTAAGCAAATATTTTATTATAAGAATTAATTTCCGCAATTAAATATATTTTGAACAATTAATAACTGCTAAATCATAAATCAGCACAGTTATTGTATATAACATTGAATCTAATACATAGATATGATACATAAATCAAAATTATAGTAATAAAATGTCTGAATGTCAGGCATAATCGACGCTGGTCAAATGGTTTTATTTTGTGCATTCTGACACACATTTTCGCATTTTCCTTTAAAAATTCTTATGATTAATTGTATTTATTCAATATAATTATTAAATTTCTATACATTTATTTGTTAATAAATAATGTAATAATTATTTGAAATAAGTTGTCAAGAAATCTAAAATGTGTTTAAAATATTTTGTAACTTAATATGCAAATATATTACTGATACATAATTAATATAAAAATATCCTTTTTTATTGTTTAATCCAAAAATAAATTACAAATGTTTCTATTTTTTGTTGTTTACTATTATAGAATGATTTATGAGCTATGCATTCGACGGAACATAGTACATTTTTGCATATTTAAGGCGTTTTGTGTTTGGTAATATTTTCGGCGTTGCGTCAGACGCGGAATCTAACGAATACGAACTACGAACACCCGATTATTGTTGTTCAGTTGGTGAGAGTGAGGCGATTTCACTACTATGAGCCCCTCTCAAGGTTTTGGCCTTTCTAATGCAATTTGCTGATAAGTTTTTTGATGATTAGACCCTTGAAAAGTCAATCTCAATACCATGCATTTTCGGCCTTGTTCAAAAATATATTATCTGTACATTTATCTCACGACATTTCGTTTCAACCAATAGATTATATTACTATTTGTACCCGCTTTCTATACTTTATTATCTAAATCTAAAGGTCTAAGTAAATTTTACACGATTTTTTAAATCTTTTATCTTATATATATTTCCGCATGCAATTAATAAATATCGAGAGTGTAATGTATCAAAAATATTCGAACGTGCTCGACTCTAGCCGAACGTGTTCATTATCTACTTGCTTCAGGCGCATGCGTATCAACTAGTGTTCAAAAAACATGTAATTAATTCTTGTAATAAAAGCTATAGCCGTCATAAATACTTAAAAAACTTATTCTGATAAAAAACTTTAATTTTTTTTAATGTATCTGACTCACAGATTTCTATTTCTATTTAATTATGAATTAGTATTTGAACAAATCTTAAATTTAATAATTCGGTTATTTAAATTTTTTGAAAGTAATCGTGAACGTTGAACTAGTTCAGTAATTGATTTCCGTATGTAAATTATTAAATTATAAAACTAACAAATTAGAAAAAATCCCATTTTTAATTATTTATCATTTATAAAATTAACACTTATTACAATTCTGATGGACAGAAAAACTAATTGGAAAATGCATAAATAGAACAAAAATGCGCTTGATAAATTTCTATTCTAATCAAATGAATGTTTCAAATTTATTGAAAATAATATAGTTTCTTCTAATTATTATTATTAATATCAAAATTGGAGCAAATTTGGTATTGGTAATTAAAACTGCCTTAAATACGATAATATAATAATAGACAATGAAATAAAAACAATTAACCTGAAAATGAAGACAATAGTTTTACGATGGTTATCTTAGAGCTTAAATGAACGGTTATATTTTTGACACTTTACAATTTTATCTTTTAGATAATCTACGCATATAACTATATAGTATTATATTTTTAGCAAATTTGGGTCAGTTATAGTTATACTGAAAGATTTGAATCTTAAAATAATTTCGTTGAGTCAGACAATCGGCTAATGTATACTTTTTGAATTATGGTCAGATTAGATTTAATATACATTTATTATTGTACTATATCTGATGATTTACTTAACAACTTTCACAATAATTCTAACTTATGAGCTAATCATATAATTTCTTCCGATTAAAGTTACGTAAAAGTAGCAATTACATTTAATATTCACTTCCTTTTCGCATTTACATTTAACTTGATTTTATTTGCAATCATACACTTTTTATTAACTTTACTTTACTGGGCATATTTTAGATGAACAAATATTTAATTTAAGCATTTAATATGATTTAAAATTGTCGAATAATAGGTTGATCCTCAAACTCTGCTCATGGTTCATTCAGAATTGCATATATTTGTATATTTTTTGTAACACTCTCAACAACATGGAGAAAAATGGCAAAAACTCGATTTTAGTGGCCGAAAAAAGCACTTATTGTTTTTCTGAGGACGCCGAAGGAGTGTACAGAAATAACCACTCCAATTCATGGTGTGTTGTGTGCATGGTTGGCATGGTAAGGCGCTGGCGTCGTGTCGCGTGGTGCGCCAAAATAAATTGTTTTCTCTACTTCATCTGTTCGCCGCGTCGTTGTGTGTGTGTGTGTGTGAAATGCAGTTTATTCAGCATCGTGCTGGGTGCAGTATATAAAAGAAGAGATGGTATTTCCGGGGCGTCACTCACACACAAACACGCACTAAAGCTATGCCAATCTCTAAATGACTACAAACATGATTGCATCATAAGTCTGTCTCCGCGAGTGTGTAATGTCTTATAGTTTAAATTTGTATGTTTTTGGATTTATATGAGTTGATAACTATTTCTATATATAGAACATACATTCATTTCGCCACAGCATCTTCCCCAGTCCCCAAAAACAGTTTACGAATTATCTGATTTAGATAGATTTTTTTTTTCAAATTTTATATCGCAAAATATTTATTTTCATTAAGTGCCGCAAAAAAACACTAACAGATACCGCTCAAGTAGCAATGTGTGCTTTAAAGCTGTTTATTTGCGTTAATTTCCAACATACACAAACAAACACTTGTAAGTAGTTTAACAACAATAATGTTTACACATTTACACACATTATAATTGATATTTCAACAAATTCATATACAGTAGGTACTTTCTTTTCTAATTTTTTTTAAAAAATATATAGCGTAATTTTACACGATTAAAGTGGATAATCGTACAACTAACAACTACAATGTATAGTGGCTTTCGTAGGCTGTATACACAATTACTGTCAAATATATCGACAAAAGTAATAATAGCTATCAATTGCAATAATAAATTAAAATAAATGTCAGTGTCGTTTATAAACTAATAATAATTAAAAGTTTATTTGTTTTTTGATGTGTATGAATGTTTTAGCATTAATAATACAACTAATATCCGCCAATACGCATAATTTTTATTATTATTTTAACCCTGACAATTTGCACAGCGTTAACGACGTAGTATCTAATTAGGAATGTCTAACGAATGATCTGACGGACGTCACAAAAGGTTAAAACCATGGCTTGTTTGCTAGTGTTTCTTTCACTCAAACTTGGCAGAAAATTTGTGTGCAAAGAAGTAGCAAAGAAACCTTGACAGACATAACTCTGCAAGAGGAACTAATCACTGTTAATTCTATGCTAGCTAATCAGTGGCGGAACCAGGATTATATTTCGAATTGCAATAAATTCTAGATTAAACGGGACGTTTAAAAATGCATTTTATGTTGATTGTTACAACATTTCGCAGAGAAAGTGAAATAAATATTGCTTTTGAGCATGTGCTTAACATTCTGTGAGTCACTTCAGAGGTCGTGTAGGTCGATCTCCCACGTTTCTTTTGCTAAATAATACAGCTATAAGCACCTGTAATGACCCTGGCACGAGTAGCTTCTCGAACAACATCAAAAATCGATGCTGTTTGTAAATAAAATCTGGCCAATTTGTATTCGTTGTAAACATCACATGATTTTTGAATACATATATATTACTATCCATTTAAAATACAATTCATTCATAGATACATTTATTCGTTTTACATTTGAAATATTCAGTTGGTTGTAAATTTACGCAAGTCTAATGGGGAAGAATATAATCATTTAATGAGAAATATTAATTTTGATATCATGTAAAGGTGAAAAAAAAAAACAATTGCTTTGGCTGAAAAGCATTAGCGCAATAGAACAATAGTTAGAAACTCTGTGTACCATGGAGTCAGCCTTGAGAAATTATATTCTCTCAGAGAACAAGTGAAAAAATAAACGAGTATACTTAATATAAAATAAAAAAAAATTGTAAATTTATGTACAGTGTGTTGAAATTTGGCAGTGAAAGTTGAAATTTAAGGTTAGGTCGTTGAACGTAACGGAAGACAAGCCAAGACTTAAACTATAGTGTGTTATGTTAAGTGAAAGTTTTCGCTTCGAGCACGAATTTCGTTTTCGCATTTCGTCATAATATATAAACATTTAAAAGTGTGTGTAATTATTGCAGGACCGTCTTAAAGCATAGCCCATTTGGGGCCTGAATTCCTACTACAAAATGGCAATCAATAATAATTTAAAAAAAACTTACATCACGATAATTAATGAATATTTTTAGACTATTTAGCAACAATTTTCAGTTACATCTATACGCCAGAGAAAATTGAATTTTATAATTTAATTTTGTCAAGAGAATTTCTGATTAACGAACATAAGTGTGTTTATTTTGAAATTGTTATATTTTATTTAGTAAATAAAGTTATTAAAGATAATATTGTTTTGTAAAACTGTAGAAGGTAAGGCTCTGAAAATGTAGAGACCGGCCCTGGTGTGTGTATGTGTGTGAGTTGTGAAACGGGTTTTACCGTTTAAGGTTGGGCTGGTCGCAATATCGAACTGAGCCAGTGCGCGAACGAGTCAGTTGAGCCAAGCCAAGGGTCTGGGTTACATTTCAATATCACTATCTAGGTCAAGCCGCCGCCATTTTTGGACGAACATTCCCAAAGAGTGCTGTGCGAACAGATGGTCCATAAGAAATTATAAATAAAATCAACTATGATGACTTGTCGCATGTAACTTTCCAGCACCAGGAAAACTGATAGTGTGACATAATCACATTTCAACTTGTACAGTTTTAGTTCAACTAATTACATACATACTTAGCTTAAATTTACTCAGTATTAATAGATTCACAACTTCCTAATATCCCTAAACCTATTCATAAATGTCTTATCCGCGGTATTATTATACTAATTCAACACTAATCGAAACGATTAAATATGTTTCATATCAGAAATAAAAAATTAATTCATAAAAAAAGATTTTCCCTTTCATAGTTTATGTAAACTATAGAATGTTTTTAAATATTTAAAATTTGATATTGTTAATGAAAAACTATAGAATCAATTCGAACAATAAAGCGAAATCGAATGTACTGAAATCGGTGTATTGATGGGTGTTTGAGAATCAATGATGAATTGTGCGTAAACGCAACACGCATCGCGCTTGGTAACGAGCAGTTACGCGCAACGCAGGAAGACTGAAAGAAAGAAAAAAGCGAATCCCACATAATATAATGCATAAAGTTTCGATTTCCATGGCAAGGGGTCTATGAACTCGTCAACCGAAATTGGGTCAGCAATGCTACGCGAACGAGTGTGCTAGCTACACGTTCACGCGCCGCTGATCAGACGTCAGTGACCGCGAGTTCGCGCACGCTACCATATACCTGCTGCCATCTGGTTACGAAACCGCGAACTTGTCTAATACTTTGGGAACAGTGTATTCCAAACTTTGAAACTTTATCTGCGGTGTTCTACTCACGATTATTTTATTTTCCTATTTTGGTCATTGTCTCTTTTTTATAAAACCATATTATACATTTTATGTAATGAAACTTTATAAAATACACGATTTTGTTTTTCGAAAAAAATACTGTTTATTTCTTGCTATTTTTATTCCCATATATAAATATTTAATTCTTAAGAATTTATTTAGCAGAGTTAATATTTCTATATTTAATCAGAGATTTTGAGTTTTTATCCCAAGCATCAAATAAGAAACGAGCGTTAAATTAAATTAATATGTCCGCTATATATTAATTAATTCGACTATTTTAACAACAAATACCTAATTAATGTTTTTTTTTTTCAGGAATTATGACCCTTACGCGTGCCCCGTGTGAGCTCGACAAGATGAGCCTCTTCCAAGACCTGAAGTTGAAAAGAAGAAAGGTGGACTCCAGATGTAGCAGTGACGGTAAGTTAGTGAATGTTATGTCCCGCGATTGCTACGCAAGTATATGTATATGTATATATGCAACGTAAACATAGAGAACGTTTGTTATATAACATGGAACGCTTTCACTAACTAATCAAACTAACGTTATGCGATTTGCGTCCGGTAAAAAGAGTAACATTTGTTTTTCACTTTTTTTTTTGTCATCATTTTCTCTTTCATTTCTCATGATTTCCGTTTGAATGGATCAGGAACTTATTACTTTTATTTTTACGCTTGATACACGTTATATAATTTCAATTAGAAAATGTAATTTCAAATTAATAACAGCACACGTAACTTTTCCGCATGAATGTTATTAAATATAAACAGAAATAAGAATGCATATTATCCGGAAAAAAACACTAACGAATATTACAATAATGAACAAAATTTTTTAAAGTCGAATGTCAACAGAGAGGTTTTCCACTAAATATTTGTTATTAAAGAAAAGAATAAGTACCGCGTGTGGTTTTTGGTAATATTTGTATTCTATTCTAGGCGAGTCTGTCGCCGACACGAGCACTTCGTCCCCGGACCTGGTGAGCCCTGCCTCTCCGAAGATTTCCGAGTGCGTGCCAAGTCCAGATTCCACACCTGGCCGTAATTGCAATGAGCCACCACCCTCGGACACCCAGATCTCAGCTAACCAACCTGAGGACACCTTCGATGGCGGCGGAAATGGCAACAACCAGAGTGTCATCCGACATGGCCTCACTCAACACCATCATCCAATTAGATCACAAAGTCCGCCTGTGCGACCTGTCCATCCCCCTACTCCACCCCTACCCCCACGACCACATAGTTCCCCAGTGCGACACAGCCCAGAAGGCTTCAATCCTGGAATTATCAGGCATAGTCTTACCTCGCCGCCACGTAGTTCCCCAATACCTATGCCTACCCATGTGTCGCATGCGATACAACATCAAAGTATGCAGCACCAACAAACGGTTTTAACCATGTCCAGTCCTACCCATACGCCACCCAGACAAAGTCCCGGGGCGCAATCGCCTAGATTGCAATCACCGTTAGCGAGGATCAACACTCCAACGAGTGTCATAACAAGTCAACAAGCGGCTGTAATACAATCGCAGTTTTGGGTGCAGAACTCGAGAATCAATGGAGTGAAACCTGAGTTGATTGGGGGAAACTTTGCGCCAACAAATTTGATGGCGCATTCTTCGGAGATGAAACCGCCGGTGTTATCGCCAAGTCACCGAAGCATACAAGCCCAACAACCTCCTGTCCGACAGACTCCCACCGTGATAATGGGAGAAGCTGGTGGCGTACGAACGATGATCTGGTCGCAGCCCCCCGTAACATCTGCCCAAAGCTCCCCCCTAGAAACGCACGCTTCAACATCAAGTTGGAGTAGTGGTAGCAGCAATTCAAACTCAGCCGTTGGTATCAACCCGGAAGAAAGTGCTGCGCAGTTATTACTAAACCTGGGCCAAGAAGGCAACCGAAACCGAACAATTCGACCTCAAGTGCCAGCGCTAAGGTCGCCCACCCCCAACTACACTCAAGTTCCTTTAAACATGGAGCGGTTATGGGCTGGGGATTTAACCCAATTGCCCGCCAACCAACAGCTCCAAGCTTTGAACTTGAGTTCGCAAGGTGCTGGGCCAGCAGCAGTGATGTACCTGGGACGACAACCTATTAGTAATGACATGAAAATGACAGTACTGAGTGATTCTCCGCCAGCACCAGGGCCTGCTCAACAACCTCCTCAGCCAGATGCAGACTCACAGGAAGAAGAAGAGCAGCCCATGATTTGTATGATCTGTGAGGATAAAGCGACCGGGCTGCATTACGGGATAATTACGTGTGAAGGGTGTAAGGGTTTCTTTAAAAGGACTGTGCAAAACAGACGTGTGTACACTTGTGTGGCGGACGGTAATTGTGAAATCACCAAGGCGCAGCGGAATCGGTGTCAGTATTGCAGGTTTAAAAAGTGCATCGAGCAAGGAATGGTTTTACAAGGTACGTGACAACTTTACTAAAACTAATTAAACTTGTATTTTCAGACAAAACATACAAATATATGCAGTTTTGAATAGATTATAATTACAGTAGTATGTTTAAAAATTTCGTGAAATTTCTACAGGGTTGTGGACTAACTTGAAAATATCTAAATAAAATAAAATAGATAATTTGTTTATATCTCAATGAGTTTGCGTATACATTGAATTAATACTGAAAATTTATTTGAATTTATGAATTGCAGCTGTCCGAGAGGACCGTATGCCGGGTGGTCGAAATAGTGGAGCCGTCTACAATCTGTACAAAGTAAAATACAAGAAACACAAGAAAGCTGCCAAACAAACACAGCACCAGCAACAGAAACAGCAACAAACGGAGAAGACAATGCTGTCGCCACAAGTGAAAACGGAACCCCACGCCAGCATACCATCGCACCTAGTCAACGGGACGATCCTCAAGACTGCCCTAACAAACCCCAGCGAAGTCGTCCACCTGCGGCAGCGACTTGACAACGCGGTGAGCAGTTCGCGCGACCGAAACTACTCCATCGAAAACACTCTGCCGATGATCCAAACGCTCATCGATTGCGATGAGTTCCAGGATATTGCGACGTTGCAGAACCTGGATGAGTTGTTGGATCATAAGTCGGATTTAAGTGACAAATTGTGTCAAATCGGAGATTCGATTGTTTATAAGTTGGTGCAATGGACAAAACGGTTGCCGTTCTACCTTGAGTTGCCCGTAGAGGTGCACACGCGGTTACTTACACATAAGTGGCATGAACTTTTAGTGCTTACAACGTCGGCTTATCAAGCCATTCACGGTTCCAACAAACCGGGATCTCAAAATGCGGACGGCTCCGAAGTTGACTTTTCACAAGAGGTAACAAAATCAAAAATACAACTTGCAAATATTTTTATAGAAATAATTACACCTATTAGCTTTCATAGTCAATTTAAATTATATCGCGCTGTTATTTCTAAAGTGTTTTCTATTATATGCAATTCTCATATATATTAAATGTCGCCTAATATTTTATAGGTATGGGATTGTAAATCAAATAGTGAAACTTTCCAAACGAGAAATAGTATCTGCTTTTTTTATGATTTAAATAGCGTGCATATTAATAATATTATCAATCATTATTAGGTAAGCACAAATCTGTGTACGTTACAAAGTTGTCTGACATCGATGATGGGTCGACCAATTACGATGGACCAACTTCGTCAAGACGTAGGTCTCATGGTGGAGAAAATCACACATGTTACACTCATGTTCCGCAGAATAAAACTCACCATGGAGGAATATGTGTGCCTTAAGGTTATCACAATGCTCAATCAAGGTACTTATATATTTTATAAATAAAACCATTTCATACAATAATATCAAACCACCTATTTACTACAATATATAGACAACAGAGCTGTCTAAAAGCGCAAAGCATACAAGACAAAAAATAAATGTAATCTTTTTACTTACAGCACGTCCTGGAGGTACAACGGGTAGTAGTGAATTAGAAGCTATCCAAGACCGATACATGACATGCCTACGAGCATACACACAACACGTCTGTCCACAACAACCTACACGGTTTCACGAATTACTTGTTAGATTACCTGAGGTAAGTGTTTAACACTCGCGAATTATTCTATCCCGTACCATACAGTTCAAAATCAAAACGCACTGACGCTACTATTTTCTCCGAAAATATCAACTTACATATTAATCATTTCCATTGCAAAACCCGTAAAAAAATATTTTATTCTATAATAAAAACACTTATCAAAACGCGTGCATGCCATTTTACATACAAAACCGTACAATTCGTTGATTCAGAATACGCAACAAGGTAATCGAACTAAAACTTGTTGCGGCCGGTATAGAGCAAATTAAAATCTTAATACTTCGATGGTCTAATTGAAAACCAAACGAACTCGTGCCGTATGTAAAGAGTGCATTAGGTTTTACATTTGATTCAATACAACCAAGGTGTGTGGGTCATGTGACGCGTTATGTTTAAATTTTATTTGAAGTTTAGTTTATCATATATACATTTATTTACTGTGTATAACAATAAATTTCATATCAGAAATAATTGAATTCGCGCCACTATGAATGTATGTAATCCCTGTTACATACATTTGGTGGCATTTTTTTAATTGAATGAATCGTTTTGATATAAATACATGTATGTTTTGTGTTTTGCAGGTACAATCGGCAGCTGCCCTCCTGTTAGAGAGTAAAATGTTCTACGTTCCTTTCCTATTGAACTCTGCAATCCAGAGATAGTACCAGTGATCACTTGTCGCACTCGCAACTTATTGTCTAAGTCCAAACACACTATACCAATGTTCCCTAGGTTGTAAACTCAAGTCTGATATTAGAGATAAAATGGTGATTCTTATGATTCTTCATTCCACAAACAAGCATGACTTGCCAAAGTTTGTCATTCATCTTTCATATTGCTTCTCATCCATTCATACTCATTCATTCAACTCATCAATCAAACTATCTCTCTTTTGTATTTATGCATATCCAAAACAGTTATTACAAATAGAAACACTGCCAGATAATTTTTTATACAATCATCACCTTCTCCTAAAATAATTCATCACACTCATGATCATTTTACTCTAATATTATAAATGACTTGAAGACGCATCATTTCGGAATTGACTAACTATTGTTTGCCTTTTTATACCTATTTCACGTGTGAGATTTAGAGTTACCATTTTTTTAATTTTCCAAATATCCCCCTCCCCCCAACACGGTGTACATATTAGTTAAGATAATGTTCGGGTTTTTCCGACACTAAAGTCTGAGTGCGTTGCCTTCTGCTAGGCTGTAAACTGTGACGTGTTTGAAGTTATCCAACGGTGTTTAATCAATTTTTGTTTATATAAGGTGGAATATAGATGAAAATGACGTAAGGATTTGATGGTTCGAGAACATCATAAATAAATCTAAGTTGTTACATAAAAAAAGAATAAAAACAAAGACTTAAAACCAACACTGCCTTTTTCAACACAATTTTTTATAATAAAACGTACTCGTTATTGCGAGCATTTTTTTCTAGTCCGAAACGTGATTTTTACAAAAATAAAAATATATTGTTATTTCGTTTTTTTTTTTTTATATAAAACATACTTTGTTAAAACGCAAGCACAAGTATTTCTAACAGTCATTTATTATCATCGTAAACATAATTCATCTCTTTTTCATAGCCGTATTTTATTTAATATTTCTCATAAATCACTAGATTTCGAATAGATCAAAACAAAAGTACGTACGAGTACTTTATCATTCATCGCTTGCAAATGCATTCAAAATGGCATCTCAATTCAAAATATTTCATTGCCTCTTATTAATTATACCATTACATCCCCATTTATTTTAGATTGTCTAAAACATTTGACATTTTATTTGTTTGTGTTGAGTTATTTTTGTTGTTAAATGTTACACTATTTCTATAGAATTTTCGAGTATTTCTGAAATAATTAATGATATATTCTTGTATTTTGAAATTAATAAGTAGTAATGAAACAATATGGGACGTCATTTTCAATGCGATTTGTGTGCTTGACCGTTCATTCCATAGCGTGTTGTTACAAAAGCAGCATTATATATATATTATAAATAATAATATAGAATATGTATTACCTACCTACTGCCAGCCAGTAAATAACAATTTTTCATTATATAACTTCAAATGCGCCGCACGTTTGCCAGCTAAATAACATTCATACATATATGTAGACTAGATTATTAAATATAATATATTATTATAAAGTACATGATGAGTAAAGAAAAACAAAAAAGAACTGTCATATAAAATGACAACAAATTGTGGGAAAAATTCAATAAAAATTGTCGCAGTCAAACTGTGGCAGAATATGGTCTCAATAGTGCGACTTTTTTTTTTTAAAGAAACAAATAGGCTTACACTGCCTACAACCAAAAGTTACCAGTGCAACCAAGTATGCATACAAAAGATTCATGTTCCTTTGTCTTTCAAAGATAAAACTAAAAAAGCAAAATAAAGAAAATTTATGTTCAACTGTATAGCAGCAAACTGATTTCTGTTACATAAAAATAGAAAAAAAATATATCTTGCATACATATTTCTGTATGTATATGTTGTATAGGTTATGTTCAGTGTTTCAAACGGGACAATACAGACAGACATAGAGATCCCGATGACGTCATTAATTTCTATACACACTAAAATGCGTTGATTATCTCTGCATAAGCATTAAACTATTAATAGAAATTAATGACGCTTGGATTCAACTTCAAATCATTATTTTGCACAAATCTAAACTTAATAATTAATTGTAATTAATAGAAATGTTTGAATTCTTAGTAAATATTAAATGGAAATTCATATTGTGGTCAGAATTAAATTAATTTATATAAAAATTAATTGTCGAGTTGTAATCTGTGCAATTTAGTAACATTAGGCATGAGTCCATATTCATTTGAAAGTAAATATATTTTTAAAAATTATGCATTTGAAATAAATATAGATTCTTGATGAAATGATGATAAAAAAAAATCGTAAACATTGAAATATTTCGCGTCTCATGTTTTTATATATATTATTATATAGTGGCCTACGTTGTTTGAGATGTGTATTCTGTGATAGATAACGTTGTAAACGTTATTTCAAAATTTCTGCAGCTCGCAGTCCGAATGTGAGTTTTGCGCGGATTTGTAAACGCGGTTTTCGATTTGACATCATTTTTCCAAAACTTGTGTCTGTATGTCCTGTTGTCGCCTGTCGGTGTACTTTGTACAGTCAGTGGTGCTAAGTTAATATTTATTGTCTCGAAGACACTAAACCTCTGTATAATTTTTGTTGAGAGCTTCTTGGAAGTGAATGTATACATACAATATATGACAGTGAGAGTTTCGGTAATTTGATTGAGCATATGCAAGACTTAAAGAAAAAAAAAAAGAAAATGAAAAAACGATTTACTGACTAAAAATTACGGTTAGACTTTTAAATTTTAGATATATAATTCAAAATGTATTATTATTGTAGCATAGCCAACAATGAGTTACCTTTTTATTACTTTTAAGACAAATTATATATAATTTTAAGAATTATAACATACAAGAGCTTGTGTATTTAAAAAACAAATAAATCATTCATTTGGAATTGTTTCTTCATTATTTATTTATGAAACCATTTTTCATATTTCCGCAATCAACACTACGAAATTTAAATTAAATACAATAACATTATTTTTATGAAAACTACTGCAATAAGTTTAATTAGAAATTTCAATTTACTAAATCATAAAAGCATATAAAATGGAATGAATAATTATAACAATAAAAAAAAGTGATGTAGTTAAAAATAAATGATGCATATTGGAAGAATTAATTAGTTATATATTTATTTGTGCCCACCAGAATAAATAATATTTCATATTTATTGTAAAAATAATTAATTACAGCACTCGTATGACTGAAAAAAACTGTGGTGTACATACTCTATTCGTGTAAAATACATCATGTAACTTAAAGAAAAAAACAAATTGTTTCATAATATATAGAAAATTTAATATTTAATACCACTTAAGTGTTTTACGTAACGCGAAATAATTTTTATCACATTTTCAAGCCCAGTGTCTTTTTCGAACAATAACAACAGGCAGGTTAAAAATTGTGTGTATTATTATTATTATTATTATTTTTTAATATTTTCTCTTCTGGCATTAAAAAATGTAGTTTAGTTTAAATGAATTTTTTTTATGTTTTATTCATTTTTGGCTTGTTTAGTTTAGTTAAGAGAATGATTACAGGAAGTAGGGTGTAGTGTTTCGTGGTGGAATGATTCGCTCCGAATCCGGTACGGCTTGAAACAATTTCGCTTCTCGCTGGTCTATCGACGTGAATTGCAGTATACTCGCCGTGTTGCCACAACGGTAACAATAATTCGGCGCTGACCACACCGTCACTAACTTGTTATCGAACATATACTTATAACCTTAATCACCAAACAAACATACATACATTAATTAATACATTCAACTATTTCATCTTATTAATTAATTAACTTCCTAACCATAACTACAGGATTTTACACAATATACACTTATATACATACGTATAAGTTACAAGAAAAATGAACATAAACAGCTTAAGTACACATATCTATTGGGAATTAACCCTCATGAAACACATCTATTTCTATGAACTGTGGCTAATATAACGCTCGTTATCTAACTGGCCTTGGACCATACTTCATTCTTTTAACCAAACTATTATAACTGAGCATTTTAACCAAAACAAAATGTTACTAAAATTGTTCGATGAATATGAAAATGGTTACTAAAGAACTGATAATTTGTAAAATATGTTAATATAGTTAATAAGAGATAACAAACCTTCGTGCACCAATTGGTGAGCTCGACATATTAAATCCAGGGCGTTGATTTGCATGAATTCATGTGTGACCTTAGCACCAAACAGGTAACCAGCTCCTCGAGGACTAATTCCCCTAAAAAGAAATAAAAATGATGAAGATTTTATTTAAAAATGAAAAATTGTATACAAACGAACCATGCAACTATATCTTCCGGATCCGACCAAACTAAATCACAGAATGCTCCTTTGTGTGGTATTTCTTGATTACGATCAATAGACCGTATTTGATCTAGAGTAACAATATCAGGACTCAAACCACCGTGTACACATAATACTTGTTCATCTATCAACTGTTATAAAAAAAAAAACATATTAGTCAATTAGTAATGCGAGATAATAATAATAATAATAACAAAGTAAATTTCTTACTGCGGCAACAGTCAACAAATCAAACACTTGACAACAATACTTCCAAGCATTTGCGTTCCCGTATTTACTGAAACACTCATCGTAAAATCCATACACCTGTGTTATCTGTCTGCTCTCATGGTTTCCCCGCAATAAAGTAATCTTCTCCGGCCAACGTGCCTTCAAAGTTAACAATCTCGTTAGTGTCTCTAAACTATAGTAGCCTCGATCAACGAAGTCGCCCATAAAAATGTAATTCGTGTCAGGTACTTGGCCGCCACACCGAAATAATTCTTCTAAATCGTAAAACTGCAATTGCATTCAATACCATACGCGTTAATTGATTGGCCGTAATTGTTTGCGATAATATAAGGTTACCTGTCCGTGTATATCTCCACATACTGTCACTGGCGTTGAAACTGGTTGTATATTTGATTCTTCTAGTAACAAATCACTCACGATTTCACATAATTTTTTCAAGTCATTTTCGGGTAGGTATTTACATTCTTTCACAATATCTATCCACTTATCTAATTCTAGCATTCTGAATGATGATTTTATGATATCTAAAATAAAGCTTGCAGGTTGGTATCTCTTATCTCACTACATGTGTCACTGGACTACTCTGCGCAGTACACTGTTTCGCCTCCAAATGGTTCGTAGCCGTTTTTCTAGATGGCACATTTAACGTTTTGTTTTATTTTTAAAAATGTCCGGGATCACTAATAATAACTAATTATGTTATATAATTAAACACAACTGGTCCCACAACTCACTTTTCATAAAACAATACACTCCAAAAATACTTACATTATAAATAAATCATATTTCACCTTGTTATAATTATATATAATAAAATCATTTTATTAAAAAAATATATATTTTATTATTTTCACTAAATTGTTGCATTCCATTCATAAAATTAAGAACTAGCCTAAATAATTCATTATACATTACACAAAAGCTCAACTCATATCAGTTGAAATTCATGTTTTTGCTTTGTCTTCCCCACGTATAGACAGAGAAAGAACATGAATTTAAGGTGAATTTTTGTGTATATTATTAAAATATATTTGGCTTTTTCGATCCAATTAACTCATAATAATTGGTCTGTAATATGACTCCCTATTTCGAACCCCATCTACCCTTAACACAAATATAAAGATAATTAATATTTTTGCGTATATAAGTGAAAAATTCATAAATTATGAACTGCAAAATATATTTTTAATTGTAACTCTTCGCTATCGAACTTGAACAAACAAAATCAAATAGGTTTAAATTAATAAGTAATTACGATAATGATAGTTAATTGTGTTTAATTGATTTAAAGTAAAGTAAAACTACATGTGTTTTAAACAAGTAAAACATAAATAAACGTATTAGTTTTTAATTAAATATAAAAATAATTGAATATAACGGGTGTTCTCGAGCATTTTGTTCGCCTTATGATTGGCGTAGACCGGTCACGAGGTCTGCAACGTAGCTGTTGGAGCGAATAGCATGTTGTTTTTTTTTGTAACTCATTGTTATTCCGTTGCTATAGTGAGGTAGACGCGCAAGCATTTTCGCTTGTAAAGTTATACGAGCGTGCTTTTGTTTACAAAATATATCAAACGAAATTGTTTAGGAAACCAGTTAACACCGTCACTCTAACAAGTTAAAACATTACAAACAATGAAGCAGGTAACGCATGTAAAATAAACCGTGAATATAAACAGTGTTCGATCATCGAAGTAAATCAAAAGCGTCAATATGGACCTATTATCGATAAATGACGTGTTTTGTTTATAAATGTATGCAATGACTGATTAATCAACAACATTGAAAAGTGATGTGATTTGGTGTTTGTGTGTATTGTTTACGGAAATGAATCGATATCATTGATTTTCGTCACGTCGAGCGATCTGTGTGAGAAATAAAAAGTGGGCGGGCAAAGACCTAGTGAACTTAAATTATATGAGTGTTGTTTTGATAAAATTGTGTAGGTTTTGGGTTCTTGTTTGTGCGGCAAATGTGAATAGGGTAAATTATGGATGACGTCGCATTCAGCGATTGGCCTGGACAACCTGTTGATCTTTCCAGCAGCAATCCATGGTTACCGGCGTATGGATACCAGCCGCCATCAACACTTCTGGATAAAGATGACTTCATTGGTAATCCAGGTCAGTGACATATTCTACTTCTTTTACTTATAAAACTGAATCTATTTACTTTTTTTTAGAAAATGCTATATTTAAATGAAAATATAATTCTATGACTAACAATTAAAAATTTGTTCAAAAAAGTTCATGAGATATTTAATCTAAAGGTACATTGGAATTGTTGGTGATATTTTGTGTGGGTTGCAGTGAATAGGTGCAGTGAAGATTTGATCGTGATCAGTGAAACCGATTCTGTTTTTATATCGTCGATTTGAATTGTAATTGGAACTTTCGCTTTTTTGGAACAAAAGAAATTAGAATTTCTCTTTATCGGAGCAATGAAAATTGCTCATTTTTATAATTTTTTATATTGGTGACCTTTTCGGCGTAACCTTGAGTGTTATCAAAAATTTGCTATCTCGTACTCTCGTCACCAATTTGTTTTTCATGTATGTAATAGCAATATTTGCAAAAGTATCAATGAAAACTAGGAAATTATCATATTTATCTTAAAAATATATATGGGTCATTTGATTTAGATTTATTGGGTAAATTATGTGTATGTAACAAATAAGCTGTTATTTTTGGATTTAATTACCAATTATGAACCCAAAGGTTATTTTTGTGATTAGGGTTTATAAAATATAAGCATTTAGTCCTTAGATCTAAAACGAATATTTAATTATAATACCAGTTTATCTCCTAAGTGAAAAAGTACGTATATATCATATTTTATGCAGAATCCCAATTAATGTAACCGTAATTTTTCCGTTAGTTACCAGTAAATTTATATTGCAATATATAGCAAACCGTTATTGTATATTTGCTACCAGTTTTTGCCACATATTAAACATAAACGTGTTTCACAAACCTACTTCAATAAACACAAAAATATCACACACCATAAATATAGTAGTGTCACATATCATTATTGTATCCTAGTTTCACCGGGGGATCGTAACATGAAACTTCCCTTGTCTACAAACCGGATATCATTTTTTTTCACGCTCCTTACCTCCCAATTTCAACTTGTAATCAAACCATCACAACCAGGGCCACCTACATTTTTTTCTTTCAACGTAAACTAACTTAAAGTAAAAGTTTGAATTTCTATTAAAAAACTACACCTAACCTTAAATATTGGTGCCTAACATCGTAAACGTACCTTTTTGTGTCACCATACTCTAATTTGAGCAATGCATTATTACAAACAGAATAATAATGAAGAGAATGTCTCTAAACTCAAAATCCGTTAATGTTATTGTCTACAATTGTGTAATGCTAATTAAATTCATGGATTTGTCTTTGTACTCATTATTGATATTAGCTACAGACAGGTACATACATTACAGAGAGAATTTAAACTGCATAAATACATATAAACAAAGGAGCACGGCTTGAGTGCGACCGGATTGTAATAATTTGTTGCGCGACATTCCTCTGAAAGTAGCCCAATTACGTACATATATATACACTAGCGCCTCTCTTATATGTTTTACCAACTATAAGATTCAAATCGCTCTATAACGATTAGGTTACCTCAATTCTTGATAGGGTTTAGAACTAGATATAACCTTCAAGAGTTGTTGATTTGTTTGAAATAAAATTTTATTTTTACGCAATTAACTCTAATGAGACTGTTTCACTCTTTTGGAATTAACATAATTGTTCCTAAAAATAGTCGTTTGTTTACTTTGATACAATAATATCGCTTTGTTCAATTGTTTACGTTTGTTTGTTTATTGTAATAAGAGGGCGAAAATATTTGGATGGAAAATAAAGAATATTTATTATTTTTAAAGTTTCCGACACATGTTTCGAATATAAATATACAATTGATGGTGGTGTTGAAAGGGTTAAAAATACATGTTGCTTCCATGAATCTGTTTATGATCCATTACGAAATGCATTTGATTTCGTAATAAAAATAATATTCCTCTTGCACTATTCTGGATCTCTTGTTTGAAATGTTTCACTTTGTAAACTGTGGTTCTCAAATATGATTTTCAAATAACCTTTTATGGTTGTTGTTAAGTTCTTAGAAACATAAAATTTCTTTGAAATTGGAGAGTCTATATTGTAAACAAGCCATAATGGTTTTATGTACTTTTGATAACTTGTTATTTATGGTTGTAGTAGGTCAATTACCTTCCTCACTTACATAATGTTTAATATTTATTGATAGCTTCTATTCATTAATACTCGATTATTTATCAATAAGTATCAATGACCAAATTTAGTAATGTATATATTAAAAAATTAATTTTTAATTCACGAAGAATTATGAACATAAATTGGAATAAACATAAAAACTGTTTTAGTTTCGTTGCCAATTTTATAAATTAAATGTTCTATTTCAATATAAAACGTTCTATTCTAGGATTAAAAAAAAAATCTTATTAAAATTCAGGTCGCAATTTCGTCTTTCAAACAAAAATTCTAAGGATTTTTTTTTTCACATAATAAATTACACTGCTTAATTGTTATTAAATCTCGTATAAGCATTGTCTAGTCACGTAGTACACATACATAATGCCTTTTACCATAAAAATAGTATTGTTCCTTATGGTATGGTAGACCTTGATGGACGAATAGCAGCTTGTAGACGTAAAAAATTATTTTTGCAAAACAAAGGTTGGAACATTGTTAAATGTTACTTTACGGCTGTCAAAATAAAATTGCCAAACCTATAATTAGGAGGCCGGTCGCTTTGATAGTTAATTATAGAAATGGCACCAATGTTTTTTTTCTCATTCATTAACGGAAATATATGACGCTAAAAGATAACTTAACACCTACTTACCAATAACCATGTATAGATAATTGCCTTACGAATCTATATTGTATACACTTTTTGAACAGATAATAACTATTTATAGCGTTTTACCTCATTCATCCTGTAGCATTATTTGTTTATTCTAAAAACATTACTTGACGCGTATTAGTAATCAAATAAAGCAATTTAGGAACTTGGTCTTTAAAATTGATAAAACGATAATATGATTTGTAACAAATACGTTAGAGAATTATATTTCTGTATCTACTTATAGGAGGCAATCAATTATTTGCAATAAAATTGGATGTGATTTTATAGATATATTGAAGCTCTATTTAGCATATGCCCACAAGTATATCTGCAAATAACGGTATTTCAAGGTAAAATAACTATTGTTTCTTCATAACCAGGACATTGAGAAAGTAGGTAAATTCGTTTTAGAACCTTCTCCGGAAATAATAATTATTTTACTCAAAAACGAGCTATTTTAAATAATTATCCCTTTCCCGGCAAATTCGCTACTTTCTATATATAGCTACAATTTGTCAAACTTTATTTAAATTCGGCTAATACATTTTATTTTCGATTTAATTCATTGAAATAAATACATCTTGATTGTATAACGTATAAAAATATCATTCGGCGAGCTATTTCAATAGTGTCTTCAAGTCTCTTTTAAGCTCGTCGTTTTTAGAGCTCCAGAAACTCCTAATGAATTTAAAATGCGAGCGGAACATATTACATATTCTTAGATTAAGTATGCAAAATTTGGTGCACATTCGTTCAGTATCTTCAGAGGAGAAAGAGCGACAAATTAGGTCTTACGGGCGACCAAACGAGCGACAACTAACATCCAAGTACAATAATTATCTATATTTTTGAATTCTGGGTGATAAATGATGAACTTTTTGTTTAATAATCCTAGATAAAGACTGTACTGTGTACGGCGAGGTAAATTGTTGGGATTTCTTAAAAATATTAGTGTTATCCGTTGTTTTAATTGATATTTGATAAATATCTCGCTTAAGTAGGATATAGTCAATTAACAAAGTTTATAAAATATAATTTAATTCTCATACATACGATAATTAGAAAATGTTCTGTCATGTTATTTATTATTTAAATATTTCTTTTCCTGTCGCGTGTGAGTTTTTTTCGGGTTTGTATTCGCCAGTGGCATTTAAAATTCTACTTTAAGATAAACTAGTCAATATGTAAAGAAAGTGCTTACAGATTAGATTTGTTAAAAAAAACACGGTAATCAGTCTCGAATAATATTATTGTTTTCAATCGTAATTGGAGACGTGTTGATATTACTACACAATAAAACAACAAATGCGTATATCTTCGTTTCGTCGTTGCGTTCAACGTCGCATTCAGTTCTAGAATAGACAAATGCCAATAAGTATGCTTCTAGCAAATGTACGCTTATCCACTTTAAACGTGTTTATATTTATATTCCATTTCGTAAGCAGAAAATAAACAGTATACGATGGACAAAATTACAGTGGTCGACTATACATTGCTGACAATTCGATTTAAGAATGTGGTGTACACTCGTTGTAACAACAACATATCACCTATACATGCATATGTTACATCTCAGGTACGGTTCGGTGACCGCCACTATATAGCGTCGTCTACAGACTGTATCTCTTTTACGCAGAGTATGCATGTGTGTGTGTGTGTGTGTGCGGCTTTTGAAAGGTGATGGCCGAGGAAGCATGCTGTCGTGCGTAGCCATACATACATACATACATACATACACCTAGCTAGCCTCTTCTACATAACATCATTGGTGTTATGGTGTTAGTTTTGTTGTAGAAATTATTACTTGGAAATTTGATACGGCTCGCTCGATTTATCTAGCTTTAGTTTTTTACTTGTCTGTGTTAAAGAATGAATTTTTGGTAAAAAATATGGGCGTTTTTATTATGAGAAATGAGTCTTAAATTGAGTGTAATTTTTCAGAGTTAATCTAACTTTGGAATATTATTTGTCCAAACACAATCGTAACTGTGATCCAGTTATCGGTAATCATATAATTATTTTAACAATAATTATCTAAACTCTGTTTAGTGAACAACAAATTTTAAGCCATGTTTGGACTGTTTTATCTGAACTGTGAGCGTTTAAAATCTTTGTTATGACCAAAGCAAGGACAATGTGCCCATTGTACTGTTGGTATGAACTTATTTTAATTGGTTTAACATTGAAAACATGTGTATTGTTTATTAATTTAATTGTTGGAAACTATCGTAATATATCAATACAATTATGAGTTAGTTTATATTTGTAATAATTGACTAAATTTTAAATTAAAGTGGAAAATTCTGTATCATTTAATCTATTCTCAAAAGTCGTGTAGATACAAAAGTTGCTGTTCGTGATTTTGATTTTTTTATTTCGTAATAATCGTAATTATAAGTCGCTTGGAGCCACACAAACTAGTTTGATTTTTTTTTTCGGTAAGCAGACACGGAGACAAAAAACAAATTTACAATAAGTAGTCTTCATTACACTGGTGTTTGACATGTCAGTTCGTATTTTCAAGGTCGCCCGATTGTAGCTATTTGAACTTTATGTTAAACCTCAATCAAGGTTTCAAAACTTTCAATATATCTGGTAATGAGAAACAAAAAAATGAATTTCCGTAAATTTCTACGCGGTTTTTTTTACATATATGACATCATTCTATATACTTTCAAAAACCGTTACACAAGTAAATATATGAAATGCACGTAAATATGGCATGGCAGATGGTTGGTTCGTGTAGACGTTCTGCATTTGTTACGTATTGAATTTTTCTAATAGTATTCTTTTATATACTATATGAGCATCTGGTTTCTAGAGTAGAAATGGTTAATTGTTATACGAAACCGAAATCGACCATTTCAACTCTCTAGCAGTTTTGTTTATTTTATTGATTTAGCAATTTGTCAAAAGTAATTTTGATTTGTTTTCTTTATATATTACTACTTTCTTTTTAGTAATTTTTATATTGTACAAAAAGTCAAGGACATGTTTAATTTACGAATATTCCATGAATTACAATTCGAAATATTTTTATATATAAAACTATATTTATTCAGCTCTATTTCTTTTGACTTATTGACTATTTGCAAATAATATGTTGTATCTAATTTTAAAGCAATAACCAGATCAACGGCTGCAAAACTTTCTCTACACTTCCAATCAGACTATATAAAAGTTAAATGACATATGCAAATAAATCAATATATGTGCATATATTGTTTAAAAAAGACTCCTACTTTTTTTAGTTATGGATAGTTAAACAATACACTATAGTAAATAATACAATACAGATACATAATTATTTTATCTTCACGGTCGAAATGACAGAACCGGATGCAGAAAATTATTAATCATTTTTTTTGTCGTCGGCGACCCACTTTACGTACAGTAACGCACAGAAGTTTGCTCTTTTAATTTTTACAACAAAGAATAAACTATTTGTTTGCACTACGTCTATTATTAAATCTAAATGCCCATAATTTGCTATCTAGACAGAAAATGATAAATCTGCAGTAAATTAAAGTCGTTAATGAGATTTTCTAAACGAAAGGAAAATTTTAAATACGTATATTAAATGATGATACGGGAAGGCCAATTCTGTTCGTCCTTCTCTTACAATTAGTAGTACTAATATGTGTCGTGCTTCTTGAATTGTGAATAGATTTATATAAACAATCAACAATTTATAATTATTTTATGAAATGACGTAAGTTTGCAACGTATCCATCAATCAGAAATTGTTATTAATAAATTTGCATTAGAGATTCGAAGAATTTTTTTTTGTTATTTTTCTTTGTTTAAAAACAATGGTATATAATTATAAGAAAGTTTATATATTATGTAATTTATTCAAGTAATTGAAAATATTTAAATATATGGTGTTAAAAATGACGAAATCACTTAAAATGTTTAATAAAAACTACATTTTTGATTATTATTCATTTTGCATCTGATAACGATGCACTTTTCTACTCTGTGATTTTTTTCATTAAATCCAAAGTCGTAATTGTTAAAAGTATTTATCTATCGGAAGTTTAAGATTATTATTATAATTAAAAAGAGATAATAGCACGGTTTCTAAGAAGCGCAAATGTATAAATGTGAGATAACATATGGCATATAAAAAATAAGCTTATTTTGACTATTTAACAATGTCTATCCTTGACATTGACTGCTTAAACTTGATTTAGAAATTAGAAAAAATTACATGACACATGTTTGAAATGCGTAAATAAGTATTCTTAATTTTAAAGATCAACATTTATATTAATTTTGTAGCTAGGAAATTAAAAAGAATTAATTGAGTTAAAATTTACATATAATTTCGTGCTAATAAAAATATCTCGTAGAAAATATGCATGCAGAAATGATTGCATTGCGATTTGATTACAAAGATATTTGCGAAACGAAAGTTTTATGCATAAATGTTAGCTATGTATGACATGAAATAGAGTGTTCCGGATAACTAACCTAACCTAAGCAAAACATATTGTAATATTATCATAGTGTGCCATGCCCAAGAGAAATGGAATGCACTTTAGTTCTTCCGCCGCACGCATTGCTGCCATATAATAATCACCCCCTTTATTATTATTCTATGCTTATCCTAGTTATTTTCTGCTTCATTTCACTCCTCTATAGCGCTGTGATTTTACTGGAATTTATTCCAGCTTGTTTACTTGCATACAAATTACCCATGGAATAATATTTACTCAAATACACCATACGTAAAATAGACAAACTCAATTATTTGTCTGTATAAATTTACAATTATTAATCAAAGTTATTGAATTGTACTTATTAATGAAAAGTGCTAAGAGCATTTTAAACCCGGATTAAATATAAATAAATTATTTAGAAAGTCAAGGATGATTAGTCATACAATAATATGAAGTTTAGATTTTTTATATTTGATACAAGTATTGCTTTTAAATGTTCGTGAACTAAAATAAATAGATTAGGTACTGCATATGTACATTTTTCAATATATGCCTCAGGTATGTAAGTTAATGAAAGATAAAAATTTAATTATAGAGCAAAATTTTAATCGTGAATGGATGAAAATTTGTAAATAGTAACAAAAGATATCTTAATTATATAACTGTATATTTTATAGAGCATTCGCTTAAAATTCATGAGGTGTTATTAATTACATGTAATTATATTTAATTTTTTATTTTGTGTAATAAATAGGCAATCGAATTTTCTAAAATGGTACAAGTAGAATGATTGTCCGTTAATTATTATGATTATTTATTTTAGAAGATAATTAAATATAAAATTATCTTGTAGAACATAGCTTTTATGTGGATTATGCCGAGCAATTAGTTATTTTATGATCGTGTTATGTGCGTAATTGTATAATACAAAATGAAAATATAACGGTTTTCTAGATTGGTTCATAAGTAAATGTTTAACATACGTAGGATGCAAGTGTAAAATGTGTATTTACGTCAGGAAAGATAAAATATATGTAAAAGCTTTCTACATATAATAACTCAACAACAAATAGTGTAGGGTACGTTTTATTTACTGCTTTAAGCTGTGAATACAGCAATAATTGGTTTACTTTTAAATATTTTCTGTGCCCGGCCCTGTAAACGCACTGAACAACCATATCCGGTTGGGTCTTCGATGCGTAAAGAGCAGTAGTCATGCATGGCACCAATATTTACATATATACATATCAGAGTCATCCTGCACTACTTATAATCCGAGATTACATACAACAAAGCATTCATTCCCTTTTGATACAACAGAGTTCTAAGGCGCATGCGTATAGAGCAAGTATGAAGTGAACCCATTCGTAAATCATCGCTTGAGTTCGGCTGCTCCTAACTTAACTCTCATAGTAGTGTCATTTTTAACAAAATGTGAATTATTTTTCCTAAACATTAAATCTAAGTTCCTTATTTGGCTTTAATTTTTTTTTTTATAAACTTATTTACATATGGAAATTTTCGTTTAAGTGCGAGGTAAATTTATTTGTCCATACATATACGGAAATATTTCTGTGGATATGTTTGGACGAATTAAATTTTCGCACGTACAGATTTTTTTCCCCGGAAGTTTTGGATCACTTTTACTAGTCTGCCGGCGATTTATAAAATTGGATACACATACATGCTTTTTATAAGACGGAAATGAACACTCCTACAGGAAGTATATTAACCACATACATCACAGATGGCAGTGACCATCTCACGTGTCGTTCACGTAAGGGAGGGAAGCAACAAAAATATTGCGGTTATAGAACTTGCTCATGTGTATATTATCCAACGTCATGCCTATTCCCATCAAATGTCTGCATAGAGTATAGATATATAAAAAAAAGTGTGGAGGTGTACGTGTGCATGACATTATATGCTTAATGTTCTCACGAAATAAAAAATGAACAAAACAACAGGTGGTTTTAAAAGAGTGCTAGAACAGAGGAAGTTCTAGAGACATCGTTTATATGTGCGCAGTGCGCCAACGGTTTTAACGAACTTTTTTCAACGTGGGTGCTAATTAAATTTATCAACACGTTACTTGAAATGTTTATTAATATTTTTACTATATTTTACAAGACATTAAATAAATAAATAAATACAGATAAACAAATTTGAAATTGAATTTGTAGTAATGAATGCACAATAAATAAATAAAATTCCGTTACAAATCATGTTCTTGTTGGCAGCTGGTAACTGTTAAACTCATAAGTACTCTTCTAGATCTGTTAACATTAGTACTTGTTGGTACTCAAGAAATACTGTAGCGTCTCTAATGTGATTTATTTCTATTTCGTATTTATGTGCATAACGGAAATGTGTAATGTAAATTTTGTATTCAATTATACAGACACCAGTTTTGCTCGCAAGAAAACGAGCTGTAATTGTAGGTAATCTTCATCTAGTTTTACTTTCTTGTTATCTGCAAAGACGGGAACTCAGGAACAGGAAAGATTTCATTATAGTTCTTTTTTTTTGTTTGTTGAACTTTCACAATATGCATATCTAGTTTTTATTTTAATTCAATTTGTATTGTGCATAAATACAGTATGTTGAAAGTAATTTAATCATTGTCTAAATGACATATTAATTCTGCCTCAAACACATACGCGCACGCGCAAGAGTGAGACAGAGAGAGAGAGAGAGAGTCATTCCAAAAATAGTCAGATTCAGGGAAGGTCTGTAGAAATATTACGTTTGAAATCGTCAAGTGCACATATAAAAATATTTAAATATAAATCTATCGGTTAGCATGTAACTGTGAAGTACTTATTTACTAGTATTGCTGTAATCTAAATCCTGTAGCAGATGTTCCATTAATTTATTTGTAAATATTAAATAGGAGTAATGGTTGCAAATGTTTCATCATTAGACTCCACTAAATGCAAACGACATCAGACTTATTTACCAATAATTTAATCATCATCTAACTCTATACAAATAACATATCACATGCCATCATAAATATCTCGCTACTCTAATTGCTAATTGAAAAGCTCAAAGCACAAAAAAATTAACCTTATTTAATCAAATATATTGTCACTTCACTCGTTAATAGTAAACAAGTATAAATATAGTCTTTACTCAAGAACAAAATCAGATATGAACTTCATTTTATGAACTACCTTGACTACATTGAATAAACGTTTAGTTTAATCAATTTAGAATAATTTCGATAAATAAAAGTGCTCTTCCGGATCATTACTCACTTAACAAACTCGCTTAATTAATGTTGATCAAATAACACAATGCAACTTCCAAATAATAATAGCCCTCTTCTGGATGTTGACTGAACATTACAGTGGCGTACCACTCACGCAAGAAAACTGTTTAATTTACTTGTGTTGAACCCGACTTGCGTCACCACGACCCTATGACGTCCATATATAGAATAGACGCACTTGTATTATGCACCATTTATTCACGGTAGCTGAATCAATCTACATAAGTCAATTGTTATTCGTGTGTTACAACTGAATCTAGTTAGCGATGCTTTTCGTCATAGTCTGACTGTCGTAAAACAATGAGCAATATTATAGATTTATATCTAGATATCTTATGTTGTAAGGCTTATTTTATTTGCGCAACCTTCAAAGCTCTTCAAGTTGCTATATGCGCGCGCATAGCTTGCTTGACAATAATTACGATTTCGATAGTAAAACGACATACGATTTCACAATACTCAAACTGGGTGATTTGTAAAAATAACGGTTTCTTTGCAACATGCACTTTGAACAAACATGGAATTTGCATTACTTGATGCTTATTCAACCGTTAAACAATTTTCACTCCTAATCGTCATTATCTAGGTCTTATATAGGGTCATTTAAATACGCTTAGATACAAAATTTTGTATTTATTATATTTATCAAATCGTAATAATGTTTATCTCGTAATTTATATATTATTAGATCCGGTTTAAAATTGCTATTTATACAAATTTGTATCAAGATACGTCAAACAATTTGTTATAACGAAAACAGGAACTGGTCAACGTTGTTTAAACCTACGCTGAAATATATTTAGGTTTTTAGAAAATATCTTCTTCTTAACTAGACTGAGATTGGAAATTGTATAAAATTGTATGTTTTAATAAAAATTTTTTTTAAAAATCTCCCAACATTATTATTATTAACTTGCATTAAAGTGAAATTAATTCGTGTAAATTTTGTTAAGTATCTCTTAGATTAAAAGTCATTAATTTAGTTTTGTAATGAGTTTATTAAAAAAAAAGTTATAGATATAATACAGTTAAATAAAAAAAGTCTTTCACTACATCTTAAAACTTAATAGTTTTTACGATATTTTTTTTTTTCGTAAATAAAGACTAAAGATTAGAACAACGCATGTATTGTTTCAAAAAACGATCATAGAAAAACAACATCGTGGGAATGTGAACTTGTTTAGTGCAACTTGCTGTCAAACATACATACATAGATCTTTTGTTTTATAAACAGTTTTATAATTATCATCCTAGTTAGATTCATATAAACGCGCTGTATATTATCTGGCTAAACAAGTGTAATTGCGTTAGGTGTATTGTTCCAAGACGTCATAGGTTGCTCGACCCAAATTCACTAGATAATGACATTTTTATGTTCATATTGTCTGCACTGCATGAAACTTCAAAGAGTGCGTGGATGTAGGTTTTTATAATTGGCCATTGTTATATCTTACCCAATATGTCATATATTTACGAATTAAAATCAACGGTAACTTTTGGTAATTTAAATATTGCATAAACTACTCATAACATTGGCGCTTTTCTGCTTTAAGTAATACATAGAAAAATAAAGATACAATGAGATTCTCAGCCAAAAAAAAAATCTTATCGAAAAGCTAGATGACGCAACTGAGACGTGAGAATTATTGAATAATTATATTTTTACCTTGAAAACCACAAGTAATCTATAGTGAATATTAGCTTAGAATGCTGTTATGTGATGCCCAGGATGTACCGCTCCTATTGCAATACATAAACCATGTTTACACTAGCGAAATTATATACTAGTGTGTGTATGTCTGATGTTCATACGTGACTCTCATTCAAAATGACGTCTACATAACACATTATTATAATTTGTGCAATTTTTTATCAATAATAAAAACACATGATTTACTACAACACTTTTATTTACAAATAAAATTGTTTTTTTTTTTTTCAATTGTTGGTTCATGAGATATGACAACATTCTTAAATTTAAATACAATTATTACACAATTATTTATTTATCTGTTAGGAAATATTAATTTCGGGTTTGGTGAGAATTTTCAATTTCGGTATTTTACGAAACACAATTGTTTGACTGAAATAAATTTAAATACGAATATTTTATCTACTGTGTAATTTACAAAATTGCCAAAACATGTAATTGTAATAAATAATTGTTTGAAATATGCAAATATATTTTCTACTAGATTTTCAAACAATTGTATAAAAATGATTAAATACGCTACTGGATATAAATTGTGTTTTAAATTACGATGAGTTCAATTTAATATAAAATGATATTTTCTCTTTCTTTATTTGTATTGTCGCGTGCATTACAAAAACAATTAATTTTGTAATTCTAAATTTCACTTTTGCCGAAATAATACTTTTTAAACATGCTATGTTCTTATGTACTTAATTATTTAAAAAAATCGTTTAACCAAATAATTATTGTTTCGGTAAAAAATTTCGTAATAATATTTAAGTTAGTTTCGCAAAATACTGAAACCTTTTTTTAAACGAGTTCGTTTCTGACCCGGTGCCAATTTGGTATTAAGTAAATCATCTTGGTCGCACAATGATATCTTCGTCATTTACGAGATTAGATTTGCGAAAAAAAACACTCTTTTATGTTTTGTGGGAAATGGGAAATATATAAATAATTACATTATTAATTATGTGGCTACATAGTTATTAAGTGTACAATTACAAAGAATAAATGACCTTTCATTTATATAAAGATTACGTATTTGTGTTTTCCAACAATTTTCTTATAAACATTACGCATCCACTCTTATAACTTTTGTATAGAATTATAGACATCTTTACTCCTTAACTGGATAACATTCATTGATTTATGTTTTTTTATGTATTCAATTACATATAAATTACATTTACTTAACTTTCTAATTACAATTTAAACCGTGCGAAATATAAACTTGGGCAACACCTAAACTTAAATTCTTAAAGGTTCTCCATTTAAATTGGATAATGGTAGATTATTATTAGCTTGGGTTCCGAAATTAGATCTCTGTATAATAGATCTATGAGCATGGCCAGTTATTTTTAACTTAAAACATGATTAATTCAAGTTTATAAAACGTATAAAATTATTTTTAGATTTGTTTATAATTTTATAAACTATCACATTTAGAGATATAATCCATAAAATATTGGTAAAACGCAATAGAGCCCATCCTAATTATTGAAAATGTCATGTACACGTGAAAATGATTCATGACTTTTCCGAATATTCTGATTTCATACAGTGATCATATATGTGACGCTAAATGCATGTCAATTTTGTTTATCAATCATCATTTAATACTAGCTAATAAATCGTCGACATTGATGAAATCACTGCAACGACTAATGCATTTTTGTAATGTGCGCTATATTTAGTGAGTAAGTAATTTTCCTGTAGCAGTATTTCGTGTTACGATTTTGCTGTTAGCCCCTCTTGATTATTAAGGAACAACGCAGTTATTGTCTGTGGCATACAGAAACACTTCTAAAATTATTGTCAACGTATATTTTAAGTTGAATGCTCTTAGACATACGATGGCTTCGTTCTTTACAAGTAGCACTACATAATCTAATAACCATTGCTTGCTGCAATTACGTCATAAGTGGATGCTTTCAAGATTCCTGTTCATTATATATACCTACCTACGATATACTTCAGCCAATTTTGTTCGCATATTAAATTAAGATTCACAAAAACCATTAAATCAAGTGGAAATATTATTTAGCTCGCCGTACGTAGTACAGAAGTTTGTCTGTAACATTTTAGGATTCAAAAAATTCTTTCATATAAATTAATTTCACATGTTGGTTATTCGCTAATCGAAAGACCAAATTTGTCGCCTCTTCTCCTCTAAAAGTACTGAATTTATTTCAACTAAATTTGGCATACACATTGTCTAAGTGCCCCATTATATCCTTTCGTATTTTAAACCCAATCAGTGCCGTACTGCAGAAGATATGGGCCCCAGAAGTAGTGCACGCAGTAATGCATTTTTACAATATTTTAAACTATCAATTAAATCTATGTATAACTACAATTTTTTTATGTATTTAAAGTTTATTTAGTTTATTTATTATACATATATTGTAACAAATCATGAATTTAAATACTCTTAACATCAGTAAAATAGTAAAAAATTTCGAATTGTTAATAATTATCAAATGATTTTATTGTTATGTACAGATTTAAATTACATTTAATAATTAGCCTATTGTCAACACGTTGAGCATTTTCACCTGCTGCTGCATCAGTCTGTTGAGTTCAGTAGTTTCGGCGTTGCCGGAAAGATAGCGTAACTAACAAGAGCGTACTAATGGGCAATATGAAGTTGTATTTTTAGCACATATTTATAATATGTAACTGCATATAAAATACATTTTGGGTTTTAATCGGCAATATACTTTCTTTTCCTGTTTTGCTAATCAATATCAATCATTGTTTTCTTTTATAACCCTATCGATTTGTTATCGTGGAGAAAGTAATTTATTCATCTGGGAAAACTTTTTATTTTAAATTTACGCTAACAATTAAATAATAAATATTTTTAATAAGACAGCAAGAAAAAAATTAACTTTCTCGATTTTTCTTATCTAAACAAATATAAATTTACGCCAATTGCGTTTCGTGTTTTATATAAAAACATAAATAATTGAATTTGAATATTTGTTGCATGCGTGTATTTATTTGTTTTTTAAAACAAATGAATATGTAAATGGTATGAAAGTTTCCTAGCTTTTCCCTCTTGCTTTGTGTGGTGCAGGCATCTGTACGCGTCCTTGTGAACTACTACAATGCAGTACAGGACTCAAGAAAATGTGTTCTTATTCTCGTTTAGTTGCTTATCTTTTATATTTTTTGGTGTTTATAAATTTAATTTATTTTATTATTATTTATTGGGTTTCTTTTGTTCAAGATGCAGCCCTTTTCCTCCATGGCTCATCCGGACCACATTATGTTTTCTTGGAGACAATCATGGAAGAAACATCAGACGATCTGCGATCAGAGAGTGATCGATCTGGATCTAGAGCTTCACCGGTTGGTTGGCTTGCGACGGATTCTGAATCCGGTTCTGTTATCCATGTCGATTTAAATGAAATTGGTAAGAATTTCCACCTAACATAGGATGCCTACAAATAATTATTGAGAAGTTAATATATTTAAAATTACTTTTGTGTTTCCTAAAATTTAAATATTTAATTTTATGCTAAAACTTTTTCTTTGCACTCTATCAATATTATCAATATATATTTGTCATATGATTTATATACATATATGGTATATGAGACCCATTTGATATAATATTATCGTAAATCACTTTCAAAAATATTATATTTCGATTAGTAATTGAATATACATGAACATAGGAACATACGTACCGTCTCATTTTGTTTAATATATTGTTATGTTTCCTTAAGAAATATTTATCAATCATTATCATTTGCTTAAATATTATTTATGCATTTATCGGGACCTTGGCTGCACAATGAATGCAAATATTTATTTAATATGAATCACATTTATATGTGGGTAATTGAATTGCATTTTAATACGTATATTTTATATCATTGCTCAATATATATACATATATATTTGAAGCATTGAAAGAAACGTAAAAATATTTATTTAATAATTAATAACACTTGAAAATGAATAATACTGTTTATAATTTCTATAAACAGCCCTAAAATTAACGTGCGCTATTTTTTTCGCACTTACATAAAAAGCTTTAAACATAAACCAGATGATTTATAACACGAGCAGTGTTAATTTACGTAAATAAATAAATAAGTCTTAAGAAAACAACTTATAAACTCATTTACAAAATAGCTTTATTGATCTCACTATCCAGGCAACACGTTTAACATTTTTGTATAAACAGTGCATGCATTACAAGATAATTGTAGCGCCTCAAGGCATGCAACATACTTCACAGACAAGTATGCTGGGTCAAGAACGTTATCAGGCGTTGTTAGAATTCCATTTTGGTACAGTTTGAAACGCGGATATACATTTGAATATCGCGTTATACGATATATCTAACGTGATATTTGAAAACCGATCATTTGTAACTATGTCGTCATTGGTTTGCGTGTTCTATTTTTTCTATAGTCTACATTTTTTGTTTGTTTTAATAAATGTTTTAATATTATTAACCTTGTGCTTATTTGCTGTGGAAATGGGCATTTAATTTTTGTTAGTTTGTTAATTAAATAGAATAAAATATTTATTGTACCAACAAGTTTTTTTTTTTAAGTTTCAAGCACTCTGCTTTTATATTTGTTGCACCGCTCTATAATCTTGCGCCTACAACTATAGAATAATTATTTCACAATTTGTACCCACGTTAGATGCTGTTTGGACTATTTATTATAAATATGTATGTAAATATGTATATTTCGTATAAGAAAGTAATGATTATATTTCCCTTAAAATGAAACGCAACGAGTAACGTATCGGTTCGCATAGTTAAGTATAAATATATATCTTGAATGTAATTGTTTATTTTCTCCGCTATACGAGCAACTCTCGAAAAATTCCAATAAAATTCTAAATAACTTGCATACATTTCGGTATTTATAGATCGTTTTCTACTGAAAGGGGTTCAGTCTGTATCTGTGTGTGTTTATATATATATATATATATATATATATATATATATATATATATATATATATATATATGTGTACACTAACATAATTTATTATCGTTGACAACTAAGAATAAACTATATGGTATTTGTTTGTTAACAATGCAATAAAACGAGACAAACAAATTGTTAATCGTTTTTATAATTGTTCAATTAAAATAGTGAATGAATTAAATTTAAAAAATAATTGTTTGAGATTTTCCTAATTCTATTATCAATTGTGTCGTGTGACTTTTTAATTTGTTTTACACAGAATTTAAAAGAAAAATTGGATGTGATTATCTTGTAGGTATTGTTATGTTGTCCAAAGTTCATTAGTTTATATTTCATGCATTATCAGTTAAGCGTCCGTTTTATAATTCGATATTGAAATTAAATATGTTTATGTTTAGAAATACATACATACCATCATGCCTATTCTTATCAGATGAAGTGGCATAAAACCCTTTAGATTCTTTAGGAATAATATTAATAAACGAAATGTTTTAAAATTGGATTTATGTGTTTGTTTCTAGATGAAATCGACAGTGGTTCAGAAAGTGAGATTGCATGTCCAGCCAAACGTCGTCGCCAAGATCCAAACCTGCTGGCCATACCGGTAATGTACAGTGACACAGACTCAAATCATTCCCTAAGCAGATCGAGCAGTTTACTTCAATTCGAAAATCTAGAGAAAAGTTGCCAAGAAGGATACAGTAGCAGCCCCAGTATCCTCTCATTGTACAGCCAAGACTCACTCGAGCAACAACGAAAAACAAACGACCTAAGTCCCGACAGCTTAGAACGATGCCACAGCGATTCCGAATCCGAATCCGACTACTACAAAACACTAAAAATCGACGTACCGAAATCGAAACGATACCGTGACTCTCTGTTCTACACCACTAAACGATTAAGTGATAGTGATTCGAAAAGCGACAGTGACTCGCAAGACAGCGATGAAACACTACAAGTCGCCTCAAGATCAAATAGTTGTAAGTCCGTACAAAATCTAAAAGCTTGCCGAAGTTTTGATAGTTTAAACGTAACGACGAAGGGCAGTTGTTTAAATAATAAAAAGGATAAAATGTCTGCGGAGAATTTAAGCGAAGACAGCGGATATAGTGATCATTTGTGTAATTATATGAAAAACAAATCCAGCAGTATTCCAAATATGCAAGTGCAGGGGATAATCATACCGGAAAAATCAACAAACAAAGTGCCCAATGAGCTGAAAAAAGTGAACGCTCGCACGCTAGAAGATATGAATTCATTCCGGCTGAAGAACATCAAAGTGGAAGGGTTCGATGCATACGATGGCGAGCCGTGCTTTCAGAATTTCGCGTCGCATTTCGGATCTAGTTATCAGGACCTGACTATGTTTGACCGATACGAAACATTGACCAGTTCATTTCGACCGACGTTGATCGACAGGTTCATGTTGGTGAGCAAGCGCTCTGGTGGCAACACGGTGAACCCGGATTGTCGCGTCCCCCAAACGGATGTGCTAAACATAGGATCGCCAGTGGAATGTGTTGCGACGTCTAAAATTAACAACAGCACGACGGTTACGGCGTCGGCGAGTGAACCGAACTTGTTCCAACCCGCCGTGGATGCCGACAGTTCAATCGCGGCCACAACACGGTCGTGTTGTCTTCTTGATAAAACGCAGGTGCGCCATTGTAAACAGGACTATTTCGAGGCGAGTGTTTGTGTATCCAGTGTCCCGAAAGATTTAAACCTCGCCGGCGAATCAAAACAATTCGAAGAGTACACCTGGTCTTTCAACACCACTTCCATCGCAGCGAAAAATTGGGATTTGGCCGACTTACCTGCAGAAACAAACTTAGACTTCACAGACAACTTCGATGGAAATGCCATTCTATCGGAGCATATAGAAAACAAGATGGATGCCAACGTTTATAGACAGGAAAGCTCCGACGTTACTTCAGAAATTAAACATCTAACTGAGGATTTTGAAAACAAAATGGCTGCCAGTACATATAGACAAGAAGGATCAAATGTAATTGCGTCCATACGACAAGAAGAATCTTCTAGTCTCTCGTCTGGAGGATCAGATATTTCAATGCCGCGCTATAGACGTGAAGGTAGTTACGTCAAAGCTATTTCTGATTATCTAGATGTAACTGATGAAGAACAAGAGAAATCATACCAAGATCCATTGGATACGATCCTCGACATAGAAACACAAGTGCAGAAAGCTATTTCAGAATCTAGCATCCAGAGTTTCAATAATGATCAAGAAAAGTTGGATATGTTCTTCCACTCAACTCCGATCAACAAACGTACTGTTACCAGCACGCCCAATTTATCCTCCTTAAACTGTGAAAAGCAACTTTTTGATGTAATACAAACAAATAACGAAATACGTCGCTCAATGCAAAATATGCCACGAAAAAGTTCTCTGATTGATCGCAGCGCAAGCACCAGCGGAATGTCAGATGAAGATAAAACACTTACATCAAAAAATTTCAACGGATCCGGCAGTACAGCGAAAGGAGTGCACTTTTGCCCAATCGTTTCAGAAGTTAGCTGGAAGGACAGTAGCTCTTCTGAAGATATGTCTAGTTTTAGTGTTTCGAGTGATCCTCATGAGTCAACGCCTGAATCTGAAGAAGAATTGCCTCGCGCGTTCCAGACTCCCGTTAGAAAATCTTCAAGTCAACCAGAATTGCCAAAAGCTGGCGAAAACGAGACTGATTTTATATTCATACCGTTGAATCCGCAGAAATGGGCGTCGAGTACGCCGAGCGTAGCGACGACGCGGCTGAATCAAAATGGCAATGCGACGAAAACAGATCGGGGTACATCTATGACAATAACAATAAAACTGAAGAATCACGACGGTGGTGCTGATGTTTACAAGTCGCCGCCCACTGGTCGTCACGTGAACCAACAACAACAACAGTGCAGTAGCAATAGCAATAGCGTGGTGGAACTACAACCAGTCCCCGCGCCGTTTCACCAACAACCCATGCAGCAACAAGCAGTTGCCGTCATGGACTCGCCGATAGCGCACCGGCCGGTCATACCCCCGGCCAAGCAAACACGCACCGCGAAATTAGGCGGATTCTTATCCAGATTTGCGAGTTTCCGTTTTTCAACACGGAAATCTAGCGAAGCGAAAGATAAAAAGAAAAATGAATCAAAACGAAAAACAGGCGAGGTAAATATTGTTAAACTGGCCGAACCACAAACTCCGAGTAAAGTCGCGACCGAAAAGGATTATATTTATATTCCGCTAAAAGGACCTTTACCACCGGGTTTTTCAAGTGGCCAAGCTGATTTGAATGGAGGTAGAAAGCATATAGCGGCGACGACAACAACAACAACAACAAAAGTGTTAGTGGATGGTCGTGAAGTGACGGATGGTGAATTTGTTAAAGTGAATGGTTCATCGCGGCCATATCGAGATCATGCGAAGGAAAGATTGGATGCTGGAGTGGCGTGTATAAGCGCGAAACCTCCCTTACCGAAACTCCCGCCGCGGGTGGTGAGCGCATGCGTAAAAAAGCGCACGGAGGCCGCGCACTCGGTACCACACAGTCCGTCTGCCGCGCTCCGGACACTCCGTGATATTGATTCCGGGGTCGGTGGTGCACCCCGGAATGCGTCCTCTATGGAGCCCATGGGGCTGATAGAGACGGACCTCGATACAGAGGTGACTGTGATCACCGGTGGTACAGGTGCCCATGTCAAAACACGTAGTCTGATGAACTTGGGGGGCGCTGAGCCGCCGCCCCAAGGCCGCAGGCAGCTCCTCACCGCCACCGAGAACGCGAACCGGCCCCACAAATCCATGGAGTTCTTGCTCGACAAACAGAATCTCAAGGCGGTCGAGGTGAGTACTAACCCACTCTACACGATATAAATACATACTTCATGCATTATTTATTTACAATATTCCGTGCTCTACCCCACTTTAACCTAATACCCCATTATTACACTAATCGTAACATTGATTGAATACTCTGCCCAATATCATACTATACATGTACAGTCACTGATTTTTCTCGCTACTAAAAACATGTTTTCATTTTCTCTAACAATTCTATACATATAATATATATAGGCATATACCCACTTCCCTTTTACAACTACTCAATTTTATTCTCGGAAAAACAGTTAAAATTTACTAGCAAAACGATCATTAACACTTTTTATGTAACTCTTCACCAACAGGCAACTTGGAATATATAAATAAACAAATACCCATAACAGACGTACATAAAAAAATGTTTATACTTTCCCTAAAACTATTTTATACCTGACTTAAAAACAATTTCAAAATGTTATTCGCAATTAAATATATTATACAATAAATCTGAAAAAAAATTCCTAAGATATTTACGAATCAAATAAAACAACAGGTATATATTTGTATCAATCAATTTATTCTAATCTAAATCTATATAAATATTTTAAAAATAAAAATGACGCAGTTGAACGCCCTAAAAAATAAGAAATACAAAAAAAAATACGAATAGTATACGCAAGTGCACACATCTAACAATTTGCGATGCGCCATTGAGCGCTCACACAAACACACGTTCGTAATAGTAGAGTAGTAATGTGTATTGTGTAGTGACCCAATTTTGACTACACGTTCGCTCAGATCAAAACAGTGTGCGTTTTGTATCAATTACAAAACAACCCCTCAAACCCCAGCTCAAACAGCCGTTCCTCCCTTGGGGTTTGACCAGTAAATACACCAGTAACGTCACTAAAACATACAAACATCCGCGAGTGACGGTTGACGGATATACAATAAGTGTGAATATAGGAATAAAATAATCGCCTGCTGCGTTGTGAAGTGAGTAAGCCTTGTCGTCGCAAATTCACTGTTGTCAGTCAATCAAAGGATATTGATTGTTGTACATTTATATGTATAATATGTGTCTTTAGGGGTCATTTTTGTTAGGATTTTATTTGTAATGTTTTTAAATAAAAGCGTGGTGGTTGTGATGGGTAGGCGTTTTCCATGTGGGTTCTGTTGGGTGTAAACCCACCATGACCTGTCCCAACTAGAAAAATTCTAAGGAATGGCTACATATTTTACTATCATCTTTATAGATCTTTTTATGGGACATAAATATTTTATTGCATTTTTGATACTATTCTTGAATCGTATTGAAAATCTCTAAATTATATTTCTTACAATTTGAAAATTTGCGCAGATGTCAATCTACATTTATTTCGCATCAATTTTTACACTTTATTTAAATTGTTAACCATGGTATCAAGGTTACCGTGACGGTAAAAACATTTGCAATAATTTAAATATTTTATCATTATTCACCTTTTCGAAACTACAACCTTGATTCTCGAACACCCATATAATTCACTGTTGAATATATTTTGGTTTGCCAACACAAATTCGCTTTATTTAAACTTATTACTTCGTATAAGAACGCAATAATATTCAATTTATTCATAAATCCACAAATATTTGATCTGCAATTCTTTAAATTTATTGATACTTATTCAAAATCGCATAAAACATAAAAATATTAATATTGTTATCCAACAAACAAATAAAAATTATCCATTTGTGATGGTCATATAGACAATAATAAAAAAAATTACACTTTTCCAACCGTACATTACCTGAGTAAATTCTCGTATCACATGAATAAATATTAACGTACCTGACTATGTACATTAGATAATATTCCATTTATTAAAATAAATCGGTCAATGTCAACCAATATACTATATGCACATTGATTATATGTGTATTTATACTATAGTTGACGAAAGAAAATTATAATAAATAATCATTATCAGACAATGAATACAGACATCAGAAATAACAGCACAAAATGTATAAATATTTTCGCAAATTGAAATTTATCGAAATTATTTAGAAACGAACATTTTTTTTCTCCGATTACCAGGATATTAAGACCTCAACATATTCATAATTGGTGTCTGGGTTAAAGTTCATTGTCTTGTCGCTTAGAATTTCTAATTACTTCACTCACATTTACTGATTAAGTTACAAAGCAACTGTGCGTCATCCTCATCGTGAAATTAAATTGCGTCTCCGTTTTTTTGTGAATTTATAAATTTAATTGGCCAGTCTTCATTTTTTTATTACTATTTAATTGTTTCATCGCAGAACCTAGAATTACGATTATATCCTCACAATAAAATTCATACAAAATTACAATTTACCCACTATTCCAGAGTTGTCTATATTTTGTTTAATTACCCCAACCGGTATATAATTACGAGGTTTTGAGGGTTCATATCGATTTGTTTTATAATTCATTTTCCACCTTGACCTATTCTTCTCAATGTCATTAAATTAAATATTATTCATTTATCAAACTAAGTTAAGAATTATTGATAAAACCAAAAATTGTTTTCAAAATATCTACAAATGTTTGATTTGCAATTCAATTAAAATATATAGACACTCTCAAAATTATACAGATTATAGTTACAGATCTAAAGCCTATTTTAGACAACACAATAAATCGAGCATCCCGAATTGCGTAATTGTTCAATTTATTGTAGTCTAAAACGTGCTCAGGATCGCGTAATTAATTCGTAGCGTCTGAAAACTAAAGCAAAATAATTGTTTGCTCATACGTTCAACTGAATTAGCTGTATCGCAAATTATAATTCAGCGAAAGGCATTCCTATTTCAATTTGCAATCTCTGATATTAATTTAGTATGTATAGGGGCCACCGGCATGCAGGTAAATCGTCTTGAGTAGGCGTAATTTTCTTGGCATACCTACCTGTCTAATAACAGCACCGTTACTCTAATTAGGGTACCTCAAAGAGAGGCTTGACACTCCACGACGTGCACTGCTTCAATAAATAAAGAATTCAACTATTTTTGGGTGCGATTCCGAACTGGGAATTAATCCCAGATTCTACCCACTAATATACATAAAATGTTTACGCAATTATTTGCTTATAGATAAAATTATTTATTCAGTCACATATGCAATATTTATTTTGTTAGATATAAACAAGCTATAGGTACATATAAAAGAATATTACCCATGTTTTTAGATAAGTAAACAAAATGTAGTCGCAATCTAATTCATTCATGAATACATATAGTTTGCACTTAACTTCCGGTTTAAACAAAATATACTAACATATTCACTACCAATTTATTCAAATATTACTTCATTTTTTATACAGTTTAAATTTTGATTTGAATATTCGTATTAAAGTAAGAGAGTCGTTTAAAAATTAAATTTGAAAAAGTGCCTTAATCCGTGTTCCGTTGCCAAAACTCGTATTAATGGCCTCTAGTGCCCAAGGTCTAGGCTAGATTAGATGCCTAAAGAGTCAATATATAACATTTCGTCATGGCATGTTTAAAACATTCAGAGTATATTGATCAGTAATTCCAGCGTAACCACAAAATAAATGCAGGTATATACATAATGTTACCTTCATGTCAAAAATGATTAGGTTACGTGTGTTCGTAAGCGGTGCATATGGCGCATGTGCGTAGTAAATTACATTATAAACGATCCGTGAAATTAGAAACTAATGATTTTTTTTTCTCAAGAGGTCGCATCTTCATAATTAAAATCTAGAAAGTTGAGTGGTAATTGAGAAACATATCCGAACGAAATAATAAAAATCTGCTAATTCAATAATGCCTATTGTGCACGGGTAGTGTATTTTTATTTATATTTCGAAAACAACTATAAAAGGCGAACCAAATGCATTTTATCTATGTTCTAAATTAAAATGATTATTTTTGGAACATATTCCACGAATCCAACGAAAATGGGATCACATCGACCATGTATGTTATGGATAGACATAAAGCGACGCAATATACATGCCAGTCTGACTAGAATGTGTTTGTATTCTTCACGTTTATAAGGAACTCATACACAGAAACGTGAGTACTCATATATCGTCACGCCCATCTTTCTGTGTTCATATATAGTCAGTCACGCACACTTACGCACCTATAAATACGCTAACATGCATTTTAAATTCCTCGACATACAAACAAAAACACACTCAAAAAAAATCGTGTGTTGGAACATAAAAAACGAAATTTAGTTCTTATCAGGAATCAGGAAATTATATTTTCGTTCCTATGAAATATTTAACAAATTTCAAAGTTCGCCTCTAATCTCATAACAATCACTCGGTTCTTCTATAAGACGTAAACTAGTTTGTACATATTCAAAAATGTTGTAATTTTCGTAAATACAATAATATTAGGAGGCTTTTAGAATAGTTTTGCGTGAAAAATGTATATTTTTCAATAATGAGTTAATAAATTGCTAAAAAGTTGACAAAATCGCATTCTACACACGATTGTTTTCGTTCCATAATTGCATTGAATGCTAAACCGAATACCAGCGTTTCGGTGACCGTAGATCCGGTTTGATCACAGATAACAAATAAACAATTGAAAAAAAAGTAGTAGAAACATTGTGTGTGGTCTTATTTATACAGTTATTTTTATTTATCAATGATTGGTATAAATAGGGAACAACTGGTTATTTTTGAATAATTTCCTTGGCGATATACATATGGCACAAGTTATCACTGATAGCAACCTAGGGGGCAACCGATAACGCATTATGAAATATATATTCTGTTTAATTAGATAAAACCATATAAGAGTTATTTTTGGATCAATGAATAATTGAGTATTATAAATAGTGGTTTTATGACAGAGATTTTTTTCCTAATTGAATCATATTAGCATTTTGATCATCAAAGAAAATGATTAGACAAAACAACCGCGTGTTAACCCCATCCTAAATCGACCACTTCCACAAAAGAGTGAAGTGCGTTTAAGTGCGTTTTGAAACAAAAGAGTATTTTGTTTGAAAATATATTTCAAACTATACATACTTGGAAAATAATAGCGGTCAAAATTTTCTCCTGTGAACTATACTTGACCGGATGCGATATCGAAAATAGAAAAAAAAATTTTCTTAGTATGTCACCGATACCTATAAATCGAAGTCATCCTCTAATTATATATTACAAACTACCATTGATTCATTAAGTACATATTTATATTTGCTTTTCCTGCTTTGAATTTCGCGTATATATTAGAACACCCAGCCTCAATTGGAAATTTTAATTGAACTCTAATGTAAATTTAACCAAGTATATATTTAAAAATAATTAAAAAGAAATCTTACATTCAATTTTATCTTTTCATAGAACATTTCATCAAAATGTAACAATAATAAAAACAATATTTAATATTTATAACGAATATCTTATTTTTACTGAATATAAATAATAAACCAATAAATCACTGATTAAAATTCCTGGATAATTTAACTTTCTATCAATTAGACTACATTTAAATATTTCGCAAGCGATAGCCGTCAGTTATTTGTTAGCTAAATAAAATTAAAAAATGAAAGTAACTTCGATCTCAGAACGATTTAAAATAGTCTGGTTTCACGATTATCGAAAAAAAAATCGAATAAAAACTATTCTAATTTTAGATAGAACCAAATACCTCAACGGCGAAGGTCTGCTAATAAATAATTCAATTAATTGATGTCAATATTAAATAAATTAGTTAACTATTTCTGTATCTTATTGACTATAAACGTTAAATTGATTTCGTCCATTAATCTGCCTATTAATTAGAAATGGTTCCCAATTCGGTGTACTTATATTGTTTTTGAGAAAGTACTAGACTTAATTGTTAGATATATGTGAAAATATTAATAAAATGGTCATTTGAGGGCGATTATATTTTATCTAGACAATGAGAAGTTTGACGAGGCTCAAAAAACATAATAAATAATTGTTATAGTAATATGTACAGTTTTTATCAATAACATTAAATTTACATGTCGTATTACAACAATAGTTATCATATTAGCATAACACGATATAATATTACAACTATAAAAATAGAATCAAGTATCATCATAAATATATAATAAATATGACTTTGAGCATTCCTTCAATAGTAAGATAAGTTTAAATTACACCCTTGACAGCAAAATCAGCAATTATTTTTGTCATTTAAACCTAAACATAAGCTATCATTACCGCATACTTCAGCTCAATTTACGTTCGCGTGTTTCAAGTAATAATGCAATAAGATGGATGGCCAGCAATTTATAGATGATAGCAAATTGAATTTGTCGGTTAAATAAAAATTACTCATTTATTTTAATTGTCATTGTTGGTGTTATATCTATTAAAACAGTACGTTTTATTTAATTTGAACACGTTTTCTCCATTAGTATTTTCTATCTAATGTTCAATTTTGAAATATCTCTTATTTTTTCCGAAATACACAGTTATTTTGGTGGTTTTTAGTATTTGTTCGTAGTAGTGAAATCATAATTTAAAATAATTATTGGTTCCACATGAATTATTAAAATAGTTTGCCATTTAAATATACAGTGTTTATCATGATGTCATCAGAGGAGTGATTTTAATACGAAAGTGGTAATAAATAAGGATATCTTTTGCATTATATCACCTGAATTGAATATCTATTAATAAAAATATTCTCTCATACATCAATATGCGTTAATAAATTATAATTTACATATACTATACAGACAATATATTTCGATATTCATATCTTTTCAATCGAGATAAATTTAAAAATGTTAATTCCATATTGCTAAGATTTATCGAATAATTTCCTGTTTTAAATCATAAAAAAAAATCATACGTCAGATAATAACGAGCTTTTCTAGTACAGCATTTATTCCCGGAGATACTATTTTTTTTATTTTTTTAATATTCCAAGCACAAGTATGCTATCATTAGCCTACATTATTAATCATTTGAAAAAAACGATAAATTTGACTACTCTAGACGGGAGAGTAACGTGTGCTGGGTTTTAATTAACCGGATTTAGGAAGTGAATATTTTTCTCTCGTCTTTCCTGTTAGTTGAAATGTGAATGTAGCTTTAGAAAACTACGCAACCGGCAACATGTTGCGTCCAGATGTGCGGAGGTGGTTTTTGAAAGACAATAGAGGGGACACACACGGATAGATAAAAACCGCTTTGGGTGTTGTAACAAGGAACTTGTTGCTAGATTTCTGAAAATAAAATTGTTTCATTCTTTTGTCCGAACGGTGGACAATATTGTGTTAGGACAGGGAAATGTTTAGAGCGACACCGACAGGAAATGTACCGAGTTACGTTTCCAATTATTCTTTTTGACTTTGCGCCAATTGCCAAATGTTTCCAAGGCTGTTCGCTCGGACGCAGTTTTTCAATGTAAATGTTGCAATATTGACATTTAACTTATTGCGTGATTTACTATTACTGTTCCTAAATATATTTTAGGGAACTATTCTAATAAAATGGCTGAATTAGAAAACAAAATCGCACAGAAATAATTATATATTTTATTATAATACTATATAAATTATCATTAACTAATTTTATAAAAACTACAAACATATTTCTTTTATTAATAATAATTACTATTAATTAATGACAATTAAGCATTTGTCTCTGAGTAGAATGACAAATACCACCCACACAAATCATATACATAAACATTTTTAAAGCAAAGTTTACCCATTATATTCAGCTTATGATCCATTAAATGAAATTTCATTTCCTAGATAAACATTTTAGTTTAACACGTGAAATTATTTTCGTAATTTTATTTCGAGCATTTAGAACGCAAATATTTAGATTACTTGATGAAAAATCACGAACTGTGGCCGACTTAATTCACATCTTATGCAATGCGCAAAAATAAATCTTGTTTTGATTAAATGTCTTACACTACAATAACACATCTGTGCAATTTTTTTTTTCAAACCTTACATTTAGGATATAATAAATATTGCGATGATAGTTTACCTATATACGTAGTAATAAAGAACCTTGACATAAAAAATAATAAAATAGTCATAATCATGGGAAAATACAGTTGTTTAATGGAGATTCGTGTTTGCATTGTTGGATATGTTTTAAGATATAATTTTGTTCCTTTATCTACTTTAATAATGAAATTATTTAAAATTTAAAGTGATTAATGAGTGTGGCGCTTGCGGTAAAACTTTTCACTATACTTTTCTGTTTTTATATTCAACATTGACAGAAATATACAAATTATGAATGATAAAAAAGCCGGAAGTTGTAGTTTATTTTAAATTATTCTCTGACGTTAATTTACTTATTTTTTAATGTCGGATTACATAGATACATTTTTCTCACACTGAAATAAATACCATTAGGTGCACTAATGCCTCTAAAGTTTAAAAGACAACTAAATGACAAAAAAGATTTTGTCTGTTGGGTTGTCCAGACAAATCCTCAAGAAGATTTAGCATATATTTCGGAAGCTTAGATCTATTTTATATGGTTTTGTATTTATGTGCGTATGTGTGTTTAGCAAATTTAATTGAATCGAGCACTAAATGTATCTCGTAATTGGAAAATGCAAATATTAATTAATCAATTTATTGCAACCAATTAATATGATGACACATGGTTAATGAACAGGAAGTCTCGGTGGTTTGTGCAACTAAACAGAAATGATTGTGATTTGCTAATGAATTCAATCCATATACAATTAATATTAGACTACACGAATCACGTCTGCTCCTATTATAGCTTTAAATTTTGGATGTTCAATTTGTAGTTTCATGAAAATATAACGACGTAAATTAAGTTGGAACATGTTGAAAGGATATCGAATAAAAGATTGACGAAGAAGCTTTACGTAGGAGAGTAAGTGAATTGAGAATCAATTGCGCGAAAATAAAATAGATTCAAAATGAAGCAAAAGAAGATGGGAATGGATTTAAAGGGATTGCCACCCTATTTGGTGGGAATGGGACTGAAGTTATGTTTATATGAGAGTTTAGATGTATCCATGAATTCAAACTGTTATTCAATCAATAAACAGTTGCCATCTAGTCATTTACGCCCACTGTTCTCGAATGAGACATTCCACAAGAGAAGTAATGCATCTTCTGTCATCGTCAATGACATATTCAATTTCAGTGTGACAATGAAACCATATTTCATTGAATGAAGGCGACGGATAATATATATATAAATATATTCTCTGATGAGGTTGATGTATGAGAAATGAGAACAATGCCCAGATAGATAGTGAAGTAGATGATTGCAGAAGTGATGGCAACTGCTTGTGGATTGATTGAAGCGTTTTGTTTGTCACCGGAAGTGGACATGTCACATGACATGGTGACGTGTATGTGTTACTAATTCGTACGCGTATTTTGTACGGTCAACCGAGAAATCAGTGGCGTAGAATTAGGGATATAATAACCAGTGTTTTAAAATCGAATTATCTAATCGTAAATTATGTGAGGCATACACATATCACTTAGGTTTAGGTGTGTTGAAATAATTGACTATGCATTAGTGTATAATCGAACACTGATATAATTATGTGTATGTCCATGAGTGCCCCTGTTGTAATTGTGGTTTACGACGCCCATGAGATTTGAGTACTGGAATAATTCATACATTATAATACAGTTATGTACACTTTTGTCCGCAACAAGTGGGTGGATGCCTTTGACATTAAAAGCATACTTGGGTGAAAATTGTATTTTTCAATAAATATAACAACGAACACGCTTATTACATTTCGCATATCTTTGCACTCCTAATATAGTGTTGTAAACATAACATTGTATATTAATTTCTAATTCAACCGCAAATAATTTAAATTCGCTTATAAAAAATATATTTTTTAAAAATATAATGGTCTATTTATAAAACAATTAACAATTTAGAATCACATATTTCACTAATTCGTCATTGACACTGTTCTAATTATCTTAGGTATTTATTTAAAAATACGTTTGGAATCTGCTCAAAATGATGGTGTCTATGCCTGTCTGTAATCTGTGATATGGTATGTAATTTTGGCGAGACAAAAACCCAAAAAAGAAACCAAACTGCGTTTCGCTTAATGTGTGAACCAGCCATTAAAATTCTATGAGACACACTGGCTTTGTTTTTAGTTTACGTATGTTTTACACCGTTTTTTTTTTTTATTTATATATATAAAGCTTTGTTGTTTCGTTGACTTGCGATGAGCTTTTTCTGAAGATTAAACTGTTTTCGCTTGTATGTGTGTGGTTTTTGTTTTAGGAAATTATGTGTTTGACCTTCTTGTCAAGTGGAGCAAAAAATTGCTCTTCTACTTTATATGATGAGATGCAATGTTATTATCTGATCTTTACGCATTGTAACTACATTTGGTTGAATATGATGATGTTTAAAAAACATTTGTTTTATCATTATTTATTTTGTTCCCATTTAACGGTTGTTGAACTTTCTTTTATGTATTTTTTATAATATGACAAATTTTACATTTCTACTTACATTTTTTAACCAATAAGTAAACAGTTTTAATAAAAATATTTATTAGTATATATCAAATAAAAAGTATTCTAAAGTCAATATTTTTTGGCACCCTATAATTCCGGAAATAAATCGTTGATTGGATTTAAAATACGAACGGCATGAATTGTGTTCTCATAGACTACGTATACCAAATTTGTTGTAAATCCCTTCAGTATCTTCAGAGGAGAAAGAGCTACAAATTTTGGTCTTACGAGCGTGCGACAACTAACATTCAAGTATATGAGTTATATATTTTTTTGACTTCAAAGCGATGAACGATGAGCTTTTTATCGGAGAAATTTTAGGCACACGCCGGAATGCTTTAGCTCATTGGTACTACGTACTCCGAGCAAAAAAGCACTAACTCTGATATAAAAACATTGTGCCAGTTTTTCTGTTCGTAACTTTTACTGATCAACAACTCAAGATGGATACTTTACACATTTGTGCTTTAGAAACTGTCAGCTGTATATGACAAGCTTTATTGATTGATGATAGTGGCGTAAACTTATACGATATTTGGGCGCGAAAACTATTTCTTAGAAAAAGTATTTCGTGGATTTCGTTTTTAGTCCATTTCTAAGATAATTGAAAACATTCCAAATTTATTTCTAAGACTGTTTTAGTCATTTCATTAAAATAAATTTATTTCAATTCACTATTTAATTATAATTTATAAATAATATCACAACCAAAACTTTCATTAATTTTCACTTTCTTTAAGAAAAACATTTAAATATACAATTTAATTTACTTTCACGTAAATTGCATATTTTATTTGTAAATCTACAAATAACACTAAGGCTACATTGATACACATGGTCAATTATAATTTGCATGTGAATTGCATCTACACTTTATTTAGTGGTCTAAAACGTTAGGTGAAGTGAGAGAAAACTACATATGTCAAGGGTATGAACTGAGAAAGGACGAGGTCGACCACTTAAAATCCATAATATCTATAGTACTCAATGGAAGCGAAGTGTTGTGATAGGATCAACGTGTTTCTCTCTGTGTTTGCAGAACGGTTTATTAATAGCACTCTCTATTGTTAGTTTAGTGCTTTATGAATTAGAACCCGATGGTATAGAATATTTTAACGGGTTTGCTAATTTAACTTACAGTTGTGGTTTTCGTAAATTCGTTGTTTGATAACAAGGATATTCTTACATTAAAAACAATAGTAATGAAAATTTTAAATACAGATGTATATGATTAAATTGAATAAATATTTTTGAAATTAAGACACTTTAAGTATGTCATTCTCACGTGATAAAAATCGCTTAAGATGGTTGCGAAATTAAACACAGTAGTAATGGATATTTTAAATAAATAAAGTTTATCATTCTCACATGATAATAATCGTTTATTATAGTTGCTAAAAAGTTGGTGTAATATAAATTTGATGCTTTAATTTATACGATATTACAAAATATTTAATATTTTACAAATCATTAAATTTCGCTACTCAATACGCACTTTTCGTAAAACTAACTTTATTTATTAATTTCTAAATCTGGGGGCTCAGAAAAAGATACCATCGGACAAAATAGCAAAGAAATTCAATACCAATAATCCTGTAGTGTAAACAACTCAGAAACAACTTGAAGATTACATCACGATTTCCAATATCTATTATTTCACACCTTTTACTCAAAATGCCTTGCCTAGTGAACCTAAATTCCTTTCCCAGCTAAACTCCGCATGCGATTCGCATTACAAAAGAATCCTAAACGAGAAATTCCAAATATTTACGGGATACACAAAGAAAAGAAATTGACCATTTGATCTTCTAAACATTCTTCTAAAAGAATGCTTTATATTTATACCCTACCACTTTCCAAGTTATGAAAGCGACAAACGTAGTGATCTTAAATACAAATATTTTAAGATAATTATTATTGCTATCAAAATCAAATCAACAATGATAATAAGGTTATTCTCATACTTAACGTATAATAATACAGAAATTAGTATCTTATAGTAATTTTATTGTTAAACCAATTTCACATCACTTTTCTTGCATTAAACCAGAGATTAGAGCTTTCGCCATTTTCATAATTACACATGAATGGCAAAGCCACAATTATTTTTTTGTTGCTTTATTTTCCAAATTGCAGTTTTGCACAAGGTAAAAGAAACAAAAAAATAAACAACATTCTAAATTATAATTATGATATTTGCTTGGCAACCAATGATTTTATTCGAAAATGAAACAATTCTAACAAACACCAATTACAAATTCAAAATTCTCAGGCCAATAGCAAAGGTCTTTTCGTACGTCACAACACTATCAGTAGTTAAATATCATAAAGCAGTTTTTAGTAAATAATCATAGTGATAAGTACTCATTTGTTAAGATAACGGTAAAGAATTTTGCTATTTAGAAATAAAAAAAATTGTGTAGTGCATAGACGTGAAAGTGTAGTATTTAAATTATCTGTAACAGTAGCCCCAGTGATTGTTCATTTCTTTTCGGTGACTGACATACATTTTATCGTCTCGTTACACTACTACAGAATTGTGCTGTATTGTTAAGTGTGTAGTGTAGGTTAAAGTTAAGAATCTCGTAATTTTGGCGTAATTTTGTGTGAACTCTTTTAGAGTAAAAATGGTTGATGTAAGTGTTTCAACAATTTATTTCATATCAAATAAAATGTTTTATTTATTATTACAACTATTTAAAATTAACAATTATTAAAGTCAGATGTTACTGCTACCTAATAGTACGCTCTGATAAAAGAGGTCTCTATTCTGTATAGAGTACGCATGCTTAACATATCTTATAATACCCATCATGCTACTGCAAGAGAATTCTGAACAACCAACAATAACAACACTGTATATGACGCACACAGTTTTTCTACAGCACCGACATGTGTTTTATGTTAAATGCACTGCACTGAAACAAACAAAAATCGAAAAACTATATAGAATGTTTACGTTATGCGTCATTAATTTAAACAAATTGCGCTGTATGTGAAATTGTTTGCGGATTACTGCATCTCTATTCAATGCTATTCAGTAGAGGCAAGGTGATTTTTGCAAGTTTTTAAAACTGCATTAGTTTTAGGATTTTGTGTCAACAATTTTTATTTTATTTCAAAAAGTAAAAATTGACCAATATTTTTTTAACCAAAATCTAGCTTATATGTGAATTAATAAGAAGCTTATATAGTTTACACATTTTTTTGTATTTTTGTATACGTGCTGCTACAAAGAAGAACTACCGCATATGTTTGAAATTTATTTTTATTCCAGTCCTGAAAATACAGTTTCTTCTTAATAAATACATACATTATGCGCGTATAACGTACAGTAATGTGTATGTTTGTTTGAAGCTACAACCGAACACTGGTCATCCGTCAGTTCCAGTGTTGATGAACTGTAATTTAATTGAATGCATCTATGTCAAATGCGGGTTACTTATGTATATATCCAACATTATCTTGATTTGTACCCTGCACATAATATTTACTACTCTTTTTATTTATTTTATTGCCTACAATTATTCATTAATAACTCACTCTTATATATAACATTATAATGGCTCAATAAGGACAAAAACAGTTATAAGGAACTTCTCCAAAATTTATTTTTATTTTACTAAAAGCATTTTTTTACAATATAAATGTAAATTCAAATAAATCTACGTTTATGAAATAAATTATGTTTTCTTAAAAAATATTTCTGAGTTAGTAAAGACATATGGAAATCTTATATCGGACAATCTAACTAATTCTTGTCAGTATGAATATGTTCAAGCAAGTTGGATCATATAATTTGTCTCTTTCTATTAGATATATCGCATGCGCACTCCATTTTTGATATGATCACATTTGTAAACCATGTATGAAATATGTCAATTTGATTGATTATTCCTGATTATACGTATAATTTATAAACACACAATTTAAAATGACATTTAGCCAAGTCAAATGTTTATTTTAAAATTTCTTTCTTGTTGAAATCTCAATGATTAATTATATCAGTTAACGATATCCTTACTAGATACAATCATTTCATGCTTTATTTGTTCGCCATATCAAAGTATTCTTATGCAAAGTTTGATTAATAGCTATCCCAAACTTAAGTACACTCAAACAAATTAATAATCGAATGTTATTCAGGTAGAATTTTTTGTCGAAACTTGAGCAAATATATTATTTTTGAATACAAAAAATACAAATTATAATTTGAAACTTAATAACTTCGCCAAGTAAATACTTCAAAACTTCACGATTTAATTTTCGTATTCTTGTTTATAAATTTCTTTTTTTTTCTTTTAAATGTAGAAGTTGATTTTCTCTTGTTTACACTTAATGGGAAAACTTAGTTTGAAAGGTACTAAACTTTTATTGTTATGTATTAGTGAACCCAAAGATATCTAAAGTTGAATATATTAAATTGTGTTCGGTGATTTCGTGTTGCTAATTTCTTAATTCCGGTTTGAGATTAGGTGTGATATATAGCTTTTAAATTAATTCATCGTGTAATAAAATTTTATTATTATTAATGTGCAAGATTTAATTAATAGTCAATTACAGTTATTTTCATTATATCTTATATAATGCATTTTTAAATTATTTCTTAAACGACATAAAATTTAATCGATGTCGATCTCATCTGCAACTGATCCTAAATACTAAATAATAACATATTTCATGTGAGATAATGACGTACACCCCTTTGATAAACATTGTTAACAAGGGGAGTGCATACAAGTATAACTATAATAATTGCGGCATTTACTAGGCGTGTTTGTGTAGCCACGTGCAAGTTATATACATTAGCCCGCACGCCACGCTGCGAACACAAGCGTCCAGCCAGAGAAATGACAAGCGATTGAGTAATCGTGCATTTCTCGTTATTTCGGGTTTCCATGTGGGCGGTTTTTACATTCACGTGCACGTGAACTAAACTTCATGATCGTAAAAACGTGAAACGGAAAAACAAACGCACGTGTAGCCACCGTCGAGTTAAAATGTGAATAATGTCCCCCCCCTAGCGCTGATATCCAACTTAACGGTGTCGATATGCTGGTTGCAGACATTTAACATTCATGTAGAAGTATTAGAGAAAAGTTTTTCTAACTAACGTAGGAGCTAAATTATGTTTGCGTGTCTTTTATAATTTTTGCTCTTATACCATATTTTCATAAATTGTCAAATGTTTATTAAATAAGTGTAACTTTCATTCATACATTTTGAAAATAACTCATAAAACACACATGCACACGTCGTTAGAAAAATAGTCTACTTCAATTCAGGGAAGGTCAAAAGATTTCGTAAAACGGATTGTGACGTAAATATGCCTTTGAAAATGGAAATAATGTAGAGTTTCATTTGATATTTTGTTAATTATAAATTTCGCATTTATAACGGGATATATTAAAGGTTTCACTCTTTTGTCATGATTGGTACATTTCTGTAGAAAATTTCCAATTTGCGCGCGCCTTTGAGTTCCAATCTTCAACGATGACAGAAACGTTTCCCAATCCAGACTTTACCGCAGAAATTCAATTTCCTTTGATCTGCGATGCTGGTGCAGTGTAACGGTGCGAATCACTAACCGATATACATTTACACGTAAAAGAGAAAATAAGGGATGACGATCGATAACTAATAATAAGCGACGTTAAATATAACTACGAGAAGGAAATGATATTATAAAATCAGAACTTGTAACGCTTGTCATGTCTCGTTCATACAGCTCCATTATTTTATTAATACGTCGAAAATCTATACTATGCTAACAACCAATAAATAGCGCCGTTAATTTTAGCAAATCAACTAATCATCATTAAAATTACTGACCGGATGTGATCATTTGACGGATGATTATGGTTTCACTTCCTTTGAAGTCATGTGCGTCTATTAAGTATATGGTTTTAGATATTGATTTAAAAGTGTTATTGCACACGGTGTGATGTATCTGGAAATAGATGCATTTGAAGTTGAAGAAATCACGTTTGCTGTCGGTGTGTGAAGTTGGTCGCACGTTGTTGTATTTTTAACCTGGGATACTTTTCAAACAGTTCACTCTTATCTAAAGTACCCTTTGTTCCTTATGAAAGGAGAGCGCTTGTTTATGGTTTATTTATGTAAATATATGGTTACATAACTGTTACCTACGTGATACATATGGTTTATGTTGTAAAATATAAACAGTAATATTACATAAAATTCAATACATAAAATAATATTTTATTTGTGGGTGGTTGAGGGTAGTTTTAATATACGCTTATTTTACGGGTCTCCTATGGAAGTATCATCTAAATGTGGGTCTGTGTCGGCAATCTGTAATCGTATAGAAAGTCTTTAAAGATAAGATGAGTGGTTGCAATAGCGACAGAACTACAATCGAGTACACATGATGTATTAACGCATCAGTTACTTTAGTATCACGTACCAATATCTACTGCATTAATGTGTAGGCTGTATGTACTTGAAGATACTTATTATTAGTAACCTAGACGTATCATATAATTTGTTTTGACCCAGAATAAAAAATTATGACCAACAAGCCATGATGGGAATCGACAGCTTTCAAATATCTTCACTTGTAGATTACACGAACAAAAAAAAAGAAATCTATACAAATTATTTTATTTAAGATTGTACAATATTACAAAAAGTATAAATATATCGATAAATAAACTAACTGTAATAAATCTAAAGGGATATAAATTTTTTTTTTTTTAATGATTGACAAATAACCGTGGGTGAAATGTGCGGTTGTCCTCGGAATAAGTGGATAAATAGGATTGTGAATGAGTTGCGTGTAAGATAAATTGTGAATGGAGTAAAAGAAGTTTGTTAAATGGTGAAAGATTGATAAGATATGTATGGGTGTAAAGGGTTTTCTGCCACTCCATTTTATAAGTATGCATGAATGTATGTATTTTTATATACAAAGAAAATTGTTTTTAATGTGTTATGCAACATTAACATCTACTCTAACTAAGGTCATGTTTTATGCACAAAGTTACACAAAAATAGGTGCTATAAAATGCAAAATCCACCCAGAATTACGTCAGGAATTAGGATGCATTTGTTCGAGATCATTTAAATAAGTAATTACATTATGAATTTACTCTACAAACTACTTCATTTTGCGCTCTATATATATAAATAGCACACCCATATATCTGTATTGTTTAATTTGTAACAAAAGTTTTTTTTTGCAAAACACTATTGTTCGTTGTTTGATAATGCTGACGCAGTATTCGGTATTATTGTAAAACGGGGTAGCCATTATTACAAACTTCGCCAACAATTGCTATAATCGCGCATCCTTCTCTGCCCCTTTGCCTGGTTAAATTTCCTGTTGATGGTCATGGTCGTCGTATATATTTGCTCTGGTTACTGCCTCGTAACAATCTGCAGTTTACGTTCATTATTCGTCGAAAGTGCACGCGTAAATTCACCACAGTATGTTTGCATTAAAAAATTACGAATCAAATTATAAACGTGACTTCATAAGCCGCCTGTGTGTTTAAGGGTGAATTAATACTAATTCGCTCCACTACTAAGGTATCGTTTTCGATTTTTAAATATTTTATTTTTAAAAGACAACCAAATAAATTACAATTTATTGATGCACTTTATAATAAAACTTAAATTATATCATTAACATAATTTCTAATATATCTTAAATACATCATAAATAACGTCCTTTTTTTAAAATGTCGAATTTTGATAAACTAATTTGCACCTATATTCACTTTTAAGGTATCGTTTGTTTTTTTACCTTTGTTGATTTGACAGTTTTAATTGTATGGTTTGTTTAATTGTAAAACTTAAAATTAAGCTCCGCTTAAATGTTTAAGCGAGGAGTTATTGCAGCTGTGTATATAATGGGTTCTCATGCTGGACAAGCAGTAAGAAAATAATTTATTATTATTATTACTGAACGTGTGTCAAAGTCTAATAATTATCTCCTACGTAAACTATTCTACACTAATAAACTCAACATTGTGCTAATTGCTATAATATCTATAAACTATCAGTCAATAAAGGCTAATCAATGATGTTTGCACTACTTGTAAATTGCTTTAGAAAATAAACATGTAGTAATAATTTTACACAATTGCGATTTATATTAAAGCATTTTCCGAAATGTGATTTAGATTTTAATCAGTTGTACAGACGCTCATATTTGTATTATGTAGAGTGCATATATATTTTAAAAAAACGAGAATACTGTTGAAAGGTAAAGAAAGGGAACTGGATATTGTTGACAAAGTGTGGTATTATCTTTTGAAATTTTCATTTTCACGATGTCGCTGTAAATCTAGTGTTTCTTTATGCTCGGGAAAGAGCAGCATCTCCCATTTTCGTTCTATTATCTTGCTTCTGGCGTATCTCATGCACATTTATTTGAATTTTCTGTTTCTTACATTGTAAAATAGGACTTATTTAATAAAACTCTGAATTCGTGCCGTATTTTTATATTTATCACATACAAATTGTTTGTACGCGAGAATAAATGTATATTTTAAACTAAAACTAGTATTAAAGTTAGGGTTTATATCAAAATTAACTATTTTATTTATTGATTTTGCGTAAAAATAAACAATTTAAATCTTTTAAATTCTCGTTAGATATTTGAGAATAGTTTTTTAAGCGTTTATATATTCCGGGAAATATCTAAATTGAATCGCTTGAAGATGAAATCATAAAAAATTCAATAGTTATTTCTTGTTAGACTTCGACGCAATGCGACGCGTCTGCAACAGACTGGCTCATTTCAGTTCCATCTCTCAAGGGGTTTTCTGTACAGGTATAACATTCTATATAGCGTCCCTTATTTTTCTACGTGTGTGAACCACTGAGTGTGAACATAGTGATAATGGTTTCCTGTTGTTTAAACAGCCAATACCATGACGCCTTATATTTCACATAAGAGATACATTATTGTTAATATTTAGCTACATTTTAATCTACATATTCCGTGACATATGATATCAGGTGACTTATACCGTATTACTTTTTTCCTGCTCTCGCCAAGAATATTGGAAATCTATATTCTATGGAGACTTACATTACAATTTTATACTTGTGTATTAATTTCCTTAGGGCTTTGTAATGTAAATGTAAACTATTGAATATTTTTATTTATTTTTCCAAAGAAACATTTCCAATTATTTAGTAATTATGTATTTAAATAATTTGAAAACAGATTATTTTCGAATTAACAAATTATATTTAATCTATATTAAATCTATAAAAATCGCATTATTTAATTGTGAAACATATCTTTCTGCGAAGCTAATTATCTATACATAACAGAAACAAAGTAGCTAAACTCTTGAATGTATGGTATTACTAAGAAACAAAGCAATTGTTACGTTTAATTCGATTTTAGGAATCCATCTCTTGGATTCTAGTTCGTATATTTAATAATTGAAACAGTTAGGTGTGTGCAAGTTATTGCTTATCTGAGCCTGAATGCATCCCTCTATCTGTGAAATTGGATGAGAAAGTCAAACAATGCTTGTTGTCTCTAGCGGAGTGTTTAATCTTGCAGTTTTATTAGTCATAGACAATCTGGCTTCAACGCACTTTAACCAGAATTCCAAATTTGGAACGTTTTTGTTTTCCTCATTTTCCCATTGGTAAATAGTTTATTTATACCATTATACGCAGTTTATATTTTAAATGTATATTTAGTATTTTAATGTCAGTTAAAGTTCATTTTAATACGCACTAAGCAAATATTTTTTGACATTTTACGGGTTGAAGTTAGGAACGGATTGACCTTACAATGGGTATATACTATGTTCGTAACACTTTTTAGATGTTAGGCTTCACTAAAATACTTTCAGTTACTTAAGTAGTGTGAATAAAGTAAAATAAAAAAAAAACGTATTGAGCAAATTCGGCATATCGGTTTGGTCGACTGGATTGCTTCGCAAAAGGAACTAATGACGCTCCAACGTTCATAGGTCACGGTTACACCTCACCACCCTCCTACGAAACTATAAAAGTTCATTTGTTCTGGAAACAATTGCACAGTTGCTCTGCGTTCGTCTAGTCGAACATATCGTCTATATTGTCTGTTTGCTTGTAATAATAGTGTAGCCAATTATTTTTTGACATAAACCATTATCATGGTCAGCTTGATCGAATTTCCGGGGGATTTTGAGATTGATCACTATCGGAAGGAATGGGTGCGACTGAGTATGATGTGGGAGCCAGTACTAAAGGTTCGATTTTATTTTTTTTGGGATTACATTTATCAGTTTAACTGCGTGGTTTATTGTCTTATTGATTAATTAATGTTGGTATCCGCATTAAGCGTTAATTCAATTAAAATAGTAGATATATCTAGAATTTTTATTAAATGTGTATGTGGCTAAATTCTAAAGATGTCTTTGTTTTTATTTAATATTAATTAAAACAAACACACCTATAGGGAAGGTGAAAAAGTATGTTAAATATATAAGAAAGGAAAAAAAATAATAACAATAGATATATTGTCAATGTAGTAGTTATTTAGAATTAAAAGAAGTGACTGTACATATTTTCCTGTGAAAACAACAGAATGACATAAAACAACATGTTTTTTTTCCACTATATTGTATTCAAACATATTTAACACAAAGTTGTCCAAACAAAGTAAACAATTGTAAACAAATCACGCGAGAAACAATAATAAACTTTTCCTTTAAATATATTTGAAATTATAGTCAATATATTAATAGTATTTATTTGTCTGTTTGCAGCCTCGCATATCTCTGCCAAACCAAGTAATTTATTTTTAAATCAATATTGATACATAGTATATAATAAGTCCTTAACTGTTATTATATAATTACAAAAACCAATATATTAATTGTTGTATTTGTGTGTTTACAGCCCCCAGAGAACGAACTACAAAAGGGCACCGGTGAGCGAGTAATGTCTGAGCACCAGTTACGCGTACAACGCTCCCTGCAGAAGCTCACAGTGCCCGATTGGTACAAACACAACCAAGTGCCTCGCGAAGGTTTCATCCTCAAGAAACAACGCAATGAGCCACGATGGACCGGCATAGGCACGGCAAACAACAGTAAAACACCATCGCTCAGCAGCTTGGGTTCAGGACACTCCCCGGTTCTACTCAGTCCAACGCCACACGGCCAGACACAACCATTCACAAGGTGGTCAACATCAAAGCTAAACTCAGCCGCATCGTCACCGTGCGCTTCAACGCGAAGCAGCTTCAATCACCGCACATCTAACGGCGGCATTTCACCGTGCTCCGTACGCAGCAGTTTCAGTTACCGTCAACCATACCTGGGTTGGCGTTCGCAAGAACGTCTCACGCGACCTCGAACCCCCGCGGAACGGCTCGCAACAAGCTTATTACCAGCGGTTCCTGTCGACAATGTCGAGAATCCTGAGATACAGACGTCGATCAAGGAAGTCACTTCAGCTATAGTGCATTATGTGAGCGGTTTGAAACCGGATATACACGATCGTAATTCCCTTAGTCCGACTTCTAGTCCGAGGTTGGGACGGGATTCGGTGTCGCCAAGGTTTAAAGGGTATGAGAGTCAGGATACGGCGAGTCAACGGTCTGCTAGTCCGCAAAGCAGAGGTAGCCAAAAATTGTGTTGGCTGGAAAGTTCTTTTGTTGGAACGCGACCGTTGGACTCACCGCAGACGCCGGTGTCGCTAACTAGCGAAGCGGCGAATCAGCAAACCCCACCTGCCACCTTGAGGTTAGATCTACAGAAAAACATCAACAATGGTGAGTCCTTACGTGCCTGAACACAATTTATAAAAAAAATAATAATAATAAACGCGGACTTAATTATTGTGTACCTACAAAATATACCGTTCAGTGTTTTATTTTAATTTAATTGATTTGCTTAATGCAAATCATTTTCTAAAAGTGCTCTCTAAATCACAAAATGGTGCTCCTTTTGATTTCTCAATGTAGCCTGGTGTAGATTTCTAAATATGTTTAAGTTTATTCATTTGTTTTCGCCTATACTTAGAAAACGACTTTATTTATAAATAATAAAACAGCAGAGGACGAGTTTATTTAAAATGTACACCATTTAAATGATCCATTTCTGTATTATTATGTTGGTAAATTTCAAATATTTCGATACGAGAAATCACCTCATAGTTTATCGACTGTGTAAATTGTGATGGTTTTGATGACGTTGCAAAAAACATCCGAGGGACAACAGAAACTTTTCAAGCTGTTCAAAAAAAAAATTGCTTCTGAGCGTATGATTACGTTTCTGTCCCACGTTTCAAATTCTATTTATTTACAACTCCAGCTCCGTCCAGGAACTCCTGCAACTGATTTCATCTCAATTTACTAAATTCTTACCAATTTACTGCTCAATAAAACGCTGTAAATTGTGTCCCCCATTCATTTATTTTGATCAAGACTGCTCCCTGCATATCTTCAATCGAGCTGATTCGAGAGAAATTCAATTTTATAACTTGTTATACTTATTCTAGGATGTTCATATCGAGCGATGTGATGCTATGGGCGTTTCGTTAAAAGCAAAATTAAATCAAAACATGTTGAAATAATGTTATTATACAAATGTTGCAAACATAAATAAATATGTTGAAGTTTAGTAAGAGTTTAGCTTTAAAGGGCAATGCTATTAATATTAATAATTGTTTTTTATTTTGACGTATCAGTAAGCAAAAAGACTGCTAATAACAAATATTTGACAAAAATTATGAAATTGTAAACCAAATGAATATTATGTAAATTATTCAAGTAATACTAGAATTTGCATTTAAACTTTGAAGATTTATTATTTTACACGTTTTTTAACACATTGTGTTTTTTCTATCGTATTGTCGTGTTTTCTTAATCACTGATTAATAAATATTGATTTTTTTTTCGTATAATAATACAAATAGTTAATAATGAATAATAATAATATTTAATAAAAAATGAAATGCAACGTTGTGTACATAAAGCATATTTTAATAGTGTATGCTGAAATTAATTTTATTAATTATTACCTGTTTTGTATTTAGTTAACGTCTATACTTAGTTCTATGTATTTTTATCAGATATGTTATGCATGTATAAGATCTTAGATCTTAAATAAATTATTTTATTATTTTAAATTTACCGATTTCATTTTTCTTATATATTTTGTGCACATTTATTTCACATTGTTTCTTAGTCTTTAATTTCAGCACATTGGGCGTTTATGTTTTGTAAAAAAAAAAGGAACGGTGAGTTTTTTTTGCTTTATGTATTTGCTATCATGTCCTGTTCAACATATATCCAAATCTTTTAATTATATATTTTAAAGCCATTTGAGATTTGAATATATTTTAAACAATCTATTTTGCGCGACTCATTTCATAAGTCATTTGTATGTTGCTATATTTCTTTCAGCAAATGTTGCTTCTTTGTTGTTCGTTTGCTTAATTAAAAAAAAAAAACAATGCAGAACATTTTAAATGAATATTCAATTTTATAATAATACATATAATCATGAAATAACAATACTAAATTCATATTCATAAAGTGATTTAACATAGCTGTAATTGCGTCATAATTTATCCATTCAGTTTAGTATCAAAACAGTGCGCTGTGGAAGTGGTTATAAGTGAAGTGTGCTACGTTAAATCACTTTATGAATCAATTGAAAATAGTGCAATTGTGAAATAGTGTCGTATTTATTTTAGAGATGATAAGTCACATGATGGAAAGCGCAAACAGACCTTCACCGAGCTCGACGACGTTGGAGGACGTATTGGACTCGCTGCTTGGGCTACCACCGTCGACAAGAGCTCCCAGCCCAAGTCTCCAAGGTAGGAGACATGTGTAAGTTTCATTCCAGGACAATTTAAAACTCTGATCTGTGACAAACACCTGAACATCACGTTTTCTCTATCGACACCGCATCACCAACAAGTCCATTCAAAATAAAATATGTATAAGCACTCAAATCTACCAACAGATGATTTATATTTTATTGTTTTCTGTATATTGAACAAAAGGTAGGTATCTTACTTCTCTTTTCCTCTTCTGGTCACCGTATACATCTTCCTTCCGCACAGCACCTTGTAATGTATCTGTTTCATTATATTTCTCGACTTAAATTAGGTTTCACTTTCAAATATAATTATATATGCTTTCACATCAATTTGTTTTTCCGTAACATTATTGTTATTAGTTTTCTAAGTACAAAGACTTGATAAGTTAATTTAAAAAAAACATGTGTTCGGGAAAATATATATAAGAATGATATGAGTTGCTTTATATTAAAAAATATTGCAATTTTATAGAATAAATGTGATGGCAGATATAAAAGATATATCATAATATATTGTCAAAACAACCGCCTAGCTTAGAACAGTAATTTTGGAAGATATTGTGAAACACACTACGTTCTAAAACATCAAATTAATTTTAACCTAGAGTATAAATAAAGACGAAGATCAAACAATGAATTGCCTAGTATACTTTAACGTGTGTCTGGTATTAGTAAACAAGACTGGCAGTAAAAAGCATTTAACGTTGTTCGAAGTAGCGCAATAAATAAATAAAAAATTGTATGAAACTTGGTGTGCCACACAAGTGACTGATTGCAGAGACGGCATCAGCTAGTACAAGTCCGAGTAAATTGGCGGAGCGAGGCGTGGAGCATTATCGCCGTCGTAGCGAAGGCAGCGAGCCGTCGTCCCGCCCGGTGACGGCCGTGTCCAATGAGGCGCCGCGTCGCGTCAGCTTCCATGCGTCACCGTCATCAGACGCGAACAACAGCACCGCCGCTACCATCAAGTGCCGGTACACGCGATGCGGCAAAGTCACCATAAAACTCAGCGATACGGGCAAAAAGTACAAAAACTGTCACAACTGCACGTACATCTATTGTTCGAGAGAATGCCGACGGGCCCATTGGGAGAAGCATCGTATGACGTGTTTGTTTTCGCGCGTCGGGGCTTTATGCCGACAAGTCTTAGCCGCCGCCAAAGAGAACTTGGACACATTGAAGATGTTTTCGTTACTGGCGCGACAAGGTTTCCTCGGGCAAAGTAACGGAGCTGTCAAGTGTTTTTTCTCCAGTCCTGAATGCGCAGAGAAATTTATTGCTGGCAATACGAAAGCTCTAGGGGAACCGGTGTACGTTCCATGGACAGATTTGCTCCCATCGGAAATGGGACCGAACCTATATTCAGACCTAATCCGAATGTGTAAAACGTACAATCCTGAAACACGATTTGTGTTATATGTCTCGGTTTGTGTTGTGTCCGAGGTTCCAGCGACGGGCGCTGTGAAATGGGAGCGACAACTTGTATCAAGATGCGCAAAAATTCGACTTTGTAAATCTGTTTTATCAACAATCACATCATCATCAAAACTCGATAGGAAATCTATATCATCATCGACAAAACTATTATCATCAGATGAGACCAAAACAGTCATTTTAACAGCGCCTCGCACGAATGATATGTCCGTGCAAAAATCGCGCGAAGTTAGTTTTGCATGTATACAGCGCCAACTGCGACAACGTGGCATTTCACTGAAACGACAATTCCCGGAAGTGCACCAGAAATTATGCTCGTACGTCGAAGGGAAATGTGATCAATTCGCACCGGTTACAATCTACCCGAAAGATTTTCATACTGGTAAAAGTTTCATGTGTATCATAATGCCAGATGTCGCACAACCGGATAAGCTTAAATTGAAATTGCCCACTGACAGCCCACGCAGCAATAAGACTTCCGATGTGGACTGACACTGCTATTATCCTTCTTCCATGTCGTCTGTCATTCCTCTTCTTACATACGTGCATGCGATGTATTTTTTGGGTTACTCTTTTTATAATAATAATAATAATAATACGCAACATCCTGGATGCGAATACATACAGCAACAATCACACTAATTAATCTGCTAAATCAACTCGCCAATACATTTTTACTACATTTATTTAAGCTTTCAATGTATTCACCATACATGTTTTTACATACATTATCGGTCAGTCATAAAAAATATACATTTGATGGATTTTTGTACAGTAAAATCGATGTAACATCATTTTCAATCAATTTTCTTACTGACCTTGTATGTAATATGCTGAATCATGATAATAAGAAAACAAAAAACAAGGCAATTTCTTGTGATTTCTATATTTAATACCACTAAATAAATATGTACATATTATTTCAATACCTTATATATAACCATTTATAAAATCATCAAACACCAAACTATTTCATAATAATACCCATTTTTTATGTGTTATTATTGTTTATCTAGGCTAAGGTAAAAAAAATAATGCTTGAGCTTAAAAGAAGCACTGTTATAAATATATTGTTGTTTAATCTTATCGATAACATTATGTTTCAATAACTTAGTAATGTTTAGTAAGAAATATGTTGCGATGCCATAAAAATACGTTCTTAGTGAACAGATCAACATAATTATTTGAATAGCAACGTTTTCAAATCTCAAACGAATGAATGACTTTCGTAAGTGTCTGATTAATAAATTTTGATTCTCAATCTAAGAACTGAGAAGTTATAAATTTTAACAAATAAGTCTATCGATTTAACTATTTAGATAATGAAAAATTGTTAGCTAGATTTTCGTAATGCCATGTTTTAGCACTATGGTTGATTTTCAAAACAAATATTCTTATACTTATTGTTGACCTGTAAGACACAGGGAAGTAGTGGTAAAGTTTAAATAAATCCCGTTGCCTCTATACATAGTTTATTATAATATCATTTCATATTAAATTTTCTAACTAAATAAGTATGTTTGATATACATAATTATATATTATATAATCTCTTCAAAAAAAACATGATAAAGATGGTGCTTTAATTTCATCTACAGCCAAAAAACTCACATCAAAACCTAAATAATAGTTTATATATAAAAAAGAAAACAACATATATATATATATAAATAAATATAATTTAATATCAAACTAAATTGTAAATTTATGAGGCTGTATAAACAAATACATTTCATATAAAGTGTTCGAATGTTGGTTCAAAATAAATAAAAGGCCTTGTAAATTTATATTATTATCGAACTGATGCAAGCAAATGTTTTATATAATATGTACGGTAATAGAAATATAAATAAGCAAATATATCTCAAATATTGTGCCAAATAATAAAAATAATAAAGTATGCACGCTCAAAATTTATTTTATTTATTCTATTTTCAGAATACAATTAAATCAGTGTATGCAATGTTAAGAAGTAAGTAATATAAAAAGTAATAAATGCATTAATATGAAATGATAAGGAATACTTAGCGCAATTTTGAATAAATGCGACTAGTATCATGGTCAAGTTCAAGTAGTGCTACCACCTAGGGATATGTATGTTTAACTTGAAGTGAGGTGCGATCGCAGTGACACCTACTGATAGATTTTTAAAGATACAAGCATCTTGGTAACAAGGTCAACAACACTAAATACTGGGCAAAAATTATATAAAAAGTAACAATTTGGCGTAAATAAAAGTGTGTGTACAGTGCAGAATGTGATTTTTAAGTGCTACACGTTTTCTGGTGTAATACCCATTTTGAATAACCTCCGAGATGGAACAATCAGACTCGTATATATATTGCAATTGTATTGTGACCTATAATATAATTTGGAGAGTAGGAAAGTGGTTTTTGCTATGAGCATTTACGCCGAGTTCGTTTATATAAGCCAGGTGATTACTTTATTTGATGTTTTTTGTTTGTGTGTTTTTATGACACATTACTGTCATTTGAAAACGATCTGTCAAATGTGATTGTTTACGAGTAAAAATCAGAACACGCATATGACTACCCGCCAAATTTAAAAATGACAACATCTCATTTTTTACACACTTTTCCATGAAGTTTTTATACGTTACACCTTTGTTCTACTACTACTCCATATACAATCATACATGTGCTTCATAAATATTTAAGGCCTTTTTTGTCTACAATTCTATTTATACACAATTTTAATCTTTCATTGTTTAGTTATGACATTTGATATCAAACATAATATTGTTTATGTGTTATGAAATGCGTGAATCATAAATTTACGATATATGTAATCCATTCTTTGAAATGAATTACATTTTCAATTTAAATTCACAATCATACTATTCTCTATGGTAACGCAGTAATGGCGGGTGTAAGTTCATTAAATTGACACTAGGGCGGCGTATTATTTCATCACTTTTATCACTAAACTACATGTTTATACATGAAAAAAAAAATGTTGCAACTTGTTTTCGTAGAAGAAGCGAAATGTTATGATTGAAATTTATTGTTTCAGATATAATAAAATAAATTTCAGTGTTAAAAAAAGTGTACGTTGGTTTTTAGGTATAATAAAATGTAACAATCAAGTAGTGAATATTTGCTGGTTTCTGGCAAAAAAAACTTACACTCAACAATGGCAGATTCAGCAGTGACGAATGATGCTGCTCATGCCGGTGTATTGCATAAATACAGCGCTGGGAATTGCTCACAAAATGACTATGTCGCCGATTTCGGTCAGAACATATCATCCGAAAAACCCGTTGGCACCGATTGTTTGAGCTCACCCGATGGTGTTGGCGCTTACAATTATGGTAGTTTACCGAACAATAACGTCAGTGGTAACGATGCGTTAATCGACTGTTTAATGGACGGTAGTTGTGTGTCGAATACGACTTCAGTTCCGCGAACGCGCGGTAAAGTTTATAGTTCGTGCGGCCTTGATTCATCATCACAATGCGATAGCAGCTCACAAGAATCATCCACTAGCAACCCCGGGTAATTATTTATCAAAAATATATTATAAAGTAGGAATATAATTATCATAAAATCATGTTATAAATTGTAATAGTTCATCAATTAATGGGAAATTATAAATCTCATTAAGAACGTTTTAATTAGTTTGTTTTGTATTTGTGTAATTGAATATAAATATGAAACGTATACGTATGATTAGGTATGGTTACAAGTTACGAAAACAACTCTACGTGAAACTAGAAACACCAATTTACGATCCCCCCGTTCAAGAAGACAAACAACAAGATCCTTACAATGAACAACAAGATCCTTACAATGAACAACAAGATCATTATGATCAACAACCCGATCCATATGTTGCGCCAATAAATGAAACGTGCGAAGAAAAACACGTTACGTTTAACAATATCGATGAGAACAATGGTGTTATCAAGAAAAAACGAAAAAGCAAGGAAGTATCGTTGTCGAAGATTACAACTGCGGGACAAAAACGGAAAACACAGCAACGGGTTGGAGCTGGCAGAGGGCGACCCCCCAAGCGACCACTGATTGCGACATATCACAGTCAGATTAGCGGCGATAAGAATACGATTAAGATCAGAATAAAGAAAGCGCATCTTACTGCACAGGTAAGATTTTTTTTTAATTAATTAATTTAAACTCAAATACAATATTTTATTACTATATTTAATTAACTAATTGTCTCTAGAATTTTAGATATTAATCATGTTAAAATGCTTTTTAATAAATAATTAATGCCATATATCGATTATTAGAGCAATAAGTATAAGATCAGGAAAAAATAGAAAATTCTAGTTAGTTAATTTTATGAGTAAGCATGTTAAATATTTAGCTACAATACGCAGATTGTTTATAAATAGTCATTGAAAATTTGTTTACAAATAAGGTTATTAATTAGCGAAATAAATACAGGATTATCTTTAAAAAGTGGATAGCCATAATTCGTTATTTATGCTTAAGATAAATCGGTACTACTATTACATGATCCCCACCCATGCACTTTTAATACTAATGCGTATTGTTGTTATGGAATATTAATGGATAGTGATTCCTTTATAAGACTTGATTGATCTAAATGCTGCATAATATAATTTAAAGCACTATTAACTAGTATTTATGTACCTTAAATCAGGTAACAGCACCAGTTAAAAAAACCCGACAGCGTAAAAAGCAAAAGAAAGCCGAAGCGTCTGATACAGATGCATCTGATTACGACAACTCTAGCAAACGTATACGCTCATCAGACTTTGCATCCCAACATCTAAAGAATTCAAACAGCAACGAACCACGGCCAGCTAGTCCCACAGAACAAAGCGTCTGGGGCCATACATTACCCGAAAATGTTCTACATAAAGTCTTTCAATATATGTGTCACGACCAAGGTGCATTACCATTACTTGTCAAGTGAGTTCGCTTTTTTTTTTTTGTAAACTATTTCAACAAATAAAACGCACATGTATTTTCTTAGTTTGTCTAAAGTCTGCAAACTGTGGCGACAAGTATCAATCCTACCATCATTATGGGAGAATATCGATTTAAGTACCACGGTTAAAGACCGATCAAAAACTGACTTTAAATTATTGTGGTTAGTCCAAAATCGATTAACCGCTTGTCAAGATTTAAATTTAAGTAAGTTATCAATTCATACTCTGAATTTAAGTGTTTGGATAGATTCAAATTTTAAATGATTAATTTAGGTGATTGGAAAATCAAAAACATTCCCGGAATTTTGGAAGATATGTGTGAAAATTGTCCCGAACTTCGCGGCTTAAATCTAAGTAACTGGAGCGGTCTAACTGCTGAAAATCTAAAGGCTCTGACTACAGGATGCTCAAAATTAGAACGGCTAGATTTGTCCTCCGTCAATGTAAGTCCATTTAAAGTATTTGTTCTTATATTTTTCTATTCCTATAAATTGCTAATTCCCGAAAATGTCATGATTTTAAAAATGTCTCTATAATTGTTGTAAATTGTTCTAGGGTTCAAATTTGGGCACCAAAAGTGCTTTAAATGCCTCGCCGTTAGTTTGTTTAGCGCAAACAATGGGTGCCCGACTAACGCATTTAGTTTTAGCTCACAATAAACTCGCAGGTTTTTCACAAATCCTCACAGCTATATCTGTAAGTTACACATTTATTAATATTCAGAGATATGTTTAATCTATGAATTTCAAAATGATTAATTATTTATTTTAAATTAGACACATTGTGCAAATCTACAACTACTAGATTTATCAAACATAAGAACACACGCGTACAACTCATCTTTACTGCACGTTGAGAAATTGCAAGAAGGTTGTCCCAAACTTCGTGTCTTACGTGTGACCAACAGTCAAATTTTACTAGCACCTACAACGTTAACAGCTCAAGTAAATTATTCATTAAAAATAAATGTATTGAAAATACATAATAACATATTATTTATAGATGGCATCTCCTGGATTCCCGGATCTGGAAGAACTGTCCCTCGCCGGCATAGAAGACGATCAAACAACGTCGAAATTCATCGATGATAACGGCATTGAACGCATTTTAAAGTCTAGTCATAAGTTGCGTTTACTGGATGTCCGAGGTTGCACGAAGATCACCGATTCAGGACTCGTGAAAGTGCCGGCTTGGGATCTAGAACACTTGTTCTTAAGCGGTAAATAGCCCCATAACCATTCCATTTCTCTGGTATAAATGTTCGTATATTTTCTAGCTTGTTATGTGACTCGATTAAACCATTCAGGACTGGAATTAATATTACAAAAATGGAGTCATAGTTTGGTAGAAGTAGATTTGGCATGGTCTACTGCTACTGAACCTTTGGATGCAGCTGTTATGACGTTAGCTGAGAAAGGAGTTGAAGCACCAATCAGGTTTGATTTTTTTTAATACTATTTAATGTGTTTTGAAAAAATGATTAAATAAATGTTTTTTTTTTGTGTAGAACAATAAATTTATGTGGTTCGTCAGTAAGTCTTGAATCTGTAAAAGCAGTCCTTGCCAAATGCCCGCATATTCAGTCCATCAACTTGCAGTCATGTCGAGCATTACCTCGTGGTATCAAACGTCTATACGAAGGCGCTGCAGTCGCTGAATTACGATCGAGCCTAGAGAATAAGCCACCGAAACCAGAGGATCTAGATTCGACAGGTTCCGAAGAACCGGCGATCGAAAATGCAGACGATCGGGCCACAAATACAGCCGAAAATTTAGAGTGAAATTGTTAGTTTATAGGACCATGTTGTAGCACCGCGGAGCGAGTGTTCAAGAAATCAAAGTAATTTTTATTATTATTTATAAATCGGCCGCAAAAGTGTTTTTATAAAAGACTGGAGTTATTATTATTATTGATTAGTTTTTGGTTATTAATAAAATTATTGTAGATTTTGTGTCGTAGATTTATTGATTTATATTTTGATCGAGTTTTTAATGGACGGGATTATATATATAATATCGGTTAAACCGTACTGATTTTGAAAACTCCATTATTAAAGAAGAGTTTTAAATATGTACATTTTATGATTATATATTAGCATTCAATATATAATATATATTTTATATATATATGATACATTTGTTGCCACCGTGTAACTTTATTTGAGCAATAATGAAGTTTTTTGTAGTACAAAATTAATATTTGTTTAACAGCGTGTATTTTATTAAAACGAATTTAAAATTATACTTTATCATTTCTAAGAAAGATAAAAAAAAAGAGTATTGGCAACAAAATTTTATAGGCGTATATCTGTATATTTTGTATGTAACATTTCACATATAGGTTGTCCACATTTTCTTTACAGTTAAATCATTTTTTGTGTAAATATATTTAAAACACTTGCAAATGAGTTTGTTTCCAGCTTAAGAAATACAACTAATGATTGTACAGTAATGAAAATTAGGACATCCAAATATTTGTACATATAAATAACAATTGAAAAATCTATAGACCAGTTTTTTGGATGTAATGGATTGGAATGAAAATTATTTATTGTAAAATTTGGTCTTTTTGCCCAGAAACATTGTTGTATTGTTAAGACTAATTTACTGTTTATTATATTACATTTATTGTGTCAATTAGACAAAAAGGTAAAAAAAGAAGAAAATGCAGAATCTGTTCAAGACAAATCAAATATTATTTTATAGAGTTTTGTTCATTTTAATTATGATATTCATATATCGAAATTAATTCTCGTTTGAGTGTATTTGAAGATCTATTTTAAGTAAAAATTCATACATTTTGCCATAAAAGTGCGTTCATAGATTTGCAAATGGAACTAAATTTAAACAAAAAAAAAAACTAAGATAAATAAAATATTAGTGTTTGCAGAATTGCCTATTTTATTGTTCTGCGAATGTTGATGCGAGTGTAGCGAAACTGTTTCGTTAATGATCAGACGATTCTAAAAATATACCATAGGTACATTGACATTAACGTACATTTTACTATGTTCACACGGGTACTCGCAGAAAATGACCATGGCCTTATGTGCAAATCATCAGATCTGCAGCATCTTTGTACAAATTTAAACATATGTAATATACATAATATATTATTAAGATGGATATTATATATCGTGTTATTTCTGAAAGAATATCGACTAAAGACGTTTACATTTTCAAACAAACGGCTAAACGAACTTTTTCAAACACAATGAATGCGCATCTTAAGTATATTTGAACAATTTTAATTGATTAAAAATACATTTTCGATTTATATGATTATTTAAAAAATATAGTAGTTTTTTTATTATACAAAATTCAAATATTTTCTATATCACAATAAAACTTAAGATGCACATTCATAAGATAAAAGAACAACAAGATACTTAAGAGTGGCTACTCTTTCAGTAATAACTTCAATAGAGTATAATAGACACTGTGTGAAATTATTATATAAAATAATATATAAATAATATTAAAAAAAAACTTAGAACGTTGAATGTTGGTCATCGCAGTAGTAGAATTTCTTCTAAATATTCTCATATTCGATCGCACAATTTTCAAATCATACTTTTGCTAAAAGAAAAGTAATATATATATCTTTTCAGTACGATTTTTATTTTCACATTTCTAAAAACGCATAACGATACAAGAATGAAGTATTTGACTGTGTTTAACGAAAGTAGCATTTACATAACAATCAGAAAAGTTACGAAAAAACCGTTATTTTTATACGTTTGAAAAGAATTTAAAATCGAAATTTGTTTTTACATACGTATGATGAGTGTCCAAAAAAAAGTTAGCAGTTATAATCAAAATACCTAGAACTATATATGCTAACTTTAAAATTTAATAAGAGAATTAAATAAGCATAACATTAATCTATTGTACCTATATGCTTACATTCAGTACAGCAATTAATATATATTTTTGCATATTTCTTTATGTTTTTTGTAGTTTCTCGAATATGGATCATTAATAATGAACAGAACTATTATTAGTTTTTAAATATATTTGTTATATTGTATGTTTTTTGAAAATAAACTTCTCAATCTTCTATTTATAATTAACGTTGAATGAAAATGGTATAAATGAGAATATTTATGTAATATATATTTATTTAAACTTAAAAAATACATATGTTCGGATATTTGTTTATGGTTGTTTCCGCATTTCGGATATATCCGGAAATTATTTCGGATTTTATTATAAATTTTATTTGTATATATAATACACGATCATTAACTAAATAAGTTTATACGATTTAAGAAATGTGTGGTAAATTTTGTGTATTTCTGATTGTTTGTAAACAAAAAGAAATTAGTCGATTATCGTGAAAGTTCAACAGTGGAAGAGGAAGGTAAATATTTATCTTTTGTTACGTGGGAAAAAAAAGAATCAATATTCAAAACATGCACAGACATCATGGATTTTGATATTTCCAGTCAAGTTTTTTTTTATAAATCGTTCATGAGGTGGTAAAAGAAAAATTGCGGAAAAAATCGGATTAAAAGGGACTTTCATATTTGGATCATGGTATCCCTGACTCAGCAGCTGGAAATTCAGTAATGGTGGACGCAATGGCTGCAACTAGCGGTGGTGTGGAGTGGTCATCTATAATAAAACCAATTTTGTCAGCGAATTATGGCTCTGTCAATAAACATGATATACTAGAACTTTGTTCGGCGATCAATAAAAGGTATCACACGCGGACAAATCAATTTTTGTTCCCGTTTTTTTTTTTTTTTAATCCTATGTCGGGTTTCATGGCACTGGAATATTTCGTGACGCATTGCGCATTATTTGACGGTGTTTCTGTTACAGTGAGTCGGAAATTATCCACCATAAAGATAATTTTAAGGTTTTCTACAACTCGTTCGCGATTCTAGCAGCTGATTACATCAGCACAAATGCAAGTTCTTGTAAGTTTCTATAGTGTCAGTTGGGTTGGGTCATGGTGTGTGTTTATAAATAAAGTGCAACAATAATTCGTTGTTTTTGTAGTATCAATCAACCAAATGGATGTGGTGTGTAACGCTTGCCGAATTTTATTGCGTTATCTGATCAATGCGTTACAGCCGTTAACAACGGAACAAGTTCCTAACACAGTGCAAGCAAATCGGTTATTGAGTGCGATTCGTTCACTTTGTTTGGGTACTGGACTTTTAACGAAAACCGATCAAACATCACTCACATCCACGATGAAGGGTGAGAACTTGCCGCCACACATCAAAACAAATACCCCAGGTTCGTTATTATTGCACAATGCATTGCAATCTCTATATGTTTCATGTTTCATTCCGTACCGTTGTAGGTAGTGAAAAGGAAACACCAACGAAATCAGAAACATTAAAACCTCGCTCTGATTTATCCACTAGTATTTTTGAACAGCTTACGTTACCTTTACGCGATGGCCAGTCTGCGTTACCCGATAATAATGAGCCTGACCTTTGCAAAATTTCTGCTGCGGTTAATTCGGAACAAACATCCAGTAGCGCGGATGTATGTTCTGAAATTAAAGTAAGTTCTATTATTATAAATCAATAACTATCGATTTACCATTCACCCTATATTATTGCATCGTAACTTATAAGTAATCTTATGAGTTTTCTGATAAATCTATATGTTTTAGAAATTATTCTTGTCAACAAATACAGAAAATTTACAAGCTCTACGAGCCAGTGATATTTTATTGGATCTATGTCTTAATTTAAATTCAATAAAACGGTCTAAAGTCAAGTGTGATGAAGCGTTGGCTGGAAAGCCATTTTGTTTACCGTATACACATACTGAAGCTACTGCTATTAGAAACAGGTAAACATTCATTAGAATTTTAATCTTTTATACGAATTTATGTGCGGGAGTGAGAATTTCCGACCACGAGATTTTAACGGAAACACACCTGAACGCTTTGCAGTCAAAACGGTTGAAAGTTAAATTATGAAACTTAATATATATATGATCTAGAAGTGCATTACTTATATTTGAAAAGAATATTCAATTCGGAAGTGCAAGCTTACTCATTTTTATTTGTTTTTATTAAAGAAATCTTGGAATTATTTTTATTCAATAAATACTATTTGTTTGTTTATACAGATTATATAATCAATTTTCTAATAAATGACGAAATACTTATTTCTATTATTATTTCCTATTAGTTTAAACATTTATTTTTATAGTAATTCATCTTGAAACATTATTTTTTTATTATTATTAAGCTTAAAATATATATATTCTACATATTTTGAACAAATTATCGAACATTATTACTACTAAAAACTGACACTAATGGTGCTATACTGTATTTTATACAAAAATCTATAACAAAACTGTATATTTATTTCAAGGTTATAGAGCTGTGCGGAATAGCGCCATAAGTGTTTCATAAAATGTATATATATAAGTATATATTCTCTTTCAGTTTACCGGCAATGGTAGCCGACATATCCGTAGTATTTTGGGCGATTTCACTGCCCGTTTTAGAACCCCTAAACCCCAGTAAACTAGAAAAACTGTGCGCACTTAGTATGGCGTGTTTACACTGCGCCGTTACTCAAGCAGCGGCAAGTAGTGTACTGGGTATGGGATCCGCCGTATCACCCAAATTAACGAGCACGCAAAACACCGGCAGCACCTTGTCAAGCAACAAAGACGACGATTACGATTCATTAGCAGTGACCGTTGTCGAAAAAGCGCTCGATATGTTCACTTATGTAGGGGATACAATTAAAAACTCAACCCGTGCAGGCGGACACGTTTATCAAAATTTACTACTCGCTGGGGCTTGGGTGTTGTTATCAGGGTTACAAACACAACTATCAGTCACTAATACACAGGGTACGGAAAAAGATAAAGTGCAACGAGATGATAAAGGGCGTAGCCCTAGTAAATCAAGAGATACAAACTCGGCGAGAGTTAGTTTAATGAAAGTTCAACAAGGTTTTGGGGTGCTTTCAGTTGCTTTAGCGACTCGTGCTTTGTCATTAATGTCCGATCTGCTAGATGATTTACACTTAGAAATGTGTGGGGGATCGGGCCCCACCACTCAAATCGAACCAGCGCCTTTAACAATAATGGGACAATTTACTGCGTTGCAACGCGCTGTTCGTCTATTAGGAACAGTACCTCTTAACCAATTACTATTCTATCTCGCCACGATAACATACCGTAAAGCTTGTACGTTGAAACGAATTCAAAAACATCCTCCGGAAGGCGACACGTTCAGTCAATCCGATTCTACAACTTACTACGAAGATATGATTATGTGTTCGGATGAGAGTTCTACAGATGAAGACGATGATAGTGAACCGATTTTGGGACAGTGGTTTGAAGAAACTTTAGCGCCACCTGAAGTTGATTCAAACACGAATTCCACATCTGCTGAAAACCAAGACACCAAGCCTTCAGCGACTGAACGAGGTCAATCACATGTTCCTGAAAAGGGGGAACCACATGGTTACATAATGCTCGCAACTCAAATTTTCGTGTTCATGAATAAACACTTTTTAACCACCAAATGTGAATTTGTAACTTGGTATGTCAAAACCGGACTCACCGAACAACAAATGATTATTTTAGCGGCAATCATTCGAGATTTAGATCGAGAAACCGCCCGAACAGAAACGGGCACGATCTCCGTTTACTTTGGATCGACTTTAGGACAACTCTACTCTGAATTCTCAAGTGCGTTGACGCGTTTCACCCATAACTTAGTCACCCATAATGCACTAGGTTCCTTACACACGAACCTCTTAACCCATTTGGGCATTTCACCTTGGAACGTCGAGGTACCACACGCATGGCCTTTACAAGTTTATCCTAGAACTCTCGCGGTGTTAGCACAAGTGTTACTGTTGCGGCCACAACAAGAAAAAGAAGCTTCAGTCATAAGTATTTGGCGACGGCTGGTTAATACATTAGTTGAAAATGTTATTAATCCACCTCCTGTTTTGGACTCGGAAAGTGATGATTTGAATGTGGAGCATGCACAAGTGCTGCTATATTTGTTCCATTCTTTGAACTTGATGCAGAAAAAATCTGTACTCCTACTGACGGCTGGTGGGGTTGTTAGAGGATCAGAAGTTGCTAGAGGGCCTTTAAAAGATTCGCAATTATTGCATTTGTCTAGACTACTTTTGCTATTAGATTATATTATGAAGCATTTGTATGATGCACCGTCTACACTCTTAGAACAGGTTATTATTATTTATAATAACTAAATTATAATATGATTGATATTTTTCTTATATTTAGATACAATGGAATTTATTCTATTCCACAAACCTAACTACAGACAAAGATAATAAAGAGAAAAATGTGTCGCGGATGTTCACATCTTGGTTAGATATCGAGGAAAATTATCGAAAACATGGTGGTGCTGATGAATTCGCAATGAAACCACGTTTTTACGCTATCACCAGCATGGATATCAACAACCAAGACACACCAAAACTAGACGGGCTAGCTTGCAATTTTATATTGGGCACCCCTGATAAACTGCGATATCCATTATTGTTGGACGCGCTTATCGAAATACTAAACATAACACATGTTACATCAGGCCCGGCTGCGTCTAAACTTACATTTTTAGGACTTTGCGCCACGCAGTATTGTTTCACCATTTGCTGGCGGTAAATTAAATATAAATTTATAATTTATAAATGTCTATTATATGTTTATGTATAGGTTATTACAAACTCTACCTCCTTCTACACCGTATATGGATCGCCTGTCGGCGGGTGAAAATATCCCGGCCGGCCCCTTATTATTGCATTCTTTAATTTGGGGTTCGAGGTCTGCGCATAAAACTTTCAGCAGGTGGTTGAAAGACTGTTTAGTGAAACAAGGAATGTACACGCAATACACTGATAAGTTACTGAAAGCTGTTTCTGATTCGGTGAATACGTTGAAGTATGATGCAACGACTGTTAAAAATTGTATTGTTGCACTCACACCCGATGTCAAGAAAGGTTTATTTCTTATTATAATGTAATTTTAATGTGTATGATAACGGTTATTTTATAGGTTCACCAGTGTCTAAAGAAAGTCTACCTCCCCTATGGCATTTATTCCTCCTAGATGCTGTTATGGCAAAAGTTCAAGTGTCCCTAATAGATGAAGTTGAACCAAGCGTAGCAGATGCTTCAGGAGTTATAGTAACAGGAGCATCGCTTGTCCAAGAATTACTACCTCATATGTTGCGATTGGCACAGACTATTCTGCATTGTAGTCGGCAAGTTTTTTATTATTTAATTTTTAACATCTAACTTTAAATTTTTTAATGTTATTTATTATTACTTGTTGAATTTTGTAAGCTTTTACTATGTGAAACTCCATGGTAATTTAGGAAAAATTTTTTTTTTAAAATACACAGTGTTTAGTTTCACTAATTTAACATTTAATGACGACTAGTTTCACCAACTATGTGGCATCTTCAGGTCTTAACTCTAAAGTTTAGAGTTAAGACCTGAAGATGCCACATAGTTGGTGAAACTAGTCGTCATTAAATGTTAAATTAGTGAAACTAAACACTGTGTATTTAAAAAAAAAAACCTTTTCCTAAATTATTTATTATTCTTCTGTAGTTGGAGTTTGATGCATACGATGACTGAACAATCTGAACCAGCAAGCAAATTTTCACCTCAGGATTGTGAAGTAGTGCTACTACAGGATTTGTTAGCAGTTTGTTCTGCACATAATATCATTACAAGCTCATTGGTTCCCGATCTAACAGCCTTGTTACCATCTTCAGTGTGTTCAGTTCTCGAAACGTGGAACACTGTCTTCTTGGATGACTGCTCATTGGTAAGTAGTCACTTGAATTGAAAAACAATTTTTCGAAAAAATAATTAAATTATTAAAACAAAATATATGATTTTATAAACGAACGCAGATTGTGTAAACTAATATATTCCTTCCAGACGCCATACTTAAGTGACATAATCCCATCGGAAAGTTACATCTTAAGCATCGTAAACGCTCACGTCTCAACACTATCAATGAACTCAACATTCACAATTAATTTATCCCTAAAACGTTTACTAGAATGTTTAGTTAAATTCATATGTCAACATGCCCCGAAAGCCGACAACACCGAAACGAAAAATCGTGCAATTGAATTACTAGTGGTGTTCACCTTAGACGCACGTACCGAATTTCTCCACGAAAGTGTGCAAAAAACCCTGGATAAAATGATTGGCGACAGCGAAACTGACGAACATCAAAAACGCGTCTATTTGATAGTAATCGAACACACGTATAAATTAATCGTGAATTATACATCCTTAGTCACTCCAAATTATACAGCGGCAATTGATGAGAAAATTTTATATAGTTGCTTGAAATATTGGGAAAAGATATTAGAAAAATCAGCCGGACGCCAAGCGTTCGAAACATTTTTCACCGGTGAAAATGATTTAGTTAAAGTGTTAATGTCAGTCTCCGGGCAGCAAATGTCGCAGCAGTACAGTACACGTGTTTTACATTTTTTCAATAAACTCTTCCAAGCAGCTGAAAAAAGTCCGGCGGATCCGAGCTTAAATTATTTATGTAGTAGTATCTCTAAACTAGCTAACGTTGATAGCGACAAGCTTCAAACATGGTTGAGACATGTCATCTTAGGGTCTGGAAATATGATTTCTAGTTCGACTTCATCTAATATTCAAACGCCGACGATTGCTCCCAGTGCTAAGTGAGTTGTAAGTATTTTGAGTTTAAGGCTATTCTGAATTTGTGTCTGTTGGGTTAGGCTACCAGCCGTGGATGAAACTGTGCGTGTGGAAGAACCGAAAGCTGCTACAAATGGCGGTACAACACAATGGACTGTTACACAGGTTGCTAGCACCGAATCTAATGCTTCTCCCAGTCCTTGTGATGATCATAAATCACTTTTACAGGAAAACAGTCAACTATTGCAGGCCCTCACCAGTTATATTGTTAAACAGAACAGGTAATTTATATTTTGAACTGCCACACATACATTAACATAAAACGTATTTTTCATACGTAAATATATAAAAAGTTATTATTTTTGTAATCAAATAATATTTGGATATAGAATTTAACAGAATCATACACACAGCAATTTATAGTCTAATTTTATTTTTCTGTATAATACAATTTTCAGGTACTTAAGTTGAGCAAAAGGTATTTAATATACATTTAAAAAAAACCGAGTTGTATGATTACAGAAAGTTGCATGTATAAAGGAAGTTTAAAAACATTTGTTTCTTGTCTAATTTTAGTTTCGATTTATTTTTTCAGTAATGTATGTGAAGAAGTCGCAGTGACGATCCTAAAGGCACTCATTCCAATGGGCTCACCGATCCTGTCCAGTCCAATCGAAGGCGTTGGTTTCTCCGAGTTGATGGTTGTGATGGCAACGCTAGCAGATGCAGGCAGCGGTAAAGGTCACCAATACCTCTTCGGAGCAGCAACGGAATGGCTGGAATCTTGTAAGACATACCTCGTCCAAAAGGAAATCTTAGAGAAAATTTCAGCTGGCACCTTTGTCGGAAAGCATTCAGCTATGTTGGATGCAACCTGCCATTTATTGAACTATTTCGAAGATATTGTCAACGCACTAGCACCACAGGTGGCTAGTGGCTCCAATGCAAACTTGAATCGCTCGCTAAGTCCTCCCTGGGAAGGAGAGATACCACCTGAATTCGACACTGAGTGGCCAGATGAAGTGAACGAAGAAGATGATAGCGCTGCTGAAGATTCGGTAAGTTTTAATTTATTGATTAATTAATGTATACTGTGAAGTCGAAGAATATGTTATTTGTTTTGTCATTTTTTGAATTATAAATTAGGACAATTTTTTTTTAAATTTAGACCTTCATTCAATTATATGTTTTTTATAAAAATGTTTATTTTACAATTTGAAAATTTTATGTCAGTTCTTAAAATATAAAATCGCACATCAATGAAATAAAAACATCTTCACTTAGGATGAAGATTCGTTGTGCAACAAACTTTGCACATTTACCGTAACTCAAAAAGAATTCATGAACCAGCACTGGTACCATTGTCATACCTGTCGTATGTTAGATGGTGTCGGAGTTTGTTCAGTGTGCGCGCGCGTATGTCACCGAGGTCACGACCTCAGTTACGCCAAGTACGGTAACTTCTTCTGTGACTGTGGTGCAAAAGACGACGGCACATGTCAAGCACTAGTCAAACGCAGTCCTCAAACCATTGCCGAACCCCAACCGTCCACATCAGCAGCAGCCACTACATTAGCTAGTTTCGGTTTAGAACCAATGCTGACTAGTTCGCTCAGACGGCGACCCTCCTCACCAATTCCATTAGACAAACTTAATATTTATCGAGAAAAAAAGAAAAAGAATAGCGCGGTTATCAAACAAATAGACGCATCTCGCGAATGGCTTATGAATCACATCACTGAAAGTCCAATGATCAGTAATCTACTAGAGATACTTAACTCATTGGTGCCGGCTGTTGAAGCGTCATGTGATCGTAACTCACCTGTTGGGTGTTACGCACGGGCACAACAGGCTATGCAATCGTTGCACACTGGAGAAAAGAAATGCGTGCACACGGACCAGTTGATGGTACCGACACTAGGTTCACAGGAAGGCGCATTTGAGAATGTACGCATGAGTTACGCGGGTGAACAAGGCCAAACCATTAGACAATTGCTCTCTGCCCACATTGTTCGAAGGGTTGCAATGTGCTGCATGTCATCACCGCATGGAAAACGACAACATCTAGGTAAGAACTATTTTTTTAAGTACTGAAATTTATTTGTTCAGCATTCAAATTTGAGTAAAAAATTATTTCTAGCTGTATCTCATGAAAAGGGTAAAATAACCGTACTTCAATTATCAGCATTGTTAAAACAAGCTGATTCAGCGAAAAGAAAATTGACTCTTACACGCCTAGCATCCGCGCCAATTCCATTCACGGTACTCTCTTTATCCGGCAATCCGTGCAACGAAGACTTCTTAGCCGTTTGCGGTTTGAAAGATTGCCACGTTTTAACGTTTAGCACAACTGGTTCAGTTGCTGATCATTTAGTGTTGCATCCGCAATTGGAAACCGGAAACTTTATTATCAGAGCCATTTGGCTGCCGGGATCACAAACACAACTTGCACTGATCACCGCTGATTTTGTTAAAATCTATGATTTATCAAAGGACGCACTGAGTCCGCAGTACTTCTTTTTGGTTCCTAGTGGCAAGATTAGGGATTGTACTTTTATTTACGAGGATGGGGTTTACAGTATTTTGTTGATGTCCTCACCGGGACATATTTACACGGAGACTTTGAATGAAGAGAGTTCAGCAAAGCATGGCTCGTTTTATGTTACAAATACCTTAGAAGTTTTTCATTTGGATATCACTGTAAGTTTTATTGTGTGTTTTTGATTACATATTTTATATTTGTCTTCTGTTTATTTAAGGATGTGAACGGACAAGTCGCAGGTGGAGGTGTTAGTATTTATTACTCTCACACTTTAGGACTGTTGTTCTTCAGTTATGCGCAAGGCAAAAGTTTCATTGCGCCACTTAGTTCGAAAAGTAATTGTGTAACAACAGTATATCCTATTACACTTAGTGCCTCATCTTCAGGATCTAGTTCGAAGAGTAATGGTAGTAAAGCGGTTACTCCACAACCGCTTTGCCAGTGGACTGAAATCGCTAATCATCCAGGACTTGTATGCAGTGTCATGCAGACGAGTAAGTTTATTTTTGTTCATATATAAATTATAAAATGATTATAATATAATTGCAAATAGTTATTCTTCGCCCATATCTTTATAACTATTGCAGCCGCATATTCTTAAAAATTAATTACCTAGACAGTTTAGGAAAATTACTTGGAACAATTTAAATTTTTATTAAAATCCTAACCGCGTATTTTGAAAATAAAATTGCAGTTGAAGATGGTATTCCCGTAGGTAACAACCCCGTGATATTGATGTTAAAACCGGATTGTATCGCGGTACAAGAAATCAAAGTTGTACCGGCGAAAGCAAAAATTATGGACATGGTTGCTATAAGGCATGCGTCCGGCTCTGAACTCAGGACTACGTTGATTCTATTGTGTGAAGACGGAAGCTTACGAATATACATGGCCAACATGGATCAAACAGGTAACTATATCATAAACAAATACACAATTAAACACAATTTTTGTCACGGCTAATACAAACAAATATATATAGATTCTTTATTTCAATTATATAAAATGTTAACTTTTAAATATAGGCTTCTGGATGTCGCCAAGTATACAACCAATAAACCCAGCCGCAACAACTAAATTAGTCCGTAAAAAGAAATCTGTAAAGCCAGGGAAATCATCAAATACTATCTCATTTCCTGTTGATTTCTTTGAACATTGTCAACCAATGAACGATGTTGAAATCGGTGGTAACGATTTACTACAAGTATACAATTTAGCCCAATTAAAACACCGTCTTAGCACAACGGGAATGTATGTAGTGTGCACGAAACCTTTAGGTTTCACCGTTGACGTTACAAACTCCGATAATAATATGGTAATAACAGGTAAGCATCATATTTATTATTAAAAAAGTTTTGGTTGTAATATCTAGTTGGGTAGGTATAAGAATTCTACTGGGTAATCAAGACGTGCAGAGAGCCCCATCGTATATTGAAGTATTTGGTAGAACGATATCGACCACAGTGACCAGAAATCGATGGTATGATATACCGTTTACCAGGGAGGAAAGCTTGCAAGCAGATAAGAAAATGGTGATTATCTTTGGGCCCTCACAAGATCCTGAAGTTGTTACAATGGTTGATAGTATCAAAGTGTAAGTTTTATTGAATTTGTAATTTTTGTTTTATTATTTGAGTGATTATAATTTTTTTTTGTGTTAGGTATGGTAAAACTAAAGATATTTTTGGATGGCCAGAAGAGAATGAAGATGTTCTCACCAGTAATCCAACTCCACAACAAAATTTAGCTGGATCATCAGCTGAACAAGATTCAAACAGCAATAGTCCAACTCCACTCAGTTCTTTAGATCGGTAAGTTTAATAAAACAATTTTTTTAAATTAAAATGTTTTCGGAAGTTAATCGAATTAATAGATATTAAAATTAATATCTATTACAAAAATATATTTATATTCATTACACTTTCCTTCAATTAAGAAACAATTAAATTACGTAAACTTTAGAAGGGGCTACTATGCAATTTGCAGACTGATCTCCGGGGTGCTAGAAGTTCTAGACAGCAGTTTCTGTTTATACCCGTCGAACTCAGACGATAAGTTAAGCCTTCACAAACCAGCGGCGATGGACGTAGCCACTAGACTTCTATGTTTACCAACGCCAACCAGTGTTCAAATGCACACCAAAGCCTTGTTGTCAGCTCTGCATGCAACACGCCATCAATACCACAACTACAAAGACCAAGCATTGTTAACACATGTGCTTGAAAGCCTAGCCCAAATGCGAGATTTGCAAAGCAAGAAACAATCTGAAATTGATGCCGAGAGTTTCTATCGGCTGGTGCTAATTGTGCGTGGTGTTGCAGTATCACGGCCGAATAATTTGGCGAAATTTGCTGATGTCCACACCACCATGCAAAGTATTATCTTGAATAATCCTTTAGGTAAGTGAATATAAGAAAGTTGAAATCTGTTTGATGAAACTATTTATCTCTTCAGTCGATCTAAAACCTATTAAGAATCAAGAAACTCACTACGACAAAAACCAACATTTGATCTACCAGCTAATAGAAGTATTATGGCTTCTTCACTCTCTAAATCCTGAGAAACCAGCCTTAGCGCCCGTTGTAGTACCGGGTCTAAAACACACGGAACAACTAGTTCACGCGCTAGTTGAAATTGTCCACGCGTTCAACACTTGCGATACTGATAACACCAACACACTAGGCGTCTATTTGCAACTGCTACTTAGCGACGATCCCATCATTGCTTTTAGCGCCCGGCAAGCTGTATGTCGAGTTTTAAAACCACGCGGTAGGAGACGAAGAGTTTTCATACCAAGTCCACCACACTGCATAACACCACCAGAGAGTAAGTTTTGTAGATTTTTTTTTCTCTAGTATAATTTTATTAGTGAATTAATTTTAGGATGGTTATGATTGATTTCGGTTGGTTTATGTTACAGAAAATGAGTCTGAGGAAGAAAAGCCTACAACTTCTACACATTCGAGTCAGGAGGATGATGGGAGAGATAGTGAGCAACGGTATGATGTTGATACCGTAGAAACTATCTCATTTTTGCAACAAGATCGAAATTTGGGTATGTTTATTACTAGTATTTATTCTAAAATTATAACTACTTTATGAATTCTCTTTTGACTTTGATGATGTGTATATTTTATTTAAATTGTCTTTTAACTTTATTGATACAAAAAAAATTGTGTGTGTATATCTATGTATTGTATTTATAACATAGGTCAAGTAGTTAATGTCAATCCACTGGAAGCGTTACTCGGTGGTGGTGGAGCGTTTCCGCCTCTTTTAGATATTCCTCCAGATGCAGACGATGAAACCATGGTAGAACTAGCAATTGCACTTAGTTTACAAGACCATGAACTAAGCGGCGAGTTGCAGAACTTACAACAAGATCTAGCTGCTGCAGGTAGTCAACAAATGGCTGCTGCTGGAGTTATAGCTGGACAAGCACTTCACAGTTTACAAGTAACATTAACATATATAATATAAGCGGTTTCTATTATTTATTTTTATGTGTTTTGTGTAGCAGGTACTTGCAAATCAAGGCTTAGTGCAACCGGTGGTAAACTCTAATCAGAACAACCAAAATCAGGAACCGAGCGGTGGCGGGCATTATAGTGATACAACAGCTTCTGCAGCTGGATCAGATGATGAAGGTAGCACTGCTGCTACAGATGGATCTACACTTCGTACCTCTCCTGCTGAGCAGGTAATTGTTATGAACTTTTAATAAAATTTAGAATTAAAATTTTTCGTTACTAAACTAAATTATTTATACTTTTCTTTGAATTCTAGGGTGGCAGTGCTGGTTCTGCAGGGTCAGAAAGCGGTGGAAGTGGTGTTGACAGCATCACTGGAGAGCATAATGTCTCTGGAAGAAGTTCTTCTTATGGAGACAATATGCAAGAAGCAATTTCAATGGTTGGGCGAGCAGAATCGAGCACAACCAATATCACATATCAAGTAAGATTCAATTTTAAATAAAAATATTTTGATTTATAAACTGTCAATATACTCAATATTTATTTTTTAAAAACCAAACATTTTTCTCAGCCTACCGAAGTAGATAGTTTAGTGCCAGAAACCGAAGAAATAGAATCAGAACTTGAAAACTCAAGTAAACTGCACACGCTACGTTTGCATTTACTTGAAAAACTTATCGAATATATCCCAAAATTAAAATACGTTGATGGTGTCAGAGTTATACCATTCATGCAGGTCATGCTTGTGCTAACATCTGATCTAGATGGTAGTTCAGATAGGGACCGTGCTTGTCTAGATACGTTATTAAAAGCTATCGTAAGCGAACTTAAAATGTCCAGTCCAGACATTGAAAATGTTTGTACACGGACGAAAGAACGTGAAGTGCATTTGATTATAATGCGATTGTTAAGTATGTTTAATGTTTAGATGTTCGTTGAGTTGTTTTTAAAAATGATTTATTTAGGTGTCTTAATGTCAAGATGGAAACCTTTTGCGATTAGTAAACCGAATATTGTTGATAATTCTGCGTTTATTTTGCAAACAACTGCATGTGTTTTGCAAAATGCGAATGTTATCAATTATAGTTTGACGCTGTTGCAAGCCTTATTAGATTATTGGCGAGGCATTGCTAGCGAGGAAAACACACCGTCTATTGGTGGAGCATTGCTTAAAGAACATTTGACTCATGCCCCACCTGATATGCAGCCGTTTTTCCTTAAACTTTACGTCAAAGGTAAAAATAATATATTGATGAAATATTACTAATAATTTGCTCATAATTTGTATTGATTTTTGATTTGATAAATTCTCTTTGAAAGGTCACTCAACGGATGTCTTTGAATCCTATCCACAACTATTAACCGAAATCGCGTTACGTCTACCATACCAAGTTCATAAACATTCTGAATTGACCCAATCGGTTACGTTAGCATTCGATCAATCATGGTACCGTCATCTTTGCGAATACATGATGACGTTACAGACACCTTTCGTGCGACGGCAAGTCCGTAAATTGTTGTTGTTTATCTGTGGTAATAAGGAGAAATATCGACAGCTACGTGATTTGCATGCCTTAGAAACACATGTCCAGGTAATAAATTTAACGTTACGTGTTATTTGTAAAGTTTAACTTAAAATGTATTTTATAGTCCGTTCAACAAGCTTGCGCGAAAGGGGGCTATGATGCGACTTTGTCGATACAACATGGATTATCACTTCCATATGATTCTTTAGTTGAACTTATGGAGCACTTAAAAGCGTGTCTGGAAGTAGCTAGTGGAAGAACTGGAAATTGGCAAAGATTTTGTTTACAACATCCAACAACTTTGTCGTTCTTACTACAAGTTAGCTGTCTTTTAGATGAAGGTATTCATATTATAAGCTAAAGTTACTCAAATAAAAAAACTAAACATAATCGTTTATAGGTGTAGCCCCAACAGTTCTACAGATACTTCAATCTGCAATTTGCGGAACTACAAATAATACTAAGAAAGGCGATTCTGCAGCCAAGGCAGCTACAGCTGCTGCGCGTAAAGAACGTGAACGTTCAGACGAATCTGAATCAGATTCAAAATTCGAAGAAATTAATTGCATTGCACTTGTTGATCAATTGAATAAACAAGTTATGCCAGAAGTGTTTGCTTCGTTTGTCAAAGCCTTTTTACTCGAAACCAATTTGACTACCGTGAGATGGCAAGCTCATTCATTAATACTGGCTATTTACAAGTAATGTTCATCAAAGTGCTCAATAAACTATAATAAATTTAATAAATATTTTTTATATTAGACATTCGAAGCAACCACAACAAGAAAATCTACTCAAACTCTTATGGCATTTATGGCCACATTTACCAGCATATGGACGCAAAGCCGCCCAGTTTGTTGATCTATTAGGGTATTTCTCGTTGCGGTTCTCAGAAAATACGGAATCCCCCACACAAGTAAATGGGTATATTCAACAAGCTGTGAATGTGTTGCGTGCACAAAATGATCTATTAGCTCATCATCCAAATGCGAATTTGTACGCTAATATGGCTCAATTCGTTGAGTTGGATGGTTACTATTTAGAATCAGAACCTTGTTTAGTTTGCAATAACCCCGAAGTGCCACTATCTACCATAAAATTATCTGCAATAAAGGTAATTTTCAACAATAATTTAACAAATAAATTTGATTTTAATTATTAAATTAATTTCTTAGGTCGACTCAAAATTTACAACAACTACTCAAATCGTTAAATTAGTTGGGAGTCATACGATAAGTAAAATAACTCTGCGTATCGGTGATTTAAAAAGGACGAAAATGGTTCGAACTATCAATATTTATTATAATAATCGTAGCGTACAGGCTGTGGTTGAGCTTAAAAATAAACCGGCTTTATGGCATAAAGCGAAAAAAGTCACGTTACAAAGTGGTCAGACTGAAGTGAAAATTGATTTCCCACTTGCCATTGTTGCATGTAACTTGATGATTGAGTACGCTGATTTTTATGAAAATATCCAGGCGTCTAGTGAAACGTTACAATGCCCAAGATGCAGTGCTGCCGTACCGGCAAATCCTGGAGTTTGTGCCAATTGTGGAGAAAATGTTTTCCAATGCCATAAGTGTCGGTATGTGTTTTTCCTTTTTCGCACATGTATTCTTTTAGATGTTTTTCTACACACGTCTATTTCATTTCAGAGCAATAAATTACGACGAAAAAGACCCATTCTTATGCCACGCGTGCGGTTTCTGCAAATACGCTAAATTCGACTACACGCTACTTGCGCGGCCTTGCTGCGCAGTTGAAAGCATCGAGACTGACGAAGATCGAAAGAAAATGGTCGCCAGTATCAACTCACTACTCGAAAAAGCCGATCGTGTCTACAAACAACTCATGGGCAACAAACCCTCTCTTGAAGCATTACTACTAAAGATAAGTGAACATCGCATGGAAAGAAAACCGGACGACGGTTCCACAAACGTTACAGCAACAGGTGTTCAAGTCAACAAAACAATTCAAATGCTCGCGCAACAATACTGTAGCGAATGCAAAACTTCATTTGAAGAACTAAGCAAAATTATCCAAAAAGTACTTGTATCTCGAAAGGAGTTGGTCGCCTATGATCGCAAACAAAATGATATAATCCCTATGCGAACTTCTTGTATAGGTTTACCCTCAACTAGCACCGACAACAATGCCTTAACCGCAGTAACTTTGCCATCTTCTGGCCGGTGTTTCGGTTGCGCATCCGCCGCAACAGAACACTGTTTAACGTTACTGCGTGCTCTAGCAACAAACGCGTCTACACGCCAATTACTATGCCAAGAAGGCCTTATTCAAGAGTTAGTTTGGAATAATTTACGAAAAGGAACTGTACAAATGCAGGAAGAAGTACGACAATTGCTTTGCGTCTTAACTCGAGACAATGAAAAAGCAACTGAAGAACTTTGTCACTTGTTAACAGAGCGGATCGAACCTTCTCTTTACGGGTTACAAAGTACTGATTTAGGTACTGGTGTTCGTCACGAAATCGCTCTGCTTGCAGCGCTAGTCAAAAAAGAAGATGACTGCTGGGAATTGAAGTTACGTTGTATGATGCAATTGTTTTTAAAAGCGTGTGAGGACTCACGCAATCCTTTAGTTATGGATTCAGTAATTCTTCCATGTTTGAAAATCATGAGAAGTTTAGTACGACCACCGCAACCAACTAGCAAAAAAAATAAAGATAAATTATTGAGTAGTCTCTGCAGTATTAAAGAACCCAACGGTTTAACTGTAGATGTCTATCAATGGTTAGAAAAAGACACGAATCACTTATTTAAAGGCTGGAAAAGTCGTCAAGTTGCTAAAACCGAAGAAGATGCCCCTGAATTACCAAAAGACAAAGCTGAATTACACGCTTATTATTTACAAGAAAAATATGCCAAAAGATGGCGAAGTAAAATACGTCGGATCAAAGAAATTGATCCATTCAACTTCAAGCTGGATAATTCAGCTTGGCTTAAAGTAGTTCTGTTCAATCCAAGTTCGCGATTAGCGCGTCAAGTCGCATGTAATATAGTTCAAAGTATGTGCGGTAGTTTTGAACGAAAGAAAAACGTTTTAATACTGTTGACATCATACCTAGATGAGTTGACTCGTGCAGGTGAAAGCTCAGCAGAGTTCTTATCTATGTACCATGATTTACTCCGTGAATATCCTTGGGTGCAATTCCTTGCTATTCAAGGAGTTCTAACAAAATTAGCAAATCTTTTAACTTATGAAATACAGGAGTTACATCGGTTAGAGGAGACTACGCTAACGTCTGATCTTGCACAAGGGTATGCGTTGATACAGTTGACTGAATTACTTGCGTCTATCCTTGAAAATGATGCGATCCGAAGACAGTATAAAGGAAGATTGGTGGGAGCCGTTCTTAATGGGTATTTATCACTGAGACGATTGGTTGTGCAAAGGACTCGATTAGTTGATGATACTCAAGAAAAGTTGCTGGATATTCTTGAAGAAATGACCACAGGTTCGTTTTACTTTAATTCAAAAAATTTTATATTCATTTATGTATATATATCGAGGTTTTATTTCAAAATTTATTGTACAGGTACTGAAGAAGAAACCAAAGCATTTATGGCTGTGTGTATCGAAACAGTCAACAAATTTAGCACTCAAGATGTTCTAACACCAGTGTTCATCTTTGAGAGATTATGTTCGATAATCTACCCTGAAGAAAATGACATCGGTGAATTCTTTTTAACTCTGGAAAAAGATCCACAGCAAGAAGATTTCTTACAAGGTCGAATGTTGGGCAATCCATACTCAAGCCTAGAAGCCGGCTTAGGACCTCTAATGCGTGACGTCAAAAACAAGATTTGTCAAGATTGTGAACTAGTTGCACTACTGGAAGACGATAACGGCATGGAGTTATTAGTGAACAATAAGATCATGAGTTTAGATCTGCCAGTGAAGGAAGTGTATAAAAAAGTGTGGTTGTCTGAAGGAGGAGAGGGAGATTCCATGCGAGTGGTTTATAGAATGAGAGGTCTTTTAGGAGATGCAACAGAAGAATTTATCGAGACTCTAAATGCAAAATCGATAGAAACTGTCGATAATGAAGAAGTTTATAAGATGGCAAATGTTTTAGCTGATTGCGGTGGGCTCAAGGTAATTTATTTAATTTAAAAAATTGTCATTTTTAATATGAAATTAATTTGAACTATTTTCTCTTTTGTGATTTAGACCATGCTGGATCGCTTATCAGCTATAACTAGTATATCTCGAGCAAGATCTTTGCTGCAAGTGTTATTGAAATTATTCCGATTATGTGTTAAAGTTCGTAAAAACCAAGAAGTGCTGTGTCAACCCGAATTAGGAGCAATTGAAATATTTTTGAGTATTTTACAACTGTGTCTTGAAAGTGAAACGGACGCTAGTCAAGCTGCCATCACAGAGCAACTTTTAGATGTACGTATATATTAAATTGACCATAAATACGAAATTATCACATATTAAAATATTATGGTATTTTCTAGATAATGGAAACAATCTTATCGCACGCAGCTAGCCAAACTGTCGAATCATTCACCGCGTTCTCACAAACATTTGGCGGGCCCGAATTTATTCGCAGTTTACTCACATGCACTACCGCAGCAAGTGTTAGAAATAATCAATCCGTACTAGTACATTTAACTCATGTGCTCGCGGCGCTCGTGTATGGCAACCAAGAAAAAATGGAGATACTCCTCGATTACTTTAGACCAGTGTTATCATTCAACAAATTCGACTTCGAACACAACGTTGACGATGAACACAAACTCGAAATGTTCTGTATGCTAACCATAGGGATAGAAGTTAATGCGATAGGGAACACGTTGAAAGATTATATAATATCACTAGATGTTGTTAGTGAAGCGCTGGAATACATTGTGATGCACGCGCCAAGTGTAAAGCCAACCTTGTTACGAACTGATAGTGATGAATTAAAAGAGTTTATTTCGAAACCAGCTTTGAAATATATTTTACGGTTTTTAACCGGGTTGACTCAAGGTCACGATAAAAGTCAACTTGCAGTCGCTGCAAATATAATCCCAATTATACATTGCTTAGAACAAGTTTCTTCAGATGAGCACGTAGGCTCTTTGGCGGAGAATTTGTTAGAAGCGCTTAAAACAAACGAAGCTGTTGCCTCAAGGATAGAAAAGGTAAGAGAATTTACGAGATCGGAAAAGAAACGTTTGGCTATGGCTATGCGAGAGAAACAATTAGGAGCATTGGGAATGCGAACAAATGATAAAGGGCAGGTGACAGCGAAGTCTGCCATCATGCAACAGATGGAAGAACTAGGAGATGAGTCGGGTTTGGTGTGTTGTATTTGTCGAGAAGGATACAAGTACCAACCGACGAAAGTATTAGGGATTTATACGTTTACGAAACGGTGTAATGTTGAGGATTTCGAAGCCAAGGCTAGGAAAACTATTGGGTACAATACAGTGACGCATTTCAATGTTGTCCATGTTGATTGCCATATGAGCGCTGTTAGGTAAGTTATATTTGTTTTTTTATCTTGTAGAATTTCCATTTCTATGAATTTTATATTTAGATTGGCAAGAGCTCGAGACGAATGGGAATCAGCTGCTCTACAAAATGCCAACACAAAATGTAATGGTTTGTTGCCATTATGGGGGCCACAAGTGCCTGAATCTGCATTTGCAAGTTGTCTGGCTAGACACAACACTTACCTACAAGAAGCGACTGGTCATCGAGACATCGGCCACCAATCCACTGTACACGATTTGAAATTGCTGTTGTTGAGATTCGCGCAAGAGAAATCATTCCACGATGATACTGGTGGCGGCGGACCACAGAGTAATCTACACATGGTGCCCTATTTAATACACATGGCACTTTATGTTATCAATACGTAAGTTAATATATTTTTAATATGCTTCTTTCTTTATTTTTATTACTATTAAAATTTGATTATAAAGTTACATGTGACTAAGAGTTTACGTGATGATATTTCATTATTTCTGTGTCATGTATGTTGGTTTTTATTTTATAGAACAAGATCGGTGGTCCGTGAAGAAAAAAATCTAGCCGCATATTTAGATTTAATGACTACGGAAAAATGGATTGAATCTAGTTATGAATCTGAAGGTCCACTCTACTGGCTTACGTTATCCGTATTGTTGTATTCAACGCAACGCTGGCAAGCGAATCGACTGGCGCATCTACGGCGACTAATCGTACTCGCACATACACGGCATTTGCACCCCACAGGGCCCTGCAAGACGCTTGAAGACAAACAAGTCAAAGACTACTCGGTGTATAAGCCATATTTGGTAATCTTTGGCATCATTGATGGCCTTTATAACTATTCATTTAAGGTAAATAAATTAAATTAAATAACTACAAATATTTTTTCATTAGTGTGTATAATGATGTAATATTTGTTTGATATATAAAATGCTTTTAGAACGTGAGTGGTACTGATGAACAATGGCCAACAAATTTAGCAGACTACATACGTCATAATGATGAAACATTGTTGAAAGCTTCCGAGCGCCTTTTGAATATGTATACCGAAGAACTGTTACCGTGTGCGTCCTTCGATGAGTTCTGTGATGTTACAGGTGGGGTTTTCTATAAATATATAATGTTGAAATGATTTATTGCATTAATTATATGTAATAACTTACGTTTACTTTGTTTGATTGCAGGTTTATTGAGTGTTATTTCGAACCCCGACACATATATTTCAGATATTTTAAAGGGTATATAGTTGTAGCTTTTATTTCTTCGAAAGTATTTGTTTGCACCATAGCAAGAAGTCCACTTCGCTTTAATATTTTGGGTGTATGAATATTGTATAAATATAGTTTAATTTTCCTATATAATAAATAATATTATTATGTATCTTGTAAAATTTGGAAACATGTAAATTGTCAGGGTGTCAAACCTACATAATTTATTTGACTGATTGTTTGTTTGGATTGTTTTTAATACCAAGCTGTTTAATAAATACATTATAAATATCAAAATCTAATAATAAAATAAACATTATTATTAATTAAATGCGCTTCCTGTTTTCTATATTTTAAACTTTCATCTGGATTCTAGAGGAATGGGAAATGAATGAAGACAATAAAACCGTAAGTATTGTTTAAATTTTCATGACTCAATTTATCTGTCTAGTAACCACCATGTTATTTTTTAATGTGCCTTTGAATATATATTTGTTTAAAAACGTGCTTCTAAGAGCACTTTCAAAACATTTGGATATGTATAAATAATACATTTTGTTAATAATATATGTTTATTTGTAAGTGTATTTATTAATAAATATGAAATAAATTATTGTATAAACAATATGTATTGAAAATAAGGCAATCAATTAAAATCATTTTTAGATTATATAAAACTTAAAAATCAAAAAAAAATTTTAAATGCTTAAAAAAAGTGCATAATTCTTTCAGTATTAGGTATTATTAAATAAAAAACCATTAATATTATATATTTTTTTTATTAAACTCCTGACGATACAATATTTAACAGAGAACATTAAACAGTTGAAGTATCAAGAAATGTTGTTGCTTTATTGTTGTTGTTGCTGCTGCTGTTGTTGGAATAAATTAACCCTGTTTTTGGGCTAATTCTCGTGCTTTCGCTCGTTCCAATTTGGCGATACGCGCCGCTGACTTGGAACCGAGGACACCACCACCCCAGTGACGTCTGATCTCATCACCACGATCATTGTAGTTGGTCTTGATTGCTTCGATCAACTTGGTGAAGGTTGCGCGGTCACCGGAATCGGTCTGCGTAAGCGCCACCGCCGTGCATGTTTTACGTCTGACCAATTGACCCAAACGTGCCTTACCCTTCACTATACAGTATGGGACGCCCATTTTACGGCAAAGGGCGGGCAAGAAAAGTACAAGCTGCAAACGAAACAAAATAATAATTGTTATTGTTAATTTAGAGAAGTAAATTTAGGAAATAATTATTTTAAATAAAATATACAAAAAAAAAAATTTAGTAATTCGCTCAGGGGTCAAGATGGCTTCATGTTTCATAGACACCAATTTATAATTAGAAATCTATGCATCAGGTGAAGAAATTCAATAACATCATTGCGAAGTCGATATTTTATAAATTATACGAAGTAAATTTGTGCAAATTTCTAATAAAAATTTAGTAACGCTGTTCTATTCGATATTGCAAACTTATTTATTTCACTTTGAAATGTACGTGTTTTTTTTTGTTTTCATTACCTCTAAGGGATCAACATCGTGTGAGATGACTACGAGCTGTGCTTTCTTCTGTTCAATGAGTTTGGTGACGGTGTTGGTGCCGGACCGAAGGGTGTTTGGCCTTTTGGTTGGGGTATCGGCTTTCTTAGCGATCTTAGCCTCAGCGCGGGCTTTTAGACGATCCTTCTTTTGGATCTCTGTCTCGGGTCTATACTTGTCCAATAACTTGAAAAGTTGAGACGCTATTTACAAAAAAGTAACGGACAATTAGAAATCTGGTAAATTACTTTACGTCTTACAATCCGTTATGAAAAATATCAGAGAGTCAATTGGTGGTAGACAAAGTTATCTGCATTTACATAATCAGATAGCAAATACTTAAACAATCATCATGTTATATTTTATCACAATTTAAACTTTCATAAAGTTGCAAATTGAAAAAAATTAATTGTGCTTAATATTTGTTATAGAAACAAACGTAAGTACGTAAATAAATGATACTAACCGGTTTGTTTGTCAACGGTCTGTGTAAACTGGTTGATTGGTGGTGGAACTTTCAATCGTTTTTGTAGAACAGCCCGTTGTCTCTGGACGCGAATGTATTTGGGCCATTTGACAAATCTCGATAAGTCACGGGATGGTTGGATATCCTGACCTTAAACATAGCCCAACTATTTACAATTTCATTAAGTATACTTCTCTTGACATAAAACAACTACTTCAATCAAGTAAAATACTCAGTTTTAAAAAGCTCTTTGTAGTCAATCACAGTAATTATGATCAAATGGTTATGCATCATCGTAATTTACTTTAAAATTTATAGAAAACAAAAAAAAAACTCACCAATTCCAAAATTTCTTGTACGTTTCTCGAACAAGGGGTTTACAACTTTCTTCACTTCTATTTTCTTAACGGCAAGAGGAGCGGCTGCTACCTTCTTACCGGACTTCTTCTTATGCTACAAAAAAAAAAATTGTTTATATCAAAATTTGGCAAAGTTTAAACAATTAACTGAATCCAACAATTATATTAACTTCAGTTTAGCTTATTGGTGGTAGCTGATTTGACATCAAACACACTTCAGATAGCAAATACAAATATCATCATTTACAAAAATGTTTCATTAAACAAAAACCATATAAATACAATTGATTCAAAAACATCACGAACATTTATAAACAGCTAGAATATTGTTGTAATAATAACAGCAAACGTGTATAACACACACGACAACATTAGAACGACTAGCAACACATGCTTTCAACTTTAATTTTATAAAAATGTATAATATATAATAGAAAACTATTGAGAAATATATATGCCAGTATTCATTTACCTTCTTCTGAACCATCTTCAATGAAATTATATACTAGGATGAGTTAAATACAAAAAGATTCCTCCAGCCGACTCCTGAAGAAACCAATCACTACACAATTGACGTCAAAGGAACGAAAACTCTAACTTACCGACTATATACAGTTTGCAGGGAGGATATCCGGTATGCTCAATCGATAAACCGCGATTTTCAAAAACCCATAATACGCAAATTTATTTTGATATATTAATGGAAATGTTTTATTTAGTAAATATATGTTGTATATATATATATATATATATAATTTTATTTGTTTCTATTATATAATATATATAAATTAGGTAGGTTTGTAGTTAATTTAAATGTTGGATAAATGAAACAATTTATAGGTTATTGTTTAATTAAAACTCTTTAATGGCAGCAATACGATAACAACAAGACTATTTATTAAAAATATTTGTTTTACTGTAGAAAACGCTTCAAATACAAATATGTTTTATTATTTAATTAATTACAAAAACACGTGTGAAAATACATCACTATTTAATAATTCAGTTGCGCTGTTATAACTTAAAACTTTCTTTCGCAGCTGCGACAATCTTCGTATGCCGGTTTTGTGCACTTTAGTGGTCACACGAAGATAACGTAAATGCCCGATCATTTTCTCCAATGTATAATCGAGCCACAGAATATTACTAAATGGTTCAAAACGTTGCCAGTCATTTCTAAAAACAAACAAACATATAATTAGCGTCCATCATGAAATGTAATTGTAGCAGGTAATTTATTGAAACGTACTGATTATGATTTCTCATCAGACGATAGATTTCGAACTGGTAGTCGCCGGTAGCAGTGAATAGATCTGGATCCAGACCCAGATCGTTAAAAATGAAACATTTGTTGAATGTCATGCGAGACAGCGTATAATCAATGATTGATAATTTCACCCCTTTGGTAGCGACTTCGAATTCACGGTTGTTAAATCGAAACGTACTTGTCGGTTCTTCAGTCGGGGAGATTAAGATGTTACCCCAGTGCATATCGCGGTGTTCGAACTCTAGAGCGGACTCGGCAACAGCCAACGAGCAAACAACCTAAATAATAAATATTGTTTTTATTCCTCTTCTAAATATATATATATATATATTTTTTTTGAAGTACATACTTGAGTGAACAAAGCGTAAGTTTGTTCGGCATTGTTGAACCGATATGCTTCAAGATCCTGTCCTCCATTTGCCAGTTCCAAGATGATGTAGAGCTGGTCATCCGTGAATACTTCGGGCGAATCATTTTCTGATCCACGGTGTTCGTCATACAAGTCCCATAAGTCTATAAGTTGTTGTGGATATTTGCCTTGTACGCAGCATATTTTTAGTAGTTCAGCAAAGCCGTCCGTACCAAACGTTGTGTTTGTACGTAGCTTGCTCAATTCCCTAAAATACAAATGATCAAATAATCAAAAAATATGTGAAAAACTAAAGTAGTAATAATAAATGAATGATAATCATTGCTGAAAATTGCGTCATTTTTGGGAAATATAGTAACTTACGATGCAATAATAATTTCTGATAATATTTCCTCGAATTTCTTCTGATGTTCACCATTAACTACCAGACTCCCCTCGATAGGAATAATTTTCATGACCCTGCATTTGTCGTCCAAAGATTTGTACATGAAGACTTCGCCATAAACACCCTCTCCTATTTTGCGACATTTTTTTAGAGTTCTAAAAAACACAAACGCATAATAATTTCAGAACGCAATTTTTACTTTAAAATAACAAAGTAAATGAGGTAGGAAAACAAAATGGTCACCCACCTTTGTGTGTAGCATTCATCAAAAGGAAGTGGAGTTGTTTGGCCGCAACGTTTTAGAATAATTTGCCTAGCTGTTTGTTCGCGATCATCAACATCAGCAGTTAACGATAATTTATCGAAACTTTCCAAAATCGATTCATTAGCAAGAGTTGAAACATAACCTGTAGGCACATACGTTAAAAGATGCATACACTTAAAACTTTCACGGTTTTAAAATTGAATTTATTTAATGGTATGTTAAGCACTTGAGTTGCACAAGAAACTGCACCGAAAACTTGATCAAATACGCACTTTATACACGGATAATAATGACAAATACACGGAATTAAAATGAGGTCACGTTTGTATGTGGCTAGATGACGCACGGGTCATGTGATGCGCACTTTTACCGTTCCTTTGTTTGCGCACTAACTACACATTTTTGGTGGGAATAAAATTGATCACACATTCAAATTACCTACTTTCTTCGCTTAATTACATTATTAACATCACTATCAAAATTTAAAAAATATACAAAACTCACCTGAATTATGAAGTGACGAATTCTCAAAATGATATGCTGTAGTGTCTATCGGTACAATTTTGAATGATGAATGTCGAACGACGGAGGAACGCTGTTTCCCGCTGAGATTTCGAATTTCGTTTTCATTTATAATTGTATTTAGGGTACCTAACATTACACAATTATTTGTGATATAACCAGAAAATGAAATTTCCCAAAAATATAAGCGCCCTTGGCAACACTAATAATTTTAACAAATGCCAATACTCACTTTTGTTGGCTTGTTGCTTGTGAATATCATACACACTCTCCCGATATTTTCGTCCTTTATTGTTGCCCGTTTCCGGTGATATCACACTCTGCCGCAACATCGATAATGACCGAAACCATTGTTTACCCGGTCGCAAGAATATACTTTTTCTACTATCGAAATTTATATTATATTTCGACACTTCATCAACATCGCTTATTTTAACATTTTTATTTATTGAAGCGCCAATCTTATCATTTATTTCTATAGTACTACTAACTTGTGTATTTCGATTTTTATTCAACGTTCTCCTACTTTTATCACCAGTTCGATTCGCTCGAGGAGTAACAGTCGAGCCAGAATCATCAAATTTAATATGTTCAATATTATTTTGCGTAAAATTCTCAAACTCAACAACGCTAACAATCAAAAATTTATCGGTAGATTTCGCTTGTTCTTGCGTTGGCGCGCTTTTTAACCGTTTACGGTTACGAGTTACGTATACATGTTTTGAATCATTTGAATGTTCACTATTTTCGATTATATCTGGAGATATCTCATTCGAAATGCAGTAATCAGAATCTTCATCAGATATTTCAAATACTGCTCCAGCAGTTCCATCATCATTACTAAACAAGTCAATAGCACTTAGGTTTGGTTCTGATCTTGACCGTTGTAAAGTTCTTCGCCGACGTACTGTTTCAATTGGACTGCCTTGCTGCGAACATGCAAGTACGTGTTTTTTTAAGCGTGATAACGACAAGTTTTCTAGTATGACTCTAGGAGAGTATCCACATTTCTCATTATCTTTCATAACATGTTGAGTACTGTGATTGGATGAAGCGTTACTATCGTAAAATAAAGTGTTTCTTAACTGGATGTTTTGAGTATTTAAACAATGATTGCGTTTTTTGAGAAATGATCCTGTTAGGTTTTCTAATAGTACTTTTGGCGAGTATTTCGTTTTAAAATTCGAAATATCATGAAGTCTTTGGTTGTTTAGTTTTATCGGCCAGTTATTGTTTCGTTCAATAAGTACTAAAGGAACAGCATTTAATTTAATGTCATTTGCGATCATATTGGTGAATCGTTTTATATTTTGCGGTAGTAGAGATTTACATTGAATGCTTGAGTCATCTATTGATATAATTGAGGAAACGAGTGGCGCTAGTGATTTATTTTTATTGTTCGTATTTAAAATCGATGATTTTAATAACGAGTTTGTTGAATATTTTCGTTTGAAAAGACAAGGTGATTTATTATTTAGTTTTGAATCATCTATGGAAATTGTGGGTTTTTTCAAGTTTCCTGATTTATTACAAAATGATAGGAAACGAGATTTGTAATTTAAATAACTTTTACCGGCGCCGGAAGTAATAGGTGAAACATCAATTTTATCGGTGTTAATAACATTTTTCGATATTGGCGTACTTGATAGTAGTATCTTAGGTTTTGGAGTACTTTCAGCGAACATCCGGTGTTGATAGCCATTTTGGAAAAACTCACTTTTACTATTAGATAAACTTAATTCCGGTATTAGTTGTGACGAACAAGTAATCGACGCGTATTTTTTCGAATAAAAAGAGCTGTTTTTTTCCTCCACTACATTTTTTGATAAGTTGTAATAGTTACGCCGTTTGTTCACCTCTTTTTCTATAATTAAACTATGGTTTATAGATTTGTCGTACGAATTCTGTACTTTACTCAAATTAGTGCTACTTTTATTATTTTTAGTGAAACTGTTAATAGTCCGTTTAAATGATGTCGCAAGTTTGCGTTTATTATTTTTCGCTTTACTAATTTTCCCAGTATTTTTCTTCGTGGTTTTTACGTTTGTCTTTCGTTTAACACTAGTTTTAATTTTCTTTGGTGAAGATTTTTCAGCGCTACTATTTTCAACTAGTGAAGATATATTACAGTATTTAACTGAGTTATAATTGGGCGCTTTTAATAATTTATCAAATGTCGTATTCGCAATAAAGCTGAGCGAGTCGTTATCCGACAGGTGTGTCGGACCGGCAGGTAGTTTATCGATTCGCTTCTTACGTGACCGGGTAACAATTTTCTTCTCATTTTCAATAGATGAATTTCGTTTTTCGACATTTTTCGCCAACAATGCATCGAATACACTACGTGCTTCTGATACGGGCAACGCTTGTTGTTTAATTGGCTGCACATATACGCGCTTTCTGCCATACGTTTTCAGCGCTGGCATACTATAATAACTATATACTTTAAACTACGTATAGACAAAATGTGTAAAATGTATCTATATATAATAAAATGGTATAAATATAATTATAATAAAATTCACTAAAGTAAAAGACAGTTTGAAATATTATTTTGTAAACAGACTACTCAAGTTTTTATGCTTTTTATCGACTGAGCATGACAGCTGCTAGGGTACGAAGTTAGGCACAAAATAAATTTCAAATTTATTTGATGGGTGTAACACAGACTACTAGACTTGGGGTATAAGATACCCAAATGTCCATTGGGGGTTGAATGATAAAGATAACAGATACTCATTTACATTAGATAGATAAAGATGGGTGTATTTACTGAGAACTAGCAGCTGGTATGACGTATTAATCGATAGGAAAACCGCAAAATTTTAAAATATACGTAATTAAATTTACGTTATTATTGAAATGTATTTGTAATTGCGTGTCGGTAAATTTTGCAATGATTTCTTTGTGTAATAATTAATTGCGAAAAGGGTGCAACCAGAAAGCGTTCTTGTTTTTGATTGGCTCGCATGTAAACAAAAAGAAAACACTTGACATTTGTGCTGAAAGTGACAGTTCGTCGCTTGTCGTTTCTAAACACTACAATTTAGAATAATGTTGTAACAAAATTTTTTACTTTTATAAATAGTGTTCCGTATATATTTTTGCAATATGAATTCAAAGATGCCATTCAAAAATTAGAATATGGAAAACAGAAAATCGGAACCACCAGGTAAGTGCCCATTGAAATTATTTTTATGATAATGCTGTATGTGTACTTACGACGTAACATATATGTTTTATTAGATTATGCAAAATTATAAATGGTTATTGATATATGCTATTTTTGCTAATTAGATTTAAGCAAGTGTAATTTTGGTACTGTGAGCAAGGCACATTCAACACATAATGTATGCAGTACCGACTATCAAATGTCTGTTTCGGCTACTTGTCCACCGTCTCCTGCATTTTCGTCAATAACGCTAACGCCAGGTCGCATAAGAAACATAGATCAAGATATGGAGGCGCTAAGGCTGTCTCGGCAAGACAATCCGTTTTTAAAAGTAATATACCACGACTAAATATTTGTGATTTTATTAACTTGTGATTGATTTTCTAGCAAGTGATTGCAAGTCGAGAGAGTTTAGTTGAAAGTCTAGAAGAATCTGAATCGGATGATACGAATCTTATGTCGCAGGTAATTTATAGTTTTTTGATTTTTGGTGTGTTTAACTTTGAATAATATGGTGGTTGGTAGCATTGCATGAATGTAAATGGCTTTCAGGAATTTCCTACTGACTTGGATGTAGATCCATTAACCTTACCTGAAATTCACGAGCACATGATTCGTAGTCCTCCGCCTACAACATGGCCTCGTTCTTCTAACTTCAGGGTTTTTAATTTTCCAGCTGGCAATGAGGTACTTACTAACCCTTACACTCTTAATATTTTAAACCTTGTTTTATATATATACCTTCCTTAGTCCGATCTCAATTCAAATCGGAAATGTGACGTCATTGATTTTTTTTATTCAATCAGTACGATTTTAATATATAAATTTGCTTATGTTTAGTAATTGGTTAATTTTAAAATACTAATTTTAATTGCTCAATCAAGTTGCGCAAACAAATACACAATTAAACATTTTGTATATTTACTAAAGTTATTTATAATGGGTTAATATATATGTTTTAGAAATCTTTAATTATATTATATTCATTTTTTTTAAATAAATAACTAATTCAGGAATTATTATTAAATTAAGTAACGTTTAGGTAAAAAAAAGAGGTGTTTTTAATTTTTAGAACCAAACAAGTAAAATGGAAACCAAGTCAAAAGAGATCAATTGGGAGCAACAAAATATTGAAACAAACTCACCGCCATCGCGTGTACTTCCAAGGTTACACAATCACCATGACCGATTCTCCATTTTAACACCAACACCAATACGCTCGTTTATCGAAACGGGCGGCGATGATAGTATACAACTAATGTCCGCAGACGACTGAACCGAATCACTTTGACATGCTTCGTTCGATTGATTTCTCAACAATATTTACAAGAAAATACCTAAAGCGTATTGAAAAACAAATTAAAAAAAATAAATAAAAATACTGTTGGATACGTTATATAACTAATAATAATTAACGACAAACAGATATTGCTTGCTGAACAAACTTAGTAATTATGTGTTCAAACAGTCACAAAAACATCTAGTCTAATAAATGTTATATGATTTTGTTATTATTTTATTTTTTTATTCATCACTGATTTTAAGAGGTGATTTGATGACAAGGTGCTTCATTCCCGTTAGCGTCACGTTATGGTGATACACGTGACGGCACTGGTTTATATATTTTTTTACCTTTGTTAATTTATTTTTTAAGTGTAATTGAAATTTCATTGTTATTTTTGACGATTTCATTGCTAATTAGTCTAGCGATGTCGTCAGTTTAAGTTACCACTAATTTGTGGGTTCGTCATGGAATTGATTGATTGGGAATGTAGAGGAGTTATAAATTGTAATTTTAGTGAAGCGCTGGCCGCTATTTTAAATTAGTATTTTAAATCAACAACTAGCAGTGCTGCCTTGAATTTAAATTAGCTAAATTTCGGCTATCTCAATAATTTCTTTAGTAATTCTGATGCTATTTCTATAGTGACAGTTCAAATATTATTAGAACATATATGCAGGTTAGAAAAGACTATTTGTGCGCATAACATGAGTTTAGGTCTAAAATGAGTCTACTGCGCATGAGGATGTTCTACTCATTATTTGGATGTTACTTGGGCGCTTGCAATTGTTTAAGATAAGCAGTGCGGCTAGCTGTAATATCAAATCAAGTTTTAAATAATTAAACTAGTCTAAGACTAAGGCCATTAAATTAAAAATAGTCAATTTCTTTCCGGAAAAAAATAAACAATTAGAAAGTTAAACATGTTCAAAAATATAATATTGAAATATACTAATATTCAACTTGTTGATTGTTATGAGGCCTTTTTAAACAAGTTTTACAGAATAGTCTGCCCATATACGCAATATTGAGGCGAGATGTAACATTATATTAGTACTAGTAAAAATATCTATTTATAACAAAAAAAAAAAAATGTTATTAAATTCGTCCAACTTTTAAAAAGTTGCGACAAATAATATATATCAACAGTTTAACGTATTTCTATACTGAAATGACTAGTGTATTATGACAAGTGTTGTTAACTAATAATTGCTAATGAATTCACTCACTGGCTAAGAAGTAAAAGTACGTATTGATTATGTGTGCTTAAATGTAATACTGCAAATGTACATTTGATACAAAAAAACAAAACAATTATTTCGAGCTTAAGGCACACAAGTAAACATTTTTATATAGCGCAATTATTCTTGATGTTATGATTCTACAGATTTTTTATTCAGAAGTTATATGTTGTATTTTTGATTTGATTGAGGATACTTTGAGGATGTGACTATATTTAAAAACCAATGATGTAATTTGCTGCAACTAATAAAACTATGATTTGATGTTTCTTGAAGCAGTATTTTTAATTCAATTTTTTCTTCATACTTATTTATTTTTTTTTACATTCTAAACTTTGTGAAGACATAAAATAACAATTTTTTTTTTATTTAAAAAAAAAGCAATAATACACAAATGAATTGTTCACGGTTTATATTACAAGAGTTCTAGTGAACAAAATGAGCGCAATTCAATGTTAGCGTAAATGACTGTTTATTTTGGATACTAACAATTAATACACATTCATGAATGGACTCTTTTTAAAAGTGTCGTATCAAGAATTATTTTTTTTATCTTTTCTCCATATTTTTATTTTTTTACATCCATGTGGAAGTGGAACGTAAAAACACGTTAAGCAAATAAGTGGGGAAACAAGTAGTAATGATAATAATTAAATAAACCATTGTCTGTCAGCAACTGCCAAACTTAATTATCATGTTAAGGCACCCAGATCGCCCTGTACACCACAACTGTTGATTTACAACAGTTTATCTCGATTTATTTCTCATTTGATTGGACATAAGATGGTTAATATTTTGTTGTTTTTTTTTGTGCTAAAATGCTACACACACATAGCGACCAGCAAGCGTTTTATCATCTTCAATATTATTTAACTTACGAATTAAAATTGTCATGCAACAAATAATTTAAAACATTATATAATATATTGTCTCTTAATAAAAAACAAACGTACAATTCATGACAAAATTATTCGCACTTAAAAGAACTGCATAATGTGTACAAAATTAAACAAACTGCAATACATTATTATAGTATTACGTCACAACGGCTAAGTTCGGTATTCACATCTGTAGCGCTCACTGCGGAAAATTATTTTGGAACTTAAGGGCTAACACTCAGAGTACCATACATTTTAATACCGAATATGTCCGCCATATTGATTTTTAAATGAAACCTTTCAAAGCTGTTTCTTTATTTTAGTTTTTCTATTGGTATAAATTATGTTTTTTTTTGTCAAAAAATCAAATTTGTTTTAGTTCAAAAACCATGATGGCGGACCTGTTATGGTTATTAAAACGTACAATAATAGCCCCCAATATTTTAACATTGGATAAACGGTTAAAATAAAAACGAAATAAAAACTGAGCAGTATTTTATAATAATACACAAAGTTTATTTTTTGTAGACTCGAAAAAAATGAGTATGAACAAAAATAATGAATGCAATATGAATAGTTACAAGTTACATATGTACAATTAGTTTTTTTTTTCTTCATCATCATACAGCCATAAAATTGGGGTTCAAAAAATTTACCCCAAGTGACAGGAGTGCTGGTCTATATGAACTTACAGTTACTCTACGACAAGCCGAACGGGCCGGCAAGGGGTTGGGGGGGGGGGGGGGTTTGTCTTAAGGAGGCGAAGGGACACACATCAGACATTTACATATGACACGAGGGCAGAGGTACAGGCATTTATGACGTCACACGCGTACGCACTCATTCAAAAATACGTCGCCATATTAGATGGAACATTTTTATTAAGGTTCGAAAATAAGTAGGACACAGGTAAAGTAGCGAGGACGGAATATAATATAGTACTCTAGGATTTCGGAAATAGACGACGGGATTTTTTCGATCCAAACAATATGTTGGTCACAGTATTAATTTATGCATAGAAAACGAAATCGCGTCGTCATATAACGCCCCCGCATACTAGAATATTTTTTAAGTTTACGTATTTATATTACAAATCTAGACATTCGTTATTCTTGAATTATTTTCCAAAATAAATATGTGACTGTTCCATTCGCATTTGGATGCGCAATTTTTAGTCTAAACGAGTGCGGTATGCGCATAAAATAGATGTAGCTGCATATGATTTTAGAAAATAATTAAGAATCGTCGTAAAAAAATGCAATAAAGTTGATACTGTGAATTGCATATCGTTTGGATAATACTATACATATATACATACGCGTGCCTTCAGGGCGAACTTGAGTCAACCAAACATGTCATACATACACACGCACAGACACACAAAAAGACAGACAGAAGCATTCCACAACAGTTACTTGTGCAGGAAGCGTACTGATCTAAATATGAAAGCAGCAAGATGGTTTGAAAATGTGATCATCATCATTATACTTGTGTGAATAATCATCACATCCCTACTACATGAGAGACATAAATATTATCAAGATAGAAATAGAGCGTTACAGAAGTTTATTTTATTATTTGTTCACTGTTTTATTTTAATATTCATCTGTGGTTAACTGGAAACTACTTACGGAAACATCTAAAATTAACATCCATATTTGAGAAGTGTTGTTCGACATTTCTACTATTTTGTTATTTTAATGATTATTTTAATAAATGTTTTACACTGATTTGAGGAGGTGGTGACGACTTCACAACACACTGTATCAATTCATATTGCTGCTACACAGAGATCTCTGGTTTGCAAATGAACGAAACAATTTTCACAATACTGTGTCGCGTTGTGCTGTAGCACTTTTGAATTATCCAATATTTGCAATTTTATGCATATACTATTCACAAAAAGAATCTAATTTTCTTGTTCATTGCTGTGCACTAAACAGAACGCATTCTTTCCGTGAATTGCATATTGTAGAAATCATGCATGGATAGAATCATCTAGTATAATTTGGTACACATTAATAAGAAATTCTATAACGAGTAACTGTTTTGTTTGTTTGTTTGTTTGTTGCGAAAAAGCATTCTGTAATAATGAGTTAAAACAGAAGAAATCTAGGGTTTGTTTTTGCGAAACTTTGTTATTATTGTAGTTAAATAGAGGCCAAAGAAGCGGACATTTAGAGATGACGCGGATCTGGTGCCGCGTCTTTTTTTCTTTTGTTTCATTCACCATTCTAGAGTAACATAACAACACATCTAATATATTACACTCATATTTTACGGGCATATGCGTTTAAACAAATATTATATGTACATTAATTTCTTATGATATTTGCATTTTCATATACTGTCAATCACTAAACCAAATATAAATTGCTTCCATTTGATTAGTATATGCTTCCAAAAAATATAAATGTAACGTGATTTTTAAATTGCAATATATATTTTGAATATGCAATACTGTAGCAGTAAATTTATTGCAACCATTTTGATTATGTATTAATAAAAATAGTGGCAAAGAATTAGTTTATTAATTCGCCAACAGGGCTGCGTATTGTAAAGACTCTTTGCTGGTATGCATTGTGTTGTGGTATGTTATGTTTTAAGATGGTAAAAGTGTTATGTGCTCTAGAATGATAAATTTTTCGTTTTAAATATGAACAAATACATGTTCGTGCCCGGAGCCGGTACAATCATCACCTGCCAAGCTCACGCTCAGACGCACTCACGCTCTCACGTTCACTCAAATCAATCGTTCGCTCACATATCATCATCACAACACACTCGAGAGGCTCAGTTCTACCAGTGGTGGGGACGCGGCTCAGGTGACAGTGGAATATGCACGGCAAAACATATATCTTTTAATATTTGTTTTGTTGTTATCCATCGGCACCTGAGCCCCGTGACGCACGCATGGAAAAAATAAAAACACAAAGATCCCATTATCAAGAGGGTCTCTTATACAGAATATTTGTACTTTTTGAATGCTTTCCGATGTTTTAATTTTTTTTTATTTTCAAGGGGTCGGGACGGGGAACGCACGTACGCCATATTTTATGTATTGAGATTTTTGCGCTCGCGCATTCCGCCTGTCCTCCACCATACGCTCGGCCGACCTGTTTTTTTTTTTTTTTTTGGACGGGACGGCTTTTTTTTCGATCCATCCAACAACACTGTCACTATTTATAATAATATATTTTTATATACTTATTAAACTTTCTCTTTTTTTTTTGTTCTTTTCTTTTATACACATTTAATATTTTTTTTCTCTCAGTGAGAATCACAGAGATGGATTTTGTGTGCCTCATTTATAGCACAATTTGTAAAAGGACTGATCGGTAGTTTCGTCGGCATCGGTCACAACCAGAACTATTCTCATACATAATTCCAAAAACATTTCATTTCAAACATATAAATCCCATAATAAAAGTCTGTTCTTTTATATAGAACTTGTTCGGAGACACATGCTAAAAAAATTAAAATATTTACAAATTTTGAGTTACCCGTAGAATAAGAATATATAATAATTATAATTTTGACAGCTACAATTTTGAATCTAGCATTTCATTTGCACCGAATAAATAATAAAATGAACAGACATTTAATTTACCAACATGGCATCATTTTTTAAAATTTAATAATTCAAGTATCATAATACATAATGTTTCCTTTAAGAAGAATAAAAAGCATACTATTTAAGAAAATAATCATTTTCCATTTTTAAGCTTAAAACTGTAACTGTTCTTTGTTATTCTGAATACAGTTCGATATATTATAGCCATTCGAAAACAATTTAAACTATAGAGTACGCAACGTAACACCATTGGTTAGAATAACGTCATAATACATATTTTAAAGTTTAATCAATTTCAAACTAGTGTATCAACAATTTTTTTATTATATACATTAAGAATAATGAATTTTTTCTAACGCATAGTAAAAATATAGCGTTTGCTATTCCTACGAACAATAAGAATAATAAAGATTTTGGCTATATTTTCAATTGCTTTCTACTCTTCTTATAAAAGGATTGCGATTATGTATGATGAAAATATAAAGAAACTGATTGCAGTTCTGTTTATGACCGTAGGCTGCGCGCGCATGGTGTATGGTCGATTTTGCTCGTATTATTATTCAATTATAACATTTAATAATTAAATAATAGATAGCGAACAGGCAAACAGACCGCTTGGTACAAGAGATAGTTATATCACGCAGTCGGAATCATCGTTAGTTTCTTCATGACACTTAATCGTATCTTCTTACCCTTAGTTACTTATCTTACTTAAATGTAATTAATAAAGTATATATTTATATATGTACTCAAAAGTCATAATGGTTCTCAACATTAAATTACATCAACTAATCTCAAAAAAAAAAAAATAATAACTAAATCATTTTTTAATACGGCCCGGCCCGCAGTCAGTCAGGCGGCGAGATAAAATAGAACGATTTTATATTCTTTTAGGTTTAAAAATATGTACAATATACATAAATAATTTACAATTGTGATACGACGATGCACTTTGATAGATTTTTGTTGTTGTTGATTATTTTTAATTATTATTTATATATTTTTTTTGCTTGTTTGATGCTGTATATTTTTTTTCTCTGGTTGGTTGTTGTTGCTTTTCTATTTTATTATTATTATAATTATATTTAATATTTATAAAAGTTTTCTTTTGTTATGTCGCGTTGCGACAAAGTTGAAACATCTGTTGTAGCATACTTCATTTATTCTTATGCATATAAAAATGATTTGTTAACAAACACATAAAATGTGATTAAAAATTGAAAAATATTGACATAGAACATGTCCACAGAAACGTTTATACAAAAATATTTTGTATGTATATATAAATAATTAAAACTAAATTTTTGATTTTCTACCCAGCAAAAACAACATCATTTCAACAAATCCGCAATAAGATCAACGATATGTGTTTACTGGGTTTTAGGAGCGAGTCCTTTATACTTAAAACGACAATTAAAAGAGGCAGTTTTGCTATTTAACCGCCATTTTAGTTATTGAGGACATATACCCGCTTACACCGCTATAAATTTAAGGCTTACATAGAACATTAAGTCGATCGCACGCACTAGTAAGTAATGCGAGTAATCCGAAAAATCATTAGATTACTCTTGTTAAGTTTCTGTTCTTGAATTAGTGCGATAAACTTTATGATTGTTCTCGTTCAATTTGTCCATTTTCTATGAGAAGAACCGACATCCGCTTATTTGTAGCTGTACCAGCATGCTTCATCGCGCCCACTGTTTGATTTTCTCACAGAAAATTGACATATTTTACTATATTCATGTGTGTTACTGTACAAGCGGTGCAAACGGTATATCTATACATATAAGGTCCATGTTAAACTCGCAGTTTTCGGTTCCGGATTTGGATCAGTCTTGTATTTCGGTTTATTCTATTACCAATTGTCAATTATTTGAAATGTATGTTGAAAAATCAATTTTCAACGCATATTTCATAAGAGTCTAGCCACTTTCTATTTACCAGTTATAGTTACAAGTTAGCGTGTAATTTCAAATAGAATTTAAAATGGTTATTGTTATCATTTTAATTTCTATTTGAATGTACGCTAAAGTTAATTTAATTGTAGGTGTTGAGTAAAAAGCGGCTATTTTCATTAATGACCAATCAGAGTTACAAATATAATTCGTGACGAAATACAAGATGTAGAAACTTACCCTGGTCCAAATCTGGCACCGGTAAGAATGAGTCGGGCCTCAAGAAAGATAAAATGATGCTACAAACGATGCTTCATAAAGACGCGTGCTTTTTTGAACGAGCGTTGCAGACATGTTCCTTTTGTTGTTGACTAGAGGAGACGCGTGTATGTAGTACGTTGATAATAATTCAGATATTTGTCGGTCGGTCGGTTTGCTTGTATATGTTCTTGGTTGGTTGGTTGGTTTGTTTGTTTGTTAGTTGGTGGGTAGAATGATGGTTGGTGGTGTGAAGATAGCTCTAACACGTGGTGGTTGATTGGTGGTTGGCCCGCACGCCCTGCCTTATTTTTATAATAATAATACAGCAGCCGGTCCTGGAAGGAGCAGCAGAGGTGGAGGGTGAGGAACAATGCGTCCTGATGCCTCTCCTCGCCCGGCGGCCCATGTCTGTTCGCTCCTGCGGCTGCGGCGCCCCTCCTAGATGATCTCCATTTCGGACAGGGTAAGGCGGCTGGTCGACATCGCCACCCCACTATCACTCGATGCACTCTGCACGCTGGAGTGATCGTCCGTGTCACTCTGGTTGCTGGTGTAGCCGATCACGTCTACTTCATCTATAACACACACAAAAAAAAAAAACCACATTATTACTCCACTCTATACATACATTGTAATTAAGAATGAAAATGCAATACGTGAAATAATTGAGAAGCTTTCTTTAATAACACTTTTATGCAAATCGAAACGATGTAGCGCATATAGTATATGGAAACAAAAATAATTTAATTTAAAACAAATATCCACCTGGCCGAGCAATATGCCTGACTTGTCGCACATTGCATTCGCTTATATTTCTAATTACAATTGTGTTTCATAATAAACAAGTTTGAAACTTGTTAGTTGAAATGCCAAAAGATGGGTGGGTGGGTGTGTGTGTGTTTGCGAGTGTAGCCGACAGGTATGTACGTATGGTTCATGCGTATGCGTATATTTCACTCATGGGGATTGGCCTGTTCTAATAACGGCTTGGAAGAGCAAATTCAATGTTTGACAGGTCCCTAGCCTGCGCCTGGTTTCCGTGTTCATTTCAAAAGTTCAACTTACGGTGTAAAAATTAATCCAATTTAGATAGAACATTTAATTAAACAAGACATACACAAATGATACACTTGTAATTAAAATAGCTCGCAGCATTAACGTATAGTTACGCAAATATTTGACCATCAATGATGCAATTTACTAAATTTAATTGCGTTAATTCCTTTGATGTTCAATATAACATATTGTTTCCCATTTGATGTATTTTAATTGCTATTACATATATTTTAATTCAAGCATCATTCAAAAATGTACTATATGGACATATATTATTGTTAGTGCTTTTCTATGTATTACCTAAAGACTAGTTTTATTGTAAATTGTTAGGAAATATAAGAAAAATAAATTAATTTGTGAAAACAGTTTTTTAATTTTTATAAGAAAAATGATTCGATGTTATATCAACAGAAATTAAAATCAGAAAGGAGCGTTTCCATGAGAGTAAAAAATCCGGGATCTAAACAACAATTAATCAAAATCCAAGAATAACGCAAAATCACGGCATGTCAAAAAACGATGCCGCGCTGCTGCACCATGTGCTTCGCACATTGGGCCGGCCACTCAAAATAACATATGACGTGTAACGTAAGAAAGGAGCCAGACTCAGCATGCATGTTACGTAACTTAACGTATAGAGTTTCCCCCTTTCCCGACAACAACTTGGCGAGTATTACTAAAGTAACCGGTCTCTCAGAGTGTGACCTTGACAATGTCCTGCGAGTGCCACCGGTATACGCGAGGTCGTGCGTGGGACACGCGCTCACGTTCATACATACTTTTTGGTAACTGGCTCGTACCTCTCGTTCATTATATGCGCTTGAACAAATTGGCATATTGACCCATATGTATACATGTGTGTATATCTATTTATTTCTAGAATTTGGGTCACAATATATGTACATTGTTTGGCAATTTGTATCTATACATCTTAAATACAAAGTAAATTCTGTCTAATGAAATAAATGTTCAAATGCAACATATTTTTAAATGAGTTCACTTTATTGGACGCCATACAAAAATTTCGAATTTAATTCTGCTCTTAGACGTAAATAAATAAAAAAAGGACTATTATGCTATTTTGTGTAAATTTAAATGTGGATTAAAATGAACTTGGCACTAGTGCTGTTTAGTGAAGATAATCTTTTATACAACGTCAAGACTGACGACTGCATTAATTAATTTAAAACTTTGTGTCAAAAGTTCAAGGTATCCGCATGCGTAAACCAAGCTGCACAAAATCGTAACATTTAGCTTTTATAATACCATACCATACCCTCACGAACGAATAAACAGAAAAAAAAATCAATTGGTAGAACAGTTAAAAAGGAAGTTAACTTTAGTGCCATTTCAAGTCAGCAGCACACACCTACTTTCCTTTATATAATAATATAGAAATCCGTACTATGCAAATCAACTTTATAAACTTCAGAATCATCATCATCATCGTCCTCTTTTGTCCTAAAAATATCTTGAAAGGAATGGCGGATTGGACTGGGGTATACAATGAAATTTAAGCGAAATGACGTAAGATAGGGGAAAGACTGATGTGGAACTGGCTGTGTGGTATGCAAGGCGGACGAATATCTGCAATTACATCCAAGATCTTGGATTCTTCTTTGGAACTGTGCACGAGATACAAATGTAATTATACAAGCGCCTTACGACTTTTACAAATTTCTACCGTGTATTATAATATCAAGTTGATGTGATATTAATAATAAAAAAGTTGTATTTTCAATCTAAACAAAGATATGTATATGTATATTCAAATTTGCATTTTATTCTCTGTAGAATAAATTGTATAAAATCTGTAAATAAAACAGATAAGAAACTAGTGCGAGATCATTTGATATTGAAAACCAAAAATATTTCCTTTGTATTAATTCACTTTGTCAACATTGAGCTATGATTTCCTTTTTTGCATATGCCTTTTATCACTTAAATCTCATACCTCCCGTGAGGTTAAAGGAAATTTATCCCGAGGGCCGTAGGCAAGAAAAGACCAAAGACGTGCATCAATCCTGATGCTAGTGCGATCCACTGAGAAGACCGAACCGAGCGTAATTTGTTTTGTATGTGTGTGTGTGTGCACTCTTTTTACGCAAAAACGAGGCAACCCTGACCGGGAAAATCATATAGAAATCTCGCATCGTTTGTGAACGGATGCTATCTCATCGTCAGCATAGCTCAGATGGCCGCCTCTATACTTTTCTCCGCCCGATTTTATTCTTCTTCTTTTTATTGCACTAGCGTCCATCAACCGGATGTTAGGAAGGAAACTGGTCCCTAGAGGTTCCTGGCGGGTGTCAAAGCGTGTCTTTTGATAAGGACTTCGTTCGGTTGGGATATGATGAATGCATCGCATCCACACATACATGCACATACACATACATAGATGTCTCTAGTTTAGTTCGTTTTGCTTGGTTCTTTTGCTCTTAACCGTTTTCTTTCATTGCCATAACCATCATCACCAATCTTTATATCCTAGTTATTTATATACACGTCTTTCTTTGTGTATCTTTGTATAGTGTATGCTTAGCCGAACGAATCTTGCTTTTAGGCGAAACTCTTTTGAAATTTATCTCAACCAATTATTGAGAAGCCGTAAAATAACGTAATAATAATCGTTTTCGATTAACATATTTCGTGAATGTAGACAATGAAAAATGCAAATAATACGAAATTCCAAGTTAATTTGATTTTCGCGATTTATAAATCAGAAAATATAAAATAACTGAATTTTTTTAATAAAATTCTCAGACTCTATTTCACTCAAGAAATGACGTTGTCTTTAACGTGAAAAAAGCAACCCATTCTTCTGTAATTAATAACGCAGTAAGAAAGAATAAAATCGACTAATAAATAATATTTTATGTGACACACGGTAGCACAGAGGACACATTAACAAGTAAAGTAAGACGGAGAGCGTTGATATGTCTTGCTATTAAGATAGAGAAAGAAAGCAGACACATCTAGAAGAGAGATAATATACAACAAGACAACAGACAGATTTACAACACGGCGACCTGCTCGGTTGAATATGTGTAACAGGCAATTTAATAAATGTGGACGCGAATTGAATTTAAATAGCTGCATTACCGTTAAAATGAACCTGACAATTTATCAAAAGATATGCTTATACAAAGACGAAGTATATACATAGGATATATGTTGCATATATAATCACCCCCGTCGCATTATGTACTCGGATTAGAGATGTTTCTTTACATTATCTCACGTACGACATTTTAAAGCATCAATCAACATTATATTTGATTATAAAAATTATAAATACATCCACACTAAAGTCAGTGGGTAAAGAAAAAGAATTGTGCGAACAAAATCAATAAATGAATATATTTGTTATTTTTGAAGAAAATCAAATATATTTACGAATGAATATACCTCCAGACAAAAATTTATCAGTGGTTCCATTGCCGTGGCTCCATAATTGAAATATAATCTGTTCCCTACGCCGAACTTATCCCGAAGAAAAAGGAAAACTTCGAGCGGAATGTTTTCTGCAAAGTTGGATAACAAATGGCGATTTAAGATATCAATGAAGCGCGAGCGACGCGCACGACACTTTTCAAACTAGAAACTTCGTCATCACACCGAAACGATCATCAGAAACAGATATTAACTTCATCATTTGAACAACACGACGTTTCAAATAAATAAAACACCGCACCACCGCAATATTGAATCAAACAATATTTCAACAAAACAATCCTAATACACATATCTCCATTCAAAATATACTTTTAATAATTTACTGTTTTTCAGCATTTATAAAAAAAAACCCCTTTAGGCAGTATGCAAATTTATGAATTATTTTTAATAAATTATCCTCTTTTGAGAAACGATTAACAAATTATAAAGAAAATAAATATTACGCAAAGTCTTTCCTTAAAAGACCTTCCCTTAGTAGTAAGTTATGTTATATATTTATATATACATAGAGAGAGAGAGAGAGAGAGAGAGAGAGAGAGAGAGAGAGAAGAGTACTTGTCTGTTGTTTCCATAACGCAACTATCGACAAATATTTGTCTTTCTAACCATCAACACTGGTTATTACAACAATAACCCGTCGTTTCGAGAGTTCCCTATCCTCTGTCATATCCAACGCTTCTCAACCAAACGCAAAACCAACAAACTTGGTTATATGGTTGTATAGCGGAAACAATAATGCGAAATAAAGGAAGAGAAACGAAAGAGGAAGAAGGATAGTAGAAAAACAATACTTAAAACTTCTATATGTGTTATAAGTTTGGGTAAATATATTCTACAAGAGTGCATAACTTAAGCCGAAGTCCATAAAAAAGTTAGATTAGAAAACTTAAAGCAAAGCGAAAATCTAGAAATCGAATGATTAAAAATACTTGACGTATAACGGGAAAGTTATGAATATTATGTTTGAAAAACATCGATTTTCGGTCAATTTTGTTAAATATCAACCGTGATATTAACACAGCGAATCATCTCAAGAAAATTGGCTCGTCAGCTTCAAGAACTTTTCATCATCGTGAGACGGCCTCATAAGCGAGCGCCCAAGTAAACGAAAAACCAGAGGGAGAAAAATGTGAAAAGAAAAAGAGTATAAGTGATGAGTGACTCTAGCAGTAATCTTCTTTGGTATACGCGGATGGCGGATTAGATTGTCAGCAAAGTCCGTTCGTATGGTGCATCGATGAAGCCCGTGCTATGCAGAAAACCCAGCAAAATAAGTAGTATGTTCTGTGTAACGTACGTATGCGATCAAAAACTGTCGATGTAATTCCAACTAGCGCTGGTCTCAGAGGGAAGCGGTTTTAAAGGAGACGAGAAGTGTCGCTAGTACGTTCACAAGTACCCGGAGTTTTAATGAGGATCTTGCGGTGCTATATACGTAATTTTTTTTTTTCTTGTGTCGTTCGTTTCTTTCAACTTTATTATTATTTTATTTTTTTTCTTACTCAAAATTAATTGGATACTAAACTTGGGATTTTAATTTATGTTCTTGTTGCGTTTTTTTGTCGTTTTCTCGCTACTTCGCCGTTAGAGGAGACAGATTTTTAAAGAACAAGACTTGAATTATTTAAAGAAAATGTCAGTTCAATTTTAAATTGCGGAACACTTTTGATGAGGTTGGTTTTTAAATTTGTTTTAATGTAAACTTTACATCAAGGATTATGATTCCAAAACCAGAATAATATTGTTAATTTATTTACGACTGTCGTATTTTTTTATTCATAACCACTTAACGGAAGTTTAATATTGTGGGGTGATTTTAATACTGAATTTGTTATGTATTGCAAAAAAATGTTGAAAAACAAATTATTCTGTAAAGAAGATTACATTTGGCACCTAGGACAATGACGCCCAGGTGTCCCTGAATATGACGAATATTGGACGTATGTCGAACAAGACACGAAGGCCAAATTATTTTTGCTTATACAAAGGTCACTTGATGTCGGTGACATAATTATACAACTAACACTAACAAATTCATATTGACAGAGAATGACAACTTGCGGTTCCAATTAATATTTAAATTATTTTTACTCAACCATCAGAAAATATGAAACATATGTATCACTCTAATATATATTTTATATAATAAGCTTTCAAGACTTGTATTTATAGAAAATAAAAAACAAGTCACTTTTAACGTTGTCTTTCTTATTATTTGCTTTAAGTTACTAAAAGCATCATTAAGCTTATCTATAAAAGTGGATGTTGTTGTAAGAAGGAATTTTAAGAGAGTAAGCCCATAATACGATCAATATATATGCACTAGAAACGGGTATAAGAATCGAAATAAATATCAAATGAACTATGAAAAAATAATGGAAAAACAGCAAAAACGATAACCAACCGAAAAAAAAAATATATATATATATATACCGATGTTGTGAGGATTGCCAACTTCCAAAACAGTAATATCCCCAAGTTTGACAGTGTCCGTACAAGTTAGCAAAAACGTCAACGTAAAACTTTTATTTTCCGAAAATAACACACCATAACTTATACAGACACTCCAGCCAACGTAAAAACAACATTCGAGATCAATATTAAATCACGGCTAGCAACCAATTGTCTCTATAAGAAGTCCTAACAATTTCAAGATGTACGTGCTGATGTTAGCCGCAAATAGGAAATGCAAATATCCCCTAGACTGATACAATAAGATATAGAAGAGACGGTTTCACGACGGTTGGTCGTGCGATACGAACAACAAGAAATGATGTGGCCGATTCTATGTTGCAATTATACGTAAATTAAAGTTAGATGCGATGGCCACCGTTGATGGTATATATATGTATGTTCGTATGTGTGTATGGTTTGGACCGAACGTGCTAGAAATGTAACGGCTTGCTTGTGTGCAAGGTATTATACGACGAAGGAGAGTACGTGAATGTATTACAGGAACACTACCGGAACGATATGTTCATTGGTCCGTTGGCGATCGTAGATCGTACATAGGGTTAAACAGAACTACCCAAACTGTTCACAAAATGGTACCTATACGTTATATGTCTAACCATAATAAATATATAGTGCTCGTTTCGCTATATGACATTAATTTCGACGTTTTTCTTTCGAAATAAATATATATATATATATATATATATATATATATATATATATATATTTAATTTTGTATTGAACTAAAATAGAGTGCCGCATTATAAGAAATAAAATGACGTTATACGTGAAAAATGATGATTAGTGCAAGTTGGCATAAACATTTCGTACGAATCAGAAATAGAATTCAACAAACACGGAAATGAAAGTTTCGACATTAAAAATTATTTAATATGAAACGTGGTCTTTTATAATTGTGTTTTTCGAGTTGCAATTCAAATCAAATACAATCGACAACAACAAATACAACTGCAGTTGGGTATCTGAATATATATTTTCTTGTACGGAAGAAACACTTCAAATATATATGTACATCGGTACATTTTAAGTGCATTGCACACTGAAGTAGGTTTTGTGCGAAAACTACATACACATACGTGAAGTGAATAAAGCTAACCAAACGAAAAACGAAAAATGAAAAAAAAAAGTACAGCCACTACTCTATTAATATTTTAGTAGATATTTTTAGCTCGAATTATACGAATTCTTGCGAGATCATTCGATAGTGCTTATCACCAAAGTGTGGTAAATGCGATTGAGATTGCGATTGGTTGAGGTGAAGATATTGGTTATTTTCCGCAGTTTGTTATTTCGCGACGTTGGTATATTAAGATAGAATATAAATTATGTTCGTCAAGAGAAATTAATTAAAATTATTGATTCATTGAAATATGGTCTAATTTTCGCCATTCCAATTCCAAACAGCGAGTAGATTAATAAGTTAGCCAAGTTCTTAGTGTCATGTTGAAGCGGTGGAGTCAATTTCGCTAAATTGTGAAACAGTGTCAGATTGCTATGAACAGGTTCATTTTGCACAAAAACTTACGCGACTACTGTGGATTCGTCTATCCGTGCTTTACGCCTTTAAGCCGGGATTAACATAGTTTATGTTTCATGAAAGCCGTCAAGCTTAACCCTGTTGACCAAAATCGGGGCCACACCATACTTGACAAATGCGTACCCAACACGGATATAACATACAATTTATATATATATTTTCTATAAATAATTGATTATTTATATATGAAGTAATAATTAAATCATAACTAATAAATGTGCGAAGAGTTCTCTTAATATTTCTTTCCGTTTCGAAATCAACGAAAAATATTCTTGGCGCTGTTTTTGACATGTACTTTTATGTGACTTATGCGCCACTTGTTCGGGATAAAAACTCAGCGATGCCATCAACATGCTCCTCGTTGGGCCTGTCCACTCGCTCGATAAAAGCGATTGTATTTTTATCGGCATAATACATCCAAAATTGACATGATAACATAATTGTTTTTCGTGGTAATTGTTTACTTTGATAACATAAATTGTTAAAACAACATGTGTGTGTGTGTGTGTGTGTTTCACTTTTATTAATATTAAAATACTATTGATTGCATTTTTTTTTTATCTGAGTGATTGATGGAATTCTGTTTTAGTAGTTTTAAATCTATATTTAGCGAACGTTTTTTGTTAAATAAATTTCGCGTTGTTAAAACGTTGATGTAATCATCGTTGTGCTATACAGCATATTTGGAGGCAACAATATGTTTCCCGAAAATCCAATTTACGAAAACTATTTGGCTATGTACTACGAATTGTCGTACAATCTAATGGAGTCGAATTGTCGAATGTAAATAGTTTCAGATGTAGATTGTGTAAATAGAACAAATGCATTTGACTCAATGAAACCAATTTTAAACCAACGTAGCGCTGGTGCTCAACTTGAACAATCAAAAGTTATCTCTGTCTCCTCTAACCCGCAACACACACATACATATGTATTTGTACATGATCAACCGAATCAATAATACTGTGTCAGATACAGTAAACATAGGGTGTGTGGTTATTGACCTACTTCAAATCATCATTTCTGAAATTCTGATTGGCCATCTTCTATTTACAAGAAATTAACTAAATAATATATATTCCATAATTGTACTAATACTACTGATTACGTAATTCAAAACGACATTTATTATTCAATTCAGTAATAGCGATGTTTGTTGTCCTTATCCAAATAAAACTAGTATAGCTTTAAGTTTAAAGAAGATAAGAACAAATCTGTATTAAATTTGTACAATAATGGAAATTCTCTTAAATTAATCAAATCTTGAGATAATATTTGTGATTGTATTGCACTTGAAATGTATCGGTAAATTTAAAGAGTGGTGTGTAATAAAATAGTAGCGAACAATTAGTTTCGTGGAGATAAAGTGAATTTGTAGACTGACCTGATTCTGAGATGCATGCAGGTGACGTCGACGTCGATGAGGTGGATGAATTTGTACTGGAGATGGTAGATGTGGAACATTCGGAGACGGAGCGTCGTTTAGACAACGCCGTAAGGGCCGTCAATTGTTCCAATCTTCGCCTCAGGTAGCGGTGCTCCCGATTCAACTGTTCCTTGTGTGTTGTGTGCTTTCGTTCTCGATCTTCTAAATTCTGTAAACAACGAAATAACAAAACTTAATAACACCACGAAATCAAAAACATACGTTTTTGCACATTTGTAATTCAAACTAGTCGCAACATCGATGAATGAAAATTCGTGGATACGCCGCTGGTACAGTAAAATCTAAATCGGGTAAACAAGATTCCAATATCAAAGACATCATCCTCCAATTTTTCTTTAAACGAAATAGAAATACGAGCAAAGTAGAGAAAAGGAAGAAAAATCAAGTTTCAATATTTTTTTTTTTGCGTTTCGTTTCGTTTCGTTGACGCGTTTCTATGTAGGGTAAAGTAGAAATCTTTCACACAAACAAGGTGCCTTATATGTGTTTATCAAACAGGAAACGTGGTGACAGGAACTGTTATTAGCGCAAAAAGACCGATGACACGTTGGCTCGTGTTCACCAAGCCGAGGAGGAAACATGTGTCAAGTATTGCTATATGATGATGATGATGATGTGGGGATGTTCGCTTAAGTATATAGGTATAGCTGGGGCATTGTTACGCGTAAGGTGTGTGTGTGTAAATAATGATATCATCAATGTCAAGTGAATAAAAAATATCTAAATATTTGTTGCCAACAAGATAAAACTATACAGCCTACCAGTTTCACATTTGCGCTTCAATTCTTCTGCATCGAGCTCTATGAACTTATGACTATGCCATAAACAACGAGATCATTGTATTTTTAGATGACTACTCCATATTTATTAATATTACGGAATCTGAAATATATACAGTATTATATATTATGATTGTAATAAGAAAAATAAATATATTCAATTACATTTAGATTCTAAATAATTGTCTAATATCATTAAAAAATGGATTTTTGAAAATTTGATTGTGAGATCATCGTTGTAGCTTACTATATATGTAAAAAATAAATATCCATTATTTGAACAAGGGCTTCTCTAATTACTAGATGACTGCTCTACCAATGAGACTATTAGATTCGTTTTCACTGTACGGAATGGTACCAAATCGGAACACTACCTAAAAGCGTGCCAACTGGGAACGCAACCCTTCTCTAAATGTTTACCTGTGGCCTGGTGCCAATTCAGTTCGTAAAAAATATATAGTTCATAGTGTTAGTGGACCAGAAATATTAAAATTATGATTCATATTTGATTAAAATTTATTAAATATATATAAGTTTTTAATTTGTGGGTTGAATGTGAAAATTATTATTTTTTTTTATATTATGCGACTATATAAGTCAAAACAAAATTCGATCTGAATTGATTCTGGTCGTATCATATATTGAGGTTGAATTCAGTGGTCCGATAATGTCCACAATTGAGTAGCAACGTTTCATCATTTATGTAAGCTGTGGTGAAGCAATGAGGCCATTTAAAATTGACTAAACCCGAGGTCCGCACACCACAAAACCATAATACAATGGATGATGGGATATATAATACAGAATTGCCATCGTATTTGCCGCTTGGGAATGTCTATTTTGCTGTGCATGTCCATCTAAAACGATCGCACATAAATAAAAAGATGAGCGCTAAGCGAAAAAGAGATCTTTTGTTGCTTCCGAACTTAATAAAAATCTAGAGTCGCTAAGGCGCATGTGTAAATAAAACCAAATGGATAGGGAAGCAAAGAGATCATTGTCAGAACGCTGAATTTGCACCAGCATAAGAGCAAAACATTTGCGCACCACGGGGTTGGAGTTAATAAAGACAATATTGGCCACAATCAGGCCGCCAGTAGTTCGGGCATGTACTACAGTTCTCGCTGTGTATATGAGGGGATAAATGCCCCTGCTGGTAGTAGCTGATAGACATTGTTGCTATGGACACGGTGTTCTGTGTGCGATTCATTTGGTATTCAATCGAATGGAGAGAAAAAAACGTACATATACTCTACACCCTTTGTAAAATGCGGAAAATATGTTTCTACAAAAAAAAAAAAAATACGTTCTGCAATACGTATATTACATATCGATATTACATATTAGGAGCGAGTGGAAATATTCTAAAAAATAAACTTTGAGTGTGTAGCAACAAATTTATTGGATTACCTAGTTCTGCAATCCAATTAAGTGGGGTAAAAGCGTATAATGAAAGATTTAATTGATTTAAAAGCAATTGAATAAAAAAAAATATATTTCGTGTAAATTGTACGTGATTGAATGTTGCACAAATTCGAAAACAAAAATGCCGTCAGTTTGTGAGTCTACACTTGCGTCCTGAGGGGTTCAGACAACTAAAGAGGCGTTTTCGGAATACAAAAAGTAGACGTCCAACTAAGATTGAACAGAAGACGGCTGGAGGGCAAAACCGAAACAAATGAACTGCTGGTAGGCTTATGGAGCCGCGACACAGAAAAGGTAGGAGGAAGGAGGCGCTGGTGGAGTGATGGGGAGACAAAGGAGAGTTAATAAATGATTACACGGTCGTTAGTGGGGAATCATTATTCATTGCGAACGGAGTAATTCGGTTTGCGAATAAGAATGGCACCGCTGGTTTCACGCGGATAATTAAATTGTCTATCCGTTTGTCTTTGAGACGGAAACGCACAGAGGATGAGGAGAATCACTACCTCACAAGACAGGATAAGGGAAGCGAAAAGACAAGGGATGCGGGGATAGTATGCATGCGACAGTGACAAAAGCGCTCGACTCGACACAAATGCGATGAAACTTGCAAAGTCGCGAAGTTGGTCCCTTGGTTGGAGTTCGCGACCTGTTCGCTGCCGTACAAGGAAATATCTTTGTTCCAAGTCAAAGAGCGATGCCAAGCGTGCTCTGCCCGTCTGGGTCAAAACGGTGACTGATATATAGGTATGCGGTGTCAACGTTGAGGGAGTTAAAGGTTAGTGATTGGAATAGTATCGATAGAGAACGCCACTAAGGCCGGTTTGGCATTTGCCGATAGTCGCAATAACCAAAGGAATTCAGTAATGACGAATTCCTTGTGTGCTTCACAAATTGTTACTCAAGAAGTATAATTGGCTTGCGTTGCATACTTGCCTTTTGACTTTCGTTGATTTCAATACATTTAGCAGAATTTAACACTGAGTAAGCTCAAACAAAAACATCATACATCTTACAACATCATGTTTCCTACGCTATAGGTACATTATGCTCTAAAGCACGGAACTACTGCTTTATTAATAGCTCGACATTTCTAAAAAACAATAAAGTATTTTACGATTTAGTTATTAATCAACATCTTCAGATTTCAGTGGTTGAACATCGAGCCAATCAAGCAAAACAATTGCATTTAATACTTGAAGAAAGACAAATAAAGTGAGAATGCAAATATTTCCGGATGTCCGTGTTGTATTTCCTTCCACTGGCGCAGTGCGGGAATTTCAATTTTACCATCAATTTTTATTTGTACATTTTACAAAATTAGCAAAAATGAAATGGGGAGCAGTTGGCAAATCTTCCAAGCGAGGGCGCGCAAACCGATAATGAATAAAATTAACGCTGTTCAATTTGAATTCCCGAACCGTTTATTACCGTACCAATTTGCTAGAGCTAATGAGCAGTGAATTAAGAGAATACTGTATAATTACAGTTACGTTCCAATTACACAAAAATGCGCCCGTTTTTTAATTAACAACGCGTTATCATTACGACCGTTTTTTTCCATTTAGATTTTTCACATTTTTTATTTTTCATTTCGCAGGTATATAAATATTAACCCTTTCACAAAAATTATTCCCTTCCATTTAAATGCTACAAAATATTTATATTAAATTTGTTAAATTCTAACATTGCTTATGGAGTGTTTAGATTTTCGTTATACGACCTCACAAAACAAATTTCTGGCAGTGTTCATTAGGAGGCTACCAAAGAGACAGATGACAAGGCTTACAAAACTATTATTCAAAATTACACAAAGGTAGGCAATGCGCAGTGAGATGCGCAGAAACATAAAGCAACTAAACGAAGCAGCAACACTTCAAAGCAAACGACATAAACGTTACGTTTGAAACGAAAATAAGTCGTTAATTTCCATTTAAATCAACTTCAGATTGTTATGTTAATGTTTTAATATTTCACATTATTAATGTACTCACATTATTTTGTTTGAGAACACATAAATTATGTTTCTATTGAATAAAGTATATACTAATTATATTGAATTATTTAGTTTTCATAAGATTTGAAAATGATAAAAATGTCCACAATTGATACACGTGCATCGCTTATCATACAATAATCATTCCCATATTCTTTGTTTATCCGGCCTTATCATTAACAATTAATGACTGTTATTAAAAAAAAATGTATATGTAAATTTTTTTTGTTATTGTATAAATCGGAAAAATAGTGTCTGTTGCAAATTGTATGTATGTTAATTCGTGTATTATCTACTGAATTATATTGTTGAAATAAGGTCACAACTATTATCTAACTAAGTAAGTGTGATGTCATTGGCAACTGCAATTAATTACAACATTTGAATTAAAACTAATAAGTGGATAATTATTTTCTATTCAACGGCCCTGACTTTCAATTTCTTGATTTGTACAAACGAGCGTAATTAATAATAACAACAAAAGTTAATTGAGGTGGCTCGGCCATCTGGATAATCAGGGTTATTCTACTATTTATTTAGACAATTTATAATTTTGAAACGACGTAATTTTTCACATATCCACAATTGTTACTAATAAGCGAGTTTTGTTAGCAATTTTACACTATAATAAAATAAGTGTACTTTTATAGGATGCTACACTTAAAATAGTAACGTATTTAGAAAATGTATTCGTTGTATGAATTGTGGATTTTATATATGTATTCAAATTACCTATTTAACTGGTAATTTCGAAAATGTATGAATAAACAATCTAAAGATAGCATAAGTTGATAGTGAAATGAATAACTGTTATTTTCAATAATTCTTCAGGGCAAAACCATAGGACTCCAAGATACACACAGTGTAATTTTCATCATAATAACTTTTGATTACACACAGTTCAGCATGGGGTCCACAACCCTCAAGCAATCAACTCGGCTTGTTTTTACATAATATTTTGATTACAATTTCATTAGAACGTTTTTTCCGGTGATTTTTCCAAATAGCTGTATAACGATTTTTTTTTTTTACCATCGTTGATGTAATTAAGTGCTATTCTTTCCAACAACGCAACATGGATACTTGTTGCAACATTTTATCCAATTTATATATTTAGACCTTTGTATTGAATCTCACGGATGGAAATAGAATTGTTGTTTTCCTGTACGCGAAATTATTTTTGGTTCTACCAACTAATGGGATGTGAGTGCATACTTTTACGTAGGTGATGCACATTATGTTCTTAAAACATGTGTATAAGTATTTCGCAAAAAAAATGTATATATCGTGATGTGTTTTTGCGGAAAGTGATAGAAAAAGTAGTAGAGATGTGTACATAAAAAATGAACACAATAGCAATAGCGGGAGTGGCTGGTAAACACAATACCGTATACACCCAGCGACAACAACGAAGAAAGAACTTGGGAATGAGGGTGAATAGTACCTAGAAAGCACGAGGTGGTATAACAGAGGAGTGGAAAGGAAAGCATATAGCATGTTGGCCCCAATACTGTTTGTGTAACAACAGAGTCAACGACATTACTTTCCGAATGTGCTCTCGCGTCAACGGAGGAAGCGATATCTTCAAAATAAATAAGCGAACACAATGGCGGCAGCGAGAGGTGGCGTTGGGAAATCATCGTATTGACGACGGTGACGATGTCAACTACACGCTTGCTTGTTCGATTCGCATTTGGTTTAGTTTGCTTTGTCGTGTTTTGTCAGTGTTGCCTTGCCCAGGAATGTAAACATTATTTATGTTAGCCATATCGCTATATATATACGAAACCTGCTGCAACTACGCTGTTCTTCTGTCGATCAAATCTAACAACATAACATACGATAGTAGCTACAATATTTTGTCATCTAGAAGGAAAGCTAGATTTTCGAAATTACAATCATGCCGAAAAATATCTGAAATTCCTATGCTCATATAAAATAAATATTGAAATTATATTATTTTATTTATTTACATAATATTAATAAACATGAAAATTACTTTGTTATACATATATGTATTTAGCTCGACTAATTTAAATATAAATTAATTAAATAACAGAATTGTATTTGATGTGAATTGTTTTTAATAAATATGGATTCAATTTGAATTGTATGTATTGTGTATCATGTCTAAATGAATCAGTTTAATATGAAACCCTTTAAAAAAAAATCGCACAGGTATTTAGTTCGCATATCTCACATTTCCTGATGAATGCAGGTAACATAATAACACTTCCCCTTTTGGAGCGCGCGGTCGTTCGTTGGCTCGTGATGGCCATCACTAGCAAACAGTGTCAAAATGTGACGTAAATTTTAATGCGAATCGCGAAACTAAATAACACGTCCAGCCCCCTTGACATGCAATCTAGTTTACTCGACCAAAAAAAAAAAAAATAACAAAACGCCACAAGTAAAATCTGTCACGACCAGCTTTACCGGTGGATAAACAAGACAAATGTCCACGGTACTCAATTTTTCTCGCTCGCTTTTTGAACATTGTGCGTGTATAATTCCGGTCACGTTACAGCACATCTTCAAATAGATTCACTTACTTTATTTTATACAATCACTTTTTTTTACGGAATTCAATAATAAAGCGTATACAATCACGACAGGTGTGAAGTTGATTGGTGATTTATTATAGATCTTTAAACGTGAGAATTTATTCCATTTGTTTAAAAATCCATAAAGGATTTATCTACAACAAGGAACGATGAGTATTTTCGCAATGGAATTGTGAATTGTAGTATAGGTAATGACATCAGCATCATGGGTGATGGAACAGTGGTCGGTCGGGTTTGAATATATCTGCATATCGGCATCGCACTCGTAAAATGCACGATGTGCAACGAAATAAAAACGGCGGATAAGCCATTTCCGCCATAAAAATTGTTATCTCTGCTAGCAGCGAGCGGAAACGTCGACTTCACACTGTGAAACATCGACGAATCTTGGCGCGAACGTGATAAATCAATAATGCTCTCTCCGAACGAACACCGCGACCTGAGCCTCGTACCGTTTTCAACACCATACACGCAAATCCAGCAAATACTAGATCCACAATTCTGCGCTGCTGGAAATCATGTTTGAACACCCGTGTCCAAACATAATTTCATTTTTTTTCGAGGGTTCCAGCTTTTTTCCCCATAAATTGATGAGGTTTTCCTATCCATTTTATTTTTATATAAAATTGATAAAACCGTATCTGGTTAGTTCAATATAAACGAATTGAAATATTTGGAATTTAATATTAAATTTCGAATAATTTACAAAATATTAATGTTGCGATCGTGAATTGTACTATCCATCGTTTCGGTCTTCACTCTATATGACAAACGCGATGTCATTTTCTTTCATGTCTCTTTCCATTTAACCTGTCTGTCTGATAGCGGTTCAAATGAACTTTTTTACTTCTTCCGCGCATCCTTTCTTCATATTATCTCTTATACGGAGGCACTGAGTGAATTCTCAATTCCAACTCACCCCAATGTGTTTTTTTTTTTTCGTTTCCTACATTACCTTCTTCCAGCGATTGGTTTCGTGTCATTTGCCACGTCTGCGTTTTTATCACAATATCGTGGTAATTTTCTCTATTCTCGAACCAATCAGAAACTAGTTCTATTCCAATTTAAAACGTTTTTGAAACTGCATGCCTGCTAAATATAGTTTGCGTCCCGCAGATATCACAGATAAAAACGATTAATTTTAAATTTATTTCGCCTTGACTTCTATTGGATTTTTCGATATTTATTTTTACACGTTTCTTTGGCTCCTCTCCAATATTGTTGTGAGACTCGGTCAACAAAATTTTCATATAGATATATCACGAATGCATTGGAATTTTGCATACAACCATATTTTATAAATTACAAAAAAAAATAATTCATATTTCATGTAAGAATGTTTCAAGAAAGAAACAACTGGAATGAAGGACGATATAAATTAGTTAATTAGATTTGCCACTCAACTTTGTTAATGCAATTTATTTTAAATCTAATGAATATGGATTACAGATGTGATTAGTATGAATGTATTTCATGAATATGATTTAAGTGTTAGTATTCTGTAGACACATGGTTATATAAAATTTTGTGTAAAAGTAGACAAAGAACTGAAATATATTTCGTAATCAGCAAATGTATCGCACAGGAGAATATAACCAAAATCCCTACGTCGCCGACGAGTAGCTAAAATTTTATTCTTACGATTATTTACTTTTCGGAAGAGATTGTATCTATCTTGGTTGCTATAATAGCTGGCACAAATGGCTGGTGCAGTTTACATAACTGGCCGTTTGGCACACGGACAGGGAGGAATACAGATTTATTCCAAATTAATACCATACCAGACAACGGAAGCGATGCCGAAACAGACGAAAAAAAAAAAAAAACAACAATGTCAGGGCCGTCTCAAGATTTTTCAGCAACGAAATAAATTAGACAAAAAAAAAATCAATCCCCACCTCCTTCAAGTGGGTCTTTGAACAACGTATGACATGCCTGTCCTGGCCCAGTCCCAACGCAAACAAAATAACACGAAACGTTTTGAAATTCAAATGAAATGGAATTTGTTGGTGTGCGGTAAACCGTAACAAATAACATAAATATATATGGACTGTGTGTGCGCAAAATGGCGTCGACGCCATCGTTATCATCATTCCCAACATGTTGTGACACGTGCGAATAGGTGTGCCGCGCAACTGACGCCCAGGGACTTGCGTGACGTTGCCGGCCCTCGAAAAGGAAAAAAATAGGATACAAAAGAAAAATATACTGTATCAATATCCTAGCTCTTCAAGCGATGGACTTTGTTTGGAGTACCGGCCATCCCAATAGTATTGTATTAAAGTATTTTAGGATCATGGACATTCTTTTAGGCTACCTGCGTATTGAAAAAAATAAATAATAAAATACAGCCAGCAGTACGATAACATTGAGATATTATGTTGTGTATTTTATGTTATTTTATAAAAAAATAATAAAATTTGTAAAACAATTTTCATGTGCAATAAAATTATTTTAAAATTTTACATCTTTTTGAAATAATGTATTAATTAAGTCGTGATTAATAATAAAATGCTAAACAGAAACGCCAAAAATGATGATAATTTAATAGTTATGCTCGTGTATTTAGAGACGTTTTCTTTTTTAATGGAAGTCGAGAAAAATTTGATCCTGTACTGGAAATAAAAACCGTAAAATAGAGTATGTAGTCACGGCTACTTATACTATGTATGTCTTTTGTTGAAATATACATATATAACATGCACAGAGTATAGAAGCAGAAAAGTGGGTTTTTCTTTATCTATGGCTCCTGCCGAGTGCCAGCACCAACCGATCGACGGAAGACCAAGCAAAATCGAGTGGCCTTGCTGCTTGCATAGAGACGAGAGAACGATACGGCTGTGCACCGGTGACAACTCAATTTACCATTTCGGTTCGAAGGGTCGCGTCGCACGAGAACAGTGCACACGCCGGAATTGTCGAGTTTCTCTCTCCGGAAACCTCATTTGATCGCTACAATTTCATTCGGTGCTGTGTTCCCTTAAATAACTTGGAAAAAGAGACACGAGAATTGGACACGATAGATTGTACAATATACATATATATTCTGACGAAATGAACCGATCACCAAGACAACGCGGACAATAAAGAACGATTTCAATTTAGACCACACTGCGCATCGAATATTTTCCCGATTGAATTCTATTTAACCTAGATTGACATGAAACTTTTATTTTTCTTCAAAGTTTTAACGGAGATACGCATTTCAATTCGATTCGTTTTCCGCAATAACATCTTTACTTCTATATGTGTGTTGGAATACAGTTTACAAATAAAGCTGACAATATATAAATTACATCTAATGATTTCATTTTATGAAGTTTTTATTTATTTGAGTTTTGCATCATTTTTTTTTTTAATTCATTTTTTTTGGTCCAATAAAAACGCAATTGATTATCATGCATTTTGAAACAATGTGGACCAAGGGGTTGATTTGATCAGAAAGCCAGTAAATTATCTTTAATAAACATGCACGAGACTCGTTAGTGGGGTAAAATATTACAAGTGTCCGCCCTCTCATCTATCGAAAATAAATTTCTGAAAAATATCAACGTTGACTGGTGTTGTATTCCCTGACTGACACAAATATTATGCTGCACGAATTTCATATTTGTTTGAAGCTAACAAGCACTCTTGTTATATGGGCGTCGCGTGAATATTTCAAGAATACCAAACATCATCGAGGACATAGCATATACAGATTCGTAAATTCACGAAGTGTTGTATGGCATGATGGCGAGTGCAATTTCCTCGTTTGTTTGTGCGCCACGTCACCATTTAAATGTCAGATGCGTTATTGACTGCAAATTGCAACGAAGCACTAAATGCCGTCATGCTAGTTTCGTCTGGTCGCTAACACGCCATTCTGCCAACTCGAATTTACCATTTGAGAATTGCGAGTATCGCTAATATTTACAAACCCATCATACAATTGGTCAACGTACAACATTTACGAAATTCAACATTACCATAAACAACTAGGAAAAGCATCAAAAAAATAGGCAATTTCAAACAAATATCAAAATCATCCAGAGGCATCTCTTGATAGTACACACGCTCAATAGATACGGACATAAAAGGGGTCTTACCTTGATAAACCTTTTCGCCTTGGTTAAAAGACCTAAGGTGGTGTGTCTGGAAGCCTCAGGACCCAACGGAACCATGTCCTTGAGCTTCTCCAAGCAGTTCCGCAGGTGTGCTCGTCTGTAACAAATTGAGAATAATCCAAATGAATAAATCGTCAACATATACGCAAATAAGAGAAATATATTAGTAACAGTTCGAGTCAATACAATTTTATAATAAATTCTCAATATGATAAAATTTCGGAAACTTTTTTGTGTATAGTTTATTTTAAGTTTGAAGAATTAATATTTATGTTGCTTGTTGATAAACTTGGCCATTTGGAATGGTAGTCCGAATTGCGTAAGGACTATACGTAGACGATAGTGAGGCAAAAGTAAAGGCACAGCAGAAGAGATGAGGATAATAAAGTTTTGGGGATGATACGACACGGCGTACGGTTTCTAACGAGAATTTAAATAAATTACAGCAGTAGCTCTCAGTGTGGCAATTCACAGTGGCTGGGTGGGTTGGGGGGATAGGAGGGTGTAATCAGGCGAGATGTAACACGAGACCCTCCTTCATTACACGTCAACGATGGCTGCGAAACAGGGACGTATCCGTCATAAACCCGATGCAACACCAACGGACGGAATGAAATGTGTCCTCCGGCTTAGTGATGTTACAAATGATCAACTTGCGGTTTTATCACTTTGATCTTCGTACCTATCTAGGTAGACTAGGCTAGGCTGAGTTTAATGCACGTTCATTTAGTTAAACGGTCGCGGATTTTGTAACTACCGAGACGAGAGTAAAATTAATTGTGTTTGACGAACTGCGCGACTTACATTTTATGTACACTCACTTCAAAGAATTTCTTATAAATTTTTATTTAAAAAATTACCTAAATGGTAATGGATAACACAACAATTTTAAGTTTGAAAAGCTTGAATTTATATTCAAAATCGTTTAGGAAAATCTTAAAAATAGAACTGAAAAAATCAGCATATTATCGTTATCTGAGTGGGTGGGTGAGTGAGTACATCTATGAATATGTATTCCGGATGTACGAATACAGAGAAGGTGGTGGCTAATGTCGGTGGTGGTGGTCTGATTGAATTGTAATGGCGGAATCATTTCCGGGCAGTGTGAAACATTAGTTGGTTATGCGTCCGGGGTGAGGCGCACACAGTGCACGTTTATTCCGCCCCTTACTATACCACTAACACTGCCGGATTTGATAATATCGCGATACGACTAACTATTTTGATGTATCAATGTATTGAATTTACGTTATATGTATATAGTCCGTCGATTTACAACTTACAAGCTCCATAAAGTTTAAATGACTAATTAAATATCTGCACTATTTTGCACTAAACTTTCTTATATAACTCAACTAAGCAAGCACTCTCGCTTTGAATATTCTGTTCAAAAGTAGATGATTTTCTTGCCAGGCACATACATTTTACCTTGAACCGTTTAAGCTGTAGAGTGCTCTCTTACATACACACATACACACACCACATATACATACAGACAGACGTAAATTTAAAAATAGTCAAAACTAAAGAAATTTTATTTTAATGTATGGCGTCTTCTTGGTATCATTAGAGAAAATGTTAAATATTAAAGTAACTAGTTAGCGCTGTTGTCAGAAAAATAAAGTCTGATAGGATAGGTTAATGATATGTAAATATTTAATATAGTCTTTTCAAACTAACATCTTTCTTGGTAAGTATACATACATATATTATTGACACGTTCACTTTCTCGGAGATCAAAGGCAGCGTCGTGATTATTGTGTGTTTTTTCCTTGTCGACTGGTGTAAATAGGTAGGTATACTGTTTATGGTGTAATGTACAATATAAACATACACAAGTACGGATGATTAAATTTGTATTTTACTCGAAAAGTTTGATTAATTACCTTGTAAACTTTAGTAAACTGTAGAATTATTTATGATTATCAAGCGGCATTTTGAAGTATAGCCAGCACCATTAATTATCCAATGAGATGATTTCTATTCCGTGAGACTTTATTTTTATTATTTTTATACTTTGTTCAATTTTTTTCTGTGAGATATGAAGCGAATTAAAACAATTAGTACTCCTGACAGTTAATCTATCAAATATTTTACACTGTCATGAAGTCAAGCGCAAACATATTTCACAAAGAAAAATGTTGCTTGGAGTTACCAAAAAAATTTTTTTATTAATTATCAAACAAATCAAATAATTTGCATTAAAATTGACCCATTGATAAAAATATATAGCTAATACACTCCGATGAATATGCATATGAGGGATGAACTTTTATAAAACTAATATTAGTTGAAAAATGTGTATCTAGCGCAGAATAATTTTACGTACAGTATTCAAATCGTGGATTTGTAAAAGCCATAAATTAAATTGCAAATGCATGTAAAATATTTGCGCTTGCATATTCTATCTAGATTAGCTAGTGTGTGTACGCATGCGCTATGCATGTATCGGTCACTTCCGGAAACTCTTGTATACGGCTCACGTAATTTCCTTATCACAGAATCACTGCGTGCGCGGCTATCGCTATATAGTTCTCTTATGGTAAATATGCGTATCACGTTACCATCATAACAACGGCATTAACAGTTTTCTTTTGTTTCTATCATATCATAGTTATTATACATGTGCGAACACCTGTACACACATGTACGCTAAATACCGTTAGGGTCAAACTTAATATAAGGAACTTTCGTATACAATTATTTTCAAGTATAGAGCTCTTTGCCTGCCATCTACTGTCTCAGAATCAAATATCAGCAACTATCCTTAAGTCTTAAGAGGCTTGATACCATATACATATCCTAACGTTTTAATCGAAATTTATTACGTATTTTGTTTATGCTTTTGTGTAAATTTTAAATCAAATTATAATTAATAATTTCGTGTGCTCGAACCGGTGGTCTTTATGGTTGAAATAGAAACAAGCGTTTTGGAGCCTCTGTTCCGGAGAATGAGCATATGTTAAAGATACTTACGTTACACCTGTAGCGTTATTACGGCGGGGGCAACACATTTGAAAACAATTAAGCATTTTGAAATGCAAAGCAAATGCCGTTCAGCCATTGTGACATGGTGTTACTTCCGGTGTAATTTCGTTGATCATGTTCACATCACGTTCCTAACAAGCATACAACAATGCACATATTTTAACAAAATGGTTTTTGTGGTGTGTCTCTGTTTGATGACAATCTCTTTACTTAATATATACAAATAACAACGGAACCAGCCTGTGCGCAGTGCAAACGATCTATGTATCTATACTATAGCAACATCTGATCTGGTATATAACAAACGTATGTGGTAGGGGCCCTTTGTATGCCACATCTATCTCTGATATTTGATCTGTTTCAATCATATGATACATTTCACTTATGTGTGCGATGTTTGATGTCATTGTATCAAATATACTGACCAACGACGTTGCTTCAAAGGATATTTAATCTCCTGTACAAGCTCAGACAGATTTTATATATATATAACTTCAGAAAAAATACGTTCTCCTCCACAAATATGATTTTCATGTCAAGCATATTTCATATGATGTAGTTTACTCCTGTTATCTTTCTAATTCAATTAATTCCACGAAAAACTTTGCTACTTCGATGCTTGCTTCAAGCAGAACAAAACTAACGCGTCAGTAATATAACTATGTGAATTATAGGTAGACAATGTATACTATACTTTCGTGGTAATAATGTATAGTTTTGTATATATGAATATTAATGAAAATTGAGTATAAAAATCGGATATTCGTTGGGTAATACGTGTAGCTGCCTAATAAGTATCATCAAAGGTAAAAGTGCATTTGAAACTTTCCAAATAACTTGCAATATACGTCAAGAATATTAGTTAATATTCCAGGCAACCCAGTGCATATTGTTAAAGTTCCTAACTTCAATAAAGATTAAATTAAGTTCTGTGTGTTTTACGAAACTGATACTTATAGAAGGAAGCGACTGGAGAAATTGGGAATAGTTGGTGAACACAGGAACAAGAAGCCACACTGCCAGAGGAATGAAGCACGCGAACAAGAAGTGGCACACAGGAAGAAACGAACAGCGTATGGATGGATGGATAGTGTGAGTGAAGGAATGAAGGAAAGGAAAGGAAAGCCGGCGGCAGGCAACAGTAATCAGCCCAACCAACCAAGCCAAGTCAAGCACTCATCCTGTCCTGCGCCCAATCCGAACTCAAGCTGCCGAAAGTTACGGGCGCGGCACAGAGGATCCGGCTTCGAGAACTTAGTACAAACAACTCAACAATCAATATCATCACAACGCACATCCGATATTGGAAGAGAGACACAGGTAGTCATTGCATCTCGAACCAAAACCTAATTCTGATAGGCTGACAAATTAAAACAACAAAATCCCACTGGAAACGAAAGCTGAATAATCACAATAAAACTCACTGACTATCCATCAGAAGTTTTTCCTGAAGGATAACACCAAGTTTCCAAAAAAAAAAAAACACACCTTTGTTATCTATGATACGAAATTCAGGAACCCAGCCCCAAATAATAAGCGGTATCTTTCACCAACTTTCCAACAACAATTCGTAAAAGAGTGTATGTAGTCAGAAATGAAACATGTTTCAATCGTTATATCGCGGCAATAAATAATCAAAGAATAGTAATCTGTAGAATTTAGATTTCTTATTATACGCGGAGCAAATAGTAATAATAATAATAATAGCTTATTAAAATAGCGCTGGATATAAGCGTAAACAATGTTGATGGTATGTTTAATATGTGTTGGACACGCACGTGAATCTGTTGCAACAAACTATGATAAATCTGCAGGGATCCTGTGTAGTGTAGTATCTCTTTCAATAATTAAATCATTTATCAAACATCGTAAGCAATAATAATATCAGTCATAACTCGGGGTGTGGCCACTATGTCTAGTTAGTATCACGGTACATTCATTTTGCATTGAACAACGTATATACACGCAATACTTTAAAAGCAACGATCACAATACGAAATTAAATGATACACTTATATCAGACATAGCTACAGGTACATATGTATGCAGGTCATAATGAATAATTGCAGATTTATTATTATTAAATTACAGAAAATAAAAACCAATTATTATTAGATATTATATTAATATTATTTAAAATATACTAAATATTATTTTTAGTAGAATTCTACTATGTTTAATGATTCAGACGCGTATTAGTAATGTGATAAGGTAATATTATCGGTTAATATGTGGCAGAAAGATGAATAGATGAACAGAGCAAGCTTTGTAGCGAACGTAAGCATCAACTATCATACATACATGTTGGATTTGTGTAACATATCTCTGTGTGCTGCGCCAGCACCTAATTAACAACACAACATATCCATGCCTATATCTGTATGAGTGGATGTATGCACCATATAATGCGACATGCAATTGTTACTTATTACGCAGTTAAATGCACGTGTATCTCTGAGAATTCTAAAGCACATTTGCATGTTAATAATTATGTAGAACTACTAGTAAATTTATAGAATTTAGGATATGTAAGACAGAAAAAAAAACGTTTAAGTTAGCTATGCAGTATACTTAAAACGAATGTATATTCAGCTATTAAAATAATAAATGTCAACGATTATGTATCAAAGTAATTTTCTGGGGGTCTGGTAAAATGTAAAATATGTTCATGAAAAATTCATAATTGATGAAATTCCGAACAAATTGATAGTGATCTGTTCCGGTACGGAACGAAAAGTATTCATGAATAATTCAAGTTTAAATGATGGTTAATCGTCAATAAGGAATGTCCGTCGAAAATGACTTGTATATTTTTTCGTGTGTTTTTTTAGACGATTTGTGTTTATAATCTGATCAACAGGTGCTGTGGGCCGTAGAACTCAACACCTTAGAACACTCATTATTGTTTCCTGCATGCCTAGGTATCTTTATATGATTATACATCTAAATTTATAACAAAAAAAAAAAGATAACACCACTATTATCCTATTCACTTAAGAACATCACAATTTTTAGTAGGTCTTCCAATAATAGAAAATTAATTCACACATTTAAATTGTATATTTTAAATAAAATTATTTGATTCCAGGTAGGGTTGAGTAGGGAAAGAAATAAGTGGAATATGTGGTGAAAACATATCGATAGACAAAAGGACGATGTATAAAATACGTTTGTGCGAAAATAAGCAGACGCCGAGCAGCGATGCGAGATCTAAAAGACAAACATCTATGTATGTATGTATGTATGTATGTATAACGTTCCATACATTGAGAATCATTCAACCAGGATAAAATGCGTGTATTATTCCGAAGGCACGCAACTTGATTCTCTTAGCCAAAGAATTGGAACGAGTATGAACATAAATTTAAGTGAAATTTGCATAACAAAACAAAACAAATTTCTTACGCATGCTATGCAAATATGGAGAGAATTTCAAACGTATAATACTTGTATATACCTATATACATACATACATACATACATACATATATATACCCTACAGGGAAATCATTTCAAATCGATGACTTTGCCAAGTCCTATTAACGTCACATTTAATTGTGTTTATTTTCGTTTTAACATCAAATGAAAAATTCCATAAAAGAAAGAATTACAGACACTTTTATATGAAACGAAGTCGCATGAATATTAATCAAAAGCTTCACGAATATAAAACGAGAATCTTTTGTCAAATCTACCCAGATGTATTTTTAATATTTCCATATAGATAGACACTAACAATAGAACTTCAAATATAAGAATGCCACGCGAAAAATGCCGACTGATGTTTGATGTACGTTACATATACGTGTAATTATTAATAAAAATATAGTTTAGAAAAAAATAAAAACAAATAATAGTTTAGCACGTTATTCAGAATGTTGTCCTCGTTAAAATTTGTTTGAATTTGTACGTAGAAAATTTCAATGAAATATCCGAATTTGTGCAATTCACGGTTCATATGCAGTGCGGTTATAGTACGCTTCGCAAACCTTTTATTATACATTCCTTCCGCACTCTTTAACCCTCATGCAATGCACAAATTCGCTCTCTTTTCAATCTTTTGTTTTTTCAACTCATTTCGTTAACGAAAATAACTGCGGTACTGCTGGCTGTTCCGGAACGAGTAACCCAATAGTTGAACCGTTAAAAGGGGTTTTAAAATATACGAAATACTCGAACCATCACACTGGGCACCAAAAAAAAACACAATTGCGCTTTCACTAAAATAACGATAAAAAAACAACATTACATGTTGCTAGTGGGTAAGCTGATATTATTCTTATTTTTAAAATTATTTATAAGTGGAAATATACGTGTAGCTTTTATTTATTCTGAATTAATATTTAAATTTAAGCAACTTGATTGTTGTATGATGGTTTGAAGCGCATTTGGTAATGGTGTTGAAATATAGAATCGTGTGAGGACAATATGGTACTTTAAACGGCCAAGTGCATCGTCGCTTTCAGAACGAAGCGAAGTAAAGTTGAGGGAAAATGCAAGCCACTTGAAATATAAACCAGCTGTTGTTGTTCAGCACTCGTGGCGCTGCAATCGTTGGCTCGTTGGAGGCGAAAATGTGTTCGTTCGCGAGAAGCGATATTGTTATTTCGTTTCGCCATAAGTAAACTGTAGCCGTAGTAGCTCTCGGCACAATTGATATGTTCCGATTTTAGTGTTGGTTGCTTTTATCGTTTCAGCATGATGTGCAATTGCTGGCGGAATATTATGTTCTTATTCTCGTTACAAGTATTTCTACTTTCGTTCGCTACTGACTAGCTGGCATACGTTCGTTCAAACTAAACTTAACTACTAACGTTTGAGTGGGCCTTGGTACTCAAGTGGTAGTGCCATCATTAGTACAAGTACTTTCTAGTATTGTTCTCGTTTTATTCCATAGCAACAGCCTCTCTTCTTTCCTCATATTATTATTATTATAGTAGTCATTTTAAATTCAAATAGACCAATTTTAAATATATTCAAGTACCATAAATGTGATTATGAGTAGAGCTCATTCCAAGTATCCGGCATTTAAATATATCTCATTCAATTCTGCAGCATATATAAATGTTTAACAAAGATACTTCATCAGGAACTGTATAAACTTCGCAATACTGTCAGTCTACACTATTATATGGAGCTATCGGGATTTTTCTCGTCTCTCTTGTAGCAGATATATACGAAATATCTAGTAATCTTTGTCTGGTGATATCATCGTATATAAAGCACACAATGATAGTGCAACCCTTTGCTTGTTCACGTGATGACGTCGTCGAAACGAGACGGGCGTGAACGTAAGTCGCCAAGGACAAAAATCGCTGTGCTTTTGACAATGTCATTGTGCAACTGACAACGGCATGGCACGGCATGGCCTCAGAGCTTTCTCGCTTCGGCCAAGCCGCTTTGTCCTGAGTGGTGTGTACGCGAAGCGAAAGAGGAACAATATAGTAAATGCAGACACCCGATGCTTGCTTGAATAGAACACAACTCGTGTAAATAGATATATGTATGTATGTATGTACGATTTGGTATCATCTCATTCCATTGTATAACGCTAAAGTGTTAACAAAGACGGGAAATCGAATTATAAAATAAATAATGATTAAATCGAGATTCCGATTAAATGCAGAAGCAAGGGTAATAAATAACTTGCGGTTGGTTTAAAAATTGTTCCATCAAACAAAAATGCAAATGTTAGGTCGGCGACGGGACTGAATGATGGTTTAGTAGCGCGCACTGTATATTCCCGCTAAACAATGCGCCTATAAAAATAAATGATGCCGAACTGTGGCAGCCGGAGGCGGGCGGCCGTTGGCGGCGGATCAAGCCAGGCGATGGCATAGAAAGAAACAAAAGAAAAACGAACGCGAGTCGTCATCGTGGTAAGTGCGGACGTTTAGGAAATGCGTGACCATAATAATTTACAAATCCTCGACAAGACCGCTCAAAGTATTTTTGAGATAAGAACATGGAACCGGTGTGACGGACATCGGTCGTAGAGCCGGCAAACGACACGACACCACCAACCGGGAAAATCTATATGCGGACGAAAGAGAAGTGGACACGTTCCGGAAAAGAGATGGAAAATGCCAACGAATGTATCGACAACCTTGTTATTTCCACGTCACTCGAAAAAGTTTTCACTCAACTTCTGTCCCGAGAAATTGTCACTGACTATTTAACCATCTATGCTTACCACATCAATAAAGATTACACCAGAAATAGTTTACAACTAGCATCTATCTGTTGGTCAACTATATAAAATTGTACTTCAATCAATATATGTGATGTATAAACGACACACATTATGGACGCTGAGAAAACAATAAGGAAACAATAAATGACATTTTTCGTATAAACGATAAAACGTAAGAGTTAAAATAACTTCAGAGAAAATTGGTGCCAATATATTTCACAAATATACGTCTCTAAATTGAGGATTACATTTAAAAAATCGGCATTTCAATTCAGTTCAATTAAGCTTCTACACGCAGTAGAGAGACGTGAAATTCGTTATTTAGTAGAGAAAAAAAATTGAAATTGAAACTTGTACAAACGTGAGCTTGTGCGAAAGCAGATCACCAGATTGAATTAGAGGATGAACCCCGAAAGCGAATGGAAAGAGAACGTGAAAGACAATGATATAACCGACGAGAGTAGGGTTTCGCGTTCGCATGTTTCCTCTGCTGATGCCGTCGTTCGTTCGCTCGTTCGTTCGTTCGTTCGTTGCTGCGTTCGCTGAACGCAACCCAGCCCTGGGTTGCTCTGGCTATCCAACACGGGTAGATTAGCACGGGGCGTGTCCAGTGTTCTCGTTCGCGCTGCTGGAAACGACCTGCTGCTACTTGCTTCAGCCAGAGCTGATGGTTCTGTGTGCTATCCCTCAGGACCGGTTGTCGATGTTTCCCGAGTGTGTGTGAGCTCTCTTACGTCGATATCTTCTGATGGCGTCGAACGCCACATATCACATGTCCCATCGGGGATATTGAAGTTTGGATCTCTCTAGATGTATCAGGATCGGCTTCCCCAGTTTCTCGCCCTTGGTTTGCTAAACTTGTGCAAATCACATTTCAAATCAAAGAATTGCTCCTTTTTTTACTTCAATACTTAATATTACAAACATTTCCCTTATCTTATGATGTAATTCTATTTTGGTTGCAATTAGTAAGTTTTGTTTTTGTTTCAATTGAACATAATGTAGCGGTGGTAACACAATTTCATGAATTCATCTCTCACCTCGACGGCACATCAGATTTGATGAACATCACCTAACAACTTTGGCATGGTATGGTGGTTTGGTTGAATAACGCCATCCAGTCAGTGAATTTCATGCGTTTATCCCGATTCTAGGCAGTGCGTGCGTGCTACTAAAGCCGGTACGTGCCGTGATTTGATTTAGCCGTTTGGAGCAACGCTACACTCCACTAGCTTCGTCATCTCTGTCGAGCATTTCCTGGTGGTGCTGTTTATCCCACATACACTCTTCTCCGACCATCAGGATTTTCAGTTTACATAAAAGCCTTTTACTCCTTTAGCATTGCGTCATCGCCGCGCCGAACCGCACCGTACCGCACCGTGGGATGGGATTATATTATAAATCACGACTGGTAGTGGTTAGTAATTTGATTTATTTACTTATACTTCGTTTTTCTACGGATCGGGTTTTACTTCTAGATTAAATATTTTCATGTGATCAACTTGCGAGGGATACAGCTATATTATAATATTCGAAGTGGATATCCATTTCTTAAACCGACACAGTTGCATCAACATTTGATTCAAATCAAATCGAAGTCAAATGAAATGAAATGTCAGGGATTCGTCGACACCACTTCAAATGAACCAAAAATAGTGCTTACGCTATTGGTATTTTATTGTTAAACTTAATTCCACAGTATGAAAATTGCGGGTTAACACGACAAATGAAGAGATTTGCAATCATATCAAAATACTCGTACATACATGTAACTGAATTTCAAACGAAATACTATTATGTCCGAATGAACAGAGAGCGTCACACAATTTGAACGTTATTGGATTGGTGTAAAAATGCGACATTTGAACTGGTATGAACACGTGAATGCTTTCATCATTCCAGAATCAAACATGGAATGACGAGTGCTGGGCATACCAGCATTGCACACACACACACACACACACATACATACATACGTACGTACTGTAGTGTTTGAACTGGTTTCAACGCGAATGTTACATATCATCTCATTGCAATGGGATACAGTGGAGTGGGAGAAGGGTTGCCATTAAATTAAACGATACAAAACAGTGGCACACACATATACACGTTGTTGGATTTCCATTAGCCTGTTTCCGGGAAGGTTTCTCATTAAGTGTTATGGCGTTTTTGTGCGCTGCCTGTTATAATTACAGGTCGATACTGTTGTGACCTACGATTCTGTCACCCTCTTCATGAAAACGGAACATGTGTGTTACGAGAGTATTTCATAACGTACATGTTTATTTTTTGCGAAAACTAAATCTCTTGTAATATTAAAATATACATATTTGATACAATATTAAATTGAATTTATTTTCGACTACCGTCAAAACGTTGTATTTTGTACATGATTTGTAAAGTTGAAATGAAAAAAACGCTTGAATAAAAATATTGAATGCCGTTTTAAATCTTTTCCCAACATAAGAGTAATTTAAACGCGTATAAATACACAGAACGTGTAGGGGCGCGTAACCCAGACAAATTAAGAGAAGTTAAAATGCAAAGATAAACATAGGGTGCAAATTTGCGGCAATTAAATCGTGCCACCGCTCGGATTTTTTATACTCACACACATATACAAACGCACGTATATTTGTGGCATTGCGAATGTTTTTTTTTTCATCGTTCGTTAATCGACACTCAAAGGTTTCACCAGAGTATGGAATTGAAATCGGGATCCTGCTATCTATGTGTTGCTCTTCAACGGTGTCAGCAGTGTGTATGAGTGTCAGTGTGTATTTACTAAAATAACAACGTTCTCGGCTCGGCATTTCTCTCGTTTGTTCGACTGATAAGCGAAGAACTCGAGGGAAAGAATTATGGTCAGATAGGACAGAAGAGATAGACAAACACAACCAGTAGCTGAGGGCGACGTATACACATATATATATACACACACACACAGACTTGGATAATATCCGTTTATTTATGTATGTGTACTATAAACAGGGAATGACCGCAGCACAGCCAACGATGCATCACTGGCGCTGGAACATTGCGACCAGTGCCTTTGCTGGTCGTTCTTTGGAGATTATATAAATTATTACTAACTATATAACTGACTAGGCGAGAGGAGATAGACGTTTTCACAATTTTGTGGTTTATCGCGCTTTATATTCCAATCTTGGGAGACTAACCAGAAGGGATCACTCTAGATAATATTATACCATTCTAGATAAATTTTAATTTGATGATTCATTAGTAAAAGATATCAACGTACATCAATTTGCGTATGAAATCATTAATATTGCGAAAGTACTAGTGAATGAGCATACTGGTACTACCGTATTCACAGCCAAGCGTTTAAGACCAAAACTAAACATGATACAAAAATACGAGTGAGTGGCGGACTCTCTCGATTGCAGATATATAAATATCGGTATATGTTGGTAAACGTATTGTATATGAATTAAAAGAGGATATAAATTTAGTATTACTTTAGTATAAGTTTATTTTGGCTATGAATACGCACAGTGTTTGTGTTAGTAATTAAATACATACATAGATGGTAATGTTGAGAAACACTGTTTTAGTAGGTAATTTTTGGTTGAAAAAGAATATCTGGTTACCAAATCGCGCTAAGTTTTTTTCTCTCGGTTGCCAAGTTCTGTGAAACAAAGCATGCACAATGGAAAGTGCAAATGAATGTTCCTAGAGTTTGGCTTGGGCTATATAGGCAAGGTAAAAGCAAGATAGGGAACTACTGCCGGCAGTGGCAGTGGCATGGCGTGGCGTGGCATGGCATGGCAGACATCTAATAAATTAATGTGATAGCAGTTAAGCACTCTTGCGCATCGGTCTACAGATAAGAGAATTCCAACACCGCAACACGTAGTTAGGGGGGTGACTACATTTCTCATCTTCTACCGTTTTCATTTAGGTCACCCCCCCACCTGCTCACAAGGGGATGGCAACCGGACAAATTTACAAGAAGGTAATCTGATAATCATCAACTTGTACAATTAAAACAAAGGCGAAAAAGGAAAGATTATTACTCTCCTACTATCGCACGATAACAACAATGTCTTATGGGTCGATTCTGTGCATGGCTGTAGCGCTCGTTATCCTGTACGGTTATTCTGTACAAATCTGTAATTTCCGTAAACTTATAACAGATTCATTTACGAGTCATCCATAAGTTATAAAATTCGTAAACAAATACACAGAATCGACCTATAAGAGCTATAGGCACAAACCACGTTATACATTAGCCACGTTTTACTTATTGCATAAAATAAATGTATTTTTATTGCAGTTTCCTACCTTTCGGTAAAGTGAGATCTTGTGGGTAGCGGGAAAAAAAGTTGATTTGATCCTTACCTGTAACAAACAGAAAAATACATAAATATACATTTTAAAGTAAGCACACATCTATTTATAGAATTTTTATTTATATTTTGTCAATTAATAATAATTGACGGCAGTTTGAATACATCTATTTCCATAAATACTAAATTTAAGTATACATTGAAAAATAGAGAGAAAAAAATGTAGTTCCTGTCATTGTAAAATAATGCAAGCTATAATATTTTTTATTTACATTTTATCAATATCAATTTGTATTTAAATGACATGAACCATTATAAAAACGATAAAATATTCAAGCTCAATTATTTTTTATCAGCATAAAACAACCATACATTATAGAAATAGTCAATTTGATTTTATAGCCTTAATTTTTTCATAGTAATATATATTGCAGTGGTATGATACCAGTTTTAGTCTCCAAAAAAATAAAAAAATACCCTACGACCAATATATTAGGCTCGCATATTCCGTTCTTTCGATATTTCCCGTTTGTTTTATATACACTGCAATAAAATTGATATTTGTAACGGCGCTACAAAAAAGAGCGTATTTTGAATGTGCTATTTTATAGCGTGATATAAATTTGTGACTATTGCTTTTCGAATTTTGAAGGCAATTGTCACATTACTATCGTCGATTCTGAGGCCTTCTTTATGGCACTCTTTTTGTAACGGAACATTTATGGTTGTGATAGTGAACGCTAAAATATGTTCATTTCGTTAATGCATCATTTGGAAATTAAGATTTACTTATCAATTAAGTTCTCCCCATTTAATAATATTTACACAAGTTACGGGTGCGAAGAATTCAAAATGTAGGACAAAATTAGTAATCAGTAATAATTGCTTACTGTTTACTTAGTATTTCAAGTATCATATCAATTTCACATCAATTAAAATGATGATATTAATTATGACCCATTCTATACTTAGTTACACATTAATACACTGTAAAAAGTAATTGTTAAATTACATTTTAATTAAATTATAGAAAAATGAGATTAATAAGAAAATATTACTGTAAAATATAAGTGAAAATTTTAATGCAAAATTATTATAATAAATTAGTTATATATTATTATGCGCTTTTATACAATAATAAATATATATTATTTATTGAGAATTAAATAATTTATTAGAGTAGTCAAACTTATGTCGTTTTTATTTGTTTTTCAAATAAATGAAGTATGATAAAAATTCTAACTATAATCTGAAAGGTGCTTTGACATATGGTGTACCATCCATCATGTATATCACTAGAACTTTTTTAAATTTCAAACAATGTAAAACTTAGAATCATTTTTTTTTACCTTTTTATTATTAATATGTCATATGGAAATGTAATATATCATTTTATTATGTCACTGATATTAGTCGGAAATATAATAATAAAATGCACGTAGAAGTTGCGAACATATTTTATAAATATTTTTCGAAATGCCATGTTCCTAATTAAAAAAAATACTTTTATTTTTAGTCTAGCATAAAAGTAAACGTTGTTACTTTTTACATCAGAGAACAAAATGATTGTATACAAAATGGAAAAATACCTAACTTAACACAGACAGAGTGAAATTAACATTTACAAGTACAACTGAAATACAGAAAACAATTTACTGGATTCGTGCTGAGAGCAGTGCCACGACCATTATACCTTGAACTGACAGCAAAATGGCGACCAAATTACAGTAAATTGCTAAATTTGTTTTTCGTTCTCAACGATACAAAAAAAAAATATTGCAACAAGTTGGTCTTTTGTTTTCAACTTCTCTACGTATTTTATAAACAGGCAGACAATAATACTGCCAGCAGAATTTATTGTAATTTTTCCCATAAATAATGCCAGTGGTGTGCACACGTGGCATCATCTGATTTTACATATATTAAATAATTTTAATAACCCGTAAATTGAATGGGGGTTGGGCATTAATTTAAATGCTTTAATTTATAAAAGTTTTTTTCAGTCTCTAGAAAGATTAATTTTAGCCACTTTTTATTTGCTACTAATTTGATCACGAAGATGAATTACTAACTTTACAACCCTGTATTTCTTACGCAAAAAAGCACAATTGCGTAATAACGATATTAAAAACTTCGTTGCCAAATAAATATCTTCATATATTGTTAACTACCGTATTCATAGTCAAGCGTTTAATTTTTGACTAATTGCAAGACTAAACTTGCTAAAGAAATCTTATGTACTTTGTGCATGAATTAAAAGAGGATGGACATTTAGTGTTACTTTAATTTAATAAATAATATTTGCAAATCGATGACACAATTTGAAAATATATTATGAAATCCAAATTTATGATTCCATAATTGACGCAGTGTGGCAATTGGAGGCTGTCATTTTGACTGATTGTTCGAATTTGGTAAGTTTAATGATAGGAAATTCGGGGGTTGGTGATGGAGTTACAGTTTGGGAACCGCTGTCCAATGTAATTAAGAAGTACGTCGAACATGCGATGGAGTCCTCGTTGTACATGCAACGTGGAAGAATTTAATGGCATCCCATTAGGTAATCAACATAAAGGCTCAACGATAATTCTCGCACGGTGCAGCAATAACAAACGATCATACTACCTACCGACTGTGGTGACTTATGACTGGGTGGTTAAGAGTGACTTTGCGTGTGCACGGACTCACGCTGTACATTATACATTAATGCTATTACCGTTTATAACACTGTATTTTTAAGACAAACATCTGTTCTCGCTGCTAATTATTATTAACGCAAACAAAAAAGTGGCTAATATTAAAATATTAAAAATATAAGAAAAAAGACCTAACACAATTTTCAAACTGTACTGTTTATAATTTAAAACAGTCTGCAGTTCATCTCAATGAAGTTGAATTTAGAAGGATAAAAAATTAAAAGAATTCTAGATTGGATTTAAAAAAACGTCAAGGATAAAAACTAAAAAATATAGGATTGAAGAAGATCCCATCTATCACGGGGATTGGACGTCCAACGGAAACTCATTTACCGAATGCAAATCACGTGCATCCTGCATCAAGCGAGCGTCCAGACGCATCGTGACGTCGACGTATAGTGTACGCTGACCATATATCAGCGTCGAAATAATGCATATAACTCACACACTCCATGTCCAGGCTTTGTAACAACGTACAAAAGAAACCAAAAACATACCATCAAAAACTTCTGTTTCGTTTTTATTTCTCTGATGTCTTGCAACTGTTATTTATTTCACGTCAAGATAGATTTTAATTTTGTTATCACATTTAGTGTTTACCGCGAAAAGAATTTAATCACGGTACTAAAAAATTGATCATAAAATTATAATCCAAAAACCGTAAAAAATTTTTATTCAATTTTAATATTTATACATCGAAATTGCGCCCTAATTCGTATCGTCCCCTTTTGAAATTATAAGATTAATTATGAATTATATTTAGATATCTAATTATTTTAAACAATTTTTTTTTTAAATTGTAAAAAATTGCAATTTCATTCTATATATAACAATAAAGTTGTTTTGATAGTTGACAGGATACGAGAACAGTTGTCCTATTATGAACTGTGTCAACAATGTCATAATTTAATTAAGTTATTCAAATTGTGCTCTCAGTTGCTCCAATCCCAAGTAATAAAATAGCCATAAATTCATCTAGGTTTTTGCTGCATAGACTAAGTCAAAATATAATTTCATCATGTGGTTTCGTTAAAAATATAAATAATTTATGGTCGACATCAGACACTATAATTATAAGCGAATATTTCTACATTTCCTGTTGTAAAAAAATCCGACATACACATAAAGAATAAATGGGCTATACAAAAATTAAACGAATTTTACGCCGTGTTAAGAATTATTCGAGTAGAAATTTTATGTAATTTTAAATTTAACAAAAAAAAAACGCGTACATGTTTAACGAACAGACGAAAATGTCTGACTTCCTTTCAAAAAAGAAATCTGCAATTTGTTGCGTAAACTTAAATCATATATCTATAAAATTTAAAAATTGCCACACACAAATATCATTTCAATCTTTATATGTTTTTCAAAACAAATTATTATTATTAATTAAATATAAAATAATAAAATGATGGTTTTGTATTAAAATTACAAATGTGCGATGTATATTTAATTTGAAATGGAATAAACATTCTATTTCGTGTAAGGAGCAACTTCTAATTGAAAAGCATCTCAAGGGAGTCCGTATTCTATTTATAAACGTAATAGCGGCCCAAGGAAATGAAATTCAACAGTGCCTGTCCGCTTGACCACAACATGGTCCTCATATACAATACAGGGGCTATAGCTAGCAACATTACGACCTGTCCTTTACCGTCTAGAAGAGAGACAAGTGCGCGATTATATGAACCAGAAAACACGGTCGTTACACTCTCCGAATCAGGCATTCGTCGTCCTCGTCGTCTCGTGTTAATTTGGATTGCAATTTGGTGAACAGAGCGCTGCATTCGAGCGCATACATTCAGCACTAACTTCCACGTGACGTGTTTAACGGTTTCCCTCCCCCCCCTACTCAAACACTAGACCAATAGGAATCAACGATTTTCCAAGTTTGTTTAACTGTTTGCACATGAAAATTGCTTGCCATTGTTGATAAAAGATAGCAATATGGTACACTCAATTCATAAAATAATCCCGCACTACTATTATGTTGAGGTGAATTAGTGAATGATGTGTCGTCATATTACTGAAACGTCTCAACAATAACAAGAGCGCAAGTTGCACGGAAAGAGAATCGTGTACAAAGAGAGACAAAGAGATGCTCGTCTAGATCCATTATTCATAAGAGTAGAGGAGGAAGATTGGGGCGGTGTGTTCGCGTAACACGGTAGTTACCCAACCAGCCCCAACATTTCCTAACCAGACCCGCATGCTCGTTGCCGTCATCAAACCGCACCGGCTGACCTGATACTCTTCTTCACGTCGGTCGACCATCCGTCCGTCCATCGTTAGAATTGCTAACTTAAATTAGAACCCAGTCTTTGTTGAAAAAAACTATTCTTTTCAAAGTAGCTTTCTTAACTCTACCTAAGGTATATTGTTTCTTATTTATTTAACACAATAGAAACCCAATTAAACGGGAAAGAAAGTTTTATAGGAGTTTTATATACATTTATACAATTCGACCAAACATAAAGCGTTTTCCAATGTTCTTTTACTGTTTCCTAAAAGTAATTCTATTTTATAATAGTTTGCTATTTTTAACGCTTCCCTGAAAATGTTCATATTTAGTTTAATACTTAATACTAAGTTCATGACTACTTGTGATGCGATCCATATTATGACGTAAAATGAGTTTGGGAGTATATTGGTCGAGAGATGTGTTCGACGTTAACGAGAATCGTTATTGTTACGAAAATAAAGTGTCGAGTTTCAATTGTTATTCCGTACCGCGCATACGTAATCACCTGATATTATCATCATACCAGCGACAATAGCGGTGTCCTTTGCATCAGCTTACATGTCGCGTACTCTTCATTTTGTAATTAATTTACTTTTCTTATTAGTTTTCTTCTTCTTCCGTACATGTTAGCTTCTAAATCGACAGTAATATCACTTTGCGGAAAGTTCGGTTCACAAACACGTTTAAATTTTAATGGTGTTTTACTTCGTGTGTTGTTTTTATCTTGTTTTTCTTTCAACACACACACATTGACATACAATGGATAGTTTACATAGGTAACACCGGAACTTCGTTGCTAGAGCCATAAAACAAAATTAGTTTAGTGATGTAACGTTCCCTTAAGACCACACCCGTAGCAAACGACTTAGATGGATATCTCTTATTCACAATGCCATCAAGTTTTTCCTGTTTTTTTTTTTTCGTGTCCGCCAACACGTCCCCGTATTATTTTTTCCTAATAAAAACTGCAATAACTGTTTTTAAACACTTATCAACAAAGTTCTATTACGGATTAACTACGTAATAAGCTATCGTCTTTTCACAAAATATTGATAGGGTCGTTGAAGAAAATTGAATCGATGTGCACGTTCGTTAATGTAGTTAGAGGTAAAGGCGGTGTTGCGACCTCGACTCTCTAACTTTATTACTGGGTGCGCATTGCGCATGCTCGCACCGTCACTTGACACACACCACATAGTTTTATTAGCGGTGACATGTCGTCCAGCATCGTGGTAACAACTTTTTAGATTACATTTATACCATCTCGAGTATCCTGCCAACATTTCTTCTAGGCTATTTTATCCTTCTTTTTCTGGATTCAAACTATGTATGTGTAGTTGCTATTTCAGTACAACGCATTACTGGCCATTTATAATGACAAAAAGTGGCTGGAATTTGTTTTTATTTCCTGTTACTGTTTTCGTAAAAACTATTGGCAAACTTCTGCTTAAATATACCGAGCGAATGGATTGCTTGCTTGAATTATTGTAATTAATCTAATAGAATTATATGTATTGTATCAAAAAATTACTATTGTTTATTAATAAATATATTACACAAACATTAAAAAAAAACATTTTATTGGTGGTGACTCAATCAAAAACAATCAATAATATGATGATTGATGGACATATTTTATTAATCCAACGCTATATCAGAGAGAATTTTGAATTACTAGTTGTGACAGATATCCAATATTTTGAAAGTTAATAACAGATACTATTTTGCTTGACTTGTTAATCCTTTAAGGCATGGTTTAACCAAAAATATCAAAATGACAATAACATACTCTTCGATTTTCATATTTACGCTTCAATCAACAAAATATTCAAAACTAAAATTAAAGTCAAACATGTTTGTTTAGCAACAAATATGTAATAATAATTTTTTGTTGTTGTTCAAAAATAATTATTTATGACAATATTAAAAAAATACTACAACCCATTTACATTTTTTTTTTGCATTGTACATGAGAAAAATAAATTAAGAGAGGTGTCGACCCTATAATTAATTAATCACACTGCTGCTAGGTGTCTCAGCGTTAGCGCCACATTTGCTAAGCTAGCATTTTATTAAAACAATATCCCGTTTTGAATTCAACCGGTTTCACTAGTGTATAAATTATGGTAATATTTTAAGAGTACCACATGTATATAAAGGTATACGTATACACTGTTACGTAATTGAATTTTAAAATCAGTCTTGTTTCTTATCGTACATCTGTTGAATACACAGTTGGGTATATACCAATGTGAAGCATTACGTAACAGTTAATTGAATATTATTATTGCATTCAACGTTAGATTTCTATCTCGGTTATGGTTATTTCTATAATTATAATGTAAAATTAGTGTGCAATTGCTATGTAGATATATAGGTTTATTACTGTTTACATCAAGTGTAAAAAGGAAATGATAAATGATGTGTTATTGTGTCTGTTTTTTTTTTGTTGAAATATATAATTAATTTTCGTATTTTGTTGGAATAAAATCAAGCTTAATTTGAATATGAAGCACGGTTTTGCACAATACAAATTTAACAATGGACCCATTGCATCATTCGCTTGAAATCACATTACGATGATTTTTGAAAATAAACTCTTACAAAAATATCAACTTCGCAATAATAAAATGCTACAACATTACATTTAATTAAAAATATTGAAACGACGTAATAGAATGATATACACTTAGAGAAAACGGATGAAAAGAAGACTAGAGAATCCGTAACAGATTTTTAACATTAATACGCATTCATCTAGAAACTATAACGTAAAAGCTTTAGTTTTCCTATATGTAGCAAAGTGATAGATAAAAAATTCGAAGTAAATTTAAATATAAACGACGATCATCTGTTAAGAATGGCAAACAACAAAATAGGGTCATTTTTTTGTGTTGATATTCGACATTTGAAAATGTTATAACAATAAAATAAATCTAGTTTTTATCGTGGTCATCAATAACGTCAAAACAAGATATAACACTAGAATTCTTAAAATATAACGACAGTTCAAATAACATGTATAGAAAAAGATGAAATGAATGTCTTGGCATAACTGGCGAAATGGGGAAAAAAATGTGTCATACATTTAAAAAAACTAGGCAAATTCCAAAACATAAACTGGCAAAACAAATGTCAATAGCAAAATTTAATGTATGCATATATACATTTGTCGCAATAGGATATCACCTATGAACTTGGCGTTCTTCCAGGGTCATATAACTTTATATAAAAACCGTTTTCGCTCTAATAAAATGCATGCCAAACGTTTTCGAATCGAATTTGATTTATGACAAAACAAACTGTATACTAATCTAAATCTCTTTTTTTATAATCTTTCATAAAAATATAAAAAAAAATCTATAATTATTTATTGATAATAAGACAATTGCCTGAAATATGAATATATTACAGAACAAATTATTTCTTTGGTGTAATGGTATTGAAATTCATGTTTTATAGAAAATAAACTATCGATATTAAGAAACACTTGTATAGGTATGTGGTATTTGTGTGATAACCAACATGTAGGCAAGCTGGCTGGCCGCCTTGGCTTGCTCCGGTGACTAACGCGAGGTTCTCAAGTTCGAGGCCGGATATACCACACTCCACACAGCGAGAAACATAGGCCGTGCCGCGCCGGGCCGCGCGCGATACCCTACACGCGACGTCACTTCACTCTATATCAGCTGATATATCATATTATGTAGTCACCACGCGTACACCATGCATACAAATCAAAATAGGACAAAAAGGAAGAAATCAGAAATCAAATTTAAAATGTCACAAGAATTCAGGTGTTTCACATCCACCAAACAGGGCCCATATTTTAGTACTGCAGACTTGCACTGCAGGTACTGAAATTTAAACATTTTTAAGCAAGTAAAATGACTCAGTTTTAGAATTTCGAGGCAAAACGAGCAACCAAAAATAAGATTCTGGTTGACAGTCGCAAATTAATATCATGCTTATAAATAACACAATCGAACATTTTTGTAACTGCAATGCAACGACAAAGTAGACGTTCATGGCCAAGAGGACTTGTAGAGATATCACGTCCTGCGAAGAAGGGTGAGGCAATGGTTCGTACCACCATCGTCAAGGTCACAATCTGCATGCACCTTCACTGCACTCATGCAAGCGGATAATAAAAACCGATTTACAATGCAACCAAAACAAACACTATTTTTGTTTGAACAACAACTAAATAATATGTGCAGATTGTAAAAGTACGATTTACAAAATGTGTTTGCTTGGGATATGTTATCCTAGTATCCATGGTTCTAGTCTGGCTGTAAATGTGTGTGTGAATACCTAGGAGCAGTATGGAGAATTGAACACGTTTATTATCGTACAATGTATACGGCAAAGTGTATACAGGTCTTTACAACCTTCAGGTGAGAATGAAGGTGTCCATTACGTACGGTGTAATGGATATTTACGATCGTAAGACGGCACTTTAAACGTTAACGTTAGATATTTGCTGTTACCACGAAAATAACATTAACAATTTACTAAATGGCCACGTAGCTATCTGCACACTTGATATACACGTAACAAAGAATAATACAAACACAGTCGGTTCTTCTTACAGAAAGTTGTGCATTTGCAGAAATGAAATCTAGTAATTTTCAGTTATTCAAAGGCGAAATTTTATTTCGCAACTTAACTAATAGTGAGTTGGTGTAAGAGCCTTTGGACATGATTCTAATAGATGGAAAATAGAATAAGGAAGTAAAAGCTTTTTAGCTAAAATCTAAAACAATTTTGGTATTATAGACGAGGCACAATATTGAAACTGACAAAGAATACATCATAGAAAGTTTTCGAATGTTTTCCGTGTGCGTATTGAGCCTATTTGCCCGCATATATCCGTTGTTCGTCGTGTGCAAGACGAGCACAACACAAGAACAAGTGCGAAAGAAAACTAAGAAGAAATTTGATTGATGATTTCTGACGAAACCGGAACGCCCGAGCACACACATATACAAGATTGATTGGACAAAGCGAAAACCCAAGTCTCTTTTTCCACATCTTTAACCGTTCAAAAATAAACCAAATTAATGTGAGAGAATTTTCTTTCACGAGCCCTCCCTGCCTTCACTACACACATCTCAAAATCACAGATTATAAAATTTGATTGATAGTTTCGGATTCTGATCAAAGACATATTTATACACTTTACATACTATATTGATTCTTTTTAAACTGACATCTTTTCTATACGTTTTTTTCCTTGCCTGTTATTAAATGCTTTAAATAATTTGCGTCTCATATTTAAAATTTTTTTATGGCGGATAATTAATTTGAGAAATTGCTTCTCGGAAAAATCCTTTGTACACAATACAATAACTGCGAAATAGATAATGATGACTGAATCGCGATCTGAATTTCGTGATAAAACAGTGTACACAAACCGATATATTTAATCGGTAAAGGTCAGGGATTCGAGCCATGTATGGCTATGGTATCATCGACTGGATGATAACAAATTACTTAATTATACCTCTGTTCTTTTGTTTAAAAAGTTAAATGATCTGCAAATACATGCAGATTACAGACGTTTAAACGTTCAAACAAAACGAGATCTGAATGATATTTATTCGAATTACTGAAATTGCGAGTCGTTTAAATACCATATTTCCATTCGTTTCAAGACCAGATCACTTTGTTTATGATATTACCAAGGTAAATTGCAAATTATAAGTTCGATTTTGATTGGTAGCTTTCCAGACCCCAGAAGCACACTTAAATTATCACGTTGTATTCGCAAACATTTCAGTGTATGCTATTAAACTTTAATACTACTTTGATTCATAGAAGATCAAAAGATTTCTGTTAAATTCTCGACATTTTCCATGATTAGAAAACTAACTTATCGTATACGAGAATAAAAAGTTTAGTTAGCGTTACATTTTAACTAGAAACTGACAGAATATACAGAATTCTCAGAGAAATGGAACTAAACATCAGTGGTACTTGAATGTATATAATAAAATTTAAAAATTGCAAAAGATTCCGTCTGCGTCATTTAGAATTACAAGTAGCATCTTAGCCGTCGTAAAAGAGGCAAGACATATTTATGTGGCATCTTCAGCACATGACATTACCGCCAGGAGACTAATTTCGTGGCTGACAATTTCACAAAAGAGTAAATATGACATGTTAAAGGGACCGACCATAACGTTAGGGGGAAAGCATCATGTATGTCTACGTATAATACGACCGGTACAAAACATGGGAATTGTTTTCTTTTTTTTTCGGTAAAAAATTGCGAAAATAAATCACATTACACAAACGTTTGCTGAATAAAAAAAAACGTAGCCAATTTATCTCCCAAAAAAAGGTATAAATAAAAACATATGACCACGAGAAAATTGTAAATACTACCTTAAATATATATTTTAAAAAATTATAATGCCAAAATTTATAACAGCAACAGATTAGGTGGATTAACATCTAAAAGCTTATAATTGTACCGCGTAAGCGCAATGTGATAGACCAATAAATAATTATTTCACTCTCATATTTGTCCACTTATTTATTTATATTAATTAAATAATTCAGATTAAATTACTATATTTGGTATTTAGTGTAACAGAAATGCATCATAGAAGAAACCATGGAATACGTGACCATGAACAAGAAACACGATCCATCTAAAGTGTATAGTAACCGGTAATGTTTATTCCGATTCGGTTTGGGTGATTACCGATTGGCTACAACGGACGACAAATGAAATACGATCAAGGTTAATACGTGGTTTAAGCGAGCACACCTGTGATGCAACAAAAACAACATTGAAGGTAACTCGATTAAATAATATTGAAACTGGTGTTTTGTTCGTCTGTTAGATTGCTAGAGTAAGTAAAGGCGTTTAGATTTTGGTAAAAGACGAGTGTCTTGATAGTTTCAAAACTGTAATTTACAAAGCCAAAGGTCACGTGGGGTTTAGGTATAAATGTCGTGACGCTAATTTATGTCGTATTAAAATTTATTGGATGACTGAAATTACGGTATATAAATGGTATAGGGCTAGATTGTAATATGATATTTGTAATAAAATTAAATTGGGTAGAGCACGTTTTACAGTTTTTTTATACGTCTTATGGCTGCCTCTGCACACTATAACTTTATTTTTACATACCCGCTTTTTAAAAATAAGTCGTATATAACAAATAAGAGAATATATTTAATTTATAAAGTACTCGTATAATGGATATTATTAATTAAGTAAATGCCATGATATATGAACGTATTTAATATGAGCAACAATTTAATAATTATATTGGCAAGTTTCTTTCACAAATCCCAATTTGGGTATATTCCATAATGTCATATTATATAATGATCCAATTGCACTGAATGCATTAAGTCATATATAGAGACAGCAAATCTAGTGTGTGGTTTAATTAGTAATTACGTCTTGTAATTAACTCGTAAATGATAACAGGTGTGCTACAGAACAGGTATCTATACAGCTGATATATGTGTGGTCATAAATGCAACATTGATTGTACTAAGGACCAGTTAGTGCAATCAATAATATAACTAATAATTATTATCAAATATTACGCTTATTGGAATTTACGAAAATACGCTCCATAACATTTTCATCTCATACATACAGTACAACTCTGAATTTATGATGAAATTCAGTAGTGTATTTCATTAATATTAAACAAAATGCAACACCTATAAAAGCTAACTGTATAAAAGTTTGATGATAAATTGTCGAGGAGCAACGAAATCATTGCAGAAACATGAAACGCCGCCAACGCATGGCTCTTACAATAATCATTTATTCGTGCGTCTCAGTACAACGCACACAAATCGAACAAAGCCAAGAACACTCGCACAAAAGGTGCGAGAAAGATCGAGACACGTAGTGATGGATCCAGCAATACTTTAAGGCTGATGTATAATTTATACACGAACAGATGATATTATTGTTGGTTTTGTTGTGTGTATGTGTGTGTGTGTGGGGATGGGGATGAGTGCAGGGCAAGGGGTGGGCGTGCTTTTCTCCAGCCAGGGTCACGCGGTGAATGTAACGCGGGGTCATAGGTCAGACCGCGTCGTGATCACGAACTCCTCTTAATAGGTCACGATCGAGACCGTTGCTACTAGCCCTAGTACCAACAACAAAACGAAATTGTTGGCAATGGCACAAGAATACGGTTCAAATTAAACTATACTAGTATCAAAATCATCATTGTGAGATGAAAAAAAAAACATTAAAAATATATTCTTAATAATATGATTAAGGAATGAATATATATATATATATATATATATATATATATATATATATATATATATATATATATATATATATATATATACGGCCTAGAAGACAAATTGAATCATATTTAAGTGATAAGAAACTGGCATATAGGTAAGTATGTATAAGATGTTTGTTTGTAAGAATCCCAGGAGACGATGATGTTTGTGTCTTTGTACCCAATAACAACGGAAGCGTAACCGGCTAAGCTGAGGTGTCTGTCATAGTTCGAACGGCGAACGATTTATGACGGTGACCTTTGCTGTGCTTTGCTGTATGTTCTGGAAAGCGCCAGTAATAAATTACCGGATGCCTTTACGCAGAAAGCCGTTCATAATGTATGACATTCTACGGCGGGCGGGCGGGCGGCGTGTGACCCGCGCGCGAATATTTCAATTCATCATCTGATAAATTACACGCACCCTCACAAGATTATCCGTTTTGTGATTAGGTATTGTTATTAGTCAAATTGAATTAACTAAGTGCTTCAGTTACCAGTTATAATTTTTATGTCCACCACGCCTCTAGTGGAAACCCAATTTTTCACTTCTTCACTCAATTAAAACATACCAAATTATTATTTGCGTCCTAATTTCAAAATTAATTTTCTAGATGATCATAAACCTAATTTCGAAAAATAAATAAAACATTATCAATATTTTGATAAAATTAGGGATCATTTATTAATTTATTGTTAAAAATTGACAAAGCACTTGAAAAAAATAATTTAACAAAATATAATAAAATATCTTTTTAATTCCCTGTTGAAAAATCAAGTTTTTTATTTAAATTCTACTTCTAGGGTTGGGTCGAAAAATTAAATTGATGAGAAAACGTACTTTTATAAATATTTGCGCAAGATACGAATGCGTAGATACAGTACAGTTGATTTGGACACGCACTTATTCGAATTGTGTAGGATGTGGTAAACAATTCCAATATATTAGCATATTCTTTCTATTTTAGTGAATTCAACCGTATTTATCTGGTACTATTTTGCATACGTAATATACCTACATAAATCATGTATTATTAAAATACACGATACGCCTTTGTTTATATTCTATAATATTTCCTATTGTAAGGAAAATGTAGGTATATATATATATAATAGATTGTACAAATGACTTCTCCGTATAATTTAACCATTCAAACATTCGTTAGTTCACATGTAAATGAAGTCTTCCAAAGGCTGAGAACATTTCACAATAAATCTCTTTATCTCCGCTACAAATTTACTCGAGATTTTATTCACTAATAATGCCAGCAACAAATAAGATCATAAACTCAAAGCATTTTTTGCTTAACTAAACTGTGATCTTAATTATCTGAATTACTTTCTATGATCAAAGTAACAAATGCACAAAATGTACTTATTACTGTAATAAATATATAAATAAAAATGATTTAGAATTTTTTGTAAATTATAAGCAATAAAAAAAAAATTAGATAACATCTTGGAAAAGCAGTTAGCTATAAAAGTGCTAAATGTTATAAAATAACATATAAAGTATAATAATTTTTAATGAATGACATTTAATTAAAATCCTATAATTCCTTTATAATTAAAAACGTCTACGTTTTATATAGTTCTAAAATCAGTAATATAAACGAGAAAATAAAACACTATTATAATAACGACATCTAACACACATTAATATGGTTTTTATTTCGTCAAAAGTCGTTAAAAATAATAACTGAAAATATGTTCGATAGATTTTTACGAGCGCGGCCGTAAAAGCGTCATGGACGAATCACTGATAATTTTCAATAGATATGGCCGCCAAATAGTGCACAGTTTGAATTATGATGAAAAATGTCGAGCATAAACTGCTTTAATGGAAGGAAAAGTCTATTGACATAAAAACGCGACGGCCATTAGCAACATGGTTGCCAGCACTAATGCATCGACCAAAATATATTGTTTTTGGTGTAATGCAATACCAACTCTCATAAAGATACCCTGGTTAATTGATGCGGATAATCTAATTTAAAATTTATCAACAATCAAACATCGTAATATGCATTTTTTTTTTTACGTGGTTTATGGGTGATTATTATACGCATTGGTATGTCGTTTGTTTTAAGAGATAATAGACAAATAAAGTTTTATGTGAATAAAAACTGAAGGTGGGAAGGTTGGTATAAAGTTTTTTTCTTTTCAGCTTTGGGATTAATGATAAAAAATGTCTATAGACATAGTAAAAATAACACAATGATATTGCGAACGTACAGATTTTTTCATCAAGATAATGCATTTTCCGTTTTGGGTGCAGCGCACACCTACTATATAGCACACACACACACTTCGTATTAAAAACAGTTTTGCGCAAGGCGAATACAGTAAACTTCCGTATATGTTTTTGTCGTCTTTTTCCTCGCTTCTCACACCATATTTTTGTGCTCTGTTCTGCTCGTCTTTGAACAAACAAAGATATACGCTGACACCACCTTTGTTATTTGTCATGCAACAGTGACAGGCGTCAAGACTCGTATAATTATTACACGAGCGGAGATCTAAACCCAAATTGTGTTTCACTCGTCCTCCAAATCATTTTGACAACTACTCCAAAACCATTAAAAAACATTAGATATTTATATACGCCTGTAAAGTCATGCTATTATATGTCCTCGAATTTATAGTATTTTATTTGAAATATAACACACTTAGCCGAGTACTAAACGTACATTTTTTCACAATATCGCACGGATTTCACATCCTGTCTCTCTAAGATTCACCACAAATACCTCTTAATAATTTCATACCCACAGCAATCACACGCTTTTCATGTCTAGTTTGCCAAATCCAACATTCACTCCCATCTTTAGAAATCATACTTTCGATCGCAAAATAATTCACCCTTTTTGACTTTTTTTGTTTCTTTAAATATATTTATACAGTAATGCTTCATTGTTAGCCGCACGCTTTCTTTGGCGAGTACTAAACTGTGAACTACGACCACAGTGAAGACTTTTACACGGTTCGCACCGATATAAATCATATATCATTAGGCTTGTTATTATTAACCAATTTCTATGCAAATATATATCGTGTTGGTCGCGCGTTAACGACCAGAATTTTCGGTATATGATCGTCATCGCTGCACACTAACGCCATCACCGGATGCATTACGGTAATGATGGAGCTAAGCCTGTGGCGGTGGCAGCATGCAGGAAGGGCAGGATTGGACGAGGCAGGGGTGAACTTGACGTGTACCCCAGAATTTACCGCCAGATATCACGAATTACACATAAACGAAACTATTTTCACGACAATGCTATATACGATTATTTATTTATTTACGAACTAAGAACGATATTTGTCTATTTATATTTAGTTGCGCAGCTAGGGGAAGTTGAAACACATCCATATTTCATTATTTATCAATTCGAATATAAATTTAAGTCATATTTTATGCTTATAGAAAAATTTGTAAATAAAAATTATTACTAAAGTTTTTTTTTTCGGTTATTCATCTTTTATTCAATTTTACTGCGTGATTCGTGAACTGGAACTGAACTTGCGTATAATAAAACACGTACTGTATCATTTTCTTTGATTTTTATTCCGAAATGTATTATCAAAAAATCAAAAATTTCTTTTTAAATCTATTCAATTAGCGTGTGCAACAACATATTACGTTAATGTGAAATTAACCATTATTTTCGTAGGTATATATAAACAAGAACATTAAGTAACAATAATAAGTTTATAACTACTACTGGATTTTAAACGAAAAATAATGACCTAGAATGATGATATGTTCGGCTCATTTCATTAATATAACATAAAAGATACTGCGATAAATTACTGTATTACGTTTGTATACGGGCACCAAAATAATGTTTCCTGTTACGAACAACTGTAATATACTCATGTTTTAAAATTCTATAACGAAGACGTAAAATTACCTATAATAACGAATATAATTTCAATCTGAAATGATCAATAATTGTTATATTCAACAAGTTACGATGAAGTTATGACGAACACTGTTAATATCTATAAAATTATTTTTATATACGTGTATAACTACTTATTTCAAGAATATTAAATATATGCAATTTTAATAAAATTTATTTTTTTGTGTATTATATTATTTTTAAAAATTCTTCAGATCGTAGATACTATTAAAAAAAATTAGTTCACTTGCGCTTGTTATGTAAAATTGTTGTATTTGATATTGTTGAAAACAGAAAGATGAATAGTATTTGAAACGTGACAACAAGCGCATCGTATGTATCGTATATCTCATTTTGTTGATGTGTATATTGTATTGATGCAGCACTCTTGCTTGTTGGAGGAGAATCGAGTCGTTATTCTTTATCGTTAGTCAGCAGGTCCCGGGAGACTGCTGCTGGTGGCCTGGGTACCTAGGCGAGGAAATTGCGCGAAACTTCGGATAAGAGTAATGTCGAAACAAAGAACTGTAAACTATGATAAGAAACAAAACGATGTTTATTCTAACCCACTCTAACTCTCAACTTGTCTCGCATTTGATGTAATTATTTTTGTTGGAAACTTTACTCACTCACCTGTATTTCTGCTAAATAAAATTTTATCTTAAGTTGAAATTTATTGCTCGGCAGAACTCGTATTTTATTTTGCTGACAGTTGTGACGAATAATATTTTCTTACAATTTTTAACTAGGTACTTATCCATAAATTTATCGAGATTTTTATGGTTCCTAGCTGCATTTAATAGTCCTCGCTTATTTCGCATAGCATTCAACTAATTTTAGCTTTTCGTAGCTTTAGATTTCAAATTGAAAAGCAAGACCTTCGCATACAAAAGAGAGATAATATTGCCGCAAAGGATGTGCGTTTGTTGATAGTGCTCTTAGGGAGTTCTATGTGTCTAAAGGGCGAGATCTTCGACGAGAATATACGTCAGCTGTTAACACATTCATGTACACTGTGGACGTTGGATGGACAGCTGCCCAGCCAGCATGGGACAAAACACACGATGGTCAAACGACCAAGTAAGCAAACCTACTACCGCAGTCAGGTAACGCACTGTTACACATCGATGTGACGAGATGTGAATATGTAAATTATTCACCAACCAACCCGCTGGCGACGTGAGTTGACCATCGTCACTATAAACTCCTGCTGTTCGTTACTGATAAGAAATATCACGAATACGTGACAACAACGTGAGAATTTCAGTTTTGTCTAGTTTTGAAAACCATACCTATTATACCAAATGATGGCGAAATGTTTTTCATTTTAAAAATACATTTAAGTACACATTTCGAACTAATTCCCTACATTACCGTATACGTTTTAATTTGTTTTGTTATATTGTGCTAAAATATTTTTAAGAACGTATTAAAAGATTTGTGCACGATGCAGTGCATTCGGTTCAAGAGGTATTAGTTTTGAAGAGCAGTGAACATAAAGCAGGTTTTTATTTTAAAATAAAATTTTATATACATGTTTTACAAATTTATGGGATAGCACTGTGTCTAATGTGCACTTCACGATTCGTTAATTTTCTAACGGAGGAAATGGAATTATATTCGGATGTACGCGTTATTATCGAGTTTTTTTTCACTCTTTTAGTATTTAGATAGATGCATACTACTCATTAGTTATTATTGCCATATGTGAGTAATTTTTTAGGTTTGAATAATTGAATTAAATATATTTGTTCTGTAAATTATGATAAATAGATCATTAGGCATTTTTTTCCTATGAATAGTAATTTATGTTTCTTTTTATGATAAATATTTAATGTTTATTTTTGTATGTGAATTGAAAATAGATTTGAGGTGTTATTTTAAAGAATAATTGTTTTGGAAGTATTTTTATGCTTACTATATTTTATTTGGTGACATTGTGATGAAAAGATGTCGAGGGGAAAGTTGAAAAAATAAATTCTTTCTATAACGAAAGTGAAAATAATCTAAACTACAAAACTCCCGTAGTAATTTTTCATTCACGGAAATGGAACAGTGAGCTTATGCCTTTGCAAAAGATTTACATCAGATTGCGGTACCATTAAATCCCAGATTCTTTATACAAAAGTAGAGAAATTGTAGATTTTCGACGGAAGATACACACACAACAGTCATTTAAAACTATGCCCATAAATTGTGCGGCCAGAAACTTTTTTGTAACTGTCGTAAAACCGGTGCACGCGCGGTTTCAGGCTGTAAAACGTCTACGAATCTTTTCATTCTATTCTGTGCTGTGCTGGGATGATGTTAGTTTGCGTTGTTGTTTGAATTGTTTGTGTGTGCATACGTTACGTATATTACATTAACCAGTGGCGGTTTCATAGGGCACCATCAATTTTTTATAAATTCATTTCCAAAGTTCGTACAATAAATTCACATTCAACATTGCGGTATTTTATTGATATATAACAAATATACAGTAAATTGGCGAGAATTCCATACATATAATGAAACATTTATTGGATTGCATATTTACTAATGAAATATGTTGATTAATATTGAATTCCAGTAATACTGTTTTCTGATAATTATTAGTATGATTGGCTGTTGATTTCTATATATAGTACGAGTGGTATAAATGTAATATTTGATCCGCCACTGTATATAGTATATAATGTAATATATGGTTGATATGTTGTGCCCGAAAACCTTGTGACTGAGTCTTTGTTGGAGCCGAATGAGAAACGTACCTGGTGTGACAGTTATTGCGCAATTCTTTTTTATCCTTTCGCTTGAAAACGCACTTTTTGTTTGGTCGCCTAGTTTATTTGACAGGCCAGCTTGTACCGAGAGAGCCAACACTAGTAAGGGGTGTTGTTAGGCCCAGAGGGCAATAATAGAAACTCGTAAAATGAAATCCGGGATCCGTATTTATGGGTTTCTCGTATAATGCAATTACCATTTTAAATGCAGGCTGCTTCGGCTGCTGGTTAAACCCTCCATTCGCCTTTGCTGATGTTGCGGCGCGGCGCGGCGCAGCGGCCCTGCCGTGCGTATTTGACTATCTGCTGCTTGTGTTATGTGCGGTGCCACAATTAAGCTGCTTGTTTTCGTCTTTGCGGACGACCCTGTTTTGCACAGTCTGCATGTATTGCGAATGTTTCACCTTTTGTTGTAATTTGTTTACACTGTTGATGGTCAGCGTGTCTGAGGCTGGGGACACATCAACTCGCTACTATTCTATCTTGTTTCTTTGTTATTTACCTGTTCATTTGGTCTGTTGCTGTCATATTTTCTTTAGTAAATTGTTGTTTTGAATAAGAGACGCTTTTGACCAACGTCAGTTATTTCATTCATGTCCAAATAATATGACAGTCTTTCAACTCAAACCAACAATAGAATACTTACAACTAAAGTAGCCAGACATTTTTTAAACAATGTTAATCAACTTCTACACAAACAACCATTGCACAATTGTAATCCTTTTTTACCGTTTATTATATTCATTAAAGAATAAAAAAAAAATTTATTTTCAAAATTTTAAACCCTGGATGTGTCGTCAGGGAGAATGACTTGATTTGTGTTTTGGAACAGATGTATGGTGACCTCACGGTAAAATGCAGTTCTCGAAATAAAATGAAACGAATAAGCATCAACATTTAGATCGTTTTGGTGCTGGTTTGGTATTCTTGACAGCATCATGATATGATGGTGGTTTTTTGTATGCATATAAATATAAACAGGTTCTTTAAAAATCAGTTACCTGGCACAGGCACAAGCACCGTGTAGATGCAACCAAGTTTAATTGGGATGAGAGTCAGAACGTGTGACAGGGTGACATGCAAATTACAAACGCAATCTGATACTTCAACTTCGTTGGATTACCTCCAGTTATATATCAAGTTTACAAAAAAAAAAACAAAAAAAAACAAAAACTAGACGGTTGAGAAGCAGAATTCATTCTGCACTTCCAAACATTTCATTGCATTTACAACGAAAGAATTAATGCAATTTCTGGCATCTCGAGATTCTAGATTAAACTACTTTGAAATATGGAAACCTAATCAGATGTGTGCAAAAGTCGTTATAGTTGCATAAAAAACACGCAATTTTGCTATTGCACAATAATAATTAAAAAAATGTTTTAAATTTATGAGGATTATAGTATGTCGCTAATTGAAAAGGCATCAAAGTTTGTTTTTAATATATATAAAGCATGTCTAATCAACAGAGAATTTTTGTTCATTTTATTCCACATCCTAACATCAGAATTTGTATTGGCACAACCGCAAATTGAATCTATTGCTAGGATTAATTCCGCACATGGATTCTATATAGTGAAGTAATTTCACAAGTAAAAAGTAGTTAGGAACGTAGAACAGAACATTAAAGGCTTAAATACGATTTTCTCCGTTCGAAATTCGACTAGGGCAACAAATAGAAGCACGAAGAGAAGCTTGTGTAACGTATATCTTCTTGGTAGTGTGTCGGCATCGCGCCATTGTACTGGTATCAAGTAACTAGACAATTATTCTGTGGCATGCACGAACATTCTCCCAAAGAGAGTAAACCGATGCATATAAAACACCACCAAGGATAAAAGCAACTTCGCAATTACCTACACCCTCCCACTGCGTTTATACGCCTCACTCGAAACACTTCCACACTCATTTTATATATGCTGTGTGATGTGTACATCACTGAAACACATCATAATTACTATACGAAAATGGCTCTCTCAGCCAGAACGTCTATTATTACTACGTATATATATAATATTATGTCGATTTTCTTCTTCAAATTTGTACTTAACAATAATATACTTTGTTGTAACTACGATTCAATTATTTTAAGTCATTCATCATCTTCGCTTCTAAATAATTTGGTTTTATTCATCGGAGGAGATTAAAATCCAATTAATATAGAATTAAAGTAAATTTGAACGCTTTTAAAAATTTTGATAAAATTACCAACATGGTATTTTACAGTAAAGAACTAAATGTATATATTGCATTCAAGAATTGTATGAAAACGAGATAAATTAAAAGAATCCAGTATCCATTTCCAATCTTTTGTTCTGTTTGTGTTAGAAACGTGAAGCAATCTATCGTTTTAGTAGAAAACCACAACATGGCATACAAAATACGATGTACAATGTTGTTCACGTAAGAGAGACGTATCGCTAGATGTGGAGTTTTGAGAGGGTTGGTTAAACGACCTATTTGTATTTACGTAAAGTGTGTATGTTCTTGTGTATGCGTTAGAATGTGCAACTAAGCTCCACACCGTATACGCGATATCCGCCATTACTGTAAATCCGTATTCACTCAGATGATTAGGGTTTATGTTAATAGCGATCGTAAAAGGGATTATCGAACGTTTGAAATAAATCGTGCGAGCTTCACTGTATCTCGTCCTCGGGTTAAAACGACCCAAGAGTGTATGTATAAATGTTAAGAATGGCTGTGACGTGAGTGTTTAAAATACCAACCAACAAAATCTCATATCGCTATTTATCAGCTCGGAAACTCAGACCTTTTGCCGCTGAAATCAGATCCAAAACTCGCCACTGCACGAAAACTACTTCAATTTACAACAAAAGAATTAATTCAAATTCTGATCTGAATCTTATTCATTTAAAAATAGATGTATATTATAAATATTTCTAGAAAATTAAATATTTCACTAAAACCATGTATAATTAAGTTAAAATAAACCTTGTGTTTAATATAATAATAACCGTATTTCATTCGACATAAATTAGGATAAATTTTCAACGATATTGCAAAGCAAATGGTCCTAAATGTACTAAAATGAGTGAATTTTCTACCTTTCCAGTAAGTTATAATACCTAATAACAGAGTAAACTTGCACACGCACACATGCGCCATATAGCGCGAAAAGCGTCTTTGTATAATTTCTAGTTTCACATCATGACGTGATTATTCAACAAAACACATCAACTCCTGTAATATTCACAATCACAGCGCTTTAATAATTGCACCAACCAGGCACCGAAAAATTTTATTCGCTGAATAAATTGAGAAATTAATTATAAAGTCAAAGTGTGTCACGTTTATTTATACATACTATAGCACGATTAAGAATCAATATTACAATAGAGTAGTGTAAGATTTAAGATCACATCATTTCAGACAGACATGTCAGTTATATTGTTATTAATGAGAAACATAATATATATCTGGGAATAAAATGTTGCGCATAGAACGCGGACATGATATATAACAAATGAACGATCGGCAACGGTGTGGAAATGTTTATAGGGCGATTAAACCAAAATATGCTACCGCCATATTTCAATTCGCAGTTGGTTTAACACCATAGTACTAAAGCAACATATTTTGTATCAATAATACTTTCAGAAATTCTGGATAGCAACTTCCAGAAATATGAATATATGGATATAAAATAAATAATTCAGTTCCGCAAACACATTTCGCAACCCAATGTCACATTTCGTGATATATGTTATATTTTACTAGTTAGCAAACACATATGCAATTAATTACCTTACGGCACTCAGATAGGTTTTCTGTAGAATATCCTTACCTGAAATTAATAAAAAATATATTAGGAATTTGTACACTATAAAAACATTTTGTATTTAGTAAATTTGTATTCGTTATATCCAATTCAATAAATGTTTATAAAGAATTTATTCCATCACAGCCAATTGGCAGTTGTGATAATTTATTGCGATATTTTGCCAAATAGCACAATTCATATCAATCTTTGTGCAGCGATATATGGTTCAGTTGAGTAATAATATGTCAAATATTAATAGGGTTTTGGGGAAATTCGAACCCGGTTATAATTAATCCACACGGTGTTAATTAAAGCTAACGAGAATCACGACTAATGAGATGAGAGAGAGAGAGAGAGAGAGATCTCGGGTTAAGGAGAGAGGGGTACTATGGTGTGATGATGAACACGATGTATGTACAATAATCATGATTCGTAATGATCAAAACAAATAAAAGAATCGAGTGTTTGACCACTTCAGATATTTCTACGATGATTCCAGGTGTATACATACATATATGTGTATTATCCTGATACATATAGATCTATGTACTCTCTTGAAACTGCCAATACGTATGAAATCGTATGAGTATCTAACTTATGTATGTATGTACATATGTGCAAGTGCGACTGGGAATGCATTGGTTTGGTGTTTGTAGAAGTAACCAAGTTCTCAACCAGAGATCGTAGTTCGTGTCGTTGCATCAATCTATCTGCATATTTGTGCGTGTGTGTGTGTGTGTGTGTGTGTGTGTTTTGTATGAAATGACACACTTTACACGTCTTGGTTTTGGCTCTAGCTGCGCAAAATATTTGCAATGCAAATTCTCACGTCTTTCAGTCTGTGCTCATCTTCTGCCATCGTATGGCATGGCATGGCATGGTATGGCGCACAAGACTGTATTATTTGCACCAAATACGAAGAAGCGATGTTGTCAACTTGTGAATGATTTCCAATTTGATTTGTATCCTTTGTTCCTGTTCACATCCGGTTTCGCATATATACCTAATACATATTTAAAGGGTCAACGCGTGTTGTCTGCATTTTTTTTATCCGTGTCAAATTTTTCGTTTTCACACAAAAAAAATATCGTCCTGTCAATTCCTACCATTGATTTAATAATAAATGGATGCTTTGTATGCCAGGATACAAAAGGCAGAGGACGTCAGAATTGATCAAGCGAACGATATGTTGTGGAAAATATATTTTGCAATGTCAAATTGTCTTCATTTTTACTCAGAAACAAATGTATTTTTTATTTGTTTTTTAAACGTATTACGTATATTTATAAATTATTTGAATGTATACATGTTTAATTGTTAAAAATGTTTTTTCGCAAACACATTTAAAATAATATTACATGGTTTAAATAAATAAAAATAGGACTACCCATGTCCTTGGCCATTTAGAAATATATGGTTGTTTATACAAGTTGAAATAGCAAGGATTGCCAATTTGTATATGGCAAAGCATCCATAGAAATCCTTTCACAGTAACAGTTAATATAAGGAACATTTTTTGTCACAATTTCCGTGGCAGCAGTGAATGGAGTAGGTTCATTCAAAAACTTTCAGTTTCCGGTTAAAGTTACAGAATTGAACAATAAATTGGGCAGTACTGAATTCACAAACCGAACTTTATAGCTATTCTAATGTAAAGAAGGTGTTGTGTTTTGTCAAGTGTTAGTGATAAATATACCTAGGTTTTGATATAAAGCAACGCTTAGCTGCGGGGTCGCCGTTAACTAAATTTTAATGCGACATTTTGCATTCTATAACAGTGTCGAGTTGGAGTACCAAAATCGGAATCATGTTTCATTACCGTAAAGTTTCGGTGGTTGCCGTGTGCCGAATAACTTTCTGCAAATAAATTCGCTACTCTGAGCAACCGCACCACGTAAACCTGTTTTGAATAATATAATCATCTTTAGTCGCGGGCGGTTATTTAACTTAACTATATCCACATATACGATTTAACCAAAATATATCTGCTGCATAATAACGCCCTAAATTCGCGACTTACCATTTGCATAGGAAACTATTTCAAATATACCTAATATTTCATCTATTTACAAAAATAATTATATATAATCGTGTTTGTTGGTTTGGAATTTAATATTTATTTATTCTGTACGTATAAGTAACTCACAAACAATAAAGCTATGGATATAATTTTTTGGCGTTTGCTGTAGTCTTTCCTGCAGCATCCGCATGACAGTTCTAATGTATTGTACGGCGGTCCGCAAAATTAATTGTGTTTTCTCTAAGATGAAAACATATTCATTATTCAATCTTTTAGCTAAGAGATTATGACAGTTGTAAATTATTAATCCAAGGATTATAAATTTCAGCGGAATCTATTGTTTTCATTTTGGTGAGTGAATATTCCGCATCGCCAGACAAAAAATATGTTCGTAATTATTTTTTACAAAACGATGAAAATGTTTCTTCTCGCAAAACAAAAAAAATCATTTTCTTATATTACATAAAACAAGTATTGACTGTGTTTACAATTAGTTCACTGATTTTCACATATATAATACTTTCTGAAATATAATACAAAACAGAAAATATGGTATTCTGTAATCCGCACCAAAAAGCAATCTTTGATGAAATTTCCAATGATTAGCCATCAGTTATATTCATTGAATGCACGTCTGTCGTTTTATTCATTCATTTTTCAATATAACTGGGTTTAAAAGAAGACCAATGGTACGCGTTTCGCTTGAAAAGAAGACAAATAAGATACAGTGAAATTGGTTAGAAATCCGAGCGAGAAAAATGCGTCTTTTTCTGATTCCACAGTGACTGACGTTATATATTGTATCGATTGGTTTCCCGATCATTACCGTTGCCACCAACATTCAGTTCGGTAGCATCGTCATCGCACGATCTCCAATCTACGGTGACAACAACTCTGCTCCCTTCATATATACCCGTCATGCGTTATTTCTTTGTCATCCCGTATATAAATCTGTATCGGTATACGGGCGATGCAATTTGTACATTCATCACGAAAGTCGGATAAAATGTGTATCTATTTCAGGTCTGCTCTGCTCTGCTATTGTTCTCGTTTCTACTTTTTTTTTTTTGAAGAGATACATTTGTACGTTCGCAGATTCAGGACTGCAGAGAAAAATGTATCATCGGCCGGGACACCCAGTGTTAATGAGTTCTTTGTGAAACGTTCTGTGTAAAACATGGCGCTGCTGAATTGTTTTTTGTCGGCGAACCGTGCGAAGTTTTATAATTACTGCTACATGTACCAGTTGTTGATTTTACCTAAACTTCAAAATCACGAAGTCTTTTAATAAATAAAAGCCCAGGGATTTTACTTCCTATGACGTTTTAATCACATCTTGATTAACATTAAATCAAGATAAGTTAAAATGAATGAACCAAACATTCATTATCATATAGACATTTTTATTGACTTCTCAAAAAATGCTACGCGTAAGTATTTTATCTGCTGTGGCTTCGAGGTGGTTAGTGTAAAAACATTGAGTAAATTGAATTAAATGTAAAAGTATTTATTTTTAGGTCATTGGTCTGTTTTTCTAACAAGGTCGTTTATAGTCTTATCAAACATACTCAGAAAAATATTTTTTATCATGAAGTCATCGTCCGCCTGCGTCCTTCACATTTTTTTCAACGTATACTATTTACTATGAGTCGTGCATTTATACTATATTGAAAAGAGACCTAATGTCAATTTCTCAATACGTTTTAAAACTAATTGTAAGCATATTGCAAGTGCATTTTTTTAAAATATTTTTTTCCTTTGAATTTGCCTCGTGGTAATTATCCAGCTAGATGGTGTATGAAAATGTCACCGGGAAAAAGTGTATATCAGCCCCTGCTGCACTGCATCACTGCATCACCCGGATTCAGACGAGTGAGGGTGGATAAAATACTTGAGACGTACTCCTATATTCAATGGGGTTGCTTGCATACAGGAAGAGTGTCTCTGGGCGCTTTCAAGGATACATACACAAGAGTAGTTCATACACGGGTCAACTTAAAACACGCGTTTGCAAGCTTTTGATTCAAGTCTGCTACCATTAGGGCTCACTGTCATCGTTTTTTTTTTCCATTCTCTTTCTTCACATATCTTTTGTCTTCTTTTCAATGTAGTCTGCAAAAACTTGTGGGCATATGAATTTTTCATCTGATACTAGAAAATCTTTCCAAGGATCTCTTTCTTCGTTGATCAATTATATACAATAAAATGAATGCTACATTTTTTGAATAAAAATTTAAATAATCTCATTTTGCAAAATGTTTATTAATTTTAGATGTGCTTGTGTATAAGATTTATGTAGTTTCATATTTCTTTAGAATTTAGTTCAAAGTGAGTTTTCATACGAAACATAAAAGTAAAAATAGCCTCGTCGCTTCATCAAGGATAAAATCATCTTGTTGTAACTTATTCCTTTGCACTTTCTTTCATATTTGTTAGCTAATCTATAAATGTATCGACGTGGAAAGCGAATGGGTAGCCTATTAAAAACCGGGTGGTCCAATTTTGCAGATCATGTCTTTTTGTTCCCAATAGGGATTTCTTTTCTCCTCTGTGGCTGATGCGGTTCATCTTCAACGTTCTGTCTACGTCAGTTTGATGGAAATTGGTGGGGAGCTGGTTATGGGTAGAGAGGGAAAATCGAAAAATCTGTGATTGTGCTGCGAGGGGTTGGGGGAAGGGTGTCCTTTCATCGTTGTGTGGATCCATGTTACCGTCGACATAACGTCACAATTTCTCCTCGCTCGAGGAATAGGAAACCGAATTGATTTCAATCATGATTGATGATTGGCCAACCAGATATTGAGAAGCATTGAATTGCTTGCCTTGTGGCGCGGCTATAGCTGTTGAAAATGAAACGATATCTTTGGAATACTGTACATGCGTAACGTATCACGTCACCGATAATGATGGGTGTATTCCAAACTGAAAGAGTTAATATTTAAGTGAAAATATTTCAAATACTTTTTTATATAGCATACATAAATAAATAAATTGCATTTGGGCTTGACAACTTAAGCGTCGGGGATAATCTTGTAATTTCAATTAAGTCACCTCCAAAATATTGGAGTTAATGGAAAGTTAACGTATCTTTCGATTCACTATATCAACGTATGTGTATTTGTTTCTAATTTTTCATCATCTAAATCGCTTTGCAATCAGTTCGCATGCAAAGCGCGTAATACGAAAATCCCCACTTGGATTTATTATGCCAGTTGTACGGCGGGCGTAGGCATGTGTTTCGATTTACGCGTTTTCATTACGTACGCATACCTCATTTTAAATTAACCCCATAAATTGTACCGGCAGTCGAACTCCGGTAGTGTAGAAATCCGGGTATACCGTTTGCCACATCGGTTTTTTTTTTTTCACTTCTCTTACACAACCTAGGCCAAGCCCAACGCCAGAGAAAATCCTTCTTCTGCACGTTATTCATTCGGCGTACAATCGTCATTTCCATTCGCCCAAAACCATCCCTTTTGACACGGGATTTTCAATTGGGATCGGGCGGTTGCTGTATAAGGTTCGTCTCATCCTACTTCGCTCATCCCGTTGCGACGCTATGTCCGCGTATATATCACTCTTCAATCTTCCTCTCTCTGGAATTCGCTCGTGCTAGTTTGCAGAACCGGACTTCAGCTGAAATGACATGGGACCGAATACCAAGTTGTCATTTTTGATATGTTGTGCTCCAGTTAGGGTTCGATGCGTTCATAAATTAATAGCGACAGATATTGTTAGGTTTTGGGTCTCCAGAATTGTTTACACTCTCTTAGGACTTTGAAGAATTTTTAATATTATCCAATGCAATAGTTTAAGATGTTTGTTTGTTTACTTTGTTGTAGATATTTGTTTTGATAATCTTCGTCCCGAGTCAGGACAAGAATATTTCAACCAATTGAGTAGTTGAATAATGATTTGAAATGCATCGACATTTCATAATAAAAATGAAATATTATTGCCATTTTGCAAATACTAAATTTGCGGGCATCAATTCACAAGGATTGTGAAATACCATGAAATAAACTACGTATAGTGAAATAGAAAAGACGCAGATACACAGGTAGATGCAAAAAGTGCATATTCGGTTATTGGTGATTTATACCGCTTTAATTTCCTCCAGATAATGGACACAGACATTTCATTTCCCGCGCGCTCGTACACGGTCTTCCCCAACTTCAACCGGACGTCAAACAGGAATGGTTGGTAAAAGGCATTGGCGTAGGGAACGATCGGAACTAGAAGGAAAAACGTAGGGGTCTGTCGCCCTCCCATAACCGAACAGTAACACAATATATGAGGTTAGAAACGAAATTACCGTTAACAACATTCAATTTGAACGAACGGGAAAATGTAATGACAAAAATATATATGCTATACGTTAGGGGACAGATGGTGAAAAATAAAATTTTCATTTGCTGTTTTAATTTGCACCAATCATTTTGATAAATACATCAAATTCATCTGGTGTTTCTAGAAGTAATAGAAAAATCAAAAAGTATTTTATCAATATTGATTTTAATAAATTAATATAAATATAATTCTTAAATAATTGTATTATCAATGTGTACACATTAAATAAAATAGAGTAATAGTTAAATAAAATGAGTAGAATATTTATTTTTCGTGGAAAACTTCTTTAAAATTTATAGAAACGTAATGTTGTATATTTTATTCATTTTTTTTTTGCGAATTCAACATCTCTGGTCGAAAACGTGAAATATTTGAGATATAATTCGCATATATTTTACGGTTAGTGCACTTCGTAGTCTAAAAATAAACATGCTTCTATACCGAATAGTATAGCTATGTTCAACTAAGCATAACTTGAATATGAGCTTTTATTAATATACATGTCAACACGAGTTTCTATGATATGAGCAACATGAAAATTTGATACAACAGTATATCATGTGTAGCAGCAGTTATTAATTTAACTTTTTTTTTTTTAAATGTTGTACCGTCATGTCATACGTACTAATTTCATGCATGAAATATGTATATTTACGTATGCAAATTTTAAGCATGGCATCGCCCGCATTAGGTACTGAATATACGTTCACTCACGTTGATGTTTTTAAAATATTTATCAAAATGAAGTACGCGGCAGCCGGGAAAATGGCATCGTAAATATAAAATCGCTGACACGGTATTGCTCCCAGAAATATATTAATTTTTAATATGGAAAAAGAATGCGATACATTGAAATATTTATATCTTAACATTGTTTTCTTTTTCATTCCGAAATATAAATTTATTTATATATATAAATAAATAAATAAATTCAGTAACTCAGAAAGATTTTCAGCACGAATATGATATGTTACCTAAAGTCTAATGTATGGGTATGTAACATGCATTATAAAAGCTTCCCTACGCTAGTAATATATCGACTGTCAGAGCTTTCTTAGCTAATTTAAATCAATAGCTATTTTATAAAATATATGTGCATTGTATCCGGCTTGCAAAATTATTTTATATTAAGTTCGTCGTTGGTAGAAAGGTAGTGCTTATAGATTTAATTATTTAAAAGGCAATTGCATTATTGAAAGTCATGAAGACAACAGCGGTTAACAAAAATATCTTTCTTCGAGACGTGATTTATTTATGATGATACTGAAGTTGTGCTAGAATATGATTTATAATAGACATATTTAACCTTCACCTGTATACCGATTCGAACTATTATTATTCGAAAATTAAACTTTTGCTCAATAGACTATTCATTATTTTGCAAAATCTATTAACATATTTGCTATTTAACTATTATCCAAAATAAATTTTTACTACTAAAACCACTCAAAGTATACTTATTTGTAAATATTTATTTAATGCGATCCTACGTAAAATGAATACATGATGATTGAAAAGAATTTTGATACGAAACTGAATTAGATTTGATTTGCTAATGAACGAACAAATAAATCATGCAATAATTAATGCAACATATCTATATAACATCTCAATGACAGAACAGAAGTAGAATATGAATATGTATTAGATATAACTTGCAGAATCGTTATAAATATTAATGAGTATAATATTGTAACATTGGACTTGGCCTTATTAGACATTACAAAAAAGACTTGATAAAAAATCAATCAACTGGTTTATAAACTGCAATATGTTTAAAAGGCGACCGTGAAACGCATGGCACTGAATATATTTATATTTTTAGTCTAAAGTTTGGATTGATTTTAAACCTACAGGATATGATGTCATTTATGTTTACTTCAAACTGTCATTTTTAGATCAAAATGACTGTATAGCGTTTAAGGTCAGGGCGATGTTAATGTTATTAATAGTTTATATAGAAATTATATAAAAAATATGCAGTAGATTACGTAGGAAGTTTATAATTATTTTAATTCAAACAATCATAAAATATTATTCGCTAAATATTTTTAATAAATACGAAATGAATTTAAAACAGTTTGTTATTCATCTTTTTGATGGTCTATAAAACAATGACCTAAACTCAACAAAAATGTTTTTCGGCAAAATAATTGATTGCCTACTTCGAAAAAAAAAAAACAAATAAACAATGGAAAATATCATGAAAAATATAAAAAGAACAACCCATTGTATTCAACGTTTGATTACTCTATAATTTCGAGTTGATTATGTAGCGAAGGCATCAGGTAAAATGCTAATCTAATACGAAGCACTGACATGAGTCTTAGTAATTAGACGAAGGAAATAAGAAAACACAATGTTTGGCCCACGCATTCCCAAAAACTGATGCTATCTGTAGTCTAATGTGTGTTTAAAACTAAGCGACTGCAATGTTTACAACGAAAATCGTGTTTTTGTATAACTTAATTGTCCAAAAAGAACAGAGAAATATTCCTCATATTAATAATATAACCCCTATGCATATGCAATTCGCAGTGTTTACTGAAGGAATTTTCTTTTTAAATGTTAATGCTTTTGTTAATTATAGTAATAAAAAGTTCTTTTTAAATTGTTAATATATCATAAAATATATTATAGGGTATACAGAATTACATTTCGTTTTATTTTTTTGGTATTGATCGAGTATTTTTGAATTGGAATTGGAATGAACGAATACGGCAATAATTAACATGTGCGCTGCACTACACACGCAAATCGAATCCGAAATATAATTTATGTTCATTGAGGATGCTGGTGTAACACCAAATGATGAAACGTTGATCCAAAAATTATCGAAGTGCGAGGCTTAGTGGTGCAAAATAGAGGATTCATGTGCAACGTTGTTTATTTTGTGTTTTCAATCCATCCTGTCGTGAATTAATCCGGCGAATGGGCCGCCAGCGGTCATCTCATCTATCACATAATGTCCAGATGATTGCGGGCCTTCGATAGCCTCTGCGATTCCAGCAGCGCTGGCTGATTCTGTCAGGGAACTGCACATACATATACACACACGGGTGCATGTTCTACTGATAGATAGCGTTTGATTTATAATCGATTGCTGGTCGGTCCGCTGATCAAGCGATATTGCCCTTCACGTTTCAGCATCCTTTACCCTATTTCGTCGAACTATTGCATACGCTTATACATACACGGCATACACTGTTAATGATTGCAATTTGCGAGCGCACAAAAATTACCAGAATAACCTACATGCTAAACGCGCACTTTCAAAATTTTTAGAAGGAGCATAATTTTATTTTAATCAACAAACCTTTCACTGGCACCAAATCTATAAGGAAACTATTTTTTTGTCGGCATATCTGATGACTCTGCACATATTTTATTGATAAAAAATATTACATCTACCAGAACTGTAGATTAAAATAAATATTAATATCACATGTCAAGGTGATTTTATCCATAATTTTATACCATCCTGACTGCATTAATAATACAAGTAGTGACTAACATGCAAAATGTTTATAATTTTCACTAACGAAGCTGCTGCGTAAATGAATTTACATACAACCTACGACGTATTCTAGATAGACATATCACGTGATTGGTCAATACCGATGACTCATTTTGCGTTGCATTGCATTGATACGAATGACTGAAAATTGACCGACAACCATTCCAGCTTCAGCAATTTTCAATTGCTGTTCCACACATACACTTAATATAGTAATTATAAACAAGATAAATAGTGGACCGTTGCTATCGCAAGCGATAGACCCATGCATTTCCTGCAACAATTATTGCTCACAATTTATGAGGTCATTCTATTTATATTCAAACCCATAATCTGTGTTTTAAACGACGGTTGTATTTTTACGATTTAAAAAAAATGGTTTTGTTGCCCTGGAAATAAATTGGAACTAACTTGTGATGAATAAGTTGAAGTAATGAAATCAAATTTAAAATGAAAAAGTTTGCTATAATATTCAGGGGTAGAATAATAAAATGTTTTAAAATGTTATGAAAAGAAAATAATTGTTTGCTTTGAAAATTCCTTATCGTTTATACAAGCAGGGTAAACTTGCACGATGCAATTATCTGGAAAAATAGTTAAAAGTTTTAAAGAATTGTGAGGCTGCTTGAGAAGGAATAACTAGCACGCCACGACAGACGGTAAGAGAACTAACAAGTTGTTAATCTTAATACCATATACCACCCTAGCAGCATGTTACCGTATTAGCGAAAGAACGAAAAGTGTCGTTTGAAAGAAGGAAGTTGTTAGGAGAATGGAAACTGTACCTACACGAAAATGACAAATAATCAAGCGAGTAAGTAGGGAAGTTGGTGCGTTTGGGATGGAACTAAGAACGGAAGAGTTTACATAAAGTTTTTAAGTAAAAAGTTTCCGGCTACATCGTTGGAAAATTATTTATTTAAAAGCGGTTAATAGCGACGAAAACAGATGGTAGTTCTTTTTAATGGAAGCACTGCGAGCACAGAAATACCATGCTATAAATAGCGCTTGAAATTTTGACCACACTTTTGATGTATTGGCTATTAAGAATCTTTAAAAGAATATGCGTCCTTTTAAATATTATAACACGCTTTGTAAAAGTTCAACAGTATTATCGCTCCTTTCATACTGTAATAGTCAATAAATGTTACATACATTCCTATATTTATATTTTTAGAATTAATAACATGTTATTTTAATTATAAATTTCATCATTTCGACAATAAAAGGTTGTTTGATTTTAAAATAGTTCTTGTATGTTATGAGTTCTTAAATATAATTAGCGATTTCTATACAGTTAATGCCAATTAATTTATTTAATTATGTAGAACTTTCGTTATTGCTTTTAAGTTACATGAACTAAAAGTATCTTTAAATATCTTGATAAATACGATTGTTAAAGTTTCAAAATTTAAACAAACTGCAAACTCCATCAAAACTAAATTTATTTACTTATGTCCTAGTGTAGTCTAAATTACAGTTACCAACTTGAAGAACACTGTTTATGTAGCAAACTAACGTAAACAATTCTTGTAATAAACCCAAACATTCAAACATTTTAATTTCAGAAGTCTAGCACAAAAAACGTATACTGATATATACGAACAGTTTTAAAATAAAACTGGTGATGGTAAAACACACACATTCATAAACTCGTGTATACAGAACATAAAAAATTAACTAGAAGCGTCAGCTGTTATGAAAACCTGCATAATTAAAATCACCACGTTCACATTTCAGGGTACCGGGGAAAAAAAAAACACTACTCCTCACACTTTGACTTCGATACATTGGTCAGGGGCGTGCCCTGGGTAGGGGAAAGAGAGTCAGGAAAATAGGACGAAGGGAAAAGTGGAGAACACCTTTTTCACCGTGTCGGTAATGGCGTAGCCCGAATTCGGTGCGCCGGAAGTGCAGAGAAATGGATGGCGAGCGGACACGCTAAAAGCACCGTCCAACCCAGAGAGACAGATAACCAAACGGGGTTATATTTCGCTTCAGGATCTCTGATGGGAGACATAGGTATATCAGTGCAATAAAAACACAAAAAAAAACATATACAGTCGCTAGATTGATGAAAATGTGTTTTTATTTGAAGAAAATTTACTTTAATGCATTCAATTACAAGATCACAGATCGGTGAAGAATTATAAATAATTTGTAATTGTAAGATACCAGTATATGTATGTATTTTGTTTTTCAACAGAAAAAAAAAATGACCAACGTAAGTACCTACATACAATTCCGTAAGCGACCGAAAAGTTTGAACGGACGACAACAAATGCAAAGTCTGATAACACCATGCACACACAATTGGAATTGTTTTATCCCCATTTAACTTTATATTGCAAACAGCAGTTTCAAATTACTACTATGTTTGGGTTGGGTTAGAATAGCAATAGCTGGCATAGAAGCGAGGATGGGATGTGATGTTTTTGTTCCCAATTCTTTGGTGGTGCATTTTATGAAGCAGAAAGAAAATAAATTCTGTCGTTTACGACACTCGGTGTGTTGGTGTTCCGTTCCGATGCAACGCGATGCCGAAGGATGACACTAAAGTAAAGTGTCTGCGAACTATTGACTGGCGCGATGATAAAGCGAACAGCTGCCGCGAATATTCTCGTGTGTAATAAAAATTATAAATCTAGTATTAAAATGACAATGTCTTCAAAATAAAACAACTGATTCAATAAAATTTCACAAATTAAAATTTTGCTTCTTTTGTCAAATAAAGTATAACACATAAAGATTATTCATATTTTATTAAATTATCTGTAACAACCTAAAGCTTGTCTTTTATTCAAAAAAAAAGAGACGCCTAGACTCTAGAAAATACTCGTAAAATGTGTCCTATGTTGATTTAGCAATTTGGTCTCCATTCCCATAAATTTTACCAAATAGCCGCATTTACGAAGGTATTTTACGACCATGACGCTATGACAGTTTTAGTAGACTCATAATATAAAATACCATATGACACCCTTATTAAAATTAAAATAATGCATAGAAAACTACGAAAATTAACATAATATTTATATATCCAACATATGTGTCCATACAGTTCGAAACCAACCATATGTTTTAAGATGCGTGAACAGATAATATATTACAAATATTCGAAGCTGTTTTGATACTACTGGCACACAAACGGGAAAAGAAGATTCGCTTAATTGAAAACGGCGCCATACTATTTACGCTTCTGGGAGATTAATTAAAAATATTTTAATAAAACAAAGGCATATGCAATATATACATAGACACAATTCACCTAGTGTGCGTTGTTCTTTTAAACTGTTAATTCCAACAAACTTAAAGAACAATTAAAACTCATTTGCAACTAATGAAAACTGTTATTTATTTCTGAATAGCAAATTTATTTTCTAATAAAAAATGCAATCTACGCCGTGAAATTTGGTTTTATTTAAATTTGTTTTACGAAATAGGGCTTGTAATTATTATGTGTCGCTTATCGAATCTATTGAACAATGTCATATAGATTTCTGATTGCTATCAGTTGTATTTTCAATTATAATTTCAAATACAGCACCGGATATGATTAATAATCATGTTTTAGTGCTAGTTCATAATTAGTATCGACTTTATGCCAAAAAACAATGAAGTATTTTTATAAATTCACTAGATTTATGTAGCAAGCTTTTGTAATAGTATATTACCTTAGAAAAAAAATACCGTCAAAGGCCCGACAATAATGTTGAAATATTGAGATAACTGTTATCAATATTTTTGAGTAGAAAGTGATGCTTATCATTCACAAATAATGAATATTCCGAATGGCTGATAAGGTTTATTTTTAACATTTGCGACTTTATATTAAATGAAATAACAGAAACTAGAAATTGAATTTATGAAAATAATGAAATTTAGTAAATATTTGAGAATATAATTTTAAAATAATCCAGTTTATTTTCTGTACAATTACTTCAAGAAACTTTAAACAGATAAAGAATTCAACAAGAAAAATTGCACACGACACAGTAACAGTAGTTTGAGAGTAAGTTATGGGGTAATTAGTAAGTAGCATGCTTAATGAATATTAAACATTTTAACGAAAAATAAAGAAAATAAAAGCAAAATCAGTTTAAGAAAGCACCGACTGTATTACGTCTCGTAATCTCTTGCAAGGCAATTTATAATTTAAATTTGAAATTTTTTCAAGTAAATCACACAGTAGAAATTTATGCATATGCTTTCAGAGCATGAACTGTGCTATGCTGTGGTTGTACTTCGTGATGAGGTTTTTATATACGTACGTACGTATTTTGTGCCGTATTGGAATGCAAATGTGCCAGTCAAGATTAATCTGTTTCGTAAGATGCTAGATATTCAAATGTCGCGAAGACGCGGGCGACAATTTTTATTTTCATTGAAAACTCACAATTCTTAGTACGGCCATACAGGAGACCATAAGTGATTCATCATTTTCAGAACTGAATTTTATATAAATCGTAATTAACTACATTAAAATGCATGGTAATATTTCTCATAAAATAGTAAATTATTTTAAAATATCAAAATATGTCAAATAAATTTTAAATAATAAGCATAGTTATTCAAAATGGTTTTAAAACAGTATAATTGTTATTTATCTTTTTATTTATGGAGGTAATTTAGAACTTTGGTTAATTATAATAATTTCATAATTAAATTAGACAATTATAGTTTGGATAATCGGCCATTCAATTTGTGAATGTTGCGTGAGTAGTTTTCTTTTTTTCTACACATGGTTCTTTGTTTAATGAACTTTTTCTCACATTTTAACACACATTCGTACATAATATTAATTACAGTCTAGACTGGACGTATTTAAAATCATCGCATGATAACAACAAATATATGAGTTTTATTATATTCATTATGATATGAAATGGGGCATGAGCATCAATTTAATTATATCAAAAGTTATTTATTTGATATGTTAATTGTATGCATCATGACAATGACTAAATAAAATTAATTTTTTTATATTGTTGTTTTAAATTAATCAATATTTGTCTAATGATTTTCACAATTTTCTTTTAGGCATGCAGCAAACAAAAGCAGTCGGAAAAATTTGTTAAAACTAAAACTTTACGGTCAACTATTGTGCAATTTCAACATTGTTCGCGTAAAACAAAATTGTGACTTACAGAATAATTAGCATTTGTACGAAAATGCAATGCAAGTGGTACTAATATTACAATGCAAAACGCGTGTTTGTAAGCGTGAAGTAACCCAGCGCGGTGAATACATGTATGTATGTAGTATGGTGTAACAATAATTACGTTGAGAGTTTATATCGCGAAGACCTTTCATGCGAAAAGTAAAAGTATAAAGTTGGAAACCTCTAGAAACAACAAGTGCAGTTCGGCAAAGATACACACTTTACCGCTATAACTGGAAGTAGCCAATAACATGAAAGCGCATCTGAAAACGTGCGCGCGCGTTTATAGTAATAATAAATAACGTTCGCTATATTTTGCGCCCGTTTGTAAGTCACGTGATCTGGTAAATCTTATATAGTACTCTTAAATGGGCATTGTTTTTTTTCCGTATTTCTTTTCGTTTTGTTGCTTCCATTCTCTCATTCCTGGTTTCCTCTTGTTCAAAGTTTACTCGAAAGCAATTAACTCTCGTTTCACGAAGAACGTAGAAAAAATAAAAACAGCAGAGAGCGCGTGAATCAATAAGTTGCCGTTGAGGATGAACCTAATGAAACGCTAGTTTATACAGTTTTCTTTTTTTGCCTTTCTCCTACTTTTTCGATAGTGGTTACCGTTTTTTTATTTTTACATCGTATACTAAATCGGTCGAGATTTTTTACCTTCTTGTTCGTAATTGTTTAGTCATATTCGTTATTTTCGTACCGTATATGCACAATATTACTGTATAATTTGGTATTTTAAGCTTTTCTTTATATAAGCCTCACAAAGATAAATTGAATACGTTTTACTTTATTGGAAATTTAGCTTCTCTTTTGTTTATATATTTCATCATTAAACGCAAATGAATCCAGTGAATATTGTTTAAATTATTTTATAAATACATAAGTACAATGTAATCAACGAACAATAAATGATTTTTCGAATTTTCATTGAAAAATGTTTAATAAAGGGTAATTACGGATTCATCAATTATCTGATTTATAATTTCAGTCTTGAATTTATAGTATTTTAAAGCCTCTTACGCCTGATTGCATCAACACCAATTAATTGAAATTATATTCATTTTATTTCGCTATATAGATTTAAAACACAAATTGGAAAAAAAATAGATATTCTATAATACATACCCGGTATTTTAGGGTGGAAGGATATTTGAAAAAGCTTAAGAATGATTTGTTTAGAAAGTTCCATAAAGTTTAAATCTTTTATGTATAGATAAATAAAAAATATAAATTTCCTTTCACAAAACAATAATGTAAAAGCTATCAACTATCATATATGTATGCATATTTAATTTAAAAAGCTGTGTCGCTTTAAATGACTTTTAATGGGAATTGGGAAAACATACGTACATAAAGTGAATTTTCGATAGAGAATACATTTAAATAGTCGCTGGTTTTTATGGTAGGTGAGCATAAAAGAATTGAAATGGGCGCGTTGAGTGAGAAATAAAGTGAATTCTAAATGTTGTAGCGTTCGCTGGTGTCGGGAATCATTTTAAAACGTATGTATTAAACTTTAAAAACCTTTTACAAGCGCCCGCGTCTGATGTATAAAAGGTTTTCACATTTAATCGATCGTTAGATGGGACTTGCGTTTAAAATAGAATTTACACATGCACTACTGTATTATATTGTATTGTGTTGTGTTGTAAGGTGGATTTCACTCGGTCATTACAGGGACGGATCCAGGTTTTCATTACTACATAAATAATAAATCATTACACCTTTACCACAAATTGAGGCAATATATACTCCATTCAAATGCATTACTAGCCAAATAAACCTACATGTATAATGTAAATCTATAATGTTTTATAAAACAATTTGTAATAAAAGGTATTTGGTATGTTTTACGAAAATTGTTTTATTCATATTTTCCAAGTTCGTTTCAACCTTAAGTAAGGTAGTTCCAGATGATGAACGAAAGGTCGAAACGATCGTAGAAATATAAATAAAACAATAAAACAAGTTCGTTCTATTTTATATCTATAATTTTGTATAATAAGACCATATCCTATATATATGCCTATCCCACAAGTCCAACCCTGGATACTCATAAGTAATGGCGAACTCGCGGCTGGTCGTTGGTTTAGTATATTACCATACGACATTGCTCTAGCACTATAATCGCTTCAGCTCGTAAACATGCTCCCGTTTCTATTCCGCTGCTGGCAATCTGCTAATTGCCTTATTGTGTTCGGACTCTTTTATATTACAGCCCGCAACACCGCGCGTAAGAGCGCGTGTATATGTGTGTAATCTTATCGTACATATATAACCCCGCCATGCCTTTACACACGTTACCCTCGCATAAACAGACGGCATTTTATTAGGAATTCACTCAATAAAAACGACATAATACCTGACTACATCAAATTTTACACGGTTGGGTAACATTCTAATAAAACCTATATTTAGATTTCAAAGAGAATCATTCGAAATACATTACTATATAACAAATAAACCTAATTTTCTGTTCTATAACAACTCAACCACACGCTTTTAAAAGATAATTAGAATTTTATAGCTACAAAGCGCACATATATCACAAAATCATTAAAAATTTATTATTTTTTATTAATTAAATTAAATACATATTACACCAAGACCCCGCTTTAAGACATTTCTATGTGTGTCGCGGTTTTAAAAAACACATCCCAACGCTATATTTATTTTTTTATGATTCTATGAGTTACATTTCCATCAATAAACAATGATAACGGTTTCTATTTATAAAACAAACACAAAAAAACAACCATCATTTGTATAACTGCATTAAATATGTAAATATGACAACGCTGTATTGGCGCGCTCTTTTACAATCCTAAATTAACCGCAATAATAATCATCCAGAATTGCAACGTCGTATCCATCATCGAATGCTGCGTCGCTTTTGGCTCTATAATAAATGTTTTTGTTATTTTTACCAGCCCTATGCAATATATAGATAGATTTATATATACGAGAATATAAAAATAATAGTTCCCTTTCCATCCTCCCCCAGCATGCAGTGAGGTTCGCACGAAAAATTCTGCAAATATAATAAATGCGACTGCCGATGTTTTTACAGTCGACTCCAATGGTTTCTCGATGAAAACTTTAGAAGCATTTGAATATCACAATGGCATGGTTACTGAATTATCGCAAAACGACTTCTAATAACGACGTTCTCCTAACGATATAACTTTTTTATACTTTTTGTTTGTTTTATTTTTTAATTGTACTGAAGTACAAAATAAGTTCGCTATATAACAAAATTACTTAATAAACTTCAGCGAAAACATTAATTCCACGAAATAATTTAATATAAAGCTCAGAAAGCTTTCTTCTTTGAAACGTGTTATTAAAAACTATAGGAGATAAGGTTTTCTCATTTTAATTTAGTTAAAAATTAAATAATAGGGTGTTTTTTTAATGTTTGTATCAAAAATAAACAAGTTCAAAAAAAATATATCATTTTTGCTGTTTTAATGAATCTAATTACATTGAATGGGAAGCCGTATACAAGTCCACGTAAACAAGCAATGGTGACTGTTATGAAAAAATACCAATCAATTCCACATAACACAAAAAAGGGCCGTATATATATAACATACATATAATATTTGATGCAGAGTAGAATATATGAATTAAAACCCAGGAAAAGATGTTAAATTAACCCATACACGAATAAAACATATTTTTATTGTTGCGTTTAAATATAACTAAAATTATTCTAAATGTGTCTTAATTTATGATGGATGTGTGATCAATAAATGCAGATAATTTTTGTTTTTACAATTACAATTTGACCAGTGGTTCAAGGTCATGCATACACTTACGTGTTCTGTGGGAGTGAATTTGACAATATAAAAAGTAGTGAAGGTCATATATTAACAAAAAATCATCGACAAAAAATTGAATAAAAGTGAACGGTACAAAAAAAAGCGAATGAACAAACTAATTTAACTGTGTCAGTAACAAATGTAGACCAAACAGGTTTCTGAGGAGATTAGGATGGCAGATCACTTCGTAGAAATAAAATGAAAGTGAAACTGTCCACATTATTTGTCACTCAATTGTTTAATGGCAATAACTTGTTCAAATCATCACATGTACCAAGTTCAAACGTTCGCGAAGTGTAATTCAAATAAACCGATGACACAGGTAACCGGTGAATCTCTCACCCAACGATGTAATTGCCTAAGCTGGTTATATTTAGCATAAGGCCGAATAGACACTAATGGTGTTCTGTTTAAGCAATGGACTGTGTATAGGTGATAGACATATAACCAGGATTTGGCGTACCGGAAAACATTGTTTGTAATATACCTACCGAAATACCAACGAAATGTGAGCAGACATTTCACGGAAACTAAGTGCTTAAAATTAATACCGAACGGGAATTAGTTCAACAAGACGGTAGATTAAGACACACTTTGTTGTTTGTCTTCTCTCTGTACATGTTATTTGCATTTCACCTTACACATTTCGTATCAATATTTGTTATTTTAGACGTAAATTTAAGGATATTTCTCCTTAAACTAATCTAAAAGTATCCGCAAACAACTTTTTTATACGTATCCAAACTTAGAATTTTAAAGTAAATTTTTATTAAAATTATAAATTATTTTAACCCAAAAGTAGAATATTCATGAGGTTTCACAGAAAAGCATATTAAAAACCTTACATTTTACAAATTTTGATAAAAATAAACCATATGTTTATTTTTTTTTTAAAGAGAAATATTTTCCTTTTAAAAGTCATACAGTATGTTAAATTGTAATGAGACACAAATCAAATATTGACCATAACGTAAAATTGCGATTTGATGGCAAACAAAGCAGCAAAACATGCAAGAGATGGTAGGTATGTATATGTACATAATAACTTTACCCACAGGGTATACGGATACAATATAATAATATGAAACAATTTCGTATATGTACAAAACGGACCAAAGAGACACAGAATTGGAAAATAAAAATGAGCAAATATACGAGAGGGAATCAAAGTTTGTGTGCCACAGTAGCTACAGATTATACCCGCGTATTCCCTAGAGCAGCTCCAAATGAACACGTACCGTTATCATAGCCAACGTCCGAGAAAGGGTTGGATTTATCCAGGATAAGTAGTGCACTTACATCGCTATCCCACAATCAAATTAACTATGGTTTGCGCTATCAGGACTCACAATCAGTTAAATTTCGGGTAGTTTTACTATATACAGTTTATAGGTCAATCATTTCGATAGATACGACGTTATTACTCATGCTTATACAATTTCAGGCATCGATTTTGTATAAGATTTTGTATCAATCAAATATCAACCAAGTCAATTTGGGGAAATTGCGTGGTGATATATTTACAAATTACAATCGATTACAAAAGTTCATTGCCGAAAAAAAAAACACTATAGATATTATTTTATTTAACGTATTCATAAGTTTTTTTACTTTAAATGATTTATTATATTCTATATTTGTTAAAAAATATAAATATTGTTTTATTTAACGTATTCATAAGTTTTTTTACTTTAAATGATTTATTATATTCTATATTTGTTAAAAAATATAAATATTGGAAATTACTTATCGATTATTATTAAATACCTTTTCCGATTCGCACAACAAGACTCTTTTCGAAAAGTACTTAATAGAGAGGAAGCTGACTTACCTAAAACAAAAGAAAATCTAAGTGTAATTATTATGGGAAAAACAATTTGGATAAATTATTAATTTAATTCTAAAATCTCAATAAATTGTTTTTTATGGTTTAATAAATGTGTGTGATATAAGTTGATTTTTTCTGTGGAAATAAAGGTGAAACTAGTTGAGTGGATATAATTTAGCTTTTCCAAGTACAGACTCAAAATGTCTGATTAATTACGCAAAAGACATGAGATGTCATGGTTCGGCGACCAATGACACAAAATAGAAGACAAGAAATAACAAAATTCCCCTTTTGCGGGCGGACACATCATCCTGGGCAGAGCAGAGCATAGCATAGCAGACCTATGTACGTCCGCCGGATGGATGATATAAATGAGCAGCCGTTGGACGGTACGCTAGTGGGCAGGTCTGCATGGTCCACGCCGAGGCCCGTTCAATCATAAAGATTAATCACTCGGCAATGTCATGAATCCACAAGTCAACCAACCGCACCGCAAACCAATGTATTGTGGTGGTGCGTTGTTCATATTAAGGCAGCACGATGTTTCATCAATTTTCTTCGTCGATTTCTCTAATGAAAATAGATAAGTTGTGTGCGGGCAATCGATGGCCGATTTTAAAAATGTAATACTAGTAAGCGTGAGCGATAGTCATCGTTATATTTAAACATTCTCAAGAACAATAAAGTTAAGAACGATTCGTTCGATTGTTCGCGAAAGGAAAGAAGTAATTGGTTTGATTGTTTCGGAAATATCAATCAAATTTGTTCGTCGTAGTTTCCCTTTGTTATTTAATATAGAAAAGTGAAATAATATGTTCTGAAAAGCTGTCAATTCAATTTGCCGTCTTGAAGTTTTCAAAAACCCTAAGTAATAATTGTGAGAGCTTTGTGCTTGTTCGAAGAAAGAATTTAACACTTGGATAACCCGGTATCAAGTTTCATTTCATTTGATAAATGGAATTGGCTTAATGGCCGCCTAACTTACTTAGCTAATCCTTTCACTGTGCTTGAGTGAAATAAGAACCAGCTAGCCGTAGTTAAAGATTACCCACTCGATTTCAAATCATACAAAACAAATCAATTTTCCGGTAATACCACCGTATGGGATTACACAAAAATTCAGAGCGAATAAATAATTTTGTGTGTTGCTCCCTAGATCCGTTTCTGATGGTTAATTATTGTGTAATGTGGCGCGTATAATGTGTACCCGTGTAAGTGTTTCGAGAGAATGTGTCGTCATTTAGTACCTACCGTGTTTAGGCAATCGGCGCGGTGGCCGTCCGACAAACACAACAGGTCATTGACCCGGGGCGACGAGGTTTTGCGACCTCTGCCACTTGCGAATGAATGACAGGGCGCGCGCTCACTCACAGGCTCATTCGTATACACCGGAATAAATTATGCTGCTTTATGGGTCGTTGTTTTGTAAGTTCATGTGTGCGCGTGTGTGTTTGTACGACCATCTTGGACAATACTTCATTAGAAAATAAATTAGGTCTCCCAGCTTATAAACGACTCGGAAATATATATTTTTTATTTTATCAAGATCATTTGTATACATATATATATATATTAATTTTATGAACATTTTAACTACTTTTATTATTACTGAAATACAAGGAAAATTCGTAGTCAAGCTTTACGATTTTTTTTTTTACGCTTAACCTGAATTTTTATTTGTTATAAAATCTCACGTCAAAGACACCGACAAGGTTTTTACGACAGAGATAACGGCTTTGTTAGTTAAATGTGGACATCTTTTCATTAGTCATTAGTGAAACTACGTGAATATTTACGATTAACATAAATTTATAGTTGAAGAAGAACAACTTAAACATTGAGTTTCAACGTTTATTGACAACAATTCTAGAATTATTTCCAACTTTTTTTTAATTTATATTTTATATATCTTTATTTTAAATAAATAAAAACGTCTTTATTTAAATCTTGAAACATATATTTGTGTTAAGACCTTACTTTTGCGTGTAGTTTTAAAATATATTTTCCAAACTAATTTCTAGCTTCATGAAAGCATCAAAGCTGTACCATCGGTAACAAATTTCTATAGGGGACTTGGCTATCAACACGTGTCTATATATATTTTACGTTAATATTGTATGTTTACATTAATCTTAAATCAACAGTTTCGGTGAGGTTTTATTTATTCTCACATGGGGACCGAAAAAGCAACGCAACGTCCTAGTTTCACTAGAGTAAACAAACGTAAAGATACATACATACAGCGTACAATATAATTAATAATTTATTTACTGTTGACGACCACCAGCGTACATCATATATATTTTTACCGGCACATTGGACCTTACGTAATGCATTTCACATACGGTTTGTGTAAAGCATGATACGTGGAGCTGGTAAATCGCTGATACTTGAAGAATCCACACACAAAAATACAGAGTATGTGGTATGTATGTATGTATATGTGTTGGCCATCTGGATAATTTCATGTCATAAAAGAAACAACAAAACACCAGTAATGGCGTGTGTATATTTATAAAATAGTTTCATTCGTTTCTTGTAACGTTTGGAGCTACTTAAAAATTCTCTCACATCATACATACTTTGACAAACATTTCGGTTAGATTTTAACACTATTTCAAGACAGCGCGACATCAAATGTGACACTCGATTCAATTTTTATTTGGTAATAAAACCAACAACGATGATAAAGCAACATTAACTTAAAAAGTATTAATTGAACATTCTATGTTTGTTAACCGGGTTTCTCTTTACTAGTACGTAGCATTGATCTATATTTAATGATTGAAAACATTTTGCAATTTATTCTAATTTTACTTTTAACCGACTTTATTTTCTAAAAGTACGTCATGTCGTACCTATTTTTGAAAATTGTACAATATCTCTAAATTGGCAACAAAAATAGTTAAATTTTAAAATAAAAAATATTATATTTTAAAAAGTTTCATAATAATAAACGAATTTATTTAAAATTTATATTTATAAGGTATAAAAAGCGTGACAGGAGAAAAAGTAAATATTTAAACAATGTTGTGCTTCCTGTAATAAGATATTCTTTGAAATAATCCTTTATTTCGTATATGACTTTGTAATTCCTGAATTCGTATTTTATTTCTAATAAGCTCTCCGCTGAGAAGTTTCCAATTACCCTTTTGTAAACATAATAAGAATCTAGTGTTCCACAAAGTTTACCCGTTTCTGTCTGGAATGATGAGCGCTGTTCTGTGCCATTGCATTTTATTTTATTATCCTTTTGTTTTCAAACAATAACGGCAAACAAATTATATAGCCAGCAACTAAAATCTCGCCAGTTTCATTCGACTACACGTTGCTTTGATGTCATCGAACGACAATTTATTTGAATTCAAATGCCAAAGGATGCATTTGCTTTTTTTAATTAAACAATTTTGGTAGTCATTCCGAGACGAGGCAAAACTTTCGAATGGCGTTTTTCGCTTGTTTTTTTTTTTCCACTTTCAAAATGAATCAATAAAACAAATGTACATTGTTTGTGAAGGTTAACGTACAACCTAGAATTTATTACGTTTTTCTTGTCATGTATCGTGTATGGCTATTATTTTAATTGACATTTCATAGCCGTTTATACACATGCAATTTATGTACCACTATGATAAAATTATCACTTGTGCAACTGTCCCCAGTGTAATTTTCCCGAGTAAATATTTGAAAATTGCACTTTCCTATATACACATTTAAGATTATTGCATCAACCATATAAAAATAAAAAATAAACCCCTATTTTTGCTACCATCGTTCTTTACGTACTGAACTAATGGCTTCACTTGCTTTGTATAAAGTTATTAAATTTGTAACATTTTCAATTTTCTACTCGATAGTTTCAAAAGGATATTGCATTTACATCAAAAACTAACTCAATAAGGTCTTTTTGTAATACATTTATTTTTTACTTTTAATACAATTTCTATCAGAAAATGTCCAACAAACATTTTAAATTATATGCTTTAATAATAATATACGTAAAGGTATATCATTCATGTTGTACTTTGTAAATTTGAAAAAAAAATTTATATTTTTTTTAATTTCCTGGAAAATATAATTTATATTGACGTTGTTTAACGATTTTAACCAGTTGTGCCCGAAAGACGACAAATATGTGATGCGATATTTGCGTTTTAGACTATCATAAAATATGTGTGCATAATGTGCATAAAACGTATATACGCATTGAGAATCGTATTTTTACGTCACAAAGAGGAATGCATTGGTGTAGGGGGTAGTGCGCAAGGGGTTGTGTATGTGTGAACGGTTTGGTGGGTCGATTGTTCGTGGCTCTCGGGGGCGGACGCGACCAAACGGCTGATGTGATGCACAAGTTGCGTTGTTGAGAAAGGTCCGGGTAAAGGCCGAGGTTACCTGCGCAGTGGCACACGGCGCACATTTGGAACCGCGTGCTTTGCAGCGACACCACATACGTACGAGGAATAAAAACGACAGGAAAACAATGTAGAGTGGTACCAAAATTGGAAATAGACTTAAAAAAACAAACGACCGAGATTTACGTATTGGCTCAACACAATAAATAAATAAGATGTGTATTGACTTATAGATTAGCGTCCTTATTCAAAAAAGATTAGCTTTTGTTTGTACAGATAACTGTACATATAACAATAAACACGGAAAAGAAATGTATTGCTTATTTGATGTACATAGGTGCATCACTCAACTCGAATGTTTTCAGTCCATTGCGATGATTCAACAAATAACAGACTGGCGTTTTATTTTAATTGGTCGTCTCAAGTGGCGTGATTACATTACACGTATCCCACATTTTTTCCTCTCGACAACAAATATTTAAATAAAAAAAAAACACTTTAATTCGAACCGTTAAATTATGTATTGTAAAGTCTCATTTTGTAATAAATTGATTCTTGAACGAAACGGATATTTTCTTATGCAGTCAACCAATTTGATATTTGAGTAAATTTTCATTTGATATTGCCAGAGGGTCTGTGACCTGCGCATATGTATTTTATCACCCGGTGTATGATGTTCACCGACCACACAAACACACACACACACACACACACACGCAGTTGTGTGTATAGAAACCCCTGATATATGGTTCCCGATGCGGGAATTACTCTAACATGATGGCCACCGACTTATTACACCGTTGCTGTATACGGTGTCGCACTTGCAATATGTCACCGGTGCCCGTACCGTGAACCAACCAACACCCGGTGCTTCATGTCTTGCTATGCATAACATCACAAATTGTGGTTTTCATACCCGAACACTCAAATTACCTTCTGGACTAAATATTAAATAAATCCATTACAACAAAGTTACAGCTCTAAGACTTTTCTGACGCCGAAAATAAATACTCGCTCGTAAGACCAAATATTGGCGCCTCTTCTACTCTGAAGATACCATCATTGACATTTTTTAAATAATTTAGACATTTTCTCGTATACGACGGCACTAAGAATTCCTAATAATATTTCTTATATGAAGTTTCTTTTATTTATTCTATAATAAATACAGTTAATTTCAAAAAGCTGAAATAGCTTCGTCATGCAGGCGTTATTACAATGTGCTTGAGTCCTGTCAATCATTTATGAATTATTTATAACTTTAACATAATTACTTGGCGCGTGTACACATACCTTTATGTAGGAAAGTGTTTTTGTAAGTTGTCTGGTCATTTTAATTTTATTTTCACATCCGTTTTACTTATAGGGCATTTTTAAATTATACAGTGATAGTTTTTAAAAGCCATCTTGAAGCGGGTATTGTAATTAGATTTTACTTTTTAAGATCCTTTAGCTACTTGTTTATACGTGTAATTTGTCTAAACTACAAATAAGCGGATTCCTCTAGTTTTGTTGCAAAAACAAGTGTCTTTAGATGGATTTATTGAACTTAACACTATATTTGTTATTATAAATTAAATACGATTGAAAATTAACAAAGCGTTTTATTTATAATAAAAGGAGATATTTGTGAATTTTTGAGTATATAGTGTGGTAGAAATGTATATAAGATAATTTACATCATTAAGATGTGACGGTGGATGATAAATGGCAAACATTCTTGCAGCATACGTTGGTAGCGAGTTGCTGATGAGACAATTAGATACACTATTCAACTTTGGGGTAACATGGCGTGAAGATAAATGTACTAAATGTACATTTTGTTTAATTTCTAGAAATCATAATTCCAACAACAATTATAAACATAATACTGAAGCACAATAAAATAGAATGCGTATTGTTCTAGAACTGCAGCGCGCATACCTAAATGAGATATTTCAAAAAAACGTGAAAATAAAAACTAGATGGTGGTAATTAGGAAAACAAACACAGAGAACGGACAAATAAACAAAATACAAAACTAGTTTCAAAAGCAGTTAGAAATAAAACAATGAGAGACTCACGCGATAATGTAATCAGGTATGTATGTACGTTACGTATAGTAGATTATCACAACAGAAACAGGGAAATCGCAACGGCGAGAAATTATTATTATAAAGCTTACCATTATAAGTACTTCATTGCTCATTAATATTTTCTGTTACTAAAAATCTCTACTCACAAATAAATTTAAACACGTCTTTTCATTTCAATGCATGTATATTAACATCTAAACGACATAAAATGTATATTACATATGTAAATTACTCACTAAATAGTTTAAATCAACCGTTAACTAATTAGAGAATAGAATAAAAGGAAAAGTATATAACTTTGATTCAGATGTATAATAATTATGAATTAAGAAAAAAATTAGAATATATAATTTATATGCATCAATTAACAAATAATATAATTAATAATTGCGACACATCGCATGTTAATTAGAGTGAGACGTTTTAATATCGGGTTTAATTTTTTTTTGTCGCACTCAGAGAAATCTGAGATTTAAAATGCTTTATTATATTAAACTCAAGGTTGGATATATGAAAGCAGAACATGTATATATCACTAAATATACATTTGAAAATTAATTTTAAAATCCTGAAAGTGTAGGTAATGCAAGGGATGTAGATATAAAATGTAATATGTTTAAAAAAAAAAATACTATGTGCTAATCTGGTTTGTAACCGCATCAAGAATCACGCCGAAGAAGTAACGACATTTCATAAAATATGATGGCGCATTTTTAAGTGTGACATCCAGAGTGTGGTGCGCGTTTGCGAGGTATGGTATGGCGGATGAAATGGCGCGTTGACGTTATTGTGTTTTTCATTGTCGATTAAATTAAACGCATGAACCCTGTGTGAATTATTATGTCGATCTGCTGGGATATGGAGAACTGGTGAGGGGGTGGAGCAGGGCAGTGAACAGGGCGGAATAGTAATAAAGTTTCGCTGTTTACTTTGGATTTATGTCGCGGACAGCCACTAGGCGCAGGCGCGTTACGATCCGGGAACATTTCGGGCAAGAGTTTACGATGTGTCCCATACATAGAACGTTCACGTTCAGCACATTGTGTGTGCGTGCGTATATATGTATGTGCATCATAGTTTATTGTCCCGGGTCGTAAACGTATACTGCTATACCAGCCTTCGGTTGTTAAAGCAGAAGTTGTCAAACCATCACTGGTTTATATAAACCGTAATCAAACTGTTTATATTTTTCGTTTTAATTGCATTTATATGCTATATGAAAAATTATTTCAAAGAAAGTAGGAAGTTAAATACATAGACGGACGCGGTTTATTTTATTTGTATGTTTCATATATATTTTTAATTGGTCTTCTAATCTAATGAAGAAATTAATTGAAGAAAATGTTCATTCATTAATTGCAAATTATGATTATAATGAAAATAAAATTTCAAATTGAAATGTGTAAATATTTAAATTAGTACAGATTTCATTTGCGGCCAATATTATTAATAGAAAATGCACTTTTGTTATCTGAAGTGGTGCAGTTGATATTAAACTAATTTCATATTTAAAAAAAAAGATAGTATTATCTACGATATGTGAAGTGTATTCTACATACAGATAAATCTAAATATTTTAAAGTTTAGAAATTACGTCAAAAATACTAATTCGTTAAAAAATAAAAATATATCGCACGGAAGTTTAGAGTTCGTTGATAAAATATCTAAAGCGATTTGAACAGAAAATAGATTAAATTATCTTGTAGTAAGACGGCACGTGCGTTGCTTGAAGCACTAAAGATTTTAATATACCGCACTAAGTAATTATTTGCAAAAATGTACAAGCAGCAAACTCCAGTATTCCTCGCAGCTGTATTTAGAGTTAATAGCGCCAATATGGATAAATTATTAAATCGGATACGAGAATTGAATTATAAATTGCGCAAAACACGGATACGAGCATCCTTAATAGTCATTTTATTTTCATTGTTGAACCAGAACTAAATATATACAATCGTCTGCAATTGAAATATATTGCAATTATTTCTGCAGTTGGATTTGATGCACTTCACGTGCAGAGCAAATATACAAACAGGAAATATTCCTTGCTGTCATTCTCAGGATGTGATGTTATATTTCGAAAGTATAAAAAGCACCGAACTCCCCTTTGCGCGTTTTTGTTTTACGATCTTTTTATTTCTCACAGGCCAGGAGGGCTTGCGTGGTAATAACCGAAAAAACCATTGCACAGATTGCGAGTTTAAAACGTGTGTGCAATGGCAGGCAGTTGTGTGTGCGTGCATATGACATAAACAGCCCATTTACTCTGGCGCACAACATCCAGCGTTCCGATTTTTATCACCGCGGTTATTATATGTTCGATTAGTTATTTTACTTGCGTTACTTCAGTATTACACTCGTAAAAATACGCCGGATATTTATTTCCAAATTGAATTCTACGCTACGTTACTTTCGCCATAGTCTCCATTGGTTCATGGTCACTATTTTGTTTTATATCTCAAATAATCATCTCATATCATACAAAATATAATTCCGCCATTTTTTTAACTATTATATATATATTGTACCTCCACCAATAAAAATTCCATACGAAATGAATTTGTTACTTATTTTATTCGAACGGTTATCGGCGTAATTTATGTTTGCTGAATTTTATAAATTGTAAACATAAACCAACCAAGTTACGTAACGTATTTGAAAGTATCATGGAAGCAATCAGAATCAATAATCGAATAATAAATTTCAAAGCCATTCAATCGTATCGCAGTAGGCATGTTTTATGCACCTTGCTTGAGGCTAATGTGCACCTTGTTAAAGATTATTAATGTTTGCGAAACAGGTGTTTCTTTGCACATGCAACAAAACGAAATTAAAAAAAAAAAAAAAAACTAGTGAATTAATACACATCAAATGCATTAGAAAATTAAATGTGTACATGGCAAAGACAACAACAAAAGAGATAGTTACTTAAATGGTAAAGATGACATACAATCAATTTTCTACGGAAAACACCTTTACAGAAAAACACGTTTTTCTCGATGTGACGTCACATGTCCGTGGTACTAAGTGGGCCAAACTATTTATAAGTTTAATTCACTCTAATCGATTTAAACGTACTTTAATGTTTTTCAACACACACACTTAAAATAGATACATAAAAATAAGCTTTTAAATTCAGCAATTCATTTATAAGTAAATTAAAATAAACTGCATCGAATTTAGAATGTAGTTTTGCCGGTGAATAAAAGTGTTTTATTTGTAATTTTAAATGAAAGTAAATATGAGTGATTTCTTTATTTACTGGTTCAAACCTGTCGCTTATATAGGAAGTATCGACTTGAGTGAAGAAAAAAAAACACATACCATATTCCGTATATGTGTGCGTGTGTGTCTGGCTAGTAGCTCATCACTCACCTGTAACAAAGAAAATCCAAAATCAATAATCAACCGACTGCACATTAAAGGGTCAGAGGGGATATATACGTCACTCATAGCCAGTGGCGGAGATGCACTTTATTCAAAAGTGTCACATGCATTTACAACAAATTGTAATACATTAATGTAATTTTCTTTAACAATTATAACAAATTCTAGTGCATATTTTATTTCGATATGCTGTTTAAATATGGTGGAATATAGTGTGTGGAAAGCTTGAATTTTCTTTGTTTCGAAAGATCAATGAAACGTTCATAATATACCTTTATGTATCCGCGTAAATATCAAACCACAAAATGTTAAGCAGTTAAGTGCAGATAGGCAAAATCATAATAAAAATAAATTGAGCGCGCAGCAACACTAAACTGTCGTACGTCGGACGATATGTGTGGATAATGGTTGTGGCCAAAGTCAAAGACCGCATACATTTCGTTTGGTAATTAACGAAATTAATTTGGTACTTTCTGCAGAAAGCAGTCACCAGCGTACATCGTAAAACGTCGTATTAATTTTTGAGAGAGCCCCCCCCCTTCAGTCGTAATTACATCGCAACGGTCATATTAACAGTTATGATCGTGCTCAGAAAATGACCACTTTGTCGTAATTAATTATATTTTGATGATTTCGGAGGCTTGCCAGAGCAATACCATAAATTCATACGGATAACAATTTAAAATGTCCAAATAAACATATTTATTCTTTGCCAAGAATATCAATAAAACATGCACTGAGATAAACAATAATTCGTTATGTATAATCTGATCGCAACACACAAACAAGTATTCGACATTACTAAATAAATATTAAATAGATATTTTGAATAAATAAATGAAAATAATAGTCTTAATGTCAAGTTTCTTTTAATGTATTACAAATATATGTGCTTAATAATAAAGAAATTGATTGTTAATGGTAAACCATTTATATATTTCAATAATCAAAAAGCAATTTCCAATTCTATAATAGAACTAATACATTTAGTTCTCATTCTTGCCATCATACATACAATTTAACGGTAATCAGTGACTTGTACTAAATGCGAAACTAATGTACGATGTCGGTTTTAAAAGTAGAAGTAGTTAATTTTTGTTTCGAACTAAAGCGGCATTGGAACACTTATGAATCAATCTCTTAAAAAACAAAAAAAAACAAAAATAGCACGAGAAAAAATCACATTTTTCGATGAAACCCATCGATCAGTCCTAAAAGCAGAACCGAGGAGAGTAAAAATCAAATAGGCTTTTAGTAAAACTAAACCTATCGTATCATGAAAAAACAAAAAAAAGAAAATAAAAAAAAAAACGAAAATACTGTTTGTTCATCCATTTAGAAGTGGCCGCGCCGCGCTCACTGTGCGAGAAAAAATTGGCGAAATATTTATCAATGCCTATCGCCGATTCGCCGCAGCCCACCATTTATCAAATACAAAGTTGATTCCGCATCTCTGATGCCGGAGTATGGCATGACAGATAGAAATCACATTATGAAATATCAGCACCAGAAATAAATGAATGGCAGCCCGAAAAAGGGCACTGCTGGCAAACGGCACAGTGCCAAAGGGTCGACCGATATTTCCAATAACGCACAAACCTATTATAGTAATTTATTTCGAGAGTTATAACTCAACCTAATTATCATTTCGGCCATTTTATGGTATATTGTAATTAGCTTCATAAATAATGTCGATTTCATAATAAAGTATAGGGAACATTATTATATTGCTAGAGTAGAAACAATTATATTTTATTATTTTTAGATAAATATTTATGGCAAGAAAATAAATAAAATTTGATATTTTAGTTGAATACTGAGAAAGAAACTCAATTTATTATATGGCATTTTATTTATGTATTCAATAAATAACTGCTGCTATTCTAAAAGCTATAGATTCTCCTTATATACTTACATATTATAAGGGAAAAGTGCACCGTTTATTACAAGTAAATAAAAGATAAAGATGCAAAATCAGCAATTTTGTAAAGCTTCCATGCATATGGTTTTCCATCTCATAAATAATATCGTCGTTCCATTTTCCAGTGTATATAAATAAAATAATATACGAGCGGCTATCAAAAACAATGTGTTTGGAGCACGAGGAAGCCAGGCAGCAGCAGCGGCGTTTGATCATCATCTTGTGATATTTATCTGTCACACCTAATTGCACAATTTCCGCACTGACATGGCATGACCTCGTGCTGAGGGCCGAAGGGAAAAACATCGCCCAGCCTGGCCTAGGTCGGTGTGGCGCAGCACGGCACTGCTTGGCGTTAATATTAAGAGATGATGCTGAGGAGGCTCCAAAGGTCATTTCAGTGAAGAATGCGTGCGTCAGCGGTAGGCGCGCGCGCGATTACCGGATGTTTGTTCGTGCAGATAGACGTGTTTCCGTGTAATTACCCTTTCACGCACGCCATAGCTCGTACCGCTACGATCGCATGAAGCGATGCTGGTGGTTTGCTTCTCTTCCTTTTCCGGCAAACGGTCGCCAGGACAATTTTATTTTATTGCTTTTCTTAGTTTAGAACAGCAGCTCCCACCACTACGACGTTGTAGTCGTTGAATGAGCCCGTTGGGACCCTCAAACTTGCAAGCAAACGTTTAAATATAGAGATATTTTGACAAATTAAATCAAACATAGTGTACGCAAATCATATTCTTTATTTTTTTAAAAAACACATTTTAATAGGCAAATGTATAAAAGTAGAGTTTATTTTCTTCTCGTGATGATGCATATAAAAGGTGACTTGTAACTATCGTTATGTGAGTTTCATAATGTCGAACATCAAACCCTGTATATTAAACCTATACTCGTTCGTATTCATTTTATAGTCCTCTTGCTTTTCTGCATCTTTGTTCGCTCGCTTTAGGTCATATAATGTAATCACAAAAATATTCAGAAAATGTCATTCTTTTTAAGTTCTCATATATATTTCTTTACGCCATAACGGAAGAGATTGAAACAACGCAGTTCAAATGATACAAACACGTTTTTTTAATACCAATTTCATATATACATCATGAATAAAATCAACTAACTTATATTGCAAGAATTTAATTTTCTAGAGTACATTAGTGTAAAAAAATCAAAAGAAAAACGTTAATATTTGGAGGGCACGTACGTTAAAAATTACGTATTCATGTGAAGGTAAATTGCGCATTTTACATCAAAGGTATATTACATGCCGTGGAACGAAACGACGACAAGGGATCATCTTATTCGAAGAAGAAACGTGAGTAGGCATACAGGCTCTCACGCGAAGGGAGCTGGTTGGGTCTTAAAACAGCAGGTGAATTCCCAGGGCAATGGGTGTGGAACTAGAACGGAAGAACGGCGATACAACGAGGTTCGTTCCCGAATCTCATTTAGTACAACATGTATACAAATGCACACGCGTACGTATAAAATCACAGACAAGGCACCGCACAAAGACAATGGTAAAGTCGAAAACGATGCGGCAATTTAAACCCAGAAGAACGTATGTATGTATGTATGTATGTACGTACTCGTACATACCAGCCAGCTGATATCGCTGGGACTTTGTTCGTTTGGCAACTGTATCGCGTCATTGCTCCGTAGTGAATTGGTAAGCCCGCCACGCTACTTCTATACTTGTATCCAGGGAGCAGACAGTTGAATTGGATAAACTAACCAACAAATAGAACGAATTCGACGGAGAAGAACTAATGCTGAACTACTACTTAAATGAATTTCAGAAATGTGTTGAAAAATAAAAACTTTTGCTCTCACACCATTCTTTTCAAACATACATTTCAGTACTTCAACTATAAAAATGTTTAGCACACACATTTTAATCAAACTTTAAATCTCTATTGTATTCAAACATGTAAAACAAAACAAAAAAAAAATGCTTACATTATATGTTGTAAACATATTAATGCTACCTTTAGTTTCATAAGTTTAGAAAGCAAAAATAAATGAACAAAAGTCATTAATATGTAATAACCGAGTGCGGTCGATCTTAGCCGATTGTGTTCATTCTGTTATGTACTGCGCGCATGCGTTCTTGTATAAAATAAATCAGTTGATTTTTATTTGCTGTTTTGATTACGTATAAAGTTAATTTATATTTCGGGGGAGAAAATAGTTAATTAAAAAAAAAACAGCTTGAGAATTGACCACAGCAGTTCCGCTTTGTAGCCTATATATAGTAAAGTTAACCAAGCCCATTTCCATATAACATTTTCTCATGTTGCATTTGGCAAGTAAATGGGCAGGCGCTAGGGGCTAGTACAGAGGGCGAACGAGCGCAAGTGCTAGATGAGCTCCGGGTCGCGCTATTCCCAAATTGGATGAAGTTAGCTAAGCCATAAACGGTTGTCATGTGCACATGCCGCGGCCGCATCCGCGTACGCGCCACCAGGGCCGGGTTAGCGAGCGGACAACGCGCATGGCACACAGGCTCGGCGATGACAAACCACCAGGCGCCTCCACCACCGGAGTAACAGAGACAACACGGTTCTATTGGAACGAGACAGGCGAACTAAGGCCACGTGCGTTCGATCAATAATATCCACTATCTACAAAGGTGTTTGTGCGTGTGTGTGTGTGTGACAGCGCAACAAGCCCTATCTATATACACCTTGCCCGGTGCAACACGAATACATTGATAGAATACATAATACTTCCTATATACAATAGACATTAACACGTGGCAATCTGCGTGTGTGTATATATGGTATGCGTGACTTTTCTATTCTGATATGCATGGCTCTGTTGTTCTATGCAAAGTAGAATCTGTTTCAACACTGGCCATAAACTTAATCCTATGTTCGTCGACTTGCTTAAGGATTAAATTTAATTCTAATTCTACTTTGCAAAGATATAATGATATATATGTTAAACAATGTTTGTATTATCCTGATATACATAACACTATATCTCAAATAAATACACTATCCTGACATCCATGAAATCTCAACTGAAATTTATTACAAAACTTTATAATAATAAATATTAAAAATGTTAATTTCATGTAATTTGCCAGACAATAAAAATATAAAACAAATTATTTTTGTACATAATAAAAATGACATTAACAAAAAGCAATTTAGTATTATTAAAAGTAATGTAAATTTACGCGATTTTTTTGCAGTGTATATATGTACGCCTACGTACGTGTGTTCTTTATCAAATATACGTTATATTAACCTGACATCTCGTGTTTTTTTATTATATACCTGTACGATATTAGCTATGTAAATATACAAGAAAAAAGTGTATGTGTACGTTGGTGTATGGACGAAGTCGTGTGTAATATTTTCCATGCGCGATTATCGATAAAAAAAAAAGTAGGTATTATACAGCAACGAAAAAGTTATATTGTAGTTATTCTGCGATACCGATCGCAAAGAAATTGAATTGGCTTATAATTACACATGCGGCTGTTGTTTTTATATTTTCGCCTCACATAGTCGAAAATTTGCGAAATTAATGACGTCATTAGTGGAATCAAGTGCTGAAAATTTATTTTGTAAAAAAAATCGACTTCAACGTGAATTTATAGTTTTCTACTAACAAAAGATATAAAACGGGTATCTGACACATTTTGAATGATAGTAAAACTTTGGTGAAAACTGTTAGAGCGTGTTTGACAGTGAGAAGTGGCGTTGTTTATCGATAGTTTTTGTGATGTTTTAAATATTTTTTCGCAACTTCCCTACGGTGTGACTCTGTCATCCGCCAAACAAGGTCTAGATTTATGCTAAAGGGTGTGTACCATTTACGACGCACTTTGCATGGAAAACGGGTCCATCATGATAGATTGACTTTCAGCTGATATAGGTATGGTCGCGTTCCATTCTTAACAGCAGCCACCAGCAGTTTGATGTCTCCTGCTTCTCGTCATACATCGCCGCACACATTTCAGATTTATGCTGATCAGCACAATAAATCCGAATTAAATGGCAGTCGTTTTAGGAGTGATGTGATTTCTATTATATAGAGTCTGCATCACTGATGTTCCGCGATTGCGATAACATGCGCCCAATGTCGATAGTTGTTATTTATACGTTTCCCTGATAACGGTCGGTTTAACAGCGATTTTATGATATATAAATTAATGATCTTTAAATCATTCGCGAGATTATTGCTTTTCGAAAAGTTTCTGCACGATTTATCGATGTTCAGCTTCGTTCCATTTTAATATTCAGTTCTTTAACTTTACCATGCGGTTCTATCTATTATGCGTCGTGATCTATATATCTTTAATTTCAATAAAACTATAATGAATTTATTTTTGTGTGTTTGCAACTTAAATAAATGTTTTCTCAATCCATATATTACGAGAAACGATTATTATTTAACTTAAACCTGTTACCGATGAGTCAGTGCAAAGAAAACTTCTAACATACAAACCCCGGTGTAGTGCATAGAAATGGTATGTATAAATATGAAACACACGTAATACGTCGTATTAGGCGCGCATATAGGAAATTGTATACCACTATGGCTTATCGCATGGCGAAGTCTTTTTAGAGAATGTAAAATATTATTGTGTGTCGTGTTATATACAGAACATACTCTTTTTTAATAAAAAAAAACATAGTTTCTTTTGTCGATGTTAAATTCAATTTCCTGATGTGCGCTCTGTGTACTTCGTTCCGTGCCGGTCTAAACAAATTTCCTGGTTCCTAATCCGCATGAACACAGAGAACGCGCGAAGCATAAGACGCCGAAAACGGGGATGCGGGAAGGGGATGGCGTAACGCAGAGTAATATTGCTCGATTTTTATTTTCTCTCTGGATTTTTGTCAGAATAAAGTTTACGAATATAGCTCGCGCGTAATCCATTTTGCAGAGTTTAATAATAGGACTTAGCGGAAGAGTAAGCGAGAGAAACTCCAGTGCACAAACACAGGAGGAAGAGTAATCTCCTTAATTATCTGATGAACTTGTACCCTTTGTATCTTCCGACATTACGGTATTGCTTCGCGTGCACGTAACAAAGTTATTCAATACACACAAAAGCGACGTCGCCGACCAAACAGGATCCAATTTACCCATACACGACGCTTGGATTGACCGAAATATTATATATGATAGGGAACAATACGATTATCGAAAATTGGACATTCTGGCGTGGATAATGCGACAAATACCCCCATGGCACAACACCAACGATTCATGTAACAACAACAGCACCACTGACCAAAAATTATTGTGTTAACCAATTATCGGCCTATTCCACAATTCCCGGACAAACACAATCCAACCTTTTGAAGCCAGCTAAATAATAAGCCGTCTTTGACAATTTTAACAAAATCAAACTGACGCTTACTTTAGAAATTATTTATTATTTCAACTACCAACTTCCTATCCTTAATTTAAATAAACATTCGGATGATATATTTTAAATATTCATACCTTTCTCGTTAAGATTAATAAATTTGACAATTTTGATATTTCTGGCAACAAAACCTGCCAGAGAACGTTTACAGTAAAATAATTCCCTGACAATTTCATTTCATAGAAACATCAAAATTGACGTAATTTTCAATTTCATGTTTGTAAGGGAGTGTATGCTTATTTGTGTAGGCTTTTTCAAATAAATAAATGTACATTTTTTATAAAATAAATATATTATTACGTTTGTAAGGATGTATCTCCAAATTTACTCCCTTATGTCTACAGGCCTGGAATATATTGATTTTTAATGCAAGCCCCTTTTTGATTGGTTATTTTTTCGAATCTTAAGCGAGAATCAATTGATTCGAAATTTGAATGCATCAAGACATGCTTAGTTATTAATATGAGTATTATGTTACAACCCATCAGTATTTGTCTATAGATATACGCCCGTATTTGAATACTATTTATAACTCACCTACATATACACATATTATATAATATATGTATGTGTATGTTTTATATATATATCCTAATCGAAATGCTACCCACAAGTTATTATATGTATCATATTTACACATATACCAGGTTGGTACCTGTACATGTATATGTGTATTTGATATGTTGTATATATGTACATTTTACTGCGTCCTCTGTCCGGACAAATGCATAAGCACACATGTATATATGCATGTATGTACTATGTATGTATGACGAGCTGTATTGATCACTCGTCTAGCTCAACCAGCGACGGTTGCCCAGTAACATTCGTCAACGTCAAAAGATCAAAATTGTCTACAATTTTTGTTGGAAATCATGGAATCACGACCAAAATTTTATCGACTTTCAAAACACTTGCTTCAATTTTTTTTATTTATAATGAGTTTCAGCGTTTAGTAGTATTGTACAGAAAATTAATAAAACTAGAAATATATAATAACTGCAAAATAGTCCATAATTAGAACAGCGCTCGACCGTCAGCTATTTTGTATGTATCTAGATTAATTAAATGAACCCTACAGAGTAGAGAAATCGTGAAACAGAAGAGAGACATGCCCGAATACAAAGGAATTATATTATACGAGAATCGCCGTTCCCGTACCCGATTTCGACTAGAGCAAGCCCAGTCAGAATGAGCTTTATAACCAATAAGAGACGACTACTCTGCAACACCAACCAACTCGTACATACAAACGAAATTAAACCCGAGTCTCTCGTTTTAACGTTGAATTTAATATTATATAATGTGCTTTGACAATAATGACCATTACTCATGTATATGTGCTGCTCCTTCTCTTGAACTTCAAGCTGCTTCAAAATTGTAATTGAAATCTACATGCTTATATAAACAAGGCCACAACATGCAGTGTGAGCATGTGTGTATTAACATACACGTTTGACTTTCCTTCAATAGCGATAGCGTTTGCCCATATAAGACAACTTATCTGATTCTTAAGAGCAGCTTGCACAAGAAGAAATCAACAGCATACACGAGTAATAGTCATTGTATGCGAAATTAAGAGTAAATCCAAATGAACTTTCAAAACGTATAGACAATGAAATATTAATAAATAATTTTTGTAAAAGTGAAGCGTAAAAGCCAGTCAAGCAGTGTTTCGCGCGCGTAAACTTAATTATAAGTTATAATATTAATTGAGGCGCACGGAGGAAAATCTGCGCAACCTTTCTTCCCTCACTAATAACAACAACTCACAGATGCTCATCCGAGTCCTCGCTCGTTCTGGCGTTCAATCATGCAGAAAAGAACATCATCGATTAGCCCGGGGGTAATTATAAAATGGGCGATAAATTATGAGAACCTAGTGCCACCTTATTTGGCCATCCATTGTATAGCGGGATTCACTAAAAGCACGCGCTTGTTTTACTATTTAGATGCTCAAACCGTGAAGCGAAGTGTGTATCATCCTCGATCAATAATCACGATCACGTTCGAATATGATGATTAAAATGAATAAAGTGTAACCTGTTACGCGACCTATATACCAATAAGTAATACATCGATACTTGGCACGACTTTTCTTCATCGTAAACTTAATAAAAGTTATCGCGTCTTGTAAAGTTATCGGTTAGAAAAAAAAAAACCTTGAAGTGTTTATCAATTTTTGATCTTGCATCACTGGATGGATATAAATTTTGTGTAATGAATATATCATTAAGTTTACAAGATACGATAGTATCAACGCCCAGAGCCACGTAAATAATATTCTTCGGTGCATAGGTGCGTACTCATAAAAGCAATTTTCTATTAGGCAATGGAATTATTCACGATTCGGCTATACCAAATTTAGAAACATAGAAAGTCAAATTTGTTTTTTTAAATTAAGATAAATCTATCTCTATAAATAATCATTTATAGGCATGGATAAGATTACATTGAACATTCACTCAATCTTCTAGTGTATGTTGCAAATCTAGTTACCTTCGGTTTCGCTCCAATAGTGTGAGAAATGTGACCTCAACATACATCAAAAATTTTCTATTTTATTATTGGTTCAAATGTACAGGAAATTAAATTTTATTTGTAGGATAAAATATCAACTAAGATTTGAAATGAAAATGGTTCATGGTCAATTTAATATTTTGACCTTGATTATTTAGAAATATAGATTTTTAATAAATTATGGCTAATATTAAAACTAGAGTACCCAAATGTTTATTTTCATTTATAGAATTAATAACAAAATTATATGAATTTTATAAATACATAATTAATACGCAAAGGTTTGGGGCGTTTCGTATTCTTCAGAGAAAATACAAATTATAAATATATTTGTCTGTAATTTGGATTTGGTGAGGATAAAATCGATTTATAAAGAATTAAAGTATTATTAATAGATGCCTAACAATAAATTATTAATTTCATATGATGTAGATGTAATAAAGTGACCAATCTTCGCATTGACAGTAGAATGAAACCAATTAATCAACAAATTCCATTAAAGTCTAGCTCGATTGGAACACCTGCATCAAAAACAAAATTCCATCTAGAATAGTCCATTGTGATTCACAACCTTGACAGCAATGCAATTATTAATTGGACAATTGCAATGCCGTACGATTGGCGTCATTTCACTACTTATTGCAAAAAGAAATAATATATATATTCCTGCATTGGTTACGCTTTCATGCAATGAATTTCCTACAGACACCACCGTGGTAAAGAACTTTACCCCCAAGATGCATTGCAGCGATTGATGAATTGGGTAAATTCGACTACTTAATTTAAAAGATTCCACAGAACTTTCTACCGAATTGCAACGTTGCAAAAACAAATTGCTTTCCAGAAGGATATCGATTAGTTATAAATAAGCAAAAAAAAAATATATATATATATTGAATTCCCTGTTTGGTTTCGGTGATGTCGAAGCCATTACGTAAATTAAAATGTTGCCATGCTATCAATATACATTTTTAAGTATTTTGGTAAATATTTATATTGGAAAAAGTAGGTAATTGATAGGCTAACCTATCACCAGCAAACTGACAAAGTGTTTTAATTTTTGTGATGATATACATCCAATTTCCTTATATTTATTTCGCGATCAAAGCTTTAGTTTTTAAACTGATTAACCGAGTTTAAATGGTGATGTAGCAACATAAAAATAAATGAAAATGAGAAAACACAAGTTTGGAATACCTTAATAAAACAACTTCCCCCTACGTTACCCAAACATTCTTGCAATGTTTCAGATTCTGTGCTGGAGCAATGATACTCTTCTGTGCATTATTAAACTTTGCCAACAAGTACACCGAAGCGTTGCTTGATTGTATAGGTATACATAATGATTGTTGCGTACTTCACACAATTTTGATAAGCGCACTACGTAAGGGGTGGCGCATTTCAGGCAAATAAGGTGTGCAGGAAAAAGACGCGGAGGCGCACCTGAAATCACAAACTTTCCACCGACATTAAAAAGAAATTACGATAAGTGGGTAAACGCGAACCGTTCGTTCAACATCCAATTTCCTGCAATGCCACTACTTGGTGAACGGGAGACTAGAGGGTTTAGAGGGGGAGGGGGGGGGTAGATTTTCAGGAACGACACAGAGATGAGAGAAACAGATATACACCAAATCCGGTTGATTGAGAAAGAAGGGTTCCACCAGCAATATACTTTGCTATCCCCTGCTTTGGTGATGGGTAAATTGTAATTTCAGACAAGTTAGCGTCAATAGGATATGTTTAAATATCGGTAGAGGAACGTGACGAATTTTCAGAGCTGCGAATTTGTTTGGCAACGACATTCTGAACGATTTCTGAATATTATTAAGTATCAGAACGGAAATATCTTTATTACTTTTCTGACGAAATACTCTACATTTTGCATACTGATGTTGCGCATTATGAAAGTGAATCAAATATTAATCATGCTACGAAATCTTGTAATGGGTGATTTGTCATTCTTTGGCTAACACAGCTATAATTTTTGCTTTTAGGAAAATTATACATCAACACGTTGTTATTATTATAGCCTATGGTGTTAGTGCATAGGGTGTGTGTGTGTGTGTGTGTGATAAGTGCGTGAAACAATAGTGACTGAGCTTGAGAACTCATAGGCTGTAGTAATGAGAATAGGTAGTGTACATTAGGGGGGTTATCACGCACACATGCGTTTGTTGCCAGTGAAGTGGATAGAATGTACTATCTGCTATATATGTCCATGGCCCGTATAGGTGTGTTTGTGTGTGGCGTGTACGTCAGGTGGTGTAAACATTGACAGTAAGGTGCTAGGCGATGTCCGGGCTCGGCACGACATGCCACCCTAGCTCACCCAGTACAGGACACCGCGCTGTGAGGAGATCGATAGCGCGTCACCAGAGTACCAAGCCGCGTCGGTACTCACTGTCAGTCTACGAGTATACCCTGCCACGTGAACCTATACAACTTTCCCAGTTTGATACTAGTCGCATTTGCAATTCTAAAGAATAACACTGTCACGAATTTAAGTTGTTATCAGTGGCAGAATGCATTAGAATCTATTTCATCGACATTTTAAGCGTGTGAAACATGCAACGAATTCAATAACGAAAATTTCTAAAATTACTTAGGACACTTATAAAAAAATAATTGATGATTTGGTACAGACTTATAAATATGATTGTCACAATAATTATATAAAGATATGAAAGAATGTAAAGTTAAAATAAAAAGTATTGATACGCCACTGTACCCTATGAAATATGTTCTTTAGTCATTTTTACCCCTATTTGCAATGCAGCTCAAAGTTTTAGTTACGGAATATAAAACTTTAAAACTGTTTTACCAGTGTCGAAAAGATATGATTCGATCTTTAATATCCGGTATTGAAAAACTTAATTTAACATTATTACTAAAATAAGATCCAACATAGCAAAACTTTAAAATACAATTTTACATCTAATATGAAATATTTGTACCGTCATCTATTAATGGCGATATGAACTACCATAACACACTTGCGCAGTATGCTTCAATTTATTTGTATTTAACATAAAGGAATATATAAGCTTACCCTTAAAAGCAAGTAATAACGATTGACATACCTGCAACAAAACAAAAAACACTAATTAATTATATAAAAAAAAGCAATAAAAGTAAAAAGCTACAATCGTACAACAAATACAATTAGTTGGTCTAAATTGTGTCCAATTTAAAATGAAAAACTCCGTTGGACAATGAAATGTATATAATTTCACCCCGATCTTAATAGCATGAATTGGTGGACTACAATAGTAGAAAAGAAATTCTTTAATTACATGAATAACATCAAAAGAAGGTTTGAAACGGTAATACAAAAAAATTGCGTTAGTCTTAAATCATTAAAATCGAAACGAGAGAACAAATCTCTTTCAAATACAATAATGACACGATTTGTTAATCTTTTTACGAGATTGTAGGATAAAAGGAATTTCGTTTATCGATACGAAAAATTTGTTCACGAAATCAGAGCTACAATTTAAAAAAAAATCAAAGCTAACAAATAGAATTACAAAAACCTCAGGGTATTTGTAGAATGTATGAATGACATGTATGCTTCGTAAGATCTGAAATATTTTTATTTATTTAGTTCACACAGTAAAAATATCTAGTTTGTACGTTAAAATAGCGTATTCCAGTAAACGTCTACTTCCCAGAAAGCTATAGTTTAGCCCCTTTCAGAGAATTCGTTTAAAAATACGCGTTCTATTCTATGGCAAAGCAGACTTTCCACCTGGGAGATGTACGTGCGTACATATACATAGCTTGTTTCCCCAAAGGTGTCATATTGAAAATAGTCATTTGTCATACATACAGAGGTGGAAGGTTTGGTAATTTACGGATGTGAGTGATAGCGCGAAACCCAAAGGTGACGATTCCTCCAGTTGCTGAAATACACATGCAGCAGAAGAGGTGATGTGTGCACTCACGGTAATTGCAAATGTTTGCTAAATTACAAACGACAGAATACGTGTGAGACTTGTTCATTTATTGTTGTTATACTTTTTCCTGTATATATATATAAAAAAAAAAACTTGACTTGTTATTGTCAGAAATAACACAATGACCCGGGATACGTAACATTTAGCAAATTGCATTTTTCTGTTAAGCTACCGCGTAGATGGGTTTCGTAATTTGATTTGTTGGTCGTCAGAAGTCTACATTAAGATAAAAGCCTTACTTCTTAATGGTGTTATTATTCATATATTTTAATATTAATTAACTAACATTATGGCTGCTCATATGTAAACAATCATATAAAATAAATATACTTATAATTCCACTTACAACTGGATTTTTATTTGAACCACTCTAAGTGTATAATATATTATTTAATTAGTCAAATTAATATTATGGAAAACCCGAATCAAGATCAACTTGTACATGAATAGGAAATCGCTGCTTAAATTCATAATAACTGTATTCAAAGTAGTATTAAAGATAAGAGTCGAAATACATATACAAGATTGAGATAATATTCCTAATTTAGAAAAGATGACGGACGTGACAATGCAGTAAAGCTTGTGCAATCTTCAGCCAACCAAAATTCTAATTTTCTCCGCACACGTCCATATTTCAAAGCGTAGCATCACTGATTTCCGCATGTGGCAGTGTCGGCACGGTTAACTATTAGGCGCGGGGGCACTGGCATTGCACACAGGGATCCTATTCCATCCGACCGACAGCGTTCTGATTACACCTTCTCGTATCTAGTACCGCGGCGCGGTCTCCATTAATCTTTCGCTACACCGGCACCGGCATCGCTGAACCAAACCGACCCTCACGCAGGCCACGAGAAAACTCTGTGTACGGTTCCCTGAACTGATGCATCGCAGGCTCAGGATTCAGGCTATATGGGCATCAGAGTTTGATGGCCCAATTGTAAACAGAACATGTTCGTGTGCCTGTGCGTAGCCACTGACCGCTAACGGAACACCGGGACACTATAAGCGCACGACCAATTAACTAATAATGTTTGGTATACAAGAACTCAATCCTAGTGGATGAAGAACATTCCAGTATAAGTTAATCGATACATAAACTAGATAATTTAATGTTTCAGAAACAATTTTGACTATTTACCGAATTTTATTGTATATATTGTATTAAATAGTAAAATATGACACACTATGTAAAACGTAGTTTTAAAACGGTAAAAATAATTTGCTATTCCAATAAAATGAATAATTTAAAAGATACCAAGAATTCACGAATTGGCTAACAATGGATTGGGTATGAAACGAAGAAAGAAGATATTTATAATTCAAATAAACTTTGAATTATGCAGATGTTTGTGTATCTATAAATACAGAATCTGGATCGATATTGCTGCATGATATGGTTTTATAATAGAATAAATATAGCAAATTTTAACCGAATTTCAAGTACGCTATTAACTATTTAGTGAAATACAATTTTTTTTTTTGCATTTGAATACAAATGCAATGTGCATGCTATGTATATGTTATCAATGACGCTAAACCGTTTGAAACATATACTAACTATGGCCTATTAGTAAGAGTGATATGTAAATATACATAACGCCGAATATTTGTAATGCAAATTTAATTAATCGTATTCAATTTGAGCAATTTATGATGTTATTTGTACACGTCGAAATTCAGTGCATATTATTGTTTGTTGGCTATTAAAATTAAATTAAATTCGCTGTCATTAATATTCCATATTAATAGGACATGAAACAAAGGAATATTTTATTATATACAAATAATATATGTATATATGTAGATTTTAAAATAAAATGATGGAAACGTTTAAAAAAGTATTTAATACATGTTCCCTCAGGCAGACGTTTCTCAAAATTCTTTTTTTTTTTATAAAAATAACGAATGCTTCTGTAGTAACTACAAAACAATGAAGTAGTGCGTTTTGTTTTAAAATTTGATACAACCGCGAATTATAATGTTAACGAATCTATTGTATATGTTCAAATTAACATGGATATAGTAAATTTGATATGGAAACTGATATACCTTCTTGCGGTTTTGCACCTGTCCAGAACGTAACTTGACGAGAATAATCTAGATTAACGTTTCACCATTATAAATCTGTTTTCAAACTTCGTGATATAAAGTAGCTTTCAACAGTAAATAATACTAGTTTTGATCTATTGTTCTAATTTACATTTCCATTACCGTACGAAAACTTAGTACATTACAAATATTCATGTACAAAATTTTCTATTTACACTTACATAATAATTCAACTCGAAATGAATTTGCGTACGCAAAAAAACGCATATACTGTTGGTATAAATATTTAGAGGTTCCGCGGAAAATTGTTACCATTTTATTTCTTCCTGTCAGTCTATATTTATATATCACCGTTTGTGGATTGACGTAAATAAAATTTGGAAATGTGATGGCATTTTTTATGAGAGAGAACCGATCTATGTATGTATCTCATATATGCCTCATAGCAAACCATCCGCGATATATACGGTTATATATTTTGATATTAAAATGCGACGAGCCGTGAAACGTGATGTGTTTGTTTATTAAGTTTCGGATGGGGCAACTTCATCAACATTTCTAACTGTTTAAGTATAATGAAGTCAAGCGGGGCGGAAACATGTAGACGATTTAATACATTTCGCTTGAATCATTTTTATACAAAAAACGTGTCAGTCAATAATCTACTGAAACACGAATAAATAAAACCCAAAACAAAATTCAATTGCATCTAAAACGCAACTGTTCACAAAATAAAATATATTTTTTGTAAATGTTATTCATAGTAGAATTCATAGAAATCCGACATATGTCGGATAATTTGTTAAAAGGTAAATATGATGATGCAGTATTTATTGTGTATTTTTATATAATTAAAGCGAAACTCAATGGTAATATGAGGGTAAATATACGCATGTTCTGATTCTATTCAATTTCATTTTTGGCGTGAATAGATATGTTTTCCGTTGGGATTTGCGTGAAATTTGGTCTGGTCGAGTACCTCTGCACATTTACCTAAGTCTGGTTTTGCTGGTGAATGCGTTATCTGTATTCGGACAGTGGTATGTTTACGGAGAACTGCACAAATATAATCCGAAAACAAAATTTTCGAGGACAGTTTTTTAATTGTTTTTGAGCATTTGAGGATTAGCACACTCTGTTTGGTTTAACTCTTAATATACTGACGTTAATAAAAACTAACTGATGCATGCTAAAAGATGAAGCTTCAATTATTTGAAGTGTTCACTAACCAATTCTGGTATTTTACAGCTGTTATGTAATCACTAATTATCAATAAGCGGGAGTGATCAATATTTAATCAGTTAGAGTTGCGCTTCATGATGGATCAACTCAAATATTTAGCTTTAATCTAATTTAAATCAGTGGTCATAGCGAAAATTATGATTCAATTAATAGATACAATTTTAACATGTTCCGTGCATTGGTATTTTCAATTTACAAATAAGCAAAACACAAAAGGATATTGTAAATATTTTATATAAATTTGATTTATATAAAAAAATACACCATGTATAAAATCATAATTATTTGTATACTTCAAAATTGATTGAAATTGTAAATTTTAATAAAATACCTTCAAAACAAAGCGAAATGGCAATTAAAAATAATTTTGTTTTTTTATTTTGTAAAATCCATACCAACTGTCGAGAATTAATTTCCTGTTTTTATTTTGTGTAACGCAAATTTTTTATTTTTTTTTTGTTTGTTCAGATTAGTGTATTTAAATGTTTTAGTAATTAAAAATTTATTTCATACATTGTACATTCGACATGTAAGCATCACGTGCACTGTAATAACGATTCGCTGTCGTCAAACAAAAAGAAACACCGATGCTATAAAATATGTCATCAGAGAATTTATAAAACGGTATTAAAAACATGTATATTTCCAGAAGTGGAATAAGTTCCATTGGCAATGATATTTTAATATTGTAAGTGGAACTGTATTATTAAAGCTATGCTAGAACTTTTTTTTAACCTTTTCGTTGTGATGTAATAAAATATGACAATAATAACGACGTCAGGATATAATTACTGTTTTAATATGCATAAGTTACATACATTATTGAAAACTCATTTCATGTACTATGTAATTCTATGTTAGATTATTTAAATAAATAACAAAATCTAATGTTTAATCTTGAATTTAAATTTAATTATGGAATTTATTACGTAGCATTTGTAAAGTAGTGCGCATGTAACGTAGGAAGACTTAAAATCAAAATATCGTTAATATCCAACGTCAGACATTATTGTGTTATATAGAATAGAAATTACGAGTCTAATCCTGTTGCCACCCAATCTCCTAGTAGTCGCTGGAGTAGGAAAGCTGCGGCACAGCTCATATGTTATGCACTTTGCGTTGAGAACGGTTCATGTGCTTGGGTTCGCAGTGCATAATCCTTAGAGGAGTTTATCCTAGTTATTTATTAAAAGTTTCATTATATGCACGTTTTGATACGAGCGAAACCTCTACTACCTTACAGGATACAAATCCCGTTACGTAATGCTACTTTAAGTTCTTGCGTTATCTTCAGGCACTTAGAGAACTACAGCATATACTTCTATAATGCATTCGTTGTAGGTTCTTTTGAAAATTTTGTTGATTCCTTAGAAAATCAAGCGCAATAACTATTTTACTGCGATCTTAATTTAAATACGAGTGTGATGCCATTGCCATCAATATCTCAGCACCGTTTCACATTTCTGGCAAAGTGAGCAGACAGACAAATGCTCGTGTTGTTTTCATACACCCGGTAGAAGAAATAAAGATTTTCTCCCTCACTAGGTATATATCACATTAATATAAATCTTTACGCTTCTGGCAATTTGAAACGGTCCAACATCTATCACACTTTATGTGAGAAACATTAACATTTTTGCACTGTCTTTTTCATTGCCTGTGCCCGTTTAGAAGACAAATAACACCATGTCTTAGAAATTACAAACTTTTCAAACTGCTATTGTTTTCGAATGACTTCGAAAACAGAATGATGAACACGCACAAATACATTCATCTTAAAGCTGCGACACAAACTTAATTATTTGTTGATTCTGATTTAATAACCATTCTTCAAACGAACCCAGATTCCTAAATACATTCTCTTCCTCACATCCAAAGTACATTTAATTCTCATACAGAAAGTTATATTCAATTATTATTAATTCTACAAATATATAAATATTGCTCAATAAATATGCAACTAATTTAATTTATTACTCCTGAAACTTATTTTCGTCTGTTAAACACTCGATTAAATAGCAGTTAGTAACCAGATATTGTTATTAATTATAAGTATGTATATTCTCAATAAATAAGTTGCTACGGTTTACGTAGTATAAAAAGTGAACGTCGATTCTATTTACCTGAAGTAACCTTGACAACATCGCTCTGTACTATTGATACAGTGTAAGTGTACAACCTGTTGTATGAGTGTATGTATGTATGTTGTTTATTAGTTAACGGAGCACCGTGTTCTACACTGTCATCGTTAACTGTTTTTACACGTATTCCCCTTCACTTTCTTTCCTCTTCTCATTTTAACTGCTATTTCTTGCAGCTATGCAGGTACTATAAAATGTATTTGACAATTGTGGTTTTTTTTTAATTTGCTTAAACTGGGTCAAAAAACATACTTTAATTTCGTTCTCAAATAATTCTTATTTTGTATTTATAATAATTTGTAAATTGAGCTTATTATCAATATAGAAGAAAATTGTTTTTGTTGGCATAATGTTTTGAAAAATATGTTATCACAGTCATAATCATGTTTATTCATAGAATATGCGTTTGAAGTTATTTACTATAATATTTCACATAATGCACGTCGCTGCGTAATCATTTTCAAGTTCAAATGTCGCACTGCATAATATTCACAGTAAACACTAGCATAGTACACAGACTAATGTCATGTTTATGAATATGAATTATTATTGGTGTAGGTCATAAATTAACTCCTTACAACATACATACTATATAGTTATTTATATCGCATAATATTCGCCTGCAGAACCTTTTTTTCTAGATTTATAAATAAAATCAAAATATTGTTTACTTCTTGGATATTTGAAAGGTACCCAAATTTCAAATCAAAATACGTCGTATCAACATATCGGACAAAAAGATATAGTTGGCTCAAAAATCTAAACTTATCTAGCCAAAGACTGATCTAATTTTGTATCTTATTTGACGAAAAATGTCAATACGAATTCCCTAAATAAGTTTTGATTGAACTGATTATAGTTGGGATATTTTATCATCTAACAAAACGCATTTAAAAAACTAAAGAGACTAAAAGTCTAATAAAACGTTTATGAATACTTGGCGCTCGTGATAGGTCGCCATAAACGTGATATTTTGTCGATACGGTCCTGATAAAGTCATCCCATCACAAATTTGTTTCTCGCCCTTTTATGTTTAGAAGCTATTCTGATTGATCAAACAACATTAATATCTCCATCAATATTTTACGATTTTTTCGGCGGTACTCGAGTATACCTAGCGGCATTTTCGATCGAAAGTCGATACCCTTTTTTGACACGTGTTTTATATATATATATATATATAATAAATAAATAATGTCATGCTAGTGGGTTGGGTTGGGCGCTAAGATAAAACAAATATAATTACTGACCCGCAGGGCGACCTGGATAAACATTGCGATATGTCGAAATATGGAAACAGGACAGCTTGTGTAAACAAAACTCCAATATGGTTATCGAAATCGGAAACGTTTGCAATAATGCCAAAGAACAAGTATTGCATACGCCAATGCATGCTAATCCAAATACGGACCGGCCAAAATAATTAATGGAAGCAGAAACTAATTAGAATCGGATAATCTACAGCAACTATAGATCCAAGTTGAATATTTGAAATTTATATATTTTCGTAATCAGATAGGTCATTTAAACACAACATGGTTCTTTTGTACAAGCTGTCCTAAAATTTTGTTCACATTAACAAACTTTTTTTTTTAAACTATAAGTAACCTCGATATACTAGCTACTGCATATACATATAAATAGTTTTTTTTTTGTTAACTGTATGTAACTAATAAAAAGCATATTTCATGCAAGAAAAATATCACGCCACATTTAAAAAGTCACAATTATAATATCATTAGAGTTTTAGATCTTAGATACACTGTTCACTCAAAAAAACATGAACAAGAATAATGTTTTAGAAACAATTTATTATGGCTTTGCATATAGCAATGTGAAAGTATTCAAAATACATTAAAATTAAGATGAACACTATTTTACAATAAACCGTATCTACCACGTACACAATTTCTTTATAATAAAAATTAAAGCTTATCTTACACTTCTTTATATTATATATATAAAATAAAAAATATAGTATTAATGATCAAAACGTAATTTTGTATTCAATTTATCAAAATTGTGCTCGAAAAAAAGCAATTTCATTCTGTTCGATATCTGCATCGGAAAACTGGGCTTCAACAATAGGTACCTTATACATGTTCACCATGTAACACAATTTTGCAAAGAAGAAAACTGATCTTTAACGATTTCTGTTACAATCACCGCCAATGAGGCCGTGTCAATATGCAAACATGGCGGCGCCAAGCAGGCAAAATAACAACCTCGCAAAAGAAGCGAAAAAATTCGGTAGGGCGCCAGATTAAATTTTAAATGAACACTTTAAATGCACAAAGCCAGAGAAGCTAACATCGTAAAATGAATGTCGCGTAATCTCGTCTCCAATAAAAAAGACAAAAAAAAAAAAATACATCGCGTCTGACACAACGAGAGAAAATGAAATTCAAAAATGGCAAATAGACAATCGAAATTCTAATCAAAGCACTGCCAGTTTAATGCATAAATACGTGCTCTTGGTTTTATTTTGTTTTTATCGAAACGCAAAAATGAATTAACGTATTTAAATTCGGCATATATAAATATTCAGTGTGCAGTATGATATTTGAGTTTGATTTGGGACTTGATAAAATATTTGCTTGCATCACCAAAACGAAATGCTCAAAATAACTACATTCGATTCGTGAAATTTCCTAGAAACAAATTCTATTGTTATTTTTACAGTGTAAGTATTTGCAATTGTAAATTTGAGTGCAATTATTTTTGCAAGGTCGAGCAACAAATTTGATTTTTTCGTACGTTGAAGGTTTCGCAAATTTTTAAGTGTTTTAATTTTTTAAAATAAATTATAAATTATACCAAAAGCAAATAAATGAAATGAGAACTAATGCAATTATTGCTTCTAAAGAAGTCATCAAAATGAAAAATATACTAAACTATATATTGATATTTTTACAATAATGTATGCACGTGTGCATGCATTATCTTGATATCCATAATTGTTTTTTTGAAAATCTGAATATTCATGTGTGTGATTGTGCGTATGTTGGTCTATATATGGGTTCATGTATGTGTGTGAGAGAGAGATATGTTGTAAAATCGATATAAACAGGGTTTGCACGAGTGCACGCACTAGTGCAATTTATACGCGCACGCATACATCCCTTTTTACACCAATCAGCACTCGCATTTAGTTTGACCTCACTCATGATGCAGAGTGAAGAGGACAAAGACAAAGCGGAAAAAAATAAACGAAACGTGCACAACTGCACGAGCCCATTGCTTTTTAAAATTATTAAATAGCGCCATTTCCGTCAAATCGTATACCCCAGAGTCTGCGTAAATATAAAAATTATAGCTTTTTTTTTCAATGTTGTAGTTTCGATTTAATACTCGTAACGAAGTTAATTAACCGTTCTTGTATAAATATTGGTTTTGCGATGGGTTGGTTGGCTTTTCAAAATACCTATATTCAATTTGTATATACTGAAATTTTTATTTTCAAAAACATAACAATAAAGTCACTTTTATAACAAACCCATTAATATAAAATCAACCTCCAGCCCTCTGGTGGTAAACAAAATAATAATATAATAAATTACGCGGGATCAATCATTTTTCATTAAAATTAAATTATTTCTAAAAGATACTGCGAATATCTTACAGCTTATTAAATATTAAAATATTGAAGGCAACATTCTGTTAATATAAGAAAAATTTTGCACAAGTCGTTTTTTACTGAATTAATAATTGTCTTACAATTATTTTAGGTATTTCATATTAATTAAAACATCGTCCAGTATCAGTAATAAATTCTTAAATTCCACGAAAGATAATTAAAATATTATGAAATCAAAATAATAAAAAAATGTGCACAAACATAAAAACAGAATTGAAATTATATTTGCAATTATTTTAAAAAGTGGCTACCCTTGACTGTAACGAACAAGCAACTCAAAACTGAAGAAAAAAAAAATTTGGAAATATATATATAAAAATATATACACCGTTAATAACAACGCACGTTAATATAATTATATACAAGCATGATTTATTTAATAATCAAAAAATTGAAAATTATCCATGACGAATATATTCCAAACATCGCATCGACACAAAATATAGTTATAAATTATTCAATACAAATTAAACTGATGGAATGCGACTAATTACTAGTAATTTGCGAATGGATTCTTTTTCATTTTTTAATATCAATAATTTTTTTACCTTTTTTCAGATTGTTATCAACACGTCTCTGGTGTAATATAACGAATATTTTATCAGTTGTATTATAATGTATTTTTTAATTCACCAGGTTTGGCGTCAATAGAAAAGAAGACAATAGACTATATACTTTTTATACTAAGAGTGTATTTTGCTATAAAATGAGTTTTATAGAAATGTTTATTCATTATTTAATGATCAACAATATTTAGGGGTATAAAAAAAAAACAGATTAAATAAATCATATTATATGCATCTTTCCCCAATCACCATCGATCTCTGTACATGTTATTTTTTGTTGATGGCTTTTATCGTTCGAAGTAAATCAATTTCCGTTAAGTGGTGATTTTTATCAATTATCTCACCCTACTAAACATCCTTGCAAGTTTGTGCGAGCTGACAAGCTTTTGTGAGGTAATCAAAGGGGTGTTAAGGGCAGGGGGGGCCACTGTTGATGCCATGACCGCCAAGTTCGATTCCGGGTGTTTTGAACCCCCTTTGCTACTATTTAATACGCAAGTCGTGTGCGGTGATTAGGTAATTCGAATCGCCTTAATAATATAGGTCTCTTTTTTATTATTTTCGGGTCGCGCGTTATAGTGCCCTTTGGCACGCCATACTTTCGCTTTTAATTAGAAATTAACTTAGAATTCGGGCAATAAAACAACCGGTTAAAATAATTATTACCGCAGATTTGGGGATTTTCGTTTTTCAATTTGCGGTTGGGGGTGGAGTTCTTAAATTGGTTTACATTTTGATTGCTAATTTATTTGAAATTATATACGCATAATTTACATAATTTTCAATTCTATTCAAAGTTTAACCCTTCAATGTTGTCGTATTGTTTGTTTAATGCGAAACATCTTTTGGTGAAATAGACACAATAACCCATTTTCCTAGATCAAATTACTATTTATGCCTGAATAATAGATACAAAGAAAATTTTTTTTTTCGTAAGAATAGCGGAAGATTATCAATATATTATTGAATTTGATTTACTACTACCCATTTTTTGGACGCATACAATAAATGTCGATTAATAAATGTATAATAATTTTAAAAAACGCATGTATCAAATAATAAATAGTATAAATATACATTTTTCGGTCTAGTAATTTTATTAGATTACGTACTAGTTCAAGGTCAATAAATTTCTAAGATTGCCAAAACATATCTAGTTTACAGTGGTGAATTGTCTTAGAAATAAAAATAAAATCATTGTTTCATAAATGTCGACATTTTTTATCGAAATATTTTGGTTGCCAATACTATACACATTACACGGTTACATAAATCAAATTCTCTTATGGTTTACGATTGACATTTTCATTGTCTGCACACACAATATACCGTTATATTTATTATTAAAACAGTTCGAATTTTATTGTTTATTGAAACATAAAACACGCAATTTTCAGTTGAATTGTCTGCACGAGATCCCTAAACCAAGTTGCTTATACTGCGACTAGCAACTGTCCAAAGAAGAAATGAAAAATGTCATTATACGACTGCAAAATGAAGAAAAATCGTTTTTAAATTACTGGTGTCACCGTTTAATTATTATTAATTAACCGAAAGTGAAGTGGTTTTTTACATGATAAAATTTTAAATATTTCGCATAAATTCAAAACGCAATAAAATATAAAAACCGTGGTTGTTTCTAGTAAATATTTATTTTACACAAATACATGTCACAATTAGTTAAATATGATTTAATATTGGTAACTATATGTTTTTCGTGGTGTAACTGTTTCCAACAATAAATAATTTGCCAATAGGTATAGTACAATGTATCTGAATTTAACCATTTAACAATGGAATCCAAAATTAAATTTATTCGCATGAATATGAATAACAACGTTTGTTTTTGACAGCGCTAATTAAATCCCATGTATTATTGAATAATTACTATTGATTATATCAACCAAAATGAAGCCAATGCAACGATAAAATTGTTCAAATTTTACCTTTATCCATCATATAGAGAACAATAAAATGTATTTATAAATACTGAATATTACTAGAGCATATATGAGTTTCGAGGATTGCATAGAATTTTAGTTTTAAATTTTTTATCAAGCACAAATTCAATTTGAATCATAAATTAAATGAACTTGATGGAGAATCTTAATTATTTTGAAACACATTTAATTTATTTATTTCACAAGCCCCAAACAACACCATATCTACATATTCATGAGTACCAAAGTGCGCATGTCAAGTTAACTAGAGAGGGATCAACAACTACCGGAACTAAAGTAGCAGTAAACAGCTGGAATATATACGGGGCAGAGATTTACCTCGGGTCTAATTAACAACGTCACGTCGAGTGTCTTATTACGGTCGTCACCGTAGTCGTCATAGCAACCCTCCTTCCCTAACCGACGTATATGAAGAGGAGACAACATTATCAGGAACTATAGGCTACGTCACATTGAGACCATCTCATAAAACAAAACAACATACATTCTAGCACATATTCTAGCACAAATACCCAAAATCACAACATCAAAGTCAAAATAATACACTTTTTTTTGCTTATAACAAATATGGATTTTTATGTTAGTGAACAATTTAAATAAGTCGGAAAATTAAAAAAATTAAAAATGTATAATAGAATATATATTTATTTGATGAATGAAGTTAAAATTTTTAAATATGAACACACTCAATGAGAATATAGGTATAAACTGATGAATGTAGGGTAAGTTATGTTAATGTGCGCCCACAGTTTAAATGATTACAATCGGATGATGAAGATGGCGAAATGATATTTAAGTATCTCCATTTCTAAGATTTTTCTGTCCGTGTCAGCGTTCCTTAAAAGATGATTAAAATGTTTACACCGTAAAATCTCTATGTGGCCGTAAAATTATTAATTTTGTTCTTCAACGCGCGAAGGGCCCGCCGTTCAAAAGAATATAATAAAGTTGCCTGGAGTGTTCGCGTTCACTTAAAACGATGATAACATTTTAGGAAAAATGCTGAAATACCTCGTTAAATAATGTAGGCTTTGCGTATATTTTTAAATTACCAAAACTGGATTGAAAATATATTTTTATTAATTTTTAATAAATAAAACGCTGTCATTTTACTTTAATTTTATTAATAGTAAATTAGTAAATTTTTATGGACACATTCAGTTTAGAATGAATGAAATTTTTGTAAGATAATTTCGTTGCGTTTCGTCAACCGTTTTCTAACAGGAAATCGTGATCATGATGTGTGGATGTCTGTATATAGATATATTATATTTATATGTTCAGTTTAATCAGTTGTGATTAGTTTAGACAGGACACACGATTCGGAAGCCCGTTCGAGTTTGGTTTCATTTGAATATTCAAGCGAGTCGTGATTGATTTGACAGGTAACACACACACACACACACACTACCTACCGATGGCTTCGTGCTACATATATACATACACACATACGAATAGGTACCTAGTACGCCGTCGGCGAATGAAACTTTTTTTTTTTTTTACTTACTTATACTTACGAAACTTTTCCCGGCACAGTAAAATGTGGTGGTGGTATATAAGTTTAGTTTTTTTTTTTTTTTGCACGAGTTTATTAAAACTTCGTATATTGTTTTTTAAACGTGTATACTGGATGTTGTCAGATTGTTAAAGTATGACATATTTGTCAGAAAGTTTGTTGATGAACATTTTTCTATTACCGGCTTTACACGATCAAAACTTTACATGCAAATTTACATCGAAAAATTCATTTAAGTTTTTCACCTTAAGCAATTAACACTATTTTACACTATTATCAAATAAATACTACACAAATAAAATGTTTTTTAACGATTAAATAAAATTGGCGTTTAAACAATTACACTGATAATCATTGTAGCGTATAATACGTATGTTTGTGATATTTTAAGAATCTCTTATATGATTTGACGCACAATAACGACTAGAATCGCATATGTAACATACAAACGTATTGTTACTCGCGACAAACGGTACCAATGTTATAATTAACTCAAGAACAAAGGCGAACTTACATATTAGTTTTCAAAGCGATAATACAATACCGAGTTGTATTCGCATACGTTAGGTAATTAGTTCGACAATTATGTTCTAGTTGTTGACAACTTGTCCGATCAGATTATCAGATTATGAATATTATAGAGTAAGATCGATTAGGACACAAAACAGTCTGATAATAATACAAAATAATAATAATAGAAATTCGGATAATGCATATCGATGTTTTTAAATCAATCGTCAGAATTCAATTATATGTACATACATTTAAAAAAATTGAATGTACTTTTTATTCTGTGATATGTAATATATTTCTAGCGTAATATCTAGTTATTAGTGTATTCGTAGAGTTTGTTATTGATATCAAATAATCGAAAATATTCACAGTATCATTAAATTTTCAAATAAATCCCAATTAGTAGGTAGCATAGAATAAAATTCTAGGAAAAATGTTGTTATATTGTAGTGCTTCCCGTCTGAGCCGCAAAAACGCATATATATCGCGAGAGCGACGAAATAACAAAAAGCACATTTATTCCATAGCGGAACGCGATAACTGCGAACAGTACACTGGCCTTTGCAAATTACGGTGCATTCATTAGAATTACGGGGACAAAAACGGAATTAATTAGATGTTTATATCGCTAATAATACTTTATTAATTTGGACCTGTACGTTCATTTCATTGCAATTCAAACGAAGTATTATTGAGCGTAATTAACCATCTACATATATATATATATATATATATATATATATATTGTAGCGTAACCAATTCTAGCGTCTCTAGCCTTATGTCTAATTCCCGTGCACTCACTTTAGCACTTTGTCTTCAACTGTCCGTCCCTTACTGTTCTACCTACTTAGTCTACCAAGCACAGGCGGGGTCGAGGGATAAGGGAGCATACTCAGCAATTCCTTATCGCTTGCTGGCGCGCCACACTACCTCCTCCTTACTTCATACTTCCTCCTGGAAGCGTATTTTGAGCAGGGCTTCTTCTCTTGCTCTTCGTGGTGGCAATACACGAAGACGTGTAGGTATTGGATCCGGCACTAGGGGAGTTATGGTCTGGTCAAGGGGAACCTCCTCTTCGCTTGATGTCTGCCTCTCCAAGGCAACTTCCCCTTCGAGAGGTTCCTGATTTCGTGGTGGTGTAGCATCTCCGACACTCGAATAGCCCGGGACGTCTTCTGCTGGCCCCGGCGTCTCTACTTCGGTTCTCTCTGGCGTCATCAGAGGAGTGGAGTACCGAGTATTCCTCGACTCCGGTGATCCCGTCGGAGTCGCGAGGAACGCTTCGGATAAGGGGGTTATTCTGTCAGAACTCCGGCTCCATGATGATGTATTAAGCGGAGAGTTGGTTGTCCGGGTTGGCTCTATAATTCGGGATGAATACCTCTGCGGTAGATGTCTCCTTCTAGGGGTTTCGGGCCTCCGGTAGATTCGGATTTCTACATCGGTTTCTTCAAAGACTTCGTGCAACAAATCCTTGACTCGATCTTCCGTTAATCCGTCCAGTCCACATGCTATCATTGGTATAGCTAATTTAACAATATTTTCCTCAACTAATTTCCGCCGTAGAGAAATTAAAACCTTGCGTAAGTTGGTATACGTAGGTTTCTGATAACTTCTCTCCTTAGTTATTAAGTAAAATATTGCTCGCCCTTCCCGCTTTAGCATCGCAGTGGTCCCCACTGTAGATTCCTGTTTCCTCAATTCGGGTAGCCCTCCGAATCGCGATTTGAATTCTGCAGCAATACCGGCCCCCATACGCAAATCTCGTGCTACACAATGCGCTAACGCATATTGAGGGGGAGCATCAAAGAGATCTCCGCTTACTTCCAACAAGGAGAATTTGGCCGGGGTAGCACCTCGGCTGACTACTGGCTCGTCCCGCTTGCTCGGTCGTCCGGGACGTCGGTTGGCCCTTTCTTCTATTCTGGCTTGCTCAGGACCCGGTTGCTTATAGCATGGTTTCATTCGGTTTGCATGCAGTACCATGCGTTTGTGACGAAACGCGCAATGTTGCACCCGGAAGGTATTCATACCCATGCTTTTTAACACGCGATATGGTCCGGTCCATGGCCGGTGCAACTTGAAACTCTCACCAACTTTAGGTGTTGGTTGATGAACCCATACCAAATCGCCCACTTGAAAAGTTGGTGTTCGAGCATCCTTATCGTAATACTCCTTACGTCTCTGGTGTGAAGCTTCCAGCTGATGTCTCACGGTCGCATGGGCATAGTCCAATGAAGAACGGAGCTGCTGAAGATATTTCTCTTCGGATTGGTATGATGTTCCCGGAGGGAGGCCATACTGGATATCTGCTGGTAGCCGGGATTCCCTCCCAAACATCAAGGAGAAAGGAGTGTGTTTGGTACTGTCATGTTGGCTCGACCGATAAGCCATCATAACCAAGGGGAGCTCCTCATCCCACGTTCGTTGTCGTTCGCCTGCATAATGAGATAGCATGGCGATCAGTGTTCGGTTAAACCGTTCTACCATACCGTCCGACTGCGGATGGAACGGTGTCGTACGAGTCTTATTAATTCCGAACAATCGACACATTTCTTGAAATAGCAGGGCCTCAAACTCTTTGCCCTGATCCGAGTGTAATGTCTCCGGAGCACCGTATCTACACACAAACTCCTGCACGAAAACACGCGCAACTGTCGTTGCCGACTTATCTGGCAACGGGTAAGCTTCCGTCCATTTCGTAAAGTAATCACCCACTACTGCGACGTATTTATTTCCATTTTTAGTTGTTGGTAATGTAAGCAAATCGATCGCGACTCTTTCAAGTGGTCGTGTTACCAGTTGTGTCTGTAGTGGGGCTTTTGGTCCTGGGGTAATAGCTTTCCGTCTATTGCATGACTCACAATCGCGGCACCACTGTTCTACATCACGTTGCATGTTATTCCAATAATAACGGTCTTTTAGTTTCGAAAGCGTTTTTGTTACCCCCAAATGTGCACCCGAGGCTGCATTGTCGTGATACGCTTTCAACACTTCGCACACTTTACTACGCGGTACTACAACACGATATTTACCAAATTTATTGTCCCGAATACACAATCCATATTCGTCTGTCCACTCCGGTTTTAAATCAAACAGACTTTTTGCTTCTTTTGATAGTTCAGTCGAATTAAAACGTTCACCGCGTAAAAACCGAATCACTGGTTCGCACCGATCATCTTCCAGTTGTGCTTGCACCAGTGGTTTCACGTACTCTACCGGTAGAGTATTGGGTACAGACCCTACCGACACTGTATTAATGATATTCGGGTCATACGCGTTCCTAGTATCCGGTGGTACTGTCGAATTTTCGTTGACTGCCTCCATTCCACATTGCCTGCATGGTCGTCGGGACAACCCATCAGCGTTCAAATGTTTCTTGCCTGGCCTGTGACATACTTCCATGTTATATTCGGCGAGAATTTCTAACCACCGGGCCACCTGACCCTCTGGTTCCTTAAAGTTTTTCAACCACCTTAAACAATTGTGATCGGTCCGGGCTAGAAATTGTGTTCCGATTAGATATCCTTTGAAATGTCTACAAGTTGATACCAGGGCCAATAGTTCTCTTCTAGTCACGCAGTAACCGCGCTCTTGCTTTGTTAATGCTCGACTGAAGTAGGCAATTACTCGCTCATAACCATCTTGAACTTGACTGAGAACGCCTCCCAGCCCAACACCGCTTGCGTCGACATCGACAATGAATGGCCGATCAAATCTCGGATAAGCCAGGATTGGGGCGCTGATGAGACATTGTTTTAATTTCTTAAAAGCTGCCTCCGTGTCTTCATTCCAGCTATAGTTTACCCCCTTGTTCAATAGGCGATGCAAAGGTTCAGCTTCTTTGGCGAAGCCACTAATGAAGCGTCTGTAGTACGAGGCCAATCCCAGAAAAGAACGCAGTTCCGTAAGGTTCCTAGGAGTGGGCCAGTCGCGTACAACTTGTACCTTAGCCGGATCTGTAGCCACTCCATGACGACCCACGACATGACCAAGAAACTCTACTTTTTCCTGAAATAGTCTGCATTTCTTCGGGTTGACTTTTAGGCCCGCTTGTCGCAGACGAGTCATGACTGCCTCTAGCCGCTGGAGATGCTCTTCGAAATTACGGCCCCACACAATAACGTCATCTAGATAGACTAACGCGCTTTCCCAATTTAGGCCTTCCAGTACAACGTCCATTATCCTCTGGAATGTGGCTGGTCCATTACACACTCCGAACGGAAGAACATTAAACTCATAAAGACCCGTTCCCATTGAAAATGCGGTCTTAGCTCGGTCCTCCGGAGCCACTTCCACCTGCCAGTAGCCCGACTGCAGATCCAACGCGGTAAACAGAGTAGCACCAGATAATGAATCGAGTATTGTGTCCATTCGTGGCAGTGGATAACTATCCTTGATGGTTACGTCATTTACCTTCCGGAAATCGACACAGAAACGAGTAGATCCATCTTTCTTCCGGACAAGCACGACAGGCGAGCACCAGGGTGATAATGATGGTCTTATAACACCTGCCTCGAGCATTCGCTGACACTCGTGTTTGGCTTCCTCTCGCCGTCCCGCTGGAAGTCGTCGTGGTGATTGGCGAATAGGTTTTGCGTTTCCAGTGTCAATCTGATGTTGAAGAATACGTGTGCGTCCCGTATCGTTCTTGCTATGTGCTACAGTGTCTTTGAATTGATCAATGCACAATTTAGCCCGCCGTAATTCCTCGGTAGACAAATGACAAGAAGCTTCACTCCAATCGAATTCACTTGAAGTCGAAACATCCGGGGGAGACTTCACATTCACTACCGCGCACTCATACGCGGTTCCTACGCGTGCATTTTTCCGTAAGGTGATTGGTTCAGTTGTTGGATTACGTAATAACACAGTCCCGTGTTCGGCCGACACTAACCCGCGCCCCAACATACAGTTAAATTTGTCCCAACATTGCGGCGATGGTTCTACTACACGCGGCAAGTTCAAATGTTCACCAACTAATTGTATACAACCAAGAATCTCCGTACGTGCGGGAATGACTATTGTCTCACATAATATCGCGGCTACTGGAGAGATAGTGTATTCCTCTACTCGTCTCCCTTGTAGTTCAATGTAACCACCGGCCGGGTAACACACACACTGTTGTTGTCGTAAAAAATCACATCCCAACACACAATCGTCTGTCAAGTTCTCACAAATACTAACTTGTATTCGTATACGTAAATCGGCTATCCGGACTACAATGTCACATATTCCGAGAACCGGTAAAACCTCCCGATTTGCCTGTACTACATGTCCGTTCGCGACTCGTAACGGCGCACTTCCTAACTGTTTCCACAAGGACTTACGCATGAAGCACCGAGATGCGCCTGTGTCCACCAAGAATATCACCGAATATTCGTTTATATGTCCTTTCACTCGTACTACTGCTGTATCCTCCTGAATTCCAGCCTGTCCCATCGTAGTACCAAGCGTCACTCCGGGACTGAACAACGCTTGCTTTAGTTTCCCGAATCCCTACTATCGCGATTTGGACAGTTTCTACAAAAATGACCGTAAGCGTTGCACAGATAGCAACGTTTATTCCCCGATCCATCAGTCTGTCCACGTCGCACTGGAGCAGGTGATGTTACACGGTTTTGAGCACTACGTCGACGGGTATCCCTGAACTGCGTTGGCGAACGCTCCCCACTGTAGACTCTCTGCGACCTTTCCTTATGATAAAAGTGCGTGTCTACTGGTGGTGTTGGTGAACGCCAGCGAACTCTAGGTTCTCTCGGCCTCTCATTGTCTTGTTGATTTCTTTCTAATTCACGAGTGGATGTAGTCAGTTTGCTAACAGCGGTAGCAAGCTCTCCCACTAACTTTGTAAGGCCCTCCAGATCTGTATTTGGTGTGGTACCTGCTGCGCAAATTGTTGCAGTGCTCGCAGGTTGAGAATGATGTTCACGTATCTCAGACAACCTCAGCTTAATCCTTAATGCCACTTGAGCCTCCTCCAGAGCTTCATTAAGTGTACCTGGGTTTTTCCGTGCTGTCTCCTCCGCCACTTGAGCATCAATTCCCAACAAGAACTGTTTTAATACCAACCTCTCACGTGTGATGTCGCTATGATCCGTAAACGCGAGTCCGCTCAAAAACCGTAAACCCGCCGCGAACATAGCCAGCGTTTCGCCATTCTCTTGTTTGCGCGCGCGAAATCGTATTTCCGCGTCATTTATTTCTTTGGTAAATGTCGGTTTTAACGCAGCGCATGCAGTAACCCAATCCGCACGTTGTTCGTTTGATAAACTCCGATACACCTGACACGCGGATCCTTCCAAGTAGAAAGGCAACGCCGTAATCTTTTTCTTATTGTCCCAGTCTTTAATTAACGCGAAAGCATCGAATCTTTCAATCCACTCTTCCCAGTTTCCACAACTAAACTTTGGGCACTGCACATCACTCATTTTTAATCTTTTAATTTTAATTTGCGTGTAATAAGTTCGATCACACCGCTGTCACCATTGTAGCGTAACCAATTCTAGCGTCTCTAGCCTTATGTCTAATTCCCGTGCACTCACTTTAGCACTTTGTCTTCAACTGTCCGTCCCTTACTGTTCTACCTACTTAGTCTACCAAGCACAGGCGGGGTCGAGGGATAAGGGAGCATACTCAGCAATTCCTTATCGCTTGCTGGCGCGCCACAATATATATATATATATATATATTTTTTTTTTTTCCCTGAATTATCTCTCAATTCTAGTTGTAAAAAAAAATCTATATCAACGTAATAATTACAGTTTTTATGAATGTATACGGGAAAATTAATTTTCCAAAACTTTAATACGATATTTAATGACATTTCGTATAATAATTTTTTTTATTTATGATGTAAATTATTAGAATTCATTATAATTTCAATTATAATTTTATCCTTATAAATATGAACTGATATTATCTAAATATTTTTAATATTAATAAAAGCTTATCAGCATGGAAAAAAAATAACATATTGTTCACGTATCACGTAAACTCATTTTTTTTGAAAATAATATTACATTTTTCTCAGAACTTATATGCGATGTTTATATGTATGTATTTATTAAATTTCTGCTATTGTTCCGCGTAAGTCCAATTGTAAGTGCACCTATTAAATTTATGGTATTATCTAGAGACGAGATTATGTTTCATTTTATAACGAAAATACTAACTATAATTTAAGTAACATTTTCATGCTATTTATCTTGACTTGCATGCAGATTCCAGACGAGCACGTAACCGCATTTCTGCACGATGATACCTTTTATGAAACAATTCTTAATGCGTACTTTTTAAAATCATTTTTCCTCGACGAATTTAAATTGTTCTTTTAATTTTTACTCTTTTTCAAATATAATATAACAGATCTTTTTAAACATCGTGCTCATAATGTGTAACATTTACGAACGTCTAGATTTATTTGTCGCCAAAGCTCATTTGTTACTTATATATTTATCGAAATGTGTTTCGAATTCAGAAGCTAGTAAGAGGCTCAAAATTCAGTGTTTATATATTCTTAGTGGCGTGTATTGTTTTCGCCATAATTAATTAATAACGAAACACTGTTATAGGCTGGCACGTTCACCGTTACTGAAACACGTGTAGATTTATCGTCGGCGAAGTAACATAATGTGTTCTTGGTCGGTTGACAAGTCTGCAGTACAATACACGAAAGATAGACGATGGAAGTTAACAGCACGAGGGGGGGGGGAGGGGACGGGTAATCTATTTGCATCTTCTTTTGTGTTTGGGTGTGTGTCGTTCATTCCATCGAATTAATCATGTTTTAATTGTTCATTTAAAAGGTGTCCCCGAGTGGTTTCCTTTGTAAACAATGTTTGTGAAATCTCGTCTTGTGTAGGTAAATGTTTTGTCTATAGACCAAATACTTTCTTGTGTATTTACCATTGTTTCGAATCGTTACACGGATATATGTCATGAACGATTGGTTATTTTTCTTGCAACGCAAATACGAAAATATTAACTAGCACACTAATCGTCTTATAATCCAATATTTATTTTATACTCAACGTTCCGTTGTTTTATGGTGTATCATTTAGAATATTAAATAAACAAATAAAATAAACTCACCCTTGTACAATAAAAACGTGAAAGTAATAAAGAACTCACCTGAAACAAACAAAAAAAAAACATTCGTCAGAAACTTTAAAATCAATATAGTATTCGCTAACTTTATCCAACCAGGAATTTCGCTGATTTAAACAGTTCTTCACGTAAATACTTAAAATATATGTGAACAGGAAGAAAAACCACAAACAACATTTTTCGCTGACTGTTGCAGTTTTGCGCAACAAATTCTCGAACAGTGAAATTTATAGAGATACACTCGCTATATATCTATTTTAAATATTTACATAAATTAACATCAACGATGCAAATAACTGTAATTATTCATTTAGTTTACACAACAATTTATCTTATTTTACGAACAAAAAAAAGTTGAACGCAAAATTCCAGACTTTATTGTTCAAGTAATCATTATAAATAGTGAATGGTCACGTGAAAAGCTTAACACAATAATAAAAAAAAATGCTAGACAATGGACGTTATTTCATCATAATTTTCTCAAAAACTAAATGTAGCACAAACTTTATCTAATTAGATCTGTAAACGAAACATATGGACAAATATGTCTGAAAAGAAAAGACAGTTGAAAGAACAGAGGAAAAACATCTTGTTTAATCATTAATATTCAGGAGAATAGCTGGCTCGTTTATACAATGCAAGGAAAGGTAAGAAGGGAACGCACCAGATATAGGGATGGAAAGCAAACGTGCAACCCTTAAGTTTTTGTGTTACAACAGGTGCCTCATTTCACCCTTATTTGCAGTAACAAAGGAGCTGGAGCTACAGGGTGTTATGGGGAAAGTTGACTATACACACTTACAAAACACGGCCACAGTATAAAATATAAAACAGCGCCATCATCAAGTCAAATATGTATACCACGGATTTTTTTTTTTCACAACTTCTTTTTCGCTTGTACGCTTCGTAAAAGTAATTTATCTTTTTTATTATAACATAATTAAAATGAACGGTGCACATTAAAAGCATTATAATGAACGATCAAACAATGAGGGAAATATAAATTTACTTGGTTGCATTATGATTCAGACACTAAAGAGTTTTCAAACGATTCTAATATCTAACATATGTTTATACTTTCTTAAACATTGAACAAAAGAAAGTACATCATCATTAAAAAAATTAATTAAAACATAAAATAATCATTAGATATGTGATGACCAGATTTTTAAACTTGTATTTATTTCAGAAGTGATTAAAAGCAATTTTTAAAACGGAAAATACAATTTATCCTATTTTTGCCTACGAAATTAATTTCTTAATATACTACGTATAAGTTAGTCTAGTACAAGTATTACAGTTACGTTAATTATGATTTCAAAGATTTTACAAAGGCAGAATGACGCGGAGATTTTAATTAGTTCTTATAAAGTTATAAAAGAACTATTTGAAAGTAGTCTCTGTAAAATTAATTTGTTTTCTGTTTGAGAATTCAAATTCAATTAACTAACAGTCGTAATGCATAAAAGTAGAAAATGCATATTCGTATCTAGTTACAAAAATTAGATTATCATATTTATAATATATGTTCTTAAATGATAGAAAAGGCTAAGCTAAGAATGATAGCCAATTTCCTGGGATTGCACACGGTTTTTTGTCAAACACAAGGGAGTTACGCATAACTCTGTCACTGTTATCAAACGGTATAAAGCACACGAGATACGGATCTTTATTCAGGCATTCAGGGGGAATAGACAAATTTGGAAAGCAAGAAAACACACAAACGAGGCCAAACAGCAGTGCTGTTACGACATATGGTCGAACGGCTCCCTAAAAGTGGACAGGAATATAAACTAGTCAAACATTAACTGGTCTCCTATTAAATTCACGATACTCAGATGTCCGGAATCACGTATAACCTACCCGTAGATAAGGTCAGATCTTCCGAGAAATAACTAAGAAAAAAACAACAAATACATAAACCACTAAAGGTTCAACTTGAGTAACTATATAACCGTAATATAAAGTCACATAATCGCAACTATTTAATATTTACTGCAAGTTACAAGAATATTGTTAGTCCAGCTCTGTAATTTGAAACAAAAGAAAATTAACAAAATACCGTATTTCGTGAGCACGAAACGGGAACGCTTGTAACACAAAACGTATTATAAGTACACTTCCAGGTGTATGGATGTGGAAGCGCGCGCAGACATTTGTAGAAGAAGCCGGCGATTTCAATTCAAGACACGGTGACTAACGTGATTCTCATCAAACGCACAGATAAGAATCTTAGAAGGCGTACGTGATGTACAAAAGATGTTTCGGAGTCAAAGGATGGGTTGGATAAAAATAAGCAAAGAGAAGAGACCCACATACTAACAAAAAAAAAAAAGACCGTGCGCAGTAACGACACCATGACTTTCAACAAGATACTAGACAATTACCATATCGCGGATTATACTAGCGCGTGAAGGTCGCATGCGCAGTAATCAAATCTTGACTTCTGTATACATTAGTAAATTAGCAGCATATAGAATGGAACTATGCGTAGTAAGACAGTTCACACATCAGCACACGCATACAAGTCAAAAAGGTATGAGTCACACGCGCACTTTATCTGATGCTAGAAACAAACTTGAGGGAAGGATGTAGGGGAAATAGAAGAAGAAGAAGGAGCATGCCGACACTACACCAACAGAAGATTAAACTTGTAATCATCAGCTAGATCAAGTGCTACTTTATACGCACATACACACACACACACACACACGTTGCTGCTGCCACGTGAAACAGATTAAACACGAAGGCAATTCACAAAACTTGGTCGTGCAAACAATTTGTGCTTTTGCTGTCTGGTTCTGCTTCTGGTGCAGTTGGCGTAGTTGAAACTTCCAGGGAACAGCAGTTGTCGTCACTTCGAATTTGATATGCTTAATTTTAAGTTTATATATGCTCGTATAAATATATATATATATATATATATATATATATATATATATATATATATAAATAATTAATTAAATATTCGAAATTTACAGATTCGAACCCAGAACCTACCGATATAAGCTTAGTTGCTCTACCACTTGAGCCACGTCCTCCACAGTAAGTAAGTATAGTTCGATCGAAAAAAGATTGAAAATTAGAGCTACTTTACTTTCTACAATTAAATTTAAGCCAAAATAAACACAAACAGCGATAAAAAGATTTACACCCTGTTTCCTAGCGAACAATAAAGCACCATCCACCTGTAGTTTTTACACGGTAGATAATCGGCTTACTCATTTCCAAGATAGAAAAGTTTCATGTAAACGCTGTAGACAGCGACCGGAGTAGGATTAACCAGCATTTTCTACACAAAATAATATACCTACGACGAGAATAATTGAGATATATTATTTTGCAATTGATTCAATGTGTCTGTTATTTTCGTAATAGAATATTATTTATTGAGGTTCACAATAAGATGGGAGACGGTACGGAATGAAAATAGAATTAGTAAGCTTGTAAATGACAAGTTGGAATATTTTGTATCATTCGATTTTACGCTTGACATATACATATACTCAATTATATATTTGTCTCGGCAATTTAAATATAATTTTGTTTCAATTACATTTTAATTCAACAAAAATAACTATTTGTTGCATACGTTTAATTTATCAAACTCAATATAATAAAAAAAAAAAAAAAAAAAATAGTACAATACGAAACTGTTAAAAATTTCAAACAATCGAATTCTCTGGCACGGTAATATTTTGGTAGACATCAATCATCCAGTGACGGTGAGGAACATAAAATATTCTCTCGGTGGGCCGAACAGAACAAGTCGGTGGGCCCACGCGGGTCACCTAGCGACCCAAGAAAGAAGACACATACAACAATCAACCTCCCGGGGTGAGGAAGAGGAAAAAAATAGCGCCCACACCCATGGTACACGGCAACACGTCATCGAAAATTCTTCCTTCAGCCTTAAGGACGCACTAAATGGCCACACCTAACACCCAAAAACATGGGCGCCACCGAAAATTATTATTTATAGAGGCGTTTATGCTAAAACTAATTAATATAAATTGGGTTGCATGGCCGTTGCGTAGGAAGACAACTATATTTCTCAATTTAAACTTCTGAAAATATTCCAATCAATCAATACAATACGCACTTCAACAACAATGTATTTTAATCAAAGCAGTCATATTTAAATATAATATACGATTCATAAAAAAGTTATACTAAGGACCTACAATTTATATTAATGCCATACTACCATATTATTTAAATAATTTAAATAAAACTCAGAAAAACTTTATCGAATGCCGCCGAAATGGGTAGGTATAAAAATACTGGGTTCGAATCTTGGCGGACGCCGATAATTTTTACTGGAATTTCGATAATTTATAAAACAGAAAAAATTATTAAAATTAAACCCTAACTATTTAAAATTACAAATTAGAGAGGTCAGGGTAGAAAAGTATCAGTATATAGAAATATCGATTTTTTTTTATTTGGAGCAATTAGTTTCTCGTATTACGCAGCCATTTTGTGAGATATTCGACGTATACTATGTGGTTGTGTCGCCAAACTAATTCCGTGTAAAAGCATGTCTAATTAGAATTAATCCAAGAACATTAATTAGCAAGCATATGATATTATAATGGATATGAAATGAGATTAGTTTCTATAGAATATGCTTGGTTCTATTGTTCCCCATACAAGTATTATGTACTTGATATGTCATTAGGTGCGCATGCGTCCTAGCTAAATAATAAAGGTATGGTGCTATATGGGCGACACAAATAGGTTTGGTTTGGTCGTATGTGTGCGCTAGCGTATTTATTTGCTTAAGACTTGTTCGTCCATCATTCGCCCCATTCTTTGCGGGTGAGACGACATGTTTTATGTTTACCTTGTGAAGCTGACAGTAGACAGGGCCACGTTTCACCATGGGCAGCTCGTAACTTATGGGGCACCCATACATAAAATCACTAAGAAAACTCATTTCTTATTTCTAAGACCTTTATCCACGTTTCTATAGCCACACCGTTTCGTATTACTATTTTCCCAAGCAAGGTCATTCTATTCTACTAATTTATTTTTTGAACAACCTAAGATAGAATACTACGGAACTGGTTTCGTCCTAACTTAAACAAAAACGCAATTTAAATACATGTCTAAAAAGTTTTTTTTTTTTTGACTAAATCAGATGACTTAAAAGATTTTTTTTAATTTAAAATATACGAAATATATCTAATAGATCATATGAAAGTCAAAGCAATTATTTTTTATATTCAATTGAGCAACGATAGTTGATGTAAACATCCGTCGAAAATATACGAATTCAAAATGAACTGTTGTCACCATTGGTAATACACGGTTGTTAATAATCAATTTGAAATCAATCAAATGCAAGTAAAATAAATTCGATTTGTCCATCAAATATAATGTAATATCCTCCAAGGCCAGTTTACACATGATTTAAATATTAGATGTCAAAATGACAGATTATAAACGCATAAGCAGATGCTTGCCGAAGTACAATTCACAAGCAAGTAATTTGAATATAATTCATCAAACTTAGAGCGACAGACAAGACAACAATAAAAAAATAAAAAAGAAGAGGATAAAAGGAAAAAACTAATCCATTTTCTAGTCGAAATTAAAGCGCCTGAATACACATATTCAGCTGTCTTATTCGACACATTTCAGTCGACATAAGTGGCGTCTAAACAATTTGGACATGTTGAATTCCATGCATTATTTAACCAAATCTTTTATTCGATCAAACACTTGACCAGATAGATAGATAACAGGTGCTTCACATATAGTATTAATGGACCTGGTCTACGATACGTTAACATCTGTTGAATATATTGTTATTTAAATAAGATGCTTGCATTTAATTAGTACGAGACACTATTTAATAGTTTTCGACCACCCACCTTACAAAATCCTACATTAAAACTGCCCTACGTTGTCTAAATATTATTTGCGCGTTTATTTTTAAAAAAGATCTTAAGTTTCTGATTAGATTTGTATGTGTCTCTATCCAGTTGTGTGTGTGTGTTTGTGTTTATTTGTGTGTGTGTGTGTTTGTATGTGTGTGTGTGTGTGTGTGTTTGTGTGTGTGTTTGTCCAGTTGCGTGTGTGTGTGTTCCTAAATAAAACAAAAAGTGTCAGGGAAACAAATAGACCTTTTACTTGAAGAGTTAAAAATTTAGTCATCCACTTGAAACAGTTTCATCATCAAAATGTACGTCGTACATTTTATAAATATGTGTTCGGCTGCAGTTTGGGCATCGATAAAATACTCGCCTCTCGTATTATAATGGCTTTCAAACTTGATATTCTTATCTCCACTTAAGGACAAGGCACCCCTGCTCAAATGACGAATAAGTGTGAATTATTTACAAGAGACTGTTTTTCCCTTTTTTGTGTTCCATTTGCGAGCACTCATCCCGCATGCTTGTATGAACCAGTTTCGATCGGTCCACTTGTGTAAAAAGGCTTTTTTTATGTTGCTCCTGTTATGGTATAGGGCCCAACCCTATGTATTACACATGTAAAAATATTGGTGTTTGTTTTAATTTATGCGACATTAATTGGTTTGTAAATCAGTCGTCTGGAAGAAATGATAAAACCCTTTTACACCCTCTAAAGAAGCTTTATTTAATATATATATAGACATTTTTTTGTTTACTTGTTAATCAATATTCTTTCTCAATTTAAAACTGTTCATCCACAGTGAAATGTATAAATGTATTTGTAGATGATAATCAATGAGGGGAACAGGAATATTTTACCGCTAAATTAAAAATGAACAGACAGATTTCCGGCTGTGTCCCACAGGGTGTGTCTGTGAATATTTGAAAATGCCCCAGTATTTTCAATACTATTTACCCAATGCAGATTCATTCGATTCGATTCGTTTGGTTCGTTCATATTTTCATATTCAAATAACAGTGTGTCTGTATATCCTGGCACTGTTATTTCATATGATAATTTTATTATTGGTTTGGAAAACTGAAATTTCGTGTTACACCAACTCCACCATACTGTATCCTGTATCTGGTTCGGTCCAACTAATTTTTATTGTTTTCAACTAGCGTACCGTATTGCATAATGGTGCTGTTTTAACTACTATATGGTGTTTTGAATACGCTCTTGTGTGCGCCATTCATTAGATTATAATCAACACCAAAATAATATAAAATATTTCGTATAAGAATTTGTCAACCGTAAAAAAAGTCGATTTTTAATACAATTTATGTACGAGAAAAATTAGCTAAACTACAAATATCCTCTTTTCGTATATATTGGTTACACACGCACGTATAGATAACATATTTTGGATCTAATGACAAAACGAACGCATCAAAAAACTATTTCCGAAAATGGAACAACTAAAAGATCGCTCGACAAAATATTACAAATTACTTCGTACTCATTTAGATATATCTTCATTGGCATCGAAAAAGTTTCTATAATGAAAAAATATTTCTATAATAGAACGAGCAATGCCGGTCCGCGTCCCTGTTGGAAGTCGGAATTATTTTTGTGTGCACGCGATCACAATGCTACCGAAATTCACCCACTACCATCGGCATCGTGGCCATGGCGCATTGGGTTACCGTGTCCCGTTGAAAGTTAATTAAGCATCCAAGTCGCGACAGATTTCGTGTCAAGCGGCACTGCCTAACTGCTTAATTACCTACGGGACGTTGGAACTTTTTATTTTTTACGATTATTATTTAAAATTATGATTTGTGTTCTCCACCCTACACGACACAACCACTTGGTAACAGTTGCGCCAGTATATGGGGACGTTATTTATATATGAGAACACATTTATTTTTCAGTAAATAAAACCACACATTTTCATCAATGTATTAAATTTTTTAAATAAAATACTTATTACACAAAAATACAGATTGCTTTAAGTTATTAATAGTTTTGAAGTTTCGGTGAATATCAAAAAGTATCGCGTGTGATTTCATTTGAACGAAAAATATTTCCTGTCCTTTTCATTTCAACTAAATAGAAACTTGTCTGTGGCGCACGATACATTTGGAAAACATCAGAACATTTTCTATACTGGCTCCGAATCGTAAGAATTAATTTCCTTTTGGCCGAAGGAAATGAGTCCACCTCCGGCATTCTTTATTAAAATTAAAATGTGACGGCATCGTCTGCAACGGAAGTAGGATTATGAGTTGGTTGTAAACTGCCCCCCCCCCCCTAAGACGCGTAAACATTCAAATCGTTTCTCTTTTACATTTTAGAGAAACATAATGATGCTGATGGCTTGTGGTTGCAACCGGATAATATTACGCCACTGTACACACCATATTAGAAGGAAGAACAAATGTTAAATTATATTCCTAGCACGTACTTGAAGCAAAACAATAAAGTGGCACAATGCAAAACGTATATGGTTTGGAAAAGTAAACATGGTTAAAAAAAAAACGAGTAAGTATACTAATTTGTTTGGTTACAGATGCGGAATACAAAATGTTATTTTTTATGAACTATAATCAAAGATATAACCAGAAAATGCTTTGATATTTTATCTAAATATATATCGTAATTTAATTCTATATAATCCATTTTTAAGATTTGTTCATATATCGGTTTTTGTTTTGTATTTGTATTCGATTTAAAAGAGTAATTTTATAAAAATTATGTCAGATTTTATAATTTTATATTACAAGCAGGTTATTTAGCCATAAATGGAGCTTCAAATTAAATCAAGTTTAGTATAATTACCAATTGCAATCATTTGCGTGTTCTTTAATTGTATTAAGGTACTTACCGACATATATATGGCATACAATACAATTTTAAGTAGAGGAGAAATTTTAATGATAATAATTATGAAATAATTACTAGATACGTGCCTGTGTTTATTGTTTGTTTGCATTTTATGGTAAATAAACACATGTATATGTATAATATCTAGTCGTAGAAAAGCTGTATTTCATGGAACTAGCGTGACTTCGATTTGCGAATAGCGAATATATATACTCACTTGTACACAACACCTATTAATTTACCTGAATCATTATAATATGATGTAATGGACGTTATACTATTGTTGCCTATATATATATATATTCTATTATACGCTTTCTAATATAATTCTATAGAAACAAGTGTATAAATAAAAATAAACCATTTTTTGCATGATTAAATCAATTCTTAATTTTTTCTATAGTTTTTGTTTAAAATATATAAAATTTAAAAAAAAAACGGTAATGTTTTTTGTTAGAGTACTTTGAGCGTATGCAAATGAAACAGCTCGTTAATAATGGTGCATTAGTGAGAAAAGATTTTCACGTCGAATTAATCCTCTTTCCTTTAGAGATTTCAACAATAACTTTAATACGTAAAACTAAGTAAAAATGTTCTATACACATATAGCACCAAATTAAAATTCAATTTATGCAGGGTTAGAAAGAACCACAGAGAACTTTCATAATTAAAATACAAACCCTCTGGAATAAAAAAAAATATATATAATATAAAATTCTCCGTTACAGGTCGGTAGAAAAAAAAAAGCCGCAACAAAGATAGGGGGATACAGTGTTGGGTGGAAACGAAAGAAACAGAATGATATTATAAATGTAGCACGAAAGTCACGCGAGCAAGCGCTCTCAAGTTGGCGTAGTGTTCAAAATACAATGCTCGCAAACAATAATGCCTAATGACGACGGTTCGCCAAGCGCCCCCTATCCAACAATATCCTGCGAGCAGGCGAACGGACCTCCAGTGGCAGTGCCTCTGGTGGTAGTAATTAGGAAGCACTTCAAAAACTTCACACAAAATCCGTAAGAACCAAGTTTCAGAGGAAACCATAAAAATCCACTTTCAAAAATCTGTGAATTTGTGTGTGTGTGTTTGTTACACCAAATGCATTTTCGCACTTTTACGATTACAGGACCGCAGAAAATTTATTTGAAATATTTATCTCTGATGTTAAATAAAACAGTAAATGTGTAAAAATATGAATTGAAAAATAAAATTTTTACTGAAAATGTTTTTTTTTCGTACATAGTAATAATTTAAATAATTCATTACTGTCAGTTTCCGTCACGTTAAATTCTAAAAAGTCTAATTAAATTTAAAACAACACATTGAATAATGAATAATAAATAAAATTGTAATAAATTTACAGTAGACTAACGGTGAATTGAACATCTTCCTAAATACGACTCTGTTTATGTTCAAACGACAAACAAGTGCTATAAATCGTTGTCAACGTTATGTGGAAATAAAACATAATTTTCAACTTTCGTAAATCCTAATCGTCTAACCGTAAATATGAAAATTATTATATGAATTCTAATTAATGGCTGGCGTTAGTTCTCGAAAAATAAAACGATCGCAGTAGCACTAGTTATACAAAAACATATGACCTGATTTTTTTCTACACAAGCTGAATAAGTTTATTTACCAAAAAAAAGCACTAATATAATTTATGGTGAAAACTGTGCTAATTAGCTAGATTATATACATTTATAATTCGGTAACATGAGGTTAAAAAACAAATAATTCAAAATTGGAATACAATGGTGAAAATTAATTATTATATGACTCAATTGTTTTCAAATTGAAAATATAACTAGGAAAAATATACATATTACATTATAAATAATTAAAAAATTTTCTATTTATTCTATATGTAAAAAAATTGGTATTTTGTGTTTTATGAAATAAAATTAACCCTCTATGTTCACCTTGGGGTGTTTGTATGTTGTTGGTAACGCATGTTATATATATAAAACTATATAGAACTTAGTTAAGCTCAATTTGGGAAAAAGCGTGATAATCAATTTATTATTTGGAGATTACAATCAAGCTCGAATTTCACAAGATTAATATTAACAGTGTTGGCGAGTATTGGTGTCAGGAATTCTCATAACTTTTAATTAATCGTTTTTATAGCATACACAGTAATAGCTAATAATTATTTATATATAAATAAAACGTTCGATAAAAACGTTATTAGATAGCAGTACGCGTATTTCCAAACACCTACACATAGTAGGTACTTTTATTTCTAACCAGCATTTGATTTGATTACCAGGTCACGTTTCCATGTAGCATATACTTAATGTATGCTGGTGGTTTATATATGTGATATGTAAATAATTAAATAGTTTAATAATTAAAACAAATGAATGTTTGTATGACCATTATCCTGATAGCCATGGCTACTACTCATTCGGTGTGTATAATTCTTCGAACTAATATCGACACGATAATAAATAATCAATTATGTAAATGCGGAAATTTTGCAAACTGTTGTAAACGGACATTGTAAATTAGTTTCGCATGATTGTTTTATTTATTTTTAATTTTAAAATTCTATAGGTGGAACTCAAAACACTGCGTTTGATTGCGAAATAGGTGCATGGGTATTTGTGATTTCTAATTTAATACACGTCTTAAATACTGCAGTTAATTTATTTTCAGTTAATGTCAGTTTAAAATTAGTGACATATCACGTTTTCGCTAAATAGTAAATACTTATTTACCGGCAGACGTACATCACGTTGGAGTTACACGAAGCCGTCAGCTACCGCTCGTAAAATGAACGCTTAAAACGAAAATACACGGCACATTAATGAAATTTGTTCAACTCCACAGTTCAATATTCTGTTTTAAGTTACATAGGAATGCCTTTTTAAGAATGAAATGATATGTACCCATAATCTGAACATCTGCTGTGTAGTCTCCTTAAATTCGAAATGAAGAACAATTATCAAGTGATATCAAGTGTTAAAGTATAGTTTAATTGTTTAATGAAACGGTAACTATTAACATTAGCGAAACATAACATTTAAATGGGGATAACATGTGAAAAGCAGAGGGTGTTTTAAACATACTTTAATTACATTAGCCAAGTCTATTTTGAATGTGTGAAAGGGTAACGAGAACTGGCCATAAAGGAAGAACAAGCCAGAATCCGTATTAGCCTCTACAAATACATTTCTCTCGATTTAGTGCGTGTGTGCGCGTCCCTTTGGGGGGCCCGACCAACGTATTTGAGACGAGCTATATTAACTTTCTGTTTGCCTTTCGGAACATTCGTCTGTCCAATCATTCCGATGTGCTATGCAAACTATCTTCAACGTTTACTTAACACGACGCTCAGATGAGTCTGGTAGCCCAAAATCAACTCGTCGACCAGCATATCACAACGTACATTTGTCCACAAAGAAACCCCAACACGAACGTACACCGTATCTACTACGAAATGATGGATTTTCTATTTAGTCGAATGCAAGAGTCTCCAAAATTAGAAACCGCTCATTTGAAAGAATCTCACGGAAAATACGTCTGGTTGGTACCAAATCGAAGTACTATACCAAGTTTCAATTTTCGAGTAAGATTACCTGATAAAGCAATACTAGTTTTTACACTGTGAATTATTGAAAACCTTGGCGTATACGAGCGGTATATCATATATATAGTGAACGTAATACCCTATCCTATACTATATACACTATATATATATTTATTACTAGCTCTTTTCCTATTTGTCAAACGAAGATGAAATTTACGAGCGCCGAGTATCTGCCACAGTCTGCCTCCAATAGCCTAGGTAGGTATGTGTGTGCGTGCGTGTGTCTCGCACTTGAGTTATATTATTGCCGACACTAATGGGAAAACTTTATCTATTAGAGAATGTTTTTCTATCATAATGCCACAATGGGAAGTTGTTAGCATATGTGTTGTAATTACCCTTTAACGTTACGTCTTTCGAAGAAAGATATTTCGTTGGGGGTATTTAATAGAAAAATAAAAGGTGACAAATTGCGTGGGGTCCTATGACTGGGTGGCCCACTCAATTTGTGACGTGTAAATATTTAATTTATATTTTGACAATCACACATGATTTCGCCTAGTGCTGCATTGACAAACGTGCGTGCTTTGAATATTAACACAGTTCCAACAACGAAATCAGCAAATACGCAAGTTTTACACTGTTCGAGTGCGTAGACCCGAACAGTGAAATTCGTAAATCTTTTTAATACTAGCTATAGAACATGTATAGCTTAAGGCTGTTGAGTAGAATGAATGTATACGCCATGGAGCAACGTAATATTATAAATCAACGAGCGTTGCAGTGAAAAGCGAAACTCGTACCACTGAGCTATGCGGTCTTACACTCATCGATAGTTTAGCAAAATAATAAAATGTGGGATGTATATTGAGTATGTGCAGAAAAAAAAATGGGTTTGCAGTGAGACTTGAGTTGTCCAATGAATATTATGAACCTCGGATATTGCATATGCTTGGCCGTATATAGTCGTATTCGATACGTATATAAATGTGAGCAAGTGTGTAAACATCAAAGCGAAACTATTACTGCCACGATGACGAAGGACTGGGTGTATGTGCGACGACACAACAAAGTGTAAATTCTCGAAGCGTTCACACAGAAAATCGACGGGTTGCCGGGCGCGCGAGTCCGTGATTTATTTTCGATTTTAACAACAAAGGAAGTAGGAAGGAGAGTTGGCGATTGGCGAGCCCGAGCGTGCGCGCACACCGCACACATATTTCACGTACGAAACCACCACCGTTCGTTCGTTCACTCGTACATATACAGTCGTTCGTTCGCTCGCTCGCTCAAATCAAAGAGAAACTTGTATGCGAACTGACAGAACCAACAAACCGACCATTATAACTTTACAAGAATGGAGACGTGAGAGTGGATGATGGGGTGGGTCGGGATTGAACGCGAAGCGCGTCCATGAAAGGTTTCCGACTGCCATACCGCACAGACGGATTCAAGTATGGCCTATTAGAACTCAAAACCACAGGGCACCCGTTAATACCTAATAGGTAGGCTACGATTTTATTTTTAATCATCACCCATGAAACTTTCAACACATTTAGTTCAAACTTACCGTTCGAAATTCTCTAACGATTTTCAAATCTGAAATAAATCTCAACTTCCCAGAAAGTAAACACAAAAAACCTATATTCATTTGAAATGTACTTTTATAAATATGAAAAGGCAACATTTTACTATAGTCAAATAATGATTGCCAATTATTTTAATTGGTTTCATTCAAGAGAGTCATTAAAATATTACGAATTTAGAATTGCAGTCCGCTTAACTCTGATTATATGTAGCATTTTCTTGTCGAATAAATATGCTTGTTGATGTAATGCGACTGCTCGCAGTTGTGAATCGCCGCCGCTGGCCTCCTTACACCCGCTTGCTGCATCGTGCACACAACTGAGCAGGAAAAAGAAAAGCCAAGCGAAGCGAAATCGGAAATAAACATCTATCAGAACAAGTTATCCTTAGTACGGCAGCCGCGGAGAACCAAGCCGAAACAAGTCTCGTCGTATATAGCATAGACCATAGCGCAAGAGAGGAAATACGCAATGTAATCTCGGCAGCAAAATTACTTCAATTTATGTTCGACCGCAAGCGGGTCAGCGTGATGCGAGCACCCGACTCCAGGATTTCCTTTGTTCTTGGTCATTGTTCGTAAGGCGACACTACCCGGCCCGGGTCCCAACCCAACAACACCACCAAACACCAAACGAAATATGCCATTATCTGGGCTATATTCCGATGCATGCCCGCTCTACGCACGGGGTGAATTATGCGTGCCGCGCTATTTTTCAGTCCCACGTGCTATCAGCGACGGAATACTAAACGAATTACTGAACATCTACGATCAAAGTTTAACTTGTATTAAGAGAATCAAATAGAAAATATTTTGCAATAATCGACATTCATGTGATATACCCTAAACACCGGCAGTAATATCAGGTGCACCGATCAAAGGACATGTGTGTGTGTGTGTGTGTATGAGAAAAAGATGCAGAATTCTCTTCGGTTTCTCAATGTCTTATTTCGCGTTATTGCACAAAGACACCAGCACTGCATAAGTGGAATGGTTGTTAAAATCTCGCCTGAATGCATGGAGAACGCATCACAGGCACTTGAGATCGCATTCAAAGTTAGGCAAAGCTAATTAATTGAGACAAATGTTTGAACGAAAGACACACAAACCTGAGGTCAAAGTAATTCCACTTTATGAACAAACTTTATATATAATAAACACCAATTTAATTAATTGATATACACACACATATACTTGTACTGTCGTATTAGGTCCGAAGTTTGAAGTGCTATTTCTATAGAAAAACGAGTGCCCATCACTAACACTGCATGTTCTAATTCTCGATAGTTGTTTCAAACAACTTGTTTAGAGATCTATTTTAAGTTTAAATCATTCAAACCTGCCGGCTATTCCGACAGACATTACAATTTACTTTACGCATTAAAATCCTACTCCAAATAGCTTTGGCTTACTTTAACAAAGTCAATTGCAAAATAGCGTAAAATAACTTTAATAAACGTATAATAAAAGCATATGTTTTATTTCAAAATTTATCTTATGATGCCCTATCCTATTCGTACTTGTTGCCTAGACCGAAAAATGTTTGATTTTACAACATATGCAAAAACTGGTTCCACCAAAATGGTACAATGCTTGCGGTTTTAATACAGCAGTGAAGATAAAACAAAAAAGTGCGTTTGCCGGTGACAGCATGTTGCCAAAAAGTCCGTAAGCCACCTGCCGCGACAGACTAGATCTTCGGCGTGGTATACGTATACCTATACGCTGTCGCTGGTATCCAGCTTCGCAACCGTGGTTCGCTTTCGTAATATAACATTACATGTTTCGCACACATTCACCTACCCGTATGGTATATAGTGTCTATGTATATACCAACTACCACCAATAGCAGTGCGACGATTTTGCTACCGTGTACGCAAGACGCACAACCATTATTATTGGATGCCATGAGTGCTTTTATGAAAATGAATGTTGTACCGCGCCAAGCTTGCGCCAGGGGTGCATTCAGTCACAATCCCACTTCGGATTTCTTGGGAATATACCCAGCGAGAGAAGCCACAGATTCTAATCTAATCTCAGATTTTTGTAATGTCACCAAATTTACCACAACAACCAATTCTTTAGACCCAACCACTATTACAACACAAATGGTGCAATTGTAGAATTAGCACATTTATATAATATGTACTAGAATGAATTCGTCACGTTGCCAACAGATGGCGTCTACAGAATTGCACTTTGAGTATTTGTGTAATAATTCCAATGCCGATGCTATTCGACCGCAGCGCTCAAACGAGATAAATTGCCAATGAAAATTTGTAGAACGATTTTGTGTTGCTTGGTTCCAGAATACTTCAATGCTCATTGTTTTTCCAATGGCTATACGTCCTTGTTTGTTCCACATGGCAATCGTTGTATTATAGTATTCATTTCTCTCTCTGTTTCCTATACGCGTAGGTATAAGGTTGCTTCATCCCCTCGTTGGGTGAGTTAAGTTCGCTCGCTCGCGCTGCCTTAGGTAAATTCTATTACATTATAGTTAATCGATCTGATGGCGAGGTTATTCAATGCGGTTTCGAATTTCGATTTCTCATCGGTTCGTCGAAATTTAATCATTTTCACTGACTACACCATTCGGTTTTTTTTTTAAATTTATTTCCATAAATACACTTAGAAACAATTTCAAATTACGGAAACTAAAATAGATTTAACGATCATATTCAACAAGAGAAGGCATTTTAAAAAGATTACTATTACGTGACAAAATCATCATGTAACTCTAGCGACAAATAGTATACATGTATGAAATCACCTTAGGTTTGAAAATTTCAGATTAGCGATCTAAAGAATGTAAAGCGGTTTTACGTAATCCGCTTAACAGTCCGAACATCGCCCAGCGTATCACATTACTATAACAAAACAACACGGAACAGACGAAACAGATAAGAACGCCTTCAAAATGCAAACTAACTTAATCAGTGCTTAATTCCATCACAACACCAGCAAAAACATCTTACAATAGAGTAGAATTAGATGTATTTTGCTAGCCAAGCGTAGTTTTCGTTAAAGAAATTAAAAAAAACTGTAATTGCAAAAACGAGCGTTCTTCTAATTTCGTTTTTACAATCAAAGTTTCAATGGTAATGTGTTTCTTGTCCGCGTATACCAAAAGGAAAATCATATATGGCTAATCATAAGCTAATGGTTTGCCGAGCCTAGAAATGCGTATTTGTTTCTCTTCAAAAGAAAGTTTCGTTTTATTTATGTGAAAGTAATCATTTTTATAAAATATCTACCTTTAGGAAAAGAATGAAATGATATATGTTTGTGGTATTTTGATATTGATTGTTTAGTGTGATTATTCTTTTCCTTTTTTCTTCTTTTTTTTTTTGTTGGCACTTAATATTTTTCTTCAGTCAGTGCTGATTGGTGCAGCCGTACCCCTAAGTGGGTGGTTCTATAGTCCGGTTTCCGGCCTATTCCGGTACGTATGGAATTGGTTCTTTTTGTATGTGTTGACAACGGATACACGACGTACGGAAATAATGTTGAAATTTTCCTCCCATTTTCCATTAGATGCGAGTATAAAGAAAATGTTTTGTAGCTTTATTCTCAGTTAAAGAGCGATAGGTACAATATTTTTATTATGTATATCATTTTAAAATGATATATAATATTTTACCATTTCGCAACTATTTTATATTGATATCCAATTTATGAGTAAACAAATTATATTAGCAAAAAAAAAATCAATTGCGAAATTGAAAAACAAAACCATAAATAGCAATGATACCCGGTAGTTGCTCAACAATGCGCACATGCACACTTCTAATAATATAGCATCGTAATATGACAACATAAACATACACACGTCTGCACATTCCTACAATAGCGCGAATATAGCAAAACTATTTCAACCCATTGAATCCGAAGCTTGAATCAGCATTTCTATGTGACAGGTCTATGAACCAACGCGTATATAATCCGAGATATTCCACATTATTAGTCATAAAATTATAACAAACTGGAATACATTAGACAGTGTGCAGTTAAAAGGTCACACAGCGACGTCACAGTCATATCACGGAATTAATGCAAATAATACGAGCGCATACCACAGCGTAACTGACCTGGGTTAATACATTAAATTTATGGGTTCATTTTTACAACCAAAAAACTCACAATTCCATTTATTTGATTTTATTATTACTGGTATCATTTGTTTTTGAATATGTAATTTTTAAAATATAAAAGTATATATCTTAAATTTCATTGTTAGTTCGATTATATTAATTATAGTACAAATATTTGTTTATTTGTCCAAAATTTGTCCAACTTTTAGGCGTTACCAATGCTTGTTTATTGTTTTAAATGCCCTAGATTTTACATAATGTTAAATCGGAAATTGCAATAGATATGCGAATACGAAATTAGTTGTAAATAGTGAATGATTATTGATTTAGGGTTTTTGATTATTAAAAATATGAATATCCTGGATGCGGTCCTGAGTTCGTCCGAAAAGTTTTCGCCTAGTACATGAAGAAGACTTATTTACAGCAATAACACTTTCCACAGCAATTCTTGCTAACTAAGTAGTCGAAGAAAGTTCCAGCGAGCGAGCAAGCAAGCAAAGCCAAACAAACACATCCAAATGAATCTTTGTTCATTTTCTTTTTATCTTAATAATCCATCTAGTTACTTCTACGCGAGTCCTCAGCCCAATCTCACTTCATTCCCATCAAGCGTTCTTCGGGCATCACCAAACCAACAAAATACTTTCAACAACAAACCACGCCAATTATGCCGCACGAACGCAGTCTCCCTAACTAAATATGAACGACATTGTCGGCGACTACTTCAACAAAAGTGTCTTTCTCATCGCACACTTAACGATTCTCCTCTTTCACATATACTCAACATAAACCAACGCCGTAATTACCATGATACTAAATAAAAACTATAGCTACGATAAATCTCCCAACAAACATATAAACTATGCATGTATACTATATACGCGTTGAAAGAGTATTCGAATACGATTTATTGTTTTAGCATATGTTGGTTTTTTGCCAAATCGTACTAAGACAGAGGTCTTAGTACGGTCAGCAGCGCAACAAAAATGTATGTGCGAGTCTGGAATACGAATTGTCAAAACAAACCATCATTGGTGTAATTGATGAGAAAATCTGCAGTCGACACAAATTTAATACAAAATACTCAATCAACTCCAAATTAGACGTAATCATATAACGAGAAACAGTTTTTCATAAACATCCTCATTAGTTAATTGTAAACACTAGTTCCAGGAACAACGGAAAAAAATCGTAAACAAAAACCATTGAGTAGAGAAACATATGTCATTTGCCCGCAGAGCCAAACGACAGTTAGTTGGAGCATCAAGACAGAAAAAATATGTGTGTTCATAGCGTATTGGCGCCGGCGTCGTTGGTTGCAGAGTCGCGTGTTACCCGCAAGCGTTGTGAGAGCACAGACTGACTGACTGACTGACTGACAGCCTAGTATCACCATAATTAGTTGTTTATTATTAGACAAGTTGAGTGACGATCTAATTAAAAGGTAAAATGTAGATCGACTACTCAGCAAATTGTTACTTTTGCCGTACATGGTATTACATCACCACATCTCATCTCGTCGCTAGATTAAAATAATATTCAATCAAAACACTATTCTTCTACGCTTTCATAACCGGCATTCAATGAGCAGACGCAAATGGATTTCGAAACCAAAACTGTTATTTGAAATAACAAAGATCCGTATTCACATTTTGGAACACACATGAAAAACATTGCGACAGACCGGGACCCGAATGCAACACCACTGCTACCGAAGTGCCACTTCTGATGGTTCCTCTAACAATCTCCAGAAGTGTACCGATGTACTTTTACTTCTGTACATACGTTATGAAACGCTATTGACAAACTTTGAAAATTGTGAAAGAAATTCGTCATAGGTTTCGTCGTATTAAATCATTTTTATTGCACTTTTCGCAATCTATTCAATTAATCATGTTACATGCATTATTATTGCTTCTATATAGTGAAAAAATAACATTTTTTTATTTATTTTTACATTAGATTTTCTTCGAAATTCAAAATATTTTAATTAATGCAATTATTAAATCATTATTTAAATATGTAACGGATTTTCTACCACCCCATTTTATATATGTATTTATATGAATATATCTTTTAAGTTAACAAAAATAACGTGTTTTATTTAATTATTTATTACGTGATGTTAAAGTGTACAGTAAAGAATATATTTGACTGGCTTCTGATCAATGAGTATTTTTAAGACTGTACTTTTGTAATGACGTCACCGCCGGTAATGATGTAAATTCGCGTATATCGTGGCCCAATTTAAGCCATTAAAAAGCGATCATATAATAGGCAGAAAGTATTGACGTATATATACAATAAAACAGTATATAGTGGTGTGTTTGTTTGATTTGGCAAGTATGCCACATAACAGTGGGTAGAAATTTATTTGTAATAGCGTGGTATGGTGCACCGCTGTCTGAAATTATCATAGCCTACTTCGCTCGTTCTAGTGGGCGAAAGAAAATGCCTATTTATACCATTTCACATTGTCTTCTTAAAACTCATGGTCAAGTGCATTAGCTGTACAAATAAATATAATGCAATCGACTTGGAGATGCTATTAGACGTTTACGAAATAAATAGACAACTTGCAAATGGGATATGTTTGCAACATATAACAACATAATTGTTATATGGATAATATATAATAAAAATCTAAGAATTCGAGCAGTACATTTAATGAATAGTGGATGAATCAGTTTATATGAAATTTTCCAACACATTAGATTTTATAGTGCCATAAAAGTTGGTACTATGAAGTTTTAAGAGTTAAATTTTAATTAAAATTTTCAAATGTTGTTTACAAAATAAAAACATCCGTTATAGGTATTCCTTGCAATATAAACTATTATTAGTGAAAGCATGACCGTCCAGTGCCAGTCAAGACTTTCAACACTTTTAAAATGAACCTACAGTTCTCAAATGTTATTATTGTCTTTTACGTACATCTATGTTTTTTATTAAAATTCCTTACACATAGCTATTTATTTACACCTATAATCACTCAGCAATTTGTAACATTTTAATTGATTTACTAATCAGAACTGTATCACGCATAATGATTTATAGAATATTAAATTAAAATAATTATTAAATTTTAAAAATAACTATACAGTTGGAAAACTTAAATGCTCCACGAAATCTTAATGTTCGATTTTTATGAATGCATGTTTTTTTATATCATCTTCATTAACATTTTAAAATATTGAGAACGTCTGGTAAACAAACCATAAATGCCGACTTAAACCGTATTCATTTGCCTAAATTTTAAACTAATTTGAATAGGTCACTGACTCTTCTAATTTACGGTGCGCGATTTATTTGAAATTCAAATTCGCCATTTCTATATTTACAACACCTATACGTAGAACAACACGCATATAGGGCACCGAGTTTTTTTTATGTAATTATTGTTATATTTATATTTCGTAAGTCGAAAAAGCGCGCACATGATCATGATAACTCGCGCTACCACATCTCAAAAATAGCATTACGAAAATGTGCAAGAACAAAATAAATGCTAATTCCGACACACGAGAAAAATATTGCAATTCTATTTCCGAGAAACGACGTGTGCACACTCACATACTCGTTTCTAGACATTAACGTTTTAAATATTAGTTTAGCAAAAATCTAAATGTAAATGAGGATCAACGTTGTCAATATTAATCCGAAATTGTAGTTTTGATTAGATAAAAAATGTTATTAATATTATATTGATTTATTTTATCACATTAAATTGTAACAACATAAAAACATGTTTTCTACACACTATGAGCATGTATAATATTTGTAACTAGCTGCATGTATTACCAAAAAACTTAAGCATTCGGTCATGTAAGGAATTTAAATTGAATTATTAATTAAAAACAGTTCGACTTTAATCGTCCTGAATCCAAAAGAACATATAACTCATATACTTGAATATTAGTCGTCGCTCGCTCGTAAGACCAAAATGTATCGCTCCTTCTCCTCTAAAGATACTGAAGGGATTGACACTAAATTTGGTTGAAATAATCTATAGGTACATAATTTGTGCCGTTCGTATTTAAAATGTACTAGTTTTACTATTTCCCAAGTTATTAGGATTTTAAATAATGACGTTAGAAAATTACTAATTCACGATGTAAAATGTAAAGCGTTGAGAATGCTAAACAGCTGAAGGTGAGCTCTGAGCATTGGCGTATTCAGTGTTTGTTTCCAATTATTTTTGATGATAAAATTATTATTTTTTTGTATTTGTTGAATGAAACTTTTTAGGCGAGACAATGTAAGGCACACAATACGTACGTTTAGGCAATTGTAGAACAGTTGAGATTTTGTGGGAATGTAGAGCATAATCTGCATGATTATTACAGAGAGGAGAATAATGCTTTTGATAGAATTTAAAAACTTTGGACCACGTAATTAGTTGTCAGAGATGTGAATGTTTCCCTTTAAAACTCGTGATCCGTGTATTTTTAATTAGGTTTCGCTTTTTACGTAATTTCTCAAAGATAATTGAGTTTGCAATCTTGTTTGTCGCAGAAAAGTGTATTTCGGTAACTGATAGCTTTTTGGCTTGCAGCCACATTCGCTTCTCTCATCACCATCATCATCGTCATCACCGCGCGTATCATTTCCTCTCATTTCATTTCTTTTAACTATAATTTACCACTCACATATACTTGTTAATTTAGTTGTATTCCCGAAACAATCTTTCAAAAATACCCATTTTTAATTTAATAGAATTTTAAAACAAATCCAAACAAACATTACAGATTTTAAAACTTTTCAATATGAGGTGAAAACTCTTCATAGTTTTCCTTAAAATTAAAAGCAGCCCTATCAAAAGCATTGATTTTGTATTAAAACAATTCTTAAGGTGAAGTTTGTAATATAAGATTTCTATCTTAAAATTGTTATTGATTGTAATTGGACACGTTAAATACGCTAATGAATAAATAAAAAATCTCCGCGTAAGATAAAATTAAAAATGACGCTTATTAAAGGATGGTTTCTCGGCTAAAATTTAATTTTCTCCTGGCACGAGATATGATTAGACAAGAATTTCTAATTGAAGCGTTAATAAATAATGAAAAAAGCAACAAAAAAAAAAAACACTTACACCTTTAATGAAAACCGGAATTGGCTAGAATCCAAAAGATGCTTACCTGAAACAAAAAAAAGGCGAAATTAAGATATATAATTTATTAATAAACAACCGAAAATAGAGGGGCATGTAATGATAGGTCTTCATCAATTTCAGAATTATAGCGTGCTATTTATTTACTTATTTCGTATTGTTTCTGAAAAATCGAGAATTAGAATTTTTAATTAGGGAATCATAGCACATTTTCACCAATTGTTGAAGTTGAAATGAAAAATCTCATTAATTTTTAATTAATTTTTTTATATTTTTCAGTGCTGTTAATGAAAATTAATTAAAACAGATTCTTCAAGACAAAACCGTAAAAACTAAGCTGAAATTATTTATAATATTTATAAAATATATTTCTTTTTCAAAACAAATATAATATACATTTATGCTATTTGTTTAGCAAGAAAATCTACGTTTTATCCTACATAAATTTCACTATAAGAAAACACATGAATATTGCGAATCTTTGGCGATCCTGGCACGGAGTCGCACGTGCTTATATACATCTTCGTATATCTTACAAGGAAGAAGACTTGCGTCGCATGCAGTCCACTCTTCACAGTCGAGAGTCTCTCTTCCGTTTGTGGGGGGGAGGGAGTATATTATAAAGGCAGAGAGAGGATGGAAACTACAACGTGTTCCTCAACGTGTTTGTTTATTTAAACTTGACGGGTGACGGGACGACAATAACCATGTGCAAAGCAAGCTTGAAATAGCGCCGGTTGGGGAGGTGTGGGGGGAGAGGAGAAAGCTCAGGTTCATTTATGAATAATGCATGAGAAGGCGCGATCCCCGGATAAAGGATTCCCCAAGACGGCGTGGCATGCGTCCGAAGTTTTCTATAGCCGTTCGCTTGTTTCAATCTTACGGAGGCGCACGTTGGTTCATTGTAAATATATACTATACCTACCGCGCACCGGTACAAGACCGCATCGACCGACAAGCCGGGGCTGCGACCGGGGTCTTTGCCTCTTGTTCTCATCCCGAAACGGACGTCAGGTGTATGCACTTGCACCTTCTCTATATTTATACAAACCCACTACTTGCTGACTGTCTTTAAAGCGGATAGAATGTAACCAGACAAATAAAAAACCTTACGTATTGATTAGACGTTTCAATTTAAATCAAATATTCCTATTCTTTGTATACATTTGCATGCTACTATTCAACCATATTTCAAAACGAAATTTATAATAATCTAACAAAAAGCATTGATAATAAATAGTGCGACGGGACATAATATTGTTTTTAATAAGCCACAGTTTTAAAAATATATATAAGCTCAGGCGCGATGCATGATACCGTATGCAAAAATAAAAAAAATTCTGAGAAGTTCTCCTTAGCAAAAGTGCGAAAATTGAAATTTAAATCTAGCTAACGGCACATACATTTGTTCCAAAATTGAATTGCCCTCCATTGTACCAAGAAGAGGAAAAGTCGTCTTGAATTGAAGACAAGAACAAACATTTCGTTTCCTTTCTTTTTAATAAAATACCTCGTGAACACGCACATTAACGCGTGAACTCTACCAGTATATACGTATATACCTATATACCGTACACCGACACCGAGGAAATGAAAATAAACGCACGGGATGAAAGTGGGATAGCGAGAACACGATAAAACGCACTTTAATCTGAAGATGTTTGCATATTATATACATTTTTATATTTCTCATTCCCGTTACACGAAAGTAAAAGACAAAACAGAAATGCAAAGAGGAACGGAGTTCCTCAGTCCCATAAACAACAACAGCATCACTACCACTAGCGCCGTGATGTTGTATGTGGCACAAAAAAGCAATTCTCGACATGCATTTCATCATGAATATTTATTAAAATTTCTTCACGCTAAAATATTTTTATTTATCTGTCTGTCACTAGAGATGTATTACTCGCGGATAATAACTTAAGCATTTTTACCAAAGCTGCACAAATAAATTGATTGCACTCAAAACAGAAATATCACTTTTATTTGTCACTAATTTATTTGATATATTTCAACAAAAATGTTTCTACCATCCACAATGTCGAACTCAACCGATAATTGTCCATCACCGTATGAGCAATATTTTTGGGAGTTGTTTTGAGAGTGTATGTGTTTGAACACTTGTGTTTGTTAGTGTACCACTATATTAAAACAGTGGAGATTAGTTAGTTAGCGTTATATAAAGTGGCTTAGTTCAACTCCAGCTCAGCAACACGACACCAATTTAAAATATTGCCGGCGAAGGTCAATTGTGAAGTTGTGACAACGTTAATCAGCCTTCATTTCGTTCATCTGAATCTGTATGACTGAGTGACTGGTTGACTGATGCAAGCCACGTTATGTATGCGTATCATTATCCTAATTATTATGATGATAAACGGGAGACATCATATCACATACATACATCATTCAAATTAGCACAGAATCAAATATATAAGTACCCAAACTCAGAATGAAAGTTATACTATAGAATAAAAGTATACATATAGCCTTCGGCTGCCAATGATTAAAATTTGAAAAAAAATGCATTATCTTCCGAAGTACGGTACTGAGTGGATTTAAAATACGAACGAATTCAATCGGCCATCTACACAATATATGTACAAAATTTGGATGACATTGGTTCGGTACTTTTGGAGGAGAAGAAGCGACAAAATTTGGTCTTACGAGCAGAAACCGAAAACAATATGTTATCAAGTATATGATTTATATACGATTTCGGAATTAAGGCGATGTGAAATGAATTTCTATGAAAGAATTATTTGATTCCAAGAATGTTACAGGGAAAATATACAGAAAAACACTTAGGGTTCTTCTGAGCTACGTACGTCGAACTAATAAAGCAAGAATTCTATGAGTAAAAGAAATTGCTATATGTATCAGATAATAAGAATATTTTCCTTTATATATGACATGATTATTATATCGTACTAGTGCCTTCATCAAACACATTCATAAATTCTTACGAAAGCCGAAAAACTTTTCATTAAATTCCATTCCGAAAATATCCATTGCACGTCGTTGACATTTTTCCGAAAGCAACACCGCCTAGAGAGTTATTAGCAATATTCTTTGAAAGAAATTTCGGGTTGTACCGAAAAAAAGAACCCCCCCCCCCCCCCCCCCCCCCCACCTCCCCCGCCCCATACCTTATTCCGACAATATCTCCTGAACATCCGGGTAACCTAAATCTGTGGCAAATATATATACGTCTACCGGTCCCTCGGATAATATATGAATAGTGCTGTCTCTTTCTATTACCTTAGCCCTTTTAACAGTTACGTCACTCTACACGCACAGTATTATTCATGTTTTGATGTGGAGTGAAAACATATACGTGAAGCTAGATAAGTTTTATTACGACACCTTATTGGAGATCAATGTAGTCATATTGAAATTCTTAGAAGATATTGAATCGTTTTTTAACATATTGTACTGTGCTGATAAATAACGAAAATCTTTTTCGTTATGTGAGTATATTACGTAGAGGTGGGCACGTGACGTAATAGCAAAGTTGGTTGATGTAGATGATTCGCGCATGTCTTATTCTGACCCAGGGTTGGTGGGAAGGCAATTTCATGGGCATTAGTGAAGCTCGGCTGGGTTTTGACGCCAATCAGATTAATAACGCACCTTCCCGACTCGATCACCGTCGCCGTACCCTATCTACTTTTATAGATATTGGAACCTTGCGGGTATATATACAATATGAAACACGTGGCAAGTACACATGGGTGGAAAATCATTTCGAGCGTTTGTGTCACTTGGACTGTCGTATCAGTAAATTCATATACATATACACACTAGGTCAAATATAATCATGGCATCCAATCATAACAGACGTACAAATAGAAGTTTTCGTACCTGGTACCATTCAATACATGACAAATTTATCACTGTAGTGTGTTCTGTGGCAGGTAGCAACAGAAAGCATAGCATAGCTTAGTCAAATTTATAATGTCATTTACACACTTTACAACAACGCCGAACTCGATTGAGACATTACATGGGCAACTCGCATGCGACCATTTATATTATATTTTAGGATAATCTACTAAACAGAGCACGGAAAACAACCGGTGATGATGCGTCTTTATAATTTGTTTCATAGACAATTAATCAGCAATATTAAAAAACTATCTAGATTTGCGGATATTTGATAGAAAAAATTTTAAAAAATATTTTATGTATTTTATTATTATTTAGAAATGAAGTTTCTGTGTAACAGTTTTTGTGACATTTCAAATAAATATATTTATGAATATGAACCACGCCCGTCATGTTTTTAATATTCAAAACGCCACACTCATATATTATTCAAAATTTATTAATAGTTTTGTTCGAGTCATATTAATTTTAAAATCAGCATAAAACAATTCAAATGTGATTTATTTGACGTTTTAAATATACTAGCAATATAAATATATTTAAGAGTAGAACAATAATAAATATTGAGTATCGTATTGCAAGTAAAACGCGAACCAGTTATTGATAGGAAATAGATATGGTGAAATGTAATAATTTATATTGTTGTTTTAATAATACGTGTGTATTTTGCCCATTTTTGGCTATTTACAACGCCGTTAGCTGTACATTTCTATGCATGTTCATTTAACGGGATTTTTAAAATTTTTTTTAAGGGAACACATTTGATAAAACCTATAAATTTGATCCGAGTTCAATTCTGAAGCGTACAAACGATAAAACTGTCCCATATCCCAACCTCGTTCATTCCACAAAATTTTAAGCACATCATAAAACGACGCTTATATTGAACGTACGAGCGAACGACAAACTTTAATAATATTGCAATACTAACCTACAGCAATCTGCTCAGCTCAAATAAGATATGAAAGAATGTCTATTTAAAGATCTTTGGCAGACGAGAATTCCCCAACAGAAAGAAAACTAATATTAAAAACAAAACTACCTAATTGGATTTTATTATCTGAGCTAGCGGCAAAAATGGGCACACAATGAAAACATAAAGGAATTTCGTCTAGAAATCAAATAACTGATATTTTTGTTGTCGTTGGATTTGATATAGGTGAGGGGTGAAGGGTTGGGACGGATCCATAAATAAACACTGTTCTCACTATAGTAGTATATACGTGGACAAAAAAAAAATTTATATATATATATATACAAAGCGTGTTTACAGGGACACAATGTCCATCATTTATCATTTGGATAAAAACATTGTTTTCTCTTTTCCGACAGGTCCGTCACACAAGCGTAATCGAATTAATTTTCGACAGAGAATTGAAAGTTGCACTGCACCGTGAAATAACAGTGCATTCGAATATTCGCAGATTTCAAAAAAAATATACAACACACCGGAAAAAAATCGTGTCTCTTTTAAATGCAGTTTAAAATATTTTCTAATGCTTTCACAATTTTATTTAGAATTTCATTGAGTTTAGATATTTTCCAAAAGTTACTTTTTAATTTCGTTTTTAGGTCCTAATAACTACGGAATTAGATTGATCGATAACTTTAAATAATAATAAAGTATTTTGTGGAAAAAATACATATATTTATGTAGATGTAGATTGAATGAATATTTAAAATTAGTTCTGATTTGATCTACTTATTAATAATATATTTACATTTCTTCAAACAAACAAATTACATTATTCAAAATAAACTACATGGTGTTATCATCAAATATATTCCGACATGTTTATTGACTACTTACAGAAATAATATACATGAAACAATAGCACAAAAACACGATAAAAATACATTTATTTCATTTTATATTTTGTTCTCATCACGTGGAAACAAAACACATTTTTCAAGGTAAGTAAATAAAATTACAGCAATTTTTTTCCCCAGATTTATCTCTCTTAAATCCACTCTCTTTCCGAATATAAAAAAAAAAACTAAATACAAACATTGTCTACCAATACAGTTGCTCACAAATGTTGATCAAATTTCTCAGAAATGTTACACTTTCTGTTTGATGTATCATCAATTCTAAATTTAAAAAAAAAAACACTATTAGATAATTATTTTTAACAGTAGCAATTTAAAATCGATTCAAGTCAACGTTTATCATTAATTTACTGCAATCGCTATTAAAATTCACTAGTAATGCGGGTTCGTCAAGAAAAATTGTTATAGTTATTAAAGCATAAAGAAAAGACAAAAACTGTGAAAGTAACAGGTGTCCCTGTAAACTATTCGTTAGTTTTAAATTTATATTGTTGAAATAAATAATTTTTTTTTGGACATTTCCTTGTCAAAGGTCCTATAGTTATCAATGTAGTTTACAGTCGTAAATGTCAGCATGAACAAATAAAATTACTTTATGTACATATTTGATGGTTATCAACAGTATTTTTTCATTAAATACATTTTATTTTTTTATCAAAATATTTTTTGTATTTCACGTCATCAAAGAGACATTTATTTACCATGATAAGTTCAATTATTTATTATGTACATTTTAAAAATGAAAATGTGTCAATGATTGTAACTTATAATAAATTTACTAATAATTTAGCATTTTACTATATTAGTAATTCCGTAAATATTTCATAAATCAAATTTCAATCCAAATTCCAGAATTAATACAAATATTGTACGAGATTTTGCATGAAGTTATTAAACAAAACAGAAAAAGCCTATTTAGATATAAATACAAACGGTTCTCATATTATTTAAGATTTACTTGCAATAAATGCGCAATAAATTATAAACTGTTGGCAGCATTTAAATTTACTCACATGCATACCTCAAACACTTAATAGAAAATGTTGGATCAACAGATATGATTTTCACAATGGTATTTCGTAACAAAATCACATGTTTTTACAAAACGGTTGAATTTATAAATAAAATAAAATAAATATTAAAATTCAACTGGCATAATATACGACAAATAACGATTTAGTCTCCGTATAATTTCGTTTGGCTGAATTTTATTAATTTACTAGACGAATATAGGATTTGTTGGTGAAATTTGTTCTCGGAAAGCTAGTTGGTAAAGTGGAGTGTCACATAGACAAATCACAGCGCTCGTTTGATATATACTCTAGAGTCGAGTCATTCTGAATGAATCCAGACATATATAAACGGATGAATACAATTGCGAAAGAAGGACGATAACATTTAAAAGCGAGACGGAGCTTTCGAGCAACGAATTGGTTTAAATTTGCAAACGGAATAAATGAAGAAAATTGATAATTAACATGGAAACGAATGAAATATTATTTATTCTCAAACTGGCTACAATTTGAACAAACGAAATTCTCGAAATTTTCTAAATATGAATTGCCAGATAAAGAACCAAAAAATAAGGAAAACTATTTCGAAATTAATAGATAATTAAATGCGATTGTAATTTCTAGGTATTGTGATAATTTTAGATAGATATATCTGACGCAAACGAAACATTCCTACTATTTTTTTTTTTTGTCTTTTGCGTTATAATAGTTTTTGTTTCAAAAATAAAAGGTATTCAATTAATAGTTTCATGGTACAACTGGAGTGTGTGAGAAACGTATTTAGGAAATTAACGTATAAAAAACATTTTCTGGGGGAGTAATATAAAGTTATTATTACAAAAAACTTTTCGTAAATTGATATAAGATTGAGTTGGGGTACTAAAAAAACATAGCAGTACAGCGTAAATTTTGAAAACACCCGCAAAAGGGAAATAAGCTGGAAGATTGTAGAATATATATAGGGAAGGGCCGAAAGAGGATTGGGTTGGCGGAGGATAGGAACAGATGTTACAGGCATGATAGTATTTGAGAGAACCCAAGTGGACATGTTCAAGTTAATCTAACGTCAAAGTACTTTGGGCCTAGGTTGAAGGGTCTAGCCTAATCAGCCCTGAACTGAGTGCAAATTGCAGTTTAATCAGCGCGCACTGGTAATCTATTCTTCAGCTAATGGTTTAGGCGCAGGCGTGACTTTATAATCATATTCCATAGATAGCTGTGCATAGATTTTAGAGTGATGAAAGAGTGAATTTACTCTCTAAGATATGTGAATGTTATTTATTCGATGTGATGTCTACTTTAGTTAATTTGCATTATTATGTATGAGTTGTGAATGTGTAGTGTTAGTGTAGGTGGGTCGTATTGAATTATTCTATTTTATGGTGTGTGTGGTGTGAATTATATATTATGTGATTGTCTATGTGTGTGTGTGTGTGTGTGTGTGTGTGGATAAGTGCTATTAGGGAGAGGCATATAGTGTGAGCGGTGGCACCAATCAGCCATATATCTACGCACATATACACGCTCTCATACATTTACAAGCAGCTAGCAAGCTTGTCAATCATGTGGTGACGGTGTGCGCGTGTATATATGATCCAGGTTCATAGTTTCATACCGGTGTTTCGTTACTTGCACCAGTGGTATACAAAATATCTAAAGATATATGTATCGGTAATAATTTACAATATAACTCAACACCCGGTTAAATAGAGTGGTAATTAATTACCCGAAAATAGCTAAATTAAAAAAAAATATTTGTATACTTTGGAGATAAGAAATCGAAAAACGCATTGCTTCCTTGTTTATTTTTCTTTCAGATATTTTTACAGACGCGTTCTTATCTGTACTGAATGTTGATGTTTGCCATCGTTTATTTTTTATTTTTATTTATTATTATTAATAACAGCTGTAGGCTGAGTTTTGTAAATGATTTTTTACTTCGAAATCTTGTTTATGATTGATAATGCGTTTATTGGAGGGAATGTTTCGTTGCCACTGTTGTGCACAACCGTTTGCTCCATAAGCTTGGCCTTGTCGTTGCCATGACGTTTGCTAGGCGAACAGACCCGCCCATTGTTTGTCGGCTAATCATTGCTCTCTCTGGATTTGAGTTGTGCTTCATATGTACATATATGTTCACTCACTATAGCTAACTTGACATTGAATTACCTTTTTATTTCCTATACTCCAAAGTTATAATTTATCGATGAAATCTTGGCCAATATATTGTCGAAGATCTTATGGTCAATAATTTGATTTAAAAAAAAAATACACGCAATAGTTAAGATTTCGGTTAAAGTAATCCGTGTGGACTATTATAGAAATGATCCTTAAATTTAAACATCACTTAAATGCATCGTTTGATTACATCCGCGAAATTCTATACTGATTGCTCTCGTAATTGTTGCCATATGGTTTTGTATGGGTGTACTATCTAATGCTTGTATGGATGTTATATATGATGTAATCAAACACCAAATACGAAATTGATTCTAAGTTCAATCACATATTGATTGCTAATCAATGTACAGATATGTTCATTTCATTCCGAATACCTAGAACATAATGACATACCTGAAGCGCATTTGACATGATGTACAATCAACCAAATTAATCTTCGCTACAGGCATGCCAATATCTCGACCACATGTATTGATTACTCGCTTCAATCCCCATTTTATACTTATCAGCTAATACTAGTAGCTCAATTTATAATTAGTTGTATTAGTTTTACACATTGCGAAACGCAATCATTCAAATTGTACTTAATATCCCAAAAAAAAATGGTCTAGTCCAGTTTTGCAAGAAAAATCTGTAGTAATTTGTATATTTTACATTTATTTGAAATAGAATTTTGGTATATAGAATTGAAACTACGGCAAGAAAACAAAACTATCACTTGCCTAGGGCTCAAAGAAGATGTATAGGATTGTAACAGATCCCTGTTCTTACACAGATAAAATATATATATATAAAGTTTTCACAATCGGAAAAAGATCTGCATGTCCAAATACTTTTGTTTCCACTTTCTTTTTTCTGGTCTTTACCAGCAAAAAAAAAAGAATCACTTTATTTACATACCGAACGAAAATCCTCAGTATTTCCCGTTCCAGACGCGTACAGAAAACGAAAACCTTCCATCCATATTTACATTTACTCTTCTGGACGAGACGAGTTGTCGTCCTTCGTTCATTCTATTTTCAACCTGGTTCTTTCCATAACTCGACTGAGCGCACCGCTGAACAGTTGAGATATCGATTCAAGATTTGGCAGAATGTAAACATTTTTACCAAACAGTGTGCGACAAGCCGAGCAAATTTATGAAGACTTCAACAAACTAGCATGCTACGTAATCGAACATCAATTTATAAATTACCAACAATGCATTCGTATCCCTGATCACCAGACACCATTTAAATATAAATAATCAAACTATGGAAAGCGGCTACATTTAGTAACGAAGCTTCAAGGTTGTAAAGAGAAGAAATTCAATATCTTTGCTTTAGTTTTTGCTGATTCAGGCGCAGGTTACTAAATTCAACCATAAAGGTTTTAATGGTAATTCGAGACAAATTATTTAAAATCGATCCCAAAACAATTCTATTCGATTATAATCAAATTTGATATTATCGACTATTTTCGTAATTCTAAGTGGTGGTCTGTTGCTTAAAATCTCAAATGTTTTGTGTTGAATTTCGTCTGATGGGTCGGAATGCAGATAATTCACCTTGCCATGTGAAGATGGTAAAGTTCAACCCTTTCGCCCACTTGTTCAACAATTCTGGGCTCGTCTGGTTGAGGGTCATTCCCTCCCCTGTCTACACAAGAGAAGCCCACCACTCGCACATGTAAGAAAAATGACTACCTGCTCCATGCAGCCGTAAATTTGAACAAACTGACATTTTTCGTCGGGGAAAGTATTAGCTGTGTGTTGTTACGAATTTTAATATTTCATATCAACAAATCTTTTTTTTTTCTCTATTATGTAGTAGACGTTTTATTGTGCTTTGTTGCCGGCGGCTTTTTTAATAGGTATACATTTTGTATAAATGATGAATTTTTTCGTTTCCGCAGATTTAATAATGGTGTATACATTTTATGTTTTTATATGGGTCATACGGGTTTTATATGGGAGCTTCAGAAGCCAGTCAGCAACATTGAAATAATCCCAGCTAGCGCCAGCGTTGAAAAGTCGTTGACATATCCATCGAAAAATAAAAAAAAATAAAAATAAACGTTTTATATTACGTTTAAAATGTCGTAAAACCCATTTTTCAAATTATATTTCAACCATTTTCAACCAACATACTATTCGGGATGGCGATACACAAAATATTTATTAGTCAATAAAAAAATATCAATCTCAATATTTTTGTATCAATTTCAATTGTAAAAGCCTAATTTATAAAATAAATAAAACGCAATAAACTGTGTTTGATAGAAATTAAAACTCGTGAGTAGTGACAAGGCCAAGATTATAGATCTGTAGAACGCAACACAAAGATTATTGTGCAGTTTTGAAGTGGTCGATTTATCATCATCCATCTCCTTTTTATAAGGATATACACACAGGGATATCTTGGGAGTTGGCGCGTTTTATACCATGTGTGTAGGTACTCCGTGCAGGTTTTTCTTTTTGTAGCAAACGAGCTCACATTTTCCACACACACACACAAACAATATATTTCCAGCAATGTCATTGCTGCGAGGGCCACGCTTGCTAGTCGTGTGGTCAGGAGTAATGTTTCGATGTTATCACCAGGCCGGTTGAAAGGCAACAACATATTATTTACTTTTAATATCTAATGTTATACATAATCGAGATAAAGAACCGCATAGAGCATACAAGAGAACTAATATAAAAATATAATCATGTGACTTTGATGTATTAGCTTTTTTTTGTGTAATTCAATTGGAAAATCTTTTGTGTACTTTAACTACTTTTTTCTCCCAAATCTACTGCCCATCCAACCTTCACACCCTCTCCTCGAACCGTGTAATTGTTTACGAATTAAATATTTAGAAAATTTATGTTTTATTGTACAATACAATTTGTTATATTTTGAAAATAATTATCTGGAGATAAGGAATATAATCAGCGCTAATAAAATCGAAAATAATTTATTTTTTGTAAAAACGTATTATTTTTCAAATAAAGCATATGTGGTATTACACTATTAATTCATACCTATATATATCGTTTGTTATCTTAACATTATTTTTATGCCACATTCATTTAAATAATGTCAGAATATTTAGCATATATAACTCATTCTGTCTCGTACGCCGCATTTGATATTCTCTCTTTGTTGCAACATAATACTAATTAAAAACAGTGCGTTATTTTTGAATTTCATTAATTTTGTAGTCGGCTGCTGGTAGCGCAGAGCCGTGAAAACTATTTCAATGGAATGAAAATATGCTGCAAGACATACTATTCCGTTTAGGAATTTTTCTCGAACTGTTATTGTTCTATTTTACAATTGCCCTCGAAGTGCGTCGGAATTTTCATTATATAATAGACCTTTCAGATTACAATAGAATGTTTCTCTGCAGGGAAATCATTATTTAAACGGTTATAATAAGCGAATGGAGTGTGTATATAAGAATTGAGTTAATTACAGATGATTACAGTGCGAATGTATGACGAAAAGGGTTAGCATGAATTGAGACCCTTGATTCTGGGCTGCGCTGGTACGAACGACGCTACACTTTTGTTAAAAGTTTTGTTCAAAATTCATTTAAGTTCTGGCATTGTATTATTCTGTTACGAAAAGTATACTGACATAAATTCGTAAATATTTACCGAGCAACGAGAAAAAAAAGGTAAAAACACAGTATTTGCCCCACTCCGCAGGCTGTTATTTTAATTTAGATCGTGCAACTAAATTTGTATCAAAGAACATTTGTTAGGAAATTGTGAAAATTTATTAAAATAATAAATTATTATGACAGATTTAATTGTTGGTTTTTTTTTTTTTTGTACAAATTTATCTTTGTTAAAAATATGTTTGTTAATATAAATGATGAACTACCTCTATAGCAGATCTTTGCGAAATAATATTAATGGGTTCTGGCAAGATGCCATATTGGCAAATAACGGAATCTTTATGATAGAACATGAAACGAAACAATTTTATAGGCGTTTAACTGTGCAAACCTGGTAATGTATTTCAAACCTAGATTACTTATAATAAATATAGTGCATTTTTTATTATTACAAACAACGATCTATTTATTACTGCGTGTGTGAATAAGAATGTGCTATGGTTTTTATTATTTTATTTTTTTTTTGCGCTATTGTGGTAAATACTTGGCACTGAATAAACGCACTGCAACTATTTTTAAAGGTTAACAAAGTAAAATGTAAGACAAAAAGACATTATTCGAGTAGTTTGATGATATTGGTATTTTTATTGGCTTGTTTTTGCTACGAATTTAATTAAAAAACGAATATAGAACGTCGATATTTTCCCAGAAAATCACATTACGAAATATATTTGTATACGTTTGCATAAATATGACCACTAAATTGCAGAAATTCGTATGAAATTATCAAATTTAAAATGCTACATATTTATAATAATAGCTTTTGTTTTAAAAATAAAAACCTGTCAACATTTAATACGTTATTATTATTGCTTTAAAACAAAAATGTGTTCGATAAACGTATTCATAAATGCAGAAATTATAGAAATTGATATTTAATAGTTACATTTACGAAATGTCCAGAAAAATAAATTTATATATAGAAATATATTTTTCTTATCATATTTAAATAGTTATACTATTCTTATCATTTTAAAACAAACACTATTTGGATTATAGGATAAATGCAACATTAAAATTGAAAATTTATTATTAAATTTACAATAATTCGTTGTGGTGGGTTTATAAAATAATTAAATGACTTATTTAGCATATATTTAGTAGAGCATATGGCTTCTGTTTCATAATGAAGTCAATAAAAGCTGGTAATATTTTCGAAATGAGCCATTATAATATCAATGTCATTATTCATAAAATGTCAAAATAAAATATGAAAAAGGGACCTTTCCATTCTCCTTTTTCTTTTCAAAAGAGGGTGAATTGATACATCTAAAAGTTAATTAGCTACTTAATGTAAATTGAGTATCATACGAAAGATGTAAACGTTACTTCTAGATAACACAATGATCTATTTCATACTTATATATGCTAATGAGACAGCCATTACGTTATAACATACCACATTATATCAAATAATACATAAGTATTGTTGGAAATGTACGTGTGAGACAATTGTCTTTTGTGGTTATTGTTAATTAATTGGACATGTGTTTTATTTAAGTATTCGATTTTATTTTCATTATCCGTAAACAATGATATTCCTGTTTACGAGTAATAAAGCATTTTTACCAAAATGAATTTAATAAAATTATTTAAGCCAAATGCCAGATATTTATTTCAACTTTCACGAGATTAATGAATTATTGCCGAAATTCCAGACATTCTATAATATTTGGTAAATGTTTACTCTTTATGAGCGTCATCTTATTTCCTGCTTCCGTTTGTTCGCGGATTAAATGTAAATTAAAAATCAATATAATCGAAAATTAATAATAGATAATCTATAAGACACAAAAAAACTTTCCGTTTCGATTCCACGAATTTAGTGTTTTTTTTTTTGTATGTGTGTGCGTGCGGTATTTTATACCGTATGAGTGTATAAACTGACCTTCGCCAATGTTTCAGCCTGATACCGCTAGGAGCGTTTGCAAATCACGGAATGGAACACTCAAGGCATCGCACACACGCACGAAATAAACTAATTATTTATTTTTAATTCGGTCATTTTGCAGATATATATTATACGAAATACAGTTGTTGCTGAGGTGTTCTAAGAATTATATTCTCTCAAAACCGCAGTAAGAATTAGAGCAGTTCTAAATATGGAGCACGTTTAAGGTCATGGCAAGGACTTTTAATTTCTGTTTACAGTGCACACCTGGGCAACTGCATTCGTAGGATTTCCGCGTAATTTTTATTGATTTTTTTTTTAAATGTTAGACTCAGATGTGTGATTTATTTTATTTCAAACTAGTTATATTAATTTTATCCCTCATTTTATATATACAAGTTCAAATATGCAATATTAATCGTAAATTTTAATTACTGGTGTCAAAGTTTGATTTGAATTTGTTTCTAAGCAGGTTTAAGCTATTATAATCTTTGAATTTTAAAAGAAATGTTTTATCGTAAAGCGAACAATTCAATAGCGAAAAAAATATTTATAAAAAAAAATGAGATAACAATTTCAATGTCAAGTATATTCACAAATGTCACTTTTTATCTTATTAATTTATATAAATAAATATCATACTGGAATAATACGAAATCTTTTATAAACAAATAAACAGCGATTATATTTATATGAAACATAGAATTTTTTTTATATTATGTCCTATGAAACAAACATAATAAAATATTTAGAGTACTCAATATTTCTTTATACAGTAACTGTTTCAAGATAAGTTTTTATAGCGAACAACCTAATTTGCATAGTTTCCTGAAACGTTTCGCATCCTAAAGCTCTTCCAGCGAACATCATGAGCGCAAAAACTCGTTCATTTCCTCATTTTCCAGTGTGCGTGAATTCAATTTTCGCAAACACGGCCGACTGAATCCGGCGAACGATCAAGGGCGGACAGGGACCAGCAAACAGCGGCAGTCAGTGGCGTTACATGCGAAATTAATGATGGTACAAATCTCACATACGACCGAACGCGACATCAGCGTATCTCATACACTACGATTCTCATTTGCAAACTGCGATCAAACATTTACATGGCGACAATTTCAAGCAAATAATAACCAACACATCCAAAACAGACGTTCAAAATTGAAAATTATTTAAGAGCCACACTCAACTCAAATCAAAGAAACATTAATAAAATATTAAACAATGACCTAATCAGAGTGTGCCCAATATGGCGATAAATTGTTCAAAATTCGAACAAGTCTATGGAACGAACAACCTCATAGAACAAGATAGAGTGACGGAAGAGACATATAATCTGTGTACGAGAGAGGAGAGTGAAACAAGGCAAGCGAGAGAGTGATGAGGAGTGAGTGAGAGCAATGAGCGATGTGACGGTCACCGTGCTTGACCTTGACCTTAGTGTAGCTAGCTTGGCGCATGCGCAATCCCCGCCAGGTAGCACAGCACGAGGTTACACTGGTGTAATGTGCAAGAGTGAGTGAGTGCGATCAAGTGCTTGCTCCATGCACGAGAGCAGGATCAATAGTGGGCGCTATGTTGGTATCTCACCACCATCCATTCAGCAGGCTGCAGGAGCAGGAACTTTTCCCCCGGTAGTTGCAACAGGACCCTCAAGTTTCGATTTCCCATTCTATGCATTTTCAGTTCACATGTGCATGCATGCATACATTGGCAAAGCCATGTGGTGTTGGTAAACGTACGAGGTTTTGAATCTTGAAAATAACTAAATTGCTTTGGGAACTTTGTTACAAAGATGCATTGAAATTGCAAGTAGTTTAACTGTTGCAGAAATTTATTGCATAAAAAGCGTCTTGCAGTAACCATTTCCGAAATTATTTGTGAAACTATTAGCAATAACATCTGGATATTTTTTGGCAGCCTTATAACTGGTTAATAAGAGGAATTTTGAAGCGTTTACTCAAAAAAAAAAAACTGGGTCAAACAAAACCATTTATAATATCAACAGCGTTGCATTCTGGAATAGACGAACTGTTTATCTAGTGGAGCACCGGTGCACTGCACGCTCAATAAGTTGCGCGCAACAAGGATCGATTCCCGACCAAGGAGTGAAAGTTTGTGTTGACCGATTCGGTTGGGAGTGCAAACTAGAGAATCGTGCCAAGAATTTGTAAACTCACTCGCCAAACTCGAGTACTTCAATTACCCTACTATATTCACTTCCATCGGAGCTATTTTGGGAAATATCGGGAATGCATCGAAAAAAAAAAAAACTTGCGTTTTCTACGAAATATTACCGTAAATCATTCCCAAACAGAATTTTAAAAACGCGCTTCTTTGGACTACATAGAAAATTGCTCGGTTCCTATATATGTCAGTTCATCTTCCACGGCCGCCAATGTGTACTTTTAACAAAACTTAATCTCCCAAAACACATCAAACATAAAATATGCAAAAACCAGGGAATTACCGGCGATGTTTACGCGAACCTCGCAGGGCTTAAATTGTTGCTCCGTAAAAAAAAAAAATGCCTGCACAACTCTGTCTTAGCTTACACAGAAATGCTCAACCCGCCGTGCCGCTAGTCTCTAAGGATCGACTCTAATACATGACATTAAACATTTAGAATCTATTCATGTTCAAGTAGAAACACTTTCACAATTTTACGAAATTATTTTTGCTACTCGTTTAAAACATATTAAATATATAATTGCCATGACATTTTCTTGTAAGATTTCAAATAAAAAAACATTTATTTTTTAAACAATTACGACTTTAAGCTGGACGGAGAAATAAATACAAAATTGTAATAAATTACAAACAAACACAACGCCATAATAATTGTTCAATAACGTTTCATGTTAGAAGAAAATAAATCACAACATAAATAATATAATTAATGCAATTACTACAAAATATATTAGGTCTTAAATATTAATAATAATACCTTTATTTCAAAAGCGGGCAATTAGTTCAGAATCTAAAAACTGCACACTCTTGAATTGCACACACTCACTGAACGAACACATATTTCATTTAAAAGCATTTTTATTTTTACATATTTCAATGAGACATTAAAAAAACGTTCCTGCACTGACGGGCACCTCACTACTGACTTGGTTCTGGATGTCGATTTAATTACGCTTCAAACTAATAGAAACCTGTCGAGCAATTAAAAATAATTTTCAATAAAATGCAAATGCTTGTATTTAAACATACGATCTCAATTTTTATAAATATATCATATATAAAATGCAATATTTTTAAATTCATCTCGTAATTCAATCTCATTTAGCTCTATAACCATAGAAGTGATATTAATTCTGTTTGATTTTTTGTTATGAGAGAATGTTAGTTATTCTTTAAACGATTTTGGGGTTCTCATTCATCATGTGTGTAGAAAATGTATGTCAACGAAAACTATAACAGAACGAAGGCGGAAAATGTCATTACGAGAGTGAGTCGTGAGTATTTTGAAAATCGTGGATTATTGGCGATAAATTGCCGAACGTAAAGTGCAAAAACTTGTGTGCGTATGCGAATACGTGCGGTGTGCTTGCTGTGCGTTAGTTCAACTCTGTGCGAGTATTTGCTGAGTCACATATAGATATATTATATATTATAGAGTAGTTGTCGTCGTGCTGAATTGAATCCACATTCATCGATGCGAAACGCGTAATGTGTGTGTGTGTGTGTCTGTCGTGGTGTGCGAAATGTGTGCACATCTGAGTGTGTGTGTGTGTTGGTGGCTTGGAGCCTTTATAATGCGTCTAGGCATGTTCGTGTGAGTCCTACCATATTCAACATAGAAAAGAATTTAAAAAGCGAAAACCTCGCATTCTACCATATCGATTCCACGCACATTTAAGAATATATAATTAGCGATTTATCTAAAATTTACCACTAGTAATCAACCATTTATTATGAATTATGTTCAATTTGAACTTTTTATATATATATGATTAGTTTGATAAACGTATTGCAGAAATCAGAATGACATGATTTGAATGGCGAATCATCAAAGTGCAACGTTTATCTATATTTATCTCGTGATACTAATTATTTACTTATATGGTTATAATGATTAATGTACCAGGTGACATAGAACTAAAAATAGTTCATTGTGATAAGGAAAAACATGACGAAACAAATTTCTAAGTACCTCTAGACTGCCTGTCGTCAGGAAGAAAACATAGGCGTAACCCAGTAAAGTTCTTCATGGGCAAATGATTTACACTCTAAAGTTGACGGGTGTACAAATTGAAAACAAGCATTACTATAATGGCAGAAACATTCGCTGGAACACGATTCAATTACCAGTCGATAACCGAACGACACTATTACATATTCCGGAGTTTTATCTCTTTTCGAAATATCTAGACGAAATGTTTAAAATGCCGTTTTGTCAAAGGGAGAAAAAAAAAGGTGGTATTGTTAGCATTGCATGCAATGCGTTAGGGGTCCTTATCAAATAGGACTTATCACCATATCATTCTAGTGTGCTATAAGGTACGCATATATATAACTTTATGTAAGACGGTTGATTATTATTAATTACTATATAGAAAAATATTTTTAAGTCACGCCACCCAAGACCACCGTCAGTAGCTACGTAGGTGTACATGTATTTTTAAATTAAAATTGTGAATAACTAATGTGCTTGCAACACGACATACCACGGATGCAGTCACCCTATCTTTCTCTTTTCCTATATTTGCCCCCTTTTTTTTATACTTTTTACAACTCTGAAATTACTTATGCATTAAAACACATAAATAACTTAGAAAACAAAATAAATCCAGTTCGAAACCATATACAAATTTAATTATGAGCATTACTATCTCAAAATTTGAAAATAAAATAAAAAATTCGTAATAGTGGGTGATTTTTTTTTTTTATTCACTTTAATGATAAGAAGGTCAATATTGTGTTATAATTATTTGCACATTTACGATAAAAGATATTGGTTCGTTTAAATAAGTTTGCTTGAAGAACAAAAAAACAGAATGATTGCGCATGCGTTTCCAAGATAGTAAACTTATTAATCACTCATAATTTTGTAAGCAAATACGCGAGTGTTATTTCATGAGTTCGTTGACACCATGCGAAAAAAAATCTTTTATATATATATAGGCTGGAGTTTTATATATTATGCATATTACAATTCATACAAGAAATGACAGAGTTACAGAAATAGACGATATATATTTTTTGTAGTAGTTCAAGCGTGCTAAAAATACGAATGTGTTTGTTCGCAATCGCTGCGATGTTTCAGAGAAATTGGCAATTGATAACGAACATATTCTCAATTTCTTTGAACTTGAACCAAAGTCACAGTATACCGAATCGAGCTGATATTCTAGCAACAGAACTAGATGTCGTTTTAGTGTCGTCTAGGTAATTTATCTAACGAGTTTATAATGCGTTTGGAAATGTCAACGTGGTTCGTTCACTGTGACGTTAGGTTCTTATGGCTGCGATGCCATCGTCGCCGCGTTGAGTTCATGGGCGCTATACGCACTTGTTTGGTTGCCAGTATTCGAGGTTACCAACACGTTGTTCAAGCACTGCTTGATGATGGCGAGATTGGTTACGTGCAACGCTGATGTTATTTTATCATCTCGCTAGCTTCAACCAACACCAACGCAACACTATTGTGTTACAGGAAAGTGGATTTTATAATTCTTAGAAATCTTAAGCACAACTCAAAAAAAAATAATCGACAAGTACAAGGCAGCAGCATCAATTCTATACCATATACTAATAATAAGTCAATTATACATTTCAAGTTGCCACAATTAATGACGACTCTTCGCGGTGTGTAATTGATGAAAATATGTGAAATACAAAATGTTAAAAGAAATTGGTGGACGAGGATAACGAAACAGGTATGATACAAAAGTCTTTCAATCGAATATATATTCCGGATTCCATAAGACGCAGGAAATAAGGGATGGAAGAAAGGAAAACGACGAAGACAGAGCAACATGGTTTCCAATTACTGTGATATTTTTCAGACGAGGAAACCTGAATAAACAGCAAGTCAAGCATACCGCACATAGTACAAGGGATGGGGTTTAGGGGGGGAGGAGGGCGAGAAGGTAGCTCGCGCTACATACAATGTGAAAGACTGCTTATTGGACATCGACAACAAGAATAAAATTCTTCAAATAGAAGATTGTTATAGTATTGTCTTATTTTTCTCTCAACCAATCTAACATCAACTACACAACTTATATAAATAAAATACATATATATTTTTAAACTTCTTTATGTATATATATATATATACGTAAGTATATAATGATTGTTTTTAATTCAGCACAAATATCACGAAAATAGGATTTAATATTTAAAACTACGCTAGATTTTTCATTAATGTTTCGATAATTGATATCTAATGCATTTTTTTTTTCGAATAAAACCAACTTTGATTACCAAATAAACATTTAGTTTCAGTGAACAAAATAATCTCGCATAATAACCTTGAAACACCGAAACGGAACTCCAATATGCCTAAATAATAAACGAGCCCATGTTAATGTGTGTACCAGAAGATTATGATTTTGAATAATTAATGGTATCAACTCATATATAAATAATAGTCAATTTAACACACGGCGTTTCGGAAATGTTCCAAAATTCCAACAGTAAATATTAATTTGCAAAATTAGTACGTTATTATATATATATTTAAAACAGCGGTTGGTTTATATACTCAGCTTCGAATCACTACAGGGGTCACCCCGTTCCGTTTGTCGTGTCCAGCTGCTGCTTTTTCGCACAACAATTCGCCAAAAGATTCTGTATTGTATATTTAGCGCATAACCGGTAGCCCTAACCTATATTAGATGCATCAAATTAAAAACAAACAAAATTATATAGACATTTAATTGAACAAGTAAGTCAAATTGAGGAGTTTAGGTTTTGAAATTTTGTTCACTTGGAAACATGAAATAGTTCGCTTTCGTTTGGTACAGATACAAAGACGGTTAGATGTGTTGTTGTAGTAGAGCTTGTTTTCAAGGACATCCTACAAATCATTAATCATTGAACCGGTCCGCCAGCAAGAACGCAACGGACCCGGGTCTCGGTATTGTCTCGGCGACTCTATAATCTTTATAACCACACTCCGTGCACCTGATAGTTGCGTAGCATTTTTTATATATATATATATATATATATATATATATATATATATATATATATATATCTCTCTGATTCTCCCATCCACAAACCACACAGTGCACTGTTCCCGTGTTCAGATTATTATAATATTGAATTCGCTCATTTGTTTCGCAGTGAAAGTGAACCGCGTTTACATTCACAGTTATGATGCCATCATTAGTTTGGTTAAAAATAAACTCTCGATAGTCGTTTTTGTTTACCATGCATTATTCAACGATTATGCACTGCACTTTTTTTTTTTTTATCACATGTTTATCAATACGCTATTTTTAAATATTTGGATGAATACAATTTTTCGTTCTATCACAATAAAACACTGCAATCCGTTACGGTGCGTCCTAAAGTGAACATTGCACGTGTTTTCATGTATAAAGATACTTTTTTTTTGTGTGTAAAAAACACTAGAAATTCTTTTTGAGGGTAACATGTGCAATACGACTGGTTATATGGCGTAGGAAATATGCGGAATAGAATATGTTCTATATGGTATAAAAACAGTCGATTTGCATTCTGCAGTAAGCGATTTTTTATAAATGTGAAGTTAGCAATAACTCATAAAATACCAACCTAAAAAAACATCATGTAAACCATATTAAGACAAACGTAACATCAGTGTATTATAGTTTATTTGATAGAGTATGTAGAGTTTACGTTCTTATAAATTGTTATAAATCGGTGCTTCGCACAGTTTGGGAGCTTTGTTAAGGTTTTCGACGTGTGTTTTAAGGAATCAATGAGTAAGCTATGATTATTTTTGATAATTACCAAAATTGTTTTGGTTATTAGAAAAAGTGGTGAAACTGACGATGGTTATTTTGTAAACTATAATAGATAGTGGTTATTAAGTATGGGGGAGCACATAAGACTGGGCAGAGCAATGTGATTGTGAATCAGAATGTTGTGTGTTTGTGAAGTGCATCAGCAGGCAAAGTAGCGGCAATCCGACGATGCAACGGGAACAGGCCACGAATTATTGTAGGAGCGGTTGCCAAGCGAGTGAACAGTTGGCCTTGTTGAAATGCACTCGACCACACAACATACATCACCTTCATTTGAACTTTACAGAAACATCTATGCACAATTTTCACGAACTTCACAACAATTTTAAAACAAGGACGACGCAAAAAAAAAATCGTACAAAAATCCGACAAGAACATCAAACACATACGCCGCGATTTATATAAACATTTTATATAAATTAGGAAAAAACCTTCAAATTTGGAATTGGAGGTAAAACACCACGAATCCCTGATTTAGAATTAATAGAAGCATACTGAGCTGAAACTCAGGAAGAACTACGAAACACGCACCTCAACCACATGTCGCCGAACTAGTTTCGCTGTGCTTGAAAACGAAGCATGAAAAACGCCGGAAAAAACGAAACACGCACTTATAAACGTTTGCCGTAAAACAGTTCTTTATAAATTAATTTCTAAAAATAAGTGGCGAAAACACTATCGGGGAGAATTTCGCTTGCACCGTAATCACATCGCGTATAATTTTTTTTTTTTGTAGAACCCTTTGTTGCACCAGGATAACGTTGAACAATTGTTTTATAACGATTGCTTTCGAAACACTTGCGAATTTGTTTACACAAAGGAACACCAAGAATTAGCACAGTAAAACACTCACCTATTTTTTTCCAATTCGTTATGAGTCGTCCTGTAAACAGAAAACAAAATAGATATTAGTATTGATGCAATCAATTATGACGTGTATTTTTTTTTTTTTTTTGATGATAATAATTTTACTTTTCACGTGTTCGTAAACAAAGAAATTGAAATCATTTATCTATGTACTGTAAAACAAAACAATGCGTATAGTGACGATTGTACTCTAGTTTCGTAATTCGCAAAATATGTAAACAAAGAAATCGAGACGTTTATGACAGTGAATTGAATGGGGTTTTGTTGAGTGTGCTGTGGTGAAGGGTTGCATTTGTGTGCTTACCTGCTACCCTGAGATTTTTTCGTCTTTGGCCTTTTCGTGTGGGTCCTGCAGTCGTCGGGCATAGGCAACGTCGAAGCATATCCGTGCTCCTTTGCTTCTATAAAAACACATGGAAAACAATAGCGTCAAAATCAGCTGATTCGCATGCACAAAAATAACTTCGGTGCTATGTTGACGTGGTGGTCAAAATGTTTAGAAAATTGCAAGTAATAACTAACCTCTATCCCGCCTTTCTAAATATTCTGCGGCTTCCAGTAACGCAGCAATGCTCATATTTGTAATTTTTTTTTTTTAATTTATTTTTTTTTTATTATATATTTATTATAAAAAGTAAAACACTAAAAGAAGAGAAATATAACGGACTAACGACAGCACAGGTCCGCGCCCTACGAACTCACTCGGCTATTTATTGATGTCAAACGCACACAATTCCTTGCTTGTCAGTGCGCATGGGACCACGCGTTTATTGGTCGACGGGGCCCGATGTGCGTTCGGCCAGCCAATGCACCGCTGACGTACCAGTCACGTGAAACTCATGCCTTTCAAACGTCATGAACAAAACAAAACAGCTGTTTGATTCAATTTTCACTATTCCATCCCATTTGCACAGCTATCGCGATTTTTTTTTCGCACAAAACACCAAACATCCATTTTTAATCACTTCAAATCACAAAACAAACACTATTCATTTATTATTAATTATATTATTAAATAAAATACATATTTCAATTATAAAAAAAACTAATTTTATTTAATAGTAGAATTACATTTGATTTATTTTTAAAATTACATTTTCTTAACAGGTGCTATATTAAGTATAGCCAAACCATTATGTAAGACTTGTTGAATGCCGTTTAACAAGTATATTCTTGAAAATAAAACTGGCATCATATGTGTCCTTGCGTCCTAAAAATTGCATTCAATGTATTTGTTTTAAAATTAAATTCAGATGAACTCACAGTTAAAATGCGAACTCGCCTATAATAAACACTAAATAACGAGCAAAATGAATCCAAAAAAATGCATAAATTATGTGTATTTAAGTTGCATTCATTAATTTCTTGTATGCAATTTGTAATCATTTTCGGATATTGCAATAAGTAAACATATAAAAGTTGCCATTCCTCCTATAAAACAAAAACTAATTATCTACTTTAACAACCAAATGAACAAAGCGCAATACTTACAGGCTGATTTAATAAAGAGAAATCGATATCTTTTATTGTTGGTAATTGCGGATATAAATTATGTTCAACTTTTTTATCGAATTGTTTTAAAATTTCTGCTATTCTTGCACAATTATATAAAATGAATGAAGATCCTAAAATTACTAAATTATTTCAACTATTAACCACTTTTTACAACATTTACAACCTTTATAAGAAGATATTGGAGTATCTATATTATCAACTAAGGGTCGTTTAGGCTTAACATGTAATAAATCAATAGTAACTGCAGCTTTTCCTATTGTTTGGAAAAAATCGGGCCAACCAGGCTCCGAATTAACTCGCACCCCATATCTATGTTGAGCCATAAGCCTCATATCCATAATATACTTACTAAAAAAATAACAAATTACTCAAAATGGCCAAATAAACTTACAATTTATAAATCACTTGTAATAATCTTCCGCTGTAACATCAACATTCCTCTTCCCAAATTTATTACTCGTTACGACACCAATTAGAATTTTCTTCGCTTCTAAGTCGCTTTCGGAGCGATTTGTTAAATAAATGGTCTCAGATTTCGTTTCTTTTGTTTCAGTGTTTAATTTAAGCAAATTTTCGGTGGCGTCTTTGATTAATTTCATTCGCAATTGAGTCAAATCAATTTCGAATAAATTATCTGAACTATGTTCGGTTTTTAAATCGATGTTTGAATTGAAATTAAATTTTTGCGATCCATACTTGTCTTTATCTGCATGTATGCAATTCAAAACAGTTTCAAATGTTTTTGTTCGATTTAAAAATATTAATAATTTGTCATCTTTTATATTGAATTTTAAAATAGATATTTGCCACAAGCTACTAAGCGAAATTATATTTTCGAAATGTGCGATTTTTAATTCGTCGAAAGTATCACAAACTTTTTGCCAAGCTTTAATATTTATTGGACAGGTAATATCGCCGTTTGAGTTAAGTTTGGAATTATTTAAACGAAATATTTTGAAGTGAAACTCAGTTGGCTGGGTATTTGTTAAATAAAAATATAAATCGCTTAAGAATGAATCGAGTAAATTTAATGATTCCATTGGTAGCAATTAATAATCCTGGTATTCTTGTTCGAATTTCTTAAAGTCTTCTTCGGTGAAAACTGTTTCACTAACAACTTCTGGAACCACTTTAGGTTTCACTGGTTTTCTAGTCACAGCACGTTCGATCACTTGGTCAGTAATTTCTTGGGTTAAGTTCACCGTACATGATTTTTTAATCAATTTAATCCGTTTTAAATTCTCTTTCAATATTTCCTCTTTCGCTTTTAATATTTGACGAGCTTCAGTCACCGAGATTTTCCTATTTGATTGAATTACTTGTTTCTTGTTCACTTTCGTTACACGTGTTGTTAGTTTCTTCTCAGCTTTCGTTTGCTTGTTTTTACTTTGACGAGGTTGTTCTAAATCAGGATCACACAAAGCTAAGCTTCTTCTCAACAATGCCGAAGACATAATTTACATATTTTGTACTTAAATAACAATAATATACTGTACACACTTCGATGAACTGTCAACAAAACGTTGAGGTTATGTGTGCTAATTTCAAAGATACCAATTTCTCAATATGAGCAACTTTGTTTCATAAATATAACTAGTTTGATATTTGGTTTCTATGAATTTAGAAAACGTTTTAATTTATTTGTAACGCTTTTAATGAATGAATACTGTAGTAAATATTGTTGAATAAAAATAAATAAATTATATTCGTATTGGTAACTTTCATTTATCGAGTTACCACGTCCGCAGAGTCCGGAAGGTTTTATATAGAGCGCATTTCAAACGTGTCGTATTTGACAGCTAGATTTGAACGTGGCTACATAACCTTAACGTAACATATGAAAAATTTTAAAAAATGAACAAATTCACATATTTCATAGTGCCGTTTTTATTTCTAACATTCGGACAATCCAACGCTCAACTACTAGAAGGTCTTTATTGCGGCAAAGAGAATTGTTACGATGTTTTGGGTGTTACGCGTATCTCAACGAAAAGTGAAATTTCAAAGAACTATCGACAACTCGCAAAGAGATTCCATCCGGATCTACACAAAGGTGAACAGGCGAAAAAAGAAGCCGAGGAGAAATTCAAAGAAATCGCCACCGCCTACGAGATACTGAAAGATGAAGAAGCACGTAACGATTACGATTACATGCTGGACAATCCCGATCAGTATTACGCGCATTATTATAGATATTATAGGCGACGAGTGGCACCAAAAGTGGATGTGCGTGTTGTCGTGCTTGTGACCATATCTGTGATATCCGCTATACAATATTATAGCGCTTGGCAACGTTACGAAACTGCCATCAAATATTTTATGACTTTACCAAAGTACAGAAATCGCGCCATGGACGTGGCGGAAAAGGAAGGTATGCTCGGCAATAAGCGCGCTGACCGCGGCAAAAGCAAATCCGACCAGAAGAAACACCTTGAGGACGTCATACGGAAAGTCATCGAAGAGAATATGGATATCAAAGGAGCCTATGCCAAACCAAGCATCTTAGATCTGTTATGGATTCAGTTGCTTATATCACCGTATACACTCGCCAAATATATTATGTGGTACATTATGTGGATTTGGAAGTATAATATACGAAAGGAGCCGTATGGCCGCGAAGAACAGTTGTATGTGATTAGGAAGTTTTTGAAAATGGGACAATATCAATTCGACGCTTTAGAAGAAGAGAAAAAAGAAGACTACTTAAATAGAGAGTTGTGGATAAAAGAGAAGTATGAAGTGTGGTTTAAAAAGGAGGAAGAAGATATGAAGAAATCGCTAGCAGAGAATTCGAAATATAAAGCGTATAGAAGATATATGAAGAATCATGGGCCTAGCAGAATGACGTTCGACGATTCGTAAATAGAAAAATGTGTTATATATTTTAATTATTTTTATACATATTTATTTGTGTTACGTGTACAAAACTTAGTTGCATAAAGGAAATATCGATTATCGTAAAATTGTACTTTAAAATAAATATAGCGAACGAAACGAACGAAATAAAATAAGCATATTAATAATTAAATGTTACATCTAATTTGTACTTTTCTTTCTTCTGCTTTCCCATTTATTTTTCCATTTGTCGAGGAAACAATCCGTTATTTTTAAATTATTTATGGCTTCCTAACAACAATAGAGTTACATAAGCATTTATGTAACAGTTTATAATTGAAACAATGTTACAATTTCAAAATATATGATTATAAAACAACTGATTAAACACGTTTTTTTTTTTTGAATGTTTGATAACGAAGAAACGTTTAATAATCAGCAAGGACATACCAATAAAAATTTATTAATAATTTGAAAGTAATTTAAGAATTCGTGTCGAAAATAAAGTTTTAACTGCAAAACCGCACTTTCATTTTTACAGCAAATTTATGCTTCACTAAATATGTAGAGTGTATAAAACTTATATAATTACAATTTCTTTGATTTGAATTGGTTGCAAATTGAATATAAAGAAATAATTTTAAAAAAATACTTACGCTCCAATCATCTATATCAATTGAAATTATATGTTGTCTATAAGGCACATTTCCTTTTTTGGCTTTCTTTATTTCATGACTGGACATTGGCATAACGTAAAGTTCTCCATCTTCGTCTAAAAAATATATGGTCTGAATTCATTCAAGTTTCTTACACCTTAAAAAATGTACTTACTTGATTCGATTTTAATTTTGCCATCCCGCATTAAGAACGATAAATGGAAAGCATTTTCAATCGAATGTGTAAAGTTATTCGGATCGATAATGAATCGAAAATAATTAACTGGTTCGCCGCTATTTTCTTCAAACTCAGTTGTAAGACACCATTGTAGAAATTTAACGGTGTCGTCAACGCTATCCTCTTCTTTAGCAATTTCCGTTATTTTCTCTGGTTCTTTCTTAGTGACTTGTTCGTTCTTTTTCCCTTTTTTAACCGCACGCTTTTTCTCCGGTTTTGGTGCTGCATTTGGCGTCCCAACTGCTCCATAAAGGTAACGAAAATTCGGTGGTAATTTCATTATTCTTTTGGATATTTCATGGACATTTTCCAAATTTAATTCCGATCCTTCAGTGCTTACAAGTTTCGCACACTACCAAAAATAATTTTCATGTACAATACGCAATTGATTACTTAGAATTTATTAATATTTTGAAAATATTTTAGAACTTATACTAACAATTTTTTTGGCGAATTCTACAGGTTCATAAGTATCTAAGGCACAATCGATAGTTTCGGTAATATTCTTCAAAACATCACTAGCAGTCGCAACAACTTGAGCATCCAGCAAAACTTCATCTGTATGCTTGATTCGTTCTTGAATATTACTGTCTTCAAATAAATGATTCGCGCTTTTTAAAATCGCATCAATCGCTGAAGTGCTCTCATATCCAGTTTCTTCATTTTCTTCTACAAGTGGTTAAACATTATATAAAATTTCAATTAAAAACAAAACAAAAATACTTACGTAAAATTTCCGCGCGATCCAGAAGAACTCTATATTTCGCTTTGCGTTGTTCACTTGTCATAGATTGTCGTTGTCTTGATGATTGCGACATATTTAAATTTAATTCTCAAACCGTTTAAGTATATAACCTATAAATTATACTTCATGTTTTTTTTTTTGTATCAAATACTCTTGCGCAGTTTATAAAATTATAAACAAAGAAACACAAAAATGAATAAATATTTATTTAAAACTACAATAAATTCTTATAAATTATAAAATCATATAAGACGTAAATTGTTGCCGCTCTTTTCACACTCACTTTTAAATACATCACATTATTTTGCGAAGCATTTTTTTAACGACTGAACAAAACTTTGTCATTATTGAAGATATTTTGTAAAAAAAAAACTTTACCATAATAGTAGATTAGGATTAAACTTAAAAGCACTTATAAGAATGTAAATAAGATAAAAATGTTAAAGCAAGAAATGTTTGCAAACATTTGTAGAATGCGTTTACTGGCATTTACCCAAAATGCATTGTATTTTTGGTCTTTTGGCCTTGAAACGCTAAATGTCATATACACATATGTCAGTGTAGTAGAAAATGTGTAAATAAACGATAATTATTTAAACAATAATAATAATTGTTTAAATACATCGTTAAAAATGACAACAATATATAAATTACTAGTGGAAATATACGATATAACTTTTTTATTCGCACAACATCAATTAAAATATGATACTGGATTTATTGGTTGCAATATGAATCAGTTTTGATTATAAATATGATTTCGTTATCTGTGTTGAGATATGAGCAAGTGATTTTTAATTAATTTAAATTGTTTTAATATAACCTAACTATTATAAATCAAGTATGGTACAACATGACAAATTTAATTGATTCGAACGCATTGATACTCATTGCGATTTATTCTGTCGGGTGTATTTTTGCATTGATTAGTGTGTTAGTTGTGTGTGTGTGTGGCTGTAGGAAAGGGGCACCAAAGTAAGTTTTTCAAACTACTGGAATTTTTAATTTTTATATATTGTACTTGATACATTTTTAAAACTAGTCGTATTTGTGTTTGAAATGATTGTTTTTATACTCGTTTGTAAATGTTTTGTATTTTGTTTGATGTTGTACTAGGAATGATTTATTGGGGCTTGATGGCATGGTGAAAATAACCAACCCTGATGAAAATGTGAACCATTTACCAGCTGCTGGGCATTATATATCCCAAGTTATAGGTGACCCTAACATTTCAGAAAACGACGATCTGTCGAAAAGGTTTATATTATTCTTTACGTTTAAATTTAAATAAAAATTATTTTCACAACTTATCTATTTTTTATTCTAAATCATAAGCCCAGACAGATAAATATATATGAATAACAATTTACAATAAATGTTGCACGTCGTAGTTTTAAGCTTTGATTATTTTAAACATTTCTTTCAATGCATGCTTTACATGTATAATTACTCTATTTAATAAGCGTTTATATGTTTGCGAAATATTATTTGGGAAACTTTTCCGGTGATGTGTTTTTAGAAATGTGATATTATTTTATAAATAGACCCCCAGGAGGCAGTAATCCACACCGTAGTCTACCAGACATCCCAATTTACACGGATGGCGAAGTTAGAATTGGGAGTGACAACGGTGTCAGCGGCGACACATCTTCCGAACTCTACGCTACTGTTGATGACAAAATAGGTGATTTAAATAAATTTCGAAATTCGCTTTTAAACTAACATATTAAAATCCAGCGGTTATGAGATTTTAAAATTGTCACAATTGTACTAAATTTCAAAATAAATTATCATTCATTATGAAGATACGACCGTATTATTATAAACAATTAGACCATTTTGTTTCATAAATAAATCACTGTATGAATTCATGAAACGTATAAAACAATGTTTGTTAAATTCTGTTCAAAAGCAGCGTACAGTAAACGACACAATCTAGCCAATGGAATTGAACCTGGACCAAGTTTGTCGCATCAAAGCTCAATTAGTCAAACCGACAGTAACTATGCCCGTTTGAAAGAAAACCCTTACGATAAAGTGAAGAAAAGTGAAAATCCGTATGCCAATGTTCAGTCTTCCGATAGCAAAGAAAACGATGAAAGTTCGAGAGAACAATCGCGTAGAACAAGCTGGTATTTGGTGATTAAAATTTAATAAATTGTACCTGTACTTATTTTATTAAATTTAATATAGGAGTGATCCTGCTCAACGTTCAGCCGATACAACTGATAACATTGTTACAACAGTTGTTGAAGTTGTTGTTACCGATCACGTTGATCATAGATCACGTAGATCTTCAGCTCAAAGTTCTTTAGTAGTTCCAGCCAATGGTAATATTGCTCTGCAATCCCCGACCACTCCTGATATACCGGCAGCAACTGCTGTTGCTGGACGCATCGCTGCCAGTCAGGAGCTACCATATATGACACCACCAATTACTCAACCACAACATTTCAGCGGAGATTCACAAGATTCATCACGTAATACACTAAATATTTAATACTAAAATCAACAGTAATTGACATTAAATCACTCTAATTAGTGATTCAAACATGCATGCGCTCTAAACGGTTATATAAATTATTTATACAACTTGATGTTTCTAATGTCATAAAAGCTTAGATTATCACTTTTGATTCCTAATTTCAATATTTTATGTAATACTTAAACATTTTATATAGGAGGTTATACTAGTATAAGTGTTCGAGAACCCTTGGCGAATATAATCAAACAAACTCCAACTATTAGGAATCGAAGAAATGATACTGATCCACATTATTCAACTGTTTCTGATGATTCAGGTATGTTTTCTATACCAAAAAAATCACATCTAAACCAAAATAATTTAAAATCCAATTCTACAAATCTTATACAGATGAAATGTATGCGGCAATAGTGGAACCAAACAGCCAAATTTACACGAATGGAAGTGAAACTTACGCCCAAATTCAACCAGTTACAGTAGCAGAAATCCATGGGCACGCCGAAGAAATCGAAATTCAAGAAGATGACGACCAATATGAATCAGCCCCGCAACCACCAAGCGTCGACAGTTTAAAACATGTTGCTCATGTACATTCTAGACAAGGTTGTCTACCCCCTTAAATATATTTCACACTTTCTAACAAGCAATTAAATTACAGCTTCCTCATCAAGCTGTACGAGTTCTGTAGCGAATTTGGGCTCGCCAAAACCCGAAAAGAGGCAAGCGAATTCGCCACTACCGCCTCCACCGGCCGTCAGTCCCGACTTGTATGCACGTGTTGAGAAATCACACGATAAAGATGAGAATCATTTATCTGTTGCGCGAAATCTCGAAGATATGTACGCAAAAGTGCATAAGAATAAAAAAAGCAAAGATGAAAATGAAAATACAACGAAACTCCAAAATACAGTCGAATTGAGCTCGATTCCATTCCAGAAGTTGGCTAATCAATCTGATACACATAGCAAGAAATCGTGGTCAAGCCGCGAGTCGTTTGAAGATTGCAAGAATATTGATTCGATCTCTATTACCAGTATTGATTCCGATAAAGAATCCGCGAAAAAGAAACGCCAAGAAGAACATTGTTATGAGACTTTGAATAAAGGGGATAAGAAATCACCACGGAAAAGTCAGAATGGTGAAATATGGCAAGCAGAGTTTCCAAGTGGACCCGAAAGTTTATTGAGCAATGATCCCGGTTATGAGCAATTGAATCCTCAAAATCGAGCTCACTCGGATATTGATCCAAATTACGAAGTGCTTAGGCCGCATCGGACTAGTGTTAGTGAAAGTGTTGGTTACTCAACAATAGGCAACGATAAAAGTACATTAACGGTGAACCCAAATTATACAACAGTGCCTAGTACCAGTGGACTCACACACGACGGTTATTCCGTCGTGAATAAATCAAAAAAACTCGATATAGGTTACGAGCAACTGAATAATCAACCAGTTGATGAACCAAACTACGAAAGCATGCCAAGCGAATGTGATAATTACTCCACAATTCATCAAAAATCAACGGAAAGCGAGTCAGATCCAAACTACGAAAGCGTCAAGTATCTCGATGTCACTTTATCCGAACCACCATACGAACGTTTAAACGACGACGAAACCAAAGACCCCGCCTCGGATTTATCCGAGTACGAACAAGTTTCAAGTACACAAAATAGTTCAGATATTCCAGGCTACGAACGGATTAAAGATAGCGCGAGTAAAAGCTCTGAGAACTCGGAAGATAGCGGCAAGTTGTCGAACGGCCATGATGGTGACATGCGCAGTAAATATACACTACTTGGAGATGAGCGCAGTAAAGATACGCAATCGTCTGATCAGGCTAGTATTCTTTACAATGTTGTTGAAGTAAGTGATGTTAAGATTGTGATTCCAAGTGGTAAAGATGGGGAATGCGATATTTTTCATGTATAAATTTTATTAAATTCACAACTAATTTGTCGGGTTTTTAAAATAGTATTATTTGGCTTATTTGCATTGTAGTTCAAACATTTTTTAGCGATATTGAACAACCAGAAAAATGTGTACTACAGTTTCGGTTGCTTAGCCAAAAATTCCGTGATGAAATAATATGTTTTACGCCCAAATATAGCGACATGCTTCTGGTGCTATTTATGAATATTTAGTATTTGTCCGGTGTGGATTAATTTTTGAGCAATTAAAATGCTGTTAAAATCAAATCCATTCTTGATTATGTGTAATTAGTATTTCAGTATACATAATATAGTAATAAACAGAGTATTTTAATTAACCAATCATATAGATATATTTATATAATTATTAGATTCTATATTACGGAGTACAATTATTCAAATATTTACGCCTCACACAATTGTGGGTAGTTTTATTTTTAAGTCAGTGTCCCGTCACAGCTATAAATTTTTGTTAGATTTCGTTAAATTTGTTATTCGTTTTTAATATTAATTAAATTAATATATTGGTATAAAAAAACCGTATGTAATGACGGATTTTAATTTTGAAAACTGTCCAATCTAAAATTTGGCTGTTTAAAATTAAATATTAATATATTGAAAGAAAAAAACAATGAACTGTTATATAAGAACAAATACAACGAACATTAATATATTCCAAATGGAAGCATTTAACTTTGTTATTATTTATGAAAAAATATATAAAATTAAGAGTTCTTTTTTTTTGTTAACATAGTTCTATAATATTTCTAAATAAACAATTTTACTTATTAATTTTCAAATGATATTAAATAATTTGTGTTCGTTTGTTTAAAAATAGAATGAAAAAAGTATTATATCTACTTATTATCTAATGTAAATAGACAAATAATTTTGATAATTCTTACCATATTTGTATTAAAATTTTAACGAAAATAAAAGTTTAATAACTCGTAGATAATAATCATTAATGTGTGGAGTAATAAAACCTTATCCATTTACCATTTTTTGCACTTTCATGCACATGTATGTATAAATCAAACGATTTTTAAAATTCTCACGTGATTTATTTCATCAAATAACAAAGTACTTAAAACAGCTTGCACTACACACATTATCCAAAAAGTAATAAATTTATTTAGCAAATTCATCAATAAAATGTTTCTTTTTATCTGACGTTTTTTTTTAATTTCAAGATTAACTGATATGTACGTACTGAGCGAAAATGTAGAATGATAAATATTAAATCTAATGTAAACGAATTAATAAAATATCACAATTAAAATTAAATTAGTCTTTTATTGGGTGCTAAATGCTAAAAAATGAAAGCTCAAAAAGAATACATTTTATCAATGATGGTTCAGCGCATTTCTGTAAAAAGTTTACTTAATTCTTACAGAATTAAGCTGATGAGGATACGATAGCGTTGTTGGGTATAACTTTAGATCCACCGGTAGCCTTTTTCAATATTAAATTGAAATAAATTAAAAAAACTATGTAAATTATATTTAAAAATTTATATAAATTACCTGATGCGAAAATAAATATATAACTAATATTATTTACCGATTAAAATACATTATTGCATATCTTAATGACAACTGATAAAACAGTACATTGTCACTTAATATTCATGTTTAAAACTGGCTTTTAACCAGTTTAAACAAGTATTGTAGTAGACGGAAATTTTCTTTTTTCGAAAACTTCCCAATATTGCGTTTAGTAACTTAAAAGCAGTTTTATATATAATATATTTCGGATAGTATACGAAAAACGAAATGTCCCCCAACAACCCTATCCCCATTTTATTATGACCTAATTAATTAAAAACATTCATAATATTATTGGAATTTTAGACGTATTACAACTCATCGTGTGAGTCTTCATTGGTGCGATCGGCTTGTGCTGGATTACAAGCCGCAGGTGTTATGAAGTCCATCACATATTCACAACGATTCGGTTCAGCTACGCTAGTCACCGCGTTATCACTGCCACAGATAACGCGCACATGCGTTGACCGTTGCGGACCGTTCCAACAAGACTGCCCTTTATCATACACCATCACATCGTATCTATTCTGATCGGAATCCATCCAACTACCCCACGCACCCAATCGCGTATCTGCACCGCCTGATTTTGGCTTTTGCGTCACTTGATCGAACGGACACAATTTATAAATGTATTCTCGATCCGAGAACTCGAAACATTGTCCGTCAAGCGAAGCGAATTCTTCATCGACACCATAATCTTTTTCAAGCGACTCTTCAATATTTTTGATTTCTGTTTGAATATCGCGTAGTGATTGTTCAGCGTTGTTGAAGTTTGTGCGTGCTTCTGCAGCTTGGTCTATAAGTTTCTGAGTTTCTTCATCGTATTGTGGTTTCATTGGTGCTACTTCTTTTTCAGGTTCCTGTTCTTGTTCTTCCACTTCCTCTAATTCTTCACCGTCTTCTTCATCTTCTTGGTGTTCTTCTTCGTATTCTGGCTCATTCAAGTCATCGTCCATGTTTTCTTGTTCACCTACGAATTTGGGTGGTTTAAACATCCCGGATTCCAGCATCAAGAATGGTTTGACTTTCGGCCATGCAATCGACAAAAAATCATCAAACTCCAATTCGGAATTTTCATCCAGGAAAAATCTCGCTTCGTCCTCCGATATCTCACCATCTCGATTTCTATCGAATGCAGGACGTGTTTGTAGTTCTGATACTTCAAGTTTCCCGTCTTGATTTGAGTCGAATTTATCAAAAGCTTCTTTTGCTTCTTTTCTATTTGCATCGACTTCCTCTTCAACCTTCCCTTGCTCAAGTTCTTCCACTTTACGATATTGTTGTAGTGCAACATTTTCTAATTCTTCCGCATCCGCTTTCAGTGATTCTTTTTCTTTTCTCACTTGCTCTGCTTCGTCTTTATTTCGATTCAACACTAACAACTTTTCTTTCTTTTCCTGTTTCAACAAGATTCCTTTCTGGCTTAAATCTGTGCGCATTTGGCTACCCATTTTCAAGAGCTCGGCTTTTTTTAGGGCTTCAGCCCTAGCACTTTTTCCTAACTCATTACAATTATTCACGCAATTTGATTTAGGATTCGCGTATTCATCGGAAGCATCGCAGCAGTCACATATACCATCGTTTACTCGTGCAGATGGAATATTCAGCGGTTTATGTCCAGCGTTCGTACAATAGAATAGTCCATGTGGACACGCTGACGTACCGGGTTCATCACTACCATCCGGGCAATCGCAATAATCGTCGTTTACTTGCAAGAATGGAATTTTTAAACTGCCATCTAAACACACGAAGTCTTTACCGGCCGCATATAGCGGAGCTCTGGATAGTGATACACCTCTAGGGCGAGGAACTTCGGACGTTTTTATTTCACATGCGACTATAATTATGAATAAAAATAGGATAAATCTACGTGTAAATATGTTGACCATGTTGAGACGCCGGCTCTCCACAAAATTACACACTATACTGAAGTTAGGTAAAAGACACGTCAAATGTTTGACGTTTGTTGATAAAATAAGTTGAGTGTTGCCAAAATCAGAGATAAATATTCATTATTTTTCTTGTATAAATCAAGATAAAAGAGATGAATTAGAAAGCTAAACCATAAACATATGTTTTATCTTGTACTATGTTATACTTTTGCAGTTAGTTTATAAAGTAGACATTTTAGAAAAATGTTTATCTTTATATGTCGTTTTAGATTGGTTGAGTGTATTACCAGCTTTTAACGATTCGAAAAAATCTGGCAACATCGTTAACTTATGTCAAAATTATTTAACCAAACAAACGATCTCATGATTAATCACACAACTATTTACATTATTTGTTAGAACAAAGTAATTGTGAAATTGTTATCGATGTGAACGCATTGCCTAATGATTTCTAAATTAGCAGTGATTGTGCTTTTAATATACGAGCATTATACTTAAATAGGCCAAACATGAAATTCACTTTCATTATATTTTTAATATATATTTATTTCGCTGAATGTAAGTTACCCAATTATAATTTATTCATTTTTTGTGATTGTTTATAATCAATAGGCTCAATACAAAAAAATCTAAAATATTACGAAACTCTACACGCCTCTGAATTATCGCATAAAATTATTAAACGCGGCTTAAAAGAAAGCTCGCATCCTTTCAATAAAATCAAAGAGGTTTCGTTTCAAACATTGGGTAAGAATTTCCGGTTGTTCCTAACACCAAAAAAGGGCGTGTTACACTCTAAATTCAAGGCGTATGCTGTTGATGGCGATGGACAAGAAACCACCATACATATTGGTACGTTTACCAAACGTTTTATTGATAAGGCACGCCTTTTCTGTAAAGGTGTTTAGGCTCCGCCCTCACGCCTACTATACTAGGCGAACCTTCAAATGCTATATGAGCCTAAAATGACATACAATAATATCTAGCATTAAAAATAAGAAATGATAAATATAATTTTGAGAAATATGTTTTTAAATTTTTTAGATCATGATCAATTTTATGATGGTAGGGTGTTCGGGGAAACGAACTCTGATGCCAGTATACATTTAGAAAATGGAATTATGACTGGTATTATACATTTACCAGATGAAACATATCATATTGAGGTATTTTATTTTTAATTTAATTTTGTATATTTCTGATGATGTCCATAATTGTTTAGCCTTCTTGGAGACATTTACCTCATTTGGATAATAAAACAATGATTGCATATAAAGCCTCCGATGTGAAGATAAGTTGGGAACACAATCATAATAAAAATGAAGAAAATATCGGACCAAGAACTTGTGGCTATGTCAAAGAAGGTGCTGGTATGTAATTTAAGTCTATGTTTTTGAATAATAGCCATCACATAAGACACAAATGTAGTATAATATCATACAAATTTTTAGAATTAGAGGATGATGTAGATGAAGTTGATAATGTGTGGACGGCTAATTTAAACGAATCACACCGAGAAAAACGTCAAGTTGACCAATATGAGTATACTCCAACCAAAACGAGATGTCCGTTGCTTTTGGTTGCTGATTATAGGTTTTTCCAGGAAATGGGTGGTAGTAATACCAAAACTACTATTAACTATTTGGTCAGTTAAACAATTGATATTAAAATATCTATTTTTATAGATAAGTTTTCCATATAGTAATGTATGAATTTTTAGATTAGTTTAATAGATAGAGTGCACAAAATTTACAATGACACAACGTGGCAAGATCGTCAAGAACAGGATGGTTTTAAAGGCATGGGTTTTGTCATTAAAAAGATTGTTGTGCACAGTGAACCGACTAGAGTGCGCGGCGGAGAAGCACATTATAATATGGTGCGCGAAAAATGGGATGTGCGAAATTTATTAGAGGTATTTATTTTATCGACTAATTTTGGTCTATTGGTCAACAATTGTCGTTTTTTTTTTTAACAATTCAACCGTGAGAACCATTTATTATTTTAATTATATTTGTTGATAATTACGCACTAATGCACATATTTATACAACAAAATCAATAAAATTTCAGACGTTTTCGAGAAATCGAGAAAACAAACCGTTTTGTTTAGCACATTTGTTTACGCACCAAACATTCAAAAATAAATTCACATCCGTACTCGGTTTAGCATTCGTTGCATCGTCCAGGATTCGTTCAATCGGAGGAATATGTTCACTGGGTTTTTATTTTTGTTTTATTATTATTATGTTTCTTCTACTTTGCTATGCATTTCTTATAGTTTCTTCCAGTATAGGGCAAATGAATTTTTTTCGGTTTTCCAAACAATGCAATAAGTTCTCAGATTTGGCGTGAATAAGTAGTATATTTATACAGAATATCCGCTAAATCTGGGAATAATCATACATAATTCATCTCTTTGAAAAATGTATTAATGCATTTTGCTATACACATTATTTAAATTGGTTATGTAGCACACTAACTTAATTTTGCTTTGGGAAACCAGGTGTTCAGTAGAGAGTACAGCCACAAGGATTTCTGCCTTGCGCACCTCTTTACTGATCTAAAATTTGAGGGCGGCATCTTGGGACTCGCTTACGTAGGTTCACCACGTCGAAACTCAGTGGGGGGCATTTGTACCCCAGGTATTAACAATTGCACGACCATTTGTACTGTGTATTAACACAACACATTTTTTAAATAACTCACAAATCTAAATGTATCTTACAAGTTTTTTACTCATATAAGTTATATAATAACAAAAGCATGACTTAATGCATGCCTAATTAAGAATGCTTCCAAAAATAATATGGCGTCTATTTATCTCATAGTACACATAAACAAATTTTTGAAACATTTATGTTGTTTCAATTAGAGTATTTTAAAAACGGCTACACTCTGTACTTAAATTCCGGTTTGAGTTCGAGTCGTAATCATTACGGCCAAAGAGTTATAACCCGAGAAGCTGATTTAGTAACAGCTCATGAGTTTGGTCATAACTGGGGCTCTGAACATGACCCTGATATACCAGAGTGTTCTCCTAGTGCTAGTCAAGGAGGATCATACCTTATGTATACTTACAGTGTTAGCGGTTATGACGTCAATAATAAGGTAAGGACACTTAGCGTTAATTTGTTCGCCATCACAAAATAATTTATATCGGAGTTCGTTTGTATGTAAGTATCAAATTTGCAGCGCTTTTCACCGTGTAGTTTGCGCTCAATTCGTAAAGTATTACAAGCGAAATCGGGACGTTGTTTCTCGGAACCCGAAGAAAGTTTCTGTGGTAATTTGCGCGTTGAGGGCGATGAGGAATGTGATGCTGGTCTTTTAGGTACTGAGGATAATGATGCGTGTTGTGATAAAAATTGTAAATTACGCCGAAATCAAGGAGCTGTTTGCAGGTTCGATTTTCTTTCAAAATACGAGAAATGTTTGAATCAGTCCAAAGACTAAGAAATAAGTAGGGTCTATTGTACAAATAATATTTCCAGTGATAAAAATTCACCATGTTGTCAAAATTGTCAATACATGACGTCTGGGTTTAAGTGCCGAGACGCCCAATACGCAACCTGCGAACAAGAATCTCGATGTACTGGGTTACAATCGGAATGTCCGAAAAGTCCTGCAATGGCAGACGGTACAGATTGTTTGGAAAGAGGTCGTTGTCTTGGAGGAAAGTGTATTCCGTATTGTGAAACGCAGGGGTTACAGAGTTGCATGTGTGATATAAGTGAGTCGAGAACATAATTTTAAGAAATGGTTTCATGCATTAAAATGAAAGAACATCAATTTTTAGTTGAAAATGCGTGTAAACGTTGCTGCCGAATGAGTATGAATGAGACTTGTTTTCCCGTGGATCCACAAGATATTCTTCAAGATGGTACACCTTGTATACAAGGATTTTGCAATAAAGTATATCGCAAAAAATTATTTATTCATACAAATTTTTTAAAAAAATGTGTTTTTTTGTTTTATAACAGGGAGTTTGTGAGAAAACTGTTCAAGATGTAGTCGAACGTTTCTGGGATATAATAGAAGATATAAATATCAATAAAGTGTTACTGTTTTTGCGTGACAATATTGTTGGTACTGTCATTCTGGTAACAGCTCTCATATGGTTCCCAGCGAGCTGCGTTATTGGCTACGTAGATCGACGAAGAAGACGTGAAGAAGAGAAACGGTGGGAATGGAGAAATAAGAGCGACTTAATTCATCCGACAGATCAAAGGCGAGTGATATCTATACGTATTGCACGACAGCGGCCGAATAATGCCGTTCAAATGTCTACTTCTGAAGCACAAATACATGAATAACTTAATTTTTTCTAATCTAAATGTTTTTTTACATTTGTATATCAGGAGTAGATATTTACAAATTATTTTTGTATTGAAATAATTTCCAATATTTTCGGGGGTATTATTTTATATACTAACAGATCAAATTAAGTATTATTTGTGTCCTAAAAGGACTATTTTTTCAATACTCTTAATACGTATTTATTATCGAGACTATTATTTTTACTTTCTTTTTTGGGATGTTAATTTCTGTTTTAAAGAAACATTTCTTATCTTTTTAACCTTAAAAAGTTGCGGGTTTTTTATTCAAATTGGCAATGCAATTTCTTCTTTGAACAAGTATTACTCCAAAGTATTTTATATATTTCTTTATATATATCGTTTTCAACTCATCTTTAGTTTAGCATTTTCATTCCTTCTTTTACGTATTTATGGGCAAAGGTACTTTTGGTACAGTTATTTAGTGATATATTTAAAAACAGGTTTATTGTTACCATTTATACTGTGATGTGTCTCATAATTTTATTTTGTATATAACTGTAAATTTTTACTAATTTTATTAAAGTATTAGTTTTGTTCAATCATTTTGTTTCATAAATAAACAATACCTTATTATGTTAAACCAAAAATCTACAAAAAAACCAAAAATAATTATGAATTGATTTTAGTTTATTTGCAATAATTTTGTATTAAAAACACAAATTAATCTTAAATATGTTAAAAATGTTACCAGAAAAAAAAATTGTTCATGCGAAAATAACTACTATAAAATTAACCATTTCTAAGTTATTTTTATTAAATCAGTACAAATTTCAAACACAATAATTAAAATACATTTTCAATTGTTGAATCAATATTAAAATTTTTATATATTTAGTTTTGATGATGTGTTGTTGCTCTAACATGCCGCTGATAATCCAACGTATTTTAGTGTCAAATTATTTAATACTAAAGCAGCTGTTCCGTCTACACAATAAACATTACCTTCCATTTGTTTTGTTCTATTAATAACATGTGAACACTTTTATTTCTCTACTGAATAGATTTTGGAAAGGCATTGTTATCACAAGTTCTCAACTGAATAACAATTTAGTGCTCTAAAGGTGTATATAGAAATGATAGTATGATTCGTATTATCAATAGCGAAAGATTTTATTTTAAATGTAAACCATCAAACTGTTAACATTATTTGGCCAAGTTTACACTTGTATATTTTCATGACTGTATTGATTATATAATTGTCCGGTATATAATCAATGCTATAAGTGTAAAATATGCCTTATACAGTAATACCTCATACGGCTGTAGATATATTTCGATATTATTACGTTTTCTAATTATTATTATAAATAGTAAACTTAGGTGAAGATCGTATATAGCTTGTCTATATGAAGTAAATATGTAATATAATAGCTATTATTATTAATAATAATAATGGACTGATCCTTGTCTACATTAACACTTAATTGACTTTACATGTTCACTGGAAATATCGTATAAGTTTTAATATTTTTCCGATTGTACAATGACAATTTCTTCACGAATTTTACTATCAGATGACCAACAACTTCGGTTACATGTAAACACTAAAACCGTTCCAAATTCAATCCGACTGCCGCTATTTCCATCCACCCCTAATAATTGCAATTTGGGTATAAGCGTCGGTAGAATTTGAAGTTCAAATCCCATTTCTCCTTGGCAATGTTTACATTTCTTAGGAATGTCTTGAATTGGATTGATTAAAAGCGGTGGTGAACCTCTGGTATATCTATATACATTTTTAAAATACAAATTATATTTAAAGAAGCTCTACTTTAATTTGGTTTTACCGTAATATTTGGCCTGGATCCTTTTGAATTTTTGTCATAAAATGATGAAACATTTTATCGCCATGTGCTGGAGCACTCTTCTCATATTTTTCCAAAGTAGCCATATCGCTCTGCGTGCCGGAAGGACATTCTACATGCATCAGTTGTTCAGCATCTTCATTATTTTGTTGATACTCTTGTAACAGATCCCGTATGTGGTGATCTGAAGCCATTGATGCTCCATTCTGAGCGTTGCAGCTTGTGGTCTCTTCACCAACGCTTATAAAACAGGGTAGAAATTGTAAAATTGACGAATTGGCACTTTCACGCTGTGCTCGATGATAGAGTTCTTGTGGCAAAGGTGTCACTTCTAGTAGCAACGCTGCAATATCATGTTGAGGTGCGACAGGTGTATCAATTGTTACAATTTCACTCTCATCACCTTCGATCTCTGCTGTTGCTGTTGGAGAGTTTTGCCTCCCAACAGCTCCTCCACCTAAAAATCAATTTGATTTTTTTTTTCATCTACTTTACTTTTAATTTCAAATAAATTAGTTATATAAGAAGTTGAGTTCGTTTTAAAATCCAACTCTTCGAAATATAAAAAAGTACCTCCCCGACGGGGAATCGAACCCCGGTCTCCCGCGTGACAGGCGGGGATACTGACCACTATACTATCGAGGACTTATATTTAGCTGGGAATATAAGAGCTTTTTAGTACACTACACAGATGGCTTCGTGCGTCACGCAAATTATTGATGTTTTTCGACGTGAAGGACATACTCGAGTTGAAAATCTAACCTCGCAAACATGTTAATTGCGAAATTAATATCAGTTTCTCGCCAGGTTAATAGATAATAGTTATTAAAAACAAATTTATAAAAATGACTACGACTACGGCACCAAGACCGGCATATTTAAAATGGCTAGACGGAGTAAAATACGAGCATTTATTGGCAGGAATGTCTGGGGGTCTTACATCTACATTAATATTGCACCCGCTAGATTTGATAAAAATTCGTTTTGCTGTGAACGATGGACGTCTAGTTTCGACGCCGAAATATCGAGGAATATTGAACGCGTTCTCAACAATATTCCGACAAGAAGGTTTCCATGGTTTGTATCGTGGCGTTACGCCGAATTTATGGGGATCAGGTAGCTCGTGGGGGTTGTATTTTTTATTTTACAACACCATTAAAACAAAATTACAAGATGGAGATACTAGTAAAGCGCTAAGTCCGACAACGCACTTAATGGCGGCTTCGCAAGCGGGAATTATAACACTTCTTATAACCAATCCCATATGGGTGATAAAGACCAGAATGTGTTTACAATACAGCGATAATACACCTTTGAAGTCATCCAATAGGATTGTGTATACTGGAATGGTAGACGCGTTAAAGAAGATTTTTCAAACGGAAGGCATTCGAGGATATTATAAAGGTTTAGTACCGGGTGTTTTTGGGGTTTCGCATGGCGCTGTACAGTTTATGACGTACGAAGAGTTAAAAAATAGCTATAATCAGTATAAAAATGTTTCGATAACGACGAAATTGAGCACGGTTGAGTATTTAACGTTTGCGGCTATATCGAAATTTAGCGCGGTTTCGCTTACATATCCATATCAAGTTGTGCGAGCTAGATTGCAAAATCAACATTACACGTATTCTGGGTCGTGGGATTGTATTCGCACAACGTATACCCATGAAGGATGGCGTGGCTTTTATAAAGGCTTAGGAACGAATTTATTACGTGTTACACCGGCGACTATGATCACTTTCCTTACTTATGAGAATGTATCACATTTCTTAATGAATCGCAAATAATATTAAATGTGACTTGTGATAGATGTTACTAAAGATGTAAAATTATTGGTATATATATATATAGCAAATATCTACTTGTTTATTTAATTATCAAAATTACACACGTGCTAAATATCAAAATATGGCGTAGCGGTAAATTAGAACGCACAAAGTTAAATTATATATAAGACATTTTAAATTACTACTATGTAAAAAGCCATTTTACCAGTAGTTAATATATGTTTTAAAATATACCAATTTATCAAGTAATAATGAATGATGTAATAATATATATCCTTGCCTAGTTGTTACCAATTTTATTTGTTATGTAATTGTAAATGTGTTATAATATAGAGAAACAAAATATAATATATATTGAAAAAATTACCTTGTAATTCTGCAACAATTGCTCCTGTATTGGCGTTCCGTTCATCAACAGTCAATTGTCCTAAACCCACCCTAACAATTTCTTCAAAGCTGCAACTTTCTTCTTCATCGTCGCTGGCATGAACTGGATTGATTAGATTACCATTTTCTTCGGTAATATTAGCGTTATTGTCGTCCCAGTCGTCCGCATCTTGACACCAATCCGTAACGCTCAAAGCGTTATTGGTTGCTAGTGAAGATAGAGCTGTTTCATCGGTGTTGTGTTCCAATAATTGGCTTCTTAGACAAACCCAACTAAAACTCAATATTTAGTAGGTTGACTTGAGTGAATTATTGTAAATAAATACCTATCGTTTTGATTCCAACAGTTTGGATTTATACAAGCGAATAAATAAAATGTACGATGGAATGATGAGTTTTCTAATGGCGCATAAATTTGAATGATAAGTGGCCGAGGAAGTTCGCATAACGGGCATTTCGGAGTTTTTATATCAGTTGAAATTGGCCAATCCTGAAATATATTTAAATAAAATGAATTAATTTGGGTGCTTAATTCAATTATGACTCTATCCACAAGTTGAGTATCAAGGGGGTGTAACTCAGTGGTAGAGTGTCTGCTTCGCATGCTGAAAGTCCTGGGTTCAAATCCCAGCTCCTCCAAATTAACTTCAATTTTTTTCCCAAACAAAACAAAAATATAGCGTAGACATGAACATAAAAAGTCGATATTTCCTTACTTTTATTTGCATGTTAAAAATATTTCAAAGTATTTAATTATTATGTTTGTTTTAACTTACCGGTTTTCCACCAATTTTATTAGTTGTAAAATTGATAGTTCCATTGTGTTTCTCTAGGATAGCTTCGTCCTCAAATCCTAGTAAAACTTTTATGTTACTTTGTGCCATATTTGCTCATAGCTTGTTGGCTATAAAACAGCTGATCGCGGAGACACAACAGCACTTTTAGAAGTGTCGCTGGATGTCGGATTATGAGCGCGGAATGGATTCCAGTTGACACCGATTTATTTGCTTTTGTGTACAAGAGCGTCGCGGCGCTTTCATGCGTGCGCATATATTGATCTTGATGAAAATTTATATAACATTTTAATTTCATACATTTGAAACACAATCAACCCTTAACTTATTTTAAACTTAATAGACACAAGCATAATACAACAAGAACCACTTTAAATTTATTATTTTATATAATTTAGATTATTAAACAATTTCGATTAATTTATCTTGTAATTACTTGTTTGGGATGATCATAATTTTTCGCAATTTTTGTATACATGAAATAACACGTGCTAAGCCAAGTTGCTTACTTAAAGTCCTTAAGTAATTTTATTATACTACTATACGCATCCCAAAAATACAACGCAAAAATCCTTGAGTCATCATTATCACAAACTTCACGGCATACATCATTCTGGACCGGCTGATCCAGAAGTTGAACTCATCCTCTCATTTTGCAATATTTGATTTGTACTTATTCAACTTTACGTTACGTGTAATATAGAAAGTGATAATTAAATTCTATCGCTGGTCAAAGATAAACCACGTTCATAGATAACGGATTTCGAAAACACGTCAGGCCATTGCTAAATGACTTGCTACATTTTATGAGTCGTTGCTATAACGAGACGTTGCTTTAAAAGAAAATTGTAATCAATTGTAACAAACATGTATTTGTATAAAGCCATTTTATTATTTGTGTCATTTGAGTGTATTTTTGGGCATTTTGACGATGTCCATACATTGGAATATAACGCGGAAACTTTCCCGGTTGAAATTACAAAGAAAAATAATTTTGTAATGTTCTATGCTCCTTGGTAAGTAGAATTTTTTAAAAAATTTCTAATCGTTTTATATCGCCAAGATATACTACAAATTAATCTTCGAAATATACTAATGATCAATTTAATAGATACTAATCTTTTCATATATCAAAATATGCTTTAGTCTATTTCTACTGGAAATAATACTTATATCTCAAAAATTTGCATTTATATAACTGTTCAGAACTTTTCTGCAGCAAATAATTGGAAATGTTTAAGTAACTTAGAAATGAAATAATAAATAATTTTCTATAGGTGTGGGCATTGTCAAAGACTCGCACCTACATGGGAGCAATTAGCTGAAATGTTAAACGAATTCGATAGCAATATCCGTATAGCAAAAGTTGATTGTACGATCGAGAAAGACATATGCGCTGATCAAGATATAACAGGTTATCCTACGCTGAAATTCTTCAAAAGCGGCGTCACCGAGGCTGTAAAGTTCAGAGGAACGCGTGATTTACCCTCATTAACATCTTTCATAAATGAGCAACTTGGAAATATTCCATCTGTAAGCGACTAAATTTAGATAATTTATTACTATGACTGTCATCTTATTCTATTTACGCAGGAGGAAACAGAAAACGTATCCGATTTCCCTGCAGCTGTGAATGGCTTGATTGAATTGACTGAGGACACGTTCGATAAATATATTGCAAAGGGAAAACATTTCATTAAATTTTATGCGCCATGGTGTGGCCATTGCCAAGTAAGAAATTGAGTTATCAAGACGATATTGTTTTACTATTAAAAGTACTTTTAGAAATTAGCACCAACATGGGAACAACTAGCACAAGCTTTAGAATTCGATAACAGCATTGGCGTTTCAAAAGTCGATTGTACTCAGCATCGTACCATTTGCAATCAATTTGAAATTAAAGGGTATCCAACACTTTTATGGATTGAAGATGGCAAAAAAGTGAGAGTAATCTTCAAAAAAAAAGATACATATTTTCAAATATCATCTATTTTTAGGTAGACAAATACCAGGGTCAACGTGCCCTTCAAGAACTAACTTATTATGCAAGTAAAATGCTGGGACATGCTGCATCAAGCGATGATGACAAAGCCGAGTTTATTGATATTAAACCAACCGTTTTGACCTTCTCCGGAGACGATTTCGATCATGGTATCGAAACTGGCGTTAGTTTTGTCAAATTCTTCGCACCATGGTAAGTGATTTTCGTAGTATTTTATAATTATTACTTATTAAATTTGCGATTGATTTTTTAAAGGTGTGGACATTGTAAGCGGCTTGCACCAACATGGGAAGAATTAGGAAAGAAGTTCAGCAAAAACCAACATGTCCGTATTGTTAAAGTCGATTGTACCGCTGAGGATTGTAAGCAACTTTGTAACGAACAAGAGGTAAGTTATTTTATTTACTACAATTTATTTTAAATAATTTATATATACGAAATTAGGTTGATGGTTTCCCTACATTGTTTTTGTACAAAAACGGTGAAAAAATATCCGAATATAAGGGCTCAAGAAATTTAGATGACCTACATGTGTTCGTCTCAAAATATTTAGGACATGACGAACTCTAAACGATTTTAGTTCGGAAAATCATAATATTTGTGATTTACTTTTACCAGTTTTTTTTTTTTACGTGTGTTCAATAACAAGTCCCTGTACTCGATTTTTATATTCCATTATCAATTGTTGTGTCAAATGTACTGATATTATAAGTGATAGATAGATAATTGTCAAATTAGTCTCATGTAGGGCACATGCCCAACCCAACATCACTTTTTATGTTAGTGGTGTAACGCTGACTTTGCTTTGATTGGCAACACTGAATTTGATAAAATCAACTCGTTAAAAAGCAATTTTATTTTACATCTTGTAAAATAATACTGCGATATCGAAAACTATATCTCGTTCAATTCAAATTAACAATAAAATTTTATCAAATGTTGGTCAATGTTCCCAACTTTAGCAACAAATTCGAACTACGATAAGAATTAATTATGCACGTTACTTATTTATTTTAAAAAAAAACCGGTTTTGTGTGTATAGTAAATAAATAAATAAAAACGTTTTCTTTAACAGTTTATTTTAATATATCCAGTATCTAATTACTGTACATATGGAAATTTAAAAATTTTACATTATTTTCTTTAGTATATAATAAAATTTAATTATAGCTAACACGAAGTTTTCTAATTTACAAAATCGATTGAATTTTGTTGTTCTTTTACGTGGCGTCTACATTGTAGACATTTGTTTTGTTTCAACTTAAGTTTTTTTTTTTTAATGTAAAATAATAGCAATATTAGTCCTTGTAAATCAACTAGTCAACATATATCTAAATACTAAATTGATACATAGATTGGAACAAAAAACACCTGGAACGTATTTTAAGTTGAGATTAGAACATATAGATTCCGCCATTTTGATCGAGGGGCTTACTATCAATCGTAAATTACAATCGTACTTACTACTTAAATTAAAGGAAATTTTGCTAGAATTAAATTATGATTGTAACTGAATTTATTAAAAAAACACGTAACATATATTATAATAAATTCAAATATCAATTTAAGCCCCCCAATGCCATATACTTTCATACAATAAAATAATAAAAGTGTTATTAAATTATGTTTTACGTTTTGTATAAAAAAAAGGAAACTACGTGCGTTTGCCTCTAATAAAATAAAATATCAAAAATTACTTTTTTTCCTAATTAATTTTATTCGACAACACGCAAGATCAGTTTTTGTTTAGTAGTGCTAGTACAAGAACAGTCTTTCAAACGTTGTTACCATTTTAATATAATTCTAATTTTATTCAATTATCCGAGAGTTTGTAAATTTGTAACCATTATTATTTAATGCATAAAAATCGTATCGTATTCCTGGCTCACATTTAATGTTTAAGAGTGAGTGTTACATGATATATGTATATCTAAAGCTGAATGCCAACGTTCATTTCCCTCCAAAATGGACGCCAATCCTTGAGCTTTAAACATTACTTTCTATTTACCACTTCAGAGTAAATTAAAGTTAAGTACTCAAATTTAATCGAAAGCGGTAATTCGAAAGCGTTTTATGATCGTTTATTTCAGATTTGAAAGAGAAAAAAGATAAACTTAAATTTATTTAAATATCACAATGAAAGTTTACTTTAAATTGTAAAGGGGGACATATTTGTATATGGCACTGAATTTTATTATTATTTATTTACTATGATTGTATAGTGGTGTTTTTTTTTGCTATTCGGTTGGTATAAAGTGGTTACATGTGGATTGTGTTTATTGGGCTGTTGTGATCCGGATCTGGTCATCTGACTCGACCGGATGGTGACCGTAAATGTGATCTTATATATCCGGTACGGTAATCGACAACGTCTCGTCTATGACTACCCTGCACCCCATGCCTGTGTCGCCTGCTCCATCTGCAACGTGACAATCAATTATTCGTCAACATTTATTAAATATTTTATATGAACAATCTATTCGCGATTCATGCTAAGCGATACGCTACAAACGGACTGTTTTAGAACTAATAAAAGGCCATTTTAGATTCGTTTGAAGCTTTTGTAAATGTAATTTTAAGATTTTTTTGTCAATGATTAGAAATTATAAATGTGTTCTAATTTTATTAATTCGTAAACAAATATAGATTTTAATCTTACAATATGTATGGATGCCTTGTATTAGTTCACTATTTTGCCACTATAGTTCCGGCTAACTTGAATGGCGAATAGTTAAATAAGCACAGAAATCTAACACGGAAAAACAAAAAATAGATAACATACATTTTTTTTTTTTACATGAAATAATTGGTAATCCTATGCACAATTCGCTTTAAGTATTAATTTTAGTAAGCGTACATTGATTTTCGCTATAAATAATTCACTCTGATTTAATTTAGAAGTAGTATAAATTTGTGTGGCATATAATGTATTTGAAATGAAAACAAAAAAAAAAAACAAAATATTCATTCTTGTTTCAACGAAAACTAATTCTAACAACTACCATGCGTCTAATTAATATATATTATGAAAGACATACCAATGCATTTGAAAGTAACAACTTTTTTTTTTGTGTGTTTTAGTTTTGTTTGATAAAAGAGAAAATGAAACACAATAACATAATGAATCATCTAAAGAGTTAGTTATGGAACACAACTTACTGTTCGTTGTTTTTTTGTTTGATTGAATGAAAGCCTTGAGACAGGGGTAGAGTAGGAAGAGTTCAATTATGGGTAGACACCTGCAGGGGGGCATCTCTCCTGTGGAAGGACCTAGCGGTACAGGGGGGCACAGCCACAGACAGCCATTCCACAAACACACACACCAATGCACATATTTAGGACTACGTATTTCTCTCATCAACAAATATTAAAATATTTAAAATAAACATCAAATTTTCACATTGTGGTACACATGTGCTAAACGAAATACATAACATATAAAAATGCTCAGTGTTTGAGTATAGGTTGTAATACATATTGTGAATTAACAATCTCGGGTTCACCAATGTCTAAAAGACTCAACGCATTTTTCAATTACTATAAACATTGGTGAAACAGATCATATACGCCATTGTTTTTAGTTTTCGATCCCAAATGACATAAATATCCCGAAATATGTACATCAATATCAATAAAGCTTAGTGTTATTTGCATGCATCAAATGCCGCATACTTGAAAATGCGTATGGAACAATTAGAAAAGTTTTAGTCAAAAATATTACAAATAGCATTGTGGCATCGACATGTCTGTTAGAGCGCTGTTGTATATAGCTGGTGTGTGGACATTTTTGTTTTTATTATAGTTTTTCAGTGATTTTTAAGCGAATTTAAATCAATGTGAGAGTGAATTGTGATGTGACACTACCAGTCGATTCAGACGTTTAATCCGGAAAGTGCCTAAGTCAAGAAATACAATAAAATCACCAAATGTGAGTTTCAAACTTTCGTATATTATAAACAGTAATGGTAAATATGTAAAATGCAAATATGAATACGCAAAATATATTAAATTGATTTTTATACGTTGTGTATAAAAAGAAATGATCTTAATTAGTATGGTTTAATATTTACATACTCCAAAATTCGTGATACATTTTACATATTTAGTACTGTAATTTATAAATTTCACACAATTTGCTGTGTGCATTTGTGACATATATAATCTTTTATACTATTATTTAACTGTACAATGACAAAGAAAACGACTTGTACTGTTAGCGTCTAAACAAAGATACATTTGGAGTTAGTTCGATCGAAAAACGATACATTTCGTAAGAGTTCTTAGCAGTACCATGCACAAAGAGTAGAGATATTTCAATAATACACCCATGCTAACGATGAAATGTAGCATTAACGAAAACTCACCTCGCACTGTGACTCAACATGATGATATTTCTGCAACAATCAAAACAGATACTGGAAGACACAGTCCTCAAGATTTATACTACTCAGTACGCAAGTATATGCAGACTTCAATCGTTATCATAATGGATTTTATTTATAATAATTATTAGAAAAACTTATGGATAGTTTTTATTTGATTGAAATGATAGTAATAAAAACACAAAGTATTCAATTATTTGTTTCATTTAATAGAAATCTGCATATGGTATTTATTTGATGTCAGAAAGTGTATTTTATTTAATATGTTTATTAAATCTATACTATTCTAAAAATATAATTGAATACTTTGAAATGTGCTGATATTTATAGAGTGCGGTCGTGCATATTTAAAAATATATAGAACTACAGTTTTTATATTTAGGCAAGTAATGCAAGGGTTAATTTATAAAATAGCATAAGTTTTATACCTACAAGAAATGTAATAGACAAGTCAAATACGAAGTGGGATTAGTTCCTATTATAGCTATGGGACTAAGGGGCAGACATTTTAATTACTAATATATGAATAAAAATGCTAGGCATATGAAATACGTAGTAGACAAAATCAAAGCCATGATAAGGAGTAAATTTTTAAATATTAGGTTAGCTCTTAAAATAGCTTTGATTTATAATGAAATGAAGCATTTTCATATGTACAGTCACCTTTATATATAAACCGCCATATTAATCACACTTAAGAGTAGGCAATAGGTTATGTTTGTTTGCCGCATCTTTCTCTGCATAAATGTACAATGCCGAACATACATTTATATGCGTTAGGAATAAAATGCAACTCCTGCCATAAATGAAATAAATCGTGAAATGATAGCGAAATCATATTTGTTTAACTAAATATTTCATTTAGGCCCAATTTCACCTATGCTAATTAAACAATTGCGAAATCGAACCCTAAATATTATAGTTGCATAAACGACATTATTATTCTTTATCTATAAATAAACTGTTTTTTTTAAATTAATAAAATTATATGTACGTTTATTTTAGAAAATATTTAAAAATTATGTTTATACAACTAAGCAATAAAAATTGTAAAAGCATATATTTATTAAATTTAGTGCAATTCGACTAAAGGATAAATAAAATAAATGATTATTGTTGTAATAGTACTAGCTACTATTAGTTACCAAATGCAAACTTGGAAAAATTGTTTTGTTTTTTTGTAGCAAATTGAAAAACAAACCTTCCCGCTGCAGAGTCTCCCTGTATTTCTGGAAATCAATCATCAAAAAATCTAAATAAAATAGCTAATTAAACAACGATTACTTAGATAACCAAAAAAATAAATTTGAAGGATCATTGTTATTCTTGTGGTTAGAGCTTTTAGTGGTTCAAATACTTCAACATATATCGATCAAACAGCGGCATATTTTTATTGCTTATATGACAATGGAGATGAAATAATGAACAGTTTCATAATACTTGAAATGACTTTAGCGCTATAATACTCCACTAACCTTAGCAGTCGTGTGATGTAATCCGGCCAGTTATCGGGAAACATGACTAAGAAAAATCCAACTGCTATCAAAATCATTCCAGCTAATTTCATCCCGTAGAAATGCGCTCCGTATAGAACCACATCGAGAGCTACAAATGTACATCAAATTTAAACAGATCTCATATTCAATTCATATCGTAAATTACCTGCTGATACGGGCACAGCTGTAATAAGTCCTAACGTGATGAACAAATCGTACGTAAGCGCTACACTGAAGTTGCCTAGTAGATTAGCAACTAAAATAAAAATCATTAATCATCATTTAAAACACTGAATTGCGTATTGAATCATACCTAGAGATAATATACTAGCGGCTAGAAGCGCTGGCCAGGGAAGTCGTTCCCAGTATAAAGTCTCGACTCCCGTAAAGTATAAAGCTAAACACAAGGGCCATAACATAGCGGCGTTAAACAGTCCTATTAGTGTAAAGAACATCGCGACTTGACCGTATGTCGCTTCGCCTATAACCTTCTTGAATAACACCTAAGAGAGACATTTTATTTCAGCTTTACAACTGAATGGTAAGATGAATGTATGTAACGTTGATTGTTTCGTTGTTTTGCGCATTACCTTATACACAGCGGAACCTGCTGCAGCGGATGCGGCAAGTACAACACCGCCGAGTGTAGGACTTCCGGTAATTCCATCCATGTACGCCAGTAACGCTATTCCAGTGTCGCATAAGATCACAGCAACAATCTACGAAACAAATCAACATCGGTTTTTGTTAAAATAACGAGTATCTGTTAAGTATTTTCTTCCCCATAAAACTTTTATATATCGTTGGGACACGCAAATGTTCATGAAATAAATTGGTTACTCTACGTTTTGTGTTTTTTTTTTGCGCGAAATTCAACTCACTGCCCTTAAAAGAATTGTTTTCGTGAACATTTCGCTTGTTTTAAATATTTCATCGTGCCCAAGGGAGTCGGATTCACTTTCGAAAATCGATACGGAAAATAGAACATATTGTGTTCTTCATCATCGCAAAATATTTTATTACCTGTCACTCCACAAAAAAGACACCGGAGATAAATGTCGCTGGTGACAAATGGAGCCAGACTCGGACACAAGTTCTAACTTAAAATTTTATTGTTTCGGAAACCCGTAAATTATTATATATGAGACATATTTTACAGTAAAAACCATACATTTTCTCCAACCCCGAGTTAACACAGCACAAAAAATGTTACATATGTTCCCCAACTCGCGGTGTAAAATAAAAAAATTCTTTTTATTTTACTTATTTTTATTCTATTTTAAATGACTTAGAAAGTGATATTAGTCAAAATTATTTTAAAGTATCAATAAGAACTTATATACTATATGAGTGGTAATGGTTAATTCGACTGTCTTACCCTAATTCCGACGAATTGTTCGTGTAATATAACCCAGGATAATAAGTATACACAGGAAACATTAGTGGCAAATAATGCCATGACGTCTGTCGCTAGTAATATCCTGAGAGAATGTATATACATGTAGTTCGTGGCCACCCATAATATACAAAAGAATCCACATCTTGTGAGAAAACGGGCTGAAATTAAAAATAATATCTTGCACATATACGATAATTATTCTGTGAATAATTGGGAAATTATCCAAAATTCTGTGAATAATTGATTTAAAAAAATATCTTACACAAATGAATAGTTACAAAAATATCTAAAACGTTTAGCGTAAATCAAGCTTTTATTAAGGACTTTAAAACACAAAATTTATAGTTATATTTAGCGCCGCTGTAGAACTTCAAACAAAGCCTTAACTAAGGAAATTATATACGACAAAGTTTTGGGTGATATACAAGTCACTGTTTCTAAAACATTCTTCCGAGTTCCTTCCTAGCTATAAATTCCGACTAATTCAATTCGAAACTTTCAAGAAACTGATCAAGATTAATAATTGACGTCGTCTAGGTGAAAACACCGCAAAAAACACCATGTGGGAATTGAATCTCACAGGGGATCGGCAACTTTAATGTGATGTGTTCCTAGCTCTAGAGTTCTAGACCTCTAGAGGCACGTTGAGCCATGGGAATTCTTCGTTCGCGCACGCAAGGATACAATAAATCGAAAAAACAAATACAAATATGTGGTTTTTTTTGCTTACCCGCTGTGAATCCCTTGTCGCGATAGTTTCTTATACTCTCTGTGAATATCTCACCGGGAGACTGGCATCTATTCGTCGCTACCCGGCACAGGAAGTACAAAGGGAAAAAGAGTATTGTCCAGTTAGTGCAGAACCACGTTGTGAAGAATGGTGCGTTGTATGGTACTGTCTGCTTTAACATTAAACAATTTCACACTGCTTTTAGAGGATTATCTATCCTTTTTTTGAAAAAATGAGATTATAGATAACAAAATTATTATAATATTGTGATATTACGTATAAATGTGAAATGAATTATATATGTATATGCATGCTTTTTCACTCGCGATTTTTATAGTTTCAAACAATTCTCGTTAAAACGAAACCGCAAATTAAATATCTATTTGTCGGTTACACACTGCAGTGTTCCTGTCAGGCGCTATCAATTTTAGTTTTAATTAAATTGGGCCTCACAATACGACGAAAATGCTTAATACTTGATTCAAGAATTCCGAGTCGAACGGAAGCTCATCAGGAATATCCTTACCATAATCTGCACACACACACACACACGCACAGGCAGATATACACATAAAACCTATATGCGTAGTAAAAACAATAAATTGTGATCTTATGCCGAATTTTGTATCAAGTGAAAATATTTGCGAAATGTTATGGATCGTAAAAAGTGGCCAAAATCTCAAACAAAATCTTAGCAAAGTGTGTCGTATTTTTTTTTGTATAGATACCGAAATGGCATAGAGATAAAAATTGGCTGTAATTTAGTCTGGAAAGGAAACATGAAGAGCGTATAGTCAGTGAACCATTATTTTCTTTTGTAATGAGGACGAATTGTCAGATAAATAAAAATAAACGATCCGGTGAACAGTGAAGTGTTTCGCAACGCAAGAAAAACTCATCGTTTTTCATCAACTTCGAAACATGTTACGGCATTTCACGTATTTGACGCTGAAAATTCGCATCAATACGATTCTTTATTTAAAAATCGATACAATTCCAATCATCACATTTGAGTTACCATGTTTTATTTTAAATTCAACCAGTCTACACATTTACCGTATAATGACTCTAATATATTAAACATCGTACAGCATCAGTGATGTCGTTGTCCTACGTACTTTAAAAACATCATATTTCATCTAATATCTAGGTCGTAAAGGCTTTCATCATACTACATCCTTCAATACCGTATCCCAAATATTTATAAGCTCTGAGGATATTTACTCTCGGACGAACCCATTTTGAGCTCAGTGAGGGTTCGAGCAAAATAACATCTTAAATTTTGAATTTATATACTACTCTGTCATAAAGCATACATCGGCATTTATTATTTATTTTCGGCGCATATACGTGACAGAAAATATAATTTAACATACGCACTAGGTCATTTTTTCAGTCTTATCTTCTTTTTAGAGCGGATGAAAAATAAATGAAATTGGCTCAAATATATAGTGGCTTTCACAGCTGAATGAAATGCCACATTCGTTTAATTTTGTTTTGATATGCTACAACATTATTTAATATTGTGTAGTGGTTATTAAAGTTGAAAAATACTGTTCTTTTTTCCGTTTATTTTTGCCTAGAATTAGAGTACTATTACGGTTGTATTTAGATGCCATTGATGATAAATTGGTTGTGTTATTAACTGAATATAATGGTAATTTCGTGTTGAAACCATACAGGTTCATACATGTATGCATGATGTTGGATGAGTATTTTATCCACCTGGGAAAGCAGCCAAACTTTGTCACACTCACAAATCATAAAATACATAAGTATACGCGGCTATGTTGGAGCGAGTACCTAACGCGTACATATATGTATGTATAAAACAAACGATATATGTCTCCACTCGCCAGAAATTCCAGAAAGCGAAGCTGCATAAAAAGAATTCTCAGTATGAAAAGCTCCAAGTGGTTAAAATGTAAATACTTTTTAGAAACGCCTTGAATTTTCATGTGAAACATTCCCAAGTTAAAATACATTTCGCAATATTTATTTTTTTTACGAATTTTTATAAATTTTTTTAATTAATTATTTCTCCAATTTTAAAATTGCAAGACAATGAACAAAGAATTAGAAAATAAATAAACGTTTTCTTTTTAATTTTCCACGGTGAGATTCCTCAATAAATTAAATGTTTTTCGACACTAAACAAATGTTGATGTAATTTCTTATAATACCGCAGTGCAAACGAACATTAGTAAATGAATTTATTGGAAACACATTTTCGTCTCACAAATCTCAATTAGTGCCCAAATTTGAAGAGGTATAGTATATAAACACATTTTGAACAGAGTAATCGATCCACATGCCATTAGGAATCATTTTACATATTACATCTGACCTTTTAAGCAGAATTTATGACTCGCAAATGAATAATGATGACTAATTTTGCGTGAGGATCAAAAATGAAAATGCAAACAATATTTTAATATCGCTTATGAAAAAATAACATATTTGCCAATCTTACAAGGCCATCATATAAGAGCGGAATAGCTAAAATTGATTCATTGTCGAAAAATTCTATTTAATTATAATTTTGGCCTCATATCATAATTTTACATACATACAAACTTATTCCCATCAAATGGGGTGACTAAATTACTTGATAGGAAAAATAGAAATCAATACTTTTTGTAGTAAACTCAATTGCACTATTGCTGGGGATCGGTTTTGAAATCAGAGGTCATTATTATCTATGTGAATACACAATTTCCTTTTTGTTGAAAATTTCCTGTTAACATAGCATATTTTGTATAAAAGTTTATAACTAGTTTAGGAAAGTTATGTAATAATTAACTTAATTTATATCATTTGTTGCTTTTCGTGTGTGTGCAATCTGAAATATATATTTATTATTCATAAGAAACCATAATCCTGTAATCATCAATTTATGTGCTAAGAAAGTGACGATAATGGAAATGTGATTTTGTATATAAGTGAATATAATTTGGATTAGATAAACATGACAAGAGACAAGGAAAAGTTGAATGAGTAAATTTATATCATTGTCTTAATTTATATGTCTTGCAATAATTGCAGGGTGGTGATGAGCTAAACGTGTTCTTTTCAAGTTTATAATGGTACCCAACAGCAGCGTTGAGTTTTCATTAGTTCTCAGTCACGCCATATTCAACTCTATTCATCCTCCTCTGACGTCGCTTTCATGTCAAACCCCCTCACCCTACGTTTACGATATATATCAGATCACTGTTAGATTTGCAATAACGTCTTTTCCATGCCAACTGACGCCGGCGATTGGTAATTACCAATTGCAATTTGCATACATCCTACCTTCGGTTTTTCTCCTTTTTAACTTGGAGTACCCAGGGAAACGTGTCGACGTACCGTTTTACCGTAATAAATCACTGGTGAAACATTCCATTTAACCCAAACGGGATTCGAACTAAGTCTCCCTCTTAGCTCAACTTACATGCAACTCAACTTACAGTTAAGTTAATTCGGCGTATATATCTTATATATTAAAAATACTTACATATTGTGGATGTAACGATGAGACAGAAACATTGGCAGTGTCCGGTGGTAATAAAACCGGATCTAGGACATGCGGAGGGCGTCGAAAGTATAGGTACTTGATGCAGTGCGTGGCGCCTACCCACGATGCGGTCACGCACACCGTCACGCACACACCAAAGTAAATCTGCAATAAAATAAATCAAACATACTTCATTAATATCTCCGATAAAAATTACTATAAAAATATTTACACATAATCAACCACTGCATTTTTTTCCATTTTAAAAAATATAATAAAACATTTAAGAGTCTAAAGCTCGTATTTTTCAGTATGTATAAGAATTTAAAAAAATATATATTTTACATATAATAAAAGATACAATTTTTAAAAGAAATTCTCATATATAATCAGTATTGTTCATAAATACTCTCTTCTGAACATCTTAGCTGTAAAAAAGCTTTCGTCTTTCGTTTGAATAATGAATGAAATACATTTTTTATGTGCAAAACAGTTTTAAGCTTGGACGTATGTACATATTTTCCAGTGACGTCATAAAGAATAGAATCCCACCCTATGGAACGGATGCGAATGGTGTAAGGAGTCTGTGGCTAATCAATCTTTTTATTGAAGGATTGATGTCGCAATTTCATTTTGTTATTAGATAGAAATGTATTGTACTCAACATGATCGTAAAGAGTTTACGATATAAACGATTTCAGTATAATCCAAACAAAAACAGTGTATGTGATTTATTTATTTTTTATAGCATTTATATGAGTTTTTATTTTTTTAATCAGTAGAGCTACGCACTACGTACATTATATGTATATATGAAGCTTTTTTTTAAATATACATAAATGTATATATATATGGAGCTTTGCTTTGTACGCACTGCACTGGCATCAAGATAGGTGGGTATATTGAACAGAATAAAATGTAAGGTCAAAAAGTAATTTGATATGTATCTTTCGTGACCTATAATTACGTTTAGAATTTGCGTTGGAAAAATATTTAACACATTTAAATACTTGGGATACATAAGCGATATTTACTTATTCAAAAAAGTAATTAACAAAAATAAATTTTTATTTAAATATAAAATTACGCAACAAGCATCAACATTTAATAGTAATAAATGTATTTTCGTGTCTTTACCTCTTTCATTTCTACCATCTTCTTAGCACTATTTCAATCAGATAATGTCTAAATAAATTTTCTTCTTATGAGTAAAAACATCTTCAGATCACTGTATAGATTCTTTTCAGATCTATATAAACATCTCAATTTCGTTTAAACGTAGACCTATGTCAATAAATCATGTTGACGCAGTTTTCTATATCTATTTTATTATTTTCTTTGTCTAGTTTGCGATGTATCAGGTTTATATTCTTGTTTAGTATGCATGTGCGAAAATAACAGAATGGGAATTGTGTTTATATACGTCTTGAATGATATACGGTTTCCCTTCCTAACCGGAAATACTCGAACGCTATTTTAGTATATAATGCGCATGCTCTGCCAATGTTAAGGGCTTTGCCAAGGTTTTTATGTATAAGTTGATTATGGGCAACTGTTCTAGAAACCTTGAAAAATGTGTTTATGTGTACTAAATAACTAAAATTAGTTGTTTTTTTTATTATTTATGACTACTTTCAGCACAATGTTGTACATATATTTGATACGATAATTATGCGCGACACATAAACCGCATTGGAATATTTATCAGTTTAGCGTTCGCGCAAATGATATTATTGATTTTAAATTGAATACCAATACCCTGCACTAATTCTAGTCTGGTTGAATGAATCTACGTTTCCACTAACTAAACATCGGATATTATCAATATGTGTGCATTTAGTAAACTGCTTTAATTACTATCGATTAAATTGTATCTTCCTATTCTACCTATTAGATACGACATTAAATTTTAATTTGAAATTTAAGCTAAAACAAAAAAGAATTTTTCAATGAAATAAAAATAGATTTTTTTTTTGTAAAAGATTACAAAAACTTTAATTTAGTAATACGACTATTAAGGTATATAGAACTGTATGGTCTATATGTCAATTAAAAGTTTGCTCAAATAGATAATTGTGTTTGATAAACTCTTTAGCCAAGAAAAATGTTTTTGCTACGACTTGGCGTATTTCGAGAACTTCCACACGATGAAGCCATACTTGGAAAGTACTGTGCTTGCATGGCGAGCAATCCATTTAATATACATTGTAAAATCGTTGCATTTCCTAGTAGGAACAAAGTTCGATATAAAACCGGGCATGTATGATTCAATAACAATCGAACTTCATCCATATATTTGCATATAACATGCATCGTGGATGATATCCAATATAGAGTCTTATTTTAATTAACTCATGCATATGAACTACATGCATAGTGGTTTTGGTATATTTGCTTTTAATTTTAATGTTTATTTTCTAGCGATGGAAAGAATGTTTGCAAGATTGAGATAAGTATCTGATGGTTGTAAGATTTTAGGGACTTTTAGGAATGTTTGTGAGAAATTCTAACATTTCTAAGGTTGCTAAGTTATGCCTGTTAATGGTGTACTTGTATGTACATAACATCATTGATGTATGAGAGTGAATGTTTGGCAAATTTAGGGAATTTATAGTGTTTACAAGAGAGAAAGGAAACGAAATATTTGAAGTTGTAAAAACATCATTGAAAAGTATATAAGAAGCTATGTATGTTGAAAGAATGTTGAATGAAAGAGAAAAGGCAGAGAAAATAAAAACGTAAGAAATCAATTCGTTAGCAATTTTTAGTTTAATGATTTAAAGGAAACTGAATACATATTTATAGCTTGTAAACTAATATAATAAATATATTATAAACAATAAAAAATCTATTTAAACATCAAATATCATAAAAGCTGTGTTTATATTTGTATACGTCTATAAAAAATATGCAATGCAAACACGTATAACACGTAAAAGCATAAATAAAACAAAAATAATTCCGCATCATTTACGTTTCGAAAGCGTAGTTTACCATTTTCCAACATATTTCGTTATGGGTTACGTTACATTACTTTGATAGCAAACGTGGGAAGTTTTGCCACTTGTAAGCAAAGTATCGAGGTCAAAGCACTGGCTTGGAGTACATACAAAAGTATTCATACGACAGTCACGTGATTTAAACACAGACAAAGTATGATTGCCTAGCTGCATTAGGGTTTATATTTAATACCTATTACTCTATTTCTAATTATTCTATTGTCTGTTTCATAAATATGATTAATGTATTATAACACAAACAACAGAACACTTTTAACTTTCCCCTTTTTGATTGCAATTATATAATAGACTTATGCAAGCGAACATAAATTCTAATTAATCGAACATCATGAAAATTTTCAAATAGTTATGTATGTGGAAGCGATCATAAGTTTGGTGTGGTTTAAAACATGTCTGTGACACTTTGCCAGATAACGTTCGCATTTCTCTAAGGGCTCTGCAATACGGCGTGGAAGCTATTGATAGGCTGCCACTTGACGTTCTATATTCGTGCTCCTATTGAATCCACCCACAATTTCGCAAGCGCAGAGCTTTTGCAATTTCGCGAGATAGCTATTCGTCATTAAAAAAAAAATAGCACAATTTGAGATTTATTCACGATACGAACTGTTATTAATTAAAACTTTATAACTTTCATAAAAATAATTTACGTGACAAAATATGTTTTAAAGCGAAACTCTCAATTATAAATATTTAGTAGTCATTTAGAGTTTTTATAGTACAAATGCCACTTTTAATTAAAATTCCAACAAACCAAACAATATAGCTTAATAATTGGTTAGTAAATAAAATAACACATCCAATTTATTAATAATTTTGAATATACTGCCGTAGGGCCACAACCGCATGTCACCACTGAAGGGTTATTAATACAACCACCTAGCTATGGTTGATTATATTAAATCATTAATTTTACCCAATTATTAATTTTAGAACAAACCATTCTATTCAGAAACCTCTTTAAATTTCATGCCACGAAACCAAACAATCCAAAACATATAAATTCTAAACGCAAATTATATTTTGCTTGCATATTAACGTTTAATATATGTGTTGAAATAAATAATATATAGTGGTTGTTAAGGTGTATATACTAAAAAAAACAAGCTTACAAGCTTTAATGTTTTATTTATGATACAGATTTTTGTTGGGGTATACAGTGTTAATTAATTGCTATATGCGTCTGTTGGGAAACTGTTTTATAATTTTGATCAAGATTAACTGTGTTTATTAAATAAAAAATAACGAAATCACTAGAGCAACTACGTTTTTAGTATATGTGTGTGTTTTACAACTTTCCCTGCTGTGATACATTCCAAGCGTGTATAGTTTTACGTTTTCGTGGGTTTATTCGTTATATATAATTTACGGTGCTTGTCACTTGACTTAGTTGCTATAGTATGTTATTTTGACAGTTGAATGATTGAGTTATCTAGTTGCGCAGCAGTACATCAACGACAATTATATAATTTTATTCTAATTACTAATTAGATTAGAAAATTAGTTAATATCATTGTATGATTTGGTTTGTTTGATTCTATACTCATTTAAAATAAATAAGTCTACTCGAAATAGCTTAAACCGCGGCCTTCATGTGCGCCGAATATTATTTTTACCATCATTTTACAGTATGCAGGCTACTCGGTATAGCTTGAACCATGACCTTGAACTGCGCGGAAGATTATAGTAGTAGTTTAGCAGTTTATTTTTCCTTGGTAAAAATAGAAAACTTATATATATGACCAGTTTAGACGTACCTTTCTGGCAGATTTGGAACACAAAGAACTGGAGCACGCTTTTAGTCGATGCACCGGTCCTGGTGGGGTGCCAGCCGTTGTAATCGGCTGAACCGCCTCGCTCAGTTCCTGCTGGCTAGGCTGGCTGCTGGTGACCGAGTCGGCGTGGTGGATTTGCGACATGCTGTTGTTGAAGGGACCGTTAGGCACACCGGGCCTAACTGTCGCTGCAACTGCCACCACGGCTGCCGCTGGGGTGGCGGGCACCACGACAGGAACGGCGACCGGTGCCTGTTCATCGCCGGTCACCACCACGCTGGGAGCGCGCACCCGTCGTGGATTGAAAATCGTCGGGATGTCACCGTCTCGCGTCATATTCGGGATGAGCGAGTGCTGGACTCGCTTCCTTCCCCGTTATATCACTCCAGCTCCCGCATTTTGATGGTGCTGGACGCCGGTGGTTTGGAAATCCGATACACCTACATCTGAAATTATATAATGATGCTTAGAACGCTGTAGAATAAATAAAATAAAAGACAGATATATATCAACAAATTTTTATAATTAAATTAATTAATAACATGATATTGATAGCATCAAAACCCTAGCAGTTTCAAATTTTAGAACTGTATGCAAATAGCACCTGCTATGCTACAAAGGTTAGGGTTAAGGATTAAGGTATAATAAATTTTAACTACGTCAGGTGCAAGACATCGAAGGTATACCAGCAATCGATGATTTATTGACTTATATCGTGCTGAACAACCAATGAGACGGGAATGGACGCAGGTGTTTTGTATATGTGACGACAGTCAGTGTGAAGGTTGGCATATTAGAAATTGTATCAAGGACATAACAAAGATTTCTTGTATTCCTTAGTGTATAGTAGGACGCTTCACACGAATATGTGTTAGGAATATATAAATATATAATTGCCTATTGAAGTAGATTGAAGAAAAACTTAAATAATTCAAATATAATCCTGTCCAAAAACGAATACAACATACTGTTAATCTAGATGTAAGGCAGAAAACTCAGGCATTAAAAATGAAGATAAAATATAAGAAAAAGTTTGCTTTAAGACTTATGATGTTATATAAATGTTTTAGTTTTTCTACAAATGTAGATGCTGCAGCAGTATTTGTACAGGTTTCTTACGTCTTATCATCTAAAGTTTATGGAAGGCTTAACGTAATCCAGTAGAAACCCACAGAAGAGATTGTTTCAGCAGTTTCCAAATCGATTTAAAATTTCTGGTTTTACATTTATATATCCAACCCACAATTCCATCCGTGGTTTAAACACAAAAAGTAATTAAAGCAAAATTTCGATTGCGTAATTAATATATAGACTAAATGTGAATAGAGTTTAATAGGTTCCAGCGTCTAGAACTTTTTTCTAGGACGTAGGCGATGCGAGCAAAAACGAACAACTAGCGCAGACAATATCAAAGTTTTTGTAGGAAACTCAGCAGAACCATTTTTTTTATTATATAGCTAATAATTCTCACAATTTCTTCCATTCTCTTCCTATTCGTATCCCCAAAGGATATTATTCAAAATTTAATTCAAAATAAGATATTTGATTTATTCTCATTCTTGGTTTCCCGAATAATCAATAATTGTAATGAAAAAAATTTTTTATCAAAGACATTCATAGAATTTAAAAAACATGCAAACATTTGTGTTTGTCAAATTTTTCAATTTTTAAGATATGTTTAAGTTTCTCTATGAATACGGATTAAAAAGAATGTTACATATATGTTTTATTATCTTAATAAAAGAAAACAGTTATTCGGCGGTAACTCATTGTTTCGGGGTACTCTGTTTTATTTATTTATCTTATATAGTTCTTTGGAGACTACACGCAGAAGTGAAACTGGTTCTTAACAGGAAATATTCACAGTAGCGTTTTTTTCTTTGAACGAATCCGTTCTATTGTTTGAATAGTCCTCGCGAGTCACCTTCACTCAACCGAAGGGTACATAACATATTAGCAGTGAATTCAAAATAGTCGTTATAATCAATATATCGTCAAATAATTCATTCTATGCCTCCACACCATGGGAACAAGAGCGACTGTTGTTTTTTAAGTTTTTAGAACGTTTTCCGTTAGGCGACACATCAAAAGTATTGAATTCGATATAATTTTCATTAAAATCAAAATACGATTTTATTCCTAAATTTTAAGTAGAATTCGCCATAACACTCATAAAATGTATTAAGCATTGATTATTTAATGATACGATCTATAAAAATGTTCTATTTATTCAACTTGATACGAAAGAATGTGATTACAAAAATAACTCTTAGAAAGAATTTAATATAAAGTTTCAGTTCCAATTTCAAACAGCTGAAAGAATGTTTTGTATGTATGTATGGACCTACATTATTGGATTATGTTTTTCTTTTGAACAAATGTGTTCTTTTTACACTGTCAGCGCGATGTAGCTTTAGAGCAGGGCGAAAGAATTTTATAAATTGATATTTTTAAGAATGTTGTACATAAAAGACCAATTATTATTGTTAGTTAAATCATTTGGATTGTTTTACCTTTAGTCTATATTTATTTGGTTGTGGCAGCTGACAAGTAACTCAATTTGAAATTAAAAGCTGTCACATGCACGAACAATTTTTAATTTATTTGTTATGAAACACGTGAAATATGTATGTACATTTTCACATGTTTGGAATTTATGAGTTACGAAATATATGATCAAAATGAACATTGCAATTTCCCTAGTTATACTAATCTACATTTGTAAGCGAACACTATATTATATTTACACAATTTTAATTGTTGTTATATACATATGGAATGCATTTAAAAGGATGAGATACTAATATTACGATTTTTTTTTTATTTGTTCGGTACAGTTATAGTTTTTTTTAATATTTATAAACGATTATTAAATTAATATTCATCGTTCAATAATTCAAATATTACTTAAAAACCATTCGGATTAATTTGCGAATGGTTGTGATTTGTGTATTAAGTGAAATAAAATACAGTGTCGATTTTCTACTTATCAAAATGAGAAATTAATTCAAAAAGGCTATGCAATTATATAGGATAAGGTTTAGTTCTATTTATAAGGTCACAGGCGCACACCTTGACATGGTAAGGAAAGGATGGATAATGATCTTCACACGAACAGATGTTACCTCACCTTACCAAACGAAACGAAAACAAACAACCTCTATTATTATTTTCACACTGCTTTTACACTAAACCTGAGAATAAGTGCTTTGCTACAACTTATTACCATTCTATTTTAAAACAGCAATTTTTACTAATCTTACCTATAACTAAGTTTAGATTAAATATTTCATAAGCTTCGTTGTAAAAACCTAAATACATCTTCTTAATTTGATCGTAAAGAAATCTACAGAATGTTATTTCACATTTTTATATATAAAATCGTAAATTTAATAAAATTGAATTTTATTTATAATTTGGTTAATATTGATCGTAGTTTAAGCTTAAACTATAGCAACTGTAAGTACTTTATGATTATAGATTATCAACGAATTACACCTTAATTAAAGGTATTTTTAGATGGACAATTTATTTTAATCTTTTGTTGTTTCCTGGTGAAATTAAGCATGTTTTAGTAAGTTTTATAAGTGATTACACAGTCATATTAGTTTCTGCGACAGTTCCGTGACTGGATTCATCAAAGGTGCGGTTGGGTGGAGGTGCCACGAAACTATTTAACATAATACAGCTTTCGCTTCATATCGCTAAAACGTTCAAGGTTCTTGTATAATTTATATCCTGTATATTAATTAAATATGAAAAGTAAATTAATTAATATCTTGTTCATTTACTAATATTGAGAGTTACGTTTTATATATAAACCTAAAATATTATACGAGTTGTAGTGATAGAGTGAGAGTGTGTTAGATATTCGCAAAAGTTATAAAAATGCAGATTAAACTTATTACAAGCATTTAAATACCTTTCAGTTTTTTTTATGTGTTAAAATTAATGCATTTTGTACGTTATCCTATACAAATTTTATAAATTGTAATTTTGCATGCAATGAAAACATAAGATTAATGTGCTTGTTTCTTGATACAAGCTACTTTAAAAATCGAAATATTTTACATTTATTTTACAACAAATCCATTAATTCAACTGAGTGCTGCGGTTTCATTGCGAAACAGTAAATAATATATATTTTTTGGAAATGGTGTTACGAATAAACCAAAGACATTACATATTTTCGTAATCGAAAAAATACGAAACGAATTCTAAAGAATGTTTCGCAATAAACCTTTAGAAATACGTTATTTCAAAACAATTATTGGCATATATATTTCGATGAAGCATTTATTCGATGGAAATGTTAGCACTTATGTATAATACAAATAATTGATTTAAACTATCGTAAATTTGCAATTATCTGCATGGTATTATTTATTTGGTAGTATGCAGTATCACACTAGAGAATCTTGCGGTATGTCTGCGGTGTTGAGCATTTTCTGCTAAAACTAAACGGTAATCCCAGTAATGGATTAAACTGGCAAGAATAATTGGTTTCGTTTATTATTTGATATAATAAGGGATTTGTGCTCGTTTGTTTCTACGCGTGGGTTTGTGTATATGCATGCGAAGGGCATTGTTTACTGTCACGAATATATGGCATAGGCATAATCACTTTGATGGGTGATAATTTATCTGAATGAACGACAACTTTGACCTTTGATTAACTGATGGAATTTGCATGTAGTATAGAAGGGAGATTTTGAGATTATTTGTATTTAACAGAAGTCATATTAATAAATCATTTAAAATGTGTAGATATATGAAATAAAAGAGCTCTACTATTTAAACAAAATACTCATAAGAAAGTTCAGTGCTAAATACTGCAGATATTTGATATTCTTTTAACAATTTGCTAGGAAATGAAGAAAAATTGAGCTCTCTCCACTATAAAAGAGAAGATATTACCCTCTTTATATACGAAGCTCCCTAGATAATAAACGCAATAGAATGGATCCGATCCATAGTAGTTGGACCAAAGTAGAAAGATATATAAAGAATTCAACTTAGATATAACATATATATGTGCATGCATAAATGGCAGTTACAGGCATATTATCGTAAGAAATGCATCGCATTTGAATCTATAATACATTCAATATATATTTAATACCAGTGGTTCATATAATAACACGGTATTTTTATTGCGAATAAATGCTAAAATTGCCAATTTTAATTCTCATTAGCGACACGATTCTTGGTTTTTAGAAATATTTCAGTTGCGTTTAGTTATGCAAAAATGCCAATCATGATATTTTTTTTTGTAAAATATTTATTTTATGTGCATTCTTTTGATAGTACAGATTTTGTAATGTCTTATACGTTTTGACCTTATTTTATTGAAATTCAGTGAAGAATTGTTTATTATTTGGCATTAGACCATTATTTATAGTTTTTGTTTATATTTTAAATTTTACATAAAATATTCTAAGTTAATGCGGCATATACAAATTTGTATTATTAATTTAATAATTTCCATATTAATAATAACTCGTTTACTAATAAATATTAATTAAGATTTTACAGGGTACTCGTAAATTATTTTATGAATTAAATAAATCATATTATATAATTTATTTAATTTTAAATCAATATATTGGGAGTTAGTAGTATGATTATAATAATTTATTAATTATATATCCAGTGTTTTCTTGTTAAAGTAAAACTGTAAATTAAGTGTAAAACTAATTCAAAATTTAGTAAAAATAGTGAAATAGGAAAGTAATTGATAAATAAATAATGATTGACACAAAGTATACAGTGCGATGATATATATTATATGAGAAGTAATTACCCTTTTGAAGTGACAGTGAAGGTGTCTCTAGTTTTTGTAGTGTAGTTTTGAGGGGGTATTGAAAGGTCAATGACGTAGACACTGTTGAACGCGTGCCGCCCGACTTAAAACGCGATTTTTTTTTTCAACGACAATAATTGGCTACGAAATCGTTAAAATTGCAAAGAAGCAATAGGCAGGCAAGCAAGGTTGATGTTCTGTGATGCGGCCACGCGAACTACCCTGCAACACCACACGACGAGATACTGTACTATACAGGCCGGTGTATACAGGCCAAACCGGTATATGTGAACCGGTAATTCGGTGTGCGCATGCGTGACATCGATCACGATACCCTAGGCATGCACTTGCCTGCTGCGAACCGGTTCACGCTTTTCAATTTCTGAATGAGGAAGAGACAAACGTACATAACTACAAATTTTGTAGCTTATGCGTTTTGTATTTTATGTCTGTTGTCGATTATTCGTTCATAAAATAGAGAATTTCGCAAGTTTAATGCGGGTGACTGTACATACGTTCGAGTCGCGTAGTTCAGAGGAGAAAACAACTATATACATATATGTATGTTGAACATACACTATTCTGTATGGTTTTCGTACTAAAGCGTGAACGTTTGTGTTTGGTTCACCTGTGCCTTTACCGTTTCGCGTTTCCTTCCATGTGTCTATAACGTTATAAATGGGTTACAGTTCACTTAGAAAGCCCCTCATAATACACGTAATTCAATTAAAAATGTATGCATTTCATAAGCGCACCGCTCGCTATCTTTGTACTATGTTGTGCTATGTAATATGAAACTTAGTTAATTATTAATTGTTTAAGACAAATTTATCTTTTTATATTAAATTTTCCTCTTCTTTATTAAACTACTAAAGGACTTAATGAATAACTAATCATGAAATGTTTGTATAAGCTTTATTTTACAAATTACATTCCATTTACAATATATAAAAAAATAACACTTTCGCACAATGTTTAACAAAAATATATTTTTTAAATCACATCTAATATTCAAGCATATTTTTTTAATTTTATTTTTTGTGTTCAAGCAAAATATAATAAATATGTATATATATATATATATATATATATATATATATATATATAAATGTCTATAGAAATATTGTTGAAAATTTCGAAATTTTAATTGTTTGAGTATTTCAGAAATAATTTTGTATTGATTATATTTTACTGTAAATTTGATTTGAATAAATTGCACCATTGTAAAGCTGGCTTAAGTTAGCAATGTGTCCAACGCTTTGATACGATTTTTCCCTAGTCACACCACATGTTAACATGTTAACTTTTAGAGAATTAAACAGTAATTTTAATTATTTTAAGTTTATTTAAAAATGTGACATATGTCAAAGAAGACTGAAGTTGTGAGGTGTACTTGCTGATGTAAGATATTTGATAAATCTTGGAACATTTTTATATTATAATTCGTTCAATACACGAAAGTACTACTTAGTAATCGTAAGTTAATTTTATAGTAATAATATCAATCATATTAGATTACTATTATTTGTTTTGATGTAAGCCGATAATTGTAAAATACATTTCCAGATGCAGTTCATGCTATTATTTAGCCGACAGGGCAAATTGAGATTGCAGAAATGGTATCACGCTCATCCAGATAAATTAAAAAAGAAAATTACTAGAGAGTTGATTACTACTATATTATCGCGAAAGCCTAAGATGTGCAGTTTTTTGGAATGGCGTGATCTAAAAATTGTTTACAAAAGGTTTAACTTATCTCCCGTATCGTCTACATTGGCTAATTTAAATAATTGTTTTAGATACGCAAGTTTATATTTCTGTTGCGCGATTGAACAAGGTGATAATGAATTATTGACGTTAGAAATTATACATCGTTACGTTGAGTTGCTTGATAAATATTTCGGAAGTGTAAGTACATTTTTAATCCAAATATGAAATACACACAGTGCGCATGCGTTTAAATGTTGGTAGTTTGAAAAAAAACCCAATTTACACTAAGTGACTATTGTAAAAGATTTTCGCAAGATATTGAATAGGATTTTTTATTTGTTAAAGGTTTGTGAACTAGATATTATTTTCAATTTCGAGAAAGCCTATTTTATTCTGGACGAACTTCTGGTCGGTGGTGAGATCCAGGAAACGAGCAAGAAAAACGTGTTGAAAGCAATTGCCGCCCAAGATCTTCTCCAAGAGGTTAGTAATGGCGAATCCAATATTGACTTGTAGTTATTATTATTTCTTGCAAGTTATAAATTTAAAAACACGTCACTCATTATAGTGATCTATTTTTTTGGTTTGTTTGGCAACACTGATGAAACTGTTGATTCAGTGTTCTCAAAATAAAAGTTCTCATGTATATTGTTCAAAATGTTTGAATACTTGCAAGTTTTAATCGCAAAAATAATTTTGTTGAAATTACAAAATGGTGTCGGTTTATGCTCTTGCCTGACTTGACAGCATATGGTGTATGTGTAACTGCACATGCATTTATTAATTTTGTGGTGTATTGGCACACCCCTTTTGTGTTGTGTGACTCTGATTATTTCCATGTATTTACAAACTCTAAATGTCTTTTATGCACACCAAGGATTTAAATGAAAAACTCTCCTAGTTGACCTATACGAACAAGTAACGTTGAAAAAAAAAACAAACATATTTTATGTTCTGCCATAGTTTTTTTTTTTTTTTTTGAAATTTTTGTAACCGTTTCTTTATGTTTTCTCTTTATTTTTACTTATCAGTCAAGAGATAGACTGCACCGATATCTTTATGTAGGCACTGACACATTTTGAAAATGGTGCCATTTTGCAAGATTAAACATTATCGTTTTTATTTGCCATAAGATAATATTTAATTTTGATTCCATGCCATATATTAAATGCAAATGTCACCTATTTCATTTAATTTTAATATTATGTAAAGCCATATTTTACCAAACTAATAAAGCATATTTGATATTTCACGAATTTCAAAATGTGTCAGTTTTTGAAAAAGTGCTATATTTTTTATCAATTACCAAGTAGTTAATTATTAATATTTAGTAGTTTAATCGGGGTATTTATTTGAATGCTTGAGCAGCTGTAACACCCTAATGTACAATGGTGTCTTTTTAACAGCATGTCATCTACACCCATGTGCCATAATAATACTTTAGAAATAATACTATTGAAACATTACATCAATTTTGATTTGAAATGTATGAAAAAAACCTAATTTTATTCATTGTTTTATCGATTGTGCTATACTGTATTTATTCTTATAACTGTCTTGCTGAATGTGGTTCTCGTAAAACAATGAATACAGTTGGTAGCAACGGCATGTAGTCTGGAAATACTGTAAATTGTCAAATGGAACTTTCAGTACATGTTGCAGCTGGAAACGCTTTTGAAATTATTGTACACAATTGTGCAGCATTTGATACATATCTTCCTTCTATTACCGTTTCTGATTTTCTTTAAATCATCGTACGTTCATATGTCAAATATTAAATAATTTTGACAATTTGGATTTACGAATATATACATTCCTTATTTATTTTGTAGATATATGTAATAATTTTCTAGTTGTTCCTCCCCCTATAGACTGTCTAGTCATATTTATTTCCCCATTGTATTGCTCCAATAAATGCTGCATATACTGTTTTTGCTTGCAAGAAAATATACATCACGCATTTTATATTTTGTTTGTATATACATTATATATATATTTTATTGTCACGTTTTGTTTTGTGTTATATAAAACATATAAATTCTTGAAATATTTGCCATAACAATACAACTCCTAAGTACAAAGAGTAGATGGTAAATAGTTAAAGTATCTAGTAATATAGTCTAGTCATTTGAAAGAATTTATTGCTGGTGCTATAAAATGTGTTCTTCTAGCAGTGTTGCTCAAAATATACATGTAACATATTTTTGTAATGTCTTAGCGCTTAGCGCACATTTTAATCATACGCAGTTCTCTGTAACATAGCAAATAATCGGGGTTGGAAACCTTATTATTTCACAGTCGTTTTTTAACAGTACTGTTTGGATTCGATATTTCAGGAATTTAAGTGTAATTTGGTGTTATATTTATTAATCAATAATCTTATAAATTATATGAAATAGATTAGTCTACATTCAGGGTAATAGACTATGTCAAGCTTTTTTATTTAGTTGTTATAGTTCCTTTTAAATAGTGTTCTACCAGGGTTTATTTATATACATATATATAGTTTCTCGAATTATTTATGTATCTTTATCAATTGTGTTTATTATGATTAAATATACAAATATATTACCTTGTATAATTTAGTTTTAATTCTGCGAATTCAATCATAGTAATAGATTTAAATAAGAAAGTAAAACAAACTGGTTCAGTGATTTGAGTTTTTATTTTTATATGTATTTATTAATTTTCTATAATATTTATTTCGACATAAATTTTCAAACAAACTAAATATATTTTTTCGTTATTAAATATTTGCTAAAGTACTTACAAATCAAAGTACGGAAAAATATTTATAAATTAAAAACCTCAATTGAAACATAATAATGTTTACAAACTAAATAGTGTTATGTTTTCAATGGAGTTAAAAAGCATTAAATAAAAGAAAATATCAAAGGAATAACATGCAACTTAAAAATTTTAAATTTGCAGTTTTTAGAAAACCGATTACAAATAAAAGCATGGCTTATAAAATCTCACATACTTAAAATACAATGCTTTTTTGCGTTGCATGTTATACCTTTGTATTTATATATTTAATAAAAAACGTTGAAGAACTGAATTGTATCAACTCTAGATATTATTTAATTGTTCGCTTCTCTTAGCTTTGTACAATGGCATGGCAAAAACGCAAAAATAAAAATAAAACAAACACAAGTTGGCAAATTTCTGTAGTTAGTAGTGTTAGTTAGCAAAGGTTTTTTCTGCTCTGAAGGACGAAGCTGTAGAGGGTGCACTACGGGAGATTGGCCTGCTTTAGTTCTGGCATCCTCCATCACCAATTGGCTAAGAAGCTTTATGAATCCATACACGACCAAAATATGTAGATTCAGGATTATATGTAGTTATAGTAATGAAAGAGTTTATGGTTTATGTTTCACGCTCTTCCATTTTGCTTTATATTAACATTAATTTTTATTATTGACAATTCTAAGTACAACATGCCAAATATGACATTTTTTAAAATGTTTTTATATTAATTGTATTTTATTAACTAATTAGTGTTATTTCTTAACAAATTGAGTTAAACATTTGATTATTATGTTAATATTTATTTTACACACGTAAATACGTATGAACTCAATATCAAAACAAGAGTCTAAATTTAATTCAATTATTGCTTACATTTTAAAATATATATTATTTTGTTATAATTCGACAATTTTATTTAAAAAAAATAAGCCAAATAATTGTATTTATAGTCATTATAATCAAATTTGATGTAAGTTTATTGTTAATTTTTACAAGTTTATCAAACGACCATGAACATTTTTAAATGTATTTTACATTGTACGTCACTTAAATCAATGTGATTCTCTCTCTAATGTATTCGATTAAATGTATTTTAATCCTAGTTAAGTAAGGCCTCGACAACAAATGTTACTATATATATTTTATTTTACAAATAATTCGATACATATTTTTGTACAAAAAAAAAAACTAACCAGTATTTCATACATTTTTACATGACACCGGTGGTAGTAGTTTTTGTATTGGCTTTTATTTTGTTTTTAGTTAACATATTTTTGATACTAACCAAAACCACTGCATGTTTTTTTGCTATTATTTCAATTTAAAACAGGCCTAATCTATTCTACATGTTGATGTGTACATTTTACTATGACGACCACAAAATTTTCACGATGCACCAATTATACATGTTCTATAGTATAGTATACATTAAATGTTTTTTACTTAAACCGTTCACAAATTTATAAAAACAATTTTTCAAAAGTTACTAATTCCTTAAAGTAATTAATAATCTTGCAATAAATATCACATCATTTCAAATACTTTTCATAATCAATTTTAAATCTTTTGGCACTTTTACACTTATTTAATATATTAAGCCGTTTTTTTGCCAATACACTGGTTTGAAACTGATTTACTTTCTCAACTTTAAACCGTTTGCAAATCAGTATATAGTTGTAAAACGACATTTGTTAGATTAAAAATATATAAATGGCTTCTAGTAATTCCGAATCACATTTTGGAATTTGCAAATTTTGTTCACAGATAATAATTTTCTTAGGCTCAATTGTATGATTTTAAATACGTTTTACTTTCCAGATGAAAATAAATAAAAGCGAAACATTTATTTTATTTTATCTAAACGATATACAAGATTCATAGAATTGATCCTTAGAAATATTTATCATTTTGTATCATTACTAGAAAATGACTAGAAAAGCCTATATATATTTTCGCCTAAACTAACATAAATTAATAATTTTTCTATTTTGAGAAATCATGTATCCATATTTTTATTACATTATAAATAAAGAATACTTTTAACTGATTGAATTTGCTATTATTACAAAACAAGTAAAGTATTATTTTGCGTAGTGGTGTTTTTTTAACAATTTGCACTGCAAATTTAATTATTGGTCATGGCTACAAGGAAGTAACATGTAAATGAACCAAAATTATATATAGAATTTTATTAAAAAAGCAAACTTTACATTTTATTTCCTTGTAATTTTTTAATATACTACCACTTGTAAACTGAAGCAATATGATAGTGGACCGAAATTCGAAGGGTCAGTTTGGAAGGCAACAACATGTGGGTACGTTAATTTTGATTTATTTTCACATCATTCATGTTTGCTATAAGTCAAGTATTATTTTTTTAAAAGTGTTGCTATTGGTCCACATTCACATTGCTTTATAATTCCAGCACATTATTATTACAGGTGCATCAACAGTTTTGATTGTAATAAAACCGGATTTCTTTTACAGGAAGAAACGCCTCAAGGATTCTTTGAAGACCATGGTTTGGGATAAGCGAATTGTCTATGATATTTTTAATAGTGATAGTTGAAAGATTCAGACCTAATCAGTATATTCATATCGATTTTGTACTGATTAACTGCTAAATCTTTCAAATCTTGGTTGTGGGTAGTAATAAAGAAACCTACTATTTTTAGGCAGCGCAATTTACAGGAATAAATATCTTTATCTATATTCTTGTTAAGCATATATTACAAAACGATGAAAAGTGTGATTGTTATTTAAAGTAGACATGTACTTATTATTATCTTTCTAGTTTATCACTTAGTTAAACATTAGCAGTGGAATTTAAATGCTTTTCATATAAACAAATAATGTATTATTGCCTCAGCTACTTAGAGATTTGTATATTGTGTGACGTCACTATTTTTTTATTAAGCACTCAACCAATATGAATATTAATTTCAAGTATTATGACTGCTTGTTTAGTATTAACTAAAAGTATTTTTCAAATCTCATTTACCCGGTTGTATTTTTATAATAGGATACTACATCAAAATGTGTGGACCATAAATACTATTGTATTTTTTGTTTCCTGTATTATTTAAATAAATTATTTGCATCTATGCTTATTTTTTATTCCTGTAGAACTATAGAAAATCTATGTAGAATCATCAGAAATTAATTATAGTGAAATAAGGGGAAAATATACATCTGGATAATAGGTAAGTTGTTATAGTATTATCAAAAAAATCAGATAATTAATATATGTATATTTAATTTTGTGAAATATTTTTTAATACTCTTAAATTTGGGAAAGAACTTGTTTTGATATGTTTTGCAAAAATGTTGGAATTAGCTTATTATTTGGCGGGTGGATTTATGATGTAGTGCGAGGTGACAGTGTGCGGGTGCGGATAGCGCTGGTGTCGGATGGGCGGGCCGACACCGAGGTGGTCCGAGACTCCGCGTACGGATCCCGAGGCCTCGCGACCGCGAGACCTCCGCGTAGCAATTCGACGCGTCGGGACGTCTCGCATATGCGCAAAGAATTTTGCAAGTGATGGTCAGCTGTGTTTGGGAGAAATGCACCTTAGACATGTAATTCTGGGGTGCAGAGTAACGCTACGGCATCACGATGCACGCGTACGGTACAGAGATCACGTAGACATGTAAAATATGTGTGTGCCCAGTGTCGTTTCGCGGTGAAAATCTGGCGTGATCGGTGCCGCGCGGGGTCGGGGATCATGGCGTCGGTCGCCGCTCCGACGGAGGTCCCAGCCGTTCATCACGGACACAGTTTCGGCAAAAAAACGTTCCACAAGCCAACCTACTGCCACCACTGTAGCGACATGCTCTGGGGGCTCATGCAACAGGGATTTATCTGCGAAGGTGAGTTTTTTATGACATCACTACATCCATCTGAACCAACCATCCATCCATCATCACATGATATCAGTGAAAGAGAGAGAGAAAGAGGACATGACATCCATCGAGAACCAGACATGATGATACAGTGCAAATGCAACACTTTTCAATAAATACATAATCCCGAAGAATAACACATTAGATACTTTCAATGATCCGCTTAACACTTTTACTGCCATGAGATGCAAGGATGAGCTATCATGCGAATCTCGCTCTTTGGCCTACTACTATTACGTGCAGCTACATCTCACATTTAGAGCAGATATCGGCCTGGGAAATACCTAATTTTGTGGTTTTTACTAAGGAATTTTAAGCATTACGAGATACATTCAATGATGATATCAAATGCAAAATTGCAAACAAAGATGCTTTTAATACTACTTACTGCAAAGAATTATCTACTTTGCAGTAGTGGAAATGCTACAATCGGATACCATCATTGAATCCACATTAGACATGAGCTTTTTTGCACACTGTTACTATGCCTAAAGTTACACAACTGTTACAGTTATAAATTACATTTAATTCTAAGTTTTACTATATGAAGTTCAAAAGTGGCAAATTAACTCAGAATCTATACTCTGGAATATCTGAATTTTTGAGGATACGAGGTGCGGCATCTTCAGCTCTTACAAGTGTCGACTACGTGCTAGTGATCATATGATACCTGAGGGTTGGACCCACGGGTGGTTCGAGGACAAAATTTATCCCGCTTTTACCCGCATTAACGCATTGAGTGCCACGCTAAAAATAGCCCATTAGTATAGCATGGCACTGGTGGGTCACTTTGAGAAGAACGTGCTCATCAGTCCAATTTTTTTACTGTGCAAACACGAGTGTTAGAGCATTTCTTGCAAAAAAAATCGAGATTATTTGGCAAGGGGAAATTCGCTTCAATCTACAGAAGCTCATAATTACCTATATATAACATAGCATAGATTGAGAATTAATTTCAACAAGATCACATTGCCATATATCGCAATGTGAGCTTTTTGAAAACAAGATTAACACATATTTTCTAAGAATAATAATACGAATTTAAATTCTTCCTGGGCAAAGCTTATTATAAGGGAACAGGTTTATTTTTAGTCTAACCTAAAGACATAGTGTAGACATCTCAGCTAGTAGGCTAGGGGAACCGAGAGGGTATTTAGGTATCTAGAATCAATTTTAAAAATTCAACTTTGGGTTCGTTTGTGGATTAAGCTCTAGTTAGCATACTGTTGCGCTCTATCATATATTCATGTGCAGATTCCTTGACTATGCCAAGAAACTGTTAACATCTCATTTATTGTTTGGATCTCCTGTCGAATGTCCGTAAAAAAAAATATACAGTTTAATGCGGACGAGTATACACCATATAGATATATGCGTGTTGACGTTTACTGAGAGGAGGGTGTATATAGTGTGTGCGTGTGCATTTCGGCGCAGTTCGGGCCTGTTTTAAGTAGTGTGCGCTGGCAGTTAGACACACACACACATATATATATTTGCACGTATACACGTTCGTTCGTTACGGCACACGCATTGATCTGCTCTGCCTGCCCCGTTGCCGCCGCTGCTGCTGGATTCAGCGCGCCGCAACGCCGCCGCCGCGCGCGCGATGCTCTGTGTGCCGCGATGCCGACCGTTCCCGACGACCCATTGCCGACAGCGATGCTTAATCGTCACTCTTCCGTCCTGTGACGTCAGTCAGTTTCATCTTGTTGCCCAAAGGACGATGACGGTACTCGTAAATGATGCAGACATATAGACTTTTTTTTTACAAATATGACTTATGCCGAATATTTTTAATTTATATGAATACTAATTTATTTATAAATATTAATAATTTTAGAGACATTTATTCTATAAAATATTACTTATTGTGATATTTATTTAAATATTTATTCTGATTCTAAAAATATAAATTTTTCTATATTTTGTTAAACATGATTGAAATGAATGAGATGTTTCAGAAATGCATACGCATAATGTCCATAACTGTTGCAGTTGGCGACGCGCGATTTATTTGTTTGTTTGCCTGCGCTCAACTTAGCTGGGGTGAATTATTATGCGAGAGGAGTGTAGGTAACCTGTTGAAAGACGCCATCGAATGCGAATATAATTGTTCAAGTTTTCCATTGTATATCACTCGCATGGCACATCGTTGCCATTCCTTTAAATATCAGATTCGTCTGGATACTTTCGGCGCACTAAATATTTGCTCAGCAAATAATCTATTTCGAATGAAATTCATATAACTAATATCGTTCTAGGAGTTTTGTAACGAAATATGTTTTGGTTTGTTATGACGTTTTGCGGTGAAACAGTCTGTTTATTTTCTGCGAAATATCGACTTTTTGGTACTTGTGACACACAAACAAACGGGGTCCCATTGTCATTATTTTTGTACTGTTGTGTCCGTTATTAGCTCCAGAATCGCAAGCTTGGTTTGTGTGATGCCCGTGGCTAGGAGGTGCTCTTCGTGCGAGTGGCGAGAGCCAAACAGCTGTCATTCTGAAGTATCTTGTGTGCTTGTCAGTTGAACCTTCTTCATGGAACACAGAAATGTTCAAGGGTTCGCCTTGTTTCTTCACAACTTAATGCATTTCTTATGTATTTTTTTTTCACTGTCGACTCTCGCTTTTTCACTAAACTGAATTAGAGCTCATCATTGAATCGAGTCATCTATCGCTTAATACTAGATTTACACGACTAAACACTGTATTCAATGCTTGCTTAAAAGCATTTTTCAACAAATTTAAATTCTATCATTAAAAAAAAAACACATACTTTGCTGTAATTGTCAATTTTATCGTGTATGATGATTTATAATTCGTTCGTGAAGGTCGTTAACTAGATATTATTTAAAGCTGCCTATAAGAAATATATGGTTTATTTTTATTGGCAAAAAATTATTTACTTTAAACATGTTAAAAATATTTAATGTTTTCGTAATATGAACTTGGTCTATTTTCGTCTTGGTGTAAATAATATATGAAAAATTATATAATTTTTCACAAAGTTAAATCGTGTGAAGTATATCCTTGAATCTATAAAAATTAATAGAATATCTGTGATTTTCGTATATAAACTACAGCAAAAAGATAAAAAGCAATGTTTATTTTCGTTAGACGTTTAAGTATAGTTGTACAATAAAAGTTGATTTTCTGTTGAATTCACTTATGATTCTAAAATTATAGTCTGCTGTTGTTGACATTCTCAATAAATACTGGTTTTACTCATTTCGTAGTATCTGGCAAACAGCTTGATCTAAATCAAATTCAAGTAAACTTAGGCCAACATGTGACGTGCTACATATGTAAATGTATATACATAACATATTATGTTAAAGTATACTTCTTGATATAATCAAATTAAAATAATAACACATTTTCATTTTAAACATCCGCTTATAATCACTCACGTTATTAATTCAATGTCTAAACATATTAAACCACATATTCTGTTCTAAAGAAAAAAAAATTTCGTCGGTGGTCTATAAAAGATCCCGCTATCTGAAGGATATCCTATTTCTATCTTTGATAAGGTTTATTTTCTAATGAAATGAATGAGCAATTATTCATTTTCACTAAATTGAAAGAAATAACGGTTGAGTACGATATCGCTTTATAATATCAGTTATTTTCTTCGAGTAAATTACCATTTTTCCCCCTTTGCACAATTGAGTAATACTTCAATGCTACCGAACTCATTTGACATTTATTATACATTGCGTGTCCAATAGTTGACTACTTACAAACACAAATATAAACATACCGCCTACAATATTTAGCTCAATTACTCTAATGAAAAATAATTAACCATGCACTAAAATAAATAGCCATGATTAAGTGATTTCTGGATGAGTATTACATATGTATATTGATTTCAAATCGAACATAAACATTACACAAACGTTTCCCTTATGCTAACCAGATATCAATTTATTTTGATCTTTAGCAAGAAGCGATTAGGCTCTGCTTTCTACGTTGTTATCGAACATTCAAATCCGTGTAGGATGTTGCGGTTTTTGCGTTTGATTAAATGCTTCATTGGATTATAAGTTCAAATTTGTAATCGCTGTTTGCACCGCTTCTATTTTAAATTCGAATGATTCATAACTTTAACATAACATTTCCATAATTTCCAATTCATTATTAAAGCTTCCTTATTTTTAATTCAACTATTTATAAGCATACAAGAGTTTCAAATTAAAACCACAATTTTTGTGTTTTTATTATTAATTCAGGCAATACAATTAAAATTTTTTTTTTTTTGGTAAATAATAGACGAATTTATTCTGGGACTAGTAAGCATTGTTCTATTTTTCGTCTTATATAATAGTTCATCGATTCATCAGTTGTTTAATATCCTGGATGCATCGAATATGGTACCAGCTAAAATTGGTATCACCTGATGCACCTAGTTTGATGTATCCGTAGATGCTGCTGCTATATGGTGTATCTAAATCGAGAGAGCCCCTATATGAGAGACCCCTTATGTGAGAGAGACCAAGAGAGGGTGTCTGTCCGTGGCATGAGCGACGCAACGTGGGCAGAGCGGTGCTGCTGTGACGGTATTTTGTGTTCACGTTCGCGGTTCGGATGGTCTCGTATTGATCGCATGCGCATCGTCGCCCTCTGCTACACGTCTCTTCTCACTGGTGCACGTTCGCTCACTTGCTCTAATGTGGCGTCTCTCGTTTAATCACTAGCTGTCTCTGTTGGCAGCGTCGTGGAGGCTGCGACTGCACCTGGCCACACACAACCAAGCAACTGGTTCTTCTCATCATCTGACACATCCGATCCGTCGTGTTTCTTGTATAGATAGCCACAGTCTTTACTCTCACATCTCAATCCATTGGCAGATTTAAAAATACTCGTAAAACTAATAAAGATTACTAGGTCAAACTGCCTATCACCGCTCACGCACGTGCGAAAGGTATCACCAGATGGAAACCTTCTTCATATACTTATCCATCACCTTACTACTAATATACATCATATTTATATATTAACTCAGCCGTATCGATAACTGTATATTCAAATGTACATTTGTGTTATATATTTATTCAAAAATTATTTAAAGTTACAAAAAAATACGTTTGAATACAGATTTTGATGATTTAAGTACGCTGCCACCAAATAATGCGCTTAATATGTTTTGCATTTCTATAGCAATATCAGTTATGTTAGAAACTAATATGTTCTAGCAAAAGTCAATTAAATTAAATTCGTTCATAAAACACCCAGATTTACTGTAAATTAATGCGTAACTAATGGGTGTTAGTCACTAAAAATCCATTTTATTATAAGTTTTTCTATATATTATTCCTAGAACCAGGTATTGAGGTTGCAAGTCAAAGTGTAAATCAATCATCTTGTATTAATTCGTGTATATTGATTTCATTTCGTAAATCTTAACTACGTCACATCTCGTTTGTGTGTGCCTGTGTATGGATGTATGACGTCAGCCAGCGAGCCGAAACGGGGCAATCTAACGCTGGGCAACACAATTTAACATCCCGTGGCCGCCGCCTAAACTTGCATGCGCCATTCTATAGAGCGTCGCTGTTCGCTCACTGACCTATTTTATATGATCTAACAGTTTTAAACCCAGGATATCTTCACACATTTTCGCTCGTTATCTATTATCTGCTTCTGGCTTCGACTTGACTTCGATGGTTTTAACGCCAACAACGCAGATCCATCCGCCGTACAATACTAATTGTGTTAATAGCCTGCTGTTTCACACTCATTTCTATAGTTGTTTTTATGGGACACCGTGAATAAATTTGTTCAAGGATTATATGCTACAATTTCCACCACACAATACTCTATTTCTATTAATTTAACCTCTCATTTGAAGGGTATTTATTTATAGAACAACAATACTACGTTGTGTCCCGAAATATATTCGTAGTGCGATAAAAATGTTGAAAATATTTATGTTAGACAACAAGAGAATTGTTTATTATACTAGTTGTTTTACAACCTCTTTAGTTTAGTAGTAATAAATTAAAATGATTGCCTTTTAAAAAGCTTTATATGCATGCATAGGATGCATATAAAATTGATTTATTCGTCAGCTACATTTTTCTTTCTATTTCGCTAACTAAATATAGTATCTTGGGAATGAAATAAATTTTTTGTTCTATATACGAATGAAACTAGTTTTCGTTGTTGCCTGAATAAAGTTGATTTGTGTAGTCTGATTTTCATATAAATGACTTGCATATCAAGCAGTACCACCTACTTCAACAACTGGGTGGAGTAAATCTTTCTATATATTGCTGTGCAGATATAGAAACTGTACGACCATGTATATGCAATTGAAATATAATATAATACAGTTGCGAATTGAAACTGCATATACTGGAAATCGACTAGACGATGAAAAACTTTTGCAATTGTTTTACTTCAATTTATTCCTATACTAATACAATTCAAATTCTATGAAATGCTCTAAAGTGCAAATAATAGAAAACTCTCAATAGGCTGTTTTTTCTTGTTACATATCTCTAATTGAATCTAGTTTATTTTAATAAAAATTTAATAAATGGTGTATTTGATTTGCAGTTTGCAACTTCGTGGTGCACGACCGCTGTCTCAAAACTGTGGTATCACCATGCTCCAGCATTGCAGCTTGCCTTATTAAGGTAAATCGTAGTGAACAGAAAATGCGCATGGTATCAGTTGCATACAATATTGTTTTGTTTGCAGAACCCGGTAGCGCATTGTTGGTCCGAGTCGTTCCATCACAAACGCAAGTTTTGTAACGTTTGCCGGAAAAGGTTAGATGACAGCTTGTCCGTTCATTGTGAGAGTAAGTATTTTATCTACACCATGCACCAAGTACTTCACAGTGTTGACGAATTGTATTTTTAATCCATATGTGCTGGGTTTTATTTGTATGTGATGTTTGTTTGTTTTTAGTTTGCGACTACTTCGTTCATATAGAGTGTCAGGATTTCGCGGTAGCGGATTGCAAAGAGAATGCCACATATCTGCCCGGGAAAGAGCTATCATTTGTAAAACATGAACACCATTGGCGCGAAGGGAATTTGCCGAACAATTCCAAATGTGTTGTATGCAAGAAGACCTGCTGGGCATCGGAGTGTCTCGCTGGTTACAAATGCGAGTGGTGTGGAATTACGGTAAGTAAGGTGCAAAATTATTTCGAAGTAAAAAATATATTCTAGTTACGTTACACTAATAAAAACATAAAATTTTCTGTTACTAGTCTCATGCGATTTGCCATTTGAACATCCCATCCGAGTGCACGTTCGGTAACCTAGAACCAATCTATCTGCCTCCACACGCGGTGAGCATTCCTCGTACTGAAGTGCCTATGGAGGCGATAATCGGAGTTCAGGTTCGACGGAAGGACACCATGTCTCGTGAGTATTCGTGCCGTAAGTGTTGAAAGCTTCTTATACCAATTATTTATTATTATTATTATTATTATTAGCGTAGAATACGTCACTATTACATGTACTAGTTTTAGTGGATATATCATACATCATATAGAACGAAATATTGTAAATTAATCGTACTAAATAAACTATAAATCAGAAATAACTTTTAAATTAATGATTTCTTATTAATAGACCTAAGCAGCGCACGTGCGTTATTTCTAATAGAGAAATAACGGATACATTATGACTAATAGAATTGAACATGTGCGTTATATAATTTCACACTTATTAAATTGTATAGTTCAATCAAAAATGTGCGATAAACTAGTTTAAAAAAAGTCTATTAACGCGTTAGTGTCGCAACACGGTTTATTTGCCAAAATTCTTAGTAATTTGGAACAAAATTGAAAATAGTTACACACAAATCTAGTAGCTATTTTATTTTTTTCTTTTATCTATTATCCAATTGAAAATAAGATGGACACAATTGTAGCGTATTGTTAAATAGATAGTGATGGTACGTAAACTGAAACTAGTAATCGTATAGTTATATTTTATGTTCCGTAAAGTAAAAGTAATCAAATGAAAAAGTAAATTGTACAAAGGGCAAATTCATTTCATCGTTTCATATATATTTTTTTTTTTTTTGTTCAACGACCATTTTCTTTTATTTTGTACACGCATGTGTGCATGCATTATTTTTAAAGAGCAATGTTACCTTTATTGCAATAGCTTTTTGTATATACAATTGGTGTTATTTTGCACAGCAAATTTTTAGTCGTTTCTAGAACAAATATGCACGTATTGGATCAACAGTGTTTATAAATTATTATTATCATAAAAGTGAAGAATATTTATAAAACCAAAAAAAAAAAATTGTTACTGTATATAATTTGTTTCTAATTTATTTGTTTTAGTTCTATATGTTACCAAAAATACGTTGCAGTTTGAACAAATTTTGAGTTATTTTTACTTTCACATTTATCTTATAATTTTTATATTTTATTTTAAGATAAAAGGGAATGATTTTGCAGTCTACAACAGGGAAAATAGTAACCGGAGCACGATTTCAGCTGTTATGAAGCGTCTTTCACTTGTAATACCAAATAGCTGCAAAGGCAATTGCCAGTCCTCACCCCCATACTTGCGAGGTACATATATACCTTTACAACACCAAACACGCTCATTACAAATAATGCAAAACATAAACGTATTGCCAAACCAACCACTTGCTAAAACAAGACTATTTTTACAGTGTGACTGACATCCCTATATTATGTCTATTCCACGATATTTTTACTATATAGGCGTTACTCGTTTAACGAAATTTCATTCATTTTGAATAGCCTACATTTAAAAATATCGTTGAACTGAATGTTCAAAGCAAATAAGGAACGCCATCGAATCATGTTTCAATATTGCACAGCTTAAAATATATACTACATATATTCGCTTTTATTATTACACTTTACTGTTATCTTTGATATTATTGATTTGTGTAACGTGAAACCTGGTTTACTGGGAACCTTGATAATATTTTGTGATAACACACAATATTCAAATATCATTTTAATATATATATATACTTTTTTATATTACTGAATACAATATATTATCCATTTGTTTATTTTTTTATCATTATTAACAAGGTTTGATGACCGTGTAAGTAATATTCGAACGATAAAATTGACTTGTTTAACTAGAATTGTATTTTATTAGGATTAATGTTTGTGCATGTCCATTAAATGTGCAGAATGCTTTCGCTTCCTTTATAGTTATATTTATTATTTGCGACATTTGTTTGTTATCATTTATTATTTTCATTCATTGTTTCATAGTAATTTTGTAGTTAAGCGATAATTATGAATTTAGAAAATTGCAAAATAATTACAAAGCATATACATTGACGAAAAAAAATTATTGTTGAAAATTAACTATTTTTGGAATTTAATAGTCTTGTGTTCGCTTATGAAATTATATTGCAATACTGTGTATTTAAGTTTGTATTTCATTTATAATTTTGTTCATGTAGCGAGAAGCATCTCAGAGGAATTCAGTAGCGGGGATACGGGAAGATACAGGGACAATGATGATATGTCATCTCACACGCGGGATCGGGATAAACAGAATAAAGAAAAAGACGACAGGGATGAAGGTCAGTAAAACACCCAAAACTAAAAACTAGTACTGAAAATCCTGTTTGAATCAACAATGTAAAGTATATTTTCTCAAATCTAAACATAATTATTTTCCAGGATTGTTTTAAAATTAAAGACCTCATTAATGTAGAAGTAAAAAAAACACGACTTGGGAGATATTTATAATATGGTTTTGTGTGTTCTTGTTCAATTTTCTAGAAGTTGTAAAGGTGTATGACGGCAATAGCTCGTTGAGAAGAAGAATTTTTCGCGCAATACTTGTGTCGCGTACAGCTAATTTAGAACAAGTGCTAACGCAGTCGCTTAGGGCGTTTCATATCACCAAGGACCCCGGTGCGTTTTACGTCACAGATTTGTATGCGCCTGAAGAAACGGAATTGCAAGATCCTCAGCCCATTATGAGTCTGCATAGAAAAGAAGGGAAGCGACCAGCTATCTTCTTACGCTTCAAGTAATTTCAGACATAATTCCCCATAAATTCTACAAAGCTTTTAAAAATAATTTGATAATAAAAAATATGTTTTTTGATTCAATAACTACTGTGACATTCATATGATAAAATAGCCAACTACTTGCTCATTCTAAGAAATTGCCGCATCATAAATTTAATATCCATTGCGTCTAAAAATAGCTGAATGTTATTACTGCAATAACCTTTTTAATTCAGTAATGCAACATCGTGTCATAAAGTCTATTTTTATTGGCTATATAGAATATTCTATCTTATGAATATTGGTAGGTATAGTTTTATGAGTCATAAATTTGACTGATGCAGTGTATTCGTCTTTGTGTAGAGATAGAGACAATGATCGAGGCGAAGTGCGTGTTTATCCCGGTAAATTGCAAGTGGCACAATCCTTCTGTACGGTGCCGGTTGATGCTAATACGACGGTGGGTGACTTAATTAGGGAAGCTTTGGTTCGGTTCGGCTTACAAGACTTCAAATGCGAAGATTACAGATGTAGTGAAATTCTTTTAGATCGAGGAGGTGGTAATTATTCTATAACTTGATTTTGGAATTTTTTTTCAAATTATTTGTATATCCTCAGTTACGGAACGAGTACTGTCATGGAACGAACGTCCGTGGGAAATAATGAAACAACTCGGAAAGGATTCAATTCGACAGATGGAACTGATGAGATTCTATCTGCAATTGAAACAAGATCCACACGGACCCAATCTTGCGCTGTTTGTTGGCAATCTACCACCTAATCTATCTGAAAGAAATTACGAAAATATGCTCACTGAATTCTTAGGGAAAGGTATTCATCCTTTTTTTTTAAAAAAAAACTATTATACCCTATATATTCTTGATTTCAGAAAATAAATTTTCGAAAATTGGTCCAATCTACTACGAGTATGGCTCTATGGTTATTACGTATGAGGATTCAGAGAAAGCAGTTCGAGCTTTGTATACATTACGGGAATCTCATTATGAAGATAAACATTTGTTAGGTAATTTTACTCTCGCTAAGATTATGAATGGACAAACGTGTGTGGAAATATAATAATTATTGTTTCTGTAGTGATGCTGTTGCCAAATATCGAACCAAGTATGGTACCTCCAGGAGTTCAACCATTACTGGTGTTTGTAAATGTTAAGTCTGGAGGCTGCCAAGGTTCTGATTTGATTTCCAGTTTTCGAAAGTTGCTCAATCCATATCAAGTGTTCGATCTCGACAACGGTGGACCTCTACCAGGGTATTAATATCAAATTGTGTCATATAAAAAGTGCAGTGCTCTAAAACATAGTGTTGTGTGTGTGTTGTAGGTTGTATGTGTTCAGGGATATCAAGAACTATAAGATTTTAGTATGCGGTGGAGATGGTACGATTGGTTGGGTACTACAGTGCCTGGACAATGTAGGACAGGATTCTCAGTGTTCATCTCCAGCTTGTGCAATTGTTCCACTTGGCACAGGTTAATATTGTCTTATCTACAATTTATTAGTTATTTGTGAGTTGTCTTTTAACAATATTGTGACATCCTTTGTTGTAATAGGTAACGATCTGGCTCGAGTATTACGGTGGGGTCCTGGCTACACAGGCGGGGAGGATCCATTAAATTTGCTGCGCGACGTTATTGATGCTGAGGAAATTCGACTGGACCGATGGACCGTGGTGTTCCACCCCGAGGACAAGGCAGATGATAACACCAAGCAGGTCAATTCCACCGGTAAGAAGAGGCAAAAACTGTCCAAAATGAAACTGACCAATGAGCAATTTAAAAAAACAGGTCAATCCTTTGTGTGTTCGGTGTTGTTTTGTTATTATATTAGATTAACTAAAAATATATATATATATAAAAAAAAATTTATAAAAATCATCAGTATCATTTTGTCCAACCGGAAACATGAATGAGACCATGCATAAGTAAATTATTTGACTATATAATATCAATTATTATTCCTCTATTTTTATGACACTCAGTTTTATTTTAAGCATTTTTTCCACTTTTTATATCAATATTGTTTTAACATTTCATTCAACACCAATCAGAGGATCTGATAATTTATACTATACGCAACTAACTTGATGTATGTATCAAGGTCGCACGTACAATTAAACATATGTTACTAAACGAAAGCATTTACACTGCATGCGCATCTACATTTAGTAACACGTGCTTGATTGTTCATTCCACTGTTCCCTTAGTTGCGTGCAGTGTGAACTAGAAATGGTCTCCACTTACCTAGCATGAATCATTCATTTACATACACGTATGATTGTTTGAACGGTATTGATATAATAATACAATATAATAGTTATTTATTTTTTAATCTGACTGTACCGAACCTATATCCAGTAAGGCATTCTATAAATAACATGTACACGAACACAACACCCTCGCGAGTAATGAGCATTTCCTAATGCCAACAGTTGTTATGGCAGCATCAACAAGTGAAGATAATTCACAAATTTTGGTGATGAACAACTACTTTGGTATCGGCATCGATGCGGATCTTTGTCTCGATTTCCATAACGCTCGCGAAGAAAACCCAAATAAATTCAATAGCCGACTCCATAACAAAGGCGTTTACGTGAAGATGGGTCTGCGGAAAATGGTTGGACGGAAGATGTGTAAGGATCTCTATAAAGAAATTCGACTGGAAGTTGATGGCAAATATGTGGAGCTTCCACAAGTTGAGGGTATCATTATTCTGAATATTTTGAGGTAAGCTGTCTTCAATATCTTCAAAATTGAGATTAATTCCTTATTAGGGGGGTTATTTTTTTTTCGATAATTTGTTAGATGCACTGTTATAGTTTATGGTTTGTTGATTTAGCTGGGGGTCAGGGGCAAATCCATGGGGTCCGGAGAAAGAGGACCAATTCTCCAAACCAAACCATTGGGATGGCATGCTGGAAGTGGTTGGTGTAACAGGTGTTGTACATTTGGGGCAGATTCAATCTGGTCTTAGATCAGCAATCCGCATTGCACAGGTATTATTCGAAAAATATATGCACTTTTCTAACGATAAGAATGTTTTTATTGCTGCGCATAGGGCGGTCACATTAAGATCCATCTGCATTCGGATATCCCAGTTCAAGTGGATGGCGAGCCATGGGTTCAGAGTCCTGGAGATGTCGTGGTACTGAAGTCGGCGCTTAAGGTAAACTTGCTTGATAATTGTTGTCTTAAATGTGCTACCCTTTTGAGAATTTTCTTTCATATATGTATTTGTTGCATTTGGTTTATGTTTTTGTGACAACCTGCTGTAGCAGTTTTAGATATTTTGCATATATATTATACACGACATTTCCTATATGTTTATTAGTAATTTTTTTTTAAATTGTAACGTTCTATTTGAATAACTTTTATAATTCGTATATGTGTCTCCTGATATATAGAAAATCGCTTTTTCACTTAAGGTTACTTAAAACTCTTATCATGAGTATTATTATATTCCATTTCGTATATCAGGAGACTATTGTGTTTTGAAATAACTATTTGCATGTCTGTGACATGTTGGTGGTCATGTGTTTCTCTTTATCACATCATCCCTTACCTTGCCCTAATACCAGATATGATATATATATATATATATAATTTGGAAACAGCAAAATCCGCAACGTTGGAAAGCAACGCCAATAGAATGCTCGTTGAATGTAACCATTCACCATGTATACTAATTGTTATATATTTCTATATTTTTTATACCCAAATAATAATAATAATATGCAATAATACAATAAGAAAAACATCGACCAAAGTTAGCGTTCAACTGTTTGGAAATATCCGAGTGTTAATAAAAGTGCGAAGGTCCAGAATGTTTGTTGTGGTGCATTGCATTTAGCTCTTAACTAATAACTAATTAACACTAATGAACGTTAAATATTGCTTGATGCAGGCGACCATGCTGAAGAAAAATAAGATCAAGCGGCGACTGACAGAACCGAACATTCTGCCCGCAAACGGCGAGGGGGGCAAGAGTACTGATGACTAGTCTCTGCTTTCTAGCCCGTTTTCTACACTCCACATCATACACTACAGTTCCCTGCCATTTGTCCACTATGGCCATCCCAGCGCCTCAAACAGTATACCCCCAAAATGAATTTTTGAATGCGTATTTTTTAATGCATAGTTATGACCGCGAATAGATTCTCTAGGACAATCAAATCACGGTTGTTGAAACGTCGGCGACAACGCGTGTTTCTACAAAACATCCTGTCTGTTCCCCTATATAAATCCTAGCATGCAATTAATTTAAGCTGTTTTATTTTGATTATTCTTCTTTTGTTCATTAATGTTCGTTGACTATTTCATTCATTCGATTCTGTTCAAAGCTTTCAAGTTGCTATTTTATTTTTACAATCGAAATTGCGAATATTTTAGAATATTTCTGTGTAGTTTACTTTTGAATTATTTCAAAATGTGATGGAGAATGTGAGGTATACGTATATATACATAATACATATGTGCGCTCAATGGGTGCCGTCCGTTTGACTTGTAGTTGCACAAGTGATGAACTCTTGTCTTTATTTACTTTTAAAACTTATGGTGATGCTGAATTTTAAACGGTTATTAATCTACTCTGGTGGATACTGAAATAATTGTTGTTTGTCCTTGGTGTCCTCACACACCCCTCCCCAGGCTACCATGTTGAAGAAAATGAAAGGCAAGATGAAGAGACGCAACACCGAACCGATGATGCTGGTTTCGCCCGGCACGCAACAACTCGTGGTGCATTCGCCGGACCAGAATGTAGATTCGCCCACGAACCACAACAACACGACGTTCTGAACACGTTGGCTTTGGCGTCCGTATGGATGGAAACCGCCACATGGCATCACAAAAACTAACTTACATGTATTTGCATTCATTCATTATCTGTTCGTTTTATCCATAACAATCTGCCGCATTATTTTCGTTTTCAATCAGATCAACATGATTTCCTCTTCGCTAACTTATTCAGTCATGAATGCTATCAATTCTACCATACCAAAAAAAAAAATAAGTCAGCCAAACATTTCGAATTTTATTCGTCGGGCCATATAAACTCATACACATACAAACATGATGTTTTGTTTTTCGTTATTTACTTTATATGTGATCGCAGTAGTGATGTAGTTTTATTCGTAGTTTAAAAAACATATTGATCCCAAAGTGTGAACGGACACATTGTGCCGAAAGTGAGACATAATTCGCCCACTAAACTACAAAACAGATACAACAGTATTGCCAGTAGTGGCGGGCTCTGGATTTCCCAGTGGCCGCGTCCGCTTCTGTCGCCGCCAAAACTTAGTTTGCACGAATTAAACTCTCGTCATCATCGCGAGATGCGAATGATACGTGTGCGCTGTTTTCATTTTACATTTGTAATAATGTATATCGTCTATATGATTTCTTGAAGTACACTGTAATGCCTATTACGTTATAGTATGGTATTTTACCAAAACTGTGGTGTAACATTTTATGTATCAAACTTAATAGTATTTGTTAAGATTTACAGATCATCAGTAAGATTTTCGTTCCCGAACAAATTATTATTATTATTATTATATTGTATAAGATGTATATTAGTCGCATTTTGTAGTACCTAACTTTTCTGGATGATTTATTGTGATGTACAATCACATACTAATTTTTGTTTTTTGTTTTTGAATTGTAAATACAGAACAGTTTACTCTTTAGAACAATGGTATTCAGATAAAGGTCCAATGTTGTGAAAAATTATCCATGTTAACACTAATATCAATTGTTGATATTCAATTTTTTACTGTTCTTATGCTGAAATATACCGTTGAATGATTCTGAAAATATATGAAACAATCAAGTGTTTCATATCATGAAATGTAAAAAATTACCATCAATTGAAAACGTAACGCTTACGTAGTATTTAAAATACGTTTTAGTAAGAAACAAATTTTAAAAAGAAAATATACGACTTTGGAATATAGATTGGCTGTTGTCTTTGGAACGAGCTGTACGGGCTTATATGGAATGGTACCGACAGAGATTTATATATATATATATAAATATATACATATAATTGATTTGTTTCGACAGAGAGAAGCGTATATAATAACGTGTTGTACACGGGTGATGGGAATATAGTACAAATTACATAAACTGATCTAGAGTTGCCAAGAGTTTGCGCGAGACTGTCGGCGCAATTCCAATATGGAATGGACATTTTCTGCGCCGACAGTAGTGTTTATAGGATATATATAGAGAGTGAAAATATGAAAGTGTTTGTTATTATATAATTAAATATTATTTTAAAAAAATGAAAAGAGAAAGAATTACATATACTTATTAGAGTAGTGTAATAATTGCAATGAAAATGAATGAACAGAGGACGAGGGCTTCTCGTACAGTACGTTTCAAAACTAGTCCGTCAACCACTGACACACACACACACACACACACACACTGATTAAATAGGCTATACAAATTTTAGTCACCCCTCCCAGTAGTGGAAACAAAAAAAGACCACTAGTAGGTGGTTATTAAAAACTGTGTCTGTCCCTAATTTCAAAGTAAATTCTCAGAAAATTTACTGGCAGATTGTTTTTGCTAGTCGGAAAGCAAAACCAAACTTCCGTCCCTAATCTGCCACGATGCCTGGGGCTCAGTTGTACATGGGCCAGCTTCCGGCATTTGGCTCGTGATCAAAACGCATCGATGGCAGATTTGCGAAACCCTATATTTACAATATAAAACATTGAATTATTTAGCTAATCTATATTAAAACATTGATGTGCTATGTTTGTAATTATATTTCCCAAAAACTATGAACGAATTATGGAGGCATCGTCTTTCACATCAACCATCGTGGCGTGGCGGCTCGTCTGATTTGCGATTTGAAACCTTCGTTACCTAATACGTGTAACGTGTATTATATTGTCACAGTATATGTTTCATTTGCATTTTTCTGATTGGATTCTATCATTTTCTCCTACCAGAAAATTGCAACAGAAACTTCTTGAGGTTTATTGCAGAACATACGGTTGCGTTATTGCATACTATATAAAATATATGTACATGGTGTGATGATAGATATAAAAAAAAATAAATTGTGAAATATAGTAAAATAAATGTACTTATGAAATTTAAAAAAATTATTTTTCATTTTTATTTCATGTACCCCATTCATTTCAGATAGCCTTTTTAAAAGTAAGTATACATAGTTTTTATTTCTATTTTAGTCAAATATATATATATATTTTTTTATAACGTATTTTTATTTACAATCTGTCTTAATAATAATATTATAAGTACAAAAATTCAGAATAAAATATATCTTGATCCAAAGTGGGTAAATATCCGGAATTGTGCAATACGCTGGTGCGCACAAATGCGTGCTGCGCGTGATTACAATGGGCTGCTCTATAGTTGCTCTGCGCGGGTAAAACTCTATGCAAGGTAAAAGCGTTATTTGAAAATGGCTGACGTTTTTATTGAGTCGCCAAACTTTTACAGTATGTTAATATAATTCATGAACGTTTTTATACATTATTTTTAAATAAATTGTGCGATATATTACATCAAAATGCACATAAAACAAGTACGTGTGTTTTTGTTACTTTATAACAATGGTTCGCAAACAGTAAACAACAACCAAACATTGTTATATTTTAGGTAATTATTCAAGGGTTTAAGAGTTACAGGGATCAAACCGTTGTAGATCCTTTTGATAAACGGCATAATGTTGTTGTAGGCCGCAATGGTTCAGGGAAAAGTAACTTTTTCTATGGTAAGTAAGGTTATATGTAAACAAAAGCCTACTTTGATGTATGTGATCGAAATATTAAGAATGCTTATTATGCAGACTTATTTGAAAAATATTGTATAAATGTAATGTGTGCGCATAAAAAATGAACGCATAGTAATACAACCCTGTATTATAGTATAAAATTGTTACAGCAATCCAATTCGTGCTTAGTGATGAATTTTCCCATCTTAGACCTGAGCAAAGACAGGCGTTACTCCATGAAGGTACTGGACCTAGAGTGGTATCGGCCTATGTTGAGATTATTTTTGACAATTCTGACGCTCGAGTTCCTGTAAGTTTAATATTTAAACACAAATTGAGCTACTCAAAAAACAAAGTCTTTAATGAAAATGATTATTTACATAAAATGTTTATAGATTGATAGAGAAGAAGTATACTTAAGACGTGTAATTGGTGCCAAAAAGGATCAATATTTTTTAAACAAAAAAGTTGTGCCACGAACCGAAGTTATGAATTTATTAGAGTCTGCTGGGTTTTCCAACTCTAATCCGTATTATATCGTCAAGCAGGGAAAAGTACACAATTTTAATTCCAGACCACCAAGCATAGTTTTTATCACCCTATTTTATATTATTTAGATTAATCAAATGGCCACAGCGCCTGATTCGCACAGATTAAAATTGCTACGAGAAGTCGCTGGTACGAGAGTATATGATGAAAGACGTGTAGAATCTATGGCTATCTTAAAAGAAACTGAAGGGAAAGTAGAAAAAATTGAAGAGTTTCTTCGAACAATCGAAGAACGACTAAGCACGTTAGAAGAAGAAAAAGAAGAATTGAAACAATATCAACAACACGATAAAGTTCGACGAGCTTTAGAATATATTATCCACGAAAATGAATTAAAAGAAGATAAAGAAAAACTCAAAACGGTATTTTTACTAGTTATAAATTATGATAAAAATTTGTTGTAATATTTCACGTTTTATGATAACAGTTGGAAGAAGCTCGTGCGGAATCTGGTAATGACCAAAAGAAATTGGGCATAAATCTAAAAGAGGCGCAAGAGCAGATCAGACTCCTGCAGCGTAAAGTGCGTGAAACTCGCAAAGAAGTCTCATCAATCAAGGATGAACGCGATCGGTTAAACACAGAACATCAACAAATGATTAAAGAAAAGGCCAAGTTGGATATGATGATTAAAGATTTGTCAGACGAGGTGCTTGGTGATAACAAGTCGAAAGAACGCGCTGAAACCGAACTGGCGCGCCTACAACAATCTATTGCAGAAAAAGAGGCTGAGTTAGAGGAGTTGAAACCTCGGTATGAAGAAATGAAGAAAAAAGAAGAGGAGTGCACAAGAGAATTATCACTAAAAGAACAAAAACGCAAAGAGTTGTATGCTAAACAGGGCAGAGGTAGTCAATTTGCATCGAAAGATGATAGAGATAAATGGATTCAAAATGAGTTAAAGTGAGTCCTTTTAATTTAATTATATGGTATAAATTAGAATCATATATGTAATTTGAATCAAAATTAAATAAATCGTTATAGATCATTGAACAAACAATTAAAAGATAAACGAGATCATCGAGACAAACTCACCGAAGATCTTCGACGCGATGGAACTAAACAAGTGGAACTTGAAGCGAAAATCGAAAATGAAACCGCCGAAATGGAGCGTCAACGTATTTGTATCGACGAGCACAACAAACAATATTACGAACTCAAAAAGCAAAAAGATCAATTTCAACTTACAAGAAAGTACGAAAACAAATTTTATAAACCAAATCAATTCCAAAGCAATAACTTAATTTCAGAGAGTTGTGGCGCAAGGAAAACAATGTTCAAACAAACTTATCAGCATTAAAAGAAGATTTGGCGAAAGCTGACCAATCTTTGCGGTCAATGGCAGGCAAGCCGATTCTCAATGGACGCGACAGTGTCCGAAAAGTTTTGGACACGTTTCGAGCTGGAGCATCACCGGAAATTGCCGACGCTTATTATGGACCGGTGATCGAGAATTTCAATTGCGATAAAACAATTTATACTGCTGTAGAAGTGACGGCTGGTAATCGATTGTTCCATCATATTGTTGACTCCGATAAAGTTGGCACGCAAATTTTAAAAGAGATGAATCGACAGAAATTACCTGGGGAAGTCACATTTATGCCACTGAATCGACTTGCTACCAAACCACAAAACTATCCGAGCGATAATGTAATTAACAATTATAAATATATCAATAAACCTTATTGAATAATGATAGTTTCATAAATTTATTAATTTTAATTTTGAAATAAAATCCAAATATTTAGGATGCAATTCCAATGGTAACAAAACTACGTTACGACGAAAAATACGACAAGGCAATGAAATATATTTTCGGTAAAACATTGATTTGCCGCAATTTAGACGTAGCGACCAAATTGGCTCGTTCAACGGGTTTGGATTGTGTTACGTTAGAGGGTGACCAGGTATCATCGAAAGGCTCTCTAACAGGTGGGTATTTCAACGTGTTGCGATCCCGTTTAGAAATGCAAAAAGCACGCACTGAACTCATGGAACAAATTAGAGAGTGCGAAGCAGAATTACAAACAATGCGCGAAGAGATTCGCAGCACTGAGAACCAGATAAACGGATTGGTTTCCGAAATGCAAAAAATCGAAACGAAAAACAGCAAATCAAAGTTAGTTTTCTATTTGAATTCAACCTTGCTAAACAAACAAATTATAATTTTTAAGATATTTAATTATATATGTTTTGATTTATTTAGGGGGATATTTGATAAAATTAAGGGTGAATTGCGTTTGATGAAAGAAGAGTTGAGCAGCATAGAACGATTTAAAACACCGAAAGAGAGGTCATTGAATCAATGTAAATCTAATTTAGTTGGAATGCAGTCTACAAAAGAAAGCTTAGAATCTGAGTTACACCAGGTATTAAAAAAATAATAATAAGACAAATGATTGTTTAATTTTTGGTATGAATATTAAATTTTTTAGGAATTACTTGCGCAACTATCAGCATCTGATCAGTGCGAAGTCGATAATTTAAATGACGATATTCAGCGTTTAACACGTGAAAATAAGGAGGCGTTCAGTACTCGTATGAGGTTGGAAGCTGAGAAAAATAAATTAGAAAATTTACTTACCAATAATTTGATTCGTCGTCGAGATGAAGTATTGCATGCACTTCAAGAAATTTCGTTAGAAGACCGGAAACGACAGTTGACTCAAAGCAAGGAAGAAGTTGATAAGACGGATAAAAATATCAAAAAAATCAATAAAGATATTGAGTCAATAGACACTAAAGTCAAAGAAGTCGCAAAAAAAGTATTATTATTTTATAGACTATTTATGACTCATTTATATATATTGGTTTGAATTTATTTAGTTAAAAACAGAAACACAAGAATTAGATAAATGGAAGAAAAATGAAAAAGATTCACAGGATAAGATCGATGAAGATGCGCGGCATTTAGAGAAATATGCTACTAAAATGAATTTAGTCGAGCAGAAGATTGCAGATAGTGTCCTGAAAATTGGACAACTTGGGGCGTTACCTGCACAAGATTTGTATTCGCACTATTCACAATATTCTTCGAGAGCTGTAATTTTTTTTTATGCTTAATAGAAAGTGACAAATTATATTGTAATATTTTTGCAGTTATTCAAAGAATTAGATAAAGCAAATAGCCAATTAAAGAAATTTAGTCATGTGAACAAGAAGGCGTTGGATCAGTTTATGAGTTTCTCAGATCAGAAAGAGAAACTACATAAAAGGAAAGAGGAACTAGATCGAGGGTAAGTTTCTAATTTAATATTTAAATTACGCGTATATTAATAATAAATTTCGCGATGGGGTACATAAACAATTATCGCTGGTAATGTAAGTAATAATGCGCATACATTTAGCTAAATATTTATTCTAGTGATGAAAAAATTAAAGAATTGCTCAATATGTTGGAACAACGAAAAGTTGAAGCAATCCAATTCACCTTTAAACAAGTCTCCAAATACTTTACAGAAGTATTTAAAAAACTCGTACCGGATGGTCGCGCAAATCTCGTCCTGCGTACCGTCGATAACGAAGAAGGTTCGAACGTAGTGCCAGAGGACATGAACTCCGATCAGTTCACCGGGATCGGCATCCGAGTATCGTTCACCAATTCAGACGCGGAGATGCGCGAAATGAACCAACTGTCTGGCGGGCAAAAATCTTTAGTTGCGCTCGGCTTGATATTCGCAATTCAAAAATGTGACCCGGCTCCGTTTTATCTGTTTGATGAAATTGATCAAGCGCTAGACACGCACCATCGAAAAGCCGTTGCGGATATGATCCATGAATTGTCGTCTGAGGCGCAATTTATCACAACTACATTCCGACCCGAATTGTTGGAACATGCGCATAAGTTCTACGGTGTCAAGTTCAGGAATAAGGTTAGCCATGTTGAATGTGTACCGAAATCGGTCGCTAGAGATTTTGTTGAGGATGATCAAACACATGGTTGAAATATTATTTATTACAGATTTTTACTTTTTTTTATATTTGTTACAATTGCCTAAATAAATATTTAAAAGATAATTGAATATTTTGAATATGTTATTGCTTTGGTTATTCAATTGTATTATATATGAGGGCCCTGTTGTAGATAATTTTGTCTTCATTCACTAAATCTGATGAATAAATATCTTTTTTAACAATTTCTAAATTAATAATTATTATCACCATATATTATCAAAGTTTTATAGTTATGTATAAATAATTCTATCTAGACATTTAAACCTGTTCTCGACTGTAACTAATATACATTTATTATCTTCATCATAAAATACTCTTTTTATTACCTTTACAAAGAGGAACATTTTTGTGAAATATATTTCCGTCCTCATTATTGCAAATCAATTCGATTTTACACCAAGTATTGTAATCAAGAAAATAATCGATCTCGGCATTTTAACGAAAATACAATTTTAATCTCTTTGATATGAAAAGATTCTATAAAAAGAGCATTGCTATTTCTTATATACGTCGCCAAGAACCACTGGGCGAAAATATATTTCACTACATTTTCAATTAACTCATAAAAAATATTTAGTTAGTTTGTGCGGTCTATAAGAAAAATTCGTGGGATTTATTAAAAAGTAGGAAGACAAACTAAATGTACACAAATTATAATTAAAAATCATCAACTGAAGTATTGAAGGGATGCGAATAATTCGAATTCCAATCGCGCTCGAACACAGCCTCTAATTGACTCCTCAACGTGGTGTCGGATTCGTTACGATTAATCACTGGATCGTGGAGAACGAAACCAATACCGGCCGTATCAGTGAAATAATCACCGGACCAATTCGACGTACCAATGTATGCAGTATTATCAGTCACCATATACTTGTTGTGGTTTACGCGCCCGAACGGTATTTTATGTTGGTCTGGTGTTCCAGGAACAACAAAACGACGCTGAAATTACATTTTTGGTATTGAGCTCACAAACTACCTATTTTAAAAATCCACTCGAAAATGATTTAAAATTTTGTTTGCTTACCACTTCTATTTGAACTCCAGGATACGAGCAGGATACATCAGCTAAAGACCTCAAAAAATTATCCTCTGATTTTCGTGAATGAGTCCACCAGCTGATCAGCAACCGCACACGGACTTTATGCTCAAGAGCAACTTTCCGTAGCGCATCGTCGATCAAAGGCCAATATTTAACTTTTGGTGTATAAATCATTAAGGGGAAATAGTCCATGACAGCAATATAAATGAATTTTTCAGCTTGATTAATTACGTTTAATATTGCATCGATGTCATTTGAACGACCTTCCGGATTAAACGGTGGTGGAGAGCTCTAAAAATATCGATTCCAATAAAAAAGTGTTGTGTTTGTTTTCGATTTGATTTAGGGCAAATAACACACCGATAAATACGTGAAGAATACATCATTATTTAATGTTAAATTGACTGGGGTGTCCATATTGATTTTTGTGTTATATTCGACGGGCCATGTATTTGGAATTTTAGCACCATCTGCACCCAGATCCCAATAAACCTGAAAATATGTTTTATCTTTAAAATATAGAAATCTAAATCAATATTGCAATTTGAGCACAAAAATACACACTTACATCGAAAATCTTCGCAACATCTTCTGCAAGACATGTACAATTATATCCAACGATTCCCATTTCTTTAACCTTTTTTAAACATAATAAAATAATAATTCGAAATAAATCCAGATTTGTTTTGTTCGCACCTGAGTAAGAGCTCTCCAATCCATATTAGCGCTACCTAAATAAAAATGTTTCCTATCTATAATCCATAGTTTCGTATGTAAAACTCCAGATCCGATTAGTTGAGCAAAATTAAGATTTCGGACTTCAGCAGCCCTTCGTTTGACCAGATATTCCGTGTCTAAGTTTGGTTGTTCTTGCGTTGGGGCATTTTGTGCGATTTTTAATGTTAAACCCCGTTTAGTGCCTGCCTTAAGTAATGCTTGAAATACGTCTTCACCTTCTTGCGATGAGGGGTGAGGCCATACATCGCTTTTACGTAAAGTCCAATAAAATGAGGCGATTTCAATACTAGTTTGTGCCGAGGATATTAAAGTCATCCAGGATTGATATGTGGACGGATATGGTATTGTAATATTTGGATATATAAGGCCTTCCGGTATACTTTCAGTCAATGAAATCCTAACAATTGATATTTATATAATATTCCGCCAAGAATCTTTTGTTATGCTTTTCTTATACGTAGTATAAATTTGTTTTAAATAGTAAAGCTATTACAATATTAGCCTTCATTAAAAATAAAATTGGTAAAAAATTTGTCAATAGTAATCATGTTTTATGAATACAATAAACCATTATTAAAGTAGCTATTTTAATAAAATATATGGTTTGAGTCCTTGAACCTATTTTTCTATATTTATATTTGTCATATATGGAAATATAAAAAACATGAACATGAGAATTTATTTCTAAATCATTTTATACTCATTTTTAAAAATGTCATTTACTTCTGTGAATATGTGACTTCAAACAAATAATGTACGCTCGTTTTTTTTAAATTCAATCTACATATAAGAAAATTGAGTGTAGACTAATTTATATGTTTATAAAAACAAACCTGCAAGACGTTGAACAAGTATCATTTAACGAAACTAGTTGCGTAGAATCATTGTTATTATTTTTTTCTAATGCATGATCTAATAATGGAAATAATACTACTAAAAATATCAATAGTAAAATGATTGTTACTGGAATACATGAAGGTCGACACCACCCACCACTGTTGCTCCATCTAACGATAAAAGAAAAATTCATCTGATTGAAAGCAATATTAATAATTCATTTACCTTTTAACAGCGGTATCATCATCGCGAAATGCGTACCCTTGGCCCAAAAAGTCTCGATCGGCCTCGTGATTGAATGGCCCATTTTCCAAAACCGTCTATAAACATACAAAAATAGAAATTATTGACCGAAATATTAAATAATTAAACTAATTAACGAATTCTGTTTTAAATATTTATTTAAGCCCGCCTGTTGCGTACGCATTCATTCGCGTGTTAAACAAGCATGTTTATATTAATAAAAACTCAAACGATAAAAATTATTATATAGCTTACACTTTTCCCAGTGTCCCTTAGGAAGAAGTATTTCATTTTTAATAACTAAGTCTGTTAGTCTAATGAAGTTTTCATAGTAAATAGAACACGTTTGACGTTTATATACATGTATTAATATATAGCCTCTGGTATATATGTATGTATTCGTATATATGTAAAGAAATTGGAGAACTAGTGGGGACTGATTCGTAATCATTGCTTGCAATGCGAGTATACGTGAATGCTGACCAAATTAAATTTATTTCGATTAAATAGAAAAAAATCACTTATATTATGAATTATAAACATTTCAATTAATTCAAAAATAACGCATTTCGCACTTAATTCCCTATTTTTTGTTTACAAGTATGGAAAAATTGCAATTCTAATAAAATAATTAAATTCACTATCTCTGCAATTATTTTCTTATAAAAAATCATTGTAATAACTATATTGGTTTTATCCGAAAAATATTTAAAAATACAAAAACATGAAATAAAAGAAAATACTTAATTAAAAAAAGTAATTTGCTTAAAAAATCAGCAATAAAATATATTTATTTGTTACAAATTCTGCTTATCTGTATCTGTTCGCTAGTTATCGAATATTTATATTGGTTGTTATGTATTATAAATCATTTAGATTAGTTCATTTATTTACTTACAAGTAATCAGTAGCATTAATTAATAGTGTAGTAACATGTAAATTGATAAAATGAACAAGGAAGTTATATGAAAATAAACATTCGTGAACTTAAAGCTCATAAATGAATGAACAATCGGCATTCCTTTATCGATAATCCTTTAATTGTATAACTGCATAACAGACATATTGTTAAATATTAATATGTTATGTAAAGGTAACCAAGCAACGAATATATATATATTCGATTATAACCCATCACATCTTGCACCATACACAAAAAGGTCACGTGAATTAATAAGTAACTCCCGAAAATATAATTACCATTATAATCCATGTAGTATAATAGAAAACAATCAGATTGGTACATTTAATATATACCCGTAGTACGCGTCAACTCTATTTTGTTGCTGGAAAAACACTTGCACCCACTTTTACCGCAATCATAACTTATAATAAAATATTGATTTTGAGCAAAATTTACATGTTTTAAGCAAATTAGTATGCAATTTCACAAGTGCACATTATGGCTGTTATTTTAAAGTTATATTATTTATGAATAGTTCTTAACACGTAACAAATTAATAGTAATATTGAAATAAATTTTAAACTTACTATTCCATATAAATTAATTTTAAATAGTTGTACTTCAATTTATTGAAAGAAATTAATATTTTTGAAAAATACCCTAATTTAAACTATATTATTACTCGATTCACTTTAATATTTTTTAAAATTATTTATATATGAATAATTATAAAAAAATAATATTGGAATAATAAATAATTGTATAATGTCGAAAATCACTGTTTGTATTTGATTGTTGGTTCAAGTTATAAACAATGTATTATTACCGAAAGTCTAGGTTTGGACCTCGCTGAAGATGGTCTATACCCAGCTGATTTACTCGTGGAAGTGGCAGGCAATAACACTGTAAATTGTTCCTCATCTTGACTAGCGGTGCGTGAAACTTTTGGCCTCGGTGTCGCCGTTTGTACACCGTTGCAACTAACATTCGTCGAATTGTTCCCAAAAGTAATATTATTCGTATTATTCACCTGCACCAGTAAATTGCATGTTTGCGACGCGATTTGAAACAGGCCATCCTGTAATTTTCGATGGCTTTCCGTGTGACCGCGACCCATAAAATTCATATAGTCCCAAATATAAGGCATTTTGCATTTAGGCACGCCAATTTTTCTTTACCGAACATTTAACATTGTCGGATCGTCGTGCGAACCAAGCATTGTGATGCTCCTCATACGACCGATATCCATAAAATCCATTGATCTACTACACCTATTTCATTCCGATCTAAAATACCTTGACTTGCGCTTTCCTATATATTGTCCAACTACATTGCGTGACATAAACAGTAAAAACATTATTAACATGCTAGTATTTGTTATTTGGTCGATAATTTTCTATATGTTCGACTATTCAGGGTCAGGTCAACAATTTTTTTTTTTTTGTCAGAAAAGTTACACATTAAGTTTTATTATTTGACAAACAACAAAAAAATATAGATTTTTCACACCACAAACAACACAAAAATAATCGACAAAACTGTATTAAAATATATATGTATATGATTCAATTTAAGTAAATTGCTTTAGTTATAATGGTTTAAGTAATAATGAATTATTAACTCCCTATTTTCCCTAGTCTATTCGTGATCGAATTACCCTAAAAGTAGCAATTACTGTAGAAGCAATTAGGTATTTTAAATTACACATTCCATTTACTTCAATTTTAATTAGACTAAGAACCCTTTTCTACATTTTATAATGAGGTAGTTTTTATAAAAAGCTAGCTAAGTTATTAATATAGGGCTTATATTAAATGTGTCATAAAATAATATCTAGCTCTAAGAAATAGAAATCGAATCATGTATAAGTTTAAAATAACTAGTACTAGAACTTTACTAGAAACTTGTATTTTTATTTTTTTTTTCCATTGAAATGTGAATCATTTCCGACTAACGAGATAGGTGTTCTTAGTAGCCGACTGCAGTTTGTAACAGTTAGTTATTTAATCGTGTTATTCTGAATATTTAGAAAATTCACGAAACTAATTCTTAATAGTACAATAAAGGGGTAAATAATATTTATATAACACTTTATTATATATAATATACAGATAACGTATTTTAATTTGGGATAATGTAAGTAAAATATGTTATTTCTAGAGGGGCTTATCGTAAATTTTGAAATTATTTGGAGCGGTGAAAATCAAAATGATTGTAAAAAAACCTACGTGATTCTATATATTTATGATGTATTGATTATATTATCATTGATTTTTATTAGTTCATAGTTAATTTAAGAATATGGAAACGAGGAATATTTTTAAATATATAATTCCATTTTGAACACATGGCAACATTGCTACAGTATCTGCGAACGGGAAATAATCAGAGGAAATGTCAAAACGATAAGATTCGCATATGAGATAACTGCGTTTTAAAACTTAATTTAGTTGTGATATAGTTAGAGTATTTTATTTTTTTTACCATTTTTCATATAATTCAAGTGTCATTAAATTATTGTTTGCCAATATGGATCAAGACAAAGATTTTTATTCGGGATATTTACTTTTACCTCCACAAGGAAAAATTGTTCTTAGGGTAAGTTTAATTTACATAAAACTTTTTTTTTTTGTATTTTATATGTTAAATTATTTTTAGAAATCCTGGCACCAAAAATACTGTTTACTTTATAAATTGAGTAAATTTGGTATTGAAAGATTAGAAGTTTACGATACTTTGGATGATATCAAAAAAGGAACGAGTCCGAAGTTAATAATAACATTAGAAAATTGTATTAAAATCACATCGAAACCCCCGAATATGTTTACGGTTATAACGAAAACCACTCAGTATGATTTCGCCACTATTCTCGAGCAAGATTTAGCGGAATGGGTGGCTGCATTCCAATCCGTTGCATTTAAGGATGATGCATCGAAGATTACCAGTATTGAAGAAGACAACGATTTGTATTGTTCCTCTGGCGAGGGCGTATTTTCTGTGACATTAAGCCAATCAGATGCTTCAAAACGTTGCGGTTTAGAACCAAAAAATTACACTTTAGTTCTAACTCCAACAGCAATACAATTACGAAATGGCGGTGATAATAAACTACTTTTCACATGGCCATATTGTTTTATACGACGGTATGGTTATCGAAGTGGGAAATTTACTTTTGAAGCCGGACGAAAATGTGACACAGGTAAGATTTATACTCGTAATAAATAATATTTTACTTACTAACCAGCCATTATTAAGTTTCTTAATTTTACACATACAAACATAATTAGTAATATTAATATTGTAACTGTTAAAATCAGGTGAGGGCATATTCCACCTTGAACATTCCAATCAACAAGAAATATTTCGTTGCTTATCATCGAAAATGAAATCAATGAAAAAGATCCTAAGCGGTGAATCAACGACAACTTTACTAGATTGTGGTGATAATCAATTCCATGCAGCACTAAGTATGGAAGCCCGATCCAGAAGCCCCTTACCACCTTCCCCCACAGGCACAACTCGTTTACACGAAATAAACACATCCGCCCAAAGCTCTGTTAAATCAATGATTTCATACGTGGAGTCATTGGACTCATCAAAAAACATCCGCGGACCGTTACCGAAACCTCGACCCGAAAAACCACCCAGAAAACATATTCCAGGAAAAGAATACGAGAAACAAAATAGTGTTTCAAATTATGAACATATATCCATAACCGGGCCGAAGAACATAGCTAATTACGATGAAATTGAGTATAGAAAAGACGCATGGCGGACGTTAGGAACGGATAAAATTAATCATACAGAAAGTGTGAGTGATTTAAATGATGAGTTAGTTGATTATATATCATGGGGCGCAAAATCGCAAGAAAATCTGAATGCGCAAGAAACTCAACCGGTGCTCAAAACAACTAAAATCTTAACGTCGCAAATCAGCAACGATGAAAGTTATGATAAGCTGCAGTTTTTTGGATCTACGAGTAAATTGTCAAATAGCCAGTCGGGTTATAAACAAGTTGTGCCTGCGCCAATATCAACGAATGCGTGCGCGCCATCTTGGAATGATTACGATGAAGTTGAGTCGTTTTTGCAAGAGGTGCGTCTTGCTGATGATTCACATTTAGGTTATGGTGTTATACGAAAACAGCATAATAAACAGGTTGCCGATCAAGCGAATGTGTCGCATAAGTTATACAATGACACTGCATATGCCATAGTTAGTAAGCCAAAACGAGTCTAGTCATATAGATAAATAAGATGGTCCTAACTGTTTATTCAGTCTACAATTTCAGTGAAATTACCATATATATTTTTAAACTTCCACATTTCGAACATACTCAATTCATTTTGGAATTTTTACGCGATTTTTGTTTTTCTATTTAGTTCAATATTTAATATCAAAAACTATCAGTGCGATTTTTTACACTTTGGAAGTTTAAAAATAAAATGTGAAATCAACTGCATGTACTTGTGGTGCAATAATGTGTTAAATATTTTTTTATTTGAAAATATCTGTATAAGTGATTTTCTACACTACCGTACGTGCTGAAGAAATATGTTTTAAGTTATTAATTTAGGGCCAAAGAAGAAATAACCGGACAACATTTTGTATTAGTAGTGCCATTAGTTTTCTATGAAAAAAAAAATAAGATCAAATCAAGTATATTTTATAAAGGAACCTAAATATATGCAGTGATACTTAAGAATAGTTTTTATTGTGCTATATTATTTTTACATATTTGTATTTACTGCCAAAAAAAATAACGAAAATGTTTACATCACAAATTATAAAAATAAATATTTACATTTTTTTTTAAAAACTTATTTATCTGGTATAAATTCACCATTGGTGATCACCCTAACAGTTTCTCCTTTTTCCGCTAAAATTTCCTCGATATTTCTCTTCCCATTTAGATCCGTGAACCAATTTAAATTATCGGCAATCAAGTGATTATTTTCGCATCCAGTGCACTTAACAATTACAACACCTTTATAATACGCCAATTTCGATATAGTTTTCTGATTCCTCATATCACATTTTTTACACGTGAAATTCAACTGGAATTTTCCTTCAAGTTTTCCGAGCACAAGTTTAGTTGGTTCGACAGGATTCAATTTTGCCGCTTCGGAACACAATAGACGTGAAGTTGGCGCTCTGAACGCTTGCGCATTTACAACCAAAATGTGGCGAGGTAAAATTATATTTCTATTCTGACGCGTTATAAGCCCATAGAAACCTCGTCTGATTGTATTTGTGATGTGAGACGACATTGCAAAAAAAAATTAAACCATCAAAATTTGTTCAAACCCACTCACTAGTTCGATATCCGAAATGTAAGTATAAACGTGTCGATCGATTTTAACAATGATGCAACTAGAAATTTATTTACGTTCACATTTAGATTTAATTATCGATTATTTCGAAAGTAATTACAACTCTTAAAATACTCGCTACTTTCGAGATATAAAAAATGATTTAGAAGTTATTTGTTACATTTGTAGTAATACATTTAAACAGTGTTGCCAGTTGGAGGAGATATTTAATTTTATTGTTAAACGAAACATTTTTCGTACACTTTGGTGGATGAAGGATAATATTTCTAGTTGAAAATCATGTAATTTTTTATATTTATGCTTTGGATGTTTTGTTAAAAAACAATTTTGGAAAATTTGAATAGTGTAATTATGGCTTAATTCCATACGTAATTGGTAACACTGAGTTATTTGAAGTTAGGAACAAATATAATGATTAAGGAGATTAAAGTTTGCTTTAGTTTATTACTTCGGTAAATAAAAAATATGATATATGTATTGAAAATTAATATTTTATTCCTTATCATTTATTTATATATTATGTTTATTTTTCCCATTTATATTTTTAGATTAATAAATTGTGCTTGAAACAGCTTTTGTTCTAGTTGTTTACAACTGACTAATGATGTCAATAATAAAAATATATTACAATGCACTGTAACAATATTATAATAATACTTAAACACCGTTTAAAATGGATCTTAATTTAATAAAACGAGATGGTACCTCTTCCTTGTTACCGGATAGTATACAAAGTGCGAATTTGTACGCCATAAAAGATTTAGAAACTCAAAGTTTCTACAATGAATACAGCTTATCCGAGGGAATAAAATTGAAAGAAAAAGAAACCAATGGTATACAGATGACACCAGATGCGGATGATATACTACGAAATGGAATTCTCGTCGAAACAAACAAAGGGTGAATACAACAAAAAAAATAAACTTAGAATAGAAAAAGTACAAAATATAACAATAGAAACGAGCTTATGCTTCATTGTAATATAACTTGCAAGAACTTCATACCCTAATCAATTAGTTTGTATGGTTGGCAACACTGTGTAACTAACTATACTTTAAAGTCTTTAAACATACGAACAAAGATAAATATAATCACGAACACAATGCGTATGAGTTATGAACTTGATAAAAATCTTGTAGCTTGCTTTTCCCTCAATGTTATTGTATTTCATTTTAAGTACGTAATAAAATTATCTAAATATATAAAATTATTAATTATAAATTAATAATAATTGTTGTTTTAAGGGTTGTTTGTATGTCATTAAAAGATGTCCTATCATCAAATTTAAATCTATCTGTGGATGATTTTAAGCAAGTCGCAGCACAATTACTATCGCAAGATCAAGATGCGGTTTTATCGGAAAGTATTCAACAAAAATTAAAAGAAACCGAATCATTATTAGATAATCAACAAAAATGGAAAGAAATCGAAACCGAAATCGTTCCCGTTGAAACACCAAACGAGCCATTTGCATACGATGTAGAAATGAAATTAAACCCCCCAGCAATTCCAAAACTATTAATAACACCGCAAAAGATCAATAATAAAACGCAAGAAACTAGCGAATTTTTCAAACCAATTGATAACCAATCTCTATTCAATCAAAATTATCAATCAGAATATACGGATAATACCCAATCAACATCAACTGTTACATCAGAAGCCGTTGATACCTCAGAAGAAAACGAGAAAGATAAATTAGAAAATGGCGGCGTGGTAACAGTTAAAAAACGAGGCGGTTGGCCAAAGGGACGTAAACGTAAACCAGAGCTACTACATTTACCACCAAAAGCACCGAAAACAAGTTATAACATATTTTTGAATGAACGCCGAAAATTATACAAAGATAAATTAGCGTTTCATGAGATTACTCGGGTGGTCGGGAATCAATGGTCGAATTTAACGACGGAAGAGAAACAACCGTATATGGCTCGAGCGGAAGAAGATAAAATGCGGTATCGCGAAGAATTGAGAATTTACCGACAATCAGATGCTTATAAATTGTATTTGGCGCGGAAGCGAAAAAAACGAGCTTTAGATAATTTAATGTCGGAAAGTGATATGGATGGCACAGATGACATAGATGTAAGACTTTATAAAAATCATCTATATACAGGGTGTAACAGCGAAACGAGCTACCTCAAATAACTTCTATGATATTAAAGATACGATAAAATAGTATAAGACAATCTAATGCAGGACCAAGAGGGACAACCAACTATAAAAGAAAATATTTTTTTTAACCAGCGGTTCTCAAGCAACAACACAAAGTTATGTTTTTTCAAATGAGATGCTATATATTTTTTAAGCCCATTCGATAGAGTATTTTTTTCTGAATTCCATTATGTATTCGTTTTATACTCTTACATAAGTAAAATATTGAGAAAAATGCGATTGAAAGTTAAATAAATTTTATTTTTATAGTTACTTTTCAGTAGGCTATGAAACAAAATTGAGCTTAAATACATTAAATTATTTGTTATTTACTTTATAACACTATTTATAAAGTAAATAACAAATAATTTAATGTATTTAATTTATGTTTTGTTGTATTTAAGCTCAATTTTGTTTCATAGCCTACTGAAAAGTAACTATAAAAATAAAATTTATTTAACTTTCAATCGAATTTTTCTCAATATTTTACTTATGTAAGGGTATAAAACGAATACATAATGGAATTCAGAAAAAAATACTCTATCGAATGGGCTTAAAAAATATATAGCATCTCATTTGAAAAAACATAACTTTATGTTGTTGCTTGAGAATCGCTGGTTTAAAAAAATATTTTCTTTTATAGTTGGATGTCCCCCTTGGTCCTGCATAAGATTGTCTTATACTATTTTATTGTATCTTTAATAACATAGAAGTTATTCGAGGTAGCTCGTTTCGCTGTTACACCCTGTATTTAATAATTTCTTGTTTAGGATGAAGACAACGAGATGCTATATTGTGATACGTGCGACCAATGGTTTTATAATTTACACAACAAAAGAGAGCATTTATTAAGCAGGCAACATAAACTAACGGAGGCAGGTGATATGCGCATGAAACTAGCAACGAGTGATAGTGAAACGAAAGGGCACGTAAGTTCTGTATCATTTTCAACATCACTTGATGAATCCAGCATGGATGGGACACCAACTGAAACGAATTGTTCTGGAACGTTTTCGAAGCGAAATTTATCTCAAACTCATAGCATCCATGATAATATGCTAAAATTAATCGACTCCGTTTCAAGTAAGAAATACATAATAGAAATATTAATTACGTATCTTATAAGTTACTATAGTATTGTTTTTTTTTTTTAATTTTAATTGATAGAACGAGAAAAAGAAATCAAAGTGTTGAAGGCGCGTTTACAGGAATCAATCATACAGCAAGCGGATTATTTGACGGAGTTAAATACGTTGCAGGAAAAATCGAATTTGTTGAAATGTGATTTTTCTGAGTTGAAACAAGAAGAAAGTGCGCTCGAACACCAATTGTTTCGACTTTGGAATGTGCCTAGTCTATTTGTTATGAATACTGTTGAATTTGTTAATTTATGAATCTTATAATTAAATGTATGATTTTATTTAATGACTTTTAATACTTTTATTAGATACTAAAATATAAATGTGTAAGTGGTAATATGCCTTGTTAAATTGTGAGAATGGTGGTAATTTATTTCAAATATTTTTATACAAATATGCATCTTATAAGATTATTATATAAATTTTTCTTTTATTTAAATATATATATATATATATATAAATTTGTGTAGCAAAAAAAAAAACTAACTGTAAATTTGTAATGTTATTATTGTATATCTTCTATAAATTATGACTGATGTATATTCAATAGAGAAGTGTGTAAAAAGATTATTGTTAATTTATTAATAAAATATTTACAAATATCTTCTAAACTTTTACTATAAAATTGCATATCATATTTTTAGGCATTTACATCCATACACTTAATTTGGGTAAGTGTATGTTGTTTAGAATGTGACACATTTGTCTTAAATATGGGAAAAATGTTGCGAGGGTTTCAATAAATTATAGAAATTTGAAATTATAGAAAACTGTAAAATTCTACTTAAGATGATCACTATTTCCAACTGACCGTGATAATTTTAGAACAGTTTTAATCATCTTTCATAGAAATAATTAATTATAATCAGTATATAGGTACACGGAAATAATGCAAATATTAATTAAAAGTTAATTGACCAGTAGACATTATTCTTATACATTTTTAAAGATCACTTAATTGAAAAAGTAGACTATATAAAAAAAAAGTGGTGTTCTACGAACACGGTGCGTGAAATTATAAGTTCGTAGAATTGGGATCGAAATTCCAATAAATAATCAACAAATATCAGACAGCACAAGAACACCATTAATATAAAACAGCCTAAAAAAATTATATACTTGCACGAAAACAAATTTTCCATCTATTATTTCGTGCAAGGTTTTATCCAACTAGACGGAACTGACCTAATGTATTTTTTGCAATCACCAATTTATCTTTATAGCAGATGATGACTTTTCCTATAAGTTCCCCCAAACGGGGACTTATCGCAGTGGATCACAAACTTAATTATACAGTTCTGTGGAGCAATGAACGTAGCATCAACTTCTACAACAGATAGCTTTCGCGCGCGCTACCTATACAAACCTAAACCATTCCTTCCTTAGTTCTCGAGCTCAATGCACACACATGAGAATGGTAGAGGTTTTACATAAATATAATCAGTCACGCTACTATTCACACGGGTTGATACTATTTGTCAGTACAGTGTTGTGATTCATTTTCAGTACAAAATAAACAATTTCAGTGTAAATAACAATATTATGAAATACAAAATTTTACAAACTTAAATTTCAATTTCCATGAAATATAATACTAACATCGAATTGTTTAAATTTAAATATATTTTATAAATTATCGTATAATATTTGATAACAAAATTTATACCGGATATAGTATTTTTTTTAAACTGTAAATGTGGAAATAAATTTAAATAACTTTATATTCACCGAAAATACTAGATACGTTTTTAAATTATTCGCTCACGCTGATGGTAGGAATTTTGTAACACAAACTATAAACAATTTATTGTTTATGTAAGAATTTGAACTAAATGTCATTTTAATGAATATTAGGTCAATTAAAAATATGGGTAATTAAATTAAAAGTGATTAATAAACTTGTGCACTGTGTGCTTCAAATTTCAATTTAAAAGAGTGATCTTAAAACTATAGTTCAATTGTGTTTTAAATATAAAAATGTAAACAATTAATAAAACCTAATTTACACTTTCGAAAATTAATAGAATAATTTTAATAACATTCTTAAAATGCGGGACTATTTGCTTGTTCCCGAAATGGGAGCAATAAAAAAGAGTGTTGAAAAACAAAAAGAACAATCGGAGTGCCAAAAGTGTAAAGTTCAGCGACAGATACGTCAACCCCAAAGGCGTAATAGTGTGACCAAAGAGATGTTAAAACCAGCGCCAAAAATCAACAACTATATAAATAAGGATATGCAAAATAAAATTGATAACTTTATTATGTATTACGCTTATCGAGGACAAGACATTGCCGCACCACCACCACGGTAAGAATTCCTATTATTGATTTTAGATATCGAAATATTCTTGCTAAATAATAAATTAGAAATTAATTAGGTTACACCGCAGTGGAGTTGTTCTTAAAACAAACGTTCTTATGAGATTAATTAGCAAATGTAAACTCAAAAATGTTTTATCATAACATATATTTCGCATATATAATATATATATATAATAAGTAAAATATAAAAAAATATAAAAAAAATGAATATCACAAATATGATTTTGAATTTGAAGATAACTTTCAAATAATAAAAATCCCCGATTACCGCAATAAAAACCAATCTCTTTTAAACCGGCATATTTCGCACCAACAAAAACTATCAACGAATTTTAATCATTACTAAAATAACGCTCTTATAGTATAGTAGTAGTAAAGAACTCGCATGATATGGTTATTTATTTTTTTTTTGTTCGTAATAAATATGGGTTTTACTAGAGTGAAATGATTGAACATTGGTTTTTTCTAATTATACTAATTGAGATGAGATGTATAATATTATGCGAATACTTCTATCGGTAGAAGCGCCAGTGTAAGACGAGCCACCGCACAGACTACTGTTCCTGCAAATAAGAAATTGCGAGGTTGGCGTTGGTTTACAAGATGCCCGAATGCTGCCCCATTTAGGATGAATTTAAATCCTTGGTTTCGATGGCGTGGACGAAAGATTCATACAGAAGACAAACATGAGTAAGTTTTTCATTTTTATAAAAAAAAAAATTTTTATTTTGTTTTTGATTTTCTTATATTATTATAATTCTTATATTACATGACATTCGTAATTTCACAATGCGGAGTAATTGATATTATTATTTTCGAATTATGTGTATAATTAAAACGTGGATTTTCTTTTTACGTTGTGACGAAAAATAAATAAACTTAATCGATTTTATATTAGTATTTATGTTTAATAAACAAACTTGAGTATAGCTTCAAGGCTTTTGTAGAATTTCAGTTGTTATTGATTTCAGTTTCAGCGACTATAGTCTGAAAACTGAAAGGTTATAGTTCGAACTGAAAAGCGTAGTTAATATAAATATTTTCATTGGTTTAAATAAAGTGCGATAATCGAAGTGAACGTTTTGATAATAAGGGTTGTGCGTGTTGTGATGCGGCTTTTTTAAGGGCCAGTTGTACCAACGTTATGTTTATAGTTCAGTTAATAACAAAATATAAAATTAAATTGGTTCCTTTTAACAAAACTTCTTTACTATCGAAATTGTAATTAGGTTCGAATGAAAAATACAGATGTGCAAGATTCATAATTTTTTTGTTACTCAAATTGTGTATTAGTGATAAATACATAATGATTTGATTTAAAGTATATTATTTTTTACTATGGCATTGATACAATTGGCCTTGAAAATAGAATGTGGTTAGAATTTGGAATTATAAACAATGGCTAGAGCCTATTAACAATATTTTTTTCAATGTGTCGCAAAAATTAGCACTTTTGTCTAACTAGTTAACTAGCTAACATTTTCACTTACGCTTAAAGATACTTGAATTACATATAATTATGTCTATAACATTATACATTTTAGTTATAAATTTATTAATTATGAATTAAATTATAAAAAGTCAAGAAAGCACCTTGCATATTGGGTTGATTGCTCAGGTGGAATCCTTTCGCCATTTAGAATGGACTTAACTTTTTATGAAGCAAAATAATAAATTATATTTAATTCGAAAGTGGTGTATATAAATATTTTATTGAATTACTTTTTATTTGATAAAAACATTTCAAAATGAGCCATAATTAAATCATTTGTTGTAGGAAAATTAAAAAGGCAGCGTATTATTTTTCATAGTTTCTGAACTGTGAAGATTAAGATGTTTTCTTTTTAACTTTCCTAATTTATATATTCACGATGGGATTCCTCAACGAGTTATATTTTTTTAAGGTCGTATTATATGTAGCAAGCCTGTCAAACTTGTATCGATCGAATATTGACAATTTCGTAGTGTAAACAAACTATTTTATGTAGTAACTGTATAGAATAGTGTGAAACTAGGTAAGTTCCACCCTATTTCCGTGCAATTACAGTACATCCGGTTATAGCAATCAATAGGGATGGCTCTGTGAGTCAGAGGTGCGGCTACCGTGACCTTACGTAGAACAACAAAAAAGGAAAATTATGTCGCTTTTTTGCTTTTTTATAGTAGATTTTAGTTTCGTTTCATTCTTTCTTTATCAACTCATTAGTTGAGTGGTGAACGAAATTTATTAAATTTCATTGTATCGCCATCTCTGAATCTTCAAAACTATTTATGAATTATTTGTTATTGTTGAGATTCAGTACAAATGTTACAAAATTAATTTTGGAAGCCTATTAAGATTTTGATTATTGTTTATAACTAAATAATTATAGACTGTCACAAATATATTTAATGAATGTGCTTTGTATATACTATTATATATTTGATACACTATTATAATAATAATAAAATGGTGCCGTTTCCTTTTATTTCAAAGGAAGTAACGAAATACTAAAATTATTTAATCCGCATGAACGCTTGTCAAGGTGATCCGCCGAATAAAACTTTTTTAAATTCACTTAATTTGCATTTATAAACACGGAAAATACGAAGAATTCGTTAATTTGTGGGTCGATCTAATTTTTGAGAATCATCAACTAGACAATCCACAGTTGAAAGTTGACCAATTTAATACTGACTATCACGTTGTACATTGTTAGATATTTAATGCTGAGTATTGGTATGGTCGAATTGTCAAGTACAATGGTAAAATAATCGTTTCGCTTAGGTCAATGGCAGAAATACACGATTCGTAGTAAGATATACGCGCGTATAAACGCTTTTCAGTGCGTTACGTGAGGGTGAGAATTGAATCGATGTGTCTGTTGCCATTTACAAAGGAACAATAGCAAATTGTACAATGTTCCACAAATGTTTTGCACTTGCTGTGAATATTGAATATTTCAAATACATCCTATATAAAAAACAAAACGATGTAAATTATAAGTGTTTTTTTTTTTGCATGATTTCTTAGGAGGGTATTCATTCTTGGGACTCTAATAGTCTCATAAGGAAAGATATAAAGAATTCAAAAATGACGTAATACATTTTCCGCACGTTTGTAAAGTATTGCAAGTAAATATGAAATATAAAAGTGATTTATTTAGATAAATATTTCATTGCATGAAATAAAAATAATATTTTATTGAAACATATCTGTACAAAATAACAACAATTTAATATATTTGACCATGACCATGATATCGTGATATATTTATATATGTGGCGATATTACATAATTTTGTATTGAACTTGGAACTTGTACTAAATCGGTTTTATCTTACAATTAGACACATATATTGTAATAAAAATAATGGCATTTTTTAATTGAGTATTTATTATTTTCATGAAATTAATTACAAATATTCTCTATTCAAGACATTACGAGGAATTCATAATAATAGGTAATTGTCTATTATTACAAGTCAATTGGTAAAGATTAAATGAATATATTTTAAATAAAAAACTAAGAATTATTATCGGGAAACAAGCATACATACACAACTGTTGTATTGGTTGCCTAGAACAACTCGCACGTAAAAACTAAGCATAAAAAATCTAAATTTTTTACATGTAAATCGAATATATCCAAAATTATAAATTACCTAATCTTCACTAATATAATAAAGTAATTCATCTGCCACCCAATTTGATGGGAATAGGTATGATGTTATGTATGTAAATAATTCATGTAACAAAGATGCCTTTGTTATTATAGTAATTTATGTGTTACTTCTCATTACATGCAAAGTTATTTAGCTAGGAATACAATGCGGTTTTATATGCAAGTAGCAAATCATATGATTGGAATTAGCGTATCCTGAAGATGGTTAACATAGTCACCACAAAATAGAATCATGTGGTCATGTTAGGTTCGGTTAGGGTCTACTCAATGTGGTAACGTAGTGCGTATGTGATACGCTTTCTGGACACGATCTCATGATACTCCTCTCGAATTTATTGGCCTTGGAATGTTGTAATATTTTCACGCAACGAATTTGCTACAGTCTGTGGTTTGCTGTTTACAAAAAATATATAAGGATAAAAACTAAAATATTTTTAAGTTTAAATCACCAATTAGGTTCGTAAATAAAAAATCGGCAGTAAATTTAACTTACTTTCCTGTTCTAATTATATTTCTTCGGTGAATTTTATTAATTACATACTGTTTCATGACTCATGACTCTAAGAAAAGATATTTGCTGAGCCGGTTTTGATGTCAAGATTGATTTTTATGATATTTAATATAATATATACGTGCAATACACTATGTTTTATGTATTATTATTATTACGTTACGTAAACATTAAAATATAACTGTACGTGTTAATTGTTGATATTTGGAAAATTTAACGCAAAATAAAATAATTATATTGCCATTAAAGATAAATAAAAACATCTGAAGAATTTCTAACTGTATATTGAACTATTATGAAGATAATTTGGTATCACTTTGGGGGATATCCCATACGTCTGAACAAAATGTGAAGCCACATCCGGAAAGAGAATCCTTGCATTATCGGTGAATGATATCCGGTTATTGTGATAAAATTTGTGATTTACTTGAAAGAAATAAGGAAGGATATCGATTATTATTTTACTATAAACATGTACAAAACCTTATCAGATTATTAAAACAGACTTTTTAAATTTATATATATATATGATTACTATACTTATGTTAAGTTATTTGAGAGTTAATTATTTAATTTCAAGTGATCCGGTACTGCGTTTGTTGTGGGTATATTTTTATCTATAAATAGCATAATTATGCATTCGAATCATTAACAAAAAATTGTTTATCAGTCTATATAAGGTTTGTTGGTTTTGTGTGCAAATATTAAAATATTCATCTTGTTCAAAACTGACTACACATTGAATTGAGATTAGGTGTAGTCATCCTCCTACTCTTTTTTAGACTACACTTCAATATGGCAAATGGCATTGGCGGGCATGCCAGTTACGAACTAAGCATAGGAACGTGTAGTTTACCTGTTAGTTTCATTGTATCAGTTTTGTAAACAATAAAAATAATTATTCATTGTGAAGTTACGCGAGTTATTAAATCGTATATACAGATTTATCTAAAACTTCCTGAGTAGAATTTCCATCATATACTCATTTGCTTTTTAGCTTTTTAACAAATAACAATAAATATTAGAATTGCTACACAATTGATAAATTGTTTAAGTAAAAAATAGAGCGTAATTCAGAGCTGAGAGTAGAGGTCATAGTTGTTATTGTGATTAGTGACGTGCGTTTGGCACTTTATTTTCAATACAACTCAATAAAAGAATTCTATTAAAAACATATAAAATAAAATAAAATTTTCTAGCCATGCTTCTTATTTAATTCATAATTATTGCTTAAAAAGATTGGTAGGTTATTCATATATATAAATTGTGTATAAATCTCAGATTTCAAGGGTGTTTAGTTTTTTTATTAATAAACATAATGATTATGATAAATATCTACATTATACAATAGCTTGTTAAAAATAATCATATATGTATTACAATTATATTACACTGGGTTTTAGCGGTCGCACATTAAACCTCTTGCTTTTTTAATTAATTTATGATATATTTTTGATAAAAATTATTCGTCTCTGAAACATATAAAACACTGTTTGTTTATTTTGTAAATATAGGTTTATTAAAATAAAAAAACTGTACATAAATGATTACAAATCAATAATAAATATTTAATTTATAGTTGCAGGTGAATGCTAACCGGATACTAATAATTATTCATTTATATGGAAATGCGTGTAGTTGGAATTTGCTTGTATATTTTTATAGATGGGATAATATAAAAAATGACATAGTTTTAATAGGAAATTGAATCACTGAAAACTAAGTATTTTATAACAGACAATAGTGACATCTATATATATACATATGACATAGCTATTGCAGACATACATTGACATGAAAAGACTTTTAGTAATCAATATTTAACTAAATAAAAAAGTGACTTTTTTTATGAAGTAATTTTGAATGAGTAATTTTATAAGAAAAACATTAAAAAACTAATAAATTGTTTGTCCTAAATGACAAAATTTTATCGATAGTTTACGACATTTTCAAACTAAACTAATAAAAAAGTCATCAATCATTTCATAGTTCGTTTCATTTGGGTTGATTTTCGATAATTTTTATTATGTTACCAATAATTCGTTAAATATTTAAATTGAAGTAGTATTATAATTTGCTAATGTATCTTCAAGGTACTTCCAAACCGCAAATTTATATTTATTTCTATTAATAGTTTTCAAAGTAAACTTTTATTATAAATTGCCAGTAAATTAATGTAGTCAATTTAATATTCTTAGAAAGGGATAAAATACTCAGTAATCATTAATAATATTCGACAATTTACAACAAATAATTAGAAACTGCATTAACGACGGGTTTTTTGCCTGCATCTATTATACTTTGAATTGCACATTGCTTTTGACTTTGTTTATAAATAAAATTTAAAAATAGAATTTCCATTCTATTTATATTTATCTTAATCTCTATTGGAAAATTGCTCTAGGTTAAAAGATATATATTTCTATTCAGGTTTTTTTGTAAGACATCATCGCAATTTCTTATTTCCTGTTGGGAAAACATTACAATACATGTAATTACATTTCGCACGCTGACTAACAAGCATACATGCCAAGTTGCTGAGTAGGTTTATATGAAATTGCTTAAGTAACATCAAAATATTCAACAGTGAGTTAAAAACACCGGTCGTAGTTGAACAGGTTCGCGTCAGCTGTGATCGTGTCGCACTAAGGTCAATGTGATTTTAGAAAATTTACATAAACAATAAACGTGCGTTTAGTGCAGTGTATTTGTGTTTGAACGATTATCGATATTTGATTCAAAATGGATATGGAACAAGAGGATGCCATGTGGAAAAAGATTTACGAAAATATTCAACGACAGAAGTCAAATGTGGATAAAAGTGATCATGATATTAAGTAAGACATATTTCATATATATATTTTTATTATTTGTATTACAAATTTAGAAGCTTAAATACTAAAATGCTTCATAGTTAATAAATATCGCAGAAAAACACTGAGTAATTTTTAAGTAAACGCAAATAGGATTACTTTTATTCTATTTTAAAATTGTCTATTTGCTAAGATGAACCATGTATTTAGATAAATAAAACGGCGTCTACATCCATATAATGACATCATATAATTTAATTAGAATTAGAACTAAAAAAACGCTTATCTTAATTTCGTATAAATAATGAAATCTTCCTCGTGCATAATTTAGTTAAATTTAGAGATGTGGTTAAGTGTAGTTGAAAAGATAAGGTAATTATTTAGTAATAACTGACATTTACATAACTTGCGCTAAAAAGTATTACTAATCCATTACGTGATTATTCCCACGATAAGAAGTTTATATAATATATTTGTTAATTGTACATTAGTTAATTTTTGTTTAGCAGCAATTAGCAAAAATTTCATACACAAAAAAATAATTATTATATTTGATATATTAATACATTATGCTATTTGCTAGGAATGGTGTTAATTTGTTAATGTTTATACAAGTAATTAATTAATAAAATATAAATAAATAGGCGCGCAAATTGAAATCTAGTCATATTGATTTATATAAAGTGTTGCCAATATTCCATGCAGAAAACTCCCTAGAGTTGAAAAGCCTCTTTCACAATGAAACATTGATTTTTTTGCCGATGTTATTTCTTATTCATTTGGCAACACTGGTGAAACAGGCATTTGCTACGCTGCTAAATACAAATATCGGCCAAGGTTGCCGTATTCACTTTGACATTTATATCAATCAACATCAATAAAAGTAGATATACTTGTATGATTAATCAGATTTAGTTCATATGTTAACCTGTTTATTATAAGATCAACGCGTCGAAAATGCTGCGAAATAGTGCTTCCGTATCAAGTACTTTCATTCGAGGTATTCATTTACTGAAAGATGCGGCATATGTAAACGGTGGTTGGGTATCGGCGTTAAACAAAGAAAAATTCGATGTAACAAACCCAGTCGATGGGTCCGTAGTGGGACAAGTGCCTGATATGACCGTTGATGACGTTCAAATCGCAATCAAGAGTGCGTACGATGCATTTCAAACGTGGAAATTAACAACAGCAAAGGAGCGTTCATATTTACTGAGAAAATGGTACGATTTGATGGTGAAAAATTCGGGTGAAATCGAGAAGATAATGACGTTAGAGTCCGGCAAACCGTTGATAGAAGCTCGAGGGGAAATCGCTTACGGGAATTCATTTGTAGAGTGGTTTGCAGAACAAGCTCGACGAGTGGATGGTGAAATTCTCCAAAGTCCTACCAAGAATAAACAATTGTTTTTATATAAACAACCCATAGGCGTAGCCTCTTTAATCACCCCGTGGAATTTCCCGCATGCAATGATTGCGCGTAAAGCCGGCGCAGCGCTAGCGGCGGGCTGCACATGCGTAGTAAAACCCGCTGAAGATACACCATTAACCGCGCTTGCGATGGCGGAACTAGCTCATGCCGCGGGAATTCCAAAAGGTGTATTGAACATCATCACATCCAACCGCAAGCATGCGCCAGCAATCGGTAAACTTCTTTGCGAAAGTCCTTTAGTGGCTGGTATCTCATTTACGGGTTCAACAGTCGTTGGGAAACTATTATACAAACATTGCTCAAGCGGTATAAAGCGCATTGGTTTAGAATTGGGAGGAAATGCCCCGTTTATAGTATTCAAATCAGCTGATATTGATAAAGCAGTCTTAGGCGCTATGGCCTCTAAATTCCGCAACTGTGGTCAAACTTGCGTGTCCGCCAATCGTTTCCTAATTGAGGAAGATGTATTCGATGAGTTTGTTTGTAAATTTAAATGTGCTATTGAAAAAATCGTGCTTGGTCATGGATTCGATGAAAAAGTCACTGCTGGTCCGTTAATTAACCACGCACTAGCAACTAAAGTAAATGGCTTTGTTAATGACGCCATTGATAAAGGTGCTTGCGTGATAACAGGTGGTAAACCAGCGACTGAATTGGGAGAGTTATTTTACCAACCAACATTGCTTACTAATATCAAACCGGATATGCTTTGCTATACTGATGAAGTATTTGGACCGGTTGCCCCTTGTATTTCGTTTAAAACTGAAGAAGAAGGGCTCAGAGTTGCTAATAGTACGCCGAGCGGGTTGGCTGGGTATTTTTATTCGAATGATGTGTCGCAAATATTTCGAGTTACTAAGCTTTTAGATGTTGGTATGGTTGGGGTTAATGAGGGTATTATATCCACTGCGGAAGCTGCGTTTGGTGGTGTTAAAGAGTCGGGTATTGGTAGAGAGGGGTCTGCACATGGCATGGATGATTATTTATATATTAAATATATGTGCATAGGAAATTTGTAAACATATTGTGGATTACATTCTTATTTTAGATCATTATACATATATGTAATAATTATAATAATTAAGAAAATATTTAATAAATAAATTATGTTATTTTGTTCCTGTTAATATTATATGTATTTTATGTTAGAAATAATTAGTATGTAAGTCTAATAGAGAAATGTCTTCCAAACGTCTTCCAATATTACAATAAATACATTCACAAATTTATAATTTTTTATTAGATTATTTAAGTAATATTTGTTGTTATATTCAATTGTGTTTATTTACAATGCCGTTATTGTTAACATTTATAAATATATAATAGATCATATTTTAAAATATATACTTGTTGCACTGATATACTTAATTATTTAAATACCTGTCCTAGAAGAAAATATCAAAATAATCGAGAAACAATTTGATATATTTTATTAATTTGAAAAATGGTTTTAATTAATAAAATCAATATTTGATTGTCATAAAATATATTTCGTTCATATGCATCATAATTCAGATTGGAATCAATGTAATTTTAGAATTCAACAATTGGATGGCGGCTTCTTTGAGAAATTCGGTTCCCTATTGCGGGAACAATCAGTTCTCGCCGAGGAGAAAGAAGGCCAGGAAAAAGAAGAATTACAAGCAACAGCCGCCGAAATAACGGAAGTATCTGAAGAACCAGAAATACTAAAAACAATCGACGAAGAAACTAGCGAACAAGAATCTAAAGATATTGAACCAGATGCGCCACGGGACTCAGATTCCGAACCAGAAGAATCAAACAAGGGCGATTATATTGCCGTTGGTTGGAATGTAAGTATCTAAAATACAACAATTTTTAATTCTTTCCACCAACTTAAAAATACTCTGAATTGAATTCAAGCTAAAATTAGCTGTGTTTTTCGTCATATTAATTCACTTTGTAGTCATTAACTTAATAATGTAATGATGAAAGCTAGTGTAAATGTAATTAGTAAAAATAAACATCGTAAAAATAGTGTAAGACGTGCAAAGAACGCCCACGTAAATATATAATGATGTTTAATTTTAGAACTTTCATATACCTCATATTACACTTGGCCTTTATTATGAAACAAAATAACTGCATTCGTACTTAAAATATCTTTAATTTATATAATGCGACAGTTATACTTCAGAGTATTTTGAGATTTCGTTCTAAATGGGTCAAAAGTAGTGACAAAATAAACCTTGACCTAAGCTATTAAAAACTGGCACCAAAATTAATTTTAGTAAATACCGCACAAACATCATCATAGAACTATAAATCATTTTTGAACTTGAATCTTCTAGTTCAATCACAATTCATACCTCCACCAAATTTTACATCATCAAATAATATTCCGTCATTGAATTTATATATACACTTTAGTTAAACTATTGCTATTTATTTCACATTCCGACACGTATTTTCTATATTTTCTTGTCGCTTTTCTAGGTATTTATACAATTTTCTATGATTAAAAATAAATCTCAATCAAAATTGTTTTATTCTGGCTGTACTTATTTAGCTGTTGCCAATATGTTATTTTTTGATCTTACTTCAATTTACATTTTTTTTTATTAAAAGCTTTTAAAGATTAATGAACTCAATTGAACCGGAACCTTTGATGGCTGTTTAATTTTAACAGCTCGTAGTCTATTTTGTTTTTTGATTTTCTATGGGCTCAAGGCTCAATCATTGCCAAGTGTACTATTTAATTACCAAACAGTAAACACGTTACATTTTTACCAGTGTATTGTTATTAGATAACGTAAGTAAATATAACGCAAAGGTCGTCATAAAAAAAATTATTTGGAGACTACTTACATATATATTTTTAAATTTCTATATGGTTTAGATTACAAATCTCTTAAGCGTATTCTTGTCATCATTTTAGATAACTGTAAGACATTTTATTATGGTAATACATTTTTATAGATTTCTATTAATTATTTGAGATAATAAAAATTGGTTAAAACCCTTGTTTGTATTTATAATTAATATCTAGTGGAAGTTTAAATTAATAAAAAAATTTTAATAAAATTAACTTACCTGAAATGACAAGAGGATGAATCCCGCTTGAAATCCGCGCAAATTTCTTACAAACACTTATGACAAGTTGCAAAACAGTCCAAAATCGGGACGACACACAGGCACAACTCTAGGAATAGAATTTGGCACCATATGATGATGTTTCGTTCATATAGTCTGCTCTAGTTCAGTGTTGGACACGGTCACATTTACATCCTGTGTAAAAAATTAAATAAATAAATAAATAATAATAATTGAATAGTAAATAAAAAAAAATCGACCAAAATATTCTATTAATAATATTATGAGTTTTTAATACTCGATAAGCGTGCTTGATTTTTGGTCGAATGAAAAAGTGATTGAGTGACTAAAATGCAGGCTGTAGATATTAAACCAATGGTGAATGGACAGGTGAAAATGAAGCGAAGATTTTCACGGCAATTGTCACAGCCGCGGTTGAATTTTCGGGGGATGAAAAAGGATGCTTTGCTTCGGCAAACAAGTCTTTGTCTTGCTTCTATGACTGTAAGGAAACTACAATTTGGTTTTAAATAGTCATTGATAGTGTCAAGTGAAAAGAAATAATTTAATTTAATTTAAATCTTCTTAGTTTTTATAAATTTATTTTCTTCCTTCTTCATGTATTAGTAATATTTATTTTTGGATAATAATACGATTTAGAAATCATAGTTATTTGATATATGATTAATAAATATATATATATATATATATATATATATATATATATATATATTTTTTCTCTCTGAATTTTGAATTTGCTAAAATAAATTGTATCTTTCATAATTAGATTGATGAACTATACATAGAAGTTCTATATGAGATTTTGCACAACGTGGGGTGTGATGTGAGTTGTGAAATTGGTCAAACAGCATTATTTTCCTACGTCCAAGAAGCATTCAAAATGAGCAACGAAAAACATTCACAACTTATGACGATCGCTGAAGAGAAAGAAGCACCGGATATACTATTAAACGTCGAAATAATCGAAGCCAAAGAACTATTGCCGAAAGACTCAAACGGCCTAAGTGATCCATTCGTCACCCTTTTCCTGGCAGGGAATACCACACGTCGATACAACACTTCAGTGAAAACAGGAACTCTGGATCCTATATGGGAAGAACATTTTGCATTGTAAGTTACATAAACAGACGCAGATGTTTAAACACAAATACATGATAGACGTTAATCATCATCGCAAAATTAGACAGTCGTGATTCATTACTACTTTTGAACTATGAAAACAAAAAAAATACGATAAGTTATTTTTTTAGGCCTATATCAGAAAACGCACAAGAAGACATTCTTTGCTTAGAAGTCTGGGATTTCGATCCCGCTGAAACTGTCCGTGAAAAAATGGGGAAATTCCTAGAAGTTAAAGGCGTCAAGGGTCTTAAGAAATTAATGAAAGAAATTGCAATTACTGCAACCACTGGACAGCATAATAATGAGTTGATAGGCAATGCTAGTATACCATTAAAAGTAGGTTTTCTTACAAATTGAAAATATTACGAAATTATTGAATTAATTATGTTTAGGCAATACCAGCTTCTGGGATGACCATGTGGTACAGTCTGGATAAAAAGCATAGATACCAAAGACGAGGAGTTGTTAAAGTTCGACTGGCTTTTAGCTCGGAGAAAAATTCTCAAGTAGCAGCTCAAGAGCACAGATATTTACTTAAAATATTATTACTACATGAACTGGAAACGTCAAAAGTAAGTTATAAATAGTACTCTAATTATACTCACCTTTTAACATATATCTATTATTAAACATCGAACCATTTTTAACAAAGCAAAGTATCAAATTGATTTTAAGAAGTATTTATTTATATTGGATAAATATTATTAATTTATACGCAACATATAAAATTGTTTGTTATATGCATATAAATATGATAAATATTTCTTTAGGTTTGCGCATATTGGTGGTGTGGTAGTTTCAGTCCACAAGCCGAAGCGCTAATCACTCAACACAGTGCACAAAGTGGCCTTAGCGTTATCGACAAAGCCTTAGCACAATGGACAGTATATTGTGCCGTCCACGTCGACTACCAATTAAGTTTCATATTATTCTCAAAACTACTATACACATTAATCAAACCGTTGCAAGCTTCAACAATAAACGAAGAAAATGTCAAAATGTTCTGGGATGCGACCAAAAAATTATTACCATCCTGTTTCAGTATTATTCGAAAGATTAGGAGGAAGACTAGTGGTGACAAAAACATGATGAAACAATTGTTAGAAGTGTTGCGGATATTAGCGAAGTTGACAACGATAGAACCGCCAGAAAATACGAATTTATTCCCGTCGAATATTTACGGATGGTTGACTTACAAAGACGATGGACCAAATTCGGATATTAAAGCTACGCTGAGTGATGCAGTTACTCAAGGCGCCACCGATTGGTATACTCATATTTTAGAAAATAATACACATAATGAGGAAGCAAATGGCGAAGCGAAATTACAACATATGATCAAAATTATCCAATTGGTCAGGACTGATTTGCAGAAGGCTGTCGAATTATTTGATAAAACTTTTCAAGTGTAAGTTTATCGTTTTTCGAAATTTAGACTTTTGAATAAAATTCGTTATTTTTTTTATTTTAGAGAAGTAGATTTTCAATATGCGCGTACTTTGTATATGTTATATGAGTCCAAGTTGGCGGATCTTATAGAACCTGAAGTGAAATTAGTTTGTAAATCTATACAAAAAATAACAATTCCTGGATCATCGTACCAATTCAACCCCAATGTTAACCCAGAAGAACCACTAGTGATGGGGACAACATTATTTGAGTTATATCTCGTACTTCAACGATTTGTTGTGTAAGTTATCTAAAATATATTTATTTTATAAAATAAGGCTCATCTAGAAAATCAAATTAATTATAGTTTTTATTTTAATGCTGCCTTTTCGTAATTCTAGAGAAGGGTAAAAATTAATATAATTTTAAATTGTCATATAATTAACTAGAAAATAATATATATTTTACAATTTTTAGATTGGGTACCGGGTTATGTCCAACATCGAGTGATTCGTTAAAAATAAAAAATTTCCACTTATGGTTCCATTCAGGTGTGACGCAATGGCTGGAAATCGCTGTCTTTAAAGCTATGCAAAGAATCCAAAAAGCAGTAGAATTAGATTCACTAGTTCCTGTGGATTCTAGCGTAAAATATAGTTCATCCGCTGTTGATACTATAGGAATATTTTTACAAGTATGTATAAAAAATCACTATTTACTTACCCGTTTTTTAAATCTAATTATTTTACCAGGTGAAAATATTTTGGCAACAACTAAACTGGCCTGATGTTGAAGGAAGCTATACATTTGTTGCTAAAATTATCGATGTAAGTTCAAATAAAATCAATAATAGAGCAAATTTACAATTTGCTTATTTTAGGATATATGTAGATGTTGTGTATTTTACGCGGATCATATGTCGAATCGCGTCGAAGGAATGGGAGATACGCAAGACTCGTATGAAAAGAAATTCGAAGTGACTAGCGAGTGGTGTTTGGCAATTAATAACATCGATTATGTACGCCTGGCGCTAACACCGTTTGCGGAAGATATGGGTATGGTAGAGCTGATCCAAAAATTATCTGATTTGCAAGGTCCAATCCAAGCTCAAAGATGCAAACAAACATTACATAATGTTATTGAAAACGCTATTGATACTGTGCGAAATAAAATTGTAGAATTACTGGATACCGTTGCCGGAAAAGTATGTTTAGAAATTGATTTTTGTATTGTGATTTAAGATTCTTAATATGATATTAAGATTTTATTTTTTTGTATTATATAGATGGCTCCAGCAATGACTAAGTTATTGGTGGAAGGTGCAGAAATTTTCCACCAAGACAGTAATAGCATAGATCGAGTTATGATGTATTTAGATAATAATTTAGCGACTCTGCATGCTGAATTAAATGAAGATAACTTCAATAGGATATTAGAAATTATTTGGGATAATTTAACGAAAATACTGAACGACCTTGTCCAGTCAAATTTGGAGGTGATTCAATATTAAATGCGCACAAACAAATTCGTAATTTTAATATATTTTTCTACAATTATAGAAACGACGGCCACCCTCATTTTTCGCAAATCTCCACGAAACTTTAAAACTAATGATCCGTTGCTTTAAGCAAACTGAAAACAGTTCTGATTGCGATATTTTAAAAAAGGTCGAAAGATTATTAGCTCTTAATGGAATGGAAACCACAGATCTGATACATCAAGTAAATTTATATTAATTTTTAAAATTGTAATTATATTTGACATAAAATATGTACTAGGTACATTTGGATCGATGGAGAGAACAACAAGAAATCAAAGATGGCGAACATGGACAATTAACCGTTAAGTTATTATTCGAAGAAAACAATCTAATACTTGAAATAATGAATGCTAGAAACTTAAAACCAATGGACTCAAATGGTTTGTTATTATTGTTAATAAATGCTTATAAATGTATGTAGTGAAATTTTATAAAATGACTACAGGCTCATGTGATTCATTTGTCCGGGTACATGTTTTGCCGGAAGAGAAATTCAACTCGGCGTTGAAACCCAAGACTCAAACGCACAACAAAAATTTGTTCCCGTTATACGATGAAAAGTTTACAATGTAAGTACAATTTATTAGGAATTAAAAATTATTTTTTTAATGTTTTATATTATTAGTAATTTAACACCGGAACAACGAGGTTGTGAAGACGGATTAGTGTTATTCAGCGTAAAAGACAAAGATTTCTTGGGAATGAGTAACCAGTACATGGCCGAAGCGTTTGTACACTTTGCGGAAATCCCCGATTTCGCTAGTGGAATAAGTTCCGTACCTCAAGTTCACCTTGTACTAAGCCGCCCATCAATAACCGGTAAATAAATCTATTAATCATCGTTATATAAATATATTTATGGTAATTTATTTTATAGAAACTGAGGCGCTTATAGCGCTTGAACATAGGCAAGGTGATAAACTTGCTCGTGATTTCATTAAAAAATATAAACAAAAAGTTGGTTCCTCAAAATAAGTAGGTGATGCTCCTACGTTGTGGACTTCTTGTTCCTATGTAAGTGCTTTTTGATCAAAATATAAAAGTGCCCAAAAATATATTGTTTATTAGACTGTTTATAATATAGTAATGTGATAATCTCGTTGAAAATACGATTAAAATCTACGAATATTTGTTTGAATGTGTTATTATTTATGATTATATATATATTTACGATTTTTAAATATTTATGAAATGGTATCAAATATATAAATATTTTTATATAGATGTAATAAAACCGCACTTATGTATTATAGCTTTTTACACTTTTAGTTGTAAATTTGCAATACTTAAAATAAAGTTTTATAAAATAAACGTTGCTTATTTCTGAATAACAATTATTTTTATTTTTTAAATACATTAGTACTTATTGTGTATAATCTATGACAAGTGTAATAAATATACGAATTTATTAAATATTATTTTAAAATTATAAATCAGTTTAGAATGGCAGTAAAGAACCACAACGACCTCCACGAACGTTACGAACGCCTGCAAACAATTAGAGTAAATGTCCGTCGAATTTAAAATAATATTCATACAAGTTATATGATATATGTATGATATGTAGATCATTTAACAAATATTAACATTTTCATTTATATGTTCAAATTACGTAAATTATGTTTATAAAGTTTGAAAAAGTGTACTTGGGAATTATGAGGTAAATTAAAAAGAAATACTCACTAGATCCACAAAATTGTGCGCATTGAATTCGGGCGTTATTGAAATACGTCACCCCATTATCTCCACAAACCGGATTATATTGGGCGGTTGTACGTGCATTACAATTCTCTTCACACCGTCCGAGCCGACTGCCACCGGCGTTCGGCAATGTTGGCGGTTGTGCTGTCGTAGGTTGCTGCATTATTGGTTTGGGCGGTTCAGGCCTATTGAATGACCTTGGTGTAGGGCGCGCGGGTGGTTCAATAGGCTGGCGATCATCTTCAACCTCATCGAAAACATACCAATCATCTTCGTCGTCGAATCGGTTTCTAAAGCCATTGTTAAATCGGCCTCCTTGACGCTTTAAACGAAGTTTATTGTAATACCAATGAACCAAATCGCCAGATTCATCATCTGCATTTTGATATGCTAGAATTGGAATGCATGCAACTGAAACTAAAATTATTTATAAATTAAACCATATAATATTTATTTCAATGATTAAATTCGTTATGAATTATTTTGAACCGTTTCTTTAAAATACATTTTGTAGATTGAAAGCAACTTGGCGAATAATTTGACGGGTTTTTGTTGTAATAAATGTAGGGATAATCGTTTTGAACTTGAAACCTTTTCAAATAATGGATTTTAACCTTGAGAAAGATTGTTTTCGTTTTTTATTTTATTTTTGATAATTTTTACAATACTATCGCGAATGTTTATTAAGGTATATAATTCTACGCATAGCAACAATAAATGTATAATTAAAAATGAGGTAATGTTAATATTTCTAAATAATTTAATATTATATACTACATTTAATTTCAATTTAAAGGTTTGTTATAAATATAATATTAATTTAAACATTCGATTAACATAATAGAAAAATAAGTACAATTATATATTTACAAACTAAACAAAAATATTTTTGTGGTATTTTTACGATAAAATTTCAAAAATTAGACAGAAAAATATCACCGTGAATATTTAAAAAAGATAAATGCTATTGAGCTTGATAGTTGTATGGCAAAAATAATGAACTTCCTCATTTACCAAAACCAAGAGAAGCAGGTAGTTGTTGTACTAGTAAACAAAGGATAATCATATACATTACCGGTAACTCTTTATGAACATTAATTTTCAAGGTGAAGATAGTAAATGAATAAGTAAATATTATTAAATAATGTTTGACATAAACTTACTAATAACAACTATTAACACAATTAATTTCATTATGATCACTATAATCACTGTAAGCACCCACTCTATAGACGACGCTTGATCGAAGTGTACAAGAGCTTTCTTTACCTGACTAGGTATGAAATAGTGAGTCTTCAATGACTCGGCTCCGGCAGGTTTTATATATATACATATGAAGTTTCGTAACAGGGTACAGGAAAACATAGAAAATTGGGGGGTTTTCATTTGCTATCTGAATAATAATTTGTCATATATTAATAGTAATTAACAAACCGCAAATGTCATTTAAATCACATTCACTTAACGCAGCATAATTTAACTTCTTTTATATAAATATAAATAAATATTCATATGTTTATTATTCTTTAATTTAATTATATATTCCAAAAATAAGGACCATTTTTGATTCCCTATTTCAACAATTATATTCTTCTTCAATAATATTGTTATAGAGTAACGAGATATTTTTAAGATAGAGTAAACATAATAAATGCGTTAAATAAAATAAACATTTTTTTATAAATACATGAAGTGACTTCACAAATATGCCAAGAACATGTCCATTGAATATAAATTAAATAAACATGTATGAATATCCGGATTGGAAATCCTGATTCATTTAACGACAAATTTAAAAATAGATCATTACTTAGGATATTACTAATAGCAACACTGTTTGTTTTTTGTAATACTTTTACTTATTGGACATTTTCTGGAAAATACATCGGAAATAGTGAACATGTTACAGTCTCAAATTGTTAAATATTTTGATTGAATAAAGTTGCGTTGATATGTGTTAAAAATTGATCCAGTCGAGGTGAATGGTTCAATGGTTAACCTTGATCGCAGACGAGGAAAACCCGTATTTTGTTTGAAAAATGTTTATGCTCATTTGTTTATAACATTTGAATGAACTTGGTTGCCACATATCAACATATGCGTTTGCCTAAAGCGTTCTGAAGCAACCATCAGGAACTATGTTCTAACAGTACTATTATATTTTTATCAGAGTGTCTTGAAATCTAGAACACTCCGACCACAAAATAAATCACGATTAGTAAAGTTACTGATTACATATTCTATTTTGACTTCTTCTTAAAAGTTTTAAAAGAGCACAATGTATGATACACTTTTGGAGAACAATAATAAAAATAAGTTGATTCTTAGTAATTTTAATTATAAAATATATTTACATTTATAAATGCAATCAAAAAACTTAAATTTATATAAAATATATGTTATTCTTTAGAGTGGTTGACACGTTCCTCTTCTTTGCATATCAACAGCTGCACAAAAAGAAATTGAAGTAAGATTATAAGAATAATATCTAACTGTATATTAAATATGAAATTCACAATTATAGTCCATACGTATATAATTTGGCTAACTAGTTTTATAAAATAATGCAATAATGATACTAACTTGTTCCGCAACCTTTGGCACAGTTCAATTTTCCAATATTTTGATAAGTTTCGCCATTTGTTCCACAGACAGGATTGTATTCATTTGTAGATAAACACCTCTCGCTACACTGTCTTTGGCGCGTTGCATCATTTGTGTTAGATTGACGAGTAAAGCGATTAGAAGCTGCACTTGTAGCTAAAATTAGCCCTGCAAAAAACATTCTTTATAATATCTATATTTGTTAGAAATAAAAATTAATATAGTTTATATGAGAGCAACATTAAATTAATATTTAGTACACTCTAACTAGTTTTTATGAAACAATAGCTTGATTTGTAAATACGCATCAGCTAATTGTTCCAAAATGTTTTTTAATATAAATATAACTTACCAATTAAAAGAAGTGCAAACAAAGTAGTTTTCATGTTGAGATCTTTACTGTACGAATCACTGAAAATTATGAACGTTTCTCAAAGGCGTCGATAAGTTAACAGATTATGGTAAACATAAAGCAGTGTTACTTATATATGCAAACTGAGGCTCGTATAAGTAGAATGCGATATGTGTGAACTTAAAGGTCGCATCTGTCTTAATTTTTTATTTTACCCGAAAAACCAGTATCAATTTACATATACACATAGTAAGATAATTCATATTTATTGGTAGGTACACAAACAAAAATCTATTACGAAATTATCTAAATATCATTGACCACATCAATATATTAATAGTAATTATTGGAGATTGATGTTATTTTACAAATTTTGATACAAGTATTTAGTTAATTATAAAAATTGCTAATATCGTTTACTCAAATTGCTTCAAACGTATATATAAATAAATATTAAAATTAATTTTCAATATAAATATTTAATTCAATCGAATAAAAGATTAAAGGTTAGAAAAATATACATATAACCATGACACATTTTTTATTTTTTTAAGATTATAACTCGATTTTATAAATTTCTTACTAAATGGGGCTGTATATTCATTTCGCACAAATCAATTTTGTTGAATTTATGAAAGTTAAAATAAATCATTAGAAATAGTTATTTTAAATGAATCAATTTATCTCTTCCGAATAGAATCATTGATAACAAAACTTAAAATATATGTTATATTTTGTATAAATTTCTCAATAAATAAATCTTACAAATACGTATATAAGTCAGATATGCATAGTTTGTTTTTTAATTAATATATAATATTATATTTAAAAACACTTTAGAATACTATTTTATCAGGTTTAGGACCATAATCAGGTAGATTAATTTCTGCACTTTTTTATGGGTTTGAACAATATTTTTTTAATAGGGCTTTGGCATCTCTGTACGTAATAATAATGTCTAAATTATGCTAACGGAGTACACGATCCTCTGAACAAAAGTTGAACATCTAAAACAAAAATGACAAATTATAACAAATAAATGTACATAATATCGTAGAAAAGTACCTTGACCACAACTTTGTGCACATGTTAGTTGACCAATGTTACTGTAAGTTTGGCGATTTGTACCACATAGAGGGTTATATTCGGGTGTTGTTAAGCAACGTTTCATACACCGCTGGAACGCTGCTTGATTCATTACTGGTGCTGTTGGGGTTGCTCTTCTGGTTGTTGTTCCTCGATTTCCATTTCCGTTATCATCATTCTCTGGCCACCAGATTCTATTTGACTCGCTCTCTGACGCAATTTGTCGAGTTTGACGATGGACAGTTCTGGATTCCACTATCATTGCTAAAGCTAAAATAATTATTTTGCAATTAAAATTTGCATTCTAGCACATGAAATTAAAAATAATACACCATATTGTAATCTTTGTGTGATTAATGCAAGGTTCTTGACATCGCTTTTATAATATAAAAATTAAACAAAAATACGGTGTAAAATATACAAACGATATTTTTCTTTTTGATTACCTTATTATTATTTCTAATAAACATGTACATACCAATAAATAAAAATCCAACGAAAACAAGCTTCATATTGCTTTTGTGTGTAAAGTAAGGGACGTTTGCTTCACTAACAATTATAATTGACTGATAACACAATAGGTAAAGCTGTTTTATATATCCAATGACTAAAGTTAACCAATTTGCACATAAGCAGAAAGAGATAATGAATACAATTTTTATTTGTTCACGGTACAAATGGTCAACTGGCATATTAACAAACCTGATTCTGGCTACTACCTTCTCAGTAATGGCTGAGGAAAATTCGCAGAATTTAATAAATTGGGGAAACACTTTTGTTTTGTTTACATTTGAAAAATACCTGTTAGTGTTAGTTTACATTCTAAAAGAAATTATTTGTTTGGGTCTCAATATATGTCATGCGTGTTTTATGATATAGGATATTCGTTGTTAGAAATTCAATTTCTAGTGCAATTTATGATAAATAAATGTTATAAGGCCGTATCAGTCTTATTATTAAATTTTTAAGAGCGAATATGCAGACATGTTATAAATATGAAATTGGTTAGATAACGTTGATCTTATGGATTTTCCATGAATATTCTATAAGAATACTGATAATTAGAGAAAAAAAATTTTGATCGGGATTCCCATATACATTATTGATACATATAAAAGGAGTGGAAGCAATGTTATATGTATGTTGTATTGAAATCTACGTTATTTTGTAATTAAATATTGTAAAATAAATGTGGTTTTTATTTAAATTTATATATTATAGAAAAAGGAAGTTGAGTGAAAAACACCGGGATATTCTGGTTAGATTATATTTACCACACATACAGCATTTTTATGATTAATAATAACTGTCTAATACTAGGATTATTTATATATTTATTTTTAAATATCAATTGTTCGTCTATAATAAAATTGAACAAACGCGAAATAAATTACAAAATTATTGATAATTGCGATAAGTGACGAGGCTCTAGAGACGATTATTTCATATTACTCAAACAAGAAAATTATTTTAAAAAATAGCTCTATTTTACCAAATTTTAATATTTTGTTTTATTTTTTTATTGTATAATTTTATATATTAAAATTATGCTGAGCAAACACCTCGGAAAAGAATTTGGATATCTGAAATAAAAGTAGATATATTTAGTTAAATTTAAGTTCCAGAATAATTTACGAAACATGAAAATTTACCTAGACCGCAGTTTTGTGCACAAGTTAGTTGTCCAATATTATTATATGTTTGACGGTTTGTTGCACAGAGAGGATTGTGTTCTGAGGTTGTTAAACAAGCTCTCATACAGCGTTGCAACGCTGCTTGGTTGTTAACCGGCGCTACTTGTGTTGTAGTAGTCGTTGTTTTCGTAGTTCTTCCATAGCCATCATATGCTGATTTGGTTGCTTCTTGTGTCATTTGATTTTCATTGTCAGCATATCCATCATCAGAAAAGTAAATCCCGTCATCACCGAGTTGTCGGGTTGAACGATCGACAGGTTTAGATTCCACAATTATTGCAAACGCTAAAATAATAAATTGCACAAAATTCAAATAATTTTCATTGCGCCTATGTTTATCTAGGAAAAAGAGCTTTAAACTTTAAATAAAACTCACCACTACCTAATAAAAATGCTGCAATTATTAACTTCATAATGATGAATAACAAATGTGGCTACTTGAGAAATGACTGTTCTTTCTCATCTTATTCTGTATATATAGTCACAGATATTAGTATATTAATTATACAACAAAATAAGGTAATTACCTAGTATTTCAAATTAAATTAATCCGATTATATAATGTGAAGTGTAATTAGAGCTTAGAATTTGATATATAATTGATGCGTCGTTAAATTTACTGATATTGTTGAAAACTATCTAAAAGATTGTTTGTTAATGTGGAGGAAAATTAATCATAAAGTAGTGTGACCTTAAAACAGATTTATTTGTTATTTGATACGTCACAAACCTACATTAGATGACTTTTCGAGGTCTGCATTTAGACGTAGATCATCGACCAGAAAATAAGACTGCCTATTCTTATTAAATGGAGTGACAGAAAATCTTTTACATTCATTCTAATTTTGATAATTATAACTAGATCATTTTCATTTTTAATTAGGTAAGTAAGATGAAATATACAGTTTGTGTCGCTTAAATATATTGATAATAGTATAAATTTTAGGCTGCGATGAACTGATCATATCAACTGGTAATTGTAAACAAAACATTATAGTTGGTAACTTGATTAACACTTATGAAACGCAATAATATGAAATATTCTCCATACTTATGCGGTATTAGATAATCGGTCAAAAATACATATTTCAAATATTTGAAGTTTATCAGTGTTTTTTTATAGTAATATTTAAAAATAGTTTCTTAATATTATTTTTGCTCATAGATATTTTGGTAATATTTATTTATCTGTACATTAAAAAACGTACGATTTATGCGTATTTATTCATTTCATTTTGTTTATATTTTCCGTCAACATAAAAGATAATAGATGGAGATATTTGCTTTATTGTTTTTTTTAAATAATTTATAAAATAATATGCAATTCGACGACTTGTAACTAATTTGTTGATTGCTTGTTGCAATTATATTTTAGGGAATCCAGTGAACAACCAAAGGTGTAGGTAATATACTGGTAAAAGTTCACGTAATTAATGGCAAGAATTTTAAATTTATTTCCGATTATGAAATAAATTATTAATTAAATAAATCATTCTGTATGGTATAACAACGTCCAATTTTCTGAAAATGATTGCCTTATCGTTCCTGTCAGAAGAATAATTTGTCATCGTGGACCGTGTTACAGCTCGATCTTCGGGCTTCTAAATATTATTCATAACGCTTATCAAAAAAGGACATATACCCTTAATTAGATTTGCAAATTACACTACTATATTCATGTCACGCACAATCAACATATTAAAGGACCAAAACTACAATAAAATGTGCAATTACAGTTTATTTGCAGTTGAAATTCAAACATTATGTACATATATGTACATATTTTATGGTATATAAAAATCAAACAAAATAATAGATAATATTTCAGTTTAACGCCTAGCAAAATCAAAACTAATATTACACATTATCTATTCATTGAAGTAGATATGAAAAATTATAATATTTTAAATATATATTTTTTATAAAACAAAAAATATATATATGAGATTATTTTTTGATTTTTATACATTAAACTCATTAGAACATGGCATTTCAGATAGAACTTTATAGTAAAAATATATACAATTCATATGATATAAATATAACTAAATAACATAATTAAACGCATTTTGGAATTGTGTTTATGTCACCTTTGTACGCTAAAATGTCGATTTGATAAAGCGTAATAAACAAATGATGTTGTTAATTCGCAGAGCTCACTGACGTTTATATGCAGAATATGTTTGATGATTGATTGACGTTGCATTCTCATTTAAAGTGCATTATTAACAATTTAATCAATTGTCTTTTAATTTTATTGCGACAGGTGCCAATTATTGAAGCTTACTTTTATATATATATATATATATATATAAATTAAAAAAAAATCCTTCTAGAGATATAGTATCACTGCAACCCCAGACAGTGGGGAACCTTTCAATATGGATGGATAATAAAAGATGAAACAATAACATTTCCTTGATATGTCTTCAATGAAATGATAACCAGTAATAACAATAAATTAAAATTGTAATAAGTGCGTTTTATCTTCAGAAATGTCTTCTAGCTTATCATGAAAATACAAATTTGCAAAGTGGATTTCTAGAATAACATCAATTCATATAAATTCTCGTTTTGACCTCACAACACATTCATTTTATGTTCTGTGGTAATCTCAATCCAATATAAACAATTCGCAATCGAATGGAAAAATTATATTATTATTTTTTATGTTTACTATGTCATCTGTCACGTATTCAACAAACAGCAAACATGTGTTCTTGCGAATGAGTGGACATCCATATGTTTTATATAAATATATATTACTAATTGTGTATACCATTTAAACTAAAGGTAGTTTAATGTAAAAACATTTTTTTTGTGAAATAATAAAGAATATAATAATATTAAGAGTATTTTTTTTAAATGTATATTACGTATATTTGCCCTAAAATAAAAAATTGGAAAATAGATGTTTTATGATCTAGTAAATACGTAAATTCAGTTTCATTACTACTAATATACATTTAAACAGCAATGGAAATGCATTCGCAGAAATCAATCAAATATAGCCAATTGATATTGAATAAACTATAAAAACAGACGAAATTGATTGACCAGGAATTTCAATATGTGCCATTTACCATGTCTGGCGTAGAATTTAGCACGCGCTCACACACATACAAACATACGCTTAACAAGATATACATATGCATATATAAATCTATAAATTCGACCCTTTCTGATTGACACCATCCTTCGTATGTCTGTACGTTACGTCAATGCGCCTCAAGTTATACGCTCAGTCGTCATTAAATTGCGCTACTTGATACCAAACCTAATTAGTGTGATATACTTAAAACTAGTGTTTTTTAAATATAATTGTTATTGTGCTCGTTTGGTCACGTGATTAACTTCCGAATAAACAGCAGTGCACACTTCCGCGGATCAGTATACACGAATTGCAATTAGTGCGCGGTTTAATTTAAAAAGCGCGCCATTTCATATTTAGAAGCTTTACGTTTTTTCAGCCTGTCCCAGCATAAGATTCGCATAAAGTGCATGCGAATTGTGACGATGAGAAATAAGTCATTTATATTGTTTATAATTGGTAAGTTATTATTTTTATTTAATTTTATATAAAAATTACTCTATTTTGCATAATTATTTTATTTGTCATGAAATAAACCTGCCCAATCTTATTCTTCTGAATTTAGCGAAACAATAGTAAACATTTTTGTACATCTTTCAGATATTATAAGATTATTTGAACTTCTAATAAAATAAAAGCGGATGTCGCGACATTTAATTGCAAACGATATAATTAGATTTTGATATTGTTGCTATGCTATCTCGTAAATTAGTTTGAGCAGGATATGATTTATATTTATACAATTTAAATGAACGAATCTCTTTTAGTATTAAATTATATATAAAAATTGCATTGCATTTGGCACGTGTCCATTTGGATGAGATACAAAATTTATAACGTTTCGCCTTACTAATTGCATCAGATATAAATTTCCGCCTAAAAATTACTCGTCTAATTCATGTGAATTAACAGTAATATATGAAAGCTATTTTTAACTCCAGTAAAATTTATTTCAATCTTTACCAGTTTCAATGAAATTTTGCTATCAAGACATTAACAATAACGCTTTAACAATTCTATTAATAAGAATGAATTAATTAGTTGTACTGAAACTGAAGGCTTTTATATATTACGATTCATATTTGTATTGCTAATACATGTGCTCTCTTATTTTTTATCCAACTTACAAATGCTGTATAAAAATACGTTAAATGTACTTTCATGTTATTTGTCGAGCATACATTCGATAAAAAATATAATAATTAAACATATCTGTTAGATAAAAATGCAGTTTATTGTAGCAAAAAAATGTTTAATAATGTTGAATAAAAAAATTCATATAAACATATTTTTGACTGGTATATAAATGACGTCTAGATGAAGTATTTGTCAATATAACATTACAAGCTTGAATCGTGCTGTAGATTAATGAATTTCATATATTCATTTGACTTCTGAGCCCTCTGTGAGATCATGCATATTAATAATTTCACTGATAACTAATTGATATGATTGCTTCTTTCTGAAATTCTATCGCTGGATCTGGTTTGCATATGATCTGGGGTCATATATATATTCACTTGGATTTAACGAAAATATATGAACTTAGCAGTCATAAAGGCTATTAATTTTGTTTTGCAATAATAATAGTAATGATGTCGAGTTTTGATAATTTTGCGTTTACTTTTATTTATATTTGTTATGAAATCAAATAATTGAAAATATTATGATTTTATGAATCTCGTAATTTTTATTTTTTTTATCATAATAAATTAAATAATTATAATTCCTATCAGTAACTATCATCGAAAACTATTAGAAAGATTGTTCTTTAGGTCTAAATAGTTCAATTTATAATATAAACATATATGTTCAAAATTTAATCATTTTTTTTAAATGATTTGAATTCTAGGTATGCTCTCATTGTGTTGTGAGATCCAAGGTAGATCACTCCCACAAAGGGACGGCTTTTTGAATGTATTCAATTGCCTAGACTTTGGTTGTGACAACACTTCTGGACCAGTGTGTGGAATCGATGCATCCGGATTTCCACGAACGTTTTCAAGTCGCTGTTCCGCCGAACTTGCATATTGTCGCGAAGGACGATGTAAGTATTGCAAATTTATAAAATTAAAAGCGAAAACAGTTTAATTACATGTATCAAAAGTTCCACGCGCATGCGTTGGCTACAAATGTATATCGGTACTATTATTTATAAAATATAAATAAGGATACTTAATTAGCTTAAATAACATATTGAATTTTCTTATTTTAGATTATGTCGAAATCAAAGGTGGGGAGTGTTAGATGATGTCACAATGGCACGTTTATTATATACTTTTATAAATAGATACATATGTAAAACTATTGAATTGTTTTAATTTAGAATTTATTTGTATAGATGCTTTATTTAGTTAGAATTTATGAAAGTACATTTCAATCACATTAATCTTCTTCAAGAGGGAAAGTAGTATCAACAGCCAAGGAACCTGCGCCGGTTGTCGGTTTTTCTTGTATTAAATTTTCAAAAAACAGCTCTGAGAAGATTAAAGTGGACGACTGTACACACGCATAAATCCTTTGAAATGCTGCTGTATATTTATAATCCATATTTAAAGTGTGTAATTATTATACACGTAATAAGTATTAGATTTCAGTGTGAAATCAAATAAACATATGTTTAAACATTGTAGTGTACATGTTATAAAAATTATTTTACCAAAATTAAAATAAATAATGGTATAATTTGGAAACATTTTTATATATTCATTTGATTCTTATATTATTTATTGAAACATTTCAAGCGATTTTGCTTGGTGGCTATAAAATAAACGTTGGATATTATTGAAGACAAAATAAGCTTTCGTATGTTAATGAGATTTTTGGAAAAAATATGCATATCAATTTGTGATAGATGTAAGTTATCAGTATGTCAGTATTTAATAAACAATATATTGCAAAATAAACAGTTACCAAAATAAGTGAATAAGACAAAAATCATAAACACAAATTAATCCATGTCAATCAAATTTTATAAACATAAATAAAATTAAAAATGATTTTGATATGAGAACTCGTAGAAATTAAATATTATTTAAAGCGCTAAATGAATCAACAAGCTAAGATAGGTATTAAAATCAGTTTTTGTCTTTTTCGCGAGTACAAGATTAAATCAGAGTTTGAAGAGGATTTACTAGTAGTAGATGATGAAATAATAATTTAATATTATATGTAATCAATAAAGAATATAATAAAAAGTTTTCTACCTTTTTAAATATTCCTAATCGAAAGATTAAAACAAACATTATTTTATAAAACAAATTTATTATTAATTAATGCAAAAATACAAAAGTATAAAAAATATCTTATTAACATTGTGCATTTCTGAAGAATTCAATTCCTGATTCTGGGTGCTTGCATTGGAACATTTCTAATTCACAGAAACTCGGGAATGACTGGAGTTTACCATCACGGTTTACACTGCAAATTGGATCGAATTCTTCAGGGCATGCAACTGAGCATTTGGTATTTTTCTTCACATCGATACATTCACCATTTTTGTAAAATTCATATCCTATAGAAACAAATAAATATATTAATTACATAATTAATATTTTGGATTCTAAACAAATAATTTTGAATTGAATTTCTGATATTTAATAATATTTATTGCATGTATGTATGTGAAAATGATGTATTTACCTGAATTTTGATTTCTACATGTGTAAGCTTCAAACATACACAAGTTGGAGAAAGTTTGGAATTCACCATCACGATTTTTGGCACAGACTGGAGCAAAGATAGCTGGACACGCGATTGTGCATTGAGCATCCTTCATTTCAGTTTCGCATTTACCATCTTTGTAGAATTGGTATCCTGATAATTTATTTGCGCATGTGAAAGCTTCGAAGTTGCAATAATTGTCGAAAGTTTGGAATTCCCCGTTTCGGTTTTTGGCACAAAGTGGTGCGTAAATTAATGGACATACTCGTGCACAGTTAATTTCTTTCTTCTCCATTGAGCATTCTCCGCTTTTGTAAAGTTGGAAACCAGATTGTTTATTCTGGCAAGTGAAAGACTCGAATTCGCAGAAATTGGGGAATGTTTTGAATTCACCGTTACGGTTCGTAGCACAAATTGGTGTATAGTCGTCCGTGCAGATATTATTGCAAACAGGTGCTTTCTTTATAGCAGAGCATTCTCCTTCTTTGAAGAGTTCATATCCAGAATCTTTATTCTTGCAAGTGAAACTTTCAAATTCGCAGAGGTTCGGGAATGTTTGGAATTCACCGTTGCGATTCTTCGCGCAAATTGGAGCAAAATTTAATGTACATACTCGAACACAGTTTGTTTCTTTCTTCTCTACGGAGCATTTTCCAGCTTTATAAAGTTGGAATCCAGAATCTTTATTTTTACAAGTGAAAGCTTCGAATTCGCAGAAGTTATCGAATGTTTTAGATTCACCGTCGCGGTTCTTAGCACAAATTGGATGGTAATTCATTGGGCAAGCTTTAGGACAGATGTCTGATTTCTTAACAATTGAACATTCACCATTGTTGTAGAGTTCGAATCCAGAGTTTTTATTCTTGCACGTGAATGCTTCAAAGCGACACAAGTTGGAGAATGTTTCGAATTCACCGTTACGGTTCTTGGCACAAACTGGTGTATAATCATCTGTGCAGATATCATTGCATTGAACCTGTTTCTTCATATCAGAGCATTCGCCATCTTTGAAGAATTCGTAGTTAGAATCTTTGTTCTTGCACAGGTAAACTTTCATAGCACAGACGTTGGGGAATGTCTGGAATTCACCATCACGATTTTTGGCACAAACTGGATTATAATCGGCTGTGCAAATAGAAGGGCATTGAGTATCTTTCTTCATGGTAGAACATTCACCATTTGCATAGAAGTTGTATCCTATAAAAAATAGATGGATACATTTGTTAATATATTTTATATTCTTATTCCTAGATAGAAAATGAAGGAGGAGAAAAGTACCGTACCTGATTCCTTGTTCTTGCATGTATAAGTATCAAATTCGCATAAGTTGGGGAATGTATGTTGATCTCCATTACGATTTTTGGCACAAACTGGGGCGTAGATATCTGCGCAAGCAATTGGGCAGTTATCATTGTGCTCTGCAGAATATGCTGTAGCTAAGAGAACCACTACAACAAAAGAAACATTGTTTAAGAATAACGTTTTAAAATTGATTTTAAAATTTCATTTAACTGGTTAATTATTATAAAATATGTATATAAATATTAATAACAATATAAAACTGTGTAACTTACCAAGAGCGAAGGAGTATGTGAAGAAGTTCATTTTGGTAACTTGGTTGTTGTTCCAGGTGAACAGAAAAGTAATTTGCTATGGGAAAATTATTGGCTTATATAGGTAGTGAAATCAAATCAAACGTATTGAAATTTGGAGATAAGATGTCAATTACATGTTTTTTTATTCTTTTACCTGATAGGTACAAGTTCAAGATTGTACTTATTGAAATATTCCATCGGAAAGGTTAATAAACGGAACTATAAGTGCTTTGATTAAATCATTGTTTATAAACATAATTTTGGAGTTTGCAAAATTACTAATTTGTGCTATCATTTTAATAATAAATTATACAATACGTATCTCTTTATTAAAAGAAATTTTACCATCTAATTTATTGAAAATTCTTTTATATTAGTGTTGAAAAAAATTACAAATGAACATATTATAATTGTTATATGTTTTATTAAATTGAGATTACAGATATTTTAAAATTTGTATATAAAATGTTAACATGGTCCCATTTTCTCGAAATTGTAACCTGTAAATAGAAATAAAAACAAATTTAATTAAATACTTAAAACAGTTATTGTTATTTAAGCATTTACCAGCTTTTTTAGTTTCACAAACATGAATATCTAAGTCGCAACGGCTAGGGAAGGTTTTTGTTGTACCTTTGCTGTCCTTCCCACAAACGGGAAGGTAAATATCTGGACAAGCATGATTACATTCACTTCTAACAAAATTAAACGAACCCACTACAAAGACTAAACAGAAATAATTACAGCTTAAGTATATACAAATTTTTTTTTGTTAGTTATATTTTTACTTACATAATGCAAAGAAAAAACGAATAATTTCATGGCGGATGCTATCTTATTGTCTTTCGCTCTGTTGAAGTATGACTACGGTCAAAACTCAACGGATAGTTCTTATTTATAGAAGAGATTTCTCATTCAGATGAATATTAATTATATTTATGCTTGCTTTGTATTTACTTTTTTTTTATTTAAACTGACATTGACAAGGTTATTTTTTATAATACTGTTAAAGGATGGTGGAACTATCATATTTGGTAAATCCAAGTTTGCATCAAAAAACTTTTATAAATGTTTTAGTATTTTTAAAATTACGATTAGTTTAGATTTGGATTACATACATGCATAATAAAACAAATAAATTTCATGTATTTTTTATTTAAAATTATAAATTTACAAACAACAAAGTTTATGCACATGGACCATCACTTACGAATGTGTATCCTAAAAACAAAATAATTTATATAGGATTCATATTATTAATAAAATAATTTAAAATTGTAGAGAATACGCATAATTGACAATTTTCCGTATTTACCTGCATTTTTATTTCCACATGATTGGGCATTTAAATCACAACGGTTAGAGAATGTTTTCGTTGCACCTGACACATCTTTGCCACAAACAGGAGCATAAATAGCCGGGCAAGCAGTTAAGCATTCACTTCGAACAATAGTAAATGAAGACACTACAGCAACTAAAGAAAATCAAAATTGTCATATGGAAAAATTCAAATGATCAGAAAATGCTATAAATCAAAACTACACCATATGTGGAATTACATGAGCACGTAATTTAAAAATAATATTTATATGTGAGTATACTTACGTAGCGTGAAGAAGATCAGCAATAATTTCATGTTGAATGATAGTTCTAACGAAGCAGAAATGTGATTGAATGATTATTGGTCTGCTGATGGATCTTATATAGCAAGGAAAGGCACAATCATATATTATTTATTTTTAATGTTTACATTATAGTATGAATATTTAAAAAAATCATATTGATATAATTTTTTTTTTTGCTTAAGAAAACATTGATGTTTATTTGACTTACAAAACATATTAAAAAATACAAATTATAAGAAATAGTATAACATTAAATAATTATATCTTAAATTCAACATGCTCCATGTTTTTGGAACTTGTACGCTGTAAAAAAGAAAATAAAAGTATCAGTACACTAATTCACAATTATCCACAACAAGCACTGTCTGACCTAAGATTGTACTAAAAAAAAATTTCTTAAATTGGAAATAGCATTTTAAAAATATATATTTAGTATTAGTCTAGACTACTTAATTCTTAAAAACACAATCCAAACGATGACGCAATAAAATATTGAAGACAAAATGTTTGCGTGAAAGTTGTCAACTATTGACGCTGCGCGTCTGTTTATTTTAGCGATTGTAAATATGTTCACTTTTAAACTGATAAAATATACCCTTGTATTATTTTTATATTTAAAATTTGTATCTCAAATTTGGTGTTAATTGAACATTTACGTCAGACAAGTGCAATTCGTTGATAGTTTGCTTTACCGTCTTCTTTTTTGTTGCAACTTGCAACTTCTAATGCACAGGAATTAGAAAAAGTTTTTGTTTCTCCTTTTGAATTTTTGCCACACACTGGGGCATAATTCGCTGGACAAATTGATGGGCAGTTCTCAGCTTGTACAGAGGCAAACGTCGCCACTACTAAAACTATAAAATACAAATATATTAAAATTTGATTCTGCTTGGTGATACAGATAAATGGATCAAGGAACTATTACAAGATGTAAGCAATTATTCAAATCAATTCTATTTTAAGAAAGATTATTATAATCACTGTTATAAGGTTAGTGATAATTTTATTATAAAAATGAAACTGCGTAGTATTTGTCTAATATATTTTATATTACGAAAATTAAACCAATAATGTCTGCAGTAAGCTACAGTTAAGTTTATTAAAAAAATTATATAGTTATAAATTGAAAAAAAATAAAATTTGATACACTAATGGACATTTATTATTCAGAAAATAGGAAAATCTGAAACGTATGTAAATAAACACAAAATATTATATACAAATAATAAATTATTTGTATAATATGATACTTACATAAAGCAAATACTAATGCGAACAGCTTCATGTTGTATATTATTATATTTGCAATGTCAAACAGTTACTATGAGCAAAAACGGACTGAAATCTGACCTTATATAGACGAGAATCACATTCAATGGTGATAATTTCAATTTCTTCTGTGTTAATTAAGTGATAGGTCCAAGGTTAAAATTATTTATTATTGTTATTTTTCTCAGAAACATATTTTAGATATATCTTAATATGCATTTCGTCGAATTAAGATTTATTAAAATATATTATACATTTTACAAATATAGCAAAAAGATATATTTATTTTATATATTCAAATTTGCAAAGTTAGAACAAATAAATTAATATTTCTTTAGGTTTTAATTAATTTAAAAGCTAATAAACGTTGTCATAATAATTGTTTAATAATTCGTATTTTAATACGCTTCCTATTAAAACAAAACATACGTAAATAAAAGTACTTTTTTTTAAATTAAGACGTACATACATAAATATTTTTTATTTCTTTGACTAACATATTTATTAAAATTTAATTTCACTATCGGCGCAAAGCGATTAAATTTATTAGAACCCAACCGAACAATATCCGCGGCGAATTAAAATAATAATTATAATTATTATACAATGGAGATAAATGCAGTAGCGTAGAGAAATTTTATTTAAAAATTGCCAGCCTGTTTGTTTAACATTACTATGTTTAATTCTGAAAAGAGAGAAAACTATATTGCTAAGTTAGGATGTGAGGGAATATATAACTCATATTTTAGACACGCAAATACACAAAATTACATTATCTTAATTAAATCTATAAAACGCATCTACGTTACTGAATTAGAGTGTGTAATTGTTTAACTCCGCTACTAAAATTTGATTTGAAAATATGATATGTTACTCAATAATTTATATAAATAAAGCGATTGGTTTGATATAGAGAACATATTCTAACTCTAACTCAAAATGAAATTGTTTGTGTATTTTTTCGCTTTAAGTAAGTTATATTATTTTAGATTATTAACACATGAGTTTCTGTAATTCCTAAATTTATTTCTATCTTAGTGCTATTATTAGTGGTAACTTTTCCACCAGTCTACTCTGAATGCGATACAAATTGTCCAGATGACGCTGTACCAATTTGTGCTATAACTGACAGCGGAGAAGCCAAAACATTCAAAAATTTATGTCATCTACATCTTGAATATTGCAAAAATCCAACCCTAGGTAATTCAAATATATTTGAGGTTCTTTAAATGTAATTGTTAATATCTACAACAACACTATTTATAACTGTAAAGTTATTTATTATCATAAAAGGATTAATTATCTTTTATTTTATAGGATGGTATCAATTTTCAATTGGGCAATGCTAATTTAAAATTACACAATTTGTTTAAATATTCTAACAAATTACTGTATTTAATATTCTTATCTATAATCACCTACTTTGCAAATGAATTATAATTTACGCACAATCGTTTTTATTGAGTTAAAACCATTTTTAAAATCCTTTTTTACTTAGAATAAATAAACAGATTTTGAACCAGTGAGCTAGTTTTTTCAGTATAATTTAAATTTGCTACTGTATTAATAAGAATACGTAACAAGTTCAACAATTATTAATTTACCATTAATAAACTATAATTTATACCCTTCTACTAGTTACGTAAAATTAACATATTGCTGTATTTATTATTGTTTTTTTAAGATGTTTGTCTGTATATTTTGTTGCCAGATCGCATTAGTATTTTGCTAAGTACAATTGTTTGCATTTAAATTACGGAGTTTTTTTTTTTAATTTACATAACAAGTATATATTAGCATTGAGTATTCGGAGAAATAAATATTGTATATGTTGGCATTGGTTGAAAAGATAAATAAAAGAATTTTTTTGTGTTAAAATCCTCATGGGTTTTTATGTATATAAAGCGTTGAAATTACAAAGTGTTCATATCCAAATCAGCAGAGTTAGTATCAACATCAAATCAAAATGAAAGTGTTTGTGTATTTTTTCGCTTTAGGTAAGTTTTATTATTTTAAATAACCAGCTTTGTTTATTTGTGTAATTATTAAATTTATTCCTATTTTAGTGCTATTGTTGGTAGCTAGTTTATCGTCTGTAAACTCACAATGTCCTAAAGCTTGCGGATTTAACTACGCACCTGTTTGTGGATCGGCTGGAGGCAGCGAAACAAAAACATTCCCAAATGAATGTTCTCTAAATATGGAAAAATGCAATAATCCATCAAAAGGTAATTTTGTAGTTTTCACGCAGTTATTGTTAATATCTATTTATAAAGTATATATTCGCTTACTTTATTTTTTTTTTAGGATGGGCTCAAACAAAGAATGGACCGTGCTAAGTTTAATTTCATTAATATTTTGTTATTTGTATTTTTAAACATTTATTTTATAGATAAACCATTTTATAATAAAGATTTTTAACCTGATTTTTGTTTTCATGAATAAATAAAACCCAAAAACGTATTAATTTTATATTCTGATCTATAATTTAGCATCAGGGTTAAATAGATGAATATACACAAAAAAAATATTAATGACGTTCAAATTTGTTTTTTTAAATAAATATTTTGATGAATATTAAATCAAGCTAGTTAAGTTTTTAGCTATTATTCAAATTTATTACCATATAAATATGTGTAGGTAAAAAATTTAACACTTATAGGACAAAGCTTAATTATAGATTAGCTTTAATTTATATCCTTTGCTAGATATGTAAATTTAACATAATGTTTTTCAAGGTATGCATTCATATTTTGTTGTTAATTTATTGTGTTAATATTGAGCCATATGTAAGTATTTACATTTCAATTTAGAAGCAAAAGTTTTTTGTTTTGTTTTGCTTAAGTAAAAAATACATGTTGGCATTGGATAGAGAGATAAGTAAAGATTTTTTTATAGTTTGTAAATTCTCATTAATTTTATATATTAAAGCAAGGAAATTACAGTGTTCAGAATTAAATCAGTTCACTTAACAGCAACATCGAATTAAAATGAAAGTGTTTGTGTATTTTTTCGCCTTAGGTAAGTGATTTATATATTATATTTAATAAATTTTACCAATGTTTATTTGTATTTAAATTGAATTTTATAATATATTTTAATGTTGTGTTAATTTATTTTAAAAACATAAATCAGTTTCTGAATAAAGTTTGGAAAATCACCGAAGATATTTATTCTGATTCCAAATGCACCTAATTTTTATTAAACTAAATTTAAACGTAAACATTCATTAATGTTTTAGTGCTGTTGTTGGTGGCAAGTTTCTCATCTGTTGATGCGCAATGCCGTTCATTTTGTACGTATGAATATACGCCTATTTGTGGTAAGGATGCTCTTGGAAATACCCAAACTTTTCCGAATCCATGTGGCTTAGAAATCGAACAATGCAATAATCCCACAAAGAGTAAGTCCAAATATACATTATCATTAGTTTATCATATTTTATAAATAACGCAACTTGTATTTGTTATACACTATGATTAACTCTACTTTATATCAACCCATTATAAGACAAATTTAGTAATTAATTTTCTATTTTGTTTTATAGGATGGACTGAAGTGAAAAAAGGAGCATGCTAATAATGTAATTTCGATTAAGAAAAAAATGTTTTATATACTAATTGTTTCATAATAAATAATTAGATTTTTTGAATTTATTATTATTATTTTTTACTCATTTAGAACTAATATTGATTTTCTAATAGTTAAGTTTAACAGGATTACAAACTGCAGGGTTCGTGTAAAGTGTTGATATTTTGATGCTTTCTCTGGCGGAAGTTAACTAATTATTATAAATCTTGATATTATATTAAAAATTAATATATTAATTCCACAATTATTATTATTGATTTTTGTATTGAGATTGAATCCCTTATTTACGTATTTTCAATACGTATCGTCCCAAATCGGAATACTACCTCACATAACAAGTTGATACCACGCCGATTTGCTTAGGTGTGGTCTATATTTTATTATCAGATCAAAACTTATCTGTTACTATAACAACTATAATAAGTTCACGAGAGTTCTATTCTCAAGTGTCATACTTGATTTACCGATTTGGTGCTAGACAAAAAATTATCTTTTGTTTATAGTTCGTATAAAAAATCTTTGTAACTTAGCGAATTTCTAGACATTAGATTTATATGTTGATAATGATTAATCATTCACTACCAAAAAAATTAATATATTTTTTATATTTTATCTACCAATATCTTATGCGTAAATTATTCGTAAACAAAGTTCAAACAGTAAGGAATAATTTACATATGTATTTGTTACTTCTATTGGGAATTATACTCGGTGTTAATTAATGACAAATGGAATATCTGCATTACAGGGGCAAAGATCTATAGTTGAAATTAGAAAAATCGAACAAATAACTTTCGCAGATAAAATTAGATTTCCGCATCTATACAATATACATGGAAAGAAACTGAATTTAATATGTAATTAATAAGATTGGAATTGCTCTTAATTTTATTTTAAAGTAAAATACATAACATGGAAATTAATTACTATGTAGGTTACTTTTATATTGTTCAAACCATTTATTTGGTTATATTGAAAATAATATCACATTTTGTAAATCAGAAGTTATAAGCAGTTTTTGTTCATTTTTGTTATTTATTTGTATCACACAATTTGAAAACAGTGCTTTAACAAAAAAAAAATTCAAAGAGTATTCGTTTTTATTACTAACATTTTACAAGTTAATTATTTTAATATTAATATTTAAGAAAGTCGAACACCGCCGCCTCCGGGACATTCACCATCACTGAGTTTCTTCAAATCTAAAACAAACAAAAAATTGTAGTTAGTAAATTTTAGTGTCAGCTAAATAGAACAAAATTTTAATTGCTCTCAAAAGAATTCGTTTTTATCGATTATCGATCTTTTGCTCTGAGAATGTATATAATTATATATGGATAATTGCTGCAAAATACTCACTAGCAGATTGTTCGCAATTGTGATTCTCAAGCACACACATGCTTCCAAACGATTTTGGTTTGTCTTTGCCTTCTCCAGCGCAAACCGGTGCATAATCGAGATCACAGGACTTCAAACATGGTTTATTTTGCAGGCCTTTTTTTGTATCATCCTTTTTGAGGGGCGACGCTGTCACTACACTGACCAGCACAACTGGAGAAACCATGAAATAGTTACATAACAAACAATAACAGGATAATAGAGAAAAAAACAAGGCAAGTCATTATTTTCGCGTTAACTGACAAGTAAATTACCAGTTATGTGAAATTAAATACATAATTATATTTGCGTACGAGTAATTATAGTCTATTGCTAAGTTGATTTCACCTTAAAAGTATCATTTCGTTGTGATATATTTATGCATTATTACTTTTGATTGTAATTGCCCGAGAATGGAATATTAATTGTTCAATTTTTAAGTTTATTTTATAGGCCAAGGTATTTATAAGGTAATTGTTTAGGCTTTATACCACCATACTTGTTTCGACCATATATGGATGAATGTTTATGGTACAGTAAAAACATAAAACATATTTATTTTTATTATGATTTATAAATATATATACACTTTTTTAAAAAATTAATGTCAGATTTTAATATTGTTTTTTTTTTGAATTATTACCTTTACCTTTTTAGTACTTGAAGAACAGAGGAAAAATAGTCAATAGTAAAATTGAAAAATAATTAATACAAATATCAATAATAGAAATTATCTATTAATATTGTTTTCCCATTTGAACCACCATATTTAAGTACCCTTTAATAATTTAAAAAATAACCAAATTTTTTTAGATTTTAATGCAAAACGATATTCTATAATTAATTTAATTAAAATATGCCTGAACATATTGTGTTAAAATTGTTTGTGTTCGAATGATATATTTTTTAAAACTTATAATTCAAAATAAATATATCATAAGTAAACTATAATATCGCACTCACCTGCAACAAACACTAGTGCACATTTCATTTTGATTGTTTGAATGTAACTACTCGGTAAATAACCGAATGAACAGGGTTTTATATGCGCTCACTTGTTCGAAAATAATTGGCCAATCAGGTTATGGCGAATTAGTGGCATGACGTCACGAATTCACATAAATGCTGTATGGGCATCCAAATCTAGCAGCCATTGTTGTTTTTTATTTATTTTAAATACTCACTAAAAACAATTTGTTTGATTTGCTTCTTTATTTTTATTTAGAACTGCTTTAAATTAAAACGGTAAATTCTACATTCATTTCATTATGGAATTTTACCATTAAATACAAATATGATCCATTATAGTTTAGATATATTATTCTTTACAATTTTTTTGATACAATAGTATTTTTATTTTTTACTTATCCTTGAACTTGCAAAAAATGTTCAAATTTAATCTAAGCCATACGAAAATAATTGGTAAAAAAATTGTATGAAATTAGTTGAATCAAAATTAGTATTATTAGTTGTGTTTTTTTTACTCAATTCATTTTCATTTGTCATTTTCGGCAATTTGTTATAAATGATGACAATTTAATGTTGCCAAAACTAACATTGAAGTTCGGTTAATCTTATAACAAATTTAATTGGGCTGCAATAATGATTATAATCACGGAATATTTATAAATTATGTTTGTAATGAAATAACAATAATGCATATTTAGAAACAAATAATTGTTTAACTATATAATTGCTAACCAAAAAAACATCAATGTCGTTATTAAGTGGTGTATGTCAAGCAGTGAATAATTGTGAACTTGTTACGCAATAAGCAACAATATTTGGTTCTCGACTTCTCGTTAAAATTCATTGATGCTCTCATTTTATATTAGCGGCTTCGTACGTGATCAAAATCGCAATCTGATCTTAGGCGATATGCGATGCTGCTGGAAGATAATGATATGACGAAATTCATCCGGTGGTTAATTTTCGAGAATTTTTAATCATTTCATACTTATATGCTATTAAAGAATCATGCTTAGACCCACTAATATTTGCATAATATGCATGATGTAATTAATAAATGAATCATTCCTATTTAAAAAAATATACCAACTACGTATAAGAAAGTTAAGTGCAAGACACTGTAGATGTTTTTTATATAACACAAAACAATCATGAATGGCGTAAATAATGCATTGGATGGAAAAGTGTGACAGTTAACACAAAGATATAACAAATCACGTAATCCTTAGTCCGTGATTCCTGTCCTGTAGAAAATATAATTGCAGATTGAACTATCCAACAATAACATAATGTAATTTTGATTATCTAGTATTGAATTTGATTTGGCAATGTGTCATATTATAGATTGTGAATACAAGTTTAAACGTTCATTTTTTAAACTAACTAAACAATATTTCTCAATGCAATTGTTGTAATGTATATAATAAAGTTTCAGAATAAATAATAATCATGCAATATACGAAATTAGAAATCAAAATTAATCATGAGAGAATTTTTTTTTAAATTTAATTGAAACATCCTGCTTAACCACCACTTTTACAGCGAAATAATATTAATAACGTAATAAAATTCAGGTATTTATGGATTATAAGTATTAGTGGTTTGATTTTGAAAATTAGTTTCATGAATACTCTTCGATAATCACATACGGTAAAGCAAGAAAATTATAGTAATATGTATGTTTACGATACCATGCAAATAATATAATAATGTTTAGGAACATATTTTTTTTATTTTCTAGTGCATTATTTGACCTTACAATAAGTAATTTTTCATATAATTTCCGAATTGATAATGAATATATTTTTCACCATTAATAGTAGCACATTACGTATAATTATGGAATATCTAGTAGATAATAGCATATTACTGATAAAATGTACACCTTAATCATTTAATTGTTTATATTTTAAATAATTGCAATGTATAAATTATGTTTATGGAACATAGGCAAGTTTTAACGAACATTCAAATAGAAAAAAGCATTTGCTAATTTAATAATTCAAACGATTCAAACATGAAGTTACATAGATTAGAATTACTTACAACTCGACGGTAAACTATATGAGTATTCTCGTATGAAAAAATAGTGCGCTATATTTGCTTATTATTAGGAAAAAATGTGATATTTATTTCAAAAAACTACATTAAATGGGTACATGCAAAAAGATCAGCAATAAAAATGATTTCAATTTATTCATAACTAGGGTCAAGGTTTAGTGCAACATCGCATTAAATTACTCGTTACTGTTATTTTCATTTGTGTTTTGTTAATAACTTTGTTTTCTAGGTATTAAAATTTATAATTGTATAATGATTTTGTTTTATTAGAAGTGATTAATATCTCCAGTTGTTATATAACAAAACTATATAGAATCTAAACCACATGATGTTTATGTATTCTACGAAAATAGTATTATTGAATTTACTCATATATATACATATTCAGAAATATTTGCAAATACGAACTAAATATATGGTAATTTATCCAAATTGTGCGTAACCAATAAAACAAGAAAGCATAGTGGGTTGTATAGCAAAATGTTTCAAAGCATCTGAATTCCGCTAGTACTATTTAATTTTAAATATAACCAACCGCAATTTGACATAAATTCCATAATTTTAATTTAGATTTTCCGCGTACATTTATTATCTGTTTGTTACAAATTTAACCATATTTCATGATGATTTAATAATTTATATAATAAAAACCAAATTATTCTATTGTGTGCATGAAAGCGGATATGGTGAGGACCCGTTGACAAATAATTATTATATATTATTAAAAAATGATATATTTGAACATAAATTACATGAATAAATGAATTAAAAATAGACAAATTTTTGTTGAAATATAGTTATACGAATAAAAGAGATGGCCTACGTGCTGGTTTCTTTGTTGTGGTAGAAGTAGAATTATTCACATCGAAAGTTATATATTTTCGCACATTTCCGTTTCCGCAACGCCCATCTTTCACGTACTCAAACTCTAAAAAAGACAAATAAATATTTTAGTTTTTAACGTATTTAAATAATGTAAACTTATATTAAAAATATGAACAAAAATACTAACTGTTTTTTCTGCATTGATTACTGCACTTTAGAACACATTTACTACTAAATCCTCGTAATTTTCCTGTAACTTGTTGACGCGCACAAATTGGATTATATTCCACGGGACAAATACATTCCGAGCATACAGTTTCACTACAGACTTCATGTAACACTAGAAACAGGACGAAACCTACAAAATAATAATAAATAAATGAAATTGTTTACGAAATTAACATTTTATTTATAATAAATAGCTCAATAAATGTAAAATTATTTAAAATAAGAAAGAAAACTTACCTAGTAAGAATATATTTTTAGTACTCATATTTATATTGTTCTTAATTCACACTTGCAGCAACAATTAGCAATAGACTAATGCAAGTCTAGTTATGTTGTGTATATATATATATCCGCAAAAAAATAACAAAAGAATGATTCTTTCGCGAATAATCTCATCATATGTATGTGATAAAAATCATTAATACCTCAAACACGTCACGATATATGGTTAAACATATCCGGATGACACATTCTATTTGTCCAAGGGCGCATTTACTGTTTGAGAAAACCCCTTCACATTTGCGCGGAAAAAATACACTACTACTAAGTTTCAAAAAAAATTCGTTCATCGTTAAACATTTAACAAACTTGTTCTTTAATGTGAATATAAAATTTAATGTTTACAAAGAAATAACAAACAGTGCCATTTACATATCTATATATAGTTTTGCGAAATATATGTTTTAACATGAACGTAACATGTTTTTACTTTCTTATACGAAGTAATAAGTAAGTATTGTAATCATGAAAATATACCTTTTGACCTTCCCTGAATCAAGCTTAACTATTTTTAGAACGACGTTTATCTGTGTGTGTGTGTGTGTGTGTGTGTGTGTGTGTGCGTGTGTGTAATAATAAAATCGTGTTTTTTAATGTGAATATAAAATTTAATGTTTGCTATAAAATTATAAACAATGGCATATATGTGTAGTTTTAAGGAAAATAGGTTTTAGAATGTGTGGGATATAGCATGTTTTTTATTTAATGTTATTGTTGTACAAAAATATTCTATGTTTCCTGTGTTATTTAAAATATATTTAAGTGTTAACTTATTCATAATGTTGAATTAATTGTGTATATTTTATTTTTGTTGTTTTTTGTAAATAGAGACACTGCTAAAGTATGGATCCAAGGTAGGAATTACAAAAGAATATATATATTTTTAGCCATAATAACGTAACAAGTGGTTTGGCAAAAGTTTGTTAGAATCTAGCATGCGTGGCTCTATGAACTCCTATAGCGCAAACTCAGCAACATATATCTAGTTGACCATGGTCTAGTTGGAGCTGTCAAGTATTTTCGCGTACGAGAATTTGGTTATCTCTTTTAAAATTATTTTATAGGTGTAAATAATAATTACCCAACTAATAATCAATTCGAGCAACCAATTACTATGAGTAACATTCAATAAAAAAGAACCGGTAAGGTAATCAAATCAAATTTTATTATTGCCCAAATAACAATTTCATTTACAGAAAAATGACAACACGCAAAAGAAGTGGTTCAGGATCTAAAAGACAGTTCCGTGAAAAAGTCGTCCTCATCTACGAATCGTTATTCAAAGGCGAAGATCTATGGAAAAATAACCTAACGTTCTGGGACGAATTTTTCCTATTAAAACCAAACGTATCACACTTCGAGGCAGAAATCCAAAAGCTTACAAACGAACAACTAATATCATTAAAAGACATCATCAACACATTATTTGCGCAATGCATCGAAACGCTGGGGCACGAGCACAATTTTCGCGTCGTGTGCGCCATGCAAACATTATGCGCGCTCGTGAACGCAATCTACAAAAAAACCACCATGGAAAGCGGCTTCGACGTCATCAACATCCTAATGGGTTTCAACGTGGCAGAAACTAAAATGCAACAACTCCTCAATTACTGTAACGAATTTTTAACTGGCGATATGCCAGACAGTTTAAAAGCTCTATGTTTAAAGCTTTTATTGGTATTCATAACTGGAACAGAAAACGTCAGCCAAAACACACTATTAGAATATATAATGGTTACATCTTTATTCGAATCATTCATGCAATTATTATGCGACACTGCAACGCGTCAACAACATGGCCACGATGTCGTTTTATTACTCACCCTACTAGTAAACTATCGCAAACACGAAACCGCCAATCCATATATAGTTAAACTATCAATACTAGATGATGAGTTGGCGTTGAATGGGTATGGACAAGTTATAACCTCATCCTTAACGGATTTCTGTCGCCAGTTTACTGCTCAACATTCCGAAATCCAAAACGCTTCGTGGTTATCGTCTTTGACTAATATGGTCGGTAATATGTTTATTTCGGAAGAAGGTGGCGTGCGTACTCAACAAATCCGAGCGAATAACGCGCTTTTGTTAGCGCTGTATGAGGCTATACATTTAAATAGGAATTTTATTACTACGCTTGCGCAAACTCAAACAGATACAAGTGCGCCGCCATCGCCAAGTAATACGTTAAACGCTTCACATCCGACTCCCGATTTAGCGAATGTTCCTGTCATTGATATTATGGCGCAACCTTCCAATTTATTAGTGACGTTTTTCCAATATTGGTAATTTGGTCATTTAAATTTGTAATAGGTGGATGCTTAATTTTCGAATTTAGTTCTATAGTGATGCAAGATACGAAAACGGAAGCAAGTGCAAATACTGTTAAATTGTGTTTTTTGATATTGAGTTGTATTGCGGAAGATCAATACGCGAATTCGATCATGCATGATGTGAATCTTACTTTTAAAGTACAGTTGCATCGATTACCGATGAGACATCGGAAGTTAGCAGCAGAGAAAACATCGCCTTCCCAACCACTAGCGTCCACTCTTATAGGTTCGCAATTGACCACAATTTATTTTTCTTGTTTAATAGTCGAAATTGTTGATAATTATAGATTTACATGTTGAGTTTATTATGAGCCATATGATGAAAAAGCTTCCCATGGAGTTATACCTCCATTGTATCGGTGTTATACACCGCATTTTGTGTTACCAAAAACGTTGTCGCGTTCGGTTGAATTACCAATGGAAAGACTTATGGACGGCTTTGATAACACTACTACGGTTTTTAGTGCAAAACGAAAGTAATCTAGCGAAAAAGATGAATATATTCAATTTGTCGTTACAAGTCGTGAATATTTTCAATCTATTCATAACGTACGGCGATACGTTTCTACCAACGCCGGGCAGTTATGATGAGTTATATTATGAAATAATTCGGATGCATCAAGTGTTCGATAATGTTTATTCGATGGGTAAGTAATCGAACGATCTTCTTATTGAATGGATTGAATTTATTCGAATTTTTAGCTTTGAGATATACGTCGATTGATGGCGAGTTTCGCGATAATGCACAAAAACTAAATAATAGTTTGATTAATGTGCGCGCGATAATCAAACACTTCACGCCGAAAATCGAGCAGTGGTTAACGTCGCAGAATTTGTCGACGCCGTCCGAGGATCAGATCCTGGAAATCGTGCGTAAAAATTACGATACGTTAACGTTGAAATTACAGGATTCGTTGGATCAGTACGAACGGTATGCGGAGAAACCGAAGCACGCGGCGTTTTTTACGAATATGGTGCGATGTGTGGTTGGCGATACGCGGCAAAATATTAATTTCGCCGCGATCGACGTACAGGTGATTTTACAAGAGTTCTCTTGTATTTCGTGATTGCTTAAATGTTTTAAAAAAAAATTATTTAAGTGTACCCTACTACTTAGCAAACCATTTATATGTTTACGTTATCAAAAATAAAAATTTTATTTTGAATACCCTTTTTTTCATTTACAAGAAATTATTTCTTTATCCTTTAATATGTATATTGGTTAGCAATAATTTGAATTGATTATGAGTGTTTTATATATGTATATTAATATTGAAATAAATGTGGATATTTAAGTTATTTCGATGAAATAACAACAGTGATACGCTCTTATATTTTTCATGACTAAAAATAATAAATATATGCAAGCTTGCATTCATTTTACATTAATTTCCCACAACCAATTTACTACAATATATTTTTACTGTTGACGTATATCATTCAATTACTATTTATTACGGATATACACAATTGAATTAAACAGACTAAATATACGAATACGTCAAAAAAAAAGGTAATAACAAATAATTTAACGTCTAATTCACCGTTAAACTCTTATTCTATTTTAGTCTATAAGGCTACATATATTGATAATGGTGCGAATGTTTTTTTTTTTCGTCAATGTATGTCCATGGCCTTAAGGGTTATCGTATAGTGTGTTTGTATTTTGTTAAGAATAAATATAAGATTTCGTTTTTGATTTGGTACCAATCGAAGGTGCCGTTTTTTTAATAAATTATATTCACAGAATAAAATGTATGAGAGTTTAAATATGTTTTTAAGGCAGCATTTAACTATTAATTAAGATATGTTTGGTACTAAACTGACTAAAATGTGTAACAACATAAATTTGAAAATAATGGAAACCATATATTAATAATCATGAAATGAATTGTGTCTTATCGGATGATTTATTGATATTTGTATCATTTGGTGAGCGATAATGAGCAGTCAAAGGGTTAAGTGAAGTACTCTCCTGACTGATCGCACTACTCTAGAATGTTGTCATGTGTAGTGTTGTATGAGCGAAGTTATATTATTTATAATAGTTTGGCATCATGACGCTATTAGTGCTGTGGCCCATTGACTTGATTGTGTCATCCGATGTCAGTGGCCATTACCGGTCCATCCATGAATGTCCGTCCTCTGTACACATCCGGTATATATCGTCTCTGATATATAGATGTGTTGCGCGTCAAGGTTGCACGTAAAATGGGTGGACGTTTGATTGCTAAACTAGGATCAAATCTCAGGGACATTTTAGTTAAGCACCACAATATACAAAGTATAAATAAATATTTGAAAATTTTTCGTTCTTATTATCACCCCAAAGAAAGTAAACGCAACCCTGTGAAAACAAATAATTTTTCGTTTTCAATGTCCAAGCGTTCACAAATTATGTCAACAAGTTTTATTTGTCGAACGCACCTTTGATTTTTTTTGTCAAAATAACAGAACTAAAGGTGTTTTAAGTTATGAGTGGACAATCAATATTTAAACTGCTATTATATATGACCACCTTTTCAAAAAATAGTAAATATAGAGTTCTTTGTAGGTAAAATAAAAAAGATTTCAAAGTAAATGATTAATGTTAAATAGAAAACACATTACATGAAAGTCATTAATAATATTTTTTAGTTAGAATTTAGCTAAAATGGTCTCGTCTGGAAGTTTTGTTTTATTTACACCAAATTTTTTTCAAGCTTATAGAGAGCTTATTTATATGGATTAATTTATTTTTTAGGAAAATTAATTGTTTCGTAATTACACATATATTTATAATAAGTGTAAAGAGTTGCTTAACACGAAGCGGTTATATTATTTGTATGTTGTTTTTAAAGTAAATGTATTTATGTAATTCTTTTTCAATAAACAGGAAATTATGACATGATAGGAAAACTTTTAAAAATATTGTTCACAGTTAAGCACTTTTGAAATTCTGATTAGCTCAATATCTTGTTAGTAATTAATTAAATAGGCTGTTTTTGGAATAAATATATTTTTATTATTCCCACGAATAATTAAAGTAAAGGGATGCACGTGGTATACGCGGGCGTCATTTGTTTTACGAATGGTATGATTATGAGGGCTACTTGAGTTTAAGCTAATGGAATGAGTTTATTATTAACTTGTGCTATGCGCAATGAGTGTCTACGAAAGGGTCAGTTAGAACTTTCAATTAATAACTTCATTAAGTTTACTGATAAAAAAATATATGTTCACTAATAAATAATGCTTCAGCTTTTAAATTCAATTTAATTTTGTCAACCAATAAGTAATTAAGATTTTTTATTAACTTCTATACGATTGAATCATAATAAATCATAATGTCATTTACGTAATATTTTATTCATCTTATAAAAATAGTTATAAGAAAAAAAAAATATCTTTAAATGAAAGGGTTAACTAAATATTCGTTTAACAAAAAATAGGTTGAGCTGAGCAAAAAGCCAAAAGGGGAACGTTTAAATTAATACCATTTCATTCATGCCTGGTGCACTTGTCCGTCATGGGGGCGTTTCGTTCGTCCAACAATAAAACAGATACGTATGTACATCGCTTGTTCCCGCTCGCCGAATCGGGGCTTCGGGCCACTTCTTCAGTCAACAATTTATCATTGTCGTGTTTGGTTGCCTGAAAACGCATGTTCACGAACATATTCGTGTTGCGACTCGCGAGTTTATTATATTGAAAACGAAATTTATATTTATAAGCATTTTTAATGTTGTAAATATATGTGGGATTGCTCAGATTACCATTTGACTTTTAAATATGTTTTATGTGAATATTGTTCGCGTTGCTTGTATTGTTGCCATGATTTTGGATTTGAGTTGCGGTGTGTGGTGCACAGACTGATTTATTCGTTACGATGATTTATGATTGTTAGTTTGGACTAATTTGTTTTGTGAAATGTGTATAAAGATCGGGGTGTTTGTTGTTGTGATTTGCGTTTTTGCGGGATATACCTTCGCAGATACAAGCTTTTGGGACGAAGTTCAACAACAATGCATCCAAAGATGTCCTCTCCAAGTAAGTAAAATATTTGAAAAATATATATTATTAAAAAAATCTAAATATTTCAAGTTTAAATAAATGAATATGCTAGGCACAAAATTTATTTTAAGGGAGATTTCATAAGGACCAAATTAAAACTTGGTCTAACTTTAACTGGGATTATGATGAATTATCAATTCATCTTATTTGTTATAATCAATATTATACATATATTTTTTAAATTAAAAGCAAAATGCAAACATATTTTAATCCTTTTATTCCAAAAATTCTATTTCATACGTTACAAAACTTACGATGACTATAAATTAAAGTAATATATTAAAATTTACGTATCCTTGCATTTTAAAACCAATAAAATATTAAGACAAATCTTTACATATAAACATGTACTTTCTTGCGGAAAGGGGATGACAAAAACCGTGTACCAATTTCTAAATTGATAAACAGTTAACATAAACTACAATAAATGAATAATAGAAATACTTGATAAGGAAACTTATAAATAACTTGAACAGAGAATAATTGTAATATAATAAAAATTATTCTAACTTCGTTAAAATTTAATTATAATGATCGATTGTCGTTTATCATTTCAACTACAAACTGGTAAACATCTTTCTTATGTTGGCAATTTTAATCTTATGTTTTATTACAATTTTATCAATTTTTTCGAGTCAACAAAAAAAATATATAAAGTATATTTCAAAAAAAAAAAAATCATAATTCAATCATAGATCCAGGTGTACTTGTATTTATAATGCTTAAAGTTGTTGTGTTCTATAATTTAAAATGCAATATGGTATTTGAAAACAAGACTATATTTGTGCACAGACGCCGGCAATGGCGCCTAATCGACGTTTGACCTCTCCATTTTTCTTGAAAAATCTCGTCGCTATTAATGAACATGATTGACAACTAAAATATCAAATTAAACATTGTTTATTTACTTATTATTAAATGTTGTTTTGATTAAACTATTAAAAAATAAATAAAAGAATTTTTCACAAAATTACTCAAATTAATATACTTAACTAGAATATAATGTTCATAATGAACGTAATAGAAAAATGCAGCATGCATATGTACGCGTATTATATTTTAACTAGCGAGATAAAAATACAATTATTTTCGACGCATATGTGCCTAATAACTACACTAGAAGTGTCCACATGTGGAGGCCCAGTGATATAACATGGAATGCATAACGAAGTAACGAAAGTCATTAGATAGATGCAGTCGTTGTTTTGTTATGTCGTTTTCTTTTCGAACCACTTGCACTCCACACTTTCTTTACTGACAGTTACGTTACACCATTATATAAATGCCACTGAAAATCACTGAACACGTCGTAAATTTGGGGTTTGAAGAATATAAATCGGGGTTTATGTCAGGCTAAAGTCAATTTCGTTTTCTATACACTTTGAGTGCTTCTAAACAGTATTCATATTTTTAGAATAAGGAGCGACATTTAAAATAAAAAAATCATTCATTTTATAACAAAATGAATTTTTTTTGTAGTCAAAAATACATTTTTTAACAGTAAATTATTTTTGTACATTTTATTTATTGTAATTATATTCAAGTAAATAAATTCATATATATATTCAAGTACATAATTCTTTATAGAATGTTTCTTTTTGCAAAATGATTGATTAGGCTCTATTTTTTATAATTTCAATTAACGCGAACCATGAAATTCAAGAAAGCTTTTATGAGGTCATGTTGAGACCTTAGTTCGTTGCAAAATGCATGCTGGTTAGGGTAATCTACTCTTTTTAGTAGGAAATAACAGAAGTAATTAGACAGCTGAATTCGCACGCGCCAACCACTGTCTGCGGGCTGCTGTACCACTTATAGTATAATATGTCTACACCACATCTTTCATATTATCTCTAATAAAGCACATTTTTTATTAAATGTGCGTGACTCATTTAGAAATTATGTTCATACACCCTCAGCACCAACCATAAAACTAATATTGTTTTTAAAATTTATTTCACGAATCGCTTCAGCATCCTATATTAATCATTAATTTGCGTATTTTTATCTACAAATCTGGATATAATTTGCTTTAATATGAAAACAGAAGCCCAATATATAAATTTCAAAAATATTTGATACTATCCGCAAATTTTCAAAAGTGGTCTTTCTTTATATTTTTGGATTTATTTATAGTTTTGGGTTTTAATTTTGTAAAAATAACAAATATGAGTGAGGTATATTGCATTAAGATAAATTGTAAACATGTTATTTTAATAAATAATACTTTCACTAAAACTAAAAATGTGATAGATAAAAGAATAATGTGACGTGTTTGCACCAAAGCAAATCAGAAATCACTGTTACCAAGCGTGAGCGGCGACCTATGAACCTGATTTCCGCGCATTTGATCCTTGTAAGCTGCGCTTCGTGTCATCTAGTACACTAATAACAAACGTGGCGCCTCCGTATTTTCAATATTTGAATTGTATTGTAAATTTCATTACAAATAAATATGATTTTTTCTCACATTTCTATGTAGAAATGCAGGTTGTTTTTAAATTAAAATTCGTAACACAGTCGATGGCCCAATCGATCAAAGTCTTTAGGAATGTATCACATCAACGTATTTGCAACTCTAATTAGATTGATAACGATACTAAATATGCGAAATATAATTAATTATACATACTCAAATAAATTAATAAAACAATATTAGAGAATTTAATGATTTCCTTTTGGTTAATTTGTATGAATACATCTATATATTTAATAATAATGGATGGGTATTATAAAAAATATATATTTTAAACTTGAAACGCATATTTGGTTGTGTTGTATTTTGTCGTTTGCATTTTGAGTTTAACGTCCTATTTAAAGCATTTTGTTATGGAAATGTGTGGTGTGAAGGGTTAGCCATATTCTCTATTTTCAAGGAGATAACTTTGTTTTGCTGACGATGGTAAATATGGTTGCGATTAGGTCAAAGGCTCCATTCTAAATATGTACTTTTGACATTACTCGCATGCTCGTGTTGTCTATCTGTCTTATACATTAACAATTACCTACATAAAAATATTTGCTCTCGTTAATTTGAAAATTAATCTACAATTGATAACCTACACTATTTTTATTTACATTTATATCTGTTGCTTATTAACGATATTTACTATAATATACATATGTATATGCATGTAGTAAATAATATATAGTTGCTAACACGATGTGACTTATTATTTTAAATAGATCTTTAACGCGTATCTTTAAATACTCTATCCATATAAATATTTATAATTTAATTTCATCGTAAATTTGATTCATTTTATACTATATTTATTTAATTTAATCAAATTACTATATTTGTGCTTGTGACCAAAAAGCACACACGACGCGTACATTTTTAATTTATAAATGTGTAACAGATGCCTCATTAGTTTTTTAAAGTCTTACAGTCTTATACTATTTTTAAATATCAATAAAAAATAAAAACTTTTATTTGACATTGAATAAATAAAGATTGCTAATTATGTTAAGAAATCTAAAATATAAAAACATTTTACGTCATTCTAAGAAACTATATCGGTTAAATTCAGTGTTGTCTCGAGGAACACCTGACTCTTGGACTTTCCACTTGACTGGTTGAGTCTTCCTGTCCCTTATTTTAATTCCCCGTTCGCTTTTTACACCGTAACGAAGCGTAAGGGTGGCGTAATGCGTAACTACATACCAGAACATTATGTGTGAAATAGGTAAATCATTTCCGATCGGTTTTGGTAATTACTGTTTATAAAACGGTTAAATACTAGAAAATTAGACAGCTAGGTGCGGAAGTCAAGCCCAAAATTACAAATTTAGGGGAGATAAATAAGCAAATATATCATAAATATTTATTAGTTTTGATGTGATAAATGATAAAGTTACCTGTGTAGTTTTGTAATTTTATGTAAATGAAGCAGTGTGGGAATTCATGTGCTGGTATCGTATTTTCTGTTGTGGTTTACAGGAAAGGATTCATTTCACTATGGAGAACTGGTAAATAAAAGTTACTTTAGTACCTGATATAGAGAAAATTAAGTATTGATATGTACCAACATTTGCTAATTATTATATTTTAATTAATCTCACGATACTAGAAATCACTTTTCTGGAATCTGTGATATATTTTGTATAAATATAAAAATATAATTTGTGTTCTAAATTTTATATTTACAAAATATTTCTTTATCACCATTTGCCTTGGCCCGAAATTGTCAGTCATCTTAAGCTGCATACATAAATTTCGTAAACCAATTTATACTTTGTTGAATTTGTTAGATTTCACGTCGTCATATTTTGTCGATCGAATATTTAAATCTAATAAAACAATTTGCCTTATATATTATGTAGACAGAAATAAGTGAATTATTTTTTTATTATCGTTGCGGAAATTTACAGGTCAAGAATCAAGAAGCTATTCGAAACACTTACATAATTTGTCTGTATGCGAGATAGAAGAAATAAAAAATAAAGAATTGGGTGTTGTTTTTATAAATATGGTGTGATATTTATATTTTTATCACTGAAGAATTTTATTTCACAATTCTATAATAAACATGATTCAATATTTTTCTTATTGTTTCGAGATACAAAAAAAAAGTATTAAAATTGCGTTGAATTTATTTGTTATCTCATTTCGTAACTATATATGTTTAAAAAAGTTTGTTCCATTTGAATGAGCAAAAATTATAAAAGCCAACAGGTGCGACCGGAAATGACGATCGAAAAGGGTTGCCCGAAATTGACATCCCTTATGGTTGCGTGAGTTCCGGTGGACATGCAGTGATTAGAACCGCATTTAGTCGTTTTTGAAGAAGGTTAAATAGACGATTGTTGTCTTGACGCTGCTAAAAGGGAAATGCTTCGAACATTTACAACTATATGGCTTGTTTCTTTTTCGAAAAGTGGTCACTTCAATGTTATTGAATATGAATATTGTGCACCGGATGACATCTGCTTGTCGTGTCGCTAATTTCCAATTTGTTTTGATTTCAGAACCGTACGGATGCCCATTCGGAGTGCGGATACGACTGCAAAATTGAACAGGTACCATGCTTCATTAATCTCACATCGCAGATGACATTATTCTTAAATTACCCAATATTTTTTTACATCAATTATTTATTAATACGTTACATATTTGTTTAAACTTATTAATACTCTACATATTTATGCGATAATTAAATAATAAACGTGCATATGACGTTTATATAACTATAATGCTTGATTTAAAATCATTTTCTTCGCTACTAGTTATTATTAAAATTATTGTCAATTAGCTTACAATAATTAAATATATTATATCGTGTTGATTACATGAAATTATGAGTGGGCAAGCATTATTATAATACGTCATTTGTTTTTAATACTATACACATTATTATGCATAATTGTGTTGTTGATTTAATTTTTTATAAAAATTATTATATAATAGATTGGAAAATGCAATGTAGCTCTGACATATGTAATGCATACATAATTAGAATCGTGTTTGTATTTTACATTTTAATTTCGTATTAGAGATTTTGAAATGATTTTTGAAATGTTAGATGTGGACATAAATCTAAAAACTACAGAGGCGTACATGTTCCAATTATTCAATACATATATAGAAATATAAACACACACATATATTCATTCATGTTGGTACTTCATCATACATATAGTCCAAGGGGAATTGAATTAGTACTGCACAATGGCCTCGTCGGTAAAGTGTTTTCTGTCCATTCATTCAACTGTCCGGCACACACAATTAACTATTCAGATTCTTAACTAAATACCATACAAACAATTCGCCATCATTTGTACTGGCATTACGAAAATTCTTTAAAGCTTAAAAGTTATTTTCAAAAATATTTTCTTTTCACTGTAGTGAATTACTTTAAAAGCAAAATAGCATAATTTAAATCCGAATTATATTTGGGGCAATCAATGAAACGATTTATGTTGATTGTATACAGTACAGAAAGTAATGTCATTCAAGACACCAATTCTTTAATTCACCGTTTGTCCGGATGTTAGGGGAGTACCGCGGTAGGAGTAAATCGGAAACGTAGATGTAAAGAAGAATAATAGGCCAGTATAGTATAGGTAGCTCTGCAACCGGAAACGGATCTGTGCTCAGTGCGTTAGATGAATACCGACAAGCGACAATATTAAACAATCGCAACATAGGTGCATTCCATGGGTTTCCCCAAACCATATTATACACTGTCACACTTTTGTGACATAAATTTCAAAAAACTTAATTATAATTACTCTGAATTTCATGTGATGTCATTTGTTTATTGTAGTACTATTTTAAAAATAGTACGATTATTTCAGAACAGCATCATTGCGCGGTTAATACAAATTAATGGATTTATAACTGATTAAAGTAGATTTATACAATTGCCAACCATTGGTTAGCTGACATGTCTGTTTATTTTTAAATTAACAAATATATATACATCTTTTTGTACCCACAATTCTAGCTTGATATTTTTATGTACATTAAGAAATTGTTATTGTTGTTCTTCTTCAAATATGATTTATAATCGCATTAAATGATAAAATTATTATGGCAATATTGAGAATAAACACGATATTTGTCATAGATGCGATATGTTAGAAGATGATTAAAAAGCTGAAAAAATAAATTTTTGTCAATGGAGTAATTTCGAAATCTTGTAATAAATTTGGCCTTCTTATTACATTAATGACAGACGGACACAAATGAATTGGCATCAATTTCTTTGATAATTGCTTTCATAGAAGAGCTACTAAAACAATATGAATCATATAAATTAACGAAGTTGCAAAAATTACCGAGTTTTTTCTTATCCAGCCTATGAGTAACAAAAGATGAAATTTAATATCTTAATTGCTAACAAACTAATAAAACAACAATTAGATGAAATAATGGCTGGTTAACACCATTCCCCACTAAATTCATTAAATACCTTGACAAGTTTCATTTTATAAATTTAGATATTCTTTAATATAAATAATTTTTAAATAGTGTAACATTAACATAAGTTGCATGCTACAACGTAGTTACTGCACTAATAAAAATATTGTATCTTAATTAGTAGTAACTCATTTTTATTGACATGTCCATTTGTTATGCGAAGAATATTCACTCGTAAATCATTCACATGTCAAAATATAAACGAACTTACAGATAGCATGTTGTTCGACAATAGTGTTACACTTATTTACAAATGATCGAAAAGCAATTAGGAAATATATCTAAAGTGATTTTTTCGCGAAATTAATTTAAAACTTGCCACATTCAAAAAGAAATTCTTATAACATCCAAACACTTTCTTTCGTAAATCTGTAATCGTTTTTCCTGTATGCGCAATAAGATGGACCACACGTCATGGTAAAATGATAATTTTATGGTAGTGTAGTTGTCCTATCTGAACAAAACAGTGTTGGAGAACATCGCGGGGTCATAGAGCACATGACTGTCTGCCCCTGGTCTGTTAAAAAAGTATAAATAGTTAGTTTATGGTACACAACACTATAATATAATTGATTTATTTATATCGAACACGAAAGAATTTTAATATATGTACATCAACAAAAAAGGTAAAAACATTTATAATAAATAAACACGTCAGGATAGTGACGTTATATATTACCGGGAAAGTCCTGATTCCTAGACAATTAATAGAATTTAAATATTTGTTGATGTATAAGTAAAGTTTTGTTTTGTGAGCAGCTGCCATAGTTAACTCTGCCCTAAATCTAGTTGATAACGTTCTTTAATTAGCATTAAAATGTAAACAATTTCGATTCGTATGATTTATATAATAAGAAATATTAAACTTTATAATCATCAATTTATTTAAATATAATATAGAAATTTACGGAAATGTCCTAAAACCAATTATGGTCTCAAATATGATATCGAATTATCAGCAATCGAATTTAAAAATAATTTAAAAGTATTCTTAATAGCAATGACCTATGATAAGATGCTAACATGTTGCATAGAAGTATATAGTTCAATTATAAATATCAGTTACTTATAATTTACAATCTTGAATAAGAAATATAATCTACATGGCTAAGATTACCTACTAATGGTGTACTGTATTAACGACGTACTCGTCTGAATTTAGTAGAATAAGCCACTTCTGTGATAAAAAAAAGCAGCCTGTATCATGTTCCCGTAGTATCATTAGCGCAACAAGTTCAAAGGCAATGACAACCAGTACCAGATCTATAACGTCTTACCACAAGCCTGTGTATCGTCAAAAATGCACTTGAGGACAGATGTGTAACAAACTATATTTTCTTCAAAGCCTTTCAAATAGAATATATTTATTTAGACATATAATCACCGCTAAACATACCATGAGTTAAATATCAATTTATCAAAAAATTTACGCTTTATTTATTAAATTTGTAAAATCGTAATAACGCAAAAGAGAACCAGTTTTCTTTTAAAATTTGAGATAAAAAAAACATTAAATTAAAAGAAATATTCGAGTTTTTATTTTTTAATAAGAATGTGTATACATTTACTATAAACATATATACTATTCGCTACTGTACATAAAAAGTAATATTTAATTGTGGGACTAGATAAAAAATTTCCCACGGGTCTAAAATAAATTAGGTGCAAATTGATAATAGACAGATCTTGTTTACAATTTGGCTACTGTTGAATAGGGGTTGTTGTGTTGCTTATATGTGATAAACTACCTTTTACAAATGTAAATGTCTGTATCTGTTTTGTCGCCACTTGACTTACCGATTACGAGCCAACCTAAATATTTTAAGTATGCTATTTTTGAAGGGTTGTGCTGTATATCATAAAACCGCATTTTTTTGTACAATATTATTTTTTATATAAGTTCCATGTAGTAGAATATATTTCTAGGAATTTATTATAAACAAGTGTTTCAGATACTTTATGAAATACAATATGATATAATATGTATTTATAAACATCCAGAAATATATTTAAATCAATTATAGTGTACTCGCTATCATTGGTTTTGAGAATTAAGATTATGAATTTACTAGATTTATGATGTGTTTAGTGAAATTCTTTACGCAACGTTGATAAACATTTTTTTATAATTGAAGACCAAATATTTAAATTTTGCCAGAAGCCATAAAATTGTATATTAGTGTTAGATTTCATACACAGTAAAACACTTCTAATCTATGAAACTAGTTTACATTTTAAGAAGCGTTTTGGGTTCATTTATTGACCTTTATAGAATCACAAATTTCAAAATATTGCATCTTCTTAAAATTTATAAATCAGTTTGTCAAGTATTTTAGTTTACTGTTAAATATATTAAAAATTAATTTGTATTAAAATGTGGAACAAAATTCATCTTAAGTTGTGCTAAAGATTTCCGAGTATAAGACGCGTGTGTGTATGTATTAGAATTCAAACAAAATAAGTAAAAAAATATATATCTAGACTATGTACCCGATTAGTGAAGATAAAATGGGGTTGCCTAATTCTCTACTTCCTCATTAAACCCAGTGATGCTACCTACCCATTCGTTGTGTCACTTAAAACTAATTCTAAACAGTACACCGTTACAGGTTCTAATTAATAAATATCATTATACTGGTAGAACAATATATTCGAATGCAACCACGAATAATCTAACAATACATGAACATTACTGCATCTTTCCAAGTACCATTAATTGGTGACACACTTTTGCAGCAGTAGTCTGCATAGCATTTTGTCGTGGGAACAGTAGCTTTGAGTTTGTGTATATTCCGGTACCCTAAACACAAGCGGACAGTTTGTATTTATATACGCAGTTTAATTGTAGCATCCGCTATAGTGTTGTTCACTTGTCGTGTCGCAGAGAATACGCCATGTTTGTTCGTGGTGTTCTCATCAAGAGTATGTCCAGTTAGTATTAGGGCCTATGTCCGGTCTTATCTACTATGCTGTGCAATTATTTATTGTTACGCATCCCATGGGGTTAATACTGTTCCTCCCTGTTGCAAGTACCACGTCATTTAAATGCCGATATTGTTTTGTTTTTGTATTGTTCACCAATGACTTTCAGTCGCTCAGATAATTGAATTAAATTGTGGCTTTTTTTAATTGTATTTTATTTTGTTTAATTATGAATATCGTAATGAGGATGTTTTGATGCTGAATTGATTCAATTGTAAAACTAAAAATATTGCGACCACAGGTCGCATTCCTACGCTACGCTGAGCAGTGTAAGCAACAATATCAATATAGGCGATTGACAATTATAAACGTTGCTATTTTAACTACATTCCTTATTTGAATAAAATTGCCTTGTTTTAAGATTGTGTGCTAAAAATATATATTTTCGTAACTGTCAAATTTTAATTAATTTTCATCAGTCATTATTGTTAATCATAGGTCAAAAGTTAAAAATGCCTATCTCTTTATAAAACAAGAAAATTGGTTTATAATTAATAAACAAAAGAATTCAATTTCTGTGACTTATTTGTAATATAAATTTAATATACTGGCAAAAGTTTTAATAACAGTATTAAGACGTTAAATATGACAAAAGAGTGACTAAAAAGTCGCCAAGAATTTATCTAGAAATCTTAATAAACATAATAAGGTATTTCCTTCAACCTAGAAACAAAAAATGCCTCAAAACGCCGTAAATTGACTAACCGGATGTACCTAGTCGTGTGCTTTTATTATTGCAATAGACACCAACAATTGGCGCTCAGCGTAGCGTCGTAACTTAGTACTAACTCCCGCCAAAGACGCATCTTAAGATTTTAGTCGCGTGTGCGTTGTACAACGAAGTCTAAACTCGAACTAATGATAATTCCTTCATTAACCACCATCAGAATCATGCGGGACTTACTCTAATCCACTGTTTGGATTCCAGTGCAATATATCCCGCACTTTATGAATGATGAACACAATATGGTGTGGGTGTTGGTCGAGGGCACGTGATCCTATCAGATTAACACGATCGTTAGTTGAAGACGACGATCTTTTGGTTTATAGGTGGGTGGGTACAGCTGTGCAGAAATTTAATATGCGTATTGTTTGAGTTTTTCTACGTTAGCTTTAACTAGATAAGTAAGATTTGGTAATTAAATTTTTAAATAAACCATTAAAAACCAGCGTATGTAAAATCCAAAATGATTCACTTAACACTATCCGAACAATGTCGGTATTTAATATACATAGAATTTTATTCCATTTGGTGGAAATCATAAAAAAATACATTAAGAAAATAAAAATAATTAACTATCATTATTTAATGTAATACAAACTAAACATATTTTTCTCAACAAGATAATAGAAAATGCACGTATGTACATACGTATTTCCGTTCATCATTCCATTCCACAATTCTGACACGCCAACTTTTCCAAGTACACCAATTGACTTATTGTTCTCTTAAATGTTAAACCAAATATTGCAATTTATAAAATTTCAAGATATTATTTAATTTCCTATTTAACTGTAAGGCCAAAAATTATCAAATGAAACCTCATAGATCTATCCGCTATAAGTACATTAAAAAGTTAAGTTCCTATCATTTTACCTTGAGACTTGCGTAAGCTTTCTTATAAACTAAACAAATTTGGATAGCTTATATTGAACAATTCCTTATACTATTCTCGGTAAAAGATAATTAGCGTGTTTTAAAATCAGTTATTTAATTTCCACCTGTCCTGTTTAAAAGTAAGAAAATGCGTACCGTAACGCAAGTAGGGTAATAATCATAATAAGTGTTTCCGTGTTCATGCTTCAGCTATCCTAACCGTCACTTCTACGTTTGATATAACGTCTTGAATTCTTATCGGTCGAGTTGCGTATTATTTAGTAATATACGACTACATTTAAGATGGTTTATTTATCACATATCATAGCTTACTGTCACAATCCTGAAATATATAGGGTAATATAATAACACTGACAGAAATATTACGTAAAAAGTGATTATGGAAAATAATGAATCGAACTGTTTTAAAAAAATTCCATTTCGTAATCTTTTCCTAAGTAATTTTTATTAAATTACTTATTTCTCTAAATGATTTTCTTTTTAAAACTTTAAATACATATATATCTATTTATAAAAAATAAAGACCATATGAGTTGAGAGGAAATATTTGACCTGCATATCAACGGGGAAGTGAACGATTTGTGATAAATATACGACAATGACTGCTAAATAGTAACAACTGTTACTCTCGTTATATTCTAATCTGTTGACCGCGTAATAGAATTACATCAAAAATAATATTTTGCAATTCTTTTTAGTGTACCCAAGGATGTAAATTATGGAACTATGCCTTGGAATCGTCCTGTCGTACAGTTTGTGTAAGAATATACTAATTTCATTCTTCCAGTGAGGGGTTAACAAAACCAATTTATTTTAGAATGGGACCCAGGAAATAATACCACCCAAAGAACTGTATTGTTTGATGGGGTGTAATTACGCAATGACAAGATATTTCGCGTTGATTAGAGAACGCATTGGGACGCCTCCAGCACCTGCCCTAGTTGCAGATAGCCTTACGGCTACCTCCCTATCGTTGAAATGGGATTACAGTGAAGCACAATATGCTGGGGTGCGGTATCTTGTCCAGTGGCGATACGAGGAAATATCGGACGAATGGCAATACTGTAGGAATCGAACGTGGGGATCGCAGGATACAATTTTTGTTGATAATCTACAACCTTATACAAAATACAGGGTAATTATATAATTATATTTTCTAATCGGCAACCTTCAACTGGGATTGACTCATTTGTTGATAATTTACTCATAAAATTTCAAAGTAGTCAATAATGATTCCAATATTTATTTGAAAATATTTTGGAATTTGTTAATATGTATATATTTGTAATGTAGTTCCGTGTTGCCCTGTTGCTGTCCCATCATGATGGTGAACTGATTGTCTCCGACCCGAGTGTAGTGATCAGCACATTGGCAAGTGGTACACCAGCGTCTGCTCCGGCCATCGTGCGTGCGGTACCCGTAGACTGGTCTCGCATAAGTGTGTCCTGGGAACCTGGTCCTTTCCCTCATGGCCCCGTCCTTTCCTATGTGCTCCGTATTACAGAAAACCACCTCCATGGATATTCAGCACTCAAGGTGCATCATATTTACATTCAAAACTCATTTCAATTATTGCTTTTTATAGTTCTTCTCGCACTTACTTCTTTTATTGTACGTAACACACTATTTATTACTTCTATTTATTAGTTCAATCATCGGAAATTGTTTATTTTTCTTATATGCTTTATTTATTTTATACATTTCAGCGAATCAAGTATTAATAGTATATGGCCAAATAGATCTAAGTAGTCAAAAATAAAAAAAAACTACTAAGACGCATGCGTGTAACACTTACATAGATGGAACTTATTCGGCTAGTATCGGTAAAGCTCGATATGTTATAGAAATGAACAACTTTATTTGATTTTGTTTTATTTGTTATGTTAAATATTCTAAATTTCTATATTATTATATATATAGGTACAGTACGAACATTATATATTTACATACTTTAGTAAAAAAATCTGTACTTTATATGACTTTAATATAGTAATCCAACAATACAACAACAGCCACTTAATTCTATATCTATTCCAAAAAAAAAGTATCATTTTATTCTATGCGATCTTCTTTGTTTGGTATGGTGGTGGTTGAATTCACTTGTTGCATGTTCTTCCTTTTGTGTGCTTGCTAACTAAGCGTTCGCTTTAACACAAAAATCGTTTTATCCTATATTTACCTTCTCTTTTAATTTTACTAACAAAAAAAATAAGAAATTGAAATACTAATTGAATTACATATAAACAAAAAATAACAAAATAATTGTTATAACAGGACATACCTGCCTCAAAACTCAACTACATGTTCCAAAATCTATTACCATCGTGTAACTATACTGTAACCGTTTCTATGAGGAATGGTGTGGGCGAAGGTCCAGCTTCTACTATTTTAGTTTCTACTCCTGACGAACCCGAAGGTAAATTCTTTTACAGCTTCACCCAGCAAACATAGAATATTTGAATGCTCGATGAAATGGTAAATGTTTAACATTTATTACAGTTAAAGATATTCGAAAACCAATATTAATTTTGGGAGCTCATCATACTGTGATACAGCAAGGTGCTGATATGCTAGATGAACCAATAGTATTATATAAAACGAAAGAACTCATTAAAGGTTTAGCAATACATGTTCGAAAACAATTACTATTCATATCCGATTCTGCCGGGTATATTTATAAGACTGCCTTAAAACCTAAAGCCAATAAGACTGTTATATTATCGTCATTAAATCTAAAATTCTTGCCACTCGATCTGTCTATTGATTGGCTGAATGATCAATTATATATTTTGGGAGAAGTTTCGCACACATCAAAGAATAAAATGTGGCAAATAACTCGTTGTGGTTTAGATGGTAGTGGTTTAACTGTTGCTGTAGCTGGCTTGATGACGAAACCACATCATATAGAAGTCGATCCATATAATGGGTACGCGTATTCAAAATAAAAATTTCGAGCATATTTTGACTTATTTTACATTATAGGTATTTATTTTGGGTCCTAGATGGCTCATCTCGCCCAGGTTTATATCGTTTAGACTTAGCTGACATTAGTAATGGAGTCAAACATGAAATTCGACCCGATATCATTCTTGAAAGACCCCATTTAGGAGCGTTCACAGTTGACCACACAAAATTTCGACTTCTTGTCCCAAATCACAATAATAACACTGTATACTCCGTGTCGTTTGATGGTTTAGATGTCGATAATATAAGATCGAATACTCAACAACCAATGTTCCATAATGTGTTATCGCTAGCGACTGCGAACCGTTTGTTCTATTGGACAAATGGGGATGAAGTATTGGTTGAAGAATATCACCCAGGACAAGATAGTTATTTTCATAACGCGTATCCGGATTTGAGTGGTCGATCTTATATGCGTGTTGTTGTTAATTTACCAAGTTGCCAACCGATTCCCGTACCAATTAATCCTCCAACTGCTGTCCAGGCTATCTTGGGATCTGCACTGGCAAAGACATCGTGGCAAGTGCCACATTTACTTGGAGGACAAGGTAAATCAATTCTTCATCAATTGAGAGTATTTAAATACTCTAGTTTTGGAATAAATAATCTCGTACTATATTTAAATTTTGAAGTGTTAAATTAATATAGAATATAAATTCCTCCTATAGGAAAAGGTGCTTGGAAAAATTGGTCGTATGAAATTAACATAAAAGATATCCAACACTCCAAAACCATAACTCTTAAAGGCATTAACAGTACATCGTATACGATTACTGATTTGAAAGAAAACACAAATTATGTGATAAAAACAGCTGCGTATACTAGTTCAGGGACAGGTCCTTGGTCTTCAGAATTCCATGGGAAAACTTTGAAACGTCCTGTAGATGAGCGATATCCTTCTATTATCTGGTCAGCTTCCGAAGGTGTGTTAATTTCAGACGTGACTGGAGAGAATGTTCAAACTCTTCTGCATAAAGGAAACATGAAAGATTACTTTATAAGCGATATTGCTTGGTACCAAGATCAATTGTATTTAGTTTCGAATACATCCCACATGTACTGGTATAATATGACCACGCATCAACAAGGCATATTAATAGATATTGATTCCGTTGGAAGTGTAGCCGTGGATTGGATTGGAAGGAAATTATATTGGTCAAATCCAAAACAACAATTGGTAAAATTCATTTTATAACAAATGTATTTTTGATTATATTTTACAACTTTTCTAAAATTTTAGATCATAAAAGGAAATCTTAATGGAAGCCAACAACAACCATTGCCTATTTTAACTGTTGCTAAAGAACTTAACGTCGATTCTTTGAATGCTTATATTTATTGGTCCACTGGACACGCGGTTGAATGTGCTCGATTAAACGGGGAAGATCGACTAGTTTATCATCCCGCCCAACCATTTACTGGCAAACAAGGTAAATAAAGAAAATCGACATTCCATATTACGTAATAATAACACACCTAAAATTGTTACATAGTATCCATTTTCTATGAGTGTTTGGTGCTTTTTATATGTGACGTATTTTTTTTTTAGTAATGGGTTTAACATTAGATATGGAACAAGAAACTGTATATTGGATCGTTCGAAGCTATGAAGGTTCGACATTATACCGAGAAAATATGGTACAACATCTCCCATTCGGTACAAATCCATCACCACGAAAAGTTACCAATCTTCAAAAACCGAATATGCAAGGACCATTGAGTTATTTCAGCGGGCATTTATTGTGGTTACAAGATGATAAGAATGCCGTAATTGCCGATATGAATGGACAAAATGCAGCAGTCATCAACGGTCTAAGTCTCTCAGGATTGGCAATGGTTTCAGTCTTCGATCCTTTACTCCACAAATGGCCAGGTAGATTAATATATAACGAAATCATAAATTATTTTTCTTTAACTTACCTTTATTACAGATTCATATAAAGACACCGAATTGCTAAATGTCATCCCGGATCCCATTCTAAATGAATCAGTTAAAGTACATGGGACATGGAATTCGTTTAACATAACTTGGCTTCCCACAAACGTAGATTACAGCGATCTATTTTATGAAGTAAAAATAAGTGATGTTTCCAAAAAAGACACTACCGTAAGTTCTATGGTCATTGATTATTTTAAATAAACTATAGACTAAAATTAACAAAATTGTTAATTAATAAATTTTAAATATTGTTTAAATATTATAGCGTACCACAACAAACTCGTATATAAAATACTGGAAACCAGTACCTCCTTTTACTCATCTAGACGTGACAATTCGTGCTTATTCTTATTGGGGCACTGCCCCGTCCGTGCACATTAATTTAAATTCGCCAGCGTCAACCCCTACATCACCGAAAAACGCCCGCTGTTTCGTATCTTATCAACGTCATCCACTAACAGATAATGATGTATCAATTATATTTCGTTGGGACGTACCACAACCGAGTAACGGTGAAATCATTGGGTATATTGTTAGCATTTGGTACAAAGAGAATTCGGAAGATGTACATATTTATCAGGACACTCTTGTGCATCCGAATCATTTACAATATGTAGCTCAAAATTTGACCATGAATGAAGTTTATTATTTCCAAGTAAGTTTATATTCTTAAGAATATTCTTATGCAAAAGTGTATTTGTTACATTTGTACAGGTGCAAGCTTACACTGATATTGGTAATGGTAACTACTCGGAGGTAATACAGTGTAATACAAGCGAAGAAGTACCGGTGCCTATACTTCTAACAGCATCAACAGAATCGATCTTTATCCAAGATTTTGATACGCACAAAAGTTACTCAATCTTCTGTAATTCTCCTGTATGTAATACTCACGAACCGAAAGATATAACATACATGTTAAATGAAAGGAAAATGTTCTGGCTTCACGAAGTACAAACAATGCGCGATGAATTATTTATGGCTGATATTAATAAGAAAAATAAAACGAAATTAGTATCAATATCTGGGAAAGCAAGGAGTTTGACCGTCGATTGGGTTGAGAGATGTTTGTATTTAGTTCTAAACGAAGCGAACGATATTGGGGGTTCGTCTATTTATAAACTAGATTTGAACAAAGATATCAAAGAATTAGAACTAGTGCTCACTACTCATCATACGATTATTAGCATTCAAGTCTCACCATTTACAAGGTAAATATATTTTATTTTCGATATGATAATTATGTGAAAATAATTCATAAACTTTGTTACGCTGCAATTAAAAATTGGTAAGTCAACTGATTGGAATGTTGCATGATTTGTTTTCGATTTATAATACATGTTTATCTCAACCATATTACTACCAAATGTTTTAAAATGTTATTCTAGTTTTTAAAACAATACCATTTTTTTCTAGAAATCTGTATTGGATGGAAATAAATCAAAACCAAAAGAACGTAATAATGCAAGCAAACACAGATGGTACAAATATAAAATACTTCTTTGAACGTAACAGACATTTCTTCAAACGTGTCAAAAACAATGAATATCTACCGTGCAACTGTCCCGATCATGAATCAATCGCTCAAATCTTCACTATTGATCATTCGAGTTTCACCGACAAACCTGAAATCATTTTCATCGATTCCGTATCACAAGAAGTGATTGTTGCCAATAAGCATGGTTGCGATTGTAATACAATTGTAGATAGAAGTCTAATCAAAGATAGTTTCCCCATGAAATCATTAACAGTGGATCGTAATAAGCTTTACTGGACAAACAATACAAACAATTTCGTATATTCATTGAGTCGACAAAATTTCGCAATTACAAAAGAGAAAATGGTTAGTATTAAGTTTTTACCGTATGGTTCTCATATGCAACCATTTCCGCCTGCTAAGTGTTTAATGCCGCGCCAAATATCACAACAAGTCGGTTTCCAATCGAAAACCGCCGAATCAATCACTTTGAGCATGCCGACGATTTTGAGACATGATGGCTGTGCAGATATATCGATTGCGACTATTGAATATTCGGTTTATTATATGCCGTACAGTGAGGGAGATATTTTAGAATGTGATGACACGTGTACGCAACAAGTTACGTTTGATAAGAATTTAACTATAACAGGCTTGAGACCATTTTCAAAATATATGTTTTCGGTTGCGATCAAAAATTATTATAGTAATTTGGAAGGGACTGGAGAAGAAATTGGACCGGCTGTTGTTTTTCAAACTGCTGCTGGAGGTAAATATATATATTTAAATAATTTAATTATAAGTTATAATTTACATTAGAGTTAAATTTTTTAAATTTAAAGCTCCAACAAAATCCCAAAATGTAACGGTAATTGACTTGAATCCAACAATGGTTGAAGTGCGATGGTTACCACCAGAAGAACTAAATGGTAAATCAGTGTCGTATGAAATCCACTGGCAAACGCAGAGCACCATGCACGGTGTGCGGCGAAAAGGTGAACAAACAGTATTTGAAGAGAAAAATGCTACCGAATCATCCGATAATACAATCGACCGAAGTAATGTTAAATTCAAATCAGTGATCATACAAAATTTGCACCCGGATCAAACATATTTAATTTGGGTGCGCGCACATTCCGAAAATAACGAGACATTCAGTGATAGCAACGCAATTGAAATAAAGACATATCCAGAACCCAGTGATATATTATTGTTAAACAGTACCGCGTATAGTTTGATTATTAACTGGCAAATGTCGTCTAATATTGAGAACTGTGTGATCCAGTACACTGATATTATTTCCAACCAATGGACTGATATTCACAACGGAACTAAAAATGACATGATAAGCGTGAATGGTCTAAGACCAATGATGAAATATAAGTTCCAGTTGTTGTTGAAATATGATAAATATCCGGAACCATATGTTTGGCCGAGTGATACACGATTTATCTTTGAGACTTTAGGGGACAGGCCTACGCCACCTGGTACACCGATTATTGGTCATGTTCGAGACGTCTACCAAATTTCTTGGGAAGCGTCACGTGACAATGGCGCTAAGATCCAAATGTACAATTTGGAAGGGGTCGCATTGTTAAATTATCGATCGAAACGAAATACGAATCGAACTGCATGGTACCACAATGCACCATACATTGAAGAACAAGACTATGATTGGATTTCTTATTACAATGGAACAGGTATTTTGAAAAATTATTTATTATGTAATCGATATACATGAACATAATTATACTTCTGTAGCGCAAATGTCCGCATTCAATTGTTCATTTCAAATTTCTACAATTAGACTATTTTATCTAGTTTTTATTTTTATTATATATAGATACTTACTGGGTGATATCCGATGTGAATCCTGAATATCGGTATACATTCCGAGTAACTGCATTCAATAAATATGGCTGGAGCGATGCAAGTGAGGCGAGCTCCGAATTCATTTTGAATTCAGCTGCTATGTTAGCTGATAAACCAGACCAAATTGGGATGATATTAGGAATAGCTGTTCCACTCCTATCAACCATTTGCGTTTGTGTTATTTTCTGCTTTATATATTGTAAGTATATTTTATAATTTTGTACACAATAATTTACTTATAGAGATTCATAAATGATAAATGTTTTAAATTTAATAAATAATACAATTAATTAAATCTGAATATTGTTAAAAAGAATAAAATATTAATTAATATTAATAGATGTTCTTGCAGATATTCGTCAAAAGAGAGAGTCTAAAAAAGCGGCGCAACTAAACGAAACAAATCATCCGAACCAGGGCAGTTATGAGTTAGGCAGTTTATCACATCTCCCTCATCCACAACCTCAATTCGTTAACAATGCCTTATATACACCAGCGGATACAACTACCGAAGAACTTGCACTGTTACCACAAATAAGTCGAACTCAAATCAAATTGGGCAAAGAATTGGGCCGTGGTGCATTTGGTGAAGTTGTGGAAGGCATTGTCCTAAAATTTGGTCCAGATGGTACCGATTTAAGAGTTGCAGTCAAGGTAATAAACACATTCTAGATAACATGAAAAAATAAAATTGTATATGGTACAATATAATTTTTTCCCTATAATAAATAAAATATATAGTAATAAATTGAAAAAATTATGTATTATTAATAATACTTTGTGGATTTTATATAGAAAATATATAAAGAAGCCAATGAAAAGGAACGACTTGATTTTTTACGCGAAGGTCATCTAATGAGCCAATTCAAACATGAACATATAGTACAACTAATAGGAATATGTCTGGATTATCATTTAATCATCATCGAACTAATGAAAGGAGGTGATTTATTGAATTATTTGCGGAATCACCGAGAACCACAGGTATAATTTTATTCGAATAGCTCTTAATATTATTTAAATATACTCCTTACTTTATAAGTTAACTGTCCTATAATGTAATTACAATGATGTAATTGTCACTTATTATATCTTAAATTAAGTGTTATTGCTAAATTAAAAATGATATATCTATATATGAAGGAGAGGTTTTTAAAGGTGTATATTATAGGACCCAAATGATGCCTTAACAATCATGGATCTTATGTCAATGTGCGTGGACGTAGCTAAGGGTTGCCGCTATTTAGAAGATATGCATTTTGTCCATCGAGATATAGCGTGTCGAAACTGTTTAGTCTCGTCCACAGATCGAGCGTTGCGTATTGTCAAAATAAGTGACTTTGGCTTGGCACGCGATATTTACAAGAATGATTACTACCAAAAAGTAGGACAGTGCAAAATGCCAGTGCGGTGGATGTCACCGGAATCATTGGCCGATGGAGTGTTCACATCTCAGTCCGACGTATGGGCATTTGGTGTTCTACTGTGGGAAATTATGACGCTGGGACAACAACCGTACCCGGCACGAGATAATAATGAGGTGTTTATGTATGTTAAATTTGGTGGGCAACTAGATACACCTCTTTACGCAACACCAGAATTGTAAGTTGTTTACAGTGTTCAGTAACTAATAAACAATAAGACTTTGATATAAGTAATTTTAAAAAATTGTATTTTATTTATCAGATATAAATTAATGAAAAAATGTTGGAGTTTTTCACCTAAAGATCGACCATTATTTAAAAATTGTTTAGAAGATTTGGAACAGTTAAAAAGATCTATGACTGATGGACCATTGACTGCTGCACACAGTCACAACAGTATCAATGATGAACCACACAATGGTAAATGCATTTTTGTTTATTATACATTTTTATACTCGTTAAATATCATCACAATTACTGACCATTTTTTGCCTTGTTAATAACATTTTTTCATGTTTCGCTACTAAATACATTTTGTTAAGTGTTAGAATTAGTTATATTTTACTAGTCTAGAAATCAAATAAAGTAAAAATAATTAAGGTACTTTTATGAATCTTTTCTTTCAAAATTATTTTATTTATATAAATAATTCAAAATTTATTTATTCGGTAATAATATTTCAGATCTTTTCGTTTTATATATCGTAAGATAACTTTAATAATAAATCTATTTTATCATAAATATGTTTTATTTAATAAACAAATATTCATCAGTTTTTTAAATTAGGCATGGTTGCATGATGTACTTGCTTGCTTTTGCAGTGCCTGCCGGTGTGTCTAACTATGCTTATTTTCAAGACGAATATCATAACAGCTCAGGTACATATATAACAATCATTTGTTCATTCATAATAAATAATCATATAAATAAATATGTATATATGATTATTTATTTATTTAATCATGATAAATATAGATTGCGCTGCAGAATCAAATCGTGCCGATCAAGTTCCTCTAGTCCAATCACCACGTACCTCGAACGGTCATATACCACACCATCCACCACCAGTGGAAATTCCGAAGTACTTGGAAATACTAGATAATTCCATATCGCCAACAATATCTAACGATTACTTTGGCTACGAAGTACCTCGATCCAGTATGCGAAGTACGAAAAGTGCCCGATCTGAAGATCGATCTCGAACGATTTCAACGTCATCAACAATCAGTAACGGCAGTGCAGCATCGTTGCAGCAACGCGCGATTGTGAATGATTTGTGTAATAAAAATGGTGTGCAAAAAACGATTGTGCAAAACTTAAAACCCTCCGATAAACTTTTAGCAACCGGTAATGTACATATTGAAAACTGTATTAGTTTAACCACACAACCATTGTTGGGTCGCGAGGAAAATTGTAGTGTACAAACAAGAATTAACAACCTCACATGAAATGTGTAACAAAATGGAAGACAAAGTCAGACAACAGAATCTCCTAAAACAATCTATCTATATCAGAAAATGGCAATACTTTTTGTTGCATTTAACATTTGAGGTATAAACTATTTTTTGTTAATTATTCCAAAAACCAATTAACTTGATTTCTATAATAGAATAGGTATGAAATATATTGACTTATAATAAATTTGTGAACAATATAACACAAAAAAATATATATAAAAACATGTGTGATAAAATCTTATATTAAGATAAATAATAATAATGTTGCAGGCAAGAGTAGTATTTATTAAAATACAATAAGATAAAGTTTGCATACAGAAAAAAAAAACAGTGAAGCTAAGGTTGTTTGATTTTTTTTTTATTCTTGCCATTGTAAAAATAGAATATACAATAAACCAAAAGTATTATAACAAAATTATATGTAAATAGGTATTTATTAGAGAATATAATGTACAAATAAATTAGAGGTACTATTTGTGTTAAGTGGTTTGTAAAATATAATGCTCCATGCAATCATTCCTAACATTGTTATTTTTATAAGCTTATACATGTAAGTAAACTATCGAGGAAATGAATAAACAATAATGCTACAATCGTAATGTATATAAATATTATTACTCTTTAGGGCATCATTTGATGAAAATTTTACGTTTATCTGTTAGAATAGTTCATTTAATATTTTTCTTTTACCTTTATTATTATTTTCATTTGAGTGATTTATTCTTCTAAATGAGGGCTTTTCAAATGGTGTCGAGCCATTTTCACAAATTATCTATGTTCTTGTAACCAATAATGTTTAAATCATTTTCGTCAACTTCTGAAGGAATCTATACTCTGGAGTCCTCTAAATTCCAGATAATTCTAAGGTATGAATGAAGACAATAAAATCGCAAGTATTGTTTATATTATTTTATTTTTTATGTATAACAAATTCATTTTCAACTTATATATTTTAACTTTCAGAAAATGCAGTCGATTGAAGAACATTGCAGTCCATTGCATCTGTGCCTCATCTCCCAATTAGTCGGCATCTTCATCCTCTTCTTGGCAAGGGGTTAGTCTTGTGAAATATTCAGAAAAATGAAAAAATGGCAAGGGATGTCTTACAAAATATTCAGGAAAATGAAAAAAATGGTGTTTTTTCATTATCATCGAAAATTTTATGCATTTAATTTTTGTAATTTCATGTTGCAGATGTATATAAAAACACCTCTGTACTTAATATAAAAAATTTTAAAAATATTTTTGATCTATATAAAAAGTATCTTAATTTATTACTTAAGTTTAAATAAAATATTAAGTGGAATTGGTAGTCGTTTTTGAATCTTTCTTGATGCAGCATTCTGCTAATTTATTAAGAGCTTCTTGGTATGTGCCTGAAAATTCTGAAGTGGGTTCACTTGAACTTTCGACTGGAATTTTATTCTTCTCGGTGATGAATATACGATTCATTTTCAAAATTTTATTCGTCTTGCCCGAATACTGCATCCGCTTCGGTACATCCTTAGCGAACACAACATCAACATTGCTCGGATTGGGATCTTCTTCAAAAAATACATTTGTACCAACAGCATCTTCATATTCACCTACAAGAATAAAATTATTGAAATTAAATACGAAATTTTATGATTTATATGTCCATCCAATCAGAATAACCGATCAGCAATGAGTGCAAAATCAACAATTCTGATTGGTCAGTTCTATCCTCGAATTGTAGCCACCTAAGTATGAAAATTATTACTATAGGTTGAATAACGAAACATACCTTCATATATTTCATCACCAATTTGCATTACTGGATGATCCGTATCGAAACCTATGACTTTAAAAGCTAGGTTGGGATTTTGTAAAATATCTTCATGTAGCATTCCATTGAACTCAACATATAGAGTAATTTCATCTGGCGAATCAGAATCACTGAAGAAAATAAAATATAATATTTTCTTATACATCAAATATAATCATACCTCATTTTATGATTCGAATTTTTAGAAAATTATCTCGACTATTGTTTACGTGTATAGTTTCTCATTTAGCTGTTAGCATCGCTGTAGTATATATACAAAATTTAAAATATTTTAACGCAATTAAATTAAATGGCAACAAATTTAATTTCGGATATATTTTAATATTTATAATAAATTTCTTAAGCATTATAACTAGGCATTTCATAAATGTTTTGTGGACGCTTATAAAGTAGATGGCGCCGTAGCTGCATGCGTCGCGACGCCTTCTGAGAATAATTGAAATCGATTACATTATTAACCACGACAATAATATTGAATACTTTTTGGCTATTCGTAATAAAAGGTAAAATTATTTACGCATTACTATCATTTAAAATATATATAGTTGTTCTTTAGATGGCGGATCAAAGGGACTCTCCAACCTTTGAAAGCTCAGATAATGAAATAGAGGATACAAAGAACAACTCATTTTTAAAACAACAATTTTTAAAACATCACAATAATAATTTCAGTTCGAACAAAAGCACAGGCTCTTTTATACAGAACGGCAGCATACGAGGACGAAAAACATTTGCTTTTTGGACCTTGGTGTGTCTTCTATTATTCTTAGCCGTCGGTAATTTAATACTGACACTAACTATTTTGGGGGTGCTGCGACTTGGACACGGGATGAGTAGTTTAGAACTTGTTCCGGAAGCTTCAGCAATAAAATTCTTCGGAAACACCGATTTAGGTCACGTATATAAAGTCGACGGAAAGCTGAATGGTTTCCTCGATGTCCCTGTTGAAATCAACAGTGATGAAAACGGTTCAGTTCTGCTCGATTTAGTAAAACGTGGTGGTAGACCTACAAATAAAGTCACAATGAATCGAAAAGGAACTATCATAAATAACACCAACAGTTTCTCGATACGTGGTTCAAAGAACAATCTACATCAAACATATTCGAGTGATAACCCGTTCTTTTCATTGTTAAACGGCGCTGATAGGCTCGTAACAAAAATCGCGCATACAAACAGGATTTTGAGTTTGTATAATAAAAGTTTGGAACTGAGGACTGATGCCATTTTGAATTTAAAAGGCAACGAGGGCACTAGAATGGAAAGTGGCGAAATTATCTGGTCGGCTGATCAAGACATTTATTTAGAATCAGTGAACGGTTCGATTGTTTTTAACGGAAAAGATGGTATATCGATTGATATGAAGAATATACCGATTGTATCGAATACGAATAGTGGCTCGCTGAATTCGCAATTTAAAATTTGTGTTTGTATTCCGCAGAGAAAGCTGTTTAGGGTTCCTGTACTTCAGGGACAAAATACAAGAGTCAATTGTAATCATATTAAAATGACTCCTAGTTATAATCCATGTATGTAAATATATTGATGGATAGATCAGTAGAATTAAAATCGTATCATGTCTTCTGTTCTAGTCGTATATTTATGGGTTTTATGCAATTATATGGGTGTTTAATAATTGTTTCAATTTTAATATATTTTCAAAAATTTAAGTTTTTTTTAAATTAACAATTTTTTATTCCTTGACTTCCGATATTCATTAATTGTTATTTAATGTAAAAAAAGTATTTCTAAATAAAAGTAAATAATTCGAGTGTTTGACTTATTCAAATTATATTGGCATCCACATTACAATTATGTTTATACAATCATTATTATTTAATTCGAAATCACATACATATACACAATATTTTGTTAAAAGGATATATATTAAAAAAAAAAATCATGTCGATAGAAAGTTAAATCCAATCAATTATTACTATTATTAGAAATAAATTGTACTAAGCCGCCGACGTTTCCATATTTTCATCAATTTGATCTCCTTCTAAATCTTCATCGCCATCTTCCTCACCTTCCTTTTTCTCCGTGGGACGTTCGCATGCCTTATCCAACGGCGACACAACCACTCCATCCCAAACAGACATTTCTTTCGCGATGGACGAATTTCCTTCCAACCCCAAAATATGCTTGTATCCCCCATGCGCCAAAACACGCAACAAAGTCTGTGCTGTTAAACAACAAACGTCTTGTTGTTCCAGTGTCATGGCGGTGTGTACGCGTATGTTACCACCTTCACACGGATCAGTAATGCCAGCAGAGCCGGGTAGGAATAAACCAGCAGATAACAGTTGGAAAACGCGCCTGAACGCCTGGTTGATTGGCAAAGCTTGACGACTTGGATTGTTCATGATCGCATTATGTGCTAAAAGATCTAACATCCATGGCGTCATGGGTTCAAATCCATCGAAGCGAGAACGTAAATCGCGCAACAATCTTATTAATACTTTTATGGATGAATGATGTGCGTTTTCTTCGAACCAACGCGAATGGCGAATTGCAGCCAAGTGGCTCATCAAGATCTTTTGATCCAAATGAATTTCTGGATCCAATTTGCGGAGATTATGATGAATTGTTGTTACCATCACACGAACGCAAGCTTGGCTGTTACTGATTTCGATACCCCGTTCATTTACGCAATGGCTCAAAATATCTGCCTTGGTGATGATTTCATTTTTCATCAAGGCTTTCAAGTCTTCTTTGACTTTATTACCTAAAGCTTCGACTGCTTCCTTCGTTGGTAACGTTTTTAAAATAACTACGATATCAGCTACGTTGTGGCCAGTGACCATTGTTCCCTTTTTGAATGAACCAACTTGTCGAACTTCTTCCAATTGCTGAAATAAAAATTAATTTTATATATTAAGAATTTTTTTTTTTTGGAAAATGTCCCATACACAAGCATCGAATCCACCGGGTGCGACAACAAGATTGTCCAATACTGTTTGGATTTTTGTGACAAGGTTGAGAATCGCTGTTTGCTCAAGAGCTGTTGGTGATAAATCGGTGTTACGTTTTAGAAGTGCTTGCGTAAAAGCTGTTTCATCTGGGGTTGGTTTCACTCGTGGAAACGTTGATTCGCATAGCGTTAAATCGAAAGGAAAACGTGGAACGAATATTTTGTGTTTGAAAAAGCCGGGACGGCCCATTCCTCGACCCATGCCTCTACCACGTACTCCACCGCGTGCCATTTTTATCTAAACACATTCAATATTACTAAAATAATTAAAATAACATACATGAGTCAAATAATTTACAAATAGTTAGCTTTCTTTTAAAACGAAACAAACAGCCAAACAACTTTACTTCAACAAAATATAAGTTATGTGAAGTTAGCTACAGTACAGTGCTTGGTAAATATTTTTTGTTAAATTCTAATTATAAATATGGAATATAACTTAATATTCAAACTTTAATTTGTTCAGTTCTTAAGTATTAAGAATATTATAAATAAATACATGTAATAATATTATATATTTAAATAAATAATTGAATTGGAATAGGAATTGATCTAGTTTAATACAGACTTTTATTCCCAAAGCTAGAAATTAATTCCTAATTAAATGGCAACACTGGTCCAATGAAATGACTTGTTTCATTGACTACCGGGAAGAATGATGCTTTTTAGTTAATTCTTCTATGGAACTTATCTTAATTCCAGTTGATCAATTTAAGTTAACACGGGACAAATTAATTTGAATCAAATTTAGACTAAAGAACTACTACTCTTTAGCTTCTATATATTATTATTTCCTAAGTTCCTATAGTATTCGAATTTTTTAAATTTTATATTATATAGAAATTCTATTTTGTATTATTGTAATTTTTAAATGAGCCTCTACAATTTACTACTATATAAATTATTGTAGAAATCAATTACTAATTCAAACTGTTTATTTACGTTTGAAAAGTATCTTTTAAATACAAATCCATTTACTAAGAAACGATTAGTATCTTAAAATAAGTCGTAAATTAGTTAATGATATTTGGAAAGCATGCATATAAATAACAGTTGAGGAAAACCACAATCAGATGCTAAGTAAAACTTTCATGTTTATCAGCAATGTGATCATAAATATATTTATCGAACGAGGAAAGAAGACAGCCAGTTGCATGCAATCTGGAACTCGCTAATAAGTTAGTTGTGCACTTTCTGTACCACAGTAAAGATACCCCGGTAAAACATGAGTGGAATTTTGCGTGTTTCCCTTCGTTCAACAAGTTTACTTCGAAACAATGTTCCATTAATTAACAATCCAGTTAGGAATATATCTAAGGTATATAAAATAAAATAAAAAAGCGCAAAAATTCAAAAGTTATGATGCAGTTTTTAATGTTTTTTTTTTATATTTCAGACCAATGTGCAATGTAAAGAAACAAGGGTGAATCCATTTACAATGGCTGGAATATTTAAACACTATGAGGTATGTGTACGTGCAATTTTGTACGCAAATTATATGTGCTTATCTTAAGATAAGATTATCAATATCCAGACCCAACTTTTTTTTTTGAAATCAACTGTGATATAATTAATAAATAACGTGTCAGCATGGTTAGTTCTTATTAATAATTTAAGTTTCGGGAATGTATCCTATCGCGGAGCGATCTTAATTCTTTGTAAATTCGGTTGCGATGGATGAAGCTTTTGCAACCATTGAAGCACTCTTCGCAACGCCGCTTCCATGGAATAGGGTGTATATAGCGTTTTGTGTGTATGTAAGTATTTTGTACTATTGCGCGTTAATGGAATCTTCATTTTGACTCTCCTGCTAATATTTACATATGTGTAACTGAACAAACAATTCGCATAAGCGGCGATACTATATTTTCTATTTATATACTATTTATAATATATATTAATATATAAAATACCACACCTTAGTAGTTTTACAACTCAGCCTTATCAATAAATAAATATTTGTACAACCAAAAAATTATTGAATTTCTAGTATAATTAAACTCAAATAAAGCGACATTTGTTCGTATATTGTATAGATTATTTGTAAAGCGATAATTTGTTACCGCTTTTTAATATGGAACGTTCTTCATATTTTTAATGGTATACAGTTTTAATTTCTATGGTGACAAATTTACCATATATGTATGTATGACAAAATGCTATCTTTATTATAACTTCCTGTCGTTAAAATCTAAATAGAATTCGCTTATTGCTTTTATAGAAATTGTGGCTTTATTTAAAAATCTGTGCACTATTAAAATAAACAAAAAGAACATTCAATTTTTTGAGATTAAAATATAGATTTTTTTAAGATTGTTTTTTCTTGAAATTATTTTCGTCGCTTATGAAAGAAGTAATAAAACTTTATCGATTACGTCAAGGACTATATTCGCATCCTTACAGGAAATGTACTTATAAGTGTTTGGCAAACAAAATAATACAAGTTGAAAATAGTCAGATAAATTGCTAACGTATTTCTAATCGATTTGCTATGATTTTAATCAAAGTCTATGGATTCTGTTTAGACGATTTTATTAATAATATTGAAATATTAAGTCTGCGCACTTAAACAAACCTTTACGTAAAACATGATTCATCTTTTATGGTTCATTGTTATTTCTATTTTTATATTTACATCATATGTACGCGCATAAAATATTGACATTTGCAAAACATAAAATACTAATTTATTATGTAAATTTTCATACTTATCAAATAACTTATTGAATATAATTCATATAAAATATAACTATATTAAATATTGATAAACTTACCCTATATTATGTGTAGCCTCAACATCGCACTTGAAAAAATGATCACTATTTTTTAAATTTAGAAAAATATATATACAATCTGTATTTTGATTTCCACAAAGGTTTGATGATTATTATTATTATTTCAATGATCTCTAAAGCAGGTAATTTGCTTTAAATGTTCAATAAAATATCTGTATTTTAACAGAAGATATTTTAGATTAGGATAGAACCGCTTTTCGTGTTTGTCTTCGTACATTTATAATACTTATGTGGTTTGTGTTAATTCTTTAGTGTAGACAAGTACTCGTTTTTTATTTTACCTAAACAATACGTGTGTATTATTTGTCTGAATGGAAAAGTATAGAATAGAATGAATTTGATGCGCTGATGAGTTGGGGAATCGGATGGTAATTTGATAACGTTTTTAGTTTATGGTGGCAAAAACGTTTGTATTTAATGTTAAATCCTAAATTAAAATGATCGAAATGTATAATAATTTGATTTAAAACATTGTAGGTACTACACAGTCTATTTGCTATAAATTTAGTCTTCATAAATATACTTAAAAACTATTCTTTAATATGTACATAGATATGTTTTAAAATCGATACAAATAATAAATAAATAGTAACAATTACACTTGAGTGATGTCCTCAGAAATATCACTGACTGGTCCTGTCGATATTAGTAAATTATCTCTAGGTTAATTATTATTATTTTTTATCAAAAAAGACGTTGAATTTATTCGAGTAGTTTACAGTAATTAATAATAATAATAAATTAGATTTTGATCGCACAAACGGCATGCGTGCGATCGATTCGAATCAGGAAGACTGAAGGCAAGGCATGACTTGCAGCCAATTTTTACACAAACACTAACGTACAAAGGGTGTGTTTTCTTTCTTTTCTATTCGCAAAACACCTATAACATTTATATATGTATATAGGTGTATGCAAATATTATTATCATCGTCGTCGTCGTCGTCATTATCCCGATCGAGCCCCAGCGGCGTGCCGTCACCGCCACGTCGATTTTAGTTTAGTAATTATCTCGTTATTATATTTATATTAATCGATCTGGTCAAGTCAATAATTTTATTATTATTTCCGTCACAGTATAAACCCGCAAATCTATCACAACTAGTTTCTGAGCAAATGTTTAGAATAAATAAAATAAACAAATCCGTTATTGGTTTAAGGTTTGGATTTAAATACATTTTCCCGTTTTGAATTTGTCCGTCTATCGAGTCGTAAAAGAATGAAACTTAAAAACACATATTTATGTCAAGTTAATTTGTACATTTCGTGTATTGTGTCTAATTAAGTGTAATATTTTGTTTTTGTTTATGTCTAAACTAGTTTTGATGAATTTTAGGTTGAAACTGTAACTGTAATATCTACAAATACACGCATTCGTTCATTTCTAAAAAAAATATATATATTATTATTAAACATACAGATAGAGAAAAGTGAGTAAGACAAAAATCACGCGCCACGCAATTATATACAACATTTGTACCTGCATTCACACTCACGAATAAATCAGGTGGATAATACTGATATTGTCGTACGAATTCATTATAAATGTACGCATTATAGATTGTGTATGTGGATCTATATATATTATGCTAAACAAACACACATACGCAAGTACGCACATATTTACGAAAGCAACTATCAAAAATTCAAGGCAAATGATTTTCGTATAAAATGATAGCCCGTGTTCAAAAATTTGCACTTGTTTTTTTTTTTTAAATTACACATAATTCATATCAATATCTTTAGTTTTACTTTGTTTGATTATTTATTAAGTACTAAATGTTTAAAAACGACACAAAATTGTGTAGTATGTGTGTGTGTGTGTGTGTAAGTGAATAGTGTCGTGGTCCGATATTTAGGTTGGTCATTTTTATATGCAGTCGACGGTCAAATATGATACGAGAATAGTAAAGTCGGTGTGGTAAATATGTATTTTTTCTTATTTTTTTGTTTTTATAAATTGTTGTGTGATGTATAAGGCACGGAGCGCGACTAACTAGATATATATGTATAACTAAACAGACACACAGACCGTGCAAGTGAGTGACCAGACTGTTATCACAGAAAGCGGTGATTAGAACTAGTTGTACAGGTTAATAATAATAATAATAATCAATAAGTACCATATTAAATATATATGTATGTATATATAATTATACATGATGATAATTAATAATAATAAATATATATAAATACCAAAAAATGGTAGGTAGTAATAATGATAATAATAATAATAATAAAATTAGCAAACGCACGCGCGCGCACACACACTCAAGTCACGGAGATAGAATCAAATCAGCCAACACTAGTGCGAAACACTAGCGCGCCGATTTTAATCATCATCAAAAGCTCTGAAACTGAAGAGGCAAACCAAGCAAATAATCAGTACAAGTCAAAAAGGAGTATTTTCGTTACTTTGATCAAGCAGCCTTTCTACTTTATGAAACTACTTTATTGGAAACGGCTCCACTACAGTGCAACTGCGGCCGAGCCGACACTCTACTCTACACACAGATACATCCAACGAACACTAAATAAGTAACTATAGGTAATCTAATAAATACAATACTTATTATGAAATAGCTACGAGTTACTTGTAAAATACATAGGAAAAACAGACTAATAAAACACAAACGTCACCTAGTGACATGTTAATAGGATAAAGGTGTTGTATCAAACAGTCCGTCGACACATCAACTCTATTGGCTCTTTTCAGACCAACCCTCTGAAACAATATGTTACTGTATACCTAAGCTGTATTCCTTATACCACCCTAAAATCAACATATTCTTTCGCCATTCAATTATTATTATTTCAATCGAAATCAAATTTTATGATTATGGAACATTTATACGATTTGTATTTATATAAACAGATTTCAATTGGCTTTTGGTGGTAGAAAGAATACAGCTTATACTGTTCGCACACATGCATTAGTGTACGATACAATACAATATTACTTTTAATAATATCAATATAAATACAATTGTTTTTCATTTTTTTTTTGTTTTAATCATTATTACTATGTAGGTATATGTTATGGTAATAGTCACTATGTCTTTTTCATTTATTACTTTTTTTTCCTTTTTTTTTTTTTGTTTAAACACGGAACGAAAATCACGAATTTTTTTACTCGCATTACATATAGAATTGAATACAAAAATAGAGGGTTCTTCTTACTGCTTCTCTTACTCTTATTGCTGGCAATTAGATAATGTACAAGTATTGTCGCCACACGGGAGCACACGCCACGTCTTTAACAACAAAAACGTTCTGTGTACCCGTTCGCAGTCGAGGTCCGACTCGGCGGTCTCGGATTTATCATCTGAGACACGCACGGTCGCACCGTGGCAGCTGCGTTTAACCTACAACTACAAATAAATACAAAACAATGCTATTTTAACTGATAGTAAAGAGAGACAAATATTATTCAAAAACAAAAATTTACGAGGCGAAATTACAAGTACTTTATATCACGATACCACCACCATATTATTTTGGAGTAGTTATTAATTTAGAATTAAAAAAAAAAAAAATACTCCATCAACTGTTAGAAATAAAATATTATTCTTGTATATCCAAACTAATATGATGTTGTGCGCCATTTTGAGTCCAACTTAAAGGGTATGGTCACCTGACCAATACCAACTACTCATGCATTCAAATGTCGTCAGGATTTATATTATATGAATAAGTATACAAGATATATCGAATCATTCAGAGTTAATCACGTTTAGAAAAGCGGACGCAAAATGGCAAACCATGTGGCCACGCAGTATTGTGCATAAAGTAATTGTATATGGCAAGAGAAGACATGTCGGCCATCTTCCACCAAATATATTACGATGGCGTACATGCGTTCAGTCGCGGCCGCCTTTGCAGTAGAAATAAAAATGACGATGACGGCAACGTACGTACGGGACAATTTGATTGTGAGCTACTAGAGCAATCGTGCCAGATCAATATCATGTGTCTTGGATCGATCTAGACTAGATCTGTCGATGCAGTAACAATAAGTACAAAGAAAGTAAATATTAATAAATCGGGGTGGGGGCAACTGAGTAAAATTTGGCAAGCTTATGGCGCGCGATCTACGACAAACGAACAAGTTTGGGAGACGTGAGATCTTAAGTACTAAAAACATTCTTTCTTCTTTCCTTAAAAATTGAGATCCAATGAATGCATATTAATTAATTCGAACAGACAAACAACCATGAACAATGATGTGTCGTTTACGTTTATTGCCAATGTATTCGTACAGGAAGAGGAACTAACATGATGATGATAAAGTGTACTTGATTTTTAAAGTGAGCGATAAAAATGAATATGAAATGAGATGAAAATGTAGATGAAATGCTAAATGAGATGTGTGTGTTTGTTTGTATATGTGTGTGTAATGTAAGATGAGATGAAAAATAATAATAATAATAATTCGTTTCGACATGGTTGCTTGTTCGGGGATATACACGATAGTTACTTTAGTTTATACAACATAGCTCTTAGAAAGATCACTACAAATTTCATACTTAAATTATCAAGGTACACAACACATGTGACGTACCCACTAGGGAACTGCCTCCGCCAATTCGCGGAGACGTGCTTATAATACTGCTTATTGCGAGTTATTGCTTAATGCTATATGAGCAGAAGCCGTCAATGGGAACCGGGGGTTGTGATGATGGGAGCTACGGCATCGGGAACGAGTCATTATGTTTCGTACATGTAGATGCACTCTTCCCGAATCTACCGTTTCACAATCATCAAATAAGTTATTACATATTCATTATCCTCTATTTACACAACAATGTGAGTGAAAATAGTCTTATATATATATATATATATATATATATATATATATATATATATATATATATATATATATAATGTCATGTATGTATGTAGATTTATAATTAATTTATATATATATATATATATATATATATATATATATATATATATATATATATATATATAAAGACAGGCACGAATGCTGTCAAATGCCACTGACAACTGGAAATGCAATTTTGGAAGTCCAAGGAACATATGAATAGTTCCACACGACAAACAATAACTTATAATATAAACTAATAATTAATAAATTAACAGAACGGGCAAAACGGAAATGAGCGCCGGCTTCAAACGTACATGCCCATGCCGTACATCGAGCCCCAGTCAACGCCTTGGAAACTTGACATGTCTACATTCGTCAAGTTATATCCTTGGTAGGGGCTGGCTGCGACCTGCGGTGGTAGGGTAGGTGCGGCAGACGCTGTCTGTGGCTGAGGATTGCCGCCGGCGGCTGCGGCCGCCGCTGCTGCTGCACCGGCACTGACGCCAGGCATCGGGTACGGTGCGTATCGGTAGCTAGCCAGTGGCGGGTACGCACCGAACAGTTTGCCGTAACCGGCGACCGCCGCCGCGTTCTGAGCCTGAGCGGCAGCGGCTGCCGCGGCCGCAGCTTGAACGTGCGCCTGCGCTTGTGCCACAGCCAGGTGGTTTGCGGTGGCCATTGAGCCGGCAGGCGGTGCAGCCATTCGCATTCCCAGCCCGCCAAGCATTAGTCTTTTACCCAGAAGCTGGGCAGCGGGTTGGACCGCTTCTTTGGGTTGTGCTTTTTTGCACTCAACTTTCTTATTTTTTATAGTATGGAAATGGATCTCGCAAACGCGATCCACGACGTCCTCATTTTCGAATGTTACGAATCCAAAGCCACGGTGACGCTTGGTCTGCTGGTCCATCAGCATGACCGTTTCCTCGACTTTGCCGAATTGATTGAAATACGCTTTCACCTCTTCAGATGATGTGTCTTGACTCACTCCACCAACGAATATCTTCTTGGTTTTGTTCGGTTGCTTCGGTCTGTTTTTAGGGGTAGCATGTTTTGGGTCTATCTTTTTGCCATCTAACGTATGTATAGGCACTTTGAGAACATTATCAACGCTCGCTGGTTCTGCAAATGTGATGAATCCAAAACCTCTGCTCCGCTGCGAACATAAAGAAAACGAAAATGTTAGTACATGATAGTAAATCGTAAATCGGTCAATAGATTGAGCATCTTTGTCTTTATTCTGTAAATAAGTTACCTGTGTAATGGGGTCTTTCATGATAAGAACGTCTGTAACGGTGCCGAACATGCCAAAGTATTCGCGCAATTTATCGTTGGATGTCTGCCAGCTGAGGCCACCGACAAATAATTTACCCGGTGCCGGATCTCCATTGTTGGGCGTGGAACGTCCTGAGGAACTTGAATGGCTTCCACCGTTCATGACCGGGACTAAGTTGTTGTGCAAATCGTGCTCCAACAATCCATTGCCATCCATGCCCGGTCCACTGCGAACACACAAATATAGCTGTTAAACATTTTGTTCTTTGCTTGCAGTTGCTACCCTTGGTCGGCATCATAGTCGCCGGCATGGCAGCGCTTGGAGTCTATTCCGTATACTTTTGCAATACCAGAAATGATGTGCAGTAAGTATACTATTACACAGATATTATCATTTACTCTAATCATTTAAATGCATGGGCATAGTAGTACATAGTAGATATGGTAATGTTTTAAACTTGGGAAAAAGATAAAATGTATGTTCCGGCATACGTCAGTGATACGCGGTAAAGAATAGAATAGAATAGAAAAATAAAAAAAAATAAAAGTATTTTACGACGGCTGGCAAAAAGTGAGATCGCGCGGTCTTTTTCTGTTTCAGGTTCCGTAAGAGGCCGGCGTACGATAGCATGAATCTACAGAAACCGCCTGTCCTCAAGGTGAGTGTGAGAACGTAGAGTGTGAGTGAGCGAGTGAACGAGCGCCGTGCCGCGGCACAGATCAATACGCAGGTCTACACCGCGCGCACACACCGCGAGGCCGACCGATATGCACGACGGCCGTTTGCGAGGGCACGAGCGTATATATACGTACACGACACATCACGGAGACCGAGGGATGGATGGACAAACGAACGAACAAACGAACGAGCGTATAGAGGGTGGGGTTCAGAGTAAAGAGGGGCACTAGCGGGGCTGCTGCTATGCATTAGTGATGTTATGTGTGGGGTGCGGCCGGGGCGCGTGTGGCGTCGGCGCATTAACGCCCGTTGTCATAGCGTCGGGACGGCGGCGGCACTGACTGAGGGGTTCGCTGATCTCGGATCCCTCCCCCCGGCTCAGTCAGTGCCCGTTTGCCGTTGCCGACGCCATCGACGCTCTCTCGCCTAGTCATCGCTACAGAACACATCTCTACAATACTATCTACACTTGCTCCAGTTTGCAAGTGCACTAGTACTACATTTTGTACGTTTTGTATATTCGTTCGTTCATCCAACCATTCATCTGTCTGTCTGTGCATCGTGTTTCGCAAACCGCCATCGATAGCATCTCAACATCGCGGGCTGTGATATTGTCCTGTCACAGCAGTACTGACAATGAGCTTACTGCTGTCTCCGGACATGACCACAGCCCCGATGAATCGGCCCAGCATTCAACAAGAATTTTACACCCGCAACTATAATTCTAATAAACACAAAATACACGAGCGAGAGCGATAGACCTACAGGTAAACCGACGGAATGTGCACAAGCATCGTAGTGAAACACGCACCCCAATATCTATAAGTGATACACGTATCTAGTAGTTTACCCAATTTACTAAACATAAACCTGTAGTATTATAGAATGGTACCACTCTAGTATTATACATCTTTCCTCTCTCTCTCTCATCTACAATGCACATCAAGAAACGTAGTCAACTTATTTATTACTGTAAATAGTTATAGATCTATAGAAATGTATGTACATGCGTAGTTTTCCTTCCATCTAATATGCCCAAATCAGCAAAGCAAGCACCAGTGTACATTATGTTTATTAGAGAACAACTAGATTTGCGACTCCTTAATTCCCATAATGAAAACCTCTGCTAACTTACTGCTACTTATAGATTTTCTCAATGTGTATGTATGTGTGTAAGTATGCATATGAATGTATGTATGTTGTATTGATTACACATCAAACAAGTCGTACGCGCACGAAATTCCTTACATGTCCAGTAGACAAAGTATTTCCAAAATAAGACTCATTATACTTTTATTGATGTAAAAATGAAACCGAGAATGTTTAGCTAGATATTCGCTAACAAAAAAAAAAGATTTTATAGGGGGTAGCCTGCCATTGTTGTTGTTCATACGAAAAACAGGGGGTGTTTTCCCCATCGGTCGATAATCAAGCTCGTGCGAATTTAGTTCTACAGTGGTCCGCGCGGGGCACTGTCTCCGAGACAGGAAGCGCCATCGAGTAGTTATCATTGAAAATAGGCGCGCGCGCACGTCTACACGGGTGTGGTACAACACGCGCGTTTCACCCAAACTCTTGTTGAAATTTTGCAGGAGGACGAACGATTTTGCTAGACAATAGGCACAATGACGCACGCAAACATACACACACACACACACATAAACACCGTGAATAGGGGAGACAGAATCATTGATTCTACGAACGAGGAGTAGCACTTCCGTAACATATCATCCCCCTCGCGATTCGATATCGGTCTAAAACAATCCCTCTTGAGATTTCGTACGGACAATAGACGAATTGCAAACACGCGTTCACTAAAACGCGCTCGCCTGCCACCTCCCAAAAACGTAACGCACGGAAATCGTTATGGAAAATAGTATAGCATTGGGGGTGTCAAATTATAATTATTTTTTTTCCGCTCGCATGACAAGCATTCATATTTTAGGTTTTAATTTAAAATTTAAGCCAAGTGTTGCTTTTAAATAATATTTCGGAGGGTTCATTTTAAATTACTTTGCAAATAGAACTTTTGCATTAAATACATTGCAAATAAACAGCTAATTTGCGTTAATAAATTATCAATATTTATCTAAGTAAAATTTCGTTCATTAAAATATAATTTGTGTTTGTCCTGCGAACGATTCATGAGTCTAAACATCGTATATATCTAAATTTATATAATATACCGAGGCCCTATATTTATTTATAACATGGAATTAAAGTATGAGCGCTTGACGTATCAATACATTAGCGTAATACCTTAACAAAGGATGTTTAATTAATTTTAAAGAGAGAGGTTTGATTAAAATCAATTAATACATGTATAGAGGGAGAACACTCCATAACGTCTTTATTTGCGAATCATAGCAAGCACTAGATATGGTCGTCGATAATCAATTTAACGAAATCTAATTCAAATATGTAATCTCATTGTAAAACAAAACTCCATCAAATATCAATTAAACTATTGTATGGAGTAGGTTTAAGTAAATATTTAGAGTAATAATATTTTATACGAAAAATAGCAACCCTACAAAATGATGCTAGATTTATTTAACATAAATTGTCTGCTATTATAATTAAAGACGAAGTTGTTTGATGAAGTTTGGCGTATGGAATATGATTGAGACATCCCTCCGAGACTAGTTTGCAACTTTACCGCTAGCGCTTGCGTCTCATGAATCGCTAATAACAAGTTTGTAGTCGTTCGTTATTCGATACAGTATAAATAATGTCTAACAACAATGTGCGGGGCTACGTTTTAAATATTGCTTGTTCAAAAAACAAAAAACCATACAATGCTAAGTAAATCCAATAACTACGCTAAACACATTTCTTCAACCTACAGTCTTTTGTAATTGATAAATAGACAAGTTATTTTATAAGTGGGATGTAAAACAACTACTGTTTATCTCTATACGATAAATATAATAATTAAATGGATAAGTGCAGCACACCGGTTTTTTCTTGAATGACATTTTTGATGAATTAATGATGCTTCTACAATCCCATAAGATTATAAAAGTTGCTTTCGCCACAGTTACACAGTAGGACACACAACTAAGGGGACTTTCGTTAATTTAAATCTAATATATAGTGTTATATAATATGATGCAGGAATTGAGTTGTAGGTAGATGTATACGGAGGACAAGCATGCATTGTGTAATAATGAGCATTGGAGCAAACGTGTTTGTTGCTTAGGTTAGCAAGGAATTCATGTTTAGGAAATACATTCGTATTATTAAGTGCGTAACGTACACTGTCGTTGTGATACGCTGTTCTGATTGGTTGAAATTCAAGGACATTTTAAACCAATCAACTAATAGACTCTGTGGGAAATAAAAACCGGATATTGTGGCTAAGTTTCTTTAGTAGTAAAGGTGCATGTGAACGAATTTGGAAATGTAGCATTTGTAAAATGTGTATGAAAGAAATAATACGAATGATGCAAAATAGGTGAAAAGATTGGATGGTAATGCAATGACACATTAAAATTACGTATTGTTAAACAATATATATGTATATAAAGTAGCAATAATAGCTAAACATTAACCAGAGAAGATGTTCGATTTAGAGTTATTATAGAAATTAGTGAGCAGTGATCAACCAACGAACCAATTATTACGATGGTACACATGTTAAAACGTACATCTATTGCGGTGTAGTATTATATTATTATAGAATAATATAAGTGAGATAATAATAATAATATACGTATATATATATATAAAGATAATAATAAATATAATAAGATAATATATTTATAAGTAGATAATAATAAATAAAGAAAACAGGCAAAATGGTAACGAACGTCCGAACGGCTACGCTACGTTCTCAGGCTGCTCTACAAGGCGCGCGCCTGTTGTTACCTTCTGCAGTGGTGCGGCGCTGCGGTCGGTGAATGGCGCGGGCATCTTCATCGTCTCCACCAATCAGAATGCGCGGCGCGCTCTAATACAGCGCCAGCTGACACAATCAAATGTTTCTGTCTGTCACAGAGATTATGTTTGTCCTGCCTGCCTGCGACACAATTCAATCACAAATCATCATCATCAGCATCATCATCATTTAGCGACAATCTCTGAGGAACAAAACAAAAGAGTAGTCTTTTTTCTCTCTGCGTTCTCTACTCTCCCCCAATCACTGGCTACACAACACATGTCTACTTATTTTCTGATTATTAATAAATATTATATTACAAATAGTTATACATTGAAAATTACGGAAGAATCCAACCAAAAGGCACCTAAAGCAACAAGAATTTTGTTTTTAAACTATTTTTATATATATAAATCACGCTATTTTATTTATACATATTTATAATATACGCTTTGGAATTGTCTGTGCAATTAAGCTCTAAATATTGACGAAAAAATCGAAGTTATACTCTGGCATTTCATGGATAATATTACCTTCTATTCATTTCAAATACAAAAAAAATTTTTTTTGTAACAAATTATAACATTAGATTTAATTAATTAATTTAAATATATAAAATAAACGAATGATTCTAAAATTGAGTCATATCCATTTTCAATAGTATTTCAGAGCCATCTATTAGCAGCTTTTTTCGTCAATGTACTAAACCGATTAAGATACAATTTACTCGCGATATTGTGAAAGCCACGCTCTATAAATAAGACGTCATGTTTGAATTATTTAAAATTAAACTAAAGCATGCGCTATTTTCACTTTTTACATGGTTAAAATTTCGTTTGTAAAATTACAAAATTACTACACACAACGATAACTAAAGGGGGCACATAATTACATTATAAAACAAAAACGACATACTAGGTATTATATAACAATATATAATAAAGATGAAAGCTTTATTATAACACTTCCATTGGTGACAAGTATCGCGCACGCGCATTAATTAAATTAAATTAGTAGAGGGTGCAAATCGTTATTTTAAGGTAGTGTGTACTAAACATTCGGAGTACTACAGATTTATTTCATGCATCATAGTAGTATTAGAATATTATTTACAATTTTTTATTTCATACCCGTATTTAAACCTAAACTAATCTTAAATTATATTCTTGAAAATTTTGCTAAAAATTATTAATTTATTTATTGTGTTTATTTTCAACATTTTATATTTACTTTCAGATGGTGTCAACAATTGATTACAAGGAATTTCAACCTTTAACTGAATTGGAGAAAGTTTATAAAGAAATGGCTGAAGCTGAAGAGGAATTGAAAAAAATTGACGGCGCCTAACTGAAAGCATCTATGCTTACATCTAGTTTAATTAGAAACAATTTGATTTATAATCAAGCGCACTAATTATACTTATATTTTTTTTACGTCTCGGTAATACAAATATGTACATTTTGAAGTATCTAATAAATTCTAAAACAAATTTTATCCTTAATTTTCGCTAAGTAACTATTTGTATATGTTGAAATTGAATTAAAATTTAGTCTGGTATAATTGTGAAAAATGTGACTCGTGATAAACGATTTTAACGAATAAGTTTGTTTTGTTTATAAACATATATGAGACACTGTCCAATTATTATGCTATTTAGGTGACAAGCCAAAAGATGTGACGACACTAGCGCCAATGTATATGTATACCTGAACCTGACGCGAGGCGATTGTAATGAAAGCCAAGAATCCGAAAATATAACGCATTGTTTCACGCACGGCGTTCAATAACTATTTTTACGACATAAACGTCATTTATAATGATCCTGTAATAGCTTACACGCTATTTCGAATACTTATATAAATGCGTTTCATGTGTGAGAAGCATTTGTAAATTTTATGTTAAATATATGTCTAGTATTTATTCCATTATTAATTTAAAGCTAAAGATAAATGATTGGTAATAAATTTCAACAATACTTATAAAAGTCTAATATGTGACAGTATATTTAGTCATTGTGTTTTCATTTCTAAATTAATGTATGGATAGAATTTTTTTTTTATATAATATAATAAATTTGTGATAGTTTTAGTATTAAATTAAGTAACAATTACTTTAATTTAGAATTAACTTTAATAAATATAATAGCACTTTAGTTAAACGAAATTTATTGCGATACTAATTCCGGCTGCCATGATAGTATAAAAGATAATCTACGTAAAATATCGTTTTTTTTTTTTACGGTGATAAAGGCCTATTAAACCAGATAAATATAATTTCGCTTTCAACTGTGACATGTAGCCTGCAGCCTGGACATGGCGTCAGCTGATCAAATTGCATAAACAAATGTTGCTGTGAACCAGCCAACCATTCACACGGCATCACAGAAACCCGTTTGGGGAGAAAAATAAAACGGTCATACGCACACGTGAAAAATCCAGATGAACAAAGGAATGAAACCAGAGCCGGCTAGGCGCATTTTTTTTTTATCTCTGAAGAATAAGGACAATACGAGTTTTGCTTGTGTGCTTCGGGCCATATTGTTTGGCACCGTGTAGAATATAATAGTTGGGAGAAGAAAGAAGATCGCATACTGCAGCAGCATTGGTTGCCGTCCGGTGATAGTCGAAGCGGAGCAGGTAGGTAAGTTAGGTTAGGCAGCAGGAACCCGGGTTGTAACTGCGTGTTAGTAACCGGGGTTTCAGGGTTAACACTTCGGGTCGGTACAGTCGGTAATAAAATATAGAACTGCAAATCAGCTACGCTACGCTACGAAGTACGCACTAAAAAAAAAATTTACAGTGGCGTATCTGCACATACCAACACTTCTAGACGGTGAAATCAATACGCACCACCGCGGTGCTCAATAAATTTCAGTTATTAAATTCGAGGAAATGAACTATTTATTTGAAAAACCAAGATAAATGACTTCTAAAGACGAAATAATTAACAAAGTATGTTTTAAACAAGCCATTGGCGGGCTGCCAATGCCTAAAAATTGACATGGCGAATTTCTGCATAAATAAACAATATATCTACTACAATTAAAATTATCAAAAAATACAATTGATCCAGCAAAGATATGCTAATCGATCTAATATTTATGTATATGTTAATCAAAACATCGCATATATTGGAAAATTTGATTTATTATAAACATTTTTTTTTCGGTAGAAACATATATTTCTAGAATCAGGGTAAGGCTTTGGGGGAGGGAGTAATATCTCCTGAAGTACGGCACATCTTGGATTTAAAATGCGAACGGATCCAATCGAACACCTACACAATATGTGTGCCACATTTGGTTGAAATCGGTTCGGTATTTTCAGAGGAGAAGAGGCGACAAAATTTCGTCTTACGAGCAGCGAGTGAGGGACCAATGTGTTACAAATAATTTGAAGATGTTACAAGTAATGTATTGTGTTTCAGCTCTTAGGTTTACTTCATTAATAGATTATGCACTTGCAATTTGAACATTAGTGCTCTTAAGTACGTACGATATCAGTCGGTATAAGCAGAATTTGTAAGTGCATTGATGAGCGAAATGGCAGTTCAGTGACTTGCAAGAATTACCGCGGTGGTTTAGTTGCGTGCAGCGAATAAATGCGATTATATGATACATTTGTACTAGTTTTGTATGAAACGATAACGTAAAGTTCAATAAAGAACGTCAACACTATTCGCCACTATTCATAATGAAAAGGAAACAAATGTTTTGCTTTTGCTTTACAACCATTTCAAAGATGGAACATTACCATTGAAAACGCAATTAAATATTGTTTGCTTTTGTGTAGAAATCACAAGTTGAACACCAAAAAGAAAACTCATCTAATTAAAACGAAAAAAACAGATTGCAACGCTGATATGCACATTTTTAATTCCCGAAGGGCTTTCATTACAGTTTTCAAAGGGTGCAAAAAGTACCCTTTCATGTTGTGTAATAAGTTTTTTTTTTCGTATTGATTATTGGCTAACGTCACATTCATTCGTTCTTTAGTTACTGGTTAGTAACTTGTATAAAGCTTTATTTGTTTGATTTAAAATCATATTCGTTATTAAATAAAAATGCTTAAATGTATAAATTAATTTGCATTAGCTGTAAGTGCTTAATAAAACTATGCAAGGGTGCTTTATATGTATTCTACGCCACTGATGATAGTTAACGAAAAAGACGGGAATCCGATGCGCGTAGCGACCAACGCAACAAAACGTAAATATAAACAACGTCATGCGGCCGCGTCGCCGTCAAAAAACACTTTTACAAATCGTGGTTATATTTAAAACAAGAGAGCTTATGTTGTTGTAGTAGTAGTAGTGTAGTGAAGTGAACTCTGAAGAGTCAAGAAAGACAGATGCACGTTGCCGGCTTGTCTTGCCTTGTCAGAGGACGAATACGCCTCAGCTGCGCCGCGTGCGCGCGATATATACATCTCCAAAATATATTCAAATATTATACCATGCCAGTACCAAATACTAAAACAACAATCAACAACACTGCAAAACAACAGCAGCCGAAACAACAACGATGTGCCCGAATCTAATAATGGATGAGACATTTTCGTCTGGTGGTTCATCCGGAACAATCATTGGAAATTTACACCATTTGTGTAGGACCACGCATGAAATATTTGTTTTTAATTTAACAAAGGAAATCAATGCAAAACTTAGTACATATTTTAAATATATAAAGTGTGCAGGAATCAAACTCCTATATGACAAATTCTGATTAAAGAATGTTCTGGTATTTGAAGAATATTCTAGTAGAAATAGAATTACAAGAATCTCCAGCGTTTAAAACAAAGAATTACCTTTGTTTCCATGTTCGAAATTACAAACGTCAATGATTCCGCTTGTGAAAATAATCACAGTGCATTGTTATTAACAGAATATGAGTTGCGCAATGTATTTGTAGAGTTTCATAGCGTGCCATTAAAAATGTGACCACCGGACGAAAAGCTCGATTTAAAACCAAACTTACCCGATAAGCGATATCGGCGGTGGAGGTATCCCGAAAGGGAACACTTTTGGTCCTGCACCAGGATTCTCGAACAACATTTTCGCACACCGTTCCGCGCACAGAACAAAAACCACTAATAAACAACACAAAGCAAAATGCAGCGGAAACCTCTAGGTATAGAAACAGCAGAGGTAGAGACTTAAGACAGTAAAGAACGTTCGCTGACACTGAACGAAAACTACTGAACGCATACAAAACAACACGCGGGCAGAGAGTTCACCCCGTGACGAGGAAAAGAGAGATAGACTACCAGACAGACAGAGCAAGTGCGGGGGTAAGAGAGAGAGAGAGATTGTGAGTGAAACTGCACACACGACACGACGAGTGCAAGCTGTTTGCGGCAGGACAGGACGGGTCGGGTCTGCTGTTCGCCCTTACATCGGTTGTAGGCCGGCTGCATCTCTATAACAACCTAACCTAACCTAGGCTGAACACACGGTACGGCTGCACACCACATGCTGCTGCTGGTTGTTGTTGTGCCCGTGCTTGTGCCCTGGTCGGCCAGCCGGCCCTCTCACCGGACACAGCCGTCATGTAGAAAACCGCGAACCGACTGAACTGAACCCACACATACGATCTACATAAAACATTTATAATAATTGAATGCCGCTGCCCTGTACTGCAATGATACTATCTTGCTATACAACGGAATTTAATCGATTTATTGGAATTTGTGTTCACAAATACGCAAATAAAGTCTATTACGGGTACAGTAACCCGTCGAGGATTAGTAATAATGGACAATTAAATATATATCAACACTATTCGAAAAATAGTTTCATGGATAGTCGATACGAAATGTTTAAAAATTCTCAACCATCACCTATATACAGGATTAAGTGCAAATGTTGTACCGAAATGCTGTCATTGTATAATAATAAACGCTATGGCCGAAAAAGTAAACCAGATAATACTAGTGCAACTGTGGGGTTCAATAATATATTTTACGTTAGGGTAGGCTTCCAATCTAATCCACAGAGACTGAGATAAAATGATTGCCGCTGAAGGATAGCACTTAAGTATTTGGATACAAACCGTATTAGATCACCGAAAATTGGATAAACGTTCATTTGGATAAAATTTGAAGTGCTCACACATTATGTAGTTCTATTACGTCAAATGGGAAACAGCAAGAGTTTATACGAGTTGGTTTTGTGTACCCCCATTTTATGCGTTATTCTTATTGCTGCTGTACCACGGGCGGAACCCCTGTGCAGCTGCCCTTGTAACGGTCCCCTTTCGACGCGTACAGGGGGGCACTCTCATTGTGACCCACCCTCCAGCCGCACTCCGCTTACGGATAATTCTTCAACGAAAAGCACCCCCTGCTGTACACTTTAACCCCCTTGCATGCTCTAGCTTACACCGGTTCCTCGAACAAAGGGGCGAGAACCACCTCTCACGAAAGAGGACATTCCCAAGGTTAACCATTCGTTTACACAGAAAATAACGGAACTTTTTATTGTTCAATGCTTAATTTCACCGAATCGCATCATCCGTTTTAGAGAATATATTTATTCTCATGTGATTTTGGAGAAAAAAAAAAATGATTACGGTCAGCGTCAAAAAAAGGTGGTGGCTTGACGTATGTATCCAATTTTAAAAATATATCACCAGCTGAGCAATACTGCATATCCTGGAGATCGAATTATATTAGCTACTTCTTTTGAAAATCGCTGCATCAATATATCGGCACGAGAACTATTCCCATAAGATATCTGTGTACGTTTGAAGTTTCGTGAAATGTGGCGAAACGCGTTCAGAGTCAATTCCCTTCATGCCAGATCGAAAAGCATACAACATCCATACAAGTCGCGTGATCCAGTTTTGCAGAAGGGCAGCTTGAATCGCGTTGAAGCGAGGTTCTCACGCGAGGGTGCCGTACTCTAAGTAACGCCCTTGCCTTCAACCCCATACACACCCAACTCATACACACATAGAACTTGATTCTAAATCATATCTAACCAACACATACACATTCACGTGTACAAATGTTATGAAAGACGCAACCTGTTTACATAAGCATATCACCACACTCGTACTTATCCGTAATGTCACTACAGAATACCTATATAGTCATGTACAAATATAAGACTTTAAATTAAAGTAAAAGTAAACGAAACATTTAATACACTCCAATTTCAATTTGGTTGACTATACCCTTAAACTTTTATAAGTAAATTGTACAAGAATACAAATATCTTGATGTCTAAACGGCTATATATTTGAAATATATAGTTTGAGAACTCGAACCATTGGTAAAATAAGGGCAGCTATAAAATGTATTGCTTTCATTTCGTCATATATATTGATTATATTCGATAAGGGTAAAGTATTGTCGTAAAGATTGATATGAAAACTTGTAAAAAGCATCAAAACAACGAACAAAATAGTATTTAGGTTGAAAAAAGAGTCATGATAAATATATACGAGAACTTGAAAAACAAGTTGTTTATAAACGTAAATTATTGTATCACTTTCTCCACTGTCCCATATATTTTCGTTATACGCGAAAATTGCGAGTAGTTTGCATAAATTGGTCGTTCTGTAAAAGAAACTACCCTTGGTAATGTTCACCTCATACCCAGGTATAAATAAACAGTGAGTGGCGGTTTCTGTATTCCTTTTAGAACTACGTAGCACCACGTCGAATTGACGAACCCTGAGTTGAAAAACCAAAATGGTCACGTACGTAAATACACAAGTACAGCCATGCTAAAGGTAATGGTAAAACGACGTTCGTTCGGGTAAGAATTATACTGTTGTCAGGTGCAAATAAATATATACCTAGTCCAATGTTTTTCACATATGGTCTGAGCAGCTGCTTCCATCACTACCTTTGTTCTGTGTTGTCATGGCGTTTTAAAAATATTGTACTATTATGTGGCCTATAAAGTTGCCCAGTTTTATGTTAAGACATGAAACATAAAAATACTATCGACAAATCAATGAGACTGGCTCGTTTTTTTCATATTCCCGACATTAAATGTGATTTTTATATTATTACTATATATGAAGTATATAAATTATTTTTATTAGCAACAATAAATTTTTTTAAATATTAGATTATGATTTATAACTGAATTATGCAAAGCCACTTATTTACTCTCCCTCTTTCTTATTCACACATAGACACACATTCATACTTAATGAAATGTAATATACGTATTAGTAGTCTAATACGATAGCCATGGATAACAGGATGAGGTAAATACCCAAATTTATTCGATCATAAATGAAATGACTCATTGTTAAGTTGTATGAGTTATAGTTTGAAATTGAGAATATTTTCTCTTTAACCGTTAGATTAGAATCGGTAATGCTGACAGTTTGTGAAATTACCGGAGAACGATCATAAATATATATCCGCATATACATAAAAACTCCTAAATATACATAGGCACTGTCAAATACACAGTAGTGCAAAAAAAAAAAGATGGATTGATTAGGAACATGTATGCGACTGGCAGAGATGAATGCTGATAAGCTACGTTCGGGTTGGTATAAATATCGCATGTTCCTGAACCAAACCTTAAAAGCGGTACGCGCTAGCGAGTGGTACCACCATAGTAAATATTCCACCGTATGTATGTGTGTTTGAACTTAACAGTTATTTAGTATCCGTGGTACCCTGTTGTACCGTGGTACAAACCTACACATTTCGATGCATGAATGTTCGTTGAAATTTACCTTGCTTTACTAGGGTGAAGTGAGCAGTACTCAGAAATTGGACGAAACATTCTACTGTTTTCATCAAGTTTATGACGCTGGTCACACAGCTCTATTTAATATTACAGTTACTCATAAAATGGTCGCTGATACTTTATACGTTTTATGAGCCAATATTCCTGCAGACCATTACAAAATAATTCATTTTACAGACCCAGGAGTGTCAAAGATAAAAATGAAATGTTTTCTCTGCGAATTGGATTCAAATGCGATATTTCATCTTCGCAGGAAATTTGCTTGAAACCACTTTTCACTCATATAAAATAACACGTTTAATAAACACACACTACTTCCAAACTAGATTTAATTATGAAATACAACTTAATTATTTCTTCCGATAATTTTTTTTTATCATAAACTTACTACATATTTTTTTATGTACTCAACTCAAACACATAGGATCATGTACAGATAAAAATATCACTTATCTCGGATTAATCCCTGATAAAATGCGTGTGTTTACAACAAAAAAAAGTCACTGGAAGTAAATTGATAGTATGAGTCAACATGTCTAAAAATATACAGGTGCAATTTTTCTGACATTGTCTATTTAAAAAACTGTTTTAAAACAAAGAAAATAAATTGTTGCACTGCAAAAAGGTAGTTGTTTTCATTTAGATGTAAAAGTATGTTGCATGTATGTAAGTTATTATGGTCGACAGTGTTTTGTATTCCATAAAATTACCACTGACATTTGTGTACGGTGAATATAGTATATGTCAATTAAATATTTAAAAGCTGTATTGATATGTTCAATATTTCAAATGATTATTTAAAATAAAATCTATATTTGCTGCCAATGTTGTTTTTGCTACAAAACAAACCAGAGCTCGTCTTCTACAAGGCGTTCAGGATCGGACGCAAACAATTTTTGGGGGCCTAATATCATCTGAAGTATAGTAATTATTCAATTTAAAATTCGAACGGACCCAATTTGGCACTTACACAATATGTTTGCCAAATTTCATTAAAATTAATTCGGTATCTTCAGAGGAGAAGATGCGACAAATTTGGTCTTACGAACTAACGTGTTACCAAGTAAATGAAATTTACAACTTGAACTAAAATTATACTTATTTACGGTTAAAATTGAGAATAACTATTTATATTTGAGGAACATAATATTATTGATTAGTAGTTTTATTTTGGACAAATAAATAAATAATAAAGGAAACAATTTGAAATATAGACGTTTTTAATTTAGGATGCTGTTAACGTATCCTATTGGGATCAATAAAACCAGTAGGTGTTTATAAAACTTTAAAAATAATATAAAAAACCTTCACAGACGAGCACATGTGGATAATTGAACGTATGCCTTTTAGTTTTGTAACCGTGTACTGTTCTGTCATGCAGGTTACTGATGCGGGTCTTTTATTTAGTAAATTTGAACAAAACTAGCGCTTTGTTAATTCGGTTTCGATTTCATTTAAGATCAGCTGCTGCAGTGAATGTTACCTGCTCTCAGGTCTCGATGACAACATTCATCAATGTTAATGATATATTTACCATATATGATAATTTTATATGTAAATCGGTATCTGAACGCGCAGGAATGAGGCCAATATGAAACATAATAAAGTAGTTGAATGGAAAATAAATATCGTACTTCTCGACTATTTGCGAAGTTTGAATGAGAATTTGTAACCAGTAAACCCATAATATCAACAATAAACATATATTGAACACGCCACATAACGTCCATTATGAGGTGCTTGCGGACTGATATCGAATTTATTGTAAATATTGAATATTGCAGAACTCGAGTGTTTACCAACGATATATAGAATTTTGCTGTTGAAAAAGTTTTTTAAGAAGTTTTTAAACATACAAATCAACATTTTTTTTTTAAATATCAAACAATAAATAAAATTTCAAAACGAGTATCTCAAACAAATCAATGCATTTATTAAATTTGGAAGATAAAAAAAAAATGGGGAGGAAAATGCAAATTTATAAATCGGTAGTCTATTCTTGAACATTCGTCGCAACAAAATATATTCCAATTCCACCCGGATTAACACGATTTATCCACAAACCGATTTGATAAAATATTTCCCGATAAGCGCGCCCGATGCACGCGAAATCGGATGTAAAATGAAGCGCATATAAGAAAACCATCGGGGAGAAAGCATCGATATTAAATTTTTGCTGTAATACTTCTCAGCCGTCCGGATATAAATATAACAAACATCAGTTTATTGGCATTGGTGGCGCATGCGCAGTGCGGACCGATCGATATTATGATATAGTAGCACGAATCTTGAATGACACCTCAACAAGCGACCCGAACGAACGCGGGTCATAGACATCAGACGCCTGGTCATTGGCGAGTCCACCATAAAATTTACGAATATATCAAAAGAATCAATTTAAATCTACTCGATTTAAGTTGAATTTTATATCGATTTAGTTTCTATTTTAAAGATATATAAGTATTAAAGAAAATAAAAATGAAAGAAAGAATTTAAAAACAATGATTAACTAAAATAGGAGGCTGATTTAAATTTTTATTAGAATTGTTTAAGAATTCATTCAAATTTGATTGTGTTTGAGAAAAATATTCATAGTTTTGAAAAAAGAATTAAAACCGTAACAGTAAAATTTATTCATAAAGTTATTCCATATAACTTTTTAAACCATTTTATAAAGAAACTCGATTATTTCGTCCTCTGATTCGAATCTTTTCAATATGCAGTAAAACAATATCTTGTCTTATAGTTTTAAAGAAACGCAATCTAATTCCGTTGAGCAATCGCACTTTCTGTAACGATATGAGTACGTTAACCGCATATAGCCAGTGGCTGGAAAATGTTACGAGTTATTTTCGTAAACACCATGGCTTATGAAAACATTGATTAGCACGACGCGCGGGGATTTTTCGTGGTCGGTTCTATGGTGTCATCTATACGGAATACGGTGAACTACGAAGGGGGATGAAACTCGATCTGGCGGATGAACGTGGAAACACCACCAGACAATTAGTGTGTAAACATGCTACTTCCATTTTCCAACCAAGAGGAATATTTAATATTGCTGATTATTTATTGTATGATCATTTATAATTTAAATAAAACAATCATTGTAAATTTGCTAAATAAATTCTATATAAATGATTTGCATAGCAATATTTTATTTTAGATAAGCAACTCATATATATTTGACTTTGAAGTAAAAATTTTCTATTGATGTAACATCAAAGAAAGCATTAGTTTGATTTCAAAATGAATATCAATTGCGTCATCCACCTTGATACTTTTATGTTAGGAAAATTGGCGTAATCTATTGATCTAGAACTCCATTCATCCAAATAATAAATTTTATTTCGTTTTTATAATCAACTTTAATGGAAAACAAACACAAATAATAAAATAAGCGCAAATAAGATATTAAATATATATGAACTTCCCTCACGGAGAGTTTCAAATAAGAATTTATTTGATATATAATTTATTGCAGTTTTACTAGAAATATCTAGAGTTAAAATCAAAACGTTTAGATAATAACATATTTGAAAACATCGTATAAGTGGTTGAACAATGCAGGGAAAAATCTAATTATTTTGGTTGTACGCGAACGTTGCAGCGCTATTTTATTGATGTTATAAAAAGTAATGATTGTTCGTGCTGATCCACAACCCGATACAAAGTAGTAATGGCCAAGTTTATGTCGCAACTTTGGATAAACTTTCCAGTTTCCATCCATTGGACGGGCGCGGCGGTTTCCGTCTGTAGCGCGTTATCAGCTAGGGAAACAATACTGCACTACAACTAGCGTCACTATCGCATTGTTGTGTGTATACCATTTATTGTATTCTATCTACACACTACTGTACGAAGTGAACAGAATAGAACAATATATTCCATATGTCTATTGCGTGTTCACTTCTTTTGCGACTTTATTCCCGACAACCATTGAGCCTCAATTGACTTTATTTGAAAGCAATATACCAATTGTGTGGGTTTCTTTGTACATAAAATTGATTTTATGAAATACTCGGACAAATAAATAAGATTTTATATCATACACAGCGTAATACAAAGGTTGACCTTGAATTTGCCTTACTATTACGCATTTGGTGCGACTAATGCGTCTAGCACAGATAAATAGAACGAATTTACAACTAAATAAATTAAAAATTATATAGACGGTTTTCAAAATAAAAACCATAATTGTTGAATTAAGAATAATTCATAATGTTCTCAATTGGTTCAATTGTGAAAATTGCAATTAAAAATATAGTAAATTACGAAACTCTAAATTGTTTTAAAACAGTACGCTATGGTAATTTAAATTGAATCCATATTACTGGTGAAGCTAATGCAGAATCAAAGTTTGAATATTAATCTAGCTGGTGGGTGATAAACAATTAATATTATTGAGGATCTAATAGAATCAATTCTGCACGGAGAAAACTCATTAAATTCACTAATAACTTTTTGCTCGGGAAACCTTGTTATAATAATAATAATTTTGAACGGATAAAAACATTATCCGCGCATTGTGAACACAACTAACGAGCTCTCCGCCACCTAGTTAGTCAGCGAAAAGTACTTCTGACAACACCGAAGTATATCTGTTGCAATTGCAATCACGATGCGTCACCGCTCTGGTGCAAGAAGCGACCAGTAGGAGGCACAACACGAATCGGTGTCCTCGTGAATATTTATCGTCCTGTATCCGCCTTATGATTACTGGACGAGCCCCCATTTTACGGAACGAAACAGCTACATGCCAAACCATGCATGCCATATGAGAATTATGATTCGTCAGTATTGACGCATAAAGTATAGAGTTTAATGAACCGATATGTATAATTTATTCTGCTATACACAATATGGCCATAGTTTCGCGAGGAAACCTCTGATAAGACGTGACAAAATATTGTCGAGAGTGAGATTTGAATATTTGGGTAATCAGGGTATTTTCATATATTTCGTTAAAAATAGTTTTGTTTACAAACTAAATATAAACAAATTGAAATTTTGTTAAAACGTCGAGATGTCGAGCATGTCAAGATTGATTGAAAATACATCGTATGGGTTTAAAATAGTCAAAGTATACCAGCTGTCCACCTACTCGCGACGCCCACTTTGTACGTACGACAATTTATTCGCAAATCAGTTTAAGATTCTACAGCATCGCGGAGCCAGCGACATAATCTAGGAACAAATTGTATTAGAGTTTCGAATCAGCTTTATTATGCGTACGTTGCATAAAATTTCGGCTCACCATCAGGTAGAACAGAATACAAGGCAGAGGCTACCATATAACAGAAGACATCGTGACTGTTTGAAATTCCTAACGTGACGTTTCGATTTTTCTTTCAACACCAACGTCTATGCATTTAAATTTTTTTTGGACCGTTTTTTCTGACCTACTTTACACCGTGTGATCATATTTTTGCAAACGTTGATTCTACATATAATAAATAAATATAAAATGTCGACTCTATTATTAATAAACAAATAAATGATTTAAAATTACTCTCAAATAAGCAGTCGAAATTATTTAAAATCATAAAAAATATTAAAATCAAATAATGCGAGAATGTTTTATTAAAAAGAAAATTATACGAATACTGTACAACTGAGCTATGAGGTCTTCCGATTCAGTAAATGTGTATGGTTGAAATATTAAGCGCTGTTTGGTGCTATATATTTTTTGAGTGTATTGGATTATCATAAAAATGTTCATCTATAAAATTATGTAAAACAAGCACGAAAGATATCAATGGTTGAACGGGAAATTTAACAACATCAGAAAAACTTCAGAAGAAGTTCATGTTTGAATAATTCACGTCAATAAACGAATCCCGCAGTTAAGTATTTTCGGTATTAATAAACCATTAAAAAAGAATTTAGATGTTAAACAGCAAAATAAAAATATAGAATACCAAATTTATATTCAGTGACACGCAATCTTTAATATGAGAAAAAATGATAAATGTTGTTTTCCTAAAGATTTATAATGAAACGAATTTTCGCCGCAGCAGGAAAATTATAGATAATAATTTCAAATTTGTGTCACGCAATCTACAAATTGCATAAAAACCCTATTGTATAAACTATTCACATAACTGTTATGAATCATGTTAAAAACAATTTTCGATAAAACATCGCATAGGGAACTTGTATCGTTGTTGTAATTTCGGACGTACACTTAATTACGAGTTTTTTACCGTATGTAATCCCAAACCTACACCTTCCGCTAAATGACCATAGGAGCTTAAATTGGATTCTCCCAGAACGGCGAGGCACCGAACAACGGCTCTTTGGGATATAAATGTTAACGTCTAACTTTTATACCCGAGTATCTAAATTCTCTATACTAGACTCTAATCGTGCTCATTGGGTTGTGCCTGTCTTGAATTTTTAATTCTATTTCTCAGAACAAACTTCCCAGCTTAACTTGTTCGGCTCCAAATGGTGGTACATTTTTAAAGAAGCTGATTTACAATTTTATTTGTTCACTTACCACATCAAATATGTATAAAGCACCTAATGCATTATCGGGTTATAAAATTCAGTCGTCGTGGTTGTTTACTACGTTATCAAAGGAAACTTAAAAGAGTTTGCATGTCATAATATGCTATACTAAAACCATAATAGCCTTAAATTGGGAAAATGACTCATGAAATATTCCTATTTTATTTATATATAAATCAGGAATGAGTTTCATTGTCATTTTCAGAACTCTCAATGAGCATCCACGATCTTAAATTTTGTATAAATTCCTCTTTATGTAAAATTACGTTACGCACTTATATATTATTAATTGATAGTCAAATATATATTCAAAATCAGTTAATCATTATATATCAATTGAATATAAAGTACCAAATGATTGAATTTTGAGTCAATTATCAAACAGAAAATAAACTTTTTCTTAGAAATGAGAAATTCTCGTTAAAGAAAAACAAATTTCCGGCACCACTAAGGTAGCTTGTTTTTGTTTTGTTAAGATTACGATCACCGAAAATATGAACACCGAGTTCAATGTCTTGCGACGAAATGTTGTCATACAATAGATAACAACCGCGTAAAAGATTTTAGCGATATAATAAATAATTAAAATATTTATCGCATAAAAATACCATTAAGCTGTACACTATAAACTTATATCGTTTACAGTATTCTTATAATTGCACTAACAATCTGTATTACGTAATAAACGAGCGCTTTCATCTTTAATATTACAAAATCAATGTGTCTAAGCGTGGCAAGAATTGCTCTGGCACACCAACCAGATATTTGAATATAATTTTAATTATTTTCGTGACTATCCATTGACAAAGTTTTTTTTTTTAAGACGTCCATGATTCTAGACATGTTCGTCAATTAATCATTTTTAAATCTAATTTTATACTAGTGTCTCATTAATTTTTATGTCTTTCAACACTAATTTATAGAATATGATGAACGGAATATACTGGTTAGCATTGTCTGTGCATAAAATAGTCAATGACATCAAAATTACCATTTCACTAAATATAGACAATTGAATTTAATCGTCAGTCAACATATTTCCAACCAATAATTCATTAATAATTTAATTATATTAACTTTATAAACATAATGAAATCTGTTACCAATTACGCCCACATATATTAATTAAATTTCTAAATACTAAACGTTCGAATTGAATAATATATTAACGGAGAGACGGTTTGCACTATAATCGGGTTTATTTGCCTCAAAAAAGCTAAATTTGGATGAAATAAACAATTTTTTTATATTTTTGTAAAGTAAATTTATGCATTGTTGTTGTATAAATCGTAGGATAAATAATAGTAATTTGTGTTTAAATAAAGGAATAAATGTATACAAAAAATTAAATGGGTTTTTAATTTATTTTCCAGGTAGTTAAAACAGTTGAATTTCAACTATAGATAAGAATATCAAAATTGTTCCAACAGTAGAGAAAAAATGGTTTTTAAAAAATAATATATGCATCAACTTATTTCCATTCAACGATTTGACTAAGATTAATGATAACAGTAGACGTATTTAAATAAGTTGAGCCTAGTATGAATGCATTTGCTGCATCACAAACGATTTGAAACACGCTGCATTGTGCTGCCTACAGCCATAGATTTGACCCATCCGGGGGCGGTTTTCAATTTGTGACCACCTCTCGAATAACCTATGAATGTTCTTTATTCCGTTGCATCACCATTATTGTTTTGTTAGTAGTACGTGAACCAACCACACCACTGCTAGCAGCAGCACCGACCACAGATTCCACGTCATCTAATTTGTCGACTGTGGCCCCCGTGCCGAGCTCGAGCGCGCCCCTAATTCAATAATACTTGGCGTTTACGGGGCATTGGATTTAATCCTCCTCTGTCCTCTCACTGCCTATTGTGCCCTGATTCATTCCCTATTTACAATATGTAATACGGTTTTGCTCATATCACCGGATACTTACTTGATTTATCTTACATTGACCGTTCAATTATTAATTTTACGCTGTATTTGCACTCATTTTCATCCGACAATAAATTTAATAGTCGCTTTTGCAAACAAAACTATGCGCGGGTTTTACGTCGTTGAGAAATGCCACAAATGAAAAGCTCGCGTTTTTGTTATTACATTAACGATTACTCGCAGAGAAACCGCAAATTCAAAAACCGCGGAAACGTGTTTTATTGTGCTACAACCACATGTAAACATTTTTATATATTTAGTTGCCAAATCAATTATAGATAGATATGAGATGAAACATTCGATTTGTCGTATAACCTTGAGAATTTTCGAAAAATGCGACATAATTTTTTTTTTGGACAACCTTGTTATGATTTAGAAATACACGAATAAAAACTAATTCCTCAAACAGTTTACAAGGTTCAGGGTTACAGAGTAAAATAAGTAGAACGATTTGTATCTAGAAAATTCCTAATTTTCCGATATATTCGATAGAAAAATTCGATTTTCTTATTAGATAGTTTTTGATATATTTTACTTTGAATTAAATAAATGCCACACACACAGTTGTTTATGAAATGTTTAAAAAAAAAAGTTGAATCACATTTCCATAATTCCATAAACACTTTTAAAAGTACGAAAATAGTTATGTGTGAGCGTAAAAATATTTTGATGCAGCGAATCGCCGCATGGCAGTTTTATGATTGTTTTATTTTATTTAGATAATATAGAGTAAAGGAAATTGAAAAATATTAATAACGCCACGAACTAAAATATTTGATTTTTGAGCCGTTTTGAATCATAAGATAAATTTCGATTAACACGTAACAATATTTATTTTAAGGTTATAAAGTTATGTTTGTTCATTTTTTTTTACTAGCTACATTAATAAACACTACACTAGTTTTTTTAATTTTATAATATGAACATACATATAGTTGCTACTTAGTTTAGAATTACCATGGCCTGTAATATTGTTAATACATGTGTTTTTAATAATTGCTCTAAAAATGTCCTAACCTAAAAATCTACAGTGGTTAATAGTGACAACAAAATATACAGAGATACATAAATTCAAAATACGAAGGTGCGTAGGAAAGCTTTAGACATATCAACATATATATGTATTATTGATAAAAGTTTGTGTCTAGTTAAGAATGCGTGTTAGTTAAAACAAAAAAAATACAAACTCACCATTTTAGTTCCATATTTGGGTACACTGTGACCGCCATCTGTGGATCTAGATCGAGCTCTCTGCAAAGAAAAACACCCTTTAGTCTATATTATACCATATTTAAGTATTTTTATTTAATTTACATTAGGTTATGTAGAAAATAATAATAGTATGACAAGTATGACATTTCTCAAAAAAATAATTGACGCACGAAACAAAATTGCAAAACCTACTCTTATTACTCGTATTATAAAAATTTACTGTATAAGTCTGCTGCCACCATTTTATTTAAGCTAAATTGGTCCTATAAGGATTTTCACTTACAGAAACTGATAATAAAAATTAAATTATTTTATATTATAAGTATAAAATTTTTATTACAAATTCGCTTTAGTGTCAAAGAAATGATAACGAATTAATTTAAAAGCAGATTGAAAAAGTGTAATATTGGTACACCTATGCCTCTAAAAAGTGCACAGTTGTTGCAACGTTGCACATCTCTCCTAGATTAAAATGTACTGATGCGTACGATTTTAATTTTCCTTAAGAGGTTCATATTTTCATATACTGCGAATCAGCGCCAACGTGATCCTCTACAAGCTTGTTTTCTTTGTAATAAACATTTCCATAATGTGTACTCTTCTTTCAAGTTTATATACATATTTTTTTATTTTACCCAGAGTTCCTTTTAATTGAAACTATGTTTAGATTAGGTGTGCTATATATCGTAGCTTTTAAAAATGTTTATTCTGTAATATTATAACGCTAACATATATTTCTAAAAGCATCTAGCACGGGGAAAAAAACAAGCAAAAACGTTTTAATAGCTGTATCATTTTTGATGGGCTATTTTTGGCCCGCAAACATTTTTTTTTTGTTAGTTTAACGGTCGATTGTCTGTCAATTATTTGCAAAAAGCACTTTATAACTATTGTTTTATATATTACGATATTTGTTCAATTATTCCAATAAATCAATATCGAAATGAGATTTTATTTTTTTAAGTGTCTATATATCATTTTCGCAATTAACATATACCGAAACTAGCCGAGCTTGTGCGACTATACGCGAACAAGTTGGGTAGAGTATGGTTTGCACGCATGCGCATTTGTTATATTGTTTAAGGTTGTATATCTTAATTTATTATTTTTATGAAGTGTATTTTTTTTAAATATATATTTAGACAATTATTTAGAAATTATTTAGTGCTGACGTTGCGAAATAATGATTGAAGATATAGTTTAGTAAACAATGCAGGTTTCTATTTTTTTTTATTGATAATTTCACTGGAACTGGTGCAGAGTTGCGTGCCAAGCAAATGAATTATGACAAATGAAACTTAAGCAATTCATAATCATTAGTGTGTCACTCGTTTTATTATATTTTTAGCAAAGTTTTATTTTTTTTATTTTTTTTGCCCGGTGATAAGCATTTTGTTTTGTGTCTTTTTCTGGAGTACCCTCTGAATTAATCTCATTTGAAAATTAATGATTTTTGTGTCAAAAACGGATGATATTACGAAAAGTTTTTTGTTCGGTAAAGTATTTAGCGCAAGCTATAATATAGCATATCGGATTTATGGGCGATTGAGTAGGTAGCTAATATCCGACGTTTAAAAACGTCAATGTTGAAAGTTTCACATTAGAGTTTCGGTTGGTATTGGATCTAACACGAGTTGTCGTTAGGCGAGTATGCGGCGTGTAAATATCCCGTCAGTTGATTTATCACCTAAAGGTGGAAACTGTTCATCTTTCAGAGGCCACCAGAGAGGCGGCAGCCTGCCTGGAGACATTCCTGTGTACACTAGATCTACCACGAATCGTTCCCTCGGGAATATCAATCGATGCAAGTAGAGCAATACTTCCTAAACAGTGGCGTATCGAAAATTAACTCAAAACAAGCGATAAGCCTGTAGCTTGTAAGTATATAAATGGTAATATATGCCGAAACTAGCCGAGCTTGAACGACTATAAACGAATAAGTTTGATAGAGTATGGTTTGCACGCATGCGCCTTTGTTTACGATTTAATAAGTAGCTCAAGAAGTACAACCTAAGTAGATTCGTTATATATGTAATAAACAATTAAGACAGCTTGAATTTGAGTGAGAATTATGATATCTTTCGTTTAATGTGCTAATTAGTTATTCACTCAAATAGAATTTGAACAATGGCTGAAGCCGTGAAATAAGTTTGAAATACGCCACTGAAGAGTGACATATACCGCAGTATGACTGCTAGACCCAGGCCAGCCAAAACTTCCCAGATTAACAAGAATTTAGTTTGCTTCGCTACCGCTGTGAGGCGCGCAATGCGATGCGATGCGATGCGGTGCGGCCTTTAACGAGTGTGAGTAGGTTGTGAGGTATTACATTTAACTAACAAACTGTTTCCAACAATATAAGCTTGGTTGATTTGCATAGCTTGATGACAGACAGAAACCAAAACCTCGGGTTGCGTTGGAATATATGTATAGTTTTGTTTGTTTCATATGGTTTTTATGCTCTAAAACCTCACATACTTACGGCGCAAAAAAGCGCAAACGTTTGTTTAGCAAACAAATGTTGTCAAACCATATTTAAATTTTATAAAAACAACGGTCATCTATGCTCTATGCCACACTAATAGTTCAAAAAGTTAATTCGATCGAATTTTATTTATAAGAATTAGTAGAATTATATTTTAAAATTAATTTGTAAATATAAAAAAAATGTATAATATGAAATAAAATATTCCTATTCCCATCTGCTTACTTTAAGTTTTTGTTTTTTCAATTGTGCATGATCACACTTATGCTAGATATCTTCTATTATAAATAATAAGATTCTTTGTGATCCGCAACCATCGGATTAATTCCAAATTTGTTGAACCTTGAGACGTCTTATTATGTTTAAGTTTTTCATCTTTAGAAGTCAGGTAATTGAGCATAACTAACGTGTGCTCATGTGACAAGTATTTTTGGATGTTTGCTTCCGCATATCAATATCACTAAAGAAAACACGCTTCATTCAAACAATTTTTTGTTCAACCCTTCACAAAAGATCTGAAGCAGTGTCTACCACACAAATTTTAATATGTAACAGTTCTATAAACAAGCTGCGAAATTCGCTTACGTTGCGCTCGCCCGATATTAGCCGAACGTTTTGAGTCTAGCTATGATACCCACGCATGCGTAATTCAACTTATTTTATATTATTTTTGGCGTCAGCATAAAATATATAAGTGTATGTGTTAAATATGATTAAAATAGACACTTTGTGTTATTGTAAGAGAGAAATAAAGTGTATGCTAATGAAAATGTACACGATTCCCGTCTTCAAAGTGTATGGGCGTTGGTACTTTGTTTAGCTCCTACTAGTCAGTAATTAGAATATAATATCCTATAAAGAAATCGCCTGGCAGATAAACTTTCACCATTTTGTTATGGCTCTTTGTTACAAGAAAAATACAACCACCTCTGTAGCAACACTGCATAGATTTTAGATCAGATTACTGTTACTAGTTCAGTAGTCTTATAAAAGACAATAGAAAATTAATTGTTTTACTATTGTATGATGCTCGAACATTTTATTAACAATAAATCTGGAAATGTAGGTATGAAAGCAATCATGTGATGTGATCTAGACATGGTAATTTAAAAAATTTAAATTATGATACGGCCGAAAAACAAATATGAAACAAAGGATAGTTTGGTGTATTTAACCACACGGAAAATAATAATGTTTAGATTCGTTCTATAGTTCGTTAATTGTATAGGTAAATAAATTCGTAATCTATTTGATTATTTATGGCGCATATCATGTTTAATAATAATCAAAGTGGTAAATAGTGGTGTTTGTGGTGCAATTCAGTTGCTGCGAATGAAGTGTACCTATGTATGAATATTAAATAAATTATTTGTGCATAGTTAAAAATAGGTCAATTGCCAAACCAGAGCACAGATAAAATGCGAATAAAATTTAAATATATGTAGTGCATACTGGAAATTATTTTGGCTGTGATCGTGTTTATTTTAATGCAATTTGTCTAATTATATTATATATATAAACAAATTTCATACGCGATTTACATTTATCTTCATTAAAATTAATTAGAAATTGAAGTGTACTAAATAAAAGATGAAATTTTGTATAGAAAAAATCTGATTAAATATAAGGATTGGGTTTTGTCGCCTCATTTTTGAACACATAAATAAATTATGTAGAATAGTAAATAAAGCAATATTCGAGACAAATACGATTAACCCATTTGTTAATTAGCTTTAACTATGGCGACAATTATACAAATGGGTTAATATGTGAAAAACTAAGATGCGTAGGTATATAATAGTAGTTTTTAGTCTTGAAAATATCACAAACAAATATAATAAATAATTTAATTAACCTCGTAACGTCAATGCATGAGCTATTAGAAAAAAAAATTTTATATTAACCTGATTTATTTGCGTGAAAGCGATGCGATAAATCAGTTGATCTTGTTAAAGTTAACGGTTAGTTTATCAACTAATTTACTGTAATACGATTCATTGTATAACGTACGTGTGCGGTTGTGACGCCGTTTGCCCTAAGTGGACAGTCATAACACTAAAACCAATAGTATCATGTTTTGTCGTTATATCGGCCGTCATTGCTAATTAATAAAAAGTTATGGTCTCGTAACAATATTAAAATAACTGTTTTATCAGAAAAATAAAATCACAATTTTTTTTTTTGGTCTCTCGAATCACTTAAACGGTTTGTAAAACAAAAATTTATTTAAATATCTCTAAAACACGACAAACGATAAAACTTCGCTGTTACGACACACAAAGAGTCCTGTTAAAAAAAATTTTTACTGGGTTTTATATCAAACTTATACGTGAAAAAGTTACTTTTAATATTTAACAGAAAGTTTCTGAATTTGTTAAAAGTTGCATTTAAATTTTAATAACGTTAATAAAGTAATAATATGACTTAATTTAGCGACTTATTAAAATGATTAGTTGTGTGATTAATTTAAAGAATTAGCTATATAGTAAATCAAATGTTGTTCTTTATAATCAAGTTTACGCCCACATGAATACAAAACTTTTTTTTTATTACTACTCGTCAAAATACCATATGGACTATTTCACTATATGAACTTGGAAACTTCTGTTGATCTAGTTAGTTTTTTTTTATTTATTTATTTACTTAAGGTTAGTAGTAGTTCGGATAGAAAATAAATTATATAAATCGATTTAGTAATATTGTATTAACATAGATATTTCAATAGCTATTGACAAATATGACATTCCCTTTTCTGGAAACTTGATACTAGTTAATTGATATTTATTTGTGTATACTTTTTGTTTCACTGAAACTCTAAGTTAGGAATTTTTTTTTAATGAATTGTAGCTTTTATAAAATTAATGAATTTAATTAATTAATTAGTTTTCTACAACAATGGAAATCATTTTATCTACAATATATTGTAGAAAATATTGTTTATAATATATAATCGCGTTTAATTTGCTGAATATGATACAATGTTGCGATGTTTTAAAATCAAGTCGCCACTGATGGGTTAATCTAGAGATAAATTACGGTAAAGAAAGCGAAATTAAATACGAGATTTATATGCTTGATTGAACTGTGAAATTGTGTTTTTTGAGATATGAAAAATAACTAAATCGCATTGTCATTGTTGGCTTTTATGGAATAATTGAATTTTTTCTCCCGGTTAAAAGTGAAATTCGATGACGCAATACCATTTTTATCGATACCTTCGACGTCGACCATAACGTGGACTACATAATGGATATATCTTCTGCATCATTAAACAATTTGTCTCTACACGACCCACCTTTAGAGCTCACAGAATTTTCAAAGACCTCAGTGGTTCCATATGGAAATTTAATACGGACTTTTATATATTATAGAACTGCGACTGACCTACATGAAAGAATGTAGACTATTTTTATATTTTATACTATTTATTTGAAAAAGGTCACGTATCGAAGGTATTTCATTGAATGTTATTTTGTTTATTAATAATTCACAAATGAAACCAAGAATGCTATTATTAAAAAATGTAAATATTGGAATAAAAATTGTGCATTATTCTAGGTTATGGTCACATTGGTGCACAATAGGTGTGCCGCTTATCTTTCCCTGGTCCGATTTGAGTCGGTCAACAAAACTCTTAACATTGTAGATTTGCGGCCGCGAAGAACAATCGGGTCCGTCGAAGGCCAACTAGTTCAACAACCAGTTTAACTCTCTCTCTCTCCACTGGATTCTAGAGCTCTCTTGTCATGAAATTCTCTCTTTAAAAGATTTCACTCTCAGTTTAGTTCGCGGGTGAGTGATTCACATTGTCTCATCCTACCGACCACGACGGACCATTGAAAAATAATTGGGGTATTCATACATATATACCATGTTCTTCCCATACGAATTTACATGACAATCATAAATTAATTTTACTCTATTTCAACTCTTGTATTTATGCAGTTCATCAAATAAAAAACAACACAAATTTTTTTTTGTTTAAATTCTATTTAAGTATCAAGTAAAATACACGACAAGTTGAAATTATAAATGGATTCATACAAAATAATTAATGTACTGCAAATGTTTGATAGTTTACATATTGGGCCTATTCCTGGAATCGATTACATTCACATTATCGTTAAGCGTTCGATTTTTTTTGTCGTCGTATTGATCCGAATGTTAATGTGTGGGAAATTTTGTTTTCATGAGTGTTTAAATGGCAATTAACTGTTTAATCGTTATATTATAATAAGCTGTGCCGGGTTACGGCTGTACTAGTTGGAATCGGAAATTATATTATGGTTTATTGGTTGCGGTTTTTTTAATAAAAAGTGTTCCATCGTTGAGCAGTGACGAAAAAAACAAGGATATCCGTAACTAATTCTTATAAAAATAATTGAATATCACAGAAAACAATGATTGCTACACAATGATTTCTTTTCTATATCTGTTTCGTTTCACGACGAATCCACTTAAATATTTATACAATATTGAACAAATATTATGATTTATAGTACCAAAAATATTTGTACATTTGAATAAATATATTATTTTTTATTTCAACCAAATATTTACACTAAATATACTTTTATACCCATTCATATATTATTTTTAATTATTTTATATCAACATGTATTTTTTATGAAAGTATATCACATATAACGCGTAAATAATATATAAATTAGTCTTTATTTATTCATGAGTTTATAATTTTACCAACATTTAACTGCTAGTTGCAGTTCGCAAGTTTAGAAATTAAACCACTAGATGGAACTAGACTAAGTTGAATTGCATATAGGAGAATTTTAAATAATTTTAGTAAATAGTTCTGTATAATATCTAAAAAGTCATAAGTGTTGATGTAGTACATAATGCGGTACTAGGGTAAAATAAATTTTACGATTTATCTTGCGGAAAAAGTTCCATATAAAGCATGAGCAATTAATCTCCCACTATGATTTAGTGTCGCAGACATGAAAACAAACAACGCACATATCATATAAAACGTAACTACTGCACACCTACAACGCACCATCAAGTAGATGCATGGTCTAAAATTAACAGCGTTAACATTTTTACCCAAACATTCCATGCATTATAATTTGAACCGCATGATGCTAGGCTGCAGTACGCGCATGCAATCTATTTTGCGCAATCTTTTCCACATAGAAAAAGCTAAGTGCACACACAATCTATATTTATTTACAAATCGAACTAAGGGCTATAGTTAAACGACTTCCAGTTATCCTCTATTTGAAATAAATGTTTTTCAATCTGATTTATGAAGTATTATTCAATTTTTTTTATACACAAATAAAAAAACATTTAATTTTGGAAAATGCCCAAGATTATTTTTTTATTCACAATAAATTTCACACAATGGCATGGCGCTGCAGTATATTTTGTAAACATTTGAATAAATGGGTAATATTTATTTTTTTGTACGAATAAACTACAAGAACTGCTTTGTGCGTTTATAGATGTTGTATAATGCAGATTTTTATTTCAAAAATTAAAACACTTATTGAGTTTTATACTTAAAAGTAGACACAAGCGATTTCTTTGACTAATAGGAAGTGTTTGTGTGTTTAGTCTATCTTTGTGTCAGTTAATTAAAAACAACTGACAACAGTTGTGATATTTGAAAATAAAATACACATTTATTTCAGTACCAGAGAAAACTATATAGACATCAAGCTAATGGTCGTCGGCTATTTAAGATAATACTTGTGGCTTATTTCGTTATAGGAGGCTATGAGACGGCTTATAAATTATTCTCTTTACGTATCAGTTACCTTAAAAAGCTTCTTGTGCTTTTCTCATTCATAATTTAGCAATTATGCAATATTTGGAATAAGGGAATCAATAATTTATAGTGCATGACAACAAAATTAAATAAGAGACAAAAAAATCTAGAAAATTCCATTTGTTTTCCTACGAATTATTTGTGCCTACTGAAAAGTTATTACCCTTAGATTATAGCAAACTTTCTTTACTTCCCACAATTATAATTGAATTAACTAGCTGATATATAAATAATTCATTTAATAACTATATGAATAAATTTTCATGAATAATTTCTCGTATTTTTAATCAAAGCCGGATATAAGAAGAATACTATTTGAAACACAATCATCAATAAATGCTTAACTAACAAACATTTCCGTATACTTGAAGCTAGAAAATAGCATTCATAAGTATATAGTTCAATATAATCAACTATATATAAGTATAGCTAATAGAATATATCGCCGACTTGATCTTGTATAATATTTACATAAACATGGTCTGCCGTAGCGGCTTCATTAAAACTTTATTTATTTTGAAGTGAAATGTTAAAAATTGAATACGGATATATCGACCACCTAAGGGTCAGAATAGGTTGATGACTCATAAATAACTTAATCTAGATTTACTGTTACTAGACTGTTTACTATTACCGCTTAAACAAATGATATATCTTATGTAAGTTAATGAATTTGTAACTTTTTATATTTCAAATAAACATGGTTCACAAATTCAAAATAATAACTAAAATAGTTAAAAAAAGAACGAAAACTATGACGGAATAAATTGTGAATAAAAAATACTTTTATTAGTATTTCGTAGAAGTTTAGATATTAGGTGCAAATAAAATTTCTGCTGAGTTCGATTACCCATTATCTGAGATAGTGCATTATGAGAGAAATCCAATTGCCGGAAATCATCAACGCCTTCGATCCAATATTGGTACAAAACTTTCAAACTAGCAAAAAAATAAAATAGAAGCACACGGGACTCATTTGTTCGCGAGCTTAAAAGTGTAAGGAGTAGTTTAGCGAAATACATAAAAGTGCAAACGTAGTAATTTGCACCTACGTGTAATGGTTTTTACTGTTCGAAAAGTGATTCTGCTTTCGCCCCTCAATATTTAACTTAGATTCTTTCTAATCTAACGGATTGGTTGAGCAAGGAGAAAGGGGAGGACTATTGGATTTAATAGTAGTAAATCACACGGAATTAATCAAGATACTCCTCCGGGCGACACAGGAAAGTGTACCACATATTGGGTGTAATATAGTATGTGGCTGTAATCAGAGGGTGTCGGCAACTGATTACTCCACCAATAGAATTACTCTATTTTAGTGTTTGAGGAACTTGTATTCAAACTGTCGGACAAATCTTATCCATTACATTTTTATGGGTAATGAATTAATTTCGTTGACAATCATTTACCAAATTAAATAGATTGTATGGTCAAGTGTGGGAATTTTAATAACGGTCCCAGAATACGGACAATAGCGTGGACAAGAAAATTAAGTAAAGGTATAAATTAGATTTCAAAATGTGTAAGTGTAATTATTTTCTACTTAGGAATTTATACTGTTTGCGTATTTCATAAAACCTTGAAATAGTTTAATTAATAAGTCTAACGAATTCATGCACAATTTATGTATGTAATTAGGTAAAATAACTATTTAAAATAGAGTGGGGTATAAGGTCATATGCAGAAACACAAATCTAAATTTTCTTAGAAAACATTAAGATTGTTTTAGCGAGAAGTTCTTAAATAACTAGTTTAATTGTAAAAAAATTGTTTGTTACTTGCCAAATTTATTTGTGTTTACTAAACAATTAAGATAATTTCGGTGGAAAAAATTTTAAAAACATGATAATAGTAAATTATGCATCTTGGTAAGAATTTGTTTTCCATACTAGGAAAAGTGATACCTACATTAATAATTTCTATATGTTTTTATTATGAATGCAGAAAATTGTGCGGAATTCAAAAGTGATTCACTGAGACATTTTTAACTGTAATATCTATTTGATATAAATACGTTTCAAAGTTTATGTTAAAATGTAAATATATCTTTTTTAAAAATATGCGAGTCAAAAACACTTTCAAATTTACATAAACTAATTTTTGGCGAAAAATAGCGTGACTATATATGTATGTAAAGTTTATAATGCAAAATGAGTTATGTAAATGTCGAGTTCTAACACAAAATAAATAAAATAATAATATTTGTAATATACATAGCGAATTTAGCAAATATTTAACATTATTTCATTATTGATTATTCTCTAAGCTAAATGAGAAATAATTATAGACAGTATGCGCAGAAAATTATTTATGTACGGCTTTAATTACTTTACGAAAATTCAAATATGAATTACTGTGGCGACCTAAAATCACTCAATTAAATACGTTACATAACTCAAATATCTCAAAGTTCTCATTGGCACGAAGACCGGCAAATAATGGAATTTCGTTTTGTGAATTAAATTAGAATATATTTTGTAGATGAGAAGCAATAAAATGCGTGTGTGTGTGAAAGAATTGAAAGTGACGGATAGTTGTGGATCTAGAAGCGCAGGGTTGACAGGTCGGTGATGGTCAGGTTTTGTTGTGGTAAGTATTAAAGCAACGGTGCGAAGCTGTGACTGCTTTCAACTGCGGTAATTTTAGCTACACAATGTGGTGTAAAATTACAGCGCGGCGAAGCGACGGCGACGCACGGCACAGGCGGATCGATTCAGCCGGCAAGCCACTAAATACAACAGTGCCCGCCAGCCCAACCAGCCGCCACTGGCCATATCGCTCAAGAATCGGATATTGAATTGTATATGCATTACAATAGCAAATCGGTTACCGTCGTGTTACCGAGAGGATATTAAAACACGATTACACTTTGAAATATCGTCTGTTTTGTCTATTGACACCATCAGAATCGAAAACAGACTTAGTTTCCTAATAAAAATTGTACGATATGGAAAAAGCAAATTTCATTTCACCAAAAATATTTTCTATTCCGATAACGAATTTATATTAAAACCAAGAATATATATAGAAAATTATAAAATATCAAATACAAAAAATCACAAATATGATTTAGTTTATTTTATTATAGAAGAATATTTCAATTTCCAATAAACATAAAAGTAGAACTAGATAAAAAACAATTCGGATTTCGCAATTGAATGAAATGAAGAATTTCGCACACTGATGAGCAAGATATCAACACTAATAACAAGCAAAACTGCATTCTTGCTACTAGCTCACTATTTACACGCTGCCTATTTACTCGAGCACTAACGGTAACATCACTTTCTTTTTTACTTTTTATAAATCAATAGCATATCTAGTTTAATGAGTAATTGCAATATAATTACATCGATTGATTAATAAATAATTTCTAATAATAACCAGTCGTAAATTAGTATAACGAATCTCTTAATGCTCATAAATAACGGTAAAACGAATCGTAAAATATTTTTTGAAAAAATTATTTGTCTGCGCGTACGATGAACTTTCAAAATTATAATATTTGGTTAAAAATTAAGATACACATAATTAGAAATTGAATAAAACATTTCGATAATTCATGAATACCATAAACTATTTTAAATTGTTTGAATTGTTAATATATCAAAAATTATTCATAAGTATTATTTTTTGGTAATTTTACAAAAATATACAAGTGTGTAAATTAATGTTGCATTTCACCTTCATAAACTAGACTTAACATTGATCATATAAAATCACTAATCAGTAAATTAAATATGGTTTTAAATTTGCATATTAGGAAAAGTAATTATTCGAATTGTGATACAATTTGATTTAGTGTCACAATTGATGGAAAGTTGTCGCAAATATGAAACTGTCAAAGAATCGGAAATGAATCAAAAGATTCAGCTTTGCTTTAAATAAAATAAAGAATCGCGTCGCTTGGGGAAAAAGTTTTAAAAGATCAAACGCCGGCAATCGAAGTTATAAACGTCCAAATATATTTTACGTTTATAGAATCTTATAATGGGGGAAGTTTAAATGCATTTCTAGAAAATATTCAAATTGACTAATATAAATATATGTCCGGCCATGTATCCAAATTTTATTTTCAAATTAATTGGAAAACTTAGGAATTCTGACTAATCAGAGAGCAGCTGTTTTAAAATTAGCCAGGTGCTAGGTAAGCATTACTAATATTCGCTCGACATAATTTATGTAAACATCCGAACCAAGAAGTCAACAGTTTCTTATTACCCATCATATTTCGAACTTACGATGCCAAACACACACTCATATCACATACACATTTCTGTGCTAATATCATTTAACCATTACACAAATATCATATTTTATTTACGTAAATGACACCACCAACTAATCAACATTTGAAACAATCAAATTAATAATAAAGCAAATAGTAATATTTATGTTTACAAATAAAATAAATTGGTAGGAAACTTAAAATTGGAACAAAATAAACCGAAAAATGGGCAGGTCAAGTAAAACTGGTGTCGCGTTTAAGAAATTTCGTTGCTTTGTTCGGCGAAGGCTCCCCAGTTTTGTAAAACGGGCGCAACCGGTATTGTCACAATAAATAATCGACTTTATCGACTCGGCGAAGGCATGATGAATAGCAACCCGGTAAAAATACACAAGACTGACGCAAACAATTTCGTCTCAACCGAGAATCTGTTCGGCGGAGATTCTCTGCTTCATTGCAGACCAGTTAGACATTTCTCAACCTCAACGTGACATTTAACCAAAGAGATTTGATACATGATAGAGGTTTCCACCACCACAATATATTAAAACCTTTTAAAACGCATAATAATATTTTCAAATCCCAGACGTGTATTAGACACAAAGACATTTCATACCACCAAAAATTTGTCAAATAGACATATCAAATATTATTTATTATATTCATGTAAATTTCGAGAGATCTTAAGAAATCTTGAGACTCAAAGATGATTTATTAAACATATAATTTACCATATTTATTTAATGGCGCAATTCTATTCTATTTCATTTAAATAACTAATAAATTATTTATGAAATCAATCAAATATATCGAGCTTCATTTTTAGCAATAATTTATCCTTGAAAAGATTTGCTTAAAATTGCACTCTTATTTGTTCAACTCTAATATAACAAATTGAATAGTGTTGCAAAGAATATGATTGACAGACTAAAAAGTCTATAAAGATCTGATAACTGAGATAATTGCGTGCAAACATCACGAACTATATTTATCGTGTAAAGATATGGTGCAAATTATAAACATAGTTAATTCACAGTAATATGACGTCATAGATTGTAGAATTTTAGGAATTTGTTGGCCCTTTAAAAGTTATCGGAAATATGTGTATAAAATAAAACGATTACAGTTGAAATTTCGTAAATCACAATTGACTAAAATTAAAAAAAAGCTTGAAGATTTTCAATTGTGTTTGGTTATGTATATTCAAACATATTTGGAAATTTATATAAAATTAATTGAAAGGATTATTTTGTTTACGAAATAAATTGCTTTTGAAATTGAATGAAATGTTTCAAAAATATGCTCGAATTTATATGATATAAAAATGTTGAACTTTTAAATTAAATAAAGTTAAATTAGTTTGAATATTAGAAAAAAAAATGGGTTTTTGTAGGTGTCAACTATTTAAAAACTCATATATAAAAACACTTTCATAAATCGTCTTGGAAATAAATGCTCATTTAATTACGTGAAACATAATTAAATTTTCGAAAATGATGAATATTCTCTAACGCATATTATTTTTTTATTTTTTTTAATTAGTTCAAACAAAAGCGTGAAAATATGGTATGTTCACAAGTGCTTCATTTACGTAATGACTAATCCAAGTTACAGCCTCGGCTATTATCTTAGACGCGGGAAGTTGGCGACAATTATGTCAAACATTTCTTACCGAAATTAAAATTTAAATGAGAAATTATTCAAACACAAAAATGCGCGACACGATTCGCCAAATAAAAGTTGAGAATTTCTTATTTATTTTGTATACGTGCGTTGGCCATCTAGTCCAATTGTACGATTTCTTAGCGCTTTGTTTTAAATTAATGAATGTTTTAATTTGATTCGTTGTTCAAATTAATATTTGTTCTGTTGGGGGGGTGAGTTGCGTTTATAACAACTTTTTATTCAAAGATAAACGATTTTAAAACAAGCTTAAAACACCTTCTTCATGGAGGAACAATAAAAAAAAAAAAATTTCATATGCGCAACTAAAACTCACTTTAGAAACAATTGAGGTGGTAATCAACGCAATCATTGCTTTGTAGTTTTTCCCTATATTGAATCCTAACCAACGAAAAAAAAAAAAAAAAAAACGAATATCTGCTGTTTTGGTTCAGATCAATGGTAAAGTGTAATTGTATTTGCTTTACGAAGTAAGCCGATACAGTTTTTATACTAGTCTTTTTATGGATACTTTATGTAACATGAATAGAAATACTGGATAGAGAATATTAAATTCAAATGTAATGCAATATTTTCCATATCAGGTTGCGATTTAAATATAAGAGCTTTTTAAATTTCCGATTTTTTTTAGTTGATTTCAAATGCAATTTTATTTTATACCAGTTTTGTTAAATCTGTGATGCACCACTTTATTAAGTTATTTTTGAGTTACTAAGACATTTTAATCGTGTATGTAAATTATAGATAATTGTCTTGATTGAATTTGAATATAAATGCAGTTTAGTTATAAATGGCGATTGTGAATTATAGTGTCGTTATCTAAGTGAATCTCTCTCTCTTAACCCCGCTTACCTCTAGGTACATCTGGTTTTACACGTATATGCTTCCTCTTCCGGGTGTGTTTGATATCAAGTTAGGTTAGTGAGTTAAATTTAAATTCCTACCATGCATGACCACTGGTACAAGTCGTACTTGCACTTTTTGTGTACAAGTGTATGAAATTTTCCAGTACATCTAACATGTCACGAGCAGCTGGCTTATCGAAACCTGACGTTATTACACTAGCACATCGGAAATTACGAAAGACACTGATGTGCTTGTGTTTATTAATGATTTAGTTTCGGATTTATTTACCAGAAGCAAATTTCGTAAATAAGAACCAAAAATAAGAAATAAAAACGATTTGAGTGAAAAAAGATCGTACGATGTATTTAACGATGTTCCCTAATGATGTTTCTACAGCGCGCGAGAGCACGTGTGATTTTTCGTTTTTTTTTTTTATTTTGGAGTAAGTTTTAGCGCGTGCGATTTACATATACTCGCATTCCTTTGATGATTCATGGACAAATCTAGTAGAATGATAAATGTACGAGCAGATGTGAATGTTTAGTCAACGGAGCCGCCATGCACACCAAATGAATTCCAAACGCACAAATTCGTAATAATTACAAATGCATCATTTTCCCCACAAAAAAAAAAACACGATGTTTCCCATATTTATAATCGAAAAACTCTCAAAACTAGATTGATTTTTGATTGTAATAGCTTTTAAAACGTATTTCTTTGAGTTAAAACGCATTTTATAAGTATATGTATTTCGTAAAGTGGGAAGAGGGAAACAAATAACAATTTGTTGTTTGATATTTATAAAAGATGAAATAATACTATAGTAGGGTATTATAGAGCGTGTTGAGTGGAATAATTACGGGAAGCTGTCAGACGAGTATACCTCTGAGAAGAGTGTAATGACTTGGCTGCTGCATTACAACGTTTAAATATATCTAATTATGTTGCAGTCGTGTTGATAAATAGAGGAGACGAGGAACTAATGTGTTTATCGAATTTTATTAACAATGCATTGTTTGTTGAGAGAGTATGAACGTTTGACTGTTGTCGGTGCACATGCACATGTATAATCAAACTTGTCGTTTGGCTCGTTTCGACCATCAAAGTTTAGAACCCGCAGAGCAGTTGCCTTTATAATACATGACCCTCATGAGACTTGCGCCCCTTGTCTACGTTTAATAACCTGCAGCAAGCAGCGATCACGGTGGCCTTTACGAGAATGTCACGAGTGCTTTTTTATTGTCGGACAAAAAATCTGGTGGTATTGAGATTAATTTTCGACCTTTACTTGTGGTGTAACATTTTTAACTAAATCAAAAACTTTCCACTAGCCACATTTTACTTTGGATTTTAACAAATCAAATTTAGTGAAGACAAAAACTAAATTCGAATAAATCATTGAAGAATAAGGGGTATAAATTTTGAGTGCGAGTCGAATGAAGTAGAAAATCAATTGTTGTAAAGAAGAAAGATAGTGAATTCAGTAATGTGAATATTTTGAAAGTGACAGTTGTTCGCACGTTGCGGACCAGACATTTCATTGTTGATGTTGACAGCGTCAGGATTTGGTCAGTGAATCGGATCGATCGTGCATATCCGCGTGCCAGTCGAATCGCCAGAGCGTGCCCGGGCGATTGTCAAAGAAAACGATTATACAACAAAATGCTAACTTCATTTTCTCAGAATTACTACCATATAATCAACGTTGATTTGTTTTTTTTTTGTTTTGTTTGAATAATAAATACTCCTTCATCGAATTTCACTGCGGAATATACTTCGATTCCGATGCTCAAATTGCATATTTAATTACGACCAAAACAGAATTAAGATTTAAGACTCTTTCAATTCATTCGTACATAATTTGATCACAAATACAAAAGTTGCTTCAAAATGTTAAATTAATTCCTAGAGTAAATCAAAAAAAGTATTTTGCTGATATTACTTTTGGCTTTACATGAACTTTTTCGTATCTATAAGGCATTAACGCAAACAAAATACAATATATGTCGTCTTATTTAATTGACAAAATGACTTTGACCTCGAATTAGATAAATGCGTATTAGTTTTTGGACAAAAACTAGTAGAAATCATTTACGAATGTTTTGAAATAAGATGCAAGAAAATACAACTTTATACGTATTTTCCAAAGCATATAATTCAACGATAAATTAGAGTTAGTGAGGATTGTATATTAAATAATTGAGATATTATACTGCATTAAAATATTTAATCTAAAGATGAGATATTTGTGATATGAATGGTAAATAATAACTAACTGTAGATTGTAGACTTATGCATGTGTAAGATGCAAATAAGCTCCGCATGGGAATAAGACTGTGATTGTGTCGGGGAAGGTGTATAAAAATGAGAGAAAAATGTGAACTTACCAGTTAAAACAACAAACAAAGGTTGGTCCTCAATGAGAGACTCGTGTCGCATGGATCCGAAACAATGCCAGGGCCGTGAGAAAAAGATCGCGGTGTTTTGTGATGCGACGCGAGGAAAGACGAGTAGAAAACGGAAGTTTGCAGCGAGAAGCAATAGTAGGCAGGTAGACGACTAGAGAAGAATGCAGCAGAGCCCCGTGCAAACAATCGATGAAACACAGACAATGAGTTGTGAAGGCGACGCTTTCAAAGTCGTCGAGACGGTCCGCACACAAGCCAGGTTAATGACACTATCAAATAGCAGCAGCTGCAACTGCGACAGCGACAGAAAAATCACTGTACACGCACTGATAATCAGTCAACACTCGCGAACTTAAGATGATAATAATAAGCACACACGTTTCACATCCATTGTTGACAAACAAATCGACAGACTATCTAATACTGCACACTGCGACATCCACGAGGTGAAATGCGTAAGAGAAAAAAACACCGGTACACGTGAATGTCAAACAACGACAAAATGTCTCGTCAGGTAATTCTGTTTAAGCCACACGCCGAACCAGAGCATACGAGTGAGCGACTTGGAATGATCTCGTTCTCGTTTCGCTTTTCGCTCGACGCTGCGCGGCTCGGCCACACTCTTTCCCTCTTTGTCTTCTACGTGCGACCTGACAGAGACGTAACACCGGCGCACTCCGATACAGTGCGCGCGGGAACAGATTCATTGTTATACACACGTTCTCGGTGCGGTTCGCCTTTAGAAACAAATGATAAATTTTGTGTTGGCCTTTAGGGCCACAGATGCTGTATCAGTATCGCACACAAACTATTTTGTAGACAAAAGGAGTCGTATATTTTAGTCGTTTATCCCGATCTAAATTCGATTCTATGTCGCACTTTTAGACGACCATTGTTGCTAACAATGGACTTGTGCGGCGATATGACCGTGTTCTTCACTTGCTTATAAGCGGTTGCTGACCGCCGTCTCAAGGTCTCACACATTTTTAATAGTCATCGCAAGGTGAAACGCACTCACTCATATTTGAATCAACAATGTTATAAAATTGCGGAAAATTTTTTTTCTAAACAAATGACTACGCTATTTGTTTCGTGAGAAAATTCTATTCTTCAAATTCTATCTATTTTGATAAATATTTTTTAATACATTGACCCACAACACTGATAGGCATAACATTGTAATTGTGTCTAATAAAATATTCATTCATAATTAAACATCGCTAATTTCGTTCAATTATTTAAATATTCAAATCGTTTATTACAGTAAATGATTTCGTTGTATTTTCTTGCCTATTTCTGAATAGACAGTAGGGAAAAAGAAGCGAAGACAAAAGAATGAGTTTCCTGTTAATATAAATATAAACACATTGTGAACGTAACCTTGAGTCGATTCAAATTCACACCTTTGTTTTACAAGTAGCCCATACGAGCCAATATTTCTGAATCACACGTCTTGCTATTAAAATGGGGTTTTTCACAAATATACCGCAGTTGGTTCTGTCAAATCAGAATCAGTGGCTTATGAACGAACAGTCTCGTGCGCTGCGTTATTCTGAAATCGATTTCTTTACAGGCAGCGGGCATAACAGCCAAAGCAGAGCAGAGCAGAGCAGCACAGCACAGCAGAGCAGAGCACCACCGGGTTGCGATTTCATTTTCGCTCGCTTGCTGTCTCGTTGATTCTGTTCTCTCGATATTCAGGGAAACTCATTCACTGAGTCTGAAGGCGTTCAATTGGAATTCATAGATAATGAAACTTGAGCTAAATAAAATTTTAAACCTACCCGTTCTATGTCACTGTGTTGCGCATCAATAAGCAACGTTTTGACACACAATCGTGAAATGATTTTGTTTTATTTTCACCAACACTACTACGTCTCTTCTCAGTGTCTTTTTTCTACCGACGTGGGATAAAACATATATACAAGATGTCATGTTGTCCACATACAATTTAATGTCGCTTTTATTTTAAACTGCGCGCACCAAGCTAGAAATATAAATCTACATTTTGTTTTTTCTACTCCATCCAGCAGGATTCTTTCGTCCTGTTTTCCTGCCGGTTACGCAGCAGCAGTAATCCGTCACTCAGAAAGTGGTAGGTTGTAGGTATTTCGGTTTCTCTTTCTACCGGTTTTTTGTTTGGGTCTCGGGTTGGGTTCGTTTTCATTCCTGCCCTCTTCGCTCCATTCTGCTCTGCGCTACGTTCTCTCTTCTAGATTACTATGTTGTGTTGGTGTGCGAGCGTGCTTGGTGAGCGCGTGTCTCGAAATTGTAAACGCGTTGTGCAAGGCCCGGGACACAACAACGTGCGTCATTTGGAGATCCCAAATGATACGTTGCTTGAATGTTTATCATAGTATTGCTTCAATTAAAGGATTATTTATTGGACTCAAGATAAAGGTGTTTGGTTAATATAAAGAACTTCTGAAATAAGCTTTGTACCTAGAGTCATTCGTGATCTCATTTGAGCTTGTAATCTGGTTCAGTGCTGACACTAGATTTCTCGCAGTGACAGAAGCTTTTTTCGTTACTGCGAACAAATCGAAAAGTCGTGCTTTTACCCGGGGCATATGTCTTACATCTTTTAGCGACTAGATTTTTTTTCAAATAACAAAAGAACGGTCATTTTATTTATTGTGTCCTTCGTATAAAGCAAAACGAAATCAGAGCAGGCATTTCTGGAGTTTCGAATTTCTAAGAAATTAATAATAAAGAAAGAAAAAAAAACAGTAATGAATTTCTCTTACCTTTTTATCTTCAGCATTTTCTTTTAGGAGAAATACTGGGGAAGCGTGTTTATTTACTAAAGTCTACCCTACACGGTTGGCTTTGTCAATCTGAAAAAGAAAAAAGTTACGTTGTAGAATTAACAGCGACTCTCACGTCTGTAATTAAATTCACAGAAATATTAAATTTCCACGCTTTTCGAATTAGTTTTAATAGAATAAATACTTGCTTTGGAGCATTAGCATCTCACTTTGCAAAGGGAAAACGCCAGATTGGATTCCTTCCAAAGTTAAAATTCAAATAATTAAAATCGATTGCTGGAAAATTAACTCAATCTATACCTATATGAGTTTTTTTAATAGAACTTCCCAGAGTAAATTAATAAAGATAAATTTCCGGACAACAGTATTTGTGGTGTTTCTACACGATTTTTTGTATTACCTGCAGAATTTACGTATAATATATCAAAAGATATGTAGTTACTAATAGGAAAGGAAGACATATATGATACTATGTAAGAAATTAGCTGGAAGCCATTCCAGTGTTCGTAAATTATACAAATGCTTAAGTCTGAACGTTACACTATTCAATGTCACAGACGATCCAGTTCAGTTGAAAACATAATTCTACGAAATTCAACATTGAAACTTATATGTATACGTATAACATATACATATATACATCTTTTTTAAATACCATTTCTTTGTTATGTTGTTTTTTTTTTATTATTCTTTTGTTAAAATAATTTTTATTTTTGAAGAAATAATAATAAAATATTTATATTTCTTAATCATAATTTGTATCTTATTTGAATTAGAATTATGTATTGTAATATATTAACATATTTTACAATATATTAAATTATTGTCGATAATATGAAACTTTAAGGCTTTATGTATTTCAAAATAAACAAAGGAATATTATTATTTATCATGGTTACATTTCGCCGTGAGAACTTAAAGAAAAATCCAACTTTTGAACTATTCGTTATAAAAATCCATAAAGTTGCACAGCGGCGGAAATGTGCAACGAAAATATCAGGAACGAAGCCCGTTTCTCGAAATCGTATTGAACAAAACGCAAACTTGACAAACAGCTCCGGACGTGATCAACATAGGGAAACAGAACCTACGCCGCAGCTCTCATTTCAGAGGGTATCAGAAAACAGTGAAAACCACAGCAAGTAAACACGATATCGCGATGATATCGATATCGGTTGCGTCCATCTTGATCAGCGACTCTTGGCAGCACTTTTTGCAGAAGTATAGGAAAATCATAAATCACCCGACTACATATGTTTGCACTACCCAATGTAACACAAACCCCAAGATGATCTCTCCGTTATTCGCACAAAACTATAAGTGGATATATGTACCTCGTCAATTTACATTATTCCACACAGAAAACTACGAATGCTGGATTTAAAAGTGAAATCATATCTTTTTCAGTTGCATTCAGTAAATAATGAAGATATTTCATTCATGCGTGGTTCTGTTAGTGGTCCATGAAGTGTATTTGTAGTTTCCTAAATATTTCAGCACAACTAGAAATTCGTCTGTAATGTTAACTAAACAGTACATCATTGTCAGAACATCGTCGGGCAAACAGAAATGCTTGGGCTGCAATGTTTCCTTGAAATATGCTGGGTTATATTAGCACAGACCTAAACCAATAAAATAAACCTTTGTTAAATAAATATAGACTAATAGGATAACACTCTGGGTTTAGAGTTGAACTTGTATATTATTTATTGTTGCATATCTATAACGAAATTACCGAATCATGATCTCCAAAGGGTTTAAATACAACGCACTACCTGTATAATGTTGGTAAATAAATACAAATTATTAAAAGTAAAAAATATAAAAAAACAGTGTAATGTACTATCTCTTGCTAAGGTATAAGTTAAGAAGTACTAAATAAATGTTTTACAAGAGTTTAGGAAAATGATAAATTTACGTGTCAACACCGCACAACTACAATAGAATATCGTTAGCAAACATTTTAAAATTAATTTAGTGTAAATGCCAAGTTTGTGTTCACAAGTTTGAATGTGCCAGCGACACAGAGACAATATATGTGTGTATGTACTAAATGGTAACCAAACCGAACCATTGTTCGTGTTCATCCTACGCATTCTCTGGAATCACAGTCTGCAATTTCGGATTGATAACCGACAACGTTCGCGCATACTCCACAAGCATTTTGTTTGCGTTTACAAATGTTTATCAGTGTGTATTACGATAATAATAAACTCACATAGACTCAACAAACATGTATACAACATATGGAATTATATTTATTATACTAGTGATTACGATACAATTACTATGCACCTGTAAAACATCCTTTGTCCATCATGCACTTCTTTAAAAACTATGACTTGGGATCTTAGAATCTTAGATCTCGAAATAATTTAGATAGTAGATTCTGGGATGGGCTGTGCATTGATACACCTTCACATTAAATCGTTAAATCGAATTATGCAGAGATATATTTTTTTGCACTCCTTAACAGTCTAATCAAGGATAACTAGATTGAATAAATAGTATAAACTTATAAATGAATTCGTTTAAAATGTTTGCTCTGAATTATTATAGTAATGTATTTGAATTCATATAAATTTCCGACATTTCATCCAACATAAATTTGATTTAACAATTTCTGAATTGAAATTCATGAAACTTTTATAATTACCGTGACAGATATAAATCAGAAATGCGTATGTTTCCACACTGCCCTTGGTTTGACTTTATGAAATAATTTGAGTGCAAATATGTCAACGAAGGAAAGTTGGTTAGCAACTTAAATAAACCAAACCGCGTCCGAAAAGTTACAATCAATTACAGACACGAATAGTCTAAATTTAAACGAAATACTAATAAATCGTCCTAATGGCTATTTACAACATGCATATCATGTTTTGCGATCTCACTGAATTTAAAATTATTTAATATATATTTTATTTCGGGTGTAATTAAGACACAAAATGTCTCCAATTTTCTAGTGAACGTCTTTATTGTTGTATATTTGCAACACATTTCGCTAAGTCTTTGTGTACAAGCAAATCTTGTTCAAGAATCAGTGCAACGCGGTATGTAAGTGTTCAATAAATATAAAATTATAGCTACATTTATAAGTGAACGATGTCAGAAATAATATCCGATATCAACAATCGGTATGTGGTTGCAGATTGGAAGAGCGTGCAAACTATAAATACAAGCCCCGCTAATAATTGGTGTCATGATGTTATACGGAGAGATCAAGCCAAGCTTACACCAGAACTATAAGGGAATGCAGACAGCAAACAAAGCGAAAGAAGTGCTCAGGTGAACATCTCACCGACCGATCCTAGGAGGAGAAACAGAGACAGCCGCCAGGTATAGCAGGCGTGGTAGTTACCGAAGAACTGACCCTGGCAGCAACCGTGATCATGAACTGCAGCCCGTCGCCAATGACTTGGGTGGAGAATGGAGATTGCGTTTGTGTTCCACTGGAAAATGTTAAACCAGTTCGAGCAACCACCAGTGGGATCTAACGGGAACCGAATTAACTTGTAAATGCTAATTTCATTCGCTTGTTTGCAGATTCTGTTACATGACTATTATAAAGAGAGCGGTTCATCATTATCTTTTTGTAGTAATATACTCAAATTATTTTCTTTCAAAATCCAAAATTTAAGCCACATCTCACCATTTTTTAGTCTTTCAAAAAATTATTCTGGATTGTTTATTACATATTTAAAATCATCAAAAGCCAAATTTCGCAATTAAGTTACTAATATTCATAATTAATCAAGGATTAATTTTAGCCCAAGACTAACTAAGGCGATGGAAATTTAATATTACTGTAACACAGATTTATTTTCTTTCTATCCGTTACAGAAGAATTCAAAAATTTTCAACCTGCAGCCATTTTGATAGAAAAAGGAGCAATTTTAAAGTGGAGAAAATTGTATAGGATTGTTATTTAATAAAATAAAGACGGTCCTGCAACTGGCAAATTTGCAAACACTCATACTTATAAACACCGTGGCGTTGTTGCAAACAATCGTAAATTAATGACGTCCTTGAACCAGGTCGGTGCAGTCTACGGCCGCCCTCACCATACTTGTTTCGCCGCCGCCACCGCCGCCGCAACTGCAGTATCGTGCGAACGTCGAACTCGCCCGTCGCGCACGACCCGCCTTTTTCCTCTCGCAAAAAACAAATCAAACAACGGACTCTTTTGTACCTGGACGCATTTCTATGAGTACGCCTCTGTACCCAAACACAGACAACCGTCGAACTCGCGGTGCTGTTGACGCATTCAACTTCTTTATATGAATTGCAGACGCAATGTAATTCGTTAGTGTCAGACGTTGCTGAACGAATCGATTCTTATATAGAAAGTGTGCTATGGAATTATTTGATTAATGACAAATTGAAATATTTATCAGATATCTCTTGCGATGTCAATATCAGAATTATTGATATGATTTTTACAGAGAATGATATATGCCACCTTGGCCAACTTTTGATGCTTACTCAATGTTTTATATTTTTCAATCATATTTTTATTTGCAACTACACTCTGGCACAATATAAATCATACATACATACATACATGTGTGTAGGTGTAATATTAAACTGATGGTATTGATTATCGTTTATAAAAATCCGTCGACTCACATAAAAGTATAATCATCGCAAATGTTGTTCCATATACAACACGTAGCAAGCATTATATACACATATAAAAAACATACATACTTATATAGCAGAAGAGAGACGACGAGAAAAATATTAGAGGAAGACAGAAGCAGATGTGTTTCCGGTGACTGCACACACACACACACACACACATCATCTCAAGTGAGAAATGGACCACTATGCTATTTGCGTCTGGTCTCTATCTTTGACGAACCATCAGTATCTTACTTTACGTATATACCATTAGCTAATACAACAACTGCCAGTTAATCCATCGTTCTAATCATTAAATTCGACACAGTATATTAGTTCAAATCTATCGGAAATTATTTATAGCGATGTGGCCTAGCAGAATCTAAACGGTTCGGTGTTAAAAGATATTCACACGCGCGTTCAATACAAGTGAGGATTCTAATTAGTTGCCGGTTAATCGTATCGCATTATTAGCTTTTCCGGTTAAAGGACACTGATGATGTGTTTAGCACCAACGAATTGAGATTGGATTTAGTGCCAAGTTCCTTTAGAAGATCTAATTGCTGTTATTTTCTATTGAATTTTAAAACAAAAACTTGAACGAATACATTCATTTTATATTCTGATAAATTATCATAACTATAACGAACAAATATCATGGTTTGCGTATAGACACACGCACGTCATTACGAAAATTGACAGAATCGATTCAGAGACGGCTGGAACGCGTATTAATCATGAATTTCCGAAAATTCTCCTCATAGCAAAACAATCAGGAGAGTGGAAATCTGAATCTGACATTGTAATTTAATATTTCAAATAAATTAACTCTGGCAATTGTTTGGAGAATCATTTTCATGTTAATTGTACGTCTGTTTTTATTTATTATTTTTATCCTAATAATGATGTCAGCGCTGTGCTGAGGCAATGTCAACATTATTAAAAATACACAAGGCAATATTACTCCTCATTTATTTTTACGAACGCGAGACTTGTATTTTATTATACCTAATCATTTGTTTTGGGAAAACAGTTGTTTGTTTCCATTTTATTAATGGCTGGCCAACTTTACACTGACCCATTTGTTATTTTCTGGAAACCATAAACAATAAATTGCAAACTGATTGATTGTAGTATTTGTCAAAAACTATATCTAGTAATGAGAAAAACAGTTTGATGACTTCTAGTGGTAAGCAATTATAGCTGATGTCGCAGTGGGCTGCAAAGTAGGGCCGATATTTTATATTATGCGGTTTTAGTTTTTATTTTATGATCATTGTTCTTATTTCACGTTCGAGAATTTCTTTTGATGTTTTCTTTCTAGTATGTGTTAGAAAACACATCAAATAATAGTGACGAATGTTTTTATGAGTATAATAAAATGTACTTTTATTTAAAAATTTAACACAAAATACTAATATATATAAAATAATGGAAATATATAATCTAACAGCTTTCTATGGTTGTTAGTGTTTAGTTTAATAACTTCACCAGATGATGCATGTTCGTATAAATAGCTGATCCGAAAAAAATATATATTAAAAAGAAAATAAAAATATAGTGGCATCGAAATGTCCCCGTCAATTAACAGAAATGTTAAGGTCGTAGTTTTGCCAAAAAGAACCGCGTCGACAGAGATATATGAGCGGAGAGAAATAAAAAACATGGATTTTTTTTTTATTTCCACGGTTGATCGATGATTGCTGTGCACGCCAACGACTACGGTGTGGATTTGTGCGAAGTAAATTTAGGGATGTAGAAAAAAATCGGACCTTAAGTGTAACGGTGTAGCACGCAACTGATGCAATGGTGCGTATTTGAACCGAAACACTACATAGAATTTATTTATGCAATTTTAAGCAATCCTTTTGCAACTTGACCCCGATTTCTATGGCCAATGAAATCAATACAGATGCATTAAGTGTGATTCTTTACAGTTTCAAGTCGTAGAAAATAGCGAGCTTTCGTTCGGCGAACAACTGTTCCCAGCGGAACGAGCGAGCGGCCGACCGACCGACCGCACACTGCACTGGCTGCCGTTCAAGAGTAAGCGGCGCTTAACGACGCCTATGAGTATGAGAAATGGGAAATCGCTGCCGGGTTTGCTTTCTCGTCTTGTTCCGTTACTAATAGATTACGCGATGCGACCCAGAGCAAGAACACACTCTTCGAACTTGTCGCGATTTATGGGACGGTAAAAATAGATTGATGACATTACTCATTCACTTCAGAAGTTTTGGCTACCGTAACCACCTTCGATCTTTAACTAATCGCCACTACCAAATTGAACATTTATTTTTATCAATTATCAGCGCGTATATTTTTATTGAAACGAATTCTTTGCTGCTACACAGTTTTCTTTTACTTAACCCAAATCGGCTCTTTTCAAGCCAAATTGATATGTGAAACTCATCATGCGCTTTTCTACTATTTTATTATTGAAAACTTTATTATGCAAATCCAAACAAATATAATTTATGCGAAAGAATCTCTATTACATAAATTATGAATCCGATATTGTGGACGTTAATTATAGAGACAGAAGACACCACAAAATGTGCGTGATCTGAAACCAATGTCACCTCGACAGCAGCAAGATGTGAACTCTGGTCACGTAACCGGCGAGGCTACATACTCTTTCAATCCAGCAATTATTTTTCTCCGTCGAATATAATACTTGATACCGTCGTGTTGGTAGTACACGGACCCCACGCTGCAACTACACGCGCTGCGATCGTGATCAGAAAGTGAAACTTGCAACATGTACCAGCCGGGTGCATGTTTCAGAAGAACGGTAGCCACGACCGATACTATGTACATAATAGTGTCACTTAGATCAGACTGACACGGGAGACTATGATACTCGTTAGTGAACCCTTTTTGAACAGAATACTAAACACTTCACCAACTATTTTCAACAGAACAATCACTAAATTTTACTACACAGTTTACTTTTAATGAATGAAAAAAAAAGGCGGGGAACGCACGCGCACCAAACATGGATGGAGTAAACATATTCGGCTAACATCGATCGTAGTCGGTTTTTGCTTTAAATTTCATAAAAACCAAATATCTTTTGGATGATTTAATTTCAATTTCGATACCGCACATTTGATCAAAATTGGCAAACGAACACATTTTAAATTAATGTTATAAATCAAGAGGAATTAAATTTGGCACAAGATATTGAAATAAGTTATCAAGTAGCAGGTGTATTATTGCAGCTATTTCGCATAGAAGTGCGTGAACAAATTCGATATTCAAAAGTTTGGGAAATAAGTCTGGACACGCATCAAAACTAGGGCTTAAATGTATGTAATTATATATTTGGAATATTTAAAAATAATGTGTGGTCGACGCAGTCGATTTAGTTGATACTATCGCTTCTTATCTTGTTTTGAATTTTGTTTTTCATTTTGGCAAGAATCGAGTCGACCTATTTTTCTACATCTGGCAAGCTTTTTTAAAAGCGTTTGACGTTAAATCACATTCGTTAGTTCTATTACAAATTGATTGTATTTGCATGGATACAAATATTACACTAAGCATAACTCAACGCAATTGTATAATTATGAATGCGTTCATTGCCAGAATGAGGTTATTAAGATGTTGAGTGCATATTACATTACGAGGCCATGTTTTTAAACCGCACACTCATGTGTATATCTGTGTAACCAGGACAGCTCTTATTTATACTAAACTTCTTTATTTTCTTTGCTTTGTTGCAAGTGGTCAGCTCAGGTTTATAAATCTGTTGCCAAAAGAAACAAAAACCATATAACTATAAACACATAATAACTGATATTTGTTGTGTTAAGTAATGGTATTGCATATTGGAAATTGTAAAACAAATAATTTTTTATTCTTTTTCTATTGAAAAATAAAAAAAAACATTTTTTCGCACGTGACAACTAATTTGCATTCTGTATATGTTTATATAAAGCAATTTAGATTCTACACGCTATTCTTAAATTTTTACTTTTTATTAGTTTTAAACACATGATTGCATATTTAAGTCGCATAACCTTGAGATTCTAAGTAAGATATTATAGTTTTTCTATCGTGGGAAATTTTTTTAAAAATTAGTTATAAACATATATTTGGTTTGAGTGCGTTTATCGATATTTGCGAGCAATTATATAAGTGCAATTGTAACAAGAGATTGCTACAAAATATATGTATGTCGGACTTTAACAATTAATGGGAAAACAAAAGAGCATTGTTCGCTGCTGGTATGTCTATTTTTTTTCTGATGAAAATACTTCATCTAAATGTACAGTACAGTCATAAAATCCCAAAATAATTACACAATCCATTCCAGTTCTAAAACGCTATTACTTTAAAGAGCCCATTTTATAGCGATTTCCCTGTTTCAAGTTTGAAATTAAACTAACTTAATGTGAATAATTATTCGCGGATACGGATCATTTTTCCATATTAAAACCAGAACAAATTCTAAAACATATATAAAATTATATTCAGAGACGGACAATTCATTCTAATGATGTCATTTGTATATTATGGTTATTACCTACTAGTATTTTGTTCATGTTAATGTAAAATCAGTACAAAAATAAATGACACAAAATAAAATATGTCGACCATTTTTTTTGTGTCGATCCCTTTGTGTGTTCCCGAATACTTTTCGTGGTTATCGTCAAAGAGAATATAGAAATAGATTTTCCAGTGCTCAGATAATTCCACTTACGAGGCCAATAAATATGTTTCACAAATAGATTCACGTACATACATATATGTATAATAAGAGTGCAGACATCTTATATAAAAATGATGTCAGATTGTTAAAGAGAGATTTCTAGGGCACTAAGAGGATATTTCGTTAGAATCGTGCACGTATTAGTTTTGTGGAATACCATTTGTCTGCAGTTTTTGTCGTTTTTGGACGAGCGACGGTATATTAAGCTCCAGACATGCTGGAGCGATGTCGTTTTCGTTTTGTAGAAATATTTTAATATCGCAATTACTGCTGGAATAACAGGAAGTTACCGAAACCAAACAAATATATAATTAACTTGTGTTGTTCAGAAAATGAATCACTGCTTCAAAAATCGATATATTTAACTAAAGTATACCTCACAGGTTTCTCAAATTAAGGTTAAGCTTATATCATAAACAAAATAATTTACGGATTAATCAATTGTCAATTGGATCGTTAAATACATATGTCTATATGTAGATAACACAAAACAACTATCAAACAGAACTGTATTATAACATAACGTATATAATACACATATGTATGTATGTATATAGAGTAACCATTGATAATTTTGAGCGGAAATGCAATGAGCTGTTGTGTTCATTGTGCGGATGCCGCCTTGTCGGCAGCGTTCTCGACCGATGCGATGCTAAAATTGGAAGTTTGCATGTCACAGTCTTGCTTCAACTTCCTTTAAGTCATATAATGCGTTGGAGAAATAGACATTATATATGTACATACATATTGCAATTCTATCGCTGGACTACTTTAGTTTGTACTATACTATATATATTTTTAACTCACCGTACCAAGTACAGAAAAGCGTAAGTGTTTTTCTAGAATGTTTGTCTGTAACATTCTCGGAAATAAAAAACTCTTTCGTAGAAACTCATTTCATGTCCTGATTCCTGATAAAGAAGTATATAGTATGTATGTATAGTAATATTTTGGCCGCTCGCTTGCAGACTGTAAGACCAAATTTTGTCGCTTCTTCTTCTCTGAATGTACCAAACCGATTTCAACCAAATTTGGTACACATACTGTATAAGTACTCGATTGAATCCGTTCGTATTTTAAATCCAATCAGAGACGAACTTCAGAAGATATTGAGCCCACAAATTTCTTAAATGCTAATTTAAAAAAACTACTACATAAAACTATAGTTTTTTGCATGTATCTAAAGTCTATTCAGTTAATAACTGAAAGTTGTAAAAAAATAATTTAAAAATAAATAAACACAAAAGAAGTAAACGTTTATTATTTATCATTTTGAAACTCCTATAATCAGTGTCGATAAAACAGTTTACGTAATCTTAGATAGATGAAGTATGTATAATCTAGGTGAATTAAATCTGGTAATTTCGTCGTCTGTAAAGAGTATAATGTATATTTTTAAAACGATGCAAACCCGGTAGCGTATCAAGTGATGCAGTGTGGCGTGACTAAAAGAATTGCAGCTAAGCGTGAAGAAAATCCCGGATGATAAAGATTATAAAAGATAGACTTTCTATTAAAATTCCTCTGAAATACAAGTTAAAGGTGTGTTATCACATTGTGCCAACAGACATTTTGCGCGAATAACTTTGTCGGAAGGAATGCTTATTATACCCTATAAGTTATCCGTAAAGTTACGCTAGATTTTCCAAGAATATTGGCCTATTATTACACCACCTACAGTGATACCTTTGCTACATAGAAAAGAAAACATGATTGACGATTGCAAATGAAAGTCTTACAAATCAAAATAGAACAGTACTGACATGATGAAGTTTCTGGTTGTCTAAATATTGAATTGATACTTAATCTTCCTGTTGTCAGCGCGCCGAGTGACTTTGAAACTTTGTAAAGAACTGCAAATACCAGAAGTCGTACATTTGCTCTTCCGATAAAAAAGGAAACAAAAAATTCTTGCTTGCCTCCGAGCGTTTCAGTTCAAGGACTATACTAAAAAAAAAGTTATACCTAATTCCAGTGGGACTTGTATGTATTTTCATATGCTGTTAACTGTCAATGAAGTCCTAGCAAGTTTCCGAAGCCATACACAACTGATCATCCATCAATACGTATTATGTTTCGCATAATTCATTTAATATCGAATTTCCTTCTAGAATTCATTATTTGTATTATCACAAATATGAAACATATCAGGAAACACATCGACAATAAAGAGTTTGATTTGTAGCAAGCCTATTGTTCGTCTTTTGCCTTTCTTTATCTGTTCATAAAATTTAGTCGACGACATCGAAACGTAAAACCGACATTACATGACGACACCCTGCAGCGAGCAGCCTCGATGGAAGTGGCACGCGCGATAAAAAAGGAAAAAAAACGAAATAAATTCACCGTATTCACTGTTCGTGTTCAGTGAGGGCGCTGTTTACGACGCGGGTCGTTTCCGATCGCTTGAATATCGTAAAAAAGTCATCCTTCCATCCAGTGGCATCAGTGGCGCGCTACCTATTTTTTCGTCCTGTTCTTGAACTGAGCATAAATATGGAGATTTATTGTAATATGCCGATGGCATAACCGTATATTTATTGAATTTTTAAATCGGTTACGAATATTCTCGATTACAATTGATAAATAAGTATTTACTATTTCAAGGTAAATATAAATTCTGCAAAAGTATCTGTGTTGTATGTTAAAGTAATTCTTGTAATACTTTATTATGAAAAACAGCATATCTATAGTAATCTTGTGTAAGTGATGTTAAGCTTTAGATAAGTGTTGATAATGGTGTTATATCGTAGCGCCGACAATACATATTCGTGGTATGGTGACCGTCGAAGTGGAACGTGCGGTAGTTCCAAACCCTGCCGCCTACCTGTGTCATCACAGTATCGGTACTTCCTGTTCCGGAATTCAGCGGCGCTCGGGTATTCTCATCGCTTACGTATGGAAAACGGTGTTATACGGCCACTTTGCAACAACGCACAACAATCGACCCCCTGTTTTGACGTGCTAACGTTCCTCGTTGTTGTCACATACAACGACTCATTCTGGCACAATGGCGGCGCCATTATCGCTCTTTCTCTCACTCCTACGCGAGCGGATTTGATTTCGATGATGGTGCCATGCGTTTTGTGTGACGGTCTCTTGGTGGTTTTGTTGATGTTGTTGCATTTGCATTGGCCAGCGACTGCAAACGATTGCTCTACTGACCGCTACACGCTTTTGCACCGTTTCTGTTTGCGGGTCTAGTGATGTTGTTTTAGCTTTATTGGCCGTTCACGGAAATTAAACATGGTTTTCCGGATCGTTGCCGGGCAAATTGAATCATTCGGGGTACTGTGGTCTACTCTATTGCTTTTTGTGTTGAAACAAGCTTGTTTTATAATTTGTAAAGAACTGTGGGATTTATGGCATTTACAAAATATTCTTGACGATTCAAATATTTGCATGGTGGAAAATTGCTGGTTGTTTTTTTTTTTATTCAGATTTAATTTCGTTGCATAAGAATCGATAAAAAATAATAATTTTGAAACAAATAAATTGTATATTTTTCATTTACGTATAAACATTGTTGTTTACAGTTGAGTAAATATTGTTTTACATAGATAAAAAACAAAAAGCTGCGTAGGAGTTATGATGAATATGACCTGTTAAAAATATAACCGGGATGAACTACATACATACATATAGTATGTATGCATGTATGTTAGTGTACAGAGCCGCGTTAGTTTAGTGGATGTCCGAGCCGTATCGTTCGCTGCTGAATTCGCACAGTTGATGTATGGCATAAGTGTGTTGGTGGCGTGCATGTTTCAAATCCAAGGAAGCGTTCAAAAAATGTAGCTTATATGTAGTATGTACGAAAATGTAAATATTTTTAAAATTGAGAATTTATGCTGGCTACTTGCAACGCAATAAATCTGAATTATATTTATATTGCGCACCGAGTTGCCGCGCCGTCTATAAATATCTCCACCAGAAAGTGGACACCAAATCAAGTCGTGCAGACAGATCTGTTTAAATTTAATTTCATCTAGATTAAATTATTCAAATGATGAGGTCTATTATTAACACTCGCTATTTAAACCTCAAACAAAGTTAATACTATTTTGATTTGGCCACATTTGCATATATAGAATAATGTGTTCGAGATTATACAATAACATTGACACAAATGCCATGTCAGAGGGTCAGCTTATAATGCGACATCGGTGTCGGCGATAATTGATGCTAATGCTCACTCGGAAGATATGGTATTACACTTTCAGATACATACACACATTCAAACAGATTTATTTTCAAAATAAACATATTCAGAACAATGCAATCATGTTTATTATTCAAGTAAAAACACAAATGCTTAAGCTCTTCGTAGAGAGAATCGGTGATGAATTATCGCATGGGCCTTGTGCTTTGAGAAAAAGGTTTCATTCTCTGTGAAAACATCAATATCCATCATCCTTGAAACTTTAATAATTTGACATTTTTTCTAAACCCCATAAGCACTCTCCGACCTGGCATACCGGATGTGGTTACCATGCCAACTAATATCCACGTATTCGGTTATCATCCGGTCGCACACATAGAAAACAAATCAACCCCTCTTCTGTCGCACTCACGCGACATACAAACGTGCGTGCGTGAATGGTTATCTCGTATGTCATCAAATAAAAACGCTACATACACATCCACACAATAAAAAAAAAAAAACACTTATTAACCAGTACGCGAAGCACAAAGCTCATCTGTCAGACATTTTGCTGTTGTGCTTTGCTATTTGTAGGTTTTGCGCATGTTCTTGCGCAACTACCGTCATTTGTCTTCTTGTTTATTAACCGAGACTATCTTGAACTTGCTTTGTTACCAGAGCAACACAGATTTTTCAGATTTTGATTTGTAAAGGCATTGCAGATTATAGCTACTTTTCTGCTGGGCAAAACATTTTTTATTCCACCAAATTATTTTAATTTGAATGCAGAGATTTTACATTAAATTCCTATTTATACATCTTTTTAGCCATACAGAATTTTTAATAAAGGTCATTAAAGTTTTAATAAAGCTATTTACAGCTAACACAGAAAATAAATGGTATGTCACTGAGAGCGCTTTTACTCCGCTGAATATATTTGAGAATTTAGGGAATTGAATTAATTTTTACTAAAAGCATTTGAAGCAATGTTCAGAATTGCGTAAATAAACTATAAAAAAATAAACTATTTTATACGTAATAAAACGTTACTCACAGGTCAAAAAGCTATAGCAACTTTATTACACAGAGTGTGTTTTAATAATATAGTGTCTTAAAAGGGTATACACTGTATTATATTGATTAGTGTATATTATGCTTTCTTATAAGAGGACTTTTATGATATAGTTACGGGGTGAGGGGGCAGGGAAAGCAATGGTACGTGAATAGATATTTAATACAGTTATTTATTAGACTACTTAACTTTGAACGGTTTCATAAACCAACCGCAGTCTGTCTGTCGATTTATCTCTAGTGGGTGAACTTATAAATCATTCAAGTATGTTTCACAAATATTATTTATGTTTGTGGAGTATAATTAGTTGTGCACATCAGGCCATTTTTTTTTTTAAATGTAGCTTTTAATCTAATGTGCGCCATACTCATACTAATAATGAAAATATCATTTCATACAAGTCTACACTGTATAAAAATGTAAATGTAAAGTATAATGATACTACGTAGTGTCATTTTAATGAAATATTGCATGTAAAAATAATAAAATATTATTAAATTTATAAGAATTATTGAAATTTCAGTATATGGTTTTTAGATTTAGTAATATTGCAATAATTTTAAATTAACATAGTCATAAATTTCCGCAAATTTATTACAGAGTAGGAAATACATAAAAGTTGAAAATGATAACGTATCAATGTCATATTTGCAAACGAAATAAAAACTACGTCGTGTGCAGTTGCGATAGAAGTCGGAGTGACATTTGTGCATTTTGTTGACTTTTTCTATGAAAACATATTTGAATACTTCAGACTACAATAGATATCATATGTTTAGCTCGATTTGAAATTGTATAAAAGTCATATAAACGCGTATGCAAAGTTTTATGAGGATACAGTCTGTGACAGTAAATATCTGCGTTTTTTTTTTGTATAGGAAATGTAAATAGTTTAACAAAGTTAAAATCGGAACATGTATTTTGAAATTGTGAAACCCTAAATAAATCACAGGCAACTTTCGACAGTAATCTTTTTAATTATTTAAAGTGGCTGAAAGTTTTTGTTGTAATATTCACGAGTACGTATACTAAATAAAGCAAATAATTAATAAAATTCGCAAATTTAAAACTAAAGTTAAAGTAAAGCAATCGTTATTTAAATTGAAATGAAAATTATTCATCACGAAATTGCCCATTAATGTCGATTATCAATACAACAATAATTAATTGCTTTTGAAAACTCTCCAATTTGATTGAAAATAATGAATAAATCAGCTCAGAATTCTGTTTTTGACTTATAAACTTTTCGTGGCCCGCTATTCATAAACACAACAAAACGTATTCAGAATTTCGCAGTGGCTTAAAAAACAGGAATGAAAAATAATATACTTAGATGGCGCAAACAAAACACTTTGCCGACAACAAAACAGCACACACAAAGAACCGGAAAACGGAACTGCGTGAAAACAGAGTGGAGACGGCTGGAATCGAAGACAAAGTGAAGATTCTCCTAAACAAATGCTAGGAAGGCGGATAATAAACTAGTGGGCAGTATTTCTTAGCGATAAAGCTAGAATTCTTTAGCAATTTGACTTTTTGAAATACTTGGTGACAATTTAATTTCAGTCTCATGCGAGACTCGAATGAGACATAAACAAACGAGCGTATTTTTGTGAATGAAATAGACGTCGAATGCTGGGCCAAAACCGTTGTTAGTTAAGATTCAAGCGTGCTGTGTTGTATGGCGAATGATGGAAGGCGCAATTTGTTATGTGTGGCCCGTTTGTATCCTGATGCTACCACCTGCCTATGCAGACCGTGGGTTAAAATTACTCTCAGTCGGCCAACGACATTTTATCGTGCTATATTGCTTAAAGCAATAACACATTTTGTAGCACCGCTTTGGGAATAGTTGAGTGAATGTCTGGACAACATATCGTTTAGATGTATCTTTTTTTTCATCATGTTACTTAATAGATACTGCGTGAGTTTCTAATTAAGATTGAGCTACAGACGTTTTTATCCATTTATTAAAACAGTAGCTTAACGAAATAAAAATAAAAATATATTAAGGTGTTAATTTTATTTTCACAAATATTTTGAAACAATTATAGGTTTGCAATAAAATCAGATTCAACTTTATTACCTTTATAAAAATGTTTTCGATGTATAAACGATACAACTCGAATAAAATGTCGCTTTTTTGAGATCTCCTTTTCGACTGGTTTTCATTGTAATAAATGAAGTATATCGTTGCTTTTATTGTTTGCGCCAATTTAATCTGATTCTCTTTCTATAGCTATATTAAGTATTTTTATTAGGTATAATGTTATAATACACTTCAGAAAAGGGAAACCGAAGTATTTCGTGTTCGAAAATAATTTCGTAATAAAAAATACTCACCTAATATCCCTGAGTTGACATTCGATGCTTGGAGGTGGTACAGGAGAATTGTAAGGTACTATCTGTAAAAGAAATGAAAAGTATTTAAAAATTAAGTTCGTAATAGGTTTAAGGGAAAATCTTGTATAGTTGTATATATTATGGTTAAGATCTGAATGATGTAATAGGTTTATCGCAGTGTTGCTATTCCAATTAATTTCGAACATTTCCTGCTTACGTGCCAATTACCCTTCTCTTCACTAGAGTATCTGATGTACATACCGACATACACTGTAAGGTAATGCTTATTGACAACTAAGTACTTTGTCTCTCTGGTGGTCTCCTGATGAATTATTGCATTAGCAAATGAGATAAATAGAAACAAAATTAGTTGGACAAATAAATATTGTTGGCATGTCGAATATTACAAATCCTATCATTTGTAGGAAGGGTATTTTTTAGTTGTAAGATTTATTGCAGGAACGACAGAAATTATTAATGTCCTGTTTGCCATCTTCTGATTGAGCTGTGAACGTATAGAAATAATGAACCGCGTGTGTAAAACATCGTAAATTACCGTGGTGCGACGTAGTCTAATGATTCGCAAGTGTTTGTCCATGGATACTTTGATTGCCAGATGGCGATGAACGCCGACGTCCAAAATAAACAACACCACCCATCAGCACACCAACATGCATTCATTTATTAATTTGCAATCTTATTTCCTTTCACACCATCCATTAAAAAAACACTGTTACATTACGACATGTTGCCTAAATCTTTACTTAAATCTTTACTACATTTATGATTACTTATTCCTATATATTTAGCTATTTTTAGCAACGCGGTAGGTGAACCTAACACAGCTAACTTGGCAAACAATGAACTAAAAATAAGTCTTTTTGGCTTCTCATTAATTTTAATTTCAAAACTAATTATATCCGTTTAGCAAACATATCTTTTATGTTTGCAACAAAATCAATTTACATATATATAGAAACCAAATATGTGCCCTGCTATTATAATATAATCAGTGTACAAATAAAATTATTATTAAAATTGTATTTGAAGCGTATACTATATGTTAGATTTGTATTTATATGTTTTAAGAGCTTAGGCCGATTGGGCTTTGATACTATATAGCATCACTTTAGTCTGCTAGATAAAGGAGAAAAGTTGAGTGAATTAGCGGAACATTCATTGTTGGTAGACAGTGTGTGATGTACGGTACGAATAGTGTTGACATGTCCGTGTCCGTTCAGCTGGTCTCGTTGTGTGACGACATGTATTGCTAAACGCCTAGATCATCTGTCATCAGTCGCAGGCGGGATGGAACAGCCAAACACACACACACACACACACACAATAGCATTTGTGCAACACTATTCTATAATCTATATCAATGTATGTACGCTTATGAGTTCTCATATGAGCGTATGTATGTATTATATACTATATAGTGGCACGATGTATAAGTGTGTGTGTGTGTGTATCTGTGTCTGACGCGGCTTGAATAATACACTTAAATTATGGCTAATGTTTGACCGCAACGGACACAAGCGCCATCAATTGTGCATGCCATCGCGATGAATTAATTATAAACGCCACGCGTATTGAACAACGAACGATGCGCTGCTGTAACAACGCGAAGTTGTATGCGTATGTTGCTGCCACCAGAAAACGCGCGCGTGTATTCGCATGGTTCAAGTCTGACTCGTATTGTATTGTGTACTATACTGCTTTTTATACCCCGTATATGTGTGTGCGTGTATGTATGGAAAATGAGAGATGGTGTGTTTCGTTTTGTTTTACGCTAGACGTGATTAATTGATTATTCTTAATTGCCATCATGGCCATTGGCAGTTTTGTTCCATGTGTGGGACGGATAAAGCATATTCTGCTAACGAAATTGCTGGGTAATTACGGGAAAAAAAAACGATCAAAACCATCCGAAATTAAAAGATTTATTGTCCTTTTGTCTGTTCATCTATACGCAGACTAGTCTATAATTTTTAGAATGATTTTACTTTATTTTCAAAAATTTAGTACAATAATACACTCGGTATTCTGAGTTAATAAAAACGAAATTATATGCGAATGTTTTACGGCAACGAAACAATGTTAACATACGAATTTCAAAGATTTACGATCTTATTAAATAACACGGCGAACGAAACAAGAAACGAAACACAGAAACGAAATCAGCGCTTCACAAATCCAGTTACAAGTTAATAAAACTTAAATGTTGAAGGGAAGTAAAATTGTGTTTTTGGTGGAAATGAAGTAAAAATGAAACGCTAAAATAGTCTAATGACGAAAATTCGATACTATGCGGTTCACGTAGAGCCTCGTGGCAACAAATGAAGTGGATATCACAGCCACGTTGACGGCTACACGTCGAACCAGTGATGTTCAATGAAGTGGACGTTTCAAACTCATTACTTTTGCACAACGACAGCCAACCAACCACCTTCCTCCCAACACCTTGCGCTACCTAAAAAGCTGTTACCAAAACAGTAATTCTCAAATAATTGATTGAGTCCCTCAACAAATACTGCAGGTTGCATATATCTAGGTGTTTGTATAACAATAAAAATCGAAAAGCGTAAGTTAAAATCTTGAAAGTAAGTGTCTTGAATGGAATCGACAGTATATTTCAGTAGCAGCCGGAAAACATTATTTTGGTGAGCGTAACGATTGAATCTGAGCTATTGGCATTCCAGGCACGATTCGGAGCAACTGTGAAACTTCTTATTACGACCGTTCGGAACGCTTTCTTTTGTTTCGTTTATTCCAAAGTTCTCAATTCGGTTACACGGCGAATGAAATGAAATCAAGTACGAAATGTGCAGAGAATGATCTCTCACAGTTTGTGATCCCGAATGCAACGGTCTGTCAGCGCCAGGCATCAGTATCGTGCTTCCATCAGTGATCAGATGGCGGATTAAATGTCCCACGATACAGCCGCAAAACCGACGTTCAGGGACGGAGGGAGCCGGTACTACTTTTGCGGGAAAAACGCTCTGGCAAAACTTATACAGACGTTTCGCCTTTTTTTTCTTCTTCGCTTAGGTTGACTGTTCGTGACAACAAGTTATTTCTTTCTTTACGGGTCAGCAATTGTGCTTTTTCTGCAACGCCGAATCCTCGATTTCTTTCCCAACTTGAGCTTTTATACAGATTGTTATGTTCGGAACAAAAAAAAATGATAATAAAAAGAAAAACGCAAAACAGCACATGCATACATTTCAATTTCCCTGAATTACATAAATCTTGTCAATTTCCAAAATTTCTAATTTGTCATCGTTAAAAATTGTGATACAACATATCTCAAAAGTATTGTAGTATGCGATTGAGAGAAGATTAAAACAGCCGAGAGTAAATTGAAACTAGAGTGAGAGGGAAGTAAAGTGTTCTTGTTCGCCAGGCGCCGCCGCCACCGCCGTCGCCGAAAAACTAAAAACACACATAAATCTCGTTCTCTATAAGCGAAGGACGTTGCAAACAGAGGAAGCCAATAGCTTTATCCTGATATTGTCTAACGGACCGTGCAACCTCTAGCGGCAGCGCACTCATTTGTCCATATTCACTAAACTTACGAAACTATCAGCCAAATATTATTGTTGTTTCGTTGAAAACTTTCAAAGACAACTTTGGAAAACTGAGGTATTAATTCTGTCCGGGGCAGACACTTAAATCTTAAATTTTCAGTTCTCATTTTAATCTGGTTTCCCTATCTAAATTACCCGCTACTCCATCTCCATCTCTCTCGCTCTTCGAGTTCCGTAGATTTTCTCAGAGGAGGAATATTTTTTTGTGTTAATTTCTTTTGCTTCGCTTGGTTTAAGTAATGAAGCCATTACAGCTCCCTCGTTTTTAAATGACACTCACTTTCTTAACGGTAATTTAATAACTACAAAGGTTGTTCCTCTTACAGAAGCCATTCTAGTGCTACATATATACGCACGTATCAAATAACTAATTTAAATTTAAATATTTTTAACAAGAACAATAAACATTTATTTAATTATTGAAATAATTTAAGCTAAATATCATCCAAAAAAATATATATATATAGTTTATTTTAAATCCACGATATTGGATACTGTTTTTGATGCATATCCGTTTTGATTGGATGCTTGCACAAAACGTGAGCCATTTTCCGCGAGTGGGAACCGCAAATGTGTCAATGATTACATACAATTAATGTTAAAATGATTAATAACGCGTGTACTGCATTTCAAAACCATTATAATCTAAATATATATGAAGGTAATTTAATTATAGACACGACAACGCAAATCTTTTACGTTTCGATACTTTATTACGTCATTTCATCCGTACGTTGGCTGATGCTATGTGAAAAACCTTCGAGAAATGCCAAATCTGTCTCAGCGAAAAAATATTTATATTTTTTACAATAATTTCCATATCAACGAAGATAGCAAAGATGTCACTATTTATACAAGCTGCCAAGTGTATCATAATTATGCACAGTATTTTTAAAAATATGTGCAATTTAGTATTGGTTTAGAATTACGCGCGAAAGAATAAAAATAGCTTATTTTGCACATATTACATAATTTCTAAAATGTGTGACAAGTTTGTTTACACTGCACGCTCATTTGGTTACTAAATTAAACTATGACTGGACCCGTAAAATAACTGAATTTATTAGAACTTTCACAGTTACCATCGTTGGTGTTTTCTATAGAAAATTCAGTTTCATTGTAAAAGATAAATAATGGTTTTCTACTGATAATAATACATGTCAATCAAATTACTTTGTCTAGCTCGCTCGGTAGATACATGAATAATTAATTATTGAAAATTTTAATTTTCGTATACGAAAAATCATCAAACATGATGACCGAGCAGATATCTACGGGTCACTTGTTTATTTATTACATCGTTAATTTAAAATAATAAGCGATTGAAAAATCTCGGAAAATCACGAATACGAAAAGATATAAAATCGACAAAACGAACGAGATGTGTTCAATTATATGTTATTTTGCAATTGAATGTATACGTGTGAGGATTTTTTTTTGTATGCGACAAACAATTTTTGTCACTTTATAAATAAAAGTATGATGGTTATTTTTGTTGGGATCCGTAGAAATATATTGAAATGTGGCCGCGATACGTTTTCATGATCCATATAGAATTTTTATAAAGTTATCGTTTTCGGATAAACTCGGATACAAGCGCATATTTTGCATAATATAAAAGTTTTCGAATGGGAATTGATTTCGAAATATTCATCCTTGTCGCTAAAGCATTTTATCTTATAAACTTATTGGTATTTCTATATCTATCGTATACAAACAGATTTCGTTTCAAATTCAATTATTGATTTTTCTCACAAATACGTACTACGGAAGCTGACCAAGATGATATTTGAGGAAACTCAATGCGAAATAAATTACGAAACTTTAAATTAAAAGTAAAAATTGTTTTAGCAAAAAATGAATAACTCGTTCTCTAATTGCATAAACAAATCCCCAACCAATAAATTACAGTTTATAGCTGTACTATATTTCCGGTTAAAACTACAAGTTAAGTAACACAACCTTTACGCCATACACCGCTGGAAGTTTATGAAAAAACAACAAATAAAAAAAAATAATAAAAGTACCGCGAAAAAATGGGTTATTGCGCACCGGGCTTTATATGCTGTGACAGTGTGAAGGGATCGGAACAAACACAGCACTAGGATATTTTATTTTCAGGAATTATAAACATAACCTCAGCGTATACGATTTAAACGGGTATTAAACATTAAACTGACCGCTCATACAGACGCACGCACACACCGTGGCCGAAGCGAGATAAATTATTATACGATTATACTGCATGTTCGGTAACGCACGGTAGCCCATTGCTTTGATTGGACATTCATGCACAGTAAGTATTAAGAGGGATTGCCAACTCAGTTGTAATAAATTTTACACTGCGACAACAGCCACTCTATTAATCTCTGTTTATATGGTTCTCACACAAAAAAAAAGTATTACCAAATGGCAAACTCGGAAATTTCACCTGATCAAATTTAATGCACTTAGGATAACAAATTAAAATTAAATTTTATATAATTGTGAACTAAAAAAAATATTTTTTGATTTCCCAACAATGGCTACAGCAGAAAGTTTCTGCGGTTTACTGCCATTGACAAAAAACAATGTATTTTTAAAACTTTTATATAATAAACTTTAACGCCAACAAATTCTGATATACAGTTTATTAAATCATTTATACGATTTATAGTAGTAAGCATCATATCAACAAAAAAAAAGTCTCCCGGTTGAATCCGACATAAAGGGCAACAAAAAAAAACACCCAATATAGTGAAACGATAACCATGGTTCGGATGGGATTACAGTATACATATATGTACAAAACGCAAAGATTAATGTGATTTTTGTCATTTGTGCTCCGCCGGTATCTGCATTACCATCTTTATCAGCCATTTCTGTTTTGCCGCACATTATATACGAGCCACGTGCAAGGGTGGGTGTAATATTACTATCATCCCTATTCACATTTCGGATTAATGAGTTTGTAACGAATCTCGAATTGTGTTATTGAGCGGAAACCTGTTAGATAAGACCTCGTTTCACCCCTGAATCTGTCTGCCGTTTTCTATTCGAATCAACATCGCGTTAATACCCGCTCCTCTCTCTCTTTTACTCTCTACCTATCGTGTAGTATTCTGTTGTCACTGTTTCTACGTTTTTTTTCGAGGTATGTGTGTGTGTAATCACAAATCATCGTGCAATAATCGCTCACGGTCATTAGCTCCGCCAGGAAAACGACCGTTAGCGGTCATAGGAAATGCTTTTGTTTAGGTGACAATTGAAAATTTATCCATCTTCATTCTTTAAGAATTCACTCATTTGTAAGCAAAACGCTACACATACTGATACGCCGACCTGGTGTTGAAATTATAAACTAAGCTCTTCTTTCTTTGATACATTTTAGTTTCTCGACCTATTTACCATATTATTGTTATTGCAATAAAACAAGTATCATCAAATTTAAAGGCAGGGTTTAATATTATAGAATTTTAAGCAAAATCAAAATGAAATATATTTAAGTTAAAAATATGATCGACTATTTTGTTCTGAAAGCGTACGACGTATTTTTGATGAATAAAAAAGCAATATCTATATATTTTTGCCGTGCATCTACGTATATATGTACATATATAGAATTTTGCAAATTTAAACTGAAATGGGAAATTTATATATGTAGGTAGACACTATAATATCACAATTTAAATATTTATATATACATATTTATTACGAATAAAAAAACCCGACTATTAAAACTACAATAAATAGTATTTATTGTCACCGCCATGGATAAATATTCAAAACAAATATTAAAAACAGTGTTTGATTAACATGAATCCGCCATAAAATCAGCCTTCGCACCACAGGTTAGCAACCATTCAAATCATTGCACAAAATGCAATATGGAAACTAGTTAATTACGATATAATTCGCTAATGAAACAACCCAATCATTTATTTATTATATATGTGTACATGCAACATAGGCGTAAGTAATTAGAATACGTAAATAGGTTTTGTAAACGTGTTGTTACTTTGTAATAAGAATTATAACGGAAATCAAAGGCGTTATGATTTAACTGGTTTTCAATAAATAATATAAAAGGGTATCGCTAATTTATGTAAAGGTATATTTAAAGTGAAAATTGGGGGAGTGTTTTGGAGGCGCTGCAAGCGATACGCTTTAAATTTGTAACCCCGGAAGCAAGGTTTTGTCTGTGCGCTTCACTGGAATAGATAGGAAGTACCAACATATATACGCGAAACGAGAGACATTAATACATTATCGGTGCCTCCCATTTATCGGACACCCTTTTCATTGCTTCATTACCTTATCACATCGTTTTAGCCATGACCGAGCAAAAATTTCACTTTATGTGAATAAATATCCATAATGGATAACGGGCGTCCATACTGTATGGATAACACCAAATATTACAGCTACGGAGGTAATAACTTTAGAATATATTACCACGAAAATGCTAAACACACTTTATTAAATTCATATTATAAAATAATTACAGAAATGGAATATTTATTGTTTATTAAAATATTAACACGCTCAAAACTTTAGTAAATTCCGTGAATATGTAGGTATAAGTATAAATGATGTAATAGATACGTAATAAATCTGTTTGCAAATGAAATTCCATCTCCGCTTCACAGTCTGCTTAATCCGAAGACAGGAAGAATGATCTTGAAGACATACAACAAGCATAATATATAGAAAACGTGAATATCAGCTCGTGAGCACGTAACGTATGCCGCGATAGAATCTGTTACGAAGAAACAATGGCGCATGATGTGTCGCGTTTCGCACAGATGCACACTAACGCTGCGAAGTACTAGACGGCAGCGACGGGTACTTGCAACGTATTGATATCCGTTTATTACCTACCACACACTACATCCTGTATAATACCACGGTGATCATATTGCAAACGTGTGTTATCGTATAAGGAGCTAGGACAATGCACTGCTTCCGGTAGATTTACTACTGCGTTTATAGGTGGCAGCAGCCACGATTTCAGCGTACATTGTAGAAACAGGATACAGGATACAGGATAGAAGGAATAAACTTTATCAGCATATACTACTGGAACTATTTCTCCAGAAAACAAATCTAGATCATTTTAAATTTCAAATTATAAATAAAATGTAATCGAAAATTCTTTAAATGTTTCATATTTTTGAATCTAATTTGTCGATAAAAGTCATATGAAATAGCGTATTATTTTGGTTTTTCAACGGAAAGCATGTAACTCAATTCCGAAAGTCGGAATAAAATGGTGGTTTTGTTTGTTGTACCAAACAAAGACAATCTTTGTTTGAATTTTCAGCGACTGGTAACCAAATTACAGGCGGTATAATATACCTACCGCCCGTATACGTACTACATAACAGTAAAACGGAAACAGATCCAGCAGCCGTAATTTAATCCTGTGATGTGTACACCATCATAGCTACATACATATAGGTACCTACTACTACGACAACTATAATGAAGTTTATCAAGGCCTATTTGTTCAAAATAGTGTGATTTCTTCTCGGTGCTCATACCTAGTACGTGCTTAGTATCGTTGCGCTACGTATATACGTACGTACGTACGTACATAAGTAAACGTGTGATCGTAACAAGATATTCACCGTAAACTAATTTTATTTACCCCCAAGCTGAATGGAATACATGTTTTATCACAAAGATGTAAGCTATACAGGTATGCACGTAAGTATGAGCTTCTCAATTCCACACGCGAAACAATTTCAAAAATATCTATGTACGTGTTTTGCAATCAGTTACGAAAAAAGTCTATCGACAATGATTTTGTCTGTTTTGAGCCAGTCAGGCAATGGTACACTGATTGTCGTAAACAATGTATTTTTGTTTCGTTTTATGAGCAGAAGAAAGTAAAACAAAAAAGCAAACACTTTCATTTAACTCCAACGCGCAGAGTTGATTTGTTCTTTTCCTCAATTTCTAGATTTGAAACTACACTTACGGATATTGCTTTCTTTAGTTTGTCATGTTTTACAGCGTTGCGTTCAAATTGCTTCACCCTACACAATATCAGTTACAATGTTCCATACACCGGGAACATTCATCGCTGCATAGCTAAACAATAGGGATATTTGTCGATTGTTTCTGACAAGGGCTGCTTTTTATTTTTTTTGTACGAGCATCAGAGTTACATTGACCACTCAATCTTGTAGCGATTTTTATTTAGAATTTCGCGTATAATAATTTAAAGTTTTAAGTATGCAGCGCATTGTAACTCAAAGTCTGTATTGAATAAAAGATATGGCAAAAGCAAGTCTCATTTAATAGAATGCTGTTTTTTAAATGAGATTATATGTGCCCATGTTAAAAGCAACATCGCTAAAAGCAAAATGCAACTGAAACCAATTTGCCTGCTTTATAAATAAATGCATTGTTTTCAATTGCGTAACGTAATACCAGACTAGTTTTTAACCGGAAATAAAATTTTATATGAGTATCTAGCTATTAAATGTATACATGGATTTCCATCAAATGAATAGTAACTTATGCAAATATACATATTTATAGTGTTTTCATACACTCACACACAACACATGTTTATAAATAATGTATATGCATCCAATAGTTTATTTAATATTTAAATAAAACAAATAAATCTCCCAACACTTAAAAAACTAAAACACTACTGGCGTGCATGATAAATATATATAAATTTCATATGTAGACAATTATTTGTGCAGAATATTTAAAAAACATACTGCACCTTATTGTAAAATTTTTCTTTAATGAGAAGCTTCACATTACAATTTTGTTAACAATGTTTTTGTAATAAACCCCAAGGCTGGGTTTAGAACATGTAACATGATGTAATATTTGAAATTGAATTAAATGAGATAGACAATGATGAAAATGTTATTAAAACAAGAAAATCAATAATGTCTTGCGTAGGTAGTCCATTTTGCAATGCGAATACGTACACATCAAAGCACAATACAATGCACACATCAGCGAAACGCTTTTACATAAAACGAATTTAATAAAGATGATGATGATGATACCAGTTAGCAACCATTGTTTACCGAAGAAATTGTTCGAAACAAGCTGAGAGTATTATATCGCCATTAACGGTGGACTCACTGGAATATCACGGCAAGTCACTTTCACCCAAATTTCGAAAATAGTCCCACCCAAACCGTGTATTCCGTGTTTAGAAAAAATCTACTAAGAAATTAGCCACGGTTGCAACAGTTCTTTGTCAAATGTCGTTAGACGATTTTTTTGCCATCGCCATGTTGCAAAAACACGATTTACACTACGAAATAGTAAGTGACTTTTCAATTTATTCTACTGCGCACAACGAGTATAAAATGTATTTTCAAAATAAAAAACGTAATGTTTCATTAAAAGAATCTCACTTGATTGCACAGCAATTGCGTTTATTTTTTATTTTTTTTTTTAGTAACTTCAATCTATGAAAAATAACTAATAAGACTCTATTTTATTTTGTTTAATTATTATTTTGTTCTTTCGACTTCTGGCACGTGCGTCTTTGTGCAAAAGATTTTATTAAAAGGCTCGTCGCGTCGTTTGAGTTCCGGTAGTGCGTTATTTTCTTCTTAATTGTTAATTACACGCTTGGCTGCCAGACAAACGTGTAAGAGGTGCATGGCACTCTTGATGAAATTATCCTGGCAGAATACTACGATTGAAATGTTAATTAAAGCTCAAATTGATGCTACTGACATGTAACTTTCTTTTGTAACTCGTTTCTTATCCGCCTACATACATACAAACATACATATGTACATACATTTAAATTGAAATAAAACTAATAGTTTATTTTGTTTGATTTCTGTCCAATACACAAGTTATTAATTGATTTTCCGACAGAGTATTTCTGATACTTTTGCGATAAGTGGCCAGTTCCAATTATCGGCTTGCGGCTCTAGTTGGCGAGGAACAAATTAGCAAGTTTCGGGAACGTCGAAAGTTTTAATAGAAATTTCTTACACATTTCAAGTCGCATATAGTCTGTATGTACTACGCACGTCTAAAGTGTGTTTAACCACTTCCTGTAACTGTTTTGAAAAACGATGTATCAAGTTTCGCGTGCTTGTGAACAAGTTATTTTTATGGTTAATTAGAATTTTACGCGAGCATATAAGCACAGTTATTACGCAATTTTATGAGCGATACTCTGAATAAATAAACACCTACTGTGACTTGGTAGGTATTTTATTCGACAAACTTTAATACCTCGTTATTTTATCAATTATTTTTCATTTTTTGGATTGTATTTTCGCGATTAAAATAAAAAATAAAATTCGTATCAAATGTATGTAAATGTATTTTAAATGAATCCAAGATTAAATGTGAAAATAAAAAAAAATATATTGGTTTTGTAAACAGAAATGATTGATGAATCAGAACATGAATCTTTTTTCCGGAAACAGAATACGTAAGATCTGAAAAGTATACCGAAACTCCGATAACATGAAATTCTGTGATCAGACTGTGAGCTTTCTTGGGATCAAATGGGTTTAGCAAAATAACGAATGTCGCGCGCGCGCCAACGTGTATCTATCGAGTGTAAATTGGCATTGAATCTCGCTACGCTGATCCCTGACTAGCGCTGCAAAATGCTCTCGGTACCAGAAAGAGAGATTTAGTCCGCCTACTCTTGCTGTTTGCGGTTGTGTACTATACGAGTGCGTATATAGATGTCAGCATGAGCTTTGAGAATGTGGCATCGTGGTGTTTGGGGTTTCACTAGCGTAATAAAAACCTCTACGTAATGAAAATCGGTATACATGTGTGTGTGTGGAAAACAAAACTGTATTACGGTATGTTTATTATTTTGTCGGATTACCCATTTTTATTTTTATTCAAGTTTATGTGTGGCGAAAATAAAATTATGAAAACAAAAATAGAAAATATTTATTTCTCATACTAGTTGTTTACAGTACAACTGTACTATAGTACTTTTACAGATAATTCAGAAGCAGCTGAATCGTCATTTCCACATTACATATAAGCCAGCAAGAAGAAGTAGAAATTGATGGAAAAGATTAAATAGAACGTTGGAGTTGGAATGAATACGTATTAGTACATACTGGATCAATGCGTTGAACTTTTGTTGTACCTTTTGTTCTGGGTGGCAAGGACAAACAATGCGGCAACCAAATATCGTTTGGTGTCGCAAGAGTGAGAGGTGCTGCTATTAATTTCACCGTGTTGACTCGCGCGGTTTCAATTGTACTCCACCTATGGGTTATATGCGCAGTGAATGGAAATCGCGACGAAATGGTTTGCGAGGAAAACTGTTCCAGTTGCAACAAAATGGGAATATTTCTATGTATGTGTGCGTGTTTCGCAAAACAAAGGAATTTCAAATAGACTGGTAAACAGTTATTGAAATGTTTTAAATGCGTGCTTCATTTCATTTAGAGGATGCATTCACATATTTTATTACGAAACTTGTATGAAATATAAAAATAGGAAAGCAACATAAAATGATGATAATAATGGAATGTTTACGCTACTAAAGCTCGTTTACCACAATATTGCTCCTAGTCGCAAGATCCAATTACAGTGCAGAAAATACATTCAGATGAAAACTCATTTATGGCACTGATTGTCGTGTTATCATGAAGATTATATTTTTATTCTCTAATTTTTTTTCTTCTTGGATATTGAGTAACAATTCTTTGAACATTGGAGTGTATATCCCATATGCATGTATGTATGTAGTACGTAGATTGAATGGGTCGATGTTCAATAGGATGACCAAACAGCACAAAGTTGACCACTGACGCTGTGTATGTATAGTGAGTATGGAGAGTCCTTTGATACGATTAGTTGGGTTCAAGTTACATAGGATTGTGTGTGTGTGTGTGTGGTGCGCACTTCAGTGATCTTTCACCAGGGGACGGCAGCGGTGAAACCGGCTAGGAACCACGACCGCCGCCACCGACATAAAATCAATAAGCGCCCCTATTGGTTCGACCACGCGGGTAACGAGTTACAACCCCCAACTATCAACTTATTTCACTGTCATTACCCATACACTATTCAACTGTGCCATAACTCCTGGACAATATGACCCTATTCATTGTCGCAAATATATTTATGAATGTCCAATATTTTTGTAAAAATTAAATAAACAAATTTCATCACTAAATCTCGATCGTAAAACATAACGTCTAGACAGTATATGACCTATATAAATATCATCGTCGTACTTAATAAAATAATTAAAATAACGCTGTAATTACTTTTACTTGGGGTTGTTTGATATATTTATTAGGAATCAAACATAAAAATTAATACATTTTCATCTATACCTGATAAAATAGATAGCTAGATACTACACATATATTTTTCTTTGATCCTGGCTCGATTAAGGGAGAACGTCTGGGTGTATATTTATTTACATTATCGAAGCAATAAGACCTGGGCACAAACAAATATTCGGTGCTTTATTTAAACATGACGACAAATCAATATTGAGAAGCTGTTGTTATAGGTACGACGTGGCGTACGACAATAAATGTTGACTATTTGCAGAGTAATGTACCTGTGAACCTGCGTGGAGCAAAACGGAGGGAATTGTTTGTTTGGCTCTAGACCAGAATCAATATTCTAGTGAGGCTACCAGCTAGCCTAGGCTATCTAGGCCGGAGACAACAAGTCTCACAAAAACAAATATTGAAATTAAAACACTACCTACTTGTAATAATAAAAAGGCACGCATTTTCGCATGCGGTTCATCGTTTACGTATATATTCTGGTATAAATTGAAATGCCTTGCAAATAAATTGAGTGATAGCGGCATGTATGTATGTATGTATGTAAGATGCCAGACATCAAATAAGATTTGCCTCATCTTGCACCATGCGTAAATTCAATTTGATTCTGTGGTATCAAATTAAACTAATATTAGCTCTGGGGTATTTGTATATATCTGCATTGCATTCGTAACATACATATACATATATACGCATGTTGTCATATTTACACTATCAAATTTATACATTTCAAATTGAACTCTAAAATAATTCAAAAGAAATATATTTTTATGTAAAATAATTGAATTATATTAAAATTTGTAAAGATTGTGTTTTTTTTGTGATCCTCTAGAAATAGTAATAATATAAAATGCTTATTGGTGTACTTGAGCAAACATTTAATTCAGCAACTAGCGAGCGTAATCATATGTAGGTTAGGTCGGTTAAACGTGATAAACGAAAATCATCGGATTAAATATTTATCCAGAGGTCTTTTCGCTCGCTTGCAACAGCGCATTGGTGGCCGTCGTTGTAACTATCACTAGAGAGTACATGGATGGAACGCACCTCCGGACAAATTACGCGAACGTGTCTTATCTCGTTCACCTGTTTTGCACACGACGCCATTCTCTCCAGGTTCTGCCCAGATAATGTTATTGGCTAATGGAAGAGTGCGCGTGTATGTGTGCCGCAAACGACCCAGCCTGATGGCGTTTACGAATTCGTTTCTTCTTGCTTCTATTTTCCAATTTTCAGCACTTTTCCCTGCCACTTCTTATCTTAATTAATTATTTATAACTCTGTTACCGTACATTTCCGACATTGAGGATCACTTGTTGTGTTCCTTTTCAATAAAGCATCATTCTATATAGTTGTGCAACGTTAAACTTAATTTACATAAAAAACATGAATTCGAATTTTACCTAGATGGTCAAATTTCATAATTAAAAATTGATTATCACGTACACTGTGTGTGTGTGTGTAAGGTAATATTTCCCGGTATTTTGCCAAATAAATCACCGGTGTTGTTCAAGGCGCATAAAAATAATTACTCGCAGTAGCTCGAGTAACAAGCACACCGCACCACCCCCCTGATGCACCTGTGGTAAACATGCTCGCATTGCACAAAAACATTTGAAAAAAAAATTAAGATTTAATCATGCTTAAATTTCAAACACATTAATATTAATCAACAAAATTTATTATGCTTCAAAGGAATAATTTATCATTTTTTAAGTTTTTAAAAACAAAAAATATGTTAAGATGAGGTTTTCCTCATCTTGTCTTTGATTAAATAGGATTTTACGAAGGGCCTCGGATTACATTCTGATCCTGGCATCGAAAATGCGATATTTTTAAATTAAAAATATATTCGTTATTATGCATACTCGGTTCGTAAAACATTTTTCCCTGTATATGAAAAGTCTTTGAACATATTCTTGTATGTATTTATAAAATGAACAAAACTTATAGAGTACTTAATTTATTTAAACTTTGTTCAGATATTGCGTGTTCCATCAAGCTAGACAATCCCACACTTACAGATGAGTACCTACAAACTTTATGAATATCTATTAGCGATCGTCTATCATGTTGAATGAACTACAACTATATATTAATTATCTAGTGCGTTGTTTCAAAGTATATAATTAAAAAACACACAAAAAACTTGAACAAAGTTGTAAATAAGTGCGAGTAACTCTAAAAAGTAAAAGAATGATGTCAACTACAAGAAGAACATCTGAGGATAGAAATTAATGATACACCAGGATGTCCAGAGAGAAGAAAGGACCCGCCTGGAAACAAGAACAAAGTTCCGGTGTGTTCGGAAAGAAGTTACATAGTATTCTTTAAACAAGAATTGGTTTAACTTTAAATTTCGTTTCCTACTGTAACAATGTTGGCATTGAATGATACAAACTTTTATATCGGTAACTAATGATTTTTATTTTTATTTTTTTCAGAATCAGGACACATACTACATATAGATTTTTGTTTTCATCTTAAAAGTTCTTGTATATCGTTGGACTTGTTCCAACTGATTCCATCATCATCCATTTTCCATGATATAAACGATGAATTAAATCTTTGTTTTTCATGAGATTTTAATGCCCTAACCATCAGTAATTTGATTATATGGATAAAAAATCAATGCAATTTAATATTATATCACGCGATTTAATTTAATTACGTTAGATTTTGCATGAAATTTAATTTAAATTTATACTTATTCGACCGTCAAGTTATATCTGCGTAATTTTATCAAAATATTTTTATATGATTTAATTTTAAATATGTACATAAATATTTCACTGTGTGTATATATATATATATTTTTTTTTATGAAATAAATTAAGTTTGCGAATAAATGGGAATGTTGGCTATGAATCGATTTTTATTTTAGTTTAACGAAGATATGCTTTCAGCGATGGAAAAGATACACTTGATTAGTTCAGGAATAAACTTTACTGTTAGCTGAAGAGTTTTAATTTTTGTTTCTTTTTCTTCAAGTCTGTAAAGTTTTATTATATTTCAAATACTTAATAAATTTCGAGTAAAATGATCAGAAACGTAAACTAAATATTTGTGAAGCCTTTTCAAAAAGTAAACGCCAAGTCTCTTGGGGGTTAGTAGTCGTAGAGTGGCGAATGATAGCAAAAGCAGAATGTACCACGCATGCACTATCTATTCACCCAAGTTTCAGGGTAACAACGAGCGACGCGAAGCGACGTACGTACGGATTGGTCCCACCGGCCCTGGCAGGCACCATCCTAACGACGCGCATATTATCCTCGTTACTTGCTTCCATGATGGCGTCTATCATACGGAACAGCCACCAGTTTACATATAAACGAATTTGTGTCCTCGAAGAAATGAAACGTTACTCTATACACATATAGTTATTGAGGAAATAATAATACGTTATTCAAACGTACGACACATTTCAATCATCCGCGTATGCGCACCATCGATGCACATTACGTTACAAATTAGTTATATATACAGATACTACGGCCGTTATAGTTTTAACGATTATTTGCTGCTACTATTAAGAGGTTGTTTAGCAGTTTAAAATAAATTGACTTTTTTATTGAAAATTGTACACGTTATTTTTTCTTACCTCTACCATCTACGACGCAGTTCAACTTGTGACGTCACTATTTTTGTACGAAAATAGTCATGACACTAATATAGCCGTATCGGTGAAGCGTATAAGGCGTGCCTTAACGTCAATCAAATATTTATTTATATTTACACCAACAGGTCTATATAAATATAGTTTTATGATGTAACATTCTCGAAACTATGTTTAGTACATTTTAACAAATTCTTTGCAAATGTATAGATGCCGGGGGTGTAGATAAATTTATAAATATTTCGTGTAATCATGAAATGTATGAATAAAATATGTAAAACCAAAAATAAAATAATAATAATTTTTTTTTTGGTTTTGCGCGTAAGCACAAATTGAGTGAATTTATATGTATAATATGATAATTACGAATGGTAATTAGTATATAAAGCATCAAAACTATATGTGACATACGCAGTTCCTAATTACAATGAATTATTTCGATTTCATTTTCATCAATCATCCGCAGACCTGTGATATTACCATCATCCGACGCTCGCTTCTGCGGATGACACATCCGAACGGTCACCACGACCGAACGCATATAAAATACATAGTTGTAATAAATAACGCTGTGTGCTGATGAAACATGACAACTTTTGGTTATCTATCCCCCAGCCAGAATTAAATTCACTACCAAAATTGACATCATTTCCTATTATTTTCATGCACAATATTATTTTGTTTTATTATTTTTTTACCCGCCCAAAGCAAGTTTATGAAAATACGTCGCACTATTGCTACTTGAAATTATCTCTCTTTTATTACTGCAAAATACATTCCTCGTACGGCCGACGGGCGGCGCTCTAAAAATGTTCGTAAATACTTGAAACTAGAAAATAATTCAACTTTCGACAAACGACTGCAAACGTTGAAATATTTTCGCCTACAACCAACATATGTATGTATGTATGTATAGCAAACTTTTAAATGGTGATATATGATGGTTCATTGTATGTTTTCCTATAGTGAGAGATTTTCACTATTCAATTTTTAGATTAAAATAAAAAAATTAATTTAATAAATTGAAACTCGATATTTTTCGCTAACAACTAAACGCAACCACACACAATGTAATCTATACGATCCTACCACAAATAATTATCTTCCCACCCACTAATATTCCTCCTGCGATATCGCATAGCAGTGCTGCGTAGGAATATTTTCATTTCCGTATTACTTGTGGTCGGAATTTAATTATTTATGTATGTACCTACGCTATGAGTATTGCTACTACCATAAATAACAATTTTATAAATTAATTCTGTCATTTTATACATTTTTTTATTTCCAATTATGAACTCATTCGGAAGAATCAAATGTTTTTATTAATTTAATTAAAGCAATACCGTTACATATTTTCTTATTGTAAACATTATTTCAATAAATAGCTGTGCATCTCGATTTAAAAAATTATCTATTTTAATTTTGTTCTAGAGAATTAGCCGATGTGCGGTACACCTGACAAAAATAAATGGGTCAACGCTCATTTGTTGTAATATAATACAGATTTTATGAAAAGTAAATATTTAATTATATTATATGATTTAAGTAAGATTGCTGTGGTATATTTGTATAGAAAATGTAAATATAGAATTCTTGATGTTAGTAGTAAGTATATATGTGTTTCCGGTTGGAGAAGTCCCGAAAATCTATAGCGCAAAAGGCAGTTTGTATAGAAGCATTAATTAGTGCATCTATGTGTATATAAGTAACAATATTTGGTAGATATATGCAAATGAAAACAGTGTTCCAGCAGCCACCTGGATGTTACATGCCGCCCCTGGCCGCCCCATATCGGCCCGACGAACACAGACCGTACCACCTCCGTTAACCACGCAGCCACCAAACACTGGCGCTAGTTGTTCATTTCCATGACTAACTACACTTTCAAAGTTTAATTACTCTTGACTGTAGTTTAACTCGATTTTTTGTTTCCACATCCTTCTCTCAAGCCAAAGAAACCATTACTAGTGCTTACTACATAAGCACTTTTTAAATTTAATTCTAATTACTAAAGTTTTTATTTATTAAATTAAATTACAGACACACAATTCATTTGGGTGCTTCAATAAAAATAGATGAACACATCCGCGACAGAGAGAGCGTGACAAGTTGACATGGGTTGCTTGGCGAGAATAAAACAAAAACCTCAAACAGCGCGGAAGAGAAGAACGCAGAAGGCTGAAATTGTTTGCACCTCGTGGAACGATCTCAAATATTGACCGACAAACACTCTATTCTCTGTGTCTGGAATGAATATTCCGTGTCCTCTTTTCCGAGATAAATAATAAGCCGGGTGTCGAGTGCCGGTGCATAAGTACGGAATGAGACACGTCAGCGTTTTACAAAGCACCCTCACTAACTTACGCCATGCGCATCTCATTCTCACTATTGTCTATTCAACGACATTTTTATTTTATTTCGAATATACAAAAAAGTCATTTGCAATACTGGCACCAGAAATGGTTTTTAGCAAAGATACAGTGCAATAGAGTCTAGATGTAGTCGACGATGGTTTCGTTTTATTTGAGTTCGATTCCCTGCGGCTGAGCCAAGTTTCGCAGAATACCCAAGTTGATCGCTAACTGATGACGGCTCTTTTTTGATCTCACACACTTTTAAATTCAAATCTTTCCACGACAAGGCTTACCTAATCTCTTTCTTTTACTATGAGAAATCATTTAAAATTTTGAAAAAAATGCTGATGCATTTGCTGTAATTGCAGCAAAACGCTACGTACAATTCCTTTTATTCCACAACAGTAGAATGTATGTATGTATGTGAAACAAGTTGAAAGATAAGTACTACGCGAAATAAAAGCAGCAGCGAACAAAAACTGCCTACCTTTTTATCGTGTAATCTAACCGCATAATAAAACCATAAAACGATACCTTCTGCTGCGTCGGTGGCGCACAACTTGACGAAGATGTGCGTCCCTGAAGAATTGTTCATTGACGTTTTAAAACGTTTTTGCGGTTCGTGTTACTTTGTTTTTCCAGTGCATGGAGTAACTATATTTAATCTAGATGATACTAGTTGCAAGACGAAGTGTACTGCTTCTTTTTATTGTACGTTCGGTCGGAAAACAGACACCTGGACAAGATTAAGGTACGTATTAAGTGTAGCAAATCTTCAACCAAATACGCTGGAAGCTTAAAATTTTGGTAGAGTAGTTGAGGGTATCGAAAGGATTACGTTCATATATGCACAAGGATTATATTTATAATCGAATTTTGCGCGATGTTATATTGCGTTACGTATATTTAGGTATACATATATAAGCAAATTTGATTAAATATGTTTCACTCATTTTGCATTAAAAGTTCAAAACGAACTATGTATCAAATGTCTATTATAAATTGAGAGTTTTTTAATAAATATATTTTTATTTGTTTTTTTTTGTGGATATACATAAATGTAATTCTAGAAACTATAAATAAATATAAATTTTTTAAATGATAAGGGAGAAGCTGCATTTGTGACTCGTATACATATATTAGAGGAGTGCGGTAAATCCCATTAATAGTAAATATTAGGCTTACTCCGGGGGCAATTATGTAAGTTGGTACCCTTGATAGGTAATGCAGTTCCTGACGGTGATGTCTAATTAAACTACTCACGATTTCATAGTTCATTATCAAATGGATGTAGTACCTGATGGTAACTAAGTAACCAAGATACGAACGAATAGAGTTGGTCCAGCAATTAGTTGCTGTTCATGTACCTGTAATCTACGATATCAGGCCACGGTAACTTCTCTATTTGTTTAACGAGCTTACATCAAGAACCACTTCGTTCTTAAACTTGCAATGCTTGGAACGAACGGCGTCTAGATGTCGTGGCTCTGTAATTTGCACGCCTAGTCACGACTGCCAGCCACTCTACTCCATATACACGTTTACCTCTAATTCTACTTCTACGGTATTAGCTAAGACAATTAATTTTTGTTTCGTGTAATATTTCTTAAATGTCGACAACTATTTATCTACTATATAGGTACATATTTACATGATTGCGTTTTCTTTTTAAATTATAATTTTGCTAAAATAATAATAATCTTTAAAGCCACGAAATAAAAATCTAGTACTACTTTATACTATTTTCAACTTTTCCATGTTTATTATTTTGAAAGTTTCGAAATTGACTATATTACTTAAGTTCAGTGAAATAAAAAAAATCGATTTCGAGATTTTAACGGAAATATTCATTTTGACCTTCCCTGAATCGAGTCTGACTATTTCTCGAATGTCTATGTGTGTGTGCTTTTGTTTATTTTATGTATATGAAATTTTTTTATTGGGAGCAGGACAAAGTTTATATTTCAGCAACAATAAAATATATAAGAAAATAGTAGTGCTTAATAAATGGGAAAGGTACGTATACATATATATAGTGCGAAATTGTAATTCATTCTCAAAGCACTTCAGTTAAAAGCCTCGATCCGTTGCGGCCACTGCAATAGGTACACAATAATTCAAACTATCCTCTGGTATACTAACTAATTGCAAACCGCTTGCAATACTGCATATACATACATACGTACATATTTATTTATCCAGCGAATTGTATGAATAGATTCTCTTCTATTCACCATTCCAAACCATAATTAAAATTCTTAAGAGTAGCAAAAGATATATGTATAATGAAAGTAATTCGCATTTTTTTTTCATTTTATGTATCACCAAATTATGTACATATTTTTTTTGAATAAAAAGTATTATTTATTAAAATGATCGTACAGAGTGTGTTACAAAAACACCATGGAATCGTGTATAGAATGGATGCAGTTTCCATACACTTGCAGGAGGTCACACAGTCAGTGCACCAGACCAACTGGTCTAATGGAGAACTCATGGAAATTGGAAACGCCAGACATTATACATTACCAACAACCACAATTTCTAGTTGCGCGCTTTGCCACCCCAACACAATGCCAGTTTCTATTATAAAATTGCGACATTTTTTTGTTTTTCCTCACACGAACGCCGTACGAGCATTTGAATCATTTATACAAAAGAAACGAAGTTACCAAATCGTATAACGGAATAGCAAAAAGCTATGACCGACATATTTTATATAAATCAGTGTGTGTGTGTGTGTGTGTGTGTACGTTTTTTATTGAGGAACTCTCTTCAAAGATGTATGCCTCATAACTCTTTGTAGTAAATTTCCGGGTTTTGCATTAAAACCGACGCCATATTGAAAGGAAGTAATGTAACTTGCATGTTCAAAATTTCTATGACTATTGTAGGAAAAATTTCAAGCCGACATAAATTGTAAAATACTTTTCGTTCAATGATTACACATCTTAATTCGTATTGGTGTAGAAACAGTTTATATTCATATTCAGTAAAGGATCGTGAAGCGAATAACGAATGGCAACAGACAAAATAATTTTCGAGCGTGGGCCACACAAAACGATTTAGTTACCACAAATAAATAATGGTCTGGTAGAAGGAACAAATGAGGGTTTGCAGAACAGTTGAACTAATAAAGTGTTATAAATAATGCTATAGCAACAAACATCCTGCACGCATGATTGTTTGTGTAAGTATTGAGCTCTAATCAAAACGAGTAAAAATAATGTGCGAACCATTCAGGCCTACATATGAAATTGCTTTGTACAAATGTTGCCCGAAAAGTGTGTGGGGCTAAACAATTGAAAGCATCATGGAACTAATCCCTGAGATATTTTTCCTCGGCATAAACACAAACAAAACTGAGTAAACAATAATTTAAAATTAAATTAGTACAACGAAAACATATTTCTAGTTAAGTTTTAGTGAAAACTAACACGTAAAGTACTTGAAGAAACTGTTAATCAGAAAGTTTTCAACTTGCACAACACACTGCTACCAATGTAGCAGCAAAGCAAAGCATTGTGCATACTGTGTAGTTAACAACATTAGCATATATATATATTCTCCATATAAAACAAAAATTTGCTAAAAGTTGTTGGTATCGAGCGTAAATGGTAAAATTTAAAACAAAAGAAGTATTTGAGTAAACGACATCAAGAATTCTTGAGATGAAATATTCACCCCGCAGTTTCAATGTTTTAGTCTGAAGAAGTGTCAGGGAAATGCCAAGCGTACGGATCCACATCAGTGCGTGCTTGAATTACGCATGGTATGAACTGAGACATGATGCTGTATCCGGCATTGTTTCAGACAGATAACCCTCTTTGCCCTGCTCTTAAAGCCCGTCACTGATGGTACTTGGAGTGTCGAAAGACAAAAGACAGATAAACGCAGTGACGTAATAAGAACCGCACCAAAATGACAACTTAAATGATTTTACTAAAATATACTCATCCATCATCTATATACTAGTAATAATAATAATAATACAATTGAGCTGCGTATTTCTAAATATGTATGTACATAGATATATATATATATTTCAGAAATCTTAATGGTATTATATGCATAATTTATTAGTGTCGGATGCGAATGGTTTTGTGGAGAGACCTGTACAAGTTCGCTTCTTCTGCACCATTCGTTCTTTGTTCAACATCAAGTATCGCAGCTTGCGGTGGAATTGCTTGAATAATTAAAGCGTACATTTGCATCGTATTTTCTTATGCTTTGGTGTAAAATCATGTTTCATTTCAATATCAAATTTACAATTATTTACTCAAGCCGTTTTCTATTATCTTTAAATTTCGATACTATTCGTTTCGACAGTCATTTTGTATGGAATATAATTTATAGCTTTGCGCATGCGTGAGAAACTATCAAAAAACTTTAAAAGTTGAACTTTTTTTTTTGTAAATTGTCATGCGCGCTTGCGAGAGAATGTTAAAACTAAAACTATTTCAATGAAAAATAGCGTGCTCGCGGGACATTTATGGTTCCGTTAAACTGTAACGACAAGAATACAATCCGTTATGGGGGCAGAAAAATTTCCACTATAAAATTTTTATTGCCTTGAATTCCGCAAACGCTTTTCCACCGCGTCGCTGCTACTCTGTATTTCTAATATGCTCCTTTTTTTTCTTTGTTTACTCGCAAAACATAAACATCCTAATCATACAGACATGCACCGGACTTTTTACGATTATTTCTAGTTATTGAAAATCTGATTTCATTGCTTGATGTAACAACATGAATAAATAAAATATGTCACAGTACCAGTGCCTACATAATTAATGAAATAATGACCCTTAGACTTCTTAGACTTTTTTTTTTGGGATACAAAATACTGACAAGTTCTTGATTGAATCAGGGAAGTATAGGGTCAATTTTGATTTAGTACCTTCTCCCTCTTTTATTCTGCGTTTGGTATCACATACAAAAGGGTGCCGGTACACGACAGAGGTGGAGAGGACAAAAAGTAAACAGAATGCTGAAGGCTAAAGCCCGCCCAACACTTAATACAAGACGATGTCCGCACCAGACTGCTTTATCCGTAATTTATAGGCGTCGATCCGTCTCTGTGCTAGTCATAAAAGGCGACTATATTGTTTTCTATTTTATGCAGTTATTATATATGAAGTAGTAATATATTGGAGGGAGCAACGAGGCTATGCAACTAACGAGCATTTCATTACTTTCAAAGTAATATTACACAGGATAATGTTAATGCGTCGCAGCTTTCCGCGGCAGCCACACTTTGCAAGTAATGGATCCGGGTTTATGAGCTGGCTAATTTAGACAAATAGATCATGAAGGATATGATGTGTGTGACTGTTGCCGTAAATGGTCAATTCTTGAATAATTTCAGATGCTTAATCAATATTTACAAAATTTACACTAAAAAGAGCTCTCATGAAAATATTTAATATTGTTACGGAATGTTGGAAGATAAATAAATAAACCAACAGAAATCGTTGAAATTCCTAAAATTGCAAACTCTGAGTGTGTCATCAACTAGTACATGGTGCATCAAGCATTAGCATCAACGCTGCTGATGCAGTATTTAGTTTTCCCTGCAGCGACCGTATGATGGCTCTTGCTGTAATTACGTTAGACACGAGACCGACGTTTCCAACATTCGGCGCTAATGATCATCATACTGACGCGACAGATTTGGCAACACTGCACAATGTGTCACAGCCTGTCCACTTGACTTTTTTTTTTCTGAATTTATATATAACAACAAAAATATTTGATGGGGCGCATATCAAAATAAAACAGCAGTAAAACGAAAAAAGGTCCAACAGTTATTAATCAAATTTATTACCAAGGTTTCTTAATTAATTGCATCAGATGCTTATCAGCAATGTTGCGAAAAACTTGCTAATTAATGACGAAGACTTTGGTGGAGCTTACAGAAAAAAACATTGCATTTTAAATGAAAATCTTTTTGAACTTATTTAAAATAAAAATTTATATTTATTGTATGTACTTAAAAAATGATAATAAATATACGATCAGAGGATTTTTATCATTCGTTTAATTAACTTCGGCAATAAAACGCGTAAAGTGCGCCATGTCAACAACCGAAGTGAAGATTAACACTACATTTACCAGTGCCAGAGGCAACGCAGCGCGGTCTAGTGTTTTTGCAGTACAATACCATACGTCTACACTTTGACAAAAGTATTATAGAGCCATGGTTATCAGGAAAGCGGAGAACATTCGCAGAATGAAAACAAAATGTTAGAACTTAATTCGTGTTTATAAGTCAGAAATTACACGTTCTCTTCGAATGATTCGTGCTTTGTTACTTTGTTTAAATATAAGTTACTTAATTACAAGAAATCTTGATTATGTATACATGCAATGCTAGTAAAAGTTAATTTAACTTTAATGTACGTACATATGTACATGTTTTACATGTATGGTATATACGGTAATGAAAAGAACACTGGTGCTCTTATCTCTTGTTAATTCGCAGTATACATAATTGTAATTTGTTACTGCGTTATTATGAGGGGCAGTTATGTTTATTACGTAAAAATGAACATATAAAAATGATTTATGTACATGTGTGTTGCCAAAGGCAACAGAATTACACAAAACAGTAAACTATATTTTCGTACATGGTACAAAATAATAATGGTAACAAAATTAAAAGACACTCGAAGTTAACTTGTCAGATATACGATTCTGTTGTACAATAATAATTAAATTTTTAAAAATACACAAGTTTATTTCTGTGTGTAATGTATTTTTATTGAAGTTGATTACGTTTTCATAATTTAGATGTCATCTTCAGTTATTCATTTAAAATGAAACAACGCCAATCAACGCAGAATTCAATTATTTTATATTTATTTCAGCTTACCTATACTTATAGACATACCATATAACCGTTTGTACTGTACAAATAGCATTATATTGTTCCGACATTTTAATAATATTACATTTGGAAATGACGCTGACTTACAATTCAATTAACTAGTTTTAATTAAATAGTATGGTATGATGGTAAAAGAACAGTTGCTACATTAAAACGATTTTATGATATCGACATTTTATTTGCAATTCATTTCTTACGAAGAAAAGTAGAAATATTAAAGATGTGTATATACAAAATTAAAAAAAAAAACAAAAATCAATTCATTTTACATTTTGTGAATTTGCAACTGAAAATTCCATTTAGATAATAGATTTTGTTTGGGGTGTGTTTTGAAGTAAACTAGCAAAGAAAAAAAACTTTTTTTTTGTGTATCGTATTAAATACTCGTAATTTAGCAAACGGTCGTAATTTTCTTCCAGTTTCCAGCTTGGGTTTTTTACCCTTGGATTACTTCATTTGAATATTACAAGATTTATTTCTTGTTCTTGCGGCACCGCGACAGATGTGGCCTCTTTCGCTCTCCTTCACTCTCTTCTCTCTCCTAAGTTGGTGTGTTGGTTCGATAAGCTCTTTTACCCTTTTGCTACATTTGCCCTGGATGTGTGTATACAAACACACATACACACACCAAACTGAAACTCTCGGTATTTCTAACTAAATTCGCATTATTAAAACGTTATTCGGATGCCGCGCATACTTAAATTATCTGTATTTGCTTTGCCTAGGACGTACACTAGCACACATCAATTCTAGATAGTCCTTTCATTGATATTGAACATTGTTAAAAATTATTCAATTTATTTTATCGATTAAAATAATATTACTAGATGATTTATTTTACATAAAAAATTATTTGTAAATAGACCCATTTTTAACAGTGAACTATATTGCAAGTTTACTTTGAATCAAAAGATTATTAAATTTTGATTACTAAACGTTTTGAATCAAATAACTTTCGGCAAATTCACAATATTAATTTCATTCACTGTACAAGTAGCAATTGTTAGTTTAGTGGTATTGTTGCTCAACATGTATAAAAACCTTTCCGGCGCTGATTACATTTACATATTTTTATTTTGATTGTAAGCAAATTGAAGTCTCTTCTTCATACCGTATGCTTCGATATTAATATCTTTTTAAATATGATTCAACTTTTATTCAAACCGAATTTCCTGGCATTCGCATATTCTTTTTGACTGAATTCGGTGGACTATATGGATGAAGTGAAAAGAACAAAAGCCAAAGTTGATTTTTGCATTAAATTTCAGTGCCTATGTGTGCATATATGTTTTGATATAAATAACAAATACGATTTATGATACATCTCTCATCTTCCCATGTGTAGACAGCACTGCTGCTCATTTGTTTGCTGTCATTGCAAAAATATTCTGTACCAATGTTTGTGTGTGTTTTGTGTGTGTGTGTGTGAGGATGACGATAGTGAACTGCGTTATGGTTCCCGTGTGGCTACACACTTTGTATTGGTACACATGACGCGATTCTAGTTTGCTCGGAATTTTTATTTTTGCACAAACACAAAAAATAAATAAAAAGTTTTATTCACCAGAGAGTTGTGAGAAACTTGCTGAACTATAACTCTTTGTAGAGTTTTATTTTTAATATTTGTCCAATGGGAATTGCTTATATAAACGATACGAGTGAAGAATTGAATTAATCACTAAATTGTATTGTACTGCATTAAAAGTTGGATTATTTACGAAAAATATACTAATAATTAAAAAAACACTAATGTAAGATATTAAAATGTTGGAGTATTTTGCAGATAAATGCTAGTATAATGATGATCAATGTTGTTTATACAAATACATATAAGTGAAGTGCATGTATGTATGTATGTATACGTGGGTGATTTGCATAAAAGCTAGTTTATATTCCGTACAGTATATTCAATATGTCGTTGTTCCCGTGGGGGTCTCCAAGGGAAAAGGAAATGGGTAATAAATATGGGCGGGCGACAAGGCTAGGAAAAGCTGCAAAAGCGACACCGTGTCCAACCAACGGCTGCTTATACAAAAAGGATTTTGTTGTGGCGTTCGTTTGGATCCAAGGAGCCTGTGCTATATAACCATGCTTTACGATATTGAATTCACGAGCTTCTATTCCTGTTTATAAGGCAGCTGCGTTTATGATACGCTATCCTGATCTCCATGCTCCTCCTACCCCATATGCAAACACACTCACTTCATATAGGTAATTTTATTAACTTTTTTGTACCGTGCGTCCTGATATCCTTGATTCTATTTTCCATGGAAAAGAGCGAGAAATGTTGGTATTTTAGTTAAAAAAATTCCACAAACTTTACTGAGCTTTGGAAAGGCGTGCCAACACATTTTTTTTTTTTGAAAATAATATAGGTCTACAGTAGTAGTAAATAATAATATTGTTCTCGTTATTTCTTCATTACAACAAGCATAATTAGATTTAATAAATGTGTTAATTTGAACAAAGAAAGCAAAATAAAATAGCTATAAGATGAGTTTTCTCCATAATCTAGCAAGCGTAAAACCATTATTTATACAATCAATATGCTGTGATAAATATTATGTACGCCGGATATTTCTTCAGCAAACATAAAGCGCTTTACTTTGTTGAAGCAATTTTGTTTTATTTGTCAAATATTTAAGTTTTCTACACAAGTAGCTTCACTAACAGTACATTGACGTACTCTTGTTCTGAGTGCTTTTTTTTGCATATTTCTTCAAGCATATTAAGATGAACATACCATCATATATGAATTTTGAAACAAATAGTTGATATCAAAACATGAATAATCTATATATCGTTTCATTTATAATTAGTAAATAAGCAATGTCACTAAGTTACGTGATATTAGCGATAAGCAATGTATTTGCACCGTAGCAATAGTGTCAGCCGTGTCGCAGCAATTAGTGATAATATCCCGTAGGATATGCCATCGTCTCTTCCCGCCGCCATCAATTATTTATAAACCTGTCTCCGTCTCTAGCCTTTCCAGAACAACGTAATGCTATCAAGTGCGCCATTTTAATCCGTTTCTATTCTAACGTCGATGAATTAATAATTCCTGAATTACAAAAATTCAATGATAAATATATATCGCAACACGACGTTTCATGATACTCATTTCCTATAACAATGTATATAGGATATATTCCTTTTTCTTTAACCATATTCAATTTATAAATAGAAAAAAATGTTGGGGAAAAAAAAGAACCAGAGCACCGAGATTCGTTCTATAGATTTTGTCGCACAAAGAGCCATAAGGCCAGTGTAGTGGTTATCAATCTGCTAGCTGGGCTAGTTTCCTGTTGGACATCATCAATAATATCGTGCACAACGTCCACGTAACTGGATCCTATTGTGACCAACACACACAGACGGAGAGAGAGAGAGAGAGAGAATGGGATGGAGCAAATTCAGTCAACCGTGCATGAAGACTTCAGGGACACACACACACAGATAAACAGAATTTACAGGCTGTTTTTATGAAGCGTATGAAGAAACATAATATTTCTTATCAGACAAGATTTTCAAACTACTGGGTTAAGCAGTGAGTTGCAAAGTAACTTCCTTTGGGGACCGCAATCAGACAACATGAGGTAGTCCACCGCAAATATGTTCCTGGTTCCAACTACTTTGCTTCTGTAATTTCACTCGACACGCAAATTTACCAGTAACACAAATCTAGCGAATCTTACTAAATACTCATCAAATCATACAAAATTACAAAACAAAGTTGTTGTTTCTTATTGTTCTCCTCGTTTTATTGTTTGCTACTTTTAGTTTTGTTGTTTAGGAACGATCATAGTTTTGTTCAGTCGTGTATACATTTCGTTGTGAAAACTAATCAGACTAGTTTTATAAATCCCATAAGGTAACTGTTTTCGGTGATTTACAGTATTATTATGGTATAGGGTCGCAATTCGTTGCAGACAGGAAACGAAAACAAAGTTATGGAGTAATCGAACAAGAATAATGACTCAAATAAATTAGCAGAACTTTATAAATCTCGGTGGCGTACGTAAGATTTAGGAAATGACTTTAGATAATGAACGAGCCTACTATATAAGGGCAGTAATAAATAAATAAATAATATTGTTGCCGGAATGGAGATAGGTCGAAATAGCAAATTTGTTTAATTTATGGTCGGTACAAATACGTGAATAAGATATGTAATATGTTAAATTCCAAGTAGAGATGAAATATTTAGCTCTTAGAGGAGGGTGTAAAGGCTAGCGCTTGTTTTAAAAAAGTGAATGCAGTAGATATTTCAAAAATAAAATAACGCGTTTGGAAATTGATGTGCACGTGGTAGCGATGCTTGTTAGAAGGCATTTTTCGGGCTCGTTTTATACTTTTAATTAATGTTGTAAAACGGAGGCAAATGTTAGTCCACAATTAGCACTCGTGGTACGTGAGAGGCCGGTGGCACAGCACAGTGTCGCTTAAGTGTCGCAATTTATTATGTACCTTTGTACATGCATACTTCATACGCTTGCGCCGCTTACACTAAAACGCCTATTGTGGCACACGGTGTTACCGTTACGTAAGGGACCTACCATTACGGCACACACACACACACAAACAGTACCTACTGCACTGGTTTGCGGCTTTTTTATCGCATATAAAATACGACATTAATTTAGATTCCTCCTGCTCGAACATTTATATCCGTTTTTAATTTTACATATTGCCAGGATTATACATTTTTTATTACTAACTAGAGACGCATTGTCTTTTTCTAATATATTAGGAAATAATTCAAAATTCAGAAAATATGAAACAATAAAAAATGCATGTGAAATTTGATATGAGATGATAGTTAAAGTTTATTTTTTATTTCATCGTTAACAAAAGACTGTATATAATATATTTGTTTTTGACTAAGCAAAGAAAAATAAATAGACAAATTGCGTCCAGCTTTAAGTATGTAGGTAATCAAAGCACTATAAACACGGAAATATAGTGTTTTAATGTACCCGAAGCACGCACTAGCAGACAATTCGATCCAAGGCCAACTGGCTCGTGTATGTATGTACGTACAACGATCTAGATTCTGATTCGGAATTATTCTGTACATACATACATACGTAGTATATCGGGTGAAAAGTGGATAATATACATACATCGTACAACAACGGAGAATATGATAATCTCGCGCGTTCCAACATTGACAGACAGGAGGAATTCGCAGAGCGGAATTACAACGTACATCTCAAGGTCACGAATTATACTGCCATTTTGCAGATATTCCGGCACGACAGTTATTCAAATGCTCTACAACAAGTCACTAATACGTAATACGATTATTATCTTGACTGGCGGCTGTATTGCTCTATTCAGAAATTAAATAAAATCATTTTTATTCACTTAAAAATCTATTTTATTTTTATAAATACAAAAAATGGCTTATAAATGGCTGTGTATGAAAATATCAAACGTTTTTAAGATTGAAGTATGTAGGGCACAGGTGTTTATGTAAACTATTAGGGGGTGTAAGAAGAGAGGGGGGGGGGGAAGGAGCGAACGACGCTTGGTCGTGATTTTCAATCAGTTATGGAACAGTCGATATAGTGATTGATGAAAGCGAACTCTCTGTGTGAACGGATATATGTACCGGTGGAAGTTTGTTACTTTTTAGTCCATCCAATTACCGAGATTGATGGTACTTGCTGGTGCGAATTGATACCGTCGCCGTCGAAGCCGTCGCGGCGCTCGCCAACAGCGCAACCTACGTACATACATACTAATACCCTGAGACTTGACCACTTTTCAACGGAAACTTTTCCCCATTTTTAAATTTAATCGCCACCCGTGACAATATCTCTACGCGAAATTGAAATTGTTACCGAGACGATATAATTTGAAATTTGTGACGACTAAAACTTGAAGCACAAAATTGAGTTATTCAAATTTCAAGCAGAATTTAGTTTTTTAACTTTCTAGGCAAATCTATAAGAATTAATAAACTGTTGAAACACAGTAATTATGTGGAATTCTAGTTACACGAAATGTAAACTAAATATGTAGATGTTTTGTAATTATTATTTTGAACGGATTAGTTATTATATAAATATCGATCAATAAAATAACCGGGTTCGTAAAATATTTACACTATATAAATATTTGACTATCACTGTTTTAATATTTTATTTAAATATTTTATGATGCTTGCATTTATGTAAATAATTTTAAATAAAGCAATTACTAAAATACTAAATGGGAATACTTATTATAACTACGCCATTGTTGTGGTTTTTTTGTACAAATATATATCAAATTTAACATAATATAGACAGAGTCATGATGATAACAAACTTATAACATTATGGAAACGCAACTCATACATGGCGTATGCAATAGCTTTGGCATTTAATATTCAAAGCACTATATTGTTTGTAAATATTTAACGAACCAATGTGCATTTACGCCATTAATATATTTTCAATATTCAGTGAGCATAAATTCTCAAAGTTGAGCTCACAACTTGAGCTACCCTACAAATTTATACGTACATACCTACGCCGGACAAATCTTATAAATTACATTTACAACCGTGCAAAATAAATTATACCGGTGTACGAGTTGTACGCGCATGTTTAATTATTTAGTTTCTAGCTTGAACATTTTTATTTTTCATATATAGTATAGAAGAACATGTTTCGATTATTTAAAGAAATTTATACAATTTCCCAATTAAATAATTGAAAAAATAATAAGTTTTATTTTTTATTAGTTTTAATATAAAAATGATTAGAATCTTGTTGGAGATATTTCTAACCATTCTCTAATTAGCAGCGTAACAGCCATTTTGTTTGTTTTAATATTGAGAAAAATCCAGCGTTATAGAGAGACAAAAGGCCATCAAAGGTCTTCTTCTGCAGTGAGGAAATCACGAAGACAATAGCGAACGTTCTATATAATACGCCTTTGAATCGCGCGTACATGATTCAATCAGGTGCTTCAGAATTTTACGATGATGACGCTTCATAACGTGGGAGTACGGAGGGATCGGGCGGCAGCCGGAAACACTGGCAGCAGAATAATGGGAAACGTTGAAACACGATTTATTGTTTGCGCTGAAAAACGCGACCCAATTTTTACTTTGGATTTTCGCATTTCAACGTTACTTCCAATAATTCAAACGTTTGCGATAATTTTGCCAACATGTATGTACATACAAATACATTTGGAAGAATATTGGCATTTTTCAAATACTGGCAAATGTTGCAATTTGAACTGTGAAATACTCGTTCTTTTATAAAGTATCGATTGAATAAAAATGAAGCAAAACAAACGCAGTCATATTTAATTTAATTGTTAATGACTGTGACACTGTTTGATGATATTTAAATATTTACGCACAGTAAGTGCGGACCAAGCTACGCGATGCCACACTCCTGCTATTGTCTATTCACGATTTTTTATTTTTCATTATCTCCGAGACGAGACGAGACGAGACGAGAGAGAAACAGGGTATTAATTCAACGTTTTTAATATAAATGTACATTTTAATAACTGCCTCCATCAGAACAAAAGATCTAGTGACACGAAAGGTATTGGGTGCGCTATTTTGATATTTGCTATAGGTTCTTGTTGCTATTTGGTATCGGAAAAGCTATATTATCCTGAACGTAAAAGTTATAGTTATTGGAAAAAGAAAGAAATATGACTCGGCGGTTTCAAAACAAATGTGACACTGGTTATTTTATGATGAAGCAATAAGGTTCGGTTTATTGGGAAAATCTTTTTACCGTTTTGAGAAATATGATATTCTTATAATATATGTATACCTATGTATGTACGTGAGATGCAATCAAATCTTAATATGTGTATGTATGTTCCTTCTGAAACAGTCACTCCAGTCAGAAGTTAAATATGAACTTTTTTTTTTTTTTCAATAAATGTTTGTTATTGAATATATTTTTGTGACACAATTTTGGGATATTTAGAAATTTGTTTTTATTTTTACGTAGGTATGTATACCTTAAAAGTTTGTAATAAAATAGAAAATTTGGCATGAGTAGAAAATGTTTCTGTTCTCATTTGGTGTGTAATTTGGCGTGGCGCATGCAATTCGTCGCCAAGTAATTATCTAGTGATGTTCTAGTTTAATCTGTTACATGATTCTCGGTAGCGAGTTAGCTAACCGTGGCTTGGCTCCGAATGATATCTGAACCTTTGTTGGGTATTCGGTGATTAGTGGTATTGATTGCGGCGTTACAATACAATTCAGCGGATCCGCTACACAATAGAGATATCTTGATTGCTATAGAAGATAATGCATCTTGAATTCATTCTATCTCGCTCTCTCTCGCTCTATTTCGATAGGAACAGTTCGTAATGAATTAGATTTATAATGAAATTTATACTTTATATACAAAGTAAAATAGTTTTCATTTGGGAATTGCTAATTTAATTTCACACAAAAGAAATGAAAATTTATAAAATTCTGTAGCCCTGTTATGCGTCATGGTTTTCCTGCTTTCGCCGTTGTGTGTTTTCATTTTTCATATTTTCTACTAGACGGGTGGGGCAAGATGTTGAAAACAACCCCGCTGTGCGCAAAGAGCCTGCTTGAATGTTAATGTTGCAGCAGCAGAGCAGTGGCGGCGCATTCGTCCTTCAGTTCCAGCGGCATTCGCTTTTTCAACCATTCCAGCGCCACGTAGCAAAAAGTATACATTACTGTCATAACCAGAGCCTCAAAGACACTGTGCATGCATCCATGCGGTCTTTAAAATGAGTAAATAGTCTTTGATTGTCACACTGACCCTTAATTCATTCACTCCCCAGACCGGCACTTATACATACATACAAGTACTAATTATTACGGAAAATAATTTATTATAGGAAAACAATGTGAATTTTCAGGATACATACATATGTAAAACAGATATAGTATTTTTTAAATGCCACATTCTTGTACTCGTTATGAATTTGAATGGGAAGCGTGGACATATTGTAATAACCTTTGCCCGTACCGCGAAAGCGGCTCTAGCGGAAGCACATATTCGTTTTAATTACTTTCTGCATGGCGCAGAAAAATTCCGCTCACGGCGCCTAATTTTTTAATGCGTTTTTTCAAATGTAACTTTAATATTTTTTCGAAACGTGTTCAGAATTGGCCGTTTTACGTGTGTGTACATATTTGAATATCATTATTATGAAAAGGCTGCCTGCTGCTACAGCATTACGCCGGATCATGTGAGATGATTTTTCTTCGAATTCATTATCGTGTATCACTTTTTAATTAAAATTCTATGCTGCCCTGTGAACGTTCAGCAAGTGCACGGAAATTTAATCAATATGGTAATGCTCAAAATTGCACCGGATTTCGTGGGAAACTTATCGCAATGTGCCCTGAATTATATTTATATATTTTATATCGTTTTGAATTTATTTAAAATTCACAAATCATGATTCCATATTTAATATACTTATATGAAATGTCGTAACAATTGTATTAAGCTTTCGGTTGGGTAAATCATTAAATCCTTGGCTGCATTTGAAGACCGTAGCAGTATCTATAATTACATGAGAGTCAACATCAGTATCTGTCCAGCAGCCAAATCAAATGCAGGAATGCAGAAATCGACCTCATTCGCTCGGAAATGTAGTCCAAAGTTTTCAAACAAGCGACGCGTGGAAGTGATCGTTCTGTTGAAGCTTTCGGGTGCCAATCTATGTCGATGTATTCGATTGAGTACTTGTGTTCGTAATAGACGTCTGCTTCAAAGGAAATGTGTTAATCATGATGATGCTTCTTCATTATCCGAAGTAAATTATATTCAAACATCCTTGTAATGTTTTATACAGGGTATTTACAATTACAGCTCAAGGACTCATTACTGTAGATTCACTGATTAAATTAGCAAAATTACATATATACAAAGAAATAAGGGAAAAAGGCGCATGCGAGTGGGATTCTGGGTATTGGCTCAGCACTACCCAACGCACACTTTCGAGGGTTACGATGCTTGTTAATAATTCACAGGACACATACGTGATGGACAGTTGGTGCTAGTAGAACCTGACATTTCGGATGGCTTCTGGTGTCAGGGGTATCAAACGAACACAGACACACTAACAAAATACACTCCAGGCAGAAGTGTTCCAATACACGGCATGGTTACCAGGATAACACAACACACACACACATTTCTTTATATCGTTTTTGTCTCAACACACACGCACACTTGCTTATAATACAGTCTGTGCATTAACAGTACACGGAAATGTAGTCATGGGTATCAGGACAATACACACATATTCGTAGAGTCCATTGACACGCTCACGATGCTAAAGCATGAGCACGGACGCCATCATGTATGTATGTATATTTGATCACTCTCGGAAGGATCCGAATGCACAGATGTCATTATCATTTATGGTGATATTCGGTCAGAGAAATGAGAAAAAACTACTTTGTGTCGAGATAAATGACTGAACCATCAGTTTGATGGCGGTGAACTTTTTTTCACTCTGAATTTCTTACAGTCATTTTTTCTGATGAAGGCCATTCTTTTTATTATTGTTATTTTTAAGAATGTTATTTATTTGAAATATAAGCAATTGAAATTTATTATTAAATGGTACTCCTATATTATTTTGAATTTTAAAATAGAATAAAGTGTATTAAAAAAAAGTAGTTTTTATTTTATGAAATGTTTTCATGTTTGTAAAATGGTATTCTGTGAAATAATCAGGATAGTTCTAGAATCTTGGCGCTGCACAGAGATGTGCTGTAAATTGAAGAAAATATACGAGTATAGTAGCACGGACAATGTGCGAAATTGAATCTTGTCTTTTCTCTCCAAGACATTTTATGTTTGCAATTTAAATTTGTAAATAAATCTATTTTTGAAACGAAATTTTATACAATAAATAAAAATTTATTCTTGATCATAGATAAAACGGTATAATAATTTCGGTAATTGCGCGCGTGGGGGAGGGATGAATTATGGAATCGGTTCTAGATATTATTTGTTTTTGTGCACGCGATGCTATGGTTTGTAATGCGTTAGACGTACACACATACATGTATACACACGGCTAAACAATTTCACAAAAGAATTGATCCGTAGCAACCAGCTACGATGATGAGAATGTTGCGTGCTTTCGGCTTACACGTGTTTCCTTCTATTCTGACAGTTTCCTTGTTTTTTTCCCTTCCATTTTAGTTTGTTGTTGCTACTATTTTATGTATTATCCCCACGAGAAACAATTTTATTGAATCGATATTTGTTACACATTTGCCAATATACATCCAATCGTTTCAATTATTTACTATATACTTTTACCCCTTAGGTACCATTTAAAAAGGTGCTAAATAGCCATTTTTATTTCTCATTCGTATATTGTTAAAGACGGTAAACACGTGACTAAATATTTTAAATATGAATTATCAATAAACACTCAACAAATTTAAAATGCCATTCATTCTCTCTCGTACGTTAATGTATAGTTATTGGTGCAGAACTTATATTAGTAAAAATATATGTAGTAGCGTTATTATATGAAAATCAATAGAATTACATTGCTGACCTCGAAAATAAAAAATCTATATGCATCGTTCAAATAATATCAATATAACTTTCTCTGCTATTATTATTCATGATATATTGTTATTTCGGTATAAAATACATTTGATTAATGATCGAAGCATGCATTATAAATATCCTACTCCGCAAAGTACAGCTTTGTGACACTTTGTGTTATTATTATCAGAATGGAATTGTATAGCAGAGACAACATTATATATGTATAGGATAAGTAATATATATGCGAATAGAAAATTTGATAAATAGTACCTACTTTTATTATTAACACCCTAAATATTATTTATTTCAACATGTTTTTTTGGTGTTTGTTATAAATTTATTGCTAAACAATGATTATCTGGCAGTGCAGTAAATTAGTGCAGGTACAATAAACTTGATATTTTACGAGAAACCATTGAAAATTCTTTTATTAAATCCATACTCAGCAAAAATTGGCGCAACAAAATAAACCACAGGAAAGTATAATCAAATTCCATCAAAACATCTGTCTATAGAGACCCGGTGAACAACTGCGTCAAACCTGCGGCACTCATAATAATAATAATAATCATAAAGCCCAAAGCAAGCAGCACTTTAAAAAAAAATAAAATAAGATAAAAGAAAAAGTCTGTGTGCTTTACCGAAGCAACTTAAACCCTCAATATGACACGAAAACAAACAGAAGCAGAAACAGAAACGAGGGACAAGAGGAAAACGAAACGCAACACGAAAATTAAGTCTGCCAAAAGTTCTTACTGGAAAGTTGCGCCGTTAGAATAATAAATAACGTTCATTATGGCATCCCGTCCATAAAAGTGAAGAGACCAGAACACACCAGGGATTATTGTGTATACAAGTTGGTGGAATGGAATAGGAATAGCTAGCCTAATATGGAACAACAATGATATCAGTGCAGTTTGCTTTCGTTGAAGCATTATTCTGCAAATTTTATGCAATCGAAATTTATAGTTTATATACGAAATCATAATTTCCATTTAGGTCTTTTAGACAAAAGAATTATCTATAAATTATGATAAAGGGATGTATGGTTGCATTAGCTTAAAAATATCCATTTTAGGCCAATGTAGTTAGTTAGTAGCTTCAGTTGCATACACAAAGGAAAACACACCAGTGGTTCTATCTATCCAATGGACGGATGGATGGATGGACGGACGGACGGACGAACGGATGAATCTCGAAACTCAATTACGGTTACAAAACCGTGCGGTTCTTGCTTACAACACACACCCCCACCCCTCTTAGGATCTGCTAATTGATTTTCCATAAACAAAAGAAAGCCAACACACAGTCACCGACTAACACTTGTTGAGCAATGCCGGCTTAACGGGATGATTATGATATGCGGTGCTAATATAATCATCTTTGAGGTAAATTGTGGGTACGTAAATAGATTTACTAATAAAACATCTTCCATTATGGATAAGGATTTTGATACGGAAGCTGTTGTTGCTTCATTTATAATACAACGTAAATGTAGCTGCTGGTAACGTCGTAGACATAAATTTTTTAACGCAATGTGAAATAGGAAAAGAGTAAAACACACACGAAGAAGAAGAAGAAGAAGCAAAAGAAGACATTGAATATAAAAAGTGTTATTTGCAGAGAAATATTAAAGTTATATAGTACGTTTTATTCTTTTCATCACTACGTAAATTGTTTGGTGGTAGGATCACAGAGTGAAAATCCAAGTGTCACGGAAGCAAATCCCGAAGGCCGGATCTCTTGAACAGCCGGTACTGTCAAGAGACGTGAAGAACAAGAAAGCAACGAAGCACATCGCCCGGAGGCTGTCTAGTAGTACGTACATGTGCAAGTGCTAGAACCCTACCTAGACAAACGTACGATTCGCTTATTATTTTTATTTTTGGTTTCTAGTTTTTCTTCCCTTGACAGTTAGCTATGTAAGTATTTATTATTTAAAATTGGAAATGTATTTTCAGACTAAAGCACTTTTTTGATATTAACAATAACTTAAGTGTGAAACTAGACAATAGATCTGTTAGAAGTTTAATTAATTTTAAAATATAGTTTTAATAGTAGCTAGGCGAAACGAATTGGAAGCCATCAATTCGATTAATTGAAACTAGCAATTCGTATCAGCTATTTTTATTTTTGGGGCCTATCACGCGATAAACTATAGTAATGTCTGCATAAACATCGGTGGGAAATTTAATGGGCACATACACATCGGCTGACTGACAATATAATGAAATTCTATGGCCCGGTGAACGAAATACACAAAGCTCAGCCATTATTCGCAAGACCGTCGACATTCGAGACGTCTCCTCTATCTATCTATCTACTCCGGTTGCCCGTTTACGTGCACCTTAACATCCGGAGTATAATGCCACCAGCATGTGACATTTACCTCATGTGTGTACATACATACATACATACCTATATGTATACCTACGTGATTCTGATCCAACGACATGTTGTTTGTGGCTCTATAACCGTCACTTTCCTTAACGGAAAACTTGCTACTGCTTCTACTACAAGAGGAACATCTATGTATACTATGTATACGTTCGTTTACTCCTCTAATGGTTATATATGTATACAGTTTACTTATGATGTGGTGATGTTTACGTCACAGTGTCTATTACATTCGGAATTTACTATGTCGCAAATTGTAAACAGTTATACGTTTTTATACGATAAAAATAATGGTAAAAATTACTTACAATTATGAATAAGTCTAAATTCGTTGTTCAGTACTCCAGTCTGTAACAAAAAGATAAAATTTGGTAAGACATATTTATAAAATTATGTTTAATGATGATATCTGTATTGATTATAAAGGAACCATTTATTTTAAAATTAAATGTCTACAATTGATTGTAAACAGTCGTTAAAAAGTTTATTGCTCACTAATAACAACGATTCTGTATGAGTATAGTGGTCGTAAAACCTATTGACAACGATTACTTGTTTACTGCAAATTTACTGACAAGTAATTGTTTTAAAATTATTCATTCCCCAAACAAACGTTAATGCTAGTAGAATTGCTTTTAAATTATCTACAATTTATTTCGTCTACCTTAAATTTCACAACATATGCAATTGAGTATTATTTATATACTTTTCCTTATTTAATTTATATATATATATATATATATATATATATATATATATATATATATATATATATATATATATAAATGTATGCAGTCAGTAATTTGGTATTATTATTCATAGAATCTGAAAATATAATAGATATTTAAATTACACTAGAGCAGCTACTGAAATTACATGCAGAAACTGAACCAACGGTTTATACGGTTGCAGATTATTTTCATAAATTTCATGTATACAGCAATTTAGATAAAACACGTTTTAATTAGTAATTTACAGCAAAGAATATAGTTTTAACAAAAAACACACGTTTATTAATATTATTCTATAATTTATATTGTTTATATAATACAGTATAATATTTCATTTCCAACTTCTCTCGTTAATAGTTTATTAGCGTAATAAATACAATCATGATATAATTATAAATCCTTAGCGGCTTCCTTATGCCTTAATCGATTTTCCAGAAATGCAATGAAACGATATTATAAAATGCTTTGAAGTTTAACTATATCGATAGTAGCAGCACTTTCGATTTAACACACACACACATTGAATGGTTATTTGATTGCTTCGACTTTGATACACGTTTACATTAAATACGAAGACATTTTACATTTTAAAAATGTATGCTAGCAGTAAAATGTTGCAGAAAATCCCAGACTCAAAGGTCGTATGATATATCCTGTTTAGACCATAAAATGCTGAAGAAAAACGTAAAGTTTAAAGTGTATAGTGGATTATAAACTGCAGTGTGTCGTCCGTGAGTAGAAAAATGATAAATGCGCATCATTCCACTGCTAGTGCTGGCGATGCCACCTGCAGACAGCTCCAGTATTTTACCGTGATGCTCACTCGACGCACCAAAACAGAACAGAACAGAACAGACATGAAGTTGGCACGGGAACATTATTTGCAGCACAACCACTTGTATTCTGTTTATTGCATCTGGGGTGTCATTACAATTGCATGGACAATATATTACATTTATTTCATAACGCACGATAAAAACATATTGTTTGTTTAAAAATGAATTCATTTAATTGTGTTCCATTATTAGTGGTTCAATCAGCGTATGTTTGTTTAGGTCCGAAATATGAAAGGGAATATGGGCACGTGGCGTGCCGGGAATTTCAGTGCATATCTCACATTTACAAAAGCATTACAAAATGTATGAGCTGAAAGTTACACGTTTACAGTAGTTCTGATTTTCGCCACCACCAGGTGGCTGCAGAGCGAACAAATGCCGCTAACTGGGTCAAACAGTGACTTCTCTCGCCCGTGATATTGTTTTGTTTGTTAGGGTGTTTCGTATCTGTGTCTCTTCACTTGATAACACATTCAATGAAAAGTTGATATGGGTTGTTGATGCTTTTGTATGCCGCAAAGCAATGCTTTTATGTCTGTCTGTCTCTGTGTGTGTTTGTGTGTTTGTGTGTATGTGTGTGTGTATGGTAGTCGGTAGCGAACAATGTTACGTTATAATTTTGATAAACTGAATTTTGTAATATATTTTCGTCATTAGACGCGATCATGGAGAAGTAGGCTTAAGGATGGCTTACAATGTAAGGATGATGTATTGCATTTTAGTAACTTTAAGCTCTATGGTGGCATTTGTACTCTAAGATTATTTTTACGCACAAAAAACGGTTAAATCTTATAAACATTAATTGTATAGAAAGTTTCAATATTTATTTGACGAGCTAGGGCAGAAACTTTAAGAGTTTGAATTGTTATCTGTGGCCGTTGGCCCCTTTTCATGTTGCTTGAGTTAATTTAGTGGTAGTTGTGTGTCGTTGAATAGTTGGAAGAAAAGCGGCGAAAAAGGCTTTCGCTATACCCATGTCACTTACCCTCGTCAATGTATGTTTGTGCTTGTATATCGATCTAAAGTGTGTTTGCACCCGTGACATTGGCACGTCGATCCTATCGTGTGCGGCTGACAACTTCCAAAATTGGACACGGCACAACGTTTAGTTTCTCCACGAGCACGCTTTATACTTTCTTCCCTCGATATAATAATACTGCTCATATAACTGCGGGCCTTTTGTTATTGGCGGTCGTACGTACCTTTATATGATCAAAAGACCTGTCCGCACTATGTGAGTTGTTTTAGAAGTGTGCGATTTTTTTCTCATTTCTAAAGTACACTAGCTTACAAAATGTTTTTCGCCCATCAAATAAATAATATATATATATTTATAAAAAATAAAACCAGACTTGTATGAAAAAGAAAATAAAAACCATAATAAAAATCATGTTTGATGTCCAATTCTATAAATAATAAACAAACAATAGGTTTTATGAACGTCAAACATGCTAGCTGATACATGACAGAATATCAATTGTATGAGTCGATCTTGTGAATTATTCATATATCAAATAAACTGTGTTTAAGTTTGAAAATAATTAATTCATTGCGGTTTTGAAAAGAAAATCGAATTGGGAATTGCTGCGGTCAGGCCAGAACTGTGCAACTTGATTAATATATCGATTTACCTCATCGGTCGTAATGATTGAAACGAAGTTAGCAACGAAAGTAAAATGAAGATCAATCACATTAGGCCGGGTGGAAGTAAAATGGAAGGGCGCATACAAAGAATTCATCAAAGTGACTGCTTGAGACTTATTTGATCAAATGAGCTTGTGTTTTGTTCAATAGCAATAGGATTATGACTAAGAAGAAGAAGATGTAGAAAATAAATTGGTTATTGGCTAGAATATGCATGCTTTTGAAAATCTGGTTAACAAGCTTCAAATTATAGGATAAAAAGGATGAATATAGCAGGTGTATTTTATGTAGTAATTTCAAGTGTAGTCCGTTTGATGACTGGTTTGTATCGTACAGGCTACACCACATGCGATGTTGTCGAATTTCATTAATATTTATGAGGACCATGAGTGGCTAATGTGTCATTCTTAATCATGGCCAGAGATTCCGGGATTATTAGCCGGCTCTGCTATATGCTAATTTCATTTTACACAAGAGCCGACGCCGACGCTGGCCACTGCGTCGGATGCAGATGTTTTCATGTCATGTGGTGTGCTCAATTATACCTACTACTGCTTTAACTATTTGCCTATTTCAATTTGCTAAAATTTCCTCGAACTGGAATTCAACTCGAACCATATAATTAAATACGTATCATTGATAATAAAATACAAAAGATTCTTGTATTTAAACGTTTCTCGTATTTCAATTTATTCGATTTCTTTCATCTTTGTTACGATCAAACACTTCGATGGTTTAGTCACAGCTGCACAGAGCTGCAAACAGCACTAGAGAAATTGGATAAAATAAGTACAAAAATATACGTATATATTCTTAAACTGTAGAAAATAATTTACGACTGGCGAAATCATCCGCTTTTGTGTCTTAATACTTTTATTGTTTTATCATCCAAAGCTGCAAAATACTATCCTATAGTAGCTACTTTCGTTTAAAAGTATGTAGCATTCCATTGTGGAAATGGTAATTTTCTTTAAGTAAACTTAATAAACACCTATGTAAGTTACGTTTTCAGCAATTCGTTTTAATAAGGTTGAAGAAAGTTGCAAAGTTATCGTCGAAGAAGTGGGTCTTTAGTTCTCGTACCGGATACTTATATAAGTATGTGTGTGTGTGTGTTTGTGTGTGTGTGTGTGCACAGGTAATGTCACACGGGTCTGTGAATCATGACGGGAAGTAAACGCGCAACTCGCGCCCCGTACTTCTCTACGATGACGAAGTTGGAATTTAATTAAATCGGATAACGGCATGAAGAGCACAAAACATTATTCAGTCAGCGCCGCCGTCGCCGCTGCGACGTCTGCGGGACTTCGGAAACAAGACAGACGGTTTACGTTTCGGTGAAACAGTCAGCGCAAGTGTGCTTTTATTGTTCTCTCACACCCGACACCTTTACTTTATGATCGAAGTACCACCTTACATACTTATAAAATCCATAGATGCACTACAGCTACATCAAGCACAGTACTAGTCGTTTTCAATTTACAGAGGAATTTAATCGTCTTGCAACTTGGCAAACTTTTACAACACCACACACGTTAAAAGCAACCTTAACTTAATCTGAGCTTAATAGTCAGTATGTTAATATTTGAAGTTGATAGTAAAATCTTGGCGTAGCCTATTCATGCTGGGGATCCGGTGAATCTGATGGGAACATGAACACTTGTAAACTCCTCCCGCGGATCCGTGAAGTGACGGATGTTACACCAGGAATTGAGTAGTTACATTGTTACTGTTTTGTAGTATGGATTATACACCGCATTTACCTGTCTAGCATTTATGAAAATTAATGCCTGACTGGCTGGTTTCGCCTCGGCGCCGCCACGAGCGCTCGCGTAGCTTACACAGCGCGATAAATCTCGAAAATCTTTTGTATATTTTATCTCGGCACTTCTGACATCGTTTTTGTGTCTGTGTGTGTGTGTACCAAGGCACAAGCAGTTTGGCCGTAATTAAACTGTCATCTTTTGTCATTAGTGTCACGTCTAGTTCACTTGGAATTACAGATGCAGATTTCGTTTCAATTGAAAACGAACATTCTAATTACAATTACAAAATTTGCTTCATTTTGATGAGATGCTTCACTAATTAATTAAGGGCTTGTCTAAATTCATTGCAAAACAGTAAATAAGGCGCATGCGCGAATAGCATCGCGCGAACAGACATATTCGGTTAGCATCGGTTCAGCACGACCAGTGTCGAAAATAATTCAAACAGCAAATCCTACCAACACACGTATTATCTACACGTGGATACAGAAATGCAATTACACATACTGTAACTGCAAATGCATCAGTTTGCGTGAATTGAACCAGTTGATCATATCTAATACTAGACCAATGCATTATTAAACTAAATTACATTCCTTTATGGAAATGTTAAATTCCAGTTCATAATCATAATACATAAATCATAACTGGCGCTACGTTGCTTTCAAGTAGAACAATACGATAGTTTTAAGATGTATAATCAAAAGATGTTTTGTTATCGTAACTAAACGATAGTTAAATCTATCTTTATTGTTCCTTCTAGCAACTAGGATGATGAACTAATGTTTTGCTGGCTATAGACACCCACTGGCCTACAACGAAGTTAGGAAAGCGCAATACGTAGATGATCAAAGTCTTTTCAATGTTTAGTGGAGCATTTCGAGTGCCTGGTAAGCATTACGCTCCAGTTGTTGTTCGAGTCTTTATGACCACTAACTTTCCTTTTTCTGTCCTTGTTTCAATTTTGTGTTCTCTCTTGTTTCTCATACTTTACCAAATCAATACATATAATAATAATAAAAATAAGTGGATGGAGTACCTTACAAAATACTTGGACGCCCACTATATTATTTGTGTTATTAATTAACAAACTTCGTGTAACAATTTATAGGTATATTAATCAATATTTAAATACCAGTTACACTAAGTATGCGCACGCATCTCTCTATGGGTGTAATCCCTAATTCTCTAAGGACTAATAGGATTTTGAATTTTTGTACAATTTAGTATTTATCTTTCAGCATTCTTTGTAAAATGAAAATCCAATTAATTGAATTTTTTTATTGCAATTTATGTTTATTGGTAATTTTTCAAAAAAAGAATAATTTTCATGATGTAGAAATATTTTATGAGTGTAGTACGCCGTGAATTGTTTAGGTTTAAACGTGAAAAAACCAATTTTATAAAAATTAAAAGAGAAAAAAAATACGATTAAAGAGAATCTCGCGAAATTCGCTCCATGAAACAAAATTACAAGCAATAAAGTTCATTTACATAGCGTGGCAATAAATATTTCAGCGGAAAAAAATGCCGAGACATTTCGGCAAAGTTACTTCGTGAATTAGTAAACTGATGCCTCAATTAGAGTCCGCGTTTATGCCAAATTTTCGGGGGCTTTACTGCTTAAAGCTTCCAAGGAAATGAATAGAAAGAAGACGAAGATATATGGTACGATGGGATGGCCAACACGCGACCTTAGGCTATTAGAATAATTCTGGAAAAGTGTGTCCCGGAATTTCATTTAATTTTTACTAATATCTTACAATAATTAAACTTTGAAGAGTTAATTTAGCAGAAGTTTAGGCCTCTCATAGTTCCGGGAAGTTGTGTTACCTGGGGCTATATATCTCCTTAAGACGTCACTAAAGTAAACGTCAGTGCTCTAGTATATGTGTATACTGTATAATAGGCGCTTGGGGTATATTAATTAATTTTCGTTTATTTATTGCCAAATATTGCTGCAGAAATCTGTAATTTTATTATCACGCGTTTAAACATTTACTCGCTAATTGTACCAATAAAATATAATGTTTATCGAATAACAATGTATATTATAAATGAATGCCATTCATAATAAATTAGATATTATTTTCTGTTTGATAATTTCAAACGGTATTATTGTTTGTTTATGTGAACTGTATCTTTCAATTTGTAATTTATATAAAATTTAATTAATTTAATGAAAATATATATATGTCGTAAAATATTACTAGCTAATAATTTATTATATACAAAAATGGCAATGAGTTTTCACACCAGGTGGAAAACAATGGTGCACTTTCGGTCAACAAAACGTAATACTTTGTAGTACCAATAACTTAAGATGCTTCTAAACGCAACTAAAATGGTTTATAAAGAATCTTTTTTTCGGGATGTGCGGTTTTAAATATATTCTGGCGGCTAACGACGGTGCACTTCCGGGTAACGTAACTTTATGGTCGCAGTCACTTTTTTAGTACAACGAATATTAACATATAGCTAATAAATACATAGACTCCATTAAGGTAATTAAAAAACGAAGCTTAAAACCTAGCGCGTTCATTTATTTGCAATTATGTAAACAAGCATATAGAACTATATGTAAATGTGAAATAAACTAACACAAAGTTTATATAAATAATTACAAGGGGCACCTATACAGGTACAGTAGACCACATTGTACACAGTTGTGCAAGGAAACTGGGGTAGTTAAAGTTATTACCAGGACATGACACCACACACGTGTAGCGGCGCTAACAAAGACAACCAATCCACTTTCTATGAGCATGCGAAGCATCCAGAAAAGGACGACCATTGCGTGGTCCCTAATAAGAACTCTCGTAGGACCAATCACCAGTGAACCACGTGCACGGTGTGGGGGAGGGGACGGGGGTCTCGCGTCCAAAATGTGGAATATCTCTCCGTTTTAATTACCTCGATTGAAACCTCCGAGCGTTCATACCAATGACATTAGCTGTTGTCAAAAATTTGATCAAAATGATTTTTTAATCAATTTTTCGTGTCGCAGCAATGTTTATTTTTAATTAAGTACAACAAAACGTTGAATAAAATGAAAAAAAATTGCTATATATTTTCGCGAATTTAATCTTTGTGCAATTTTATTTTTCGGAATATTTTCATTTTTATATATTTTTTTGTCTTGAATACTTTTTTACCTTAATTATATATTAAATATTTCACAAATGAATATATACGAAATGGCTTTAAAATTTCAAAAATATCTAAAAGTTTCAAGAATCTCAAAGTGTCTTGGAAACATTAGAAAATCGAGAAAAGCAACAAAACACAATCGTCCAAACAAGCTCTGGTGGTACAGAGGCAGAACTAATTAGCGCAGATAACTAATGACACATGCTAATTGTTAGTTATGATGTGTTAGTATCCGATCCAATCAGCGGTCGCCGATGTGAAACATTGTTAATTAATACGATATACGACGCTCGGTGCCATATATGCTAGGTAGGGATGGCTGAGCGAACAAATTAATCGATATTTCTATGATAGGATGTAAGGTGATAGCTGGAATAGAGTAGTCATCGTGGCAATAATAGGATAAAGATATATATGTGTGTGTGTGTGTGTCGCGTGTGTCAGTGTTTAAACCCATTAAGAGGATTTGTGAATGTATTTCTGCACTAATATTATATTTACCATCCTGATATCCATGGTTCAATTCTTATTGCGAATGTATTTGCAAGGTTTCTTAATACCTATTTTGATACCATACTAATGTAGGCCGGATATCAAAGCCATACGAGGACAAGAATTTTAAATTAACGTTCTTTAAAGTTAATAAAATTTATAAACAGCATAACATCATTTTGTTTTAGCCACTAGGTAGAACGTGTAACATTATTAAAATGAGTTTGATAAAAAATCTCGAAAAGAATTTATTGCGCAGAGCATCTTCTAGAAAATGAAGCATTCTTTTGCTTTTTGTCACCTACTTAGATAACCCAAATAATATATTATAGGAGCAGTCCATTTCGTAATAATGTAAAATGTTCTCCGTTTTTTGTGACAGAATAAAAACGACATGCAAAGTATGAAAGGACGGTTCTGCTATGAATTATTATTATTATTATCGTTTGGTGCCATTTTCATTTCATTCAGTCGTTCGTTCGTTTTCACACGTTCAGAGTGTCGTATGTCATGTAGGATGACGAGATGCTATCGCATTGAATATTCAATTTGGAAATATGCGTCTTCATTTTCCATTAAATTCGAACAGTTTATCGGTACGTATTCGCGCTTTCTGAGCCACCAAACGCCTAGGTAAGCGAACAGACGTGACTTGAACGACGATTGTTAAATTATATTATATATACCCTTGTTTTGCAAACGAAATACAAAAGGGACAAATGGTTTCCCTCTGAATCCGATTCATAATATTGATTTCTAGAGCTTTATATTAAAATATGGAAAATGCGCGGTAAGTAATTTTGGAATTTCTCTATAAAGAAATAATATGTTTGTGCAAAAATGGCATGATATTCAGTTGAAAGTTGTCAAGGATATCCGCAATCTAGTAATAATTTTCTGAAATAGTCGACATGGTTCATGTTTTTCGCAGTGTATAAATCACGAACGGAGCAATGAAACGGGCTAGTGTACTAACTAACAAACGAAAATTGCTTTCGGAATAACAATTCCGTTAATACACACGCCATCTTCCATTCTAAAAGCGCTGAGTGTTAAAGTCACGTTTCACTCGCCCTCGCGCTTGTGTGAATTAAGGACGATGAGCACTAGCACGGACACGAAAGCCAAGAAATTATATTACGTCGTAAAGTCAACTAAAAAAACAATTACTCGACTTTGCAGCGCTCACACGGCTTGTATTATATGTATTATATATATATATATTCCCTTGCCTACATTAGATTCTACATTCTTTCAATCTCAAATCAATTTTGTAAAAGAAATAAAAATGAATTAAAAAATATTAAAAATGACTTAATTTCCTTATATCCCTAATGTAATTACCAAAGTAATTTTAAAGTAGAATCAAAATAATAATATGTTTCAATGTTCAAAACTGAAGAAATATTGTGGAACTTAAAGTAACATGAATTTCAGGTTTACATAATGTAACTTTGTGTGCAAATTTATGTGGAAAATGCGAGTTAGCGAGAAAAATAAGATTAAAAAAGTAAAATTTAGGTAAAAGTGAAAACGTTTTAATCATTGAAATTAATGGTCCACTAATCCTATTCAGTAGTCAAAACATCTGACATTAATTAATTGAATAAGCACGTGCGGTTAAAGAAGAACGGCGAAAGAAAACCGAAATCCATTAGATTGAAAGAACCGATTAGATATAAAAGGGCTAACAGAATCTGCACTATAGCATAGTGTAATGAATCTCATAATACCATTTAGTGAAATATATTTGTTCCAAATCGAACATTGATTGGTATTGTTTAAATTTTGATTTGATCGATTTGGCATTACAATTGCACGACTATATGTTTATAAATTTCAGCGATTCAAGTAAATGCTTTTTAACATTTCAACAATAGAATGCCTTGTTTGGTTGCGGGGGATTTAGGTTTGCCGTTACCGGTATGTTGATAACCAGAACAACCTCTAAATATTCACAAAGCAAACTGTATACAACAGCGACAACATAAAACAAGCAAAACACATGACCATCATTGCAAAGCAGCCGCCACATAAACAATAATAATGTATCCGTTACAACCACGTTGCAAACTCTCCGTAGAAAAAGAATATTTTAAATATTGTACATTGATTTGTAATTATTTTTCAATTTTAATAATATATTCATTTATTTTAATTATAATTTAATATGAATGAGAAACTAATAAAGTAAAAATGTTTAAGAATTTCTGTTGGAATAGGATTAAAAAGTGTTTGAGTTTTCGTACGTGTTGACGAGTTTCTTGATTGGTGTTTCTATAAAGCAACCTCTTAAACCTGTCATCTTCAACAACAATACGTTCATATCTGTAGAAAATATGTTTACCATAAAAAAAGCACCCGAAAAATACCATCGAAGGTAATCCTAAATCAGAAGTAACACAATAAATAACGAAATTTATAGCCCCTTTTTGAGTGAAACTATATCGTACGTCAATGTCATCTGACGCATCTTCCAGGGAACCACCGAATCCATTACGGAAAGAAGCAATTTAGACAGCCGCAAGGGAAGCGAACGAGGTTGATTTTTTGGCAGGCTCTTGGCAACAGAAACGGTTTGACAGTTTACGATGATAAAACATGCACGCGAACAGTGACGTCACCGCGTCGCATATTTCCTAATCTTATCATCATATTCAGTGGAGGAGCGACCAAGTCGCCTGCTTATAGCAAGCATCGTTTGTCCCGGACCCAAGGATGCTTGAAGCTTTGAAGTTTTTTCAACCCGTTCGTTTGCTACAAATACAAAAGTTCGATTTCGAAACGAGACGACAAGATAAAGCATGCTCGTGGGTGGCTGTGAATGCGAAAAGGGTTATTCTGATGGGGGAAAAAATTGAAACATTGCAAAAAATTCTGAATAGAACTGTCTGCACGACTGAAGTACTCGTCTTTTTGTTTCACTCTATTTCATCTTCTTTGGATTACATGCAGTCGCAAGTGTTGTCAGCCAGCATGTCACGTAAATGTATAGCGTTATAATTGTACTTTTCGCTTAATATATTTTTTATGTACATATGTATGTAATGTTACGTAAATCGAAAGTATCAAACGAAAGCCTTAACAAAACGCTTAAAAAACTGCCAACTGTGCAAGCGTCTGCTTTAAATAAATGACTGTAATAAAACGTCGAGGTAGGATGATAAAATTAAGGTCCTACACATTTCATTCGTAAAGGAAAAATTGGAACAAAAGCTGCCGCCACCTAGGGCCGCCATGGCACACTATCTAATTCCAAGAGGTCATGTGACACATCAGTCCAGAGAGGCGCTGACCTTGTCCGCCTCTTCATGCCATGCAAATAAATCGCGAGTAATTAAAAAAGTTTCGTAGCTCGGTTGGTTGGAAAATTAACTCGTTTATGCTGCGACAAGCACGCGGGGTCCCAAGCGGCCATGGAAGTGTACACAACCCGTAAATGTTTTCCGATAATTTTCTAAAGGAGATTATAACTAGATGGCGCTACAGGAAAGTTATGTTTGCGTTCATCACGTTAATTAAAAATTTATGCTCTCTTCTTCTGTTGCAAGGCGAAAAATTACACTAAACGTAAGCAGGAAAAAGAATTAAAAAAAAAAAACCCGCAGAAAATCGAGCAATTTGTCTGCATTGCTATTGGCCGCGTGTTGTATGGACGTTAATCTTTAAATCAACTATTGAATAATTTGCTCAAGTATTTTATGTTACGTATTACATTTTTCTGATTAATCTTCAGGTGGTAAAGCACCATTATTTTTCATATTTGCACTATGCAAAATGCACCAAATTATAAAAAATCTTAATGAGACATGAAATATTATAGCGATTTATGAAACTGCTCATTATCTGAACTGGGATTTGAACCTGAGATCTCTAGATACCGTATATTTATTAAGTCCAATTTATCATGTTATTTAAACACCCCACTTATAATAAATATCTATACACAATTTTAGAACTTAAGTTTTTTAATTTTTGGATATACTCGTACAATTTTTAAGGATTACCTCTTTTTTTTAAGTAACTATTCGATATGTAGAACAAACACAAACAAATGTATAAGATACGGTAACATGAGTTCGGTAGTTGCGAATAAGAAAATGAACTTCTAACGATATACCATCCCTAAAGTAGAAAATGATTTATGTTCTAAATGTAGTACGTCAAAGTAAATTGTTGTCGGTTAACATTCTCTTAGTTAAAGTTACAGTGAAATCGATAAATTAAATAGTTGAAATTCATTCCGGACCCGACCGCATCTACAGGAAGGCAAAGTGCATTCATCTTGTGGCGGTGCAGCATGGAAACTAGGTGAAATAGAGTTTAGTTCACCGGAAGAGCTCGCCGGCGAAGATAACTCTACTGCACTTCCTAGACTCCATAGCTAGTTAAATTATAATTCCATTTTAAACAATGATTTAAGTGATTAACTTATAACAATGTTTGCGCATTTGGAAATTTCTAATGTATAGGCTACTCGGAATACCTTGATATGCGCATGTTGCCTACTTATCACCACTAATATCAAAAATAAAAAATTGTTATTTTTAAAATGCTTTATATATATTGTATTATTGATTTAGCAATTAAGCCAAAGGTGTAATTATTATTCAATTAAAACTGGAATTATAAAAAAAAATGGTATAGCAATTATTTCGTTAAAATAATCATGCATGAAATTAATCATAGAAAATAATTATTTCCATTCCAATGTTTTACCAAAATATTTCGTAAATCTATTTTTAAATTACCTAATAAGCCAATAAAAATAAAAAGGAAATTAAGTACTAAAAATGTGTGTAAACTTTTAAAATGTGACCCGTTTATCATTCACGCAAGAATCGAAACTATTCTTGTCAAAAAGTTATAAACATCAAATGCGCCAAATATCTAAACTAGTCGAGACAGGGGTGATTTTACAGGAGATTGCCTTTTTCATTCGCCGCCTACATATTTTCTCTATTTTCTACTCTGTTTCTCCCGCATTGTGAAGTGGAGAAGACATATGAGTTATGTCTATCATAATATTAGTTATTTCCGTCCCACCTACCACGACTGCGTTATTCTCTTTCTATCTCAATACGACAGAACTTTCAAAGCCGCAATGCAGTCAACTCGAATTGGTTTATCTACATTAATGTTCGATTGGCTTTTTAATATTTGATGTTCTTTTCGAATGGCGATTAGTAACCATGTGATTCGATTCGGAGAATGATATTAGGATTATTTTTACTTTTAATCCCGCTTTATTTTACTAACTAAATATATCTATTATTTGCGTAAATCGCTTGTGCTGTTGTAATAGTTTGACCAAAATAAAATACGCGTTTGCGTGTGCGAATCGCAAAAGGTTTTCGCGGCAGGAACAACCTGGCACGAATACGCTTATTGCAGATTGGTTTCTCGGCATCAGTAACTCTGTTAACATTAGGCTTTTTATGTCATGTGCACTGTTGCATGCTGCGGACATTTTCCCCGAACTTTTCCATTTTCCTACCCCTACACTCAGAATGATTGATTGCACTATGGTGCGGTACCATCGTGTACCTTGGTACGTCTCTGACTGAGTATTCCATGATAGAATTCATGCCGTTGTTAATCATGGATGATATTTTTAGTAATTTTAATAGCAGAATAAATTGTTTTTGATTTAATAGGGTATGAATTTATTTTTTTAAAATGCTGCGTCACATTCAACAATTAGAAATACTGCGCTGGTATAGAGATACATAAAAGATATTTCATTCGAAAACACAAAACAATGTTATCAAAAAGTATTCTTTTCAGTGCGAAACAACGTAATACGAGTAATAGCAGAAGATGTGTTGTGGCGCGACGGGGTGGGAGCTTTGGAGTGAGTAGAAAGCATAATGAGTGTTTTGTTACAAAGTTGCGGATATAAAGATGGCAAAGTAAAGATGACCCACATTCGTACACAAAAGGCGAATGGATGCAAAAGAGACCATGTTATTAACTTTATGGTACTGCAAGATGGAAGTTCAAACGTTTTAAACGAAACTGCAAATAATTATAATTGCCTGAACGACTCGTAAAATCTGCGTACTACTTATTAAAGTCGCTGCATCATCTGAACAATAACGAATTCAAATGAACTAACTGACTAACTAAGTTCTCTTTATCAATTCCTGTTTAAAAAACGACAAATCCCAGTTGTAATCAAATGAACAATCACAGTAAATCAACTGGGCGCAACTGTCACCCAAGCGCTAATTACAACAATGCAGACTGTGTAACACGGGTGTAACATAGTTATAAACGGGCATTCCCAGTGATTGTAATTGTATATAAAGTGTAAGGATACTCGTGAATGCATAGAAACAAATCACGAATGACAATAGAGCGAACACCATAACAACAATAATGACCAAACATTCCGACTAATACAGAATCAATTACGCATTGAAACGTCACGCTGGGAATGCCCGAGTACGAGGCTCACCGCGGTCGAAGGTACACAACAATACCTTATGCCCTAGGGGTAACTATATCTCATTGTCATAGACACACCAATGTCACATATATTAGCGCAGATTAATATTTCGACAAACATGGAATTCGCATGCATATATTATCCGATTCAGGCATCATTTTGCCGTTTATAATGAAAAGCGGAACATTTTTGCCGCGCACTTGAATGGACTGTGCGCATAAATGGTATTTCGGAAATTATGATTTACTGATTGCAACGCGCAGGGAGAAAATTTATTTTAGTGATTCGATTTAATTTAATTTCCTACTACGCAAATATTTAATTTCGTGTGCGTCATTTCGTTTTATTTCGCATAGTTAAAATTAGAGTTTTTGATAAATTTATTACGGTTTCATTAAAATTATTATGACATCCGAATTCACTTGCAATGCTTCAATTTTATATTCTATTTCGCATCATTTTTGATCATTCGATATTAAATTAACAAATATTAAAATACACAACATTTTTAAACAAGTACTTTCTGGTCTAGAAGCAATAATTTAATAATAGTATGCGTCTTTTTATTTTAAATTACATCTAAATAGAAAATATAGAATATTTCAAATATATATTTTTAAATTCCTTTTTCCATCATATATTCATTTTCATATGAAAATACCAAAATTCGAAAATTATTACCGTATATTATATTTTGAATTAATATTTTTAATGCTATCTCCAATAATAAAGTGACTGATATTTTATTATTTGCACTATGCAGTTTATTAATTTCATGTCAAAATGTAATTGTTCCATTGCATTAAATAACAAAAATCAATTAATTGTTGATAGCAAATAAACACATAATCTATCTACTTAATACTATATCACGATTGTTTGCAATTTTTATTTCATACACATATAATAATAATGTATCAACTGCATAGCGTATACAAATATACTTTTGCCGCAGAGTGTACTATCTTTCCGGACTGAACCGGCTCCGAGAGTACGTCAAATTTCGTATTTTGATTGAATATATAAATGGTATTTCATAAAATTCAGAACAAAACTCACCTTTAATTTGGTCCGACGAAAATCGGTGTCTTCGCAATGCGTGAATCGCAACAAAACATTGTTTAGTTAATCACCAATATACAAACAAGCACTTTTCACACCCGTACGTTTTTCACGTGTTTTCACATTCAGAGAAATACCGGACCATGGAGCGTGCGCGCACATACACAATATTTTGGATAGGTATTGGCCTGCACTTAAGGCCTTAGTGCCATCTCTCGCACACCCACTGAACGGAAATCAACGACGAAATATAAAACACGTTTCGAATATCAATCACACCACCACATCATACGACAAAAATAATTACATCAACTGGTTTTTCTACACAAAACTAATAATATACCGATTCTAAAACCATAAAACGAACGAAACAATGTTTTATTTTCGAATCAAAGAGTGAATAATATAAAGAACCAACGAATTTTATTATGATAGTTTTAATTATTATTCCAAATGAAAAAAATTACAAGTGTAGAATACAATAAAGATAAAAAACTTATGGAATATTTGCCAAGTAGTCCTTAACATTAGCAGGGTCTAATCTTCTAAAACCAGCCGAATCGCAGATACCTACTTCGATGTTATCAGCAGTCATTTGACCTTCAAAGCTTTCTTTTAAGGTTAAAATTGCAGTGTGAACAGCGTCATCAAGCTCCAATTCTTCACTGTATCTAAAGGTACAAATATAAAATTTAATACAATATTAAAATAATCAAAAACCTTATTTTAAATCTAAAGTAAACTGTTTTATTTTTTTCAATTATTTACCTTTTTTCGAGGAAAGTTTTACCATTGATAAAGTTCTTGCCCATGGCAGTAGCTTTCCAGGCGAAATATGCCCCAGATGGGTCACATTGGAACAAATAGGGTTTGTCATTATCCCAACCGCAAATGAGTAAAGAGACACCAAATGGTCTTACACCGCCGGATTGGGTGTATTCTTGCATCACCATAGCGACGCGTTGCACTAATTGTGCGGTTGGAATTGGTTCGTTGTAGACCAAAAAGTATTGTTGAGCCATTTTACGGGCTTGTTTTACCAACAACCGATAATCTGGTCCCATTCCGGAATAAACCATTCCGATGTGCTGGGTGATCATTTCTACTTTGTGAACACTGTGCTCATCGTATAAGATGGACTTGTGTTTGTTTTCAGTTGCCACTACAACTCCATTGGATGCTATAGTAATTTATGAATTTCAAATTTAATTAGTCAACTGAGAAATTGCAAAATTTAACAAAAAATATGCAAAACTAGCATAAAAAAATAAAATACGCATTTTCATTACTATCTAAATTAATATTTAGAATTAATGACCAAATTAAAATTTTCACTTATAATTCTGAACTAGTGAGGCTTTATACTTTCAAATATTTTCTAGATGATTTAGGTCTAATTAAAACATTTGAATTTAATGAAATTTCTTACCTTTGATGCCTACTGATGGGGCACCGGCTGCAACAGCTGCTAAGGCATATTCGATTTGTACCAATTTACCCGAAGGGCTAGAATAAAATAATAAAACCATCAAGTCATTGTTATTTTAAAGGTTAAAACAACCAAATTCAATTTATAATATACGTATATAAACAATATCAGTCCATATAAGGACATACATAATTTTATTTATAATCCTAAAAACAAATACATACCTAAAAGTTGTTAACGAAAAACTATAACGCTCAGATGCCATGATTACTTTGCGTTTACGAAAACCGCATCAATGACAGTAAGAAATTTAATATTTTACCGCTAGATGTCACTGCTGTGATGTTCTAGGACAATTTTTAGAACCTATAAAATTCTACGCATGCGAACTGGTTCAATAGCGTCTTGCGGGAGATTTGAATAAAACACGATTTTAATATCTTAATATTTATTTATTACATTTCAGTTTAACTTAAGTGTTTATATAAGAAAGAGTACAAAATAGATTTTATAGTTTATTTATTTTGCTGCTTTATCAGGAACAGACATAACTGAGCATGGATTACGCACTACAAGAATAATCGAGTCACCTCGCAGAAACATTTTCGATATGAACCGATCGCGATTCACCGGTTTTGCCTTCTTCATTCCTTTACCTTTTCGTGGTAATTCCATCCACATTTCCTTAACATTTTCCAGAACCAAATTGCAATGCCGGTCAAAAGCTTTGATGCGCCCCAGCAGCTTCTTATTATTCCTACAGTTGATTAACACTTGTGTGTTATTGGAGACTGATTGCGTTAATACCGATAATGGTCCTGTATGGAATTCTTGTTCTTCTTTCGCAGATAATTCTGCTGCAGTCATTTCTGACTTCGGTTTCGTTAAATGCTCCATCATCGACATTGTTAGGTTATTGATAAAAACAATCAAAAATATGAACCAACTGTATTGTTTATCTAGTAGCCTAGATGTCTACGTTTGTATATTAGTTTGAATTGTTGAGTTAATTATTGTATTTAATTGGTTTTTGTATATATTCTGAACTGCTCGAAACGTAAACACAACGTTCGTCTTAATATGAACATGCGCAAGTAGCTTGCGCATCATTGCGCATATCCGGTATAGTAGCGCATCTGATATCCGGTGAGTTGAAGCTGTATTAGCATAAAGCGCCAATTATAATTATTTTAAAATACTAATACGCTACTTTGTTACTTATATATTACTTATAAATTTTGAATTGTGTTTGTTTATTATTAAATAAAATTATAAATATTAGGAGTATCTTAAAGTTTGTTATATACAGGAATATGTGAAATAGTTAATGATGGAGGTAGGTAATAATAGACGAATTGAATTATTATACATATTTATTTCCCATCTTTTGGACCCTATACAATTTATAGCTAATAAGTACGTTGTCAGGTAATACAATCTTTGTATGGAATGCTTTATCTGAACAAGATAATAAAAGGGGCAAGATGGTGGGTGGGTAATACAATTTATCTGACTAGTATCAACAAATACCAAAGACGTACGAACAAGCTTAATTAGCCACGGTCGTACGACAGACGGTTATTATTATACCCAGCGACTGATTGAAATCTTTTCATCTCCTATAACTTTTTTTTTTTTTGTATTATTTTATATTTTATTAAGTTGTACTTATACTGCTTACAACCAACACAATCATGTTACACTGAACTAACGCCTACTGAATCGATCTTTCAAATATATTATCTTCTATTATTATTTTACTTTTTTAGTTATACGATAACGATATGCATTTTCAGGATTGGATGTAAGTTTTTTTTTTTTTTCTTAAAATTCCAACTCGTGTACAGACTACAGAGCGCTGTTCCTAAGGCTATTGTATTCTAGTTAGTTAGATATGCAGATGATCAACTAGATAATGACATACTTTTAGCTTCTGCATATCTTGTAACTATTATATATTTGCTGGCTGCTCATTTTCATTTTTTTTTTTTTGTATCCATTCCACAAACAACTACAATATGATTCTGGCTGCGTTACAATATATTTGCAACCGAGTACAAACTTAACTACAACCATTTTGTTTAACGTTACCATATAAATTGTAGATAATCCAATTATCCTTAAGGATTATTTCTTATATTATATTTGTAAATTCATATTCCTTAAATATTATCAAACTTTCTTTTTTTTTTTTACTTCATTAATTGCTAAATTTTAAGAATGTCACTTGACAAGGGGCACAGATCATGATATGTTTAGAAAGTGGTGTTTGTTTATAACCTATGACCTAAAGCAGAGAAGGCGATTGTGGCTAGTTTTTATTTACCATCGATACTTATCACATAAATCTTGCACTGCAATTTCGATTACATTTTACGAGATGTTTACATTGTCTTAGTAACAACGCGAATCGACTCACCCGAAAGAGCTATGATAATTTCACTCTTTCGGCTGCAGTGCCCGATACTAGCAAAACGTCCACAATGTTAAGAGCAATTTTTTTCTTTTTCTTTTTTTGTTTTTTTTTTTTCATATATATATTTTTTTTTCTTCATTAATTTAAATACAGTAATTCTGCAGTATTAAACACAGTTACAAGAACGACATTCAAAGGTCGGATTGCATATAACAGGTATAATATTATGTTTATTATATTTTTTAATTATAATTATTTAAGCTGATATGTTTTTCTATAGTCCCCGAAAATAGCTGGCGCCCCAGCCCGTTCAAAACCCTGATCCGCACCCACCCTACCCACGCTCTATCATTGAGCTGCGTTATATGTCTAAACAGACATGAAATTGGACGGAAACATTACAGACGCAACACTCTGTTACTTCCATTGCACAGCACAACATATCACTCATTTAGGGATATTGTATCGATTTTCGCTAAGAAACAAACACTTTTCTTTGATTATTCAGTATTTTGTAACCTTTCTGTGCGCATGCAATGGAAATGACACAGTGTGCATCCGTGAAAAAAACAGGCACTAGATGAATCACAAATATATAATTGTTTTGAATTGCTGAAGAAACAGATTTAAATGTTTTCATTAATTGACTTTTCTCCATTGATTATTTTTTTTAATTTTATTAAAAACAAATTGACTTTTCTGGACTTGTGTGTTCTACTATTTCTTTAAAAATATGAATCATATCATTTGTAATTCATCTCGGAATGCCTGCGGTTTGCCAGATAATCTGGCACTTATTTTATATATTTATAATATATGATTATAATATAATATATATATCACATAAACCTCACACAAAAAGCGCTACAACACTATATTATAATGGTTATAATCTAGTAATAAGTTTTATTAATTACCTAATTGAATTCATAAACTTACGTGGCTACGTAAGAATATAATTTCCATTTCTCGGGGCAACTTTGAAATATATTCATTAAAACATTGAAAAATAGATTTTAATTTAATAAATTTTTTTTTTCTCGACAAGCTGTTTTCTCAATAGCTTTGACACGAATAATAGAATCATTTTTACAATATGTTTAAAGTAGCTGATATGTACCTGACAATTTCGCGTAAGAAATAGAAACACTCACAGACAGACAGACAGACAGACAAACAGACAGACAGACAAACAGACAGACAGTTTTGAAATACCCCGAGAAGCCATACTTGATCGGCCACACTTTGGTTTATTTAAAATACTTTCAACTACTATAATGACATGTAAGTGTGATACACAGAGACAAAGATCATCTTTGATAACAACAGTACGCTGCTAAGCAGTTATGAAATAGTTCAACAAACAGTCTCGCTAACCGACTGTTTTTGGGATGTTCGTGTACCACAAATGTTAATAGCTAGCGGTCGCATGCAACTCATCGATTTATCATTTCAATAAAAAATATAAAGTATCCATAGTAGACGTATGAAAAAGATTGTTAAATATATTCTGGGATGTACTGCATGCGGCCAGTTTATGGTTTTTTTTTTTGCGCATTCAACAATTGCTTAGATAGTGTAACGATTTCATCTAAAATATATATTATTATTATTATAAAGCATAAAGCTTTGTATGTTATGTATATTATGTACGTTTCTCATGTAGAGCTCTTCAGTATGTTGGATTCCTGGTGGTCTGTAAACGCCTGCGTGACGTCAACCGACATGCAGTGACGTCACAGTAAGACATAAAGGTAACTACGCACACAAAGGAGAGAGTCCTCTCTAACGGGGACGACTACATACATAGGTGATTCGCTAATACAATGGTTTCATCTGGTTCTCGTTCATTGTAATAACATTATATCTATATATATATATAAATACACAGTGTCTACACTAAGAGATAATTTAGTGTCCGCTATTCGACACAGACAGACAAGCGGCCATTTTTCATATACATACAACAAAAACCGCATAATATGTAGGTACATATATAAAAGATTGACTTATTCTCATAAGAGCATGACCGCATTGTAGACCCAAGTTATAATGCGCTAATTATTTGTATACAATGTGTTCTACTAAACAAAAAAACAACGTTAAATATATAAAAACCAGAATAAATTGTTCCCCTTTTGTTAAACTGTAAAATTGTTTCGACTGCATTTTAAAAACGTAACACCATCAATTGTGACAAAAAATTTTAAGGCATAAATCACAAAAATGTATATTAAAGTATCAGGCGTTTTTTAATTGAATCAATTTAAATAATTTCTGGTCTAGCGAAGACGTCATTTGGAAATTGACTGTTAATGAACGCGTATTTTAGTTGTATATATATTTAACCATTAGAGTTAAGTGTCCTAATATGAAAAAAGTATTTCAAATTGATACTTATACGATTATAAATTAGGACATGTTTCCCTATGTTGGGGATTTGAAAATAGCAAGCACTGTCTGTCTTAGCGTCGTTTCCGGTTCACTGTCATTTGGTTTATTGCTATTAATAATAACTAAACATAGTTAAAATGAAATATATTACTTATATATTACGTTTATACTTAATAATTAATGTAGTATATCTCCTAAACAGAAAGCTCGACCCATGAATTTGGCAACGGGCGCGGCGGAACATGATTTGTCACGACCGTCCCGTCGCCAACTGAGATGACGTTTACAAATTGTAAATCTAAATCGGCTACAATTAATATTTAATAATCTAGAACATAACGTTTAGGGCACCTTTGGTTTCAAGCTTATCCTGTATTATTTCTTTCTCTTAATAAGAAATTAAGTCATTTATTTTTTTATATAAAGCGACTCTGTACTTCATGTAAATAGTAATATTAATTAGAGTGTACCTGTACTTATCACGTAACGTAAGTACTGTCCAGTTTATGGTTTTTTTTTTTTTTCATCCAAACAGTACAACTACCAACAGTTAACAAAGAGATATTTATTATGACATAAACACAAGCGCGATGAGTAGACGGAGCGCCCGTCGCGTCGCTCGTGGCGCTTGTGCGGCCGTCTTGGTCTCCGCGTGTTTACCCGCAAGGACCGGCCGCGATCATTGCGCACTGTCAGGCACTCAGCTGAACGCACGAATTAAGATTGTCCATTTTCTTCTCCCTTTGATCCCTGTGGAAAATTTATACATTGATTAAATTCATCACCAATACATAGACATTTTAGTGGACCAATAGCTTTGATACTAACTTTACAACTGGCAAAAATGCTTAAGCTCAGTTGTACACTGAAACGGTTAACTATAACAGTATTTAAAATTGTTTCGATGTTAATCGATGTATTTTGAAGATCCCCATATATTTGTATTAACTGTTGAAATTTAAGATGAAATGTGCAAAATATAAAAATATTAAAATAAAAAACTAAGATTTAAAGAAAGTGGAGGAATGTCTTAACTATAAATATTGGCTATAGGCGATCTAAGCACGCCGCTAATGTTGGCAAGCTTTTGGAAATAACGCAGATTTAGTAATTTTAAAGTCCAATTGAATTTCATAGATGTTTTTAGGGTAAACTACAGAAATATTGTAAGCAGTTGACTAAATTGAAAATGTACTACACAAGATTTATAGGTACTACTAAATTTTGCTACTAACCATAATATATATGTTGGGCCAGGATGGCCACATTGCGGGCTCGTTAGTGAATTTTAAATGATTCCTACATTTAATGGGTTCATCCTAGGAAAAAAAAAAACAACAATATTTAGTTTATTCGCAATAGTTTCGTAGCGGTTGAAGTAATATTTATTAAGCTCTTTCGATATTTCAATCAACTTTGAAAAAAGATATAAAATTTTGTATGAACATCTAAAATATAAAAAAAAATAACATTATATTTTAAATCTTTCCGTCATTAAGTAAACATTTGTGCAGTAAGGTTGTTTGAGCTAGATTAATTTGAATAAAGGATTTTAAATTTGGAACTGATGTCTTTTTAAATATAGACATTTTCATCATTTGGAGTAATCATGATTATTACTTTAAGTAGTTCATCCTAATGACATCTATAAAATCCAAATTGTATTTGTAAAAAAAAAACCCAAATCTACATAACGAAAATAATTTACGCAACTAAAAATACAGTACTAAATTGATTGATTAATAAATGGTAGTATTTTGAATTCGTTTTAGAAGCAAAGGTAAATAAACCGACCTCTGCAGCCATTTTGCTTTTGGCGTATTCAATGCGTATGGCGCCGCGATCTGAGGAGAGCAGGAAAGTGCCTTGCAGGGCGGCCATGACCTGCGCGGCGTAGCGCACGTCTTGGTACTCCATGAAGGCGACCGGGGATCCGCCCTTGTTGTGCATGCGGAGGCGGCAGAAGCCGGGGAAGCTGTGCAACACAAGAACACCACACAGTGCAGAGCTTAGTGTCCGGCGCTGTGATAGAATGGGAGCCAAGGGTCTTGGAGGCGGGAGACAGCCACGGGCGGGCAGGGCAAGGTACGTACATAACAGGTCGCCTCATTCCGAAAGACGTGCGTGACGTCACCGAGTCACCCAAGTCACAACCTTACAGCTCAACATAGCTTAGAAGAGCAAGGTTACATGCGCAGTATCTCCATCTTTTAAGTCTAAAGTTATATCAATTTTTTAAAAAAAATTTCAATGCCAGCTCAAACTTGCAAAATATTCCCTATAAAATGATAAAGTTTTCATAATTAACCATTGAAACAACCTGCTATATAGTAACCTTGGTATCGGGGTGGTCATTTTTACCCAGGCACTACACTACTTTGTGAGTGATACTGGCTGAAAGAGGGCCAAGGGTACGACCGTGGAGCACATGCCAATTCGCGTTAACGTTCAAGTACCACCGGGTTTCTAATGATAAATAAATCAAAAGGACTCTCTTCAAATTTAGTCGAAATAATTGAATACGTTTTCAAAATTTAATCTTCCCCGGTTTATGTCTCTACATTCATAATATCGTTCAATTTACAATTGCTCAATTCTATTTATCATTTTTCCCACATATATCAATCGTCAACAGAACTAGACTCGCATATCAAAGCCGGCGATCCCTAGGGACTCATCAACCATTTGTATCTATGCAAAATACTCTGGTTCTTGGCGACCATCAGCGACGCTATAGTTGAAAAAGATTAGCCTGGTTGACGTTTTGATTAGAACAAAATGAATTGAACAATATTACAAATAGAATCTAGCGGATGCCCTGCTCATAACAAGAGTGCATTGGGATTCAACATTCCGACATTCAATGGTGCGTTAGATAATACAGACATGACATGATGTGAGATATAATGTTCCCTCAACCACATTAGTCACACAGATGTCATCATGCGTTTCATTTATACGTAGACAATTAATACTACGAGTATATATAGTTGTATATGGTTGAGCAAGTAAATATCAAAAGATTTGGACATCAGAACAGGATGGGACGGAATCAACAAAAACGGATTATTATACTCTGACTGAGATTCAACAATACTTATATAGTGGTGTAACAGAAAGATCTGGACAAAGATAGTTAAAGGATTATTATATTCTAACAGACAGGACAGAGAGGATTTGGAAAAGACAGCAAAAGGATTATTATTATTATTATTATTTCGACAAGATAGAGATAGAAAATAGAGAAAGTAGTAAGGGGGATAGAGATAGAATTTACATGGTATGGGCGAGGGTCGGTGGCGGCAGTGCAATGTGATAAATGAATCATTCCGTTGGGAAATACAATTCGCGCGCACACGCGTTTTAAACGAACGAACGAACAAACGAGCCATATCTCATCATTTCCGTGTGTGAACATAATAATCGCATCACAAGTTTCTAATGGACTAGCAGCTATCCATCTATGTACGTATGGATGTATTGAACACGAGGACTCGAATGAATGATTTACGCACACAGATACGACTACGGTGCAAGGTATAATAGTAACAATCACTCGCAAGTAGGTAAATAAGAAAATACGTGCGGCGTTCAACAAGTATTCGCAATACATTTTTCCTAAACCAGATTATAATATATGTACCTTTCATTATCATCATCAAAACTACTACTTATAATTGGGCTATACAAAGCACACTCTTTATATGTTGTCATAATGTGGTTGAAATTATTTTTTATTTTAAATTAAATTATGACAACATGTTTGTGCTGTATATGCAGTTAGGGTGGTGGAGGGGGGGGGTTGATTTGTACTAGAATAGCATACACAGATTTCCAAAACAACAAAGTGATTGATTATTAAACGAACGGGAATTGAACTCGGTTCAGTAGAAAAAATGTTTTGAGGAGACTTATCGAATACCTTGTTTGATAAGGTAGCGAGGGCATACGGGAAACGCATGAACCGCTTTTTTTAGGAACGTTTCTTGCGCGTCCTGCTGCTACGTGTGAGATACGGTATACGAAACACTTGGTTGCTTTGCTGCTGTAGATGCTGCTGGGTTGGTACTTACAAAACGGGAGCGAGCACCTGCGTCGTGCGCGTTGCTCCCGGTCAAACCACGTTGTGTCTGCGTGGCAGCCCACTTCGCAATCAGAAATAATAACAAAATTAATGTGACACTACTATTTGCTTGCACCGCATCGACAACATTCATTTCTGATTTATTTATTTATTCACTAAATCAATTCTGTGCTTATCAGGGCCGGCATAGTCTACCTACACCAATTATATATCCGGCATTTCTAAGTTGATGATCGTAGTACGCATTACCAATGTTGCCTGTAAGGTAAATCCGGCCCCGATAATGACTTAAGACACCTGACTGACTATCTCCCGCGCAAAATTTCTAAAACCCCAACCAATAGCATGATAGTTTTACTACCATGCCATTGGTTCCAACCAATCATATGATAATCTAGCTCTCATCCCATCATAAGTGTTTGAAGACCCGCGTCGCGTGTAGCCAAGTAGGATTCCGAGGGTAAGTTTACTACCAACAATAAGATTTTTTTACGAATTATTTGTTGTTGTAATGAATGGAATACCCTCTGCGAATCTTAGCAAGTTGCACGTTCCACGAGCTTTCAAGAGAATCTCGGTTGGATATGTAATTTAATCACTTAATCCAAATGATAATAACTATGGAGAAGAGCACCAACCTGCCAAAGATCTCTTTGAGCTCGTGCTCAGACACGAACTGGCCAAGATTGGCGACAAACAGTGTTGAACAGGGCGCATTGCTCACCCCCATACCCGGCTGCGACGACGATGATCCTACGGGCGACGCCAAAGCCGGACTGGGCAGGAAGTGCGGCAAGGATGCGTGTATGGAGGTGAGCGCCGTTGGATGTGGCAGCGACATCGGCGGCTATAACACAACAATGCACTGTTAAATATGTGCTAGTGCATACATATTCCTAATACAAAAGCAAAACTTACGCTTCAAACATAAGCTTGTGTATACAATTTTCACTCTTAATTTACAATCCTATATAACAAATTTAGTGCAACAAAAGTACAAATAATTATAGTAAAATTATAGAAATAGGTCAAATTTATATAAATTTCAGTGCAGAAAAAAATTTTGTATGAGGGATTTTTGAATTGCAATAAAAGATCCAGATAGGTGGTAAGAAAGAAAACAATAATACAAGTAGTCGTTTTTGAAATAGTTTATGAACACTAACGTGATGATGGACTTGGGCGCCAGCTTGATGCAGCTGCGAGTCCAGGGATTTGTCTGCAGATAGTCAAAGATAGGAACGTACGGGGACCTGCGGATGCAGAGCCGGATGCACGAGTGTGGCGTGCTGGAGTGCAGCGCCCGGCAACTCTGCCGCTGTCGAATACGCCAACGGGTGGTGCCACAATTCGGGTCCGCCTGGGAAAAATGGTGTTCCGAGATCTGAAATACGTCACACACATTCATGAGCATTGATTTTCTAATATTTTCAAGACTACAATATCAATTTGTAATAAATAAAACTTTTCTCAAAAAATAAATATATATATATCGTTTCTGTACAATTCTATAAATTGATATCAAGAGCAATAAATGAGACTCTATATATCTTGAAATATAAATATAGACGGTGCATGGGAAAAATTGTAGAGACTGCGAGGAATATAAATATTACTACTTTAGTAATTTGATTTCAAGTCGTGTATGCTCCAGTTACTGTTCAGAATATGTATGTATGTACACAAAGTAGTTGTTAGGATATGGACGTTATTATTATTATTATATGTTAGTACTAAATTGCAAAGAGAAGCTGAGTGGTTTAGAGACAAAGATGGGATATGTAAACAAAATGAGACAGAAACTGGATAAAAATAAAAATTACGTTGGAAACGCTGGGAACTATACCGTTTCTTCGAAGAAAAGATGCAGAGTATGTCGATACTGTCAAAACTTTTATTTAGTATCAATTATGCTTATAACAACGCTTATGGCTTCATGTTTAATTCACACGCTATTTGCAAGTTTCCAATTTTAACATTCATATTATATGACTGTTTTATTATTTTCAAATTGGCTAAAACATATTCATACATATGTATGCCATAAACATGCCAATATTCTAAATGTATTTTTAAAAGTTATCTTTAAGTACGTTGTAAATTAAGTCTCAATTTTGTCTATTATTCAAATGCCATACATGAACAATAAAATATATAAACAAATTACTATACACATCAAATGTTGACGATGAAATAAAAAAAACATAAAATATTAGAATTATTTGCATCGTTAAATTAGTGCAATACAATAAAATATTAGTCTAATGGGTCAGAAAATGCAATAGGCAAAATTAATCAGAGAAATAATAGAATCATGAAGTTTGATGATGAATACTGTGTTTCTATTTTCTTTTAAGCTAGCATGTGATTTAGACACATGTACATCGTTAGAAATGATGGATTTGGAGTGGTCTACGAGTGTATGTATAATACCATGGAATTGCCAGTTTACCGGACAGCGGTAAAATTGGCAAGGCTGTGTATAGGGCTCACAAACAGACTGATACTTTATTAAAGATAGGGCGTTTGGGAGATGGAGAACTATATTAGTGGTAGCTAGACGCGTGTATGTTGGTGTATGTGTGTGTGTTTAGGGTACTTACGTCCTGTGAGGGGGTGCATCAGAGTTTGGTGCGTATTGGCGGCGTTAGCGGCTTGCTGTTTGGGCTTGCTAACCTTCGTGTTACTTTTAGCAAACTCCAGTCGGATGGTCTGTGGCATGTCGGGGTCAAACCTGACGCCCTGCTGCAAAAAATTGCCCACAAAAAAGAAGTGATAGTGACTTCGTACAGCCGAATTAAAAACAAAACTCAAAGTTTACAATTACACTAGGTTAGGATATCCGTATATTTCAGCAAACATATTCTTGTCGAAGCAACTTTAAAAAAAAAAAAACAGTTTGAATTCTTGTTGCGTTGACAAAAATATGTCTATAGCTAAAACTATGGTATGGCTATTTTTTGGAAGTGTGTAACAACAACAACAAGAACAACAAGAGGATCTACAAAGGGATTGTATATCCACGCTGCGGTGTGAGACACTCTCGTGCCAGTGTCCAGTGTGGTCATACATGCGTGCAACGAGGATTGTGACGGGCATCCTAGATGCCTCGCTGGGATTATACTTATATGCAGAGTACTATATTGTTACAAAGGGATATTTCGCTTGGAGGAGAGCGCTCACAACGTTTCCTATGGTGGTTACTACTCAACATAAAGACACCCACCTGCAAATCCTGTTTGGCGGCCTCCGCGCCCGCACGAGTGTGGAAAGTTACGAATCCCACCGGCTGCACAAATAACGAAAACATATGTTACAGACACATGATGAAGGTTTTAATGAAGTTTGCAAAAATACTTTTGATATGCTTAGGGTCTAGCTTTGAAATACACAAATGATGAATTTATATTCTAAACCCGTTTACAATTGAGTAAATTTCAAACAATTCATCATTTGTAAATAACTGAATCAGAATTTGAAAACTTACCGATGCTGTTTTTCCATTTTTGCTGGTCACTTTCAGTAAAGACCCTTCATAGCCCTGCAAAAAAAAGAATATATCAAATAACCACGATTTACATTGATCCCGTTACATACATATATGAAAAATATTTATAGAAATATGAAAATCCATCTCGAGCATGGCCATTTCGATTCAAATTACTTTACAACTCTATAAGGGTGCCTGGTACCTTCTGACCTAGACCGTCGACAATGTATTGCAGAAAAACAAATAATGCGAAATTCCCCATTACATTATGTATATTGCAGCAGATGGTATGGGGTCGGGTGGGTGTGCGATTGAAAAGACTTCCGTGCCAGCTAGACACAGGAACCGGATACGAAGCAGTGCCAGGCCTCATCGATGTCCGCGATATCGGAATACCGATTCCGACATAAATAAAACAAATCATATACATTCAAATGATAGCATCGTAATAGATTTCAATTGTAAATGAATTTTCGCATTATATTTAACGAAATATTTGTACAATTACATTTGGAACATTCCGACCGAAAAACATTCCCACTCCACGTCTTGAATGGTTCGCGGAGCATTTTTAGTGGCGAACGTCAGGCAACACTTGAATTATTTCCACGGGAAAAAATTGTACGTATTCGTTTTCCAGCTCAATGTGATTGCTTTTGCGTAAAATGTTATCTGATTTGATTCACATGACAGGATTGAATATCGTGCTCCAATATGCTTTATTATATTGATTTACGTTGCAACCGCTATTCGAAATCATTTCTTTGTGACATTCCCGCAACATTTCAAATTATAATATACATTCATAGTTACCTCGTAGGCTCGAAATAGAAGATACAATTCTCTGGGTTTCGCATCCATTGGCAATCCGCTGACGAACAGCGTTCGGACCTACAACAAAAAAAACAAATTATATTACCATAATGAATTATAAATAATAACAAATTGACACAATGTAATAATTCATAATTCTAATTTTGATGCATTTTTATGCCTCTAAAGCTTCTGCAAGAAACATCAGGTAACGGATTTGTTTACGTAAAGAACCTGAGCCGCGCAATTCCAATATAAGCAAGTTTCATGTATCACAACCGGGATTCCTTCCATTCCACGAACGCTTCTTTCATTGCAAGCGCCTCGCTCTCTCTCTCTCTAACTGTCTGCACTGCAGGCATCATAGTTCCTGCAACTCTTGACACCGGCTCAGAGGCTACAAGGGTCCTCAGTCGAACAATAGAACCCCAACATAGGCACCAGAGTTTTTTTTTATTCTCCGTACACTTCTTGCAGGATTTTAATATTATATAAATGAAAAACGAACATGCATTGTGATAATCATCTTATACAAAAAAATTCTCGAATGTACATATACGTGTAACGCGATCGTAAAGAAAAATACATCAAGCAGCTTTTATTTAGAAATTTATTCGATTTACTCAATGATATTACAGAGCTTACGGTTTAATTGAATGAATGTGATAGTCAGGTTAAATTCACAAAGGTGCAATTCTTCAAATTCAATTCCGCAATTGCGCTAACCGTTTGCGACCATTTTAATATGTATGAACACAAAATACGGTGAACGTAAAGTGGGATTTCGTAATGAATTCCGTGTCTATTTAATATTACATCTAAATCTGTATACAATCCCGAATCCGGAACACATTTTTAGTCCACAGGGATTATTTTAACACACGTTACTAACGATTCTCTTCATTTCCGACCATCGGGTTGTTTAAACAGCAAAGAGAAATTCATACATAACCTAAATCTACAAGACAATTAATTATTTTAATTATTTATTTATATATTGAAAACGAGACTGGTTAAAATAGTCAAATATTTTTTAAGCTCGCCTAATAAAATACTTGAATGGGTATATAGCAATAAAATTATAACGATGCAGTATTTAATTTACAAATTCCAGCGGTATTGGTTACAGGGCGGATGGCGCGCGTTTTATTTATTGAATTCCATAAAATTTAATATGTACCTGCAGAGGAAACTGTATACGATACACCGAATCGTGCGATATATCTATGTGTTATATTATACCACACTATCCAAGATGACTTTGGCAAACTTGCCGGTAGATGGTGCACGAACAACAGCGGTGAAATGTTAGAAGTTATATCGCTTGAACCCGAGACAAGCTCCACTAATACAAAGCGTAACATGACAATTGATTACCATGCGACTGGAGTATGTAGTTGAATTAGTATCCCCTTATATTCCTTACATACATCTACTCAACACAAATCAAAACATTGCTAATACATCAACACCTCTAAATGATCAAATTTGTCGAGATTCAATGCAACAGTTTAACGCTTAACTAATACGAGATCATTTAAGAAAAATGTTTATGGTGCGATGAAGCTTTATTTTTTAAATCGTTTGAATTTGTTTTGTTAATAACTCAAGTTTTATGAGTTCTATATTTTATTCGTCATTTACCATAACGAGGATTAAAGTTTTAATGAGGTTAACATTTCAAAAGAAGATCATACATAAAAAATAAATTTTTAAAGGGTGAAGTTCTTTGCAAATTGAAAGCAATCCAATTTAACAGTTTAACGTATTAAAAACTGAACAAGACGAAAACATATACCCGGGCAATGAGACACTGTCTATGTAATCGCGAATAAAATAAAATTCACTGAGTCAGGATTAAATGAAAAATATCTAATTGTAAATAAGAATATTCTAACAAGTGTAGTCTATGGGAATTTTTTTTTAATTAATGCTTTTACTTGAAGTTGTTTAGTTAGAACGTTCTGGTTTTTATACGGAAAACAGTTATCTGTTCGGTCCGTCGTTTTCGTTTCACTCATACGTACCTATTTCAATGTAGGAAGCTTTTCAATTTAGGTTAGTGTATAGTAGGTTCGAGTGGCTCGTGCCAGAAGCCAGTGCCCAGCCACCTTTATAGTATATATGTATAAGCGCATCATACAAAACAAAAACAAAGAGCGAGCGAGTGAACGAAACGTACTCATATACAAACAAAAGGCTTTCAAATCAACCGAGGTCGACGTGGCCGGTTAGGACAGACGCCTGGTTTAGTTTAGCAGAACGGACGCCACCGGATGTCAGAGAACGGCGATGTCATGTCCCTGGGAATCGCGTCCCAAGTCCCCTCGTCAATTTGCCCAGAACCCCTTCCATGCACTGGGTCGAACATTGTGCCTCAACTCGGGGCCTGTTAAAATATTCATTCCTTCGACTTGAGAGGGACCTTTCGCGCATCAAATATGAATGACCACGGGTATTTCATGACGGTGTAGGCTAGCGTCGCGCACGCGGGAACCGAGCGAAACAGGCCCGGCTCCAGGGGGACGAACGTTACTAATCGAATTCGTTGTCAACGAGCGTAATGTCCTATTTGGTGCCGGTCGAAACAACGCAGTGAACTAATTTCGGCCGATTGCATGCTACCTACCTACCTACATACATAAAGGTCCAGACGCCAAGATGGATCTTTAGGGGGTTCTAGAAATGTAATTTTCACTATATAGTCTGGAATATTCGGCTTTTATGATGAGGGACTCTGTTGTGGTGTCTTACGACTGTTGGCTTTCGTAAATTAATATTGCATGTGGGCCGGTCCTGTGCGATGCGATCTCATCAAACCAAGCTACCGTACATCTCTGACAACTATTTCACGATAGTTATCTTCATTTCTATACGTACATTTATCACGAATACTTCATATTGGCAACAGTTAACTTTCACATTAAATTTATTCCCATAAAAATATTAATCACACTCGTCAAATTTCGATACATAACTGTAATTAGTTCACTAAATTCTTTTTATTAAAGTACAAGTATCAAGTACAACAATTTGAATTCTGTACTACAAAACTATAATATTAAATTGTTTCGAAAATATCATATAATTTGAATTTGTAGTTGGAAAGAGTACTTACATATTTACAAGATATTTTGAATACCATTACTCTATTTAGAGTTGATATAGCTTAAAGTTGCAGTAGTAGACGTGCTTATTTAAATTAATGAGCGTCCACCGAGTATGATATAACACCCCTTGCAATATGGTAACTTAGTTATCTTGCAACTTACATCTATAATGCAGTGTCGCTTTGGTGCTACGGCACTAACTATAACTTGTATACCATAAATGCAAATCCACTATTATTTATTCCGTTATACACAATTTTAATTTATTAATCTATAACCAAAGTAGGTAGCTGTTTTTTAATTTATTAACTGGCGAAGGTCACATAATAGATATTTAGAAGTAATTACCAGGATGTATCATATATGGGGTCGTTTTGTGTTGGAGTTTGAAATTCGCGGCACAATTAATCCGTTACGTGTCACCGTTTTGGTGCCAACGCTGGCAACAAGAAAAACTGCGTTCTTTCTATGTCTGTTATATAGGTATATAAAATAGTAATTCAACTGTTCATGTCAAATGTAGTGTTCAATATAAAGTATATATTTCACAAATATTCTAACAAAAGATGTTTGGCTCGACCCTGTGTACTTTTAATATCCAACATTTTGTAATGTAAATATTAAAACAACGACAATTCGTGGCTAAGCTAGTGTATTCGTGAGTAGCCTCATTCGGTGGAGTAAAACACAAGTTTAAAGGAGACACCCTCGGGGTTTGAGTGCTCATAGGATTACACTAAATCGTTATTGTAAATGAACCTACTCGACGCGGCGTTCGTTGTTTTAAGTCTACTAAAACGCTGACCCATCTAATTAATTTCACTATATACGGTTTGTTTAGTGTTACTAGGTAAGCCTTTGTTGTAATCATTTCATACATTTAATTCTGTGAAAATGAAAATAAAAAGATCTTTTAATTAATTTCAACTACTATAGATAAGTTTAAAATTTGCTTGAATTTATGTGAACTGAGTGTGTATATCGATCAATATTTGCGATGTAATATGTTGTCTATATTATGTTGGACGAAACAGCGAATAATGTTTCTGATTTACGTAAACACACGATTTTCAATATAAATATTTATTCTCATAGCAGGTATTCCAAACAAAAATAATAATGAAAACATAACAAAACTTGCCGAAAATTGATGGAACATTGATTAAATTTTGCGCATGCAATATTAAACATTTCACTATTAAATTGCATATGAGAAAATAAAGACAAACATTTTATTTTTATTTTCTACTGTTTGTTGGTTGTTTTTGTAACAAAAAAGTTTGAGCTACATTGTATAGCGTCGGATTGCAGCACTAGCGTAACAGTTAATTAATTAAACAAGAATCTAATTAGGAGAAACATTACATAAAATACAGGGCAAGGAATTCCGTGCCATGCAATAATACGATGTTCCGTCAGTTCTTTTTGTTCGTGACTTGACATATACCTCATCTAATTTTACGATAAACAAACCGAATTGCGAAAGAAACAATGCTTTCTTTCTGTTTTAGGAAAGGAATTTCATCATGCGCTTTTTGTTCGTTCGTGATATAGTTTGTATTAAAATTTCGTAAAATTGCAATCATACAATGACAGACAGAGAGAGATAGTTGATTATATTTTATTATTAATTATATGATATACATTAGGAATTTAATAACATTGTTGAGCAATGATTCGGAAATACTATGCAATTGAGAATAATTTGCAAAACACATTGACAAAATCAAATATGTCAGCTGACACCATCAACGACAACAAACAACTTAGCATCCGTCGATGATACTTCATATCATGACTTTTGCAAAATACCATCCTCTGTGATCGCTGACAAAAGGGCTTCCGTTGACATTTGCCACGAATGCGAGACGAAGTGGAGAGCAACGGGGCTACCCTCGAATCCTGATTAAAATTGAAGTGAGATTTATTGCGCGTGGCCCCATTTGCTGACGGACGCCACTGGGACAGAATGACGTGTGAAATATTAATTAATGATTTGCTTTGACGCTGGTTTGTTGTATGCACATGACATAGATACGTTCCGATTGACTGATTGTGGCCGATTTTTATATGTTTGTATTTATTGAAAAATCCAATTATTCAGTTTCCAATTCATGTTATTGTCTCTTGATTCTCTCTCTCTCTCTCTCTCTATATATCAGTGTGTGTGTGAGGGATCTCGTTTTGTGTTTTAATTAAAATTTCGCTGATTGGTTATAATTGTTTTCTGCAATCGTACAAAATCTAATCTTAGTTCACAGCGTGATTCTCTGTATATATGTTATGATTAAAAACATTTTTTGTTTTTTTTTTATATATTCCCCAACTTTGACGGGATGATTGCGTTACAGTTGTACGAATGTTATGGGCACAGATACACATTCAGTTTTATTTCCAGAAATGCGCTAGTTGGTTTTTTTTGTTGTTATGTTTTTGTTCGTAGAGATCGAAAACAAAAGCTAACAATGTGACTGGGTTTGTAACTCTCGATTGTATCCGTTTATTTTTTAGTGTAGCGCGTTCTAATTAGACATTGTCACTTGAAATTCCGCGCAGACACCACGGAATGTACCCTAATTAAAACAAGTTCATTTGATTGTTCGCAACAGTCAGTTTTATTACGAGAGGCTCTGTATTAGCATTTCATTTCCCTGTGGACAATTACAACGTTACACTATATTTTTCTGTCTTTTTTTTTTTGTTATTAATACGTTCTAGTAAAATGTTAAAAGAAAGACTAACTTTGATACATATACGAAATATATTTGAAATTTTATATGATGAACATTTTATCTACGCGATTTAAATGTTTTACATGTAAATTTACCCCCATCGTTTTAATTCTTTTACTGTAATTAAAAGTAATTTTAAAAGCTTTTTTCCAGTCGTAAAAAAAGCTCAGATGCTTTTAAATTATATAGAGACGTCTCCACATTGGTTTGCAATTTCTAAAACTCCACCATATAACTTTAATAGCTCCACTTGAGAGATACTTAGTTAAAATTTATCTTTTTATTTATCCCCAATTACTTTTCCGTAAATATTTCAAAACGAATTATTTTACATGTTTTTACATATTAGGACATTGCATCATATTCCCTTGTTAATCTAGCTACTAGGTAAGCCATGTACGTGCGCCCTCAATTTAACATTTAAACTTTTCTTGTCGTCCATTTTATAAATATTTAACGTTTTCCGGTAGGTTATGTTCGTTTTATCGGTAGCTGTATAGCAAGTTTTTACGATACTCCCCCCTGTACACCATTCCTCCTTTGAAGCTACCACAGGGCGACCTATCGTGTGTTTACTTTTGCTGTCCGCGTCTTCCAGCAAATAAAGTTCTCGGCGTTCTCCACTCCACTCTGTTGTCCGTTTTCGCCTGACACTTTACTGTTTTGTTAGGTTCACGAATTTTGTTATTCTCTTTGCTTATTTTATATCCACCATTCTCTAACAAACAAAAAGAGTTCTTGATATGTTTGTTTGGAAAATTATTTTCCATTTATTCTACGTATTGATTTTTTTTTCGATTTATATTCCATTTATTATTTAATATATTTTCAATGTAATTTATATTTTATTTGTAGAAATAAAAAATGTTATCTCTAGATATATTAATATGACTGTTTTTAATGGAAATGACAATGTTTGTTATTCCATATTGGTGTTCGTAGTCCTTGATTACGATGAATAACTGGTATGAAAAAAAAAACCGTCCCCGGTTGAGAACGAATTGGCCGTACGCAACGTTGCGTAAACTTCTCACTTCCTACTATTTGAGTCGATGTTTCCCGAAAGCGTAGTTGAGCTTTGTGCCACTCGGAAAATAAAAATAAAACATGTCATATTGCCTCTACACACACATACAACGTGTACTACGTATATATATATATATATATCTATAGTCACTGGGCTCTGTTTACATTGCCTAGACGTTTACATGAATTTTTCATTTTTATTACAGCATTTTGTTAACTTCTTTCATGCGTTTCAGTGGCAATGGCATAACACAAAAGCCACCAAATCTGTCGTTGTCGTAATTCCCATCTTTACATATCTACCATCGTAATCTAACGACAAAAAAAAAATCGTGCCAAACAGGAAGGAAATATTTTCTCATTAAATTAAATCTTTGTAAATATGCAAAGTACCGTTTTATTTGACGATTATATAAGTATAAATATACATAATTATGTTTTCTTAAATAAATTTGATTAAAATAATTCACAAATAAAAATATTGCATTCTTTGCCTGAAAAAGCACCACACCGTAAATAAGAAAAATCGGGGATTTGACCCGAGAAAAATAAGCTCAACAGTGCTACGGATGTATTTGCGCGTGGCGCATATTGTGTAGCCAAAGTTTATTTCAGTTGAAACCACAACAAACATATTTAACTCGGGAAAACATTTCAATTTGTCTGGTATCTTCTCATCATCGCATCGCAGCAACAGAGCAGCAACAGCAGCGTTAGCCAGTTGCTTTCTTTATGATTCTTGTTTGGCCGATTGCCCACGCGTCGCTCCCCTTTTCTCATTTCGCCGCCATGGTCCCTGCCAGCGGGAAGTCGCTTCCCCGTTGATCACCCCAACCCTGTCGCCCGCGACAGGAAATAACAAGCGAGCACCTGTATGTATGTACGTGGGGTCCCAACCATATGAAGAAAAAGAAGAAGACGACGACGACGATTTGTGCAATCTTGAACCAAGTCCGCGGCACTCACTATTATTGGCTACTAGAATAAGGGTCTTTTCTGTGTGAAGATTCTATCGCCGAGTGACCCTAGAAGACGACGGTCGCCAGGAAATTTGGAAAATTATTGACGGCCCCATTGAGAGGTTATCGTGATGTGTGTCGTTTCGTTTTATAGACTAGGAATCAAATGATGATAGCATTTGGTGACGTTGCAAAGCAACTATAAGGGAAATTACTTTTATATTTGGTTTAGATTTGATGTCATTCGCCGCCTTTGTACCTATATAGTTCATTCGAGGCCAACATTACATGATGATGATGATATGTTTGTTATTGTCAACTCTACGAACATATATACTAATCCAAGTGGCACAAAATAAAACAAAGTTTAATTTTACGAAAAGCACACATAAAACCAGTTGTCGGGTAAGGTAATCTCAGTCGACGGGGTATTAAATAAATAAGCACAGAGGATGACGCGTTGTAAGGGCTACAAGAAAGGACACATTTAGAGCCGGACGTGGATCAACAACAATGCGGTCCGGTGACCAGCAAATAGACACACGACTTGGTGACCAACAGACGGATGTGCGTATACAGTTGCGAGAACGACATGAGACGAGACGAGACGAGAGCTTAACAGTGTGCCTGTCAACATTACTCAATCCTGCGTCGATTGGAAATTGAATTGTGTAACGAAGGATTCGGCGGCAAAAGCTGATACTACCGTGTTAGGGTAAACACTGTCTCACACGATTACTAGTAAGACTTAAGGGGTCAATGTTTTATCCGACAACAACATTGTTTTTACATTATTCTACACATATAGACCTACATGTTTCCTAAGCTAACAGTGGTGTACTTCTAAGATTCGAAAGGAGACTTTAAATAAAAACCTCAAAAAACTATTTCAAAATAAATGAAAGAAAACAAGAAGAATCCTTCGAATTATGCCTGATATTATATAGAAAATTTAAATTATTTCCAAGGATAATCTCGTTTTTCTAAAAGCTCTTACACAAACACAAAGTTATGCTTTTATACATATACTTCGAGTAAAGATGGGATACCAGAAATTTCATCAACGACCAAGTACATATCATAAATGATACCCTCCGTCTTCATGACTCCAATATCATCACACACACACACACTAACATTTCGACAACAAACCCTCACAAGAATATCTCTGCCTCCTAAGCCATTTCTCTTCGCATACACACACACACACACACAGAAAATCATTCTTCTTCCTCTCCATGCCAAGTCCCCTCAGGTATGAAGTACAATGCTGCTTTTGAGATGTTTCAATCAAACATCGAAGGTAGGTCTATATATCTGCTACAGCCGGAGTCAAACATGCTTGGCATTTGGATAAATCTGTTCCGCACAACCATGTGCTGGTGTAATCAAATTTAAAATTAGGTTGCGATGATTTAATGTCGCGTAAAAACAATTTCTCATGTTACTACAATAATTGCTTCATTTCATCATATAAGTATCGTAGATGATTACATGACATGTAGAGTAGATCACGCACTGATTTTATTACTAAATGTCAAATCTGATTATTTACTGTCAGAGTATGATAACTGTTACATTGCATTTACTATGACGGTTGCTGTCATGTTTAATTCTTGCTGCATGGCTGATATTTTACTATGTATTCATAAATCCGTGTGGTAGATATTTTATACATTATATAAATGGTTTTTAGTGTAGGGTCGAATGTTTGATATATTTTAGCTCAAAATGACGATCCTTTTTGGAAATATCAGCCATAAATAACAGCCCAATTTGTTGGGAGCTTGAAACGTATTTTACGACGCCCCTGTGTTACGAAACGCGGTAAGTACATACATACATACATAGATGGAGTAGAAGCTGGCATAATATGGTCGGGCCTTCGATAGCGAAAGATTGAGAAATGTGCGTTAGCATAATTGAGTCACATGCGCCATCGCGCGTGGTATCGTCGAACCCCGGCTGTTAGCAGACGAGACTGCTTTCACCCTTTAAGACTACGTTATCCTCAAGATGCGTCGTCGTCGTCGTTCGTGGTGACGCTCCTCCAACGTCAACTATTTACCTCTGATGCGAAAGCGCATATATACCTTATTGGATCATGATGTGATTGATTTTACCTTCCATGGAACATAATTTTTTCTCGATAAATATGCACAAATTTATTACCCACATTCTGTCAAAACTAAATTAAATCCATCAGCGAAATTCAACGTAAGATTGATTTTCGAATAGCAAAAAATTCATCAATATTAATTGCGAAAGATAGCATATTTATTGAAAAATAAAGTTTAAATAGACGCTTAAATGCTGAGAATATCTCGAAATAGTAAACTATTCAATTAAAAATATTAACAACAAACTCCGTTCGAAAAGTTTACCGTCGACAAACTTAAATCTAAATTGAAAGAGCTTTCTGTCGTTCTTTATCCGAAAGCGTTCTCTGCATTTGACTTTCGCCCCTGGGGCGTTCAGGAGCAGGAGACCCTTATTATTATTACTTCCAAAGCGAACCTGTCGAATTACGTTACTATTATGATCACAGGTGTATAGAAACTCGGCGCCCTGATTGTCAAATATTAAAACATCGGGCATTCATGGTTGCTTGGATTCCTTTTCTTCACCATCCAGCCAGCACAATGGAACTTACCCCGGAGACTTGTTAAAAGTAAATTTTTACTTGCAGGTTTTAAAAATACTACAAGCCACTTTTATTCCCTCTCTCTCTCTCCCTCATGGCTTCTTATTCTTCGCCAATCAGGTTTGCTTACTCCTGTATTGTTTGCACATTGCTGTGGTTGATATTAAACGCCTTTATTAGAGATCACGTCGCCACACACACACACACAGCTTTTTTGTGCCGTTCCTTGTCTTTGGGCGCAACAATACTCTTGTTTAATATAACAGTGTTTTACTTCCAGTCCTCTGGGTAAAAAGGAGTTTTAATTGGTATTTCCGCACGTTAGTTATTTTAATGTTTCATATTATACAGTCGGAAACCCGTTGTTGTTGTTGTTGCTACTATTGTAGTTATTTTCCTTTTTCCATTTATGAAATCGCGAATAAGTTATTTCCTGAATTGAATACTGTAACTTGCTCGTTAAGACTTTAATTTATTCAGTAGTATAATTTGATGTAATTGAAACACGTTTCTAGTTCGATTAAAATTGCTGTAATTTATTGTAATGTAGACGCATATATGTCTGCAAATATTACCGCTTTACAATGTCATGTACGTTTTCTTGTGTTGTGCGTATATAATATTATAGATTTATGGGCGCAAAATACGGAATCATGCATGCGTTGTGTCACTAATATGAAAATAGTTTAATAAATTATGACGAATTGCTATTTATAATAGGTTGTGTGTTTTGCTGCAATTTAATGAATATTTATGCTAGTTTATTTGAGATCGGTCTCAAATGTCGTGCGTATACGATGTTATACTTTTATACTTTCCGATGTAAGATATAAACAGTTATTTCCGTTAGCTGTGTAATTTGATATTTAAATTATCAGTTAAAAAATAAATGTCACGCAAATTATACAGATTAGCAATATTTTTAAAAGTATAGTTACAGATTTTTGTAAGCGGTATTTATTATAGAATCAAGTAATAAAATACAAATAAATATATTTTCAATAATAAAAGTTTGCATTGAAAATAATATTGTCAAATTTCACTTTTAGAGAGTTATGCGTAATATAGAGACGTAATGGTTGGTATATCTATTTTATGATAGCATTTATAGGAAGCATTGGATAGGGTACAGTGTGACACCGGTGTCGATAAACGTCAAACGGTGTCGCATGAACTTCTCAATTTAGCGTCAGCTGGTGTATATCGTTCTTTGCCTCTCTGCTTTTACAATATACGCTATGCAACGTAACGCAAGAGAAGACACATTGGCTATAGACGAACTAAAGCCGACGGATTCAGAAAACAGAAGGTGACACACACATACGACATACTCTCAGTGACGACTAATGGAAGAAAGCTGATGGTAAAAAAAAAATAACGAAACGAAACGAAACAACACCCATTGTTTGTTGCACTCAATTACGTTGCAAAGCGAAGCGTATACTACATTTTATATAGGCCAAATCGTATTACTATAGATATAAAAATATTGTATTTTACAAAGAAAACAATTAATTTTCATAACTCTGGTTCGAACATAATTAAAAAAAAACAAATCTTTCTCAAACAAAAAAACATGTTTCATATAAAAATGTGTAAAATCCGTTTAAAATTAAATATCTCCTCTACAAAACAAAGAGAAACATCGGATTAATTAATATTTTTAATTTAAAAAATTTGCGTAGGCCGAAAGTTTTAAGCTACACATTTCTTTTTAAATGTATTACATTTTAAAACGCTGCTTGACAATTGTCTTTTTTTTAATTATTACTTCATTTAAAAAATAAAGCGAAATTCGATTTTAAAACTAAACAAACATTGAATAATAATTAAAAAAAACTACAGTTATTACATTTACCAAATACGAAAACCACGTTTTACCTTTTACCTTTGAAAGTACTATAATAATTATAATATATTTGTAAATAAGGAGTTTTGTGAATGTATAGTCATTAATCTGCTAGAGTACTAACAGGAGGTAGGCAGTGTAGTAGACCGATCCTGAGGCGAGTTTCACCGGAAACTGACATCGCAGTGCTGGTTGTTAGTGATCAGTTTGAAATTAGGACAGCATCCATCCGACGCAGAGCAGAGCGGAGCAACGATGAGAGCAAGCAATGGTAGATATGTATGTATGTAAATGTGATTCGTCGTGCAGCGTTCCACGCGTAACCGAACCGCATAAACGGTGATCGAATATCACGAATACCTTGATCATGTTATGCACGGTGTAATGATTACGCGCACATCGGCAGCTAGTTCTGCTCTGTCTGCAAACCGATGCCGTAAGCTACGAACGTGATTTACTAGCTAGCGCTAACGGTTACGGCTACCAATTATCTGTACGGTTTGTACACAACACAACGAGCGTGTTTTGAATCAATGCCACTACTTCAATTAATCTTAAAAGGGCGCACTGGATTCTATTTTAAACATATTCTCATTTATCTTCTAGTCACTAGATCATCACTGATTCACCCACACTTGATCAATTTAATTGGGGCATCTATTTGCACAAATAAAAACAAAATTTTGTGCATTTTACCGTTTTTCGTAATGATTTTAAAAAGAACAATTTTTTTCTAAAATGATATCCAACCAATTCAGAGCTGGTGTTTCATTTGTTTTGTTTGTGTGTTTCGTGGATAAAATTAGTGTTTGAGTTGGCAGTGATGTTGCCATTGCCAATGATCCCATTGCTGCAGTGTGTTAACTGACGAAAGAAAAGCTGATTCGTTCGCTCGGCTGACTTGGCTTGGCTTGGCTTGGTGACAAACAAAATGATGAGTCTGTCTGAGACGCTACTCAACGCATTCACGTGACATGAATAAGAAATCTCCTTAAGCACGCAAACTATTTTCCAGCTTTATTTATCGTTTGCTCGTGCCAGCACCGTGTCAGGGATTGTTGCTTTTATTATATGTTACATGTCACTGAAACATTTACTTCTAAGATACATACACACAGTCAACAATTGTTTACAGACTAACATTACCCAAGAACATACTTTTTCCTATATATGACTATAATCTTGATCACAAAGTAAAACGATTTCGAGATATCACAGACCTATCCGAAATCACAGGCTACGCCTTTAAAGTGAAATAAATTCTACGTATTTGGGAGAAATGTTAACAGTTTTTTTTTTACGTTCGTTTTCACGACAAATAGAAAGAGTGACAAGTGTTTCATGTCATGGGACGTACAAAACTACTAAAACAAAAAATATATATATATAAAATAAATAAGACTGTTTCCTCTGTAACCGAGCTTATTTCACAAAAGACGAATTTTCCCTAAGGAGTGCTGGCTTGCGCTTTTCCTCAAGTTTCCTTGACGGAGCACTTCTACAAAGTTTTTCATTTAATCCAAATTGTTTACTGATCTAGCATTTAATTAAAATATAAACACATCTATAAGTCTAGAGAGTAATACATTGAAGAAATTATCCAATTTCATAAAACGACTAGTCAATTATTTCGATATTAACGAGAATTTAAGCATTAAGTTTGGTAATTGTAAGTATTAATTGAATTGGGAAAATGTGCCACTTCCCTCGTGAGATATTTGTATTTAGATGATTAAATCATCTAAATATGAAACAGAAGCAGTTATTGGAGTTAATGTATTGCAAGCGAAAATGATTAAAACATTAGTGAGTATAGAAATGCGGGAAGTAGGTACATATCGTATTGTTTGAGACGTTGGAACGAGTAATGAAAAAGTCTCGGACACACAACATGTGTTTTATTGCTTTCCGTCTGGTATTTCGGTCTAATACGTGCAGAAATTCATCTGAAGATGTTTCCATCTTTTTATGTGAAAAAGTCACGATTTATGAGCTTTTCTATTATATCCCGTACAACGTTGCTCTGTCTATAGCGTACATGTCGTTTACTACATAGATATTCTATATAGACTACACACTTGCTTTAGCTCACAGACACAGTGACACACATATGCTTCTTATACCTTTAGAAGGTGCTTTTGTGCAATGTGTTGGAGTATACAAGAGTAGAAAACACTGATTACACCAGCAAGTAAATATCATAAGACTTTGTTCACAAGGTGCTTTTTGGTTCAGTGATCCGTGTCGAAATAAATGTGTACCTATGTGTGTGTGTGTGTGTGTGTGTGTGTTTGTTCGGTTAGTGTATCGATTGAAAGAACGCCTTCTGAACTTCATTACGGCCGAGAAATATGAATAAAATAACGAGTCGCTTCTCCAGTTTTCATTTCCGCCGTCTACAAAGAATAATTCATTTGTATGTTAGGTATACGGATATTTTCCATCGTATATATGAAATTTCTTTCAAATGCAGTCGCTCATAAATGCTGCTGCATATGTATTTCTCAATTGGAAACATTGTGTAACTAGGTACTTATATTTGGGAACAATCAGAATGGAATAGAATTGTTTGTGTGTTGGGCAATAAAGTAATCAATGAAAATGCATAGGTATTAGAGTTAGGGGATTGTGTGAGCGGTGAAAATTTGTTTTATTAAACAAATAAATTGAGAAAATGAAAAGGTTTAATTAGAAGATTGAACGTGATTTGAGAATCCGCTTGGGCGAGTTGGACGGCAGTGATCTGTTCGTAAAAGGAAATTAAAGAAGGGAAGGCAAACTGTGGCAACTTACGTACGAAGCCAAATGGAACTGTGTATTATACGTTTAACGCTGCGACCGAAAATATTTACATTTCATTAGATCCTACACAAATACAATTCTACTGTCACAGGATTCAAAGTGATACAAAACAAATATTAAAAATCACAGGCGAAACGCGAGCAATTATAAAATAAATAAATACATGTATTCGCTGCTACAGTAATTATTGCTTGCTCACATTTGAGCCAATCATGTCAACGATGTCAACAATGTTTTTTCTACCTCACACGCGAAATGATAAAAAAAGAAGACGACGGTATGCGACAGTAACGTTTTGCAATAAAGAACAATGAAAGTGGTGCACGGGGAAGGTTGCGACAGACACAGTGAATTCGTATAAACGGAAAAAGAAATGTAGATGTGACGTTCGTTCGCTCGCTCGTTTGCAATATGAAATAACCGAGAGAGCAAAAGTGCTCCATCTGCGAAATTAAATTCCGTCATTTTTTCGCTGATCAATCACTCAAGTAGGAGAGCGCTGCTGCTGCTACTACTAGTGCTGCTCTGGTGTTAGCAAAGGTAAATAAGATGGTTCTTACGCTAGTTAACTCGGTTATGTTCTCTCGCTTTTGGTTTTAGTCGCTGTAGTAATTTATATCCATTACGTATTGGGTTCGGCATCCATTTCGCATTTGTTTGTGATCGGAAGTGTGCAGCGAAGCGCGATATGATCCCCTACCAAGGCACTCTCTGATTTTATATTACACATCATGCTTAAAAGCCATCAAAGATTGTTTCTATGCATGTAAGTGCTTCTCCTAGAAGGTATCTAATATTATTCACTTTTTTCCAGTTTTTTATTTCCGAATTATCGGTTTATCTCATCATCAAGTAAGTTGGTAATTTTTAGATATGTTTGTGTTTAATGAAAAAGTCCACCTCCTTTGTGAAACTATTCCGCGGCACGATGACATTCTTTCTCAGTTTGACTGAGGACGCATCGGAAGCCCTTTTGTCGAAAGTCATCTGTCAAGCTTTCAAAACCTTTCTTTGTGTTCACATCGTCAATTTACATTTCGTCTTTGTCGAATCTTCTGCTTGTGCTTTATTAATTTTTAAAGGAAGCAACGACGCGAGTTGCCACCAGGTACGTACAAGTATATACGTATATATTTTTAGAGCAAATAAGTGGATGTGTCATTGTTGAATTAATTAAAGCAAAGTAACTAAAGGTGTCAGGAAATCAAACATCCGTGTATTTTAGTTTGCATATACTGTGAAATTAGTAGACGGTGACAATGTAACGAACGAGACGAGAAGTGCAAGCAGTCGGCTGCGAGGAACAAAAACGACAGATATGCACCTTTAATCAACGTGATTTCAACTGCGATATCGCCGAGTTTAATCATGCCACGGAAAGTGATGCAACGTCACTTGAGCATTTCACGGCTATATGCCTTGGGGACATATGCACCCTCCTCCCCAACTTGTAATACACTTTTTGATGTATGCGTGCATATGTAACTTCCTTCACCCCTAGTGTAGCGAAGCGTAACGTTTTGATATCTTAAATCATGCTTTTATAAAAATATTCCATCTATGAAAACATGCCACAATCTCCATAAGCTAAAACCATTGATTTGTCATTTTGGCAAAATGTTCAATAAAGTGATCGCAGCAGTACAAAGATGGCATCACGGAACATAAAATTCTTTCATTCGATGCCGGAGGGATGACCGCCAACGAACATGCGACGATGGAAAAGAATGTCCGTTCTTTGTGGTTAACGTAGTGGATCAAAGGACTAAATTTTACCTATAACTTCAATGTAGCCTCGAGTCAACGCGGTGTCCAATCAAAAGGAACGACGAACTGGAGTGGCTGTGTGGGGAACAGAAAAGAGAAAATGAAAACATGTTCACGTCATACGAGTTGTGTAATCCCGAAGAAATTGATAAAGGATAACACCGGTAGTTGCGAGTTGCTGATGGCGACGAATATGTGCCATAATCTCCTAGATTTGCGACTACCCATGTTGCTATATTATAAATGCTAAGCTTTACACTCGACGAAGGTTCACTATGCACACATGGCCTACCAAACAGGTTTTTTACCTGCTTCAGCAAAATTCAGCAACGGTTTTACGCCTTCCTATTCCAATTAATATTAATTATTATTTATTAAGAATCCTTTCCATTGACAAAGTTTCATTTATTTTTGAATAAACATTAATAATATATAAAATATAATATCTGCAAAGTACGTACAAGTACTATAAAAAACAAGTCCCATTTATCTCCCTTGTTCTCTAGGCACGCCTATGACAACGTACAGATTTGAGTATAATCTCCCTGGGTAGAAAGTTTTCGGTACGCGGGGGGATATAAAGTTTATCACAGTAAATGGCGTTGGGTATATGGTCTAACATCGTGGCCTGATTACTTTATTTTCTATGAAATTTACAGCGTCGCACAAAATCAATGTAAACCCGTATCTATATACAGACACACAAAGACATTGCGACTATGACACCAGAGGGGATAATTGAAACATTCATAATTCAGCATTCGCACGCCAAATGATTATGTATTCGATTGTCAAGGGACTTCTAATTAACATCGAGAACAATGACATTTCTGCTAAAATGCGTTATGTGTTCCACAAATATTTATTGCCCATTTACTGTCATATGTGCAAAATGCGAAATGTTTCAAAAATATATGATATGCAGTCTGAACAATCATTATATACAAGTACGCAGTAGTCACTTGGAGTGTGTGAGATAGGTAGGTACACTTCTTTTGAGCCCCCATAGAAGTTAGTCCGTAGGGGGTGGCAGTGGCACAATGGACAACACGAAATGTTGGGAGAGGAGTGTGACGAAGTTTCGCGTGCCCGAGGCCACTGGTAATAATTAGTGTCGCAAGCGCCATTGTTATTCCCAAGCACATTCCCTGGGTGGAGGCACCGGCAATCTGGCGAGGAACGAGCAAATGTGGAAAGCCAAAGGTCGTTAAGCCGCCGACGGGTCTGGCTAATGAACGCGCCAGCATCGTCACCGAGTCCGCGTGCTGGACGTGCTGAAGTGTGCACTTGAAGTTTCCTCTCTGCACCACTTGACGAGCAAAACCTCGCACGACATGCACACGCCGCTACTGGCGTGTAGGCGTGTGTATTCTCTGTTTTGATTCACTGCGAAAAAGAAGTGCGGTCGCTGCCCCTGGCTGAACCACTTAACGCGAACCGTATTCGCGCTACGATGACTCTTACACCACAAATATTCCTTCCCGGATACTCAATTCGGTGATTTATTTCCTACTTCCACTGAGCTGCTTAAGGAGCAGAATTAAAAGATACATACCCATCATAAGTTTCATGAAATTTTATTTGCATTTCGATAAGATAAACTACTCTAAATCTACTTGTCCATGCGCATAAGGAAGAGAGAGAGAGAGAGAGATAACAAGAGTATGTTCAGACAATACGCCTATCATAACGCGAATTCGAGATTCGTTAATTAACAGAGAACCGTGTCGATCGCTGAAGTTGCCGCTCTTTGACAACGCTGGGTGTGTGTGTGTATGTGAGATTTTAATTGATGCATACTATACTCGCGTGGTATTCACTTTTAGTTGGTGCGCCAACGGAGATATAGTAGTTAATGCATGTTTGTTGAGTTCTCGGCGGGTGTCTCGTGGAAGTAGTCAGCCAGGCATCCAGCCAGAGGATCGACGATATTTCAAGGCGGCTTTAGCTAGAGAGCGCATTGTGTGCTGTTTGTAGAGTGGGGTGTCACCGTCAGAGTTGGTGATTGGTGTTGACCTAACTAATTGCCAACGCTGCTAGCGAACAATACAGTCCGAAATTTACGCATCCGACAGCCAGGGTCACCGATATACATATATATCCATCCATCCATCCCCCTATGGACGCTATGGTTTAAGACGGTCGACCGCAACTTATGTATATTAAGAGATATATCGTACGAAGGGATCTCATATCTAATGCCACATTTCAACCTGCATAAGTCTAGTTGGTATTACCTACCTACCTAGATATCGTTTTAAAATAAATGTAACCCCCCCAAAAACCTAATCTAAACTCAAACTCATATTTGATGGTAAAGGTGCATGTACATAGAACGTATAATTCATTGCTGACTGTAAGTCTATTGTATTTCATCTTAGAGCACACAAATGCGATTCTCATAAAGGAATGACAACAATAAGCCGCGAAGCGCCAGTTTGGAAAATGATTTGACCCAGTTGCCATGGCGACGATGATATTAACAATGAACGGAAGTAGGCAGATGTTGAGGAAGGCACAATAACCCAGTGTAATGAATGATAATTGTCGAAAGCACCGTGACATCCATTTTAAACGGCGCCAGATAACATTTTTCTCCATTTATATCCTTGCGAAATGCACGAGAACTAGGACATGGTGCTACACTGCGATTTCAAAACGTGTAATGGAGCACTAAACTAGAAAAATGCCTCAGACATTTCCTCAGTGCTAAAAAAAATATTTCTAATTTTTTACATTGCACATAAAATTATTTTATTTCTCTAAATAAAACAGAGCCTACTGGATAAGTAGGAATATTTCACCTTTTAATGATGTACCACTGCAGCGCTAAGAATCTCACATACACTCGTCTCGTTTTTATATTTACACGAAAGTGGAGAAATATGTCATGGCTTGTTACTGTTTTAAAGACGGTACTTTAACATTTTTGTGCAACCGTACTACTGCTGCCATGACTTCCAATTATTTCTTGGGTGGATGAAAACACGCTCGAAGAGTAACAAAAGAATGCGCCCTTCTGAGAATCGTGGAATATGAGCCGGTTTTTAAAAGTGCACCCGAATGTTTTCGCAGCCGCCCAACGTGTGTTGAGCGCGTGCTTTTGGTCCAATTACTTAAGTTTTAATTAATGGCCACGATGTGCGTATATGAATACTCGCTCTCTCTCCTATATGCCCGCGTCGCTTTCACCCGTTGACAAATAACCCCGACGTCACCTGCTTCACTGAACAAATAGTAAGAATCTATTCAGAAACCTTTCGTTAATTTAGAACGCTAATGAATGACATTCTCTACGCTGAATTATGTCTAGGTTATGGAAATGCATCCCACCATTCTTTCAACGTAACTTTAGTTCTTTCAGTGCAACGTCGCCTTTACCCAGGAAAAGCCATTTTCTTCGCCTTATCTGATAGCGACCTAAAATATGTTTAGAGGCACTGTGTTGTTCCGGTTTGTTACTGGCGCCAAGTCTCCGGAGAGATACAGATAATGGATGGAATGGAATTTAATTGAAACTAGCAGGTACTTTATTACTTTAGTTGATAAGGCATTGAGTCACTGCACCCCAAACACTATAATAGCAACTATAACAATATCCAATCTTATTGCGTCGCAAATAAAGTAGTCTCGGAAATGATCACGCACAAATACTGCACTTAAAAATTCAATCAAATTAACGTTTATTTTATTAATACTCCATTACAAACATCAATACATTCTTAGTCTGTAAACGTGAATGATATCCGAGTATGTTGAAACTATTTGTTCTTTGAGTTTGTATTTGAACGATATTTTCAATTACAATTGAAAATCCTGATGAGATTCTTTCGAAACGCTAATATTTTTATAAATGTATTTCGATGAGAAACAATAATCTACACATGTATGATAACTAATAATCAATACTCAATACATAATCCAGTTCATATAAAATACATGATTGACCTAGTTTTTATATACGCGCTAATTAAAATTTGATTTTATATATATATATACAATGAAACAAACAGTGGAATAAAAGAAAATCAAATTATATAAATATTATTAAATATATTTATATATCCGTAATTGGCCAGCCTTTTTGTGCAAACAAAGCCTTCGCTGTGTTTAATCGTATTGCAATTATATTTAATTTGGCATTACAATAATTAAAAATATATCAATGTGTGTACAGTAATTAAAATGTCATTAGTTGATTCAGCAATTATTATAAATTAACTATATTTGTATTATTGTAGAATCATAAAAAATATGGCGTATCTCATTTTTGGTAATATATTTCGCAAATAGTTCTCGTGAAGCGATCGATTTTAAATCGCTGAAGTGTTGAAAATTGAGTTTCAACGAAGCATCTAATAAAAGAGAATTCAATTACTTGTGAGGCTATTGAGACAGAGGCGAAATCATATGAAGAAAGGGTCGTAAAATAAATTGAGTGCAAGTAATGGGTCATCATGAATTAGGTTATACCATTAGCTTCATTTGCTAAATGAGCTGTAGTCTTTTTAATTACAATCGATTTCAATGCCACTTTATTTCACCTATCTATCCATCGAGTCTGTCGTCGTTTTCTTTACGAAACCAAAAATAAATGATTTTCCGTGTAGAAAGAATTTTTCATTCTATGCGGATTTTGCTTTTTCGTTGAAATTAATTCTTAAACCCAAATATATAACCACAGTCACGTCAGGATCTACCAAAAAAAAATTCCACGTATATTAAAACGTAAAGAAACTTGTAAAATTAAATCGACAAAACCAACCAAAAACGTTGGTGGTGTTCTGCACGGCGTCTATTCAAATTACGAAACTTTTTTCTTTACATCAACGATCTCTCACAAATACTCGTATATTTCCGTCGTTAAACTACCCGAGTCGTTCAAGTGTTTGTTATCTGTTTCGCCCTAGACGTCTAAATCTTTGTTGGTTGGTAGTGAATTTTAAAAGTTCAGCATATACCCATATAAACAACGCCATATTTACAGGTGTATTGCGCGCGTTTTTCACTGTGTTCGTAAAATATGACATTTTAACTTTATAATCAGATAAATGATGACACGAGAGTGAACACTGGATTATTGAAGATTTTATCACTAATCAACAGGTTCACTGTAATCTCCCAGTTTATATAATTCTCTATAATACGTTTAATTTATTGATAGCGAAATCTAATTTTCTTGTTATTCATTTTATATCGCATTTATTAGCTCGCTATTTTTTATTTTATGATATGATTAACGCAGTTATAAGGTGAAAAAAATTACTTTGTGTAAAGTTTTCGCAAATATATTAATGCAATTTTTAATAAATGTCTTCTCTCCTAACATTCTTATTCAAAAATGAATTTAGTCGAGTGAAACAACATCTGTCGAATAAAACAATCGAACCGAGTTTCTGGTAATGTTTAAAATTACAATAAGAATAGTCCTTGCTATTGTATGAAGTAATTGTACGAATTAGATTTACTGTAGGGTGTAAGTAGCACGTTTTTATAATTGTTAACACGATTAAGCCGTTATGTAACGAGCATAATAGAGTAGCAACTTGAAAGCATTGTCTAAATGGTAAAAAAAAACCGCATATTTATAAGAAATAGAGACGCGCGAAACCGGCATTGCGCCCGTTCGTTGCAATAAAACGAAACACGCCGTCTGCGATATTTTATATTGCGAGCGATTTAATAAAATATGTAGACACTGACTGTACATACATTACAGCATAGAATAAAACTCTCTAGGAATTCAATATTACCTTTCTGCGTAATACCTTCAAGCGAGCTTATTTTAACAGAATACACACACACACACATTTAATGTTATTGTTATATACACACAACTTATTTCTGTCGTATTTCACATGCCGTACGAATCATCCAACAAACTACAACTGAATTCTAAAAAAAATATGTTGGTTGTCAGGTTTCATTCACACCACACAGTGTTTTTTTATTTTTGGCTGGTTAGTAGATTTTATAAGATTTTTAGCTTGGTTAACGTAAGCAAACAAATGTTTGGGCTGGTCGTGTTTAAACAGTGGTCGTCCGTCGTCAAATATGCGCAAAGGCTCATTCAGAGCGCAATTTAGTTGATGGGTAACGTACATATACGTATTAAGATCAAAGACCAGTTGGCATGTCCTTTACGTGTCGATAGACTTTGTGAACGGTTCGTGGGTGCGACACTTTTAAGAGTTAATTTAAAAATAATTAACTAGAATGTAAAAGGTTAGCGATGTTCTTCAATATAATCAAATTTCACTCATATAGACCGTTCTGTGAAAGGTTACATTTTATCGGAACTAAAGCATCAAAAAGATATTCTTTTAAAAAATTATATCAGTATTGCGTCAAAGGGAAATGTTTTATAGAATTTAAAATTTAAAATTAAAGTATAGTTTAGGAATAATTATTAGTAGGTTTGGGAACAATTTGGAATTGCGATCGACAAAATAATTAAACGAAATTTGTAGCACGGTTGTTAGGGCCTATCGGTGCGAATGTATTCGTTTAGCAATTACCCAAACACAAATGTTTCACAATATGGATACAAATATATATATATCTCTATTTGAACGCTTTTCACATTGTTTTCGTATTCGACACGAACTCGGTCGAGACTGGCGAATTGTTCCCGGTTTGGCGGGGTCCCAGATTACGGAAACAAGACACGTGTAATATGGGTGGCCTTTGTTAAGCTATTAAGGGGCCTTCAGTTTCCTGCGTTGCATTCATACCAACCGACAGTCCGTCGGGGGGGCAGAAGAGGCGCGCGCGCCCCAAAGAGGATTTGTCGGTGAAATCAATATATCTCTTCTATATACTATATGTACATACTAGCAGAATAGAGAAGGTAATAGGTCCCGTTGTTAGAACCATGTCCTACGGGAAACCAATTGGTACACAATTCTACAGAATCTACCGGGAAACACACACACACACATTTTGAAATGGGTGTATGAATATCAAATCAAAGTTAACTGCAAATATCTCAACAAGAATAGAAACCACGAGATACTACCGCAATGTTGATATGTACCAATATAGAAGTGACAATAAGGCATTTGTGCAAAAGGCTCAATGTTTCGCGAAACGATTTTGTCTAAGCCTATCTATTTGCCGTTCCCTTTTTGTGCGATTCTCTTTTTGTATTCAAAAGATACAGCGCTATATCAAGCATAAGTGAAACATATGTGTTGTCTTCAAGGGACTTTGTACAGGGATTCAAGTTGTGTAAAACAAAACTGTCATCTGCACACGCAACTTGTCGGCAGTTTCTATAAAGTAGAGAAGCGTGCATCGCAATTGCAGAAAAGCGAATTAAAGTTGAATTAGAAATAAATGATAGATATAAAAGTTGATCAGTGATATAAAAGATGTAAGCCGTTGCCGAAAAGTTTTGCGGTAATTTATGTGTATGCATAATTCAGTGTCGAAAAGTTCAATACACGACGAGTACAAGTGTGTTGTAATCAATTTGGAGTTTTTTTGAAGTTTATAACTCGCTTATTCCGACATGTTTCGGGAATTATTTAGATGTTAAGTCGACCGATCGATGACGGTGTTTTCAATACTTTTAAACTTGCCCCAAAAATAAGGAGCACGCTACTCAAAAGTATCGCTTCGCCTAAACTTACTGTAAAAGGATTCCAAACTTTTAAACAATAAATTATGTGTTTACGACACGTTGCGCACATCAAGCACGTTCAAGACGAAAAACAAAAACGGAAATTTTAAAAACTAACATTACCGATAGCAGCAGCACAGTCGTTTTACACACCATGTGGCACCTAATAAATATTTGGGCCATTTGGCATTTATAAGGAAACGATTTTTATGAATTTCTATATAAAATGTTGGTTTTATTCGCTGCATATCTAAAGCAACTCCCAAATGAACTACAGAAGAAATAAATAAATAAAAAAAATGATGATGACGAAACGTTTGTATCATACATAAATAATACTAAAAATATTGCGACATGCCATCCGTTATATACGCGCAAGAAACTAATCCATGAAAGTAATATTTTTAACACCGGCAAACAGTGAGAGAGTAGTACAAAAATGTGAACAAATATAAAACAATTTGGATATTTTTCAAATGTCACTTAGATGACATGAGTAATATTTTAGACTGCGAGTATTTTTTTTTTGGTATACGATACTTGTTCATCCATGTAATGAATAAGGTTTATGCTTACACAGATCTACATTACAATCTAGAAATTAAATTATACTAGTGATTTATGAAATGTAAAGCCGAACCACAACGATAACTCGGCTGATGGGACGTTTATCATTTATATACGTAGAAACATTTAAAAATAATAATTCATTGCTTTTGTACCAGTAGTCATACACTTGTTGAAGTTACGCACGCGCAAACTATTCTAATCATACTTCAAGGACATTGTTAATAAACCAATTTTGTTTTTCTTCTTCTGTGGTCATGAATCAACTAACAAATTATCCCATTAGATGAGTAATTTGAGTCGCGCTGGATTAGACATTATTTAGAGTATTATTATTATTATTATAATAAATGGAATCAAATAATAGATTTGAATGTAGGAGCTAATGTTGTTCTACAAATGATTATGATTACATTACGATGTATTGATATAAACATAGATATATAGAAAATATGTTTGAAAGTAATAAATTCATAAAGTTTTGTAATGTTCTATTTTGTCATACAAACTGAAAGCTTTTAAACTGATTATATGATATTTGGGTGCGAGTACAAAAGAAAACCAATTTATAATTTACGCGTTTGGTAACGAATTCTTTTGTTGCCGCCGCCGCCACTGGCCGTGTGCATTTGAACACAGTCACGGCCAGGTACGGGGCAATGCGCCGTTGGTATTGATCGCGGTGTTCATCATTGGCGTGCAAGCGGGCGGGGTCGCCAAGGGATCGCATCATCTTCGCCCATCCACCCCGAAAAGCGAACTGGTGTGTTGTTGCATCGTTAGCCGTCATAATAACTTACACACCCACTACGAACACATTATTCATTGTCAAATGATGTCGCTAGCAACCGCAACACTAGCTTTGGACAGGACTGGACAGGACAGGACAACTGACCAACCTACATATATTGGTTGAACCGACTACTGATGTTGAACTTTTTTTGATGATGAACATACACGGCAGAAATATTTTTTTTTATGAATAAATAAACCTTAATCCCACCCCGTGTACAAAATATGAAAATCAGATCAATATAAAATCTATAAAAATGGCTCGCATCATGAAAAGTGATTAAGTTGCATGAGTCATCTTTCGATGGGTGTGTGTGTGTGTGTGTGTGTGTGTGTGTGTGTGTGTACGTAAATATAATTTCGTTTTCATGTTATAGTCAATTACTTTCTTATCGAATGATAGGCCCAAGCTCGATGCTTAGCAAAGTGATTTTAGAGGGTAGGTAAAATGACGTCACCGCTCAAAATGGTTATGTCAGCGTGCCACCCAGCCAGCCAACCAACCAACCAACGCCAAAGACTTGTAACTAACTTCACACTAGAAACTGACACCACAAGTTTGCACCATTATTAACTTCATTTAGTGTTTGCGTGTGTGTTGGTATGTTGTGGCGTCGAGCTAGTTAACTTGACGCTACCACTACACTTTATTTACACGTGGTGCTACCCACGGTTATTCTAAGTAGTGCCCAAGATTATATAATAATTTTTGTATTTATTTTGTAACTGAGCAATGCAATAGAACTGTATGTTTTGCTATATATTTAGAAGAAGAAAAAAAGGGCAATGAAACAAATTCTAAGAAATCTAGTCAATGGGGATATACAAGAGAGAGAATTTGTAAGGATGACTTTGGTGAAAAGATTCAAAGAAACCGTGTATGATGATCGACGAAAGCAAGCAAGCAAAGTGTGGAAGCGACGACAGTGGGTGGCGTTAGGGCAGTGGGAGGACGTAGTGGGGGAGGTAGGAAGTGGTCAGATATCCTTTATTGAATATATGGACATCCGCTTGCGGCAAATTACAGCCAAGCGTAAAGCTGTATTGATCACCTGCAGCGCAGGTTGATTCAACAGAATAAAGCTAAAACCAACCCCGTCGGCCACAGACTATGCCGCAGTTATGTACACGATTAGGGAGCCTCTCCCCGTGCCCTTTTAATTGTCGACGGCAACAATCCCAAACTATTAATTTCGTTCGTTCAATCAGGACACCCTATCCTCTGTCACCTCCACCATTTTTCTTCGTTCGATTTTTGCTGATACATCGAATTCCCTACTTGATATATTACGCTTTAGGTAAGGTTTTTATCGTCCAAGTGATTTACTGATAATATTCAGAGATGGCGGCCGTCGGTCGAAATTAAACCGCCAATTTTTTTCTTGACCTTTCACGGCGCTCTATTTGTGGCTTTGCTTTTTGTTTCAGCTGAAAACAAAGTTTGCTGGATATGATGAACTGTAATAAGTTATCAACTTCAGTGGGCAATAGCGCAAATTTGCGGCAAGCTGGGATTTAAGTTTATAGTTCCAGTTGCTCTGCCCCTAGATGGCAGACAGGGTTTGGAATTAGAGTGCCATTTGGAATTGTGAAGAATTACCACACATTTGGGTAATATATATCATTCTTAATTTGAGTTAAAACAAAACACACAATTAAGTTTGTGCTACATAAACGGTTATCTCCTATTCTATTCATTATTTTCAACGAACAAATATGGTTGTTTAAAAAACGAAACTAACACCACCAGCGTCCAATTACATTACTAACGAATAGAGTTTCGCCCTTAACAAAGTATACAAACAATTACTCTGCAAAATAATTTGTTGACCTACATAGAAACAAATGTAGTTTTTTTTTTAATTTTATTTCCCTACGTATAATTACGAGCGAATATTTCAATATAATTACGAATTTTGAATTAGTTTTCCAATCATTTTTATTTTACTTGCTCAGTAATAAAATAATGTCGGGACAAAAATATAAGCTAATAAAAAAATAAAAAAAACAATATGGAGACATGCAATATGCTCGTCAATGCGACTGTATATCAGGAATGAATCATTATTACATACAAGAAAATAAAAAGGAATTGTATTATAAAATGTTTACATTGGAATCGTTTTTCTACGCCATCATCAAGGCCACACCGGTGGCGCTACCGCGGCGGATTTTTGAACTACACTTTCAAATGTTTGCATACTGCTATTAAAGTTAAGTATGCAAACGTGATCCGGCATACTAATCTATGAACGATACGGAATATAGTTGCATTTCATTTTGACGTTTCTCTTTTTTTTTAATTCAATTCATTCTAGTTTCCGATTATAACACTTTAACAACCACACGCATTTTGAGAGCGTCGCGTTTAATTTTCAAACTAAATGTCCAGTTTGTAAATTACATAATTATAAAGCAATTATAAATTATTATACAAATCTATATTGAATTTAATTAATTAATTTAATCACTAATTATATTAGATATTTCATAAATTAATCAAATTTAAAAATGTAATTGACTACAGTAAATTTGGTTTTAATCTCATTTAAAAATTTAAATGAAACATATTGACATTTTGATTATATTCTTCTTTAATTAATAAAATATGCGTGAAATAAAGACGTTTTTTAAAGCTAACGCGAGGAGTTTTCGATTAGTGACGTCATTGTGAAACTGTGTTATCGATTCGTTCGTCAGATGACCCCTTAGCACCTGTCTGGAATGACCGTATACCAAATAAAACGACTTGGATGGGTATCAATTCCGCACGCATATTTCTATAGATTATTTTCGTTGGAATATGGATGGATTATGCGTTGCGCTCGCGTCTAATGTGTTTTACAAAATTCTGTACGCCAAACAAAGTTTAATTCAGTTTAAAATTCAATATACAGATTAAGACCCACTTGGAAGTTTGTCGTTGAAACCTTGAATGAAATTTGCATGGTGACGTGACGCGCATTTCAGTTGTACAGCATCATTTGTTTTTTGTTCCTCGGCCCAAACAATATGTATGTTAAGCTTATAAAATGAACATTTCACGTTATTATTATCCATTTGCGCGGCATATACAAAGCTGGTACACTTTCGCGTGTTTAATTATTAAACCAAATCTTGGATTGCGTCGTAAAATTTCACTTTCACGTGGTTCAATTATTTACAAATATCACTAAGTATGTTTACACGAACGACTAGCTATAATAATGGCTTAACTTTTCTAGTTTAATATGTTTTCTAAAATGTGTTGACGGATCCCACCCAATGGTTTATTCCCTAAACCAATTTAACAAAATCTCCGACTATACCTACTACATTTCATTTAGACTTCAGTGAAAAGCTTTCGCAAATCATTCTCAATTAGATTCGCTAATTTATTTTGAAAGAGACTCCTTAATATAAGCTCATCCTCATTTTCCAGATGAATCTTTACTACACTGTACAAATATATGTATTTTACAATTTTATAAAACGTCTTTTTTTTTTCACAAAACATTCGCAATATTTATTACAGCGTAGCTGAATTATAGAATATATAATTAAAAAAACGATTTTACATTTAAATGTTTTTCGACATATAATATATTCATTTTACGATACGATTTAACTGAATTCATAAATAGTAATTAGGATATAATATGGAGCTTTCTTGCGAATATCCACTCGAGTAAATTTCAAAGCAAAATGGTCTAATCCATATTTTCAAATGAGCTCGTTGCCGAATTCAACTGTTAATGTTTCGTTATTTAATCATTCATATACCATGCACTCAAATAGAGTGTTCATCCGGAGATTCTTTGGGTAATTTCTGGCCAAAGCTTTCTTCGGCGGGCGCGCGTTAATTTTTTATCGGCATCATTACCCGCGTTGCCAGTAGGGTCAAAATAGACGAAACAGATGTCATGTGGTTTTAGTTGACATAGCCCCAACGACAATAGTGATATTAGTAGTGATGAATTTCGTATATATATATAGCGACACACATACACATATAAAACGACGTCGGCGCCATCTTGGCGCCGGTTCGTACCCGACCGGCATCGATCCGACGCCCGTCCGTCGTTTTCCTACCTGCCAGGTGTGCCGTTCGCGCGCTCTACGTGTGTTTACACAACACACACAAACATACACACACGCGCGCATTCACAAAAAAAAAATCAAGCATGGAACCATGGATAAATATCATAACCCAGATAAATCAAATAGATATGCATATATCCATAGATAAGCTTTCGCTTTTAATTTATTTTCTCAAGTTACAAAACCAATATTTATTTAAGAGAAACTTAACTATAGAATCACGTATATAGGAAATAAGGCAACAATGAAGAATGAGTGTTTAAATACAAATACATTGTACGACAAATCTGTTTACGAGCAAACATAATACGTGTGTAAGATCAAAGGCCATGGATATAAGAGCCATTGAACACACATTGACACATATCCAATCATAGAGCATTGGATATCAGGATAAAACACACACACACACACACATACATACAATGATTATACAATTCGTTTTAGCTACACGAGTTTATAGATATTAAAGCTTTGTGCAAAGTCTTTATTTACTCGATTTTCAATGCAATTGCAGTAGCAGCTTTGAAAATGTTTTCAACAAATTTTTACAATACATTTTCCAATGAATACAAACATTCTAAAAAAAAATCCGATACTATAATAATGCTAGTTTTGTTTACCTTCTTTTGTGGATTTTTGTATGGAATTATGCATTCATAAATTATTAATAAAATATCGGTTTATGTTTTACAAACGCAAACATCGATGAGATAGTTTTATTATATTGGAAAAATCGGTGAATTGTTCCATATGCGATGAAGAATCTGTCGAAAATATATATATATATGATTTTTAATTTCGTGCGATGTTCTTATATTTTCTTGTTTGGAATCTGGCGTTGCTAGGTAACAGGAGTCAGTCAACATCCCTAACACAGAAGTGGCGAGCTTCCGTACTTTTTTCTTCGTACCATATTTGCTCTCTTTGCAGCCCGAAGAAGTATGAAGCAATGAAAGGATTAAGCGAAAAGTTCAGCGCACGGTCGCAATAAGTAATAATAAAGTTTCAGAATGTCCGTGGAACTCGCTTTGAGTGTGCAGGTAGTGTATTGTTCTTTTCATTAAAGTTGGATATCGCAACGTAACACATATTACTCTACCGATTTCCTCGGATCCTTCAAATGATTTTAATTTCGTAAAAAATCAAATAGAATTAACAATTCATTATCATCGATGTTACAAGTAGTTATTTCATATCGAATGACTAAGTGCAGATAATTGCAACTGAATAACAAATGATTCTGAGAAATAAGTAGTACTCCAGCCGGAAATAGAAACTAATGGCTGACCCAATTAACTTTAATAGCAACGGCGGTTGGATGAATCTTGAATTATTTAGTCTAGGTATACACCACGTTGTCAGAAGAAATGGACTCATACGATTGGCTGCAAAACTGCGTGTTATGTAACCAAGATTATTACAATACAAACAGAATACGAGATCTATCAAAAAAGGTTTGATGCATTTTAATCAAATCAAATATGTAAGAACATAAAACAGAAAGAGAGTAGCAGATAATAATTGAGAATACATTTGAACAAACGGAATAAGAAATAAACTACCATCCAACGACAAGCGTTTGCTCGCCTCGAATAAACAAAATGGTTTATTAATGCAATAACAATTAATTTAATAATTAGTCCTGATAAAAAAAAAAATGAGCACTCGTGAATGTGCTAACTGTAGGATGAATATTTGATATTATTCACCAAAGTACGTGATACACCAAAGCGGGAGTTTCGTTTAAACACACGTGAAAATGCGGTAATATGAACGTTTGTTTTGCATATTAAAACAGTCAATAATCAATACCATTGGCAATGGGGGTACGGGTATATTTGTACTGTTCAATTGCAATATTGCTAGTTTATATACACAGTTTACAGAGTAAATTTCAAACGGTGTTCAAACAATTATCAAATATAGACACGATTCAATTTATACGAGGGTCAATCTTACTTAGCAATCATCTTTACATAAAAACTTATTGCGCAAGATGGAACGGACTAGTTTAATTTGGATGAGTTTATATTTGTTTAAAGTTCTATTAGTTTTTGTTTATTGGTAATTTAGTTTTGAATATCTACGTGCAATGAATGTAATTGAATAATTAAATAGGTTTGTCTATTGCGAATAATAAATTAAATTAAAATCATACAAGTGTAGGTAGGTCGTAATTTAATCCAGATATCTCCCATCGTGCAAGAGAATAAAAGTTTTGATTTCCACAATACAAAAATAGAAGCGGTTTAAGTGCTCGACATCATTAATGCATAAATATCGTATCAAATTTTTAAAAATATATAAAACTCGTTCATCAATTAGAATTTGAAACTTTTTATTTTCACTTTATGGAAATATATGCTACATTAGTTAATCTAATACATATATTATAGATACTGCGTACTTTTATAAAATTTATTCATTTTAATATCTCATTTTAAAAATCTTTACATTAGTCTGTAAGTCGCACAATTGAATTTACGGAATCTACTATATATATATTTATATATAGTCAATATTTCATAGATTTATAAATTTTCTAGATACCATACATTATTATTATGTATGTATATAAAGAATATCTTTACATAATTTGTAAGGTAAAACTAGCGTTGGTAATAAACAATGAAACCCCCCCATGTGAAATTTATCACTGGTAAGAAATAATTCGAATTTTGACATTTCTCAGTGTGCATTTAAAACGAATGGTACCTGAACACAATTGAACACGAATAACATCTAGTTAAAGATGCAAGTCTCCGGCGTACATTGTATATGCAAATCAGCTTGTCAATACGTACATTTGCGCAATGCATCTTATCTGTGCGCAAAATGCATTATGCCATCAGTGCAGCAGACCGAGGGCCACACAGCTCGGCCAATATTTAAATCACTTTTAATTATATAGTCACATTGCACGCAGCTGAATGCCAACTTTAACGAAAAAAAAAAATCGAAATATAATTGCAATGTCGATCAACATATAAATAACTTTATTTACACATTTTTCCGTTAATATAAGAACTAGATGGAATTACAGTAAATGTATTCAATTAAATAAACATCTTATACATTTATTGGTAATTATATAACAATGTTACAAATTCAATTCAAAGTCAAGTGTTGCAATATGCATCTGCGTTCAACTCTAATGATTTAAGTAACAAAGTTTATGAAGATATCAGTAGAATGGGTTGCCATTGTAGCCACTCATAAAATCGGGCATCAAATAAAACTAGAACGATTGCCATCCGACGAGATGTCTTGGGTGTGACGATAAATCTTTGAAGCAAGCCTCGACGATGTTTGTCATTGGTATGTAATTATGGTAAGGGACTTACAGAAAACTCGCCAATTATGACGTATCGTACTGTCCCAAATAGGAACACTATTTGAAAGTGTGCCAACTGGGATCGTAGGCCTTATACTCCAAATATTTTTATATGTTGTGAGTGCCAATTCGGAAATGTAGGTTTATAATAAAACTCTTTAATTTTTTGTACCTCACCCTAAACTAATTAATTTGATTTATTCATTTCAAAGAATTAAGTTAAATGAAGAACATTGCAGTCCATTTATGTCGATGGACTGCAATTCTTTCTCAATGAACTACATTTATTGAAATGTTATTAAAATTTATTAGTTTAATTGTGTAAACGAAATTATAGTGCGGAGCAGGGAAAATAGTTTTATTATGTACACAGGTCGCATCCTATATAATTATTACGTTCCGAAATGGCACCAGGCCACAGAGGGAAATGAGGGTAGTGATCCCATTCGAGACAGTTTCAGGCAATGTTTCGATTCGGGACGGTACAACAATTATGATGCCCAAACAATGATTCATTGGTATCAAATCGCTGACGCATAGTAATAGAAAGCGCACTTTAATGGTATTGCAGTGTTTGGAAAACGGAAACATGGAGGAAAAATAAGCAGAGCATGATGGGTTAGAGTAATATGCAAAATTACATAACTTGCGGAAGTGTATTCCTTGGGGTAAACGCTAAAGCATGCAGCCTAGCTTTCGGAAGAGATTAAAAACTAAGCCCTGTTCAGTTTCCAGAGAGTTCAACTTTTTAAAGGACACTCTTGATTTAATAGTGTTCGGAAAGAAACTCCATCTCGCTTTACAAGCAGAATGCCATGATGAGGATATGATGATATGAACTTCTTAAAAAGGGAAAGGTTTCGCAAAATATTGAATTTCCTATCGCCGATGTATAAGCAGTAGATATTTGTAGGTTCTGAAAACCTTGAAAGTATATCTATGACATCCAACACATGGGAGAGGCCGCACCACAACCTTCGCGTGCTTTTGTGAATTTTTACATCCGAATGAACAAATTTGAAATTCATTTTCCCTTTCCAGTCAATTCGCGTTTGTTTGATTGGCGGTAGCGCACCGGCCCACTGCATGCCGCATGTAAATTCGATTTACTTTCATTACTATTTTAAATATCATAAAACATTTATAGACATTTATCAAGTTACATCATGGTTTGTTCCAATTTATGCATTAGTTGCATAAAACTATGTATTTTAATTAGCACCTGGGAGTGTTTCATCTTTTGTGTTTCTAAATAAATTCAAACTTTGATATGAATAGGAGTTATTTCAGCAATGAAAACATCTGAGACGATAAACAGTGCGCGTTTATGTTCAGTTTGTTTTCGCTGTAACTTCAACCGAATTGTTAGTTTATTTAAAACTTTACTTGCAAAACTTTAAAACTACACTTACGACTTTTGTTATTGCTACTGTTTTTAAATGTACGATGCAACCTAAAATATATTTACATATATATAAACGAAAACATTTTGGCTTTAAATGCATTTAATAAAATGAAAATATATTTTAGTATCTGTAGTAAATCTTTTATAATGACAATTTAAATGTGCCTTACATTAAAGTGCGATTAACTTGTGACGTGTTGGTTCGAAAAAGTAACTTATAAAGTACCGTTGCATCGTGGCATTTAACGCGTGGAGTATAAACGACAAATATATTCAGTGGCGATGCTAAATCACATCGGCCAGTTAGCCGAGCTTGCAAGCGGATTCAGAAGGGGGGGGGGGGTATGGGCTGTTGAAAAAGCTCGTAAAATTGCACTGGCCGCTGACGAAGGGCCGTAATTATACGAGGTTGGGGCTGCATGAAAACCCAAGGATACCTACCATTAATTTCGACGGGGAAATTAATACATAGTAAATAAATTATTTTATCCGATTACCTATTTCTCTTGGTAATTACGACTATGCATTTATTAGCAAATAATCATAACTGTTCTCAATTATACATATATGGCACATCAGCACAGTTACATGGAACTCGAATTAAATTTTGTTGCACCATTTCAAATATATTTTGCGAAACAAAAGTACATGCATTAATTAATTACTATCCCTTGACAAATCATTAAAAAGCGCCGTAAGCTGGGTGGTTTTTGTTAGTTATATGCAAATCATGTACAAAAAAAACATTTTTTAATTTTTTAATCGAATTACATAGTTATTTAATCGTATTCAATAAGGTGTTATAAATATTTTAGTAGTGGTATTATAAAATAGGTCGCTATTTATAATGGCACTATATTAATTCGAAAGCAAAATAAAACTCAAACAGAAACTTTACACTCGCAAAAGCTTTCGTAACTTAACTCGAACATTATTGTACAAATACACTCGTCGTACATTTTTCATTACTTTGTGTGTAAGCTCGGGAGAGTATACGCGGATTTTAAATTAAAATTCCACTTAGCAAAGTCACAGTCTCGTTACGGAAAAGAACAGCTCGGATGGATACCATTCAGAGATAGGTGGATCTCGTTTTACACTTAGTTTGCCAGTGTACGCGTATTTTAACTACGTTACCAGCCGGAGACCATTCTTTTCTCTCGCGCGCGTTTACTCGTTTCGCGGCACACTTCGTTTTCGGCACACTCCCCGGATACTCTGAGTGCATTGTTCTGCTTACGAACGAAACGAATATATAGTTCATCTTCATCCGTCACTGCTTTTATTAGCTACGTCAACATTGCATCACGCATAACACGATTCAACGCATCCTACGTTGCACGCCAAAACGAACACTAAACGTTCTACCGGATCATAAAACTTTAAAGTTCAAAAAAAAAATTCATATTAGGCCAAACTTTATTCGAATTAAAATAAAAAATAAAATGCGCAATAATTGTACGACTAAATCAATACTGGAGATTGTAGTATTGATTACAAAGATACATCGTAGTTGTGAAGCAGTCGATGGATTCTTGTTCGTTTTGTGGTTGTAATATAATGTGAGCTTTGATATTAATATGAACATGTATGTGGGTTTGATTGTAAAAAATGTAGGTCACCTCTAGGAGATAGCCTATGCATCGGATTTCCGTGAATGGTGTAATAATGCGACAGTTGAATGCGTAGCAACAAAGTTGGTCGCTTTGCTGTAGGTATTATCTATCTATCTATCTATGTATCCCTGTAAAGTTTGTATGGTGGCGGCGGTTAGTTCCCAAGGAGACGGAAACAATATCGGTGTGTGACAGAGTGGGTGCGCGCGTTGTTCGATTGATAACTAATCAATAGTTTACAGGTTAGTGCGTTCATTAAATAATGATCGATGTCAGACTGCCACGGAAACAGACTAGTAAAGGGAAGAGATAGGGGGCTCGTTTAAGCCGTGGGGGCTTTGTGCAGCCAGGGCGACGTTGTGTATACGGTCACAGGAGAGTTCACGCCTGAAACTTCTTTATTGGATTTATTTCCTCGCCAAACACACTCACATACAAACACTAATGCTTTCAAATACATGTCTATGTGCTCCAAATATTCGTCATTTATAACAATTTACATGGACACTGAACATGGAAATCTTTGGCTTTATCAAATCGATCCAATATGACCTTCTGAAGTTTCTCGGAAAATATATACACCCTCTGGAAATGCTTTATTTTAAATCCAATTTTACATTTGTATATAAAAAGAAAACGACTGATTAAAATATATTTGCAAAACGAGCAAATTATTAAAACTTAAACGAAAAAGTTTGAAAAATAATTTGATAATATAATTCGTTGAATGGAACGTAGTGTATTTCTAATTGACTAAGTGTAAGTACAATTAAAGAAAAAGTATTGCCCCAATATGGCTTGTAGAGACTGTTGAAGCAGTTAATTCATCCTGGAAACGAACGAGAAATGAGCCTCCCCTAGTGGAAGCACACCGCCAACAGACAACACACGGACTCCCCTCAAAAACCGCAAGCGACATCTCAATCTCGCCGCGCTTAACCGCATTGTTTTTCTGACGTCGCGGTGCGACGTACCCTTTCTTACGTGCAGCCCGCATTCGTCTCCCTCTAACGTCATGGCATGGCAGTACAAAGCAAACATTTAGTGTGCCCGCGGCCAACTTGCTTGGACTTCAAGAACAAACAGCTAAACTTTCATATTTGTTGGAATATCAAACGGAAAAAGCTTCTAAAATAATATACGAATACATACGTAGATATCGACAAACCGTTTATTCCAATGTGCGGTAATGAAATAAAAGCATAATTCTGTATATTTAATGGAGCATGTAAAGATCCGCAAATGGAAATGGACAGTATGGGCGACATATTAAAGTGAGGATGGCATCGGAAACTGGATAATTATGATTGATAAAACGAACATCCGCATATGCAAATCGGCAAGCACTCGTCCCAAACACTGAATAAATAAATAAATAACAAAACGCGCAGCGCAGCGATATACGTATGTGTGTATACCAGGAACGTTGGATGGACATGGCCAACGTGAAATTTTAAATCTATTTGTCGTATGCATAATGGAGCGCGTCATTCATTGCGGGTCACAGGTACGTAACAATATGCAGAGTGCCGAAACATGTCGCTCGTGAAATATTAAACATCCTACCGTATACCTATGCGGATGGTTAAAAAAACCTCCGCCACGTTGATATGCGGAGCGTAGGTGTCCATTGAGCGAGGAGACGTTCGCGACACCTGATTGACGTTTACCAGAAACTACCATTAACTTCCGATACATTATAGATGGAGTTGAGCAACGCTGACGTCTCTGCACACAAACACTCTGCTTGTACGCCAGATGTCACAGACGATGTGGCCCATATCCGCGGCGCAGACAGGTTAATTGCTTTTGAATATTTATTGCAAATGGCTACGTGCTGCAGCTCTTTCCTGTATATATGCAGATGTCATCATCACCATTATGGTATCCATACAGACAGACAGACAGACAGACATCACTGTCAATCGACACTCATATCCATACCTTGTTCTTACGCTAAAGAAATTTGTTAGTTTACAAAAATAAATACACATAGATATTTTTTTATCTAATCTTAGAAGTAATGAGAGTTTCGGTAGTGAAGAACACCGCCTTAGGGCTCATCATGCCAAATTACCAATTATTATTAATAAGCAATCTGTTCACGCACCGCTTTACGATATTCCCAAACTGGCGTTAAAAATGATGTCACCCGGTTACGGGGACAGCACCACCACCACCAATAATGGAATAACTAATTACGAATCCTCCACCGCACCGCAGCGCTACGCAACGCAACGCAAAACGCTTTCCCATGCCATGCTTTGGGTGACTGTATGCGCCAAGAATACCATTAAGATTTTCGGTTTACTCTTAAAGTCTAATTGGGCTTACAATTCACTACAGCGTAAAATTAAAACTGCACGAAACAATTCTTTTCATTAAGAACAACTACTAAAAACTCCACTCCGTTCTAATGACATATCACTTGGCCCAATGAACGATTAGGATACATTAATTTAAATGTATTATATCATTTAGATTAATTTTGCATTTGGAAATTCTGAATATTTTATTAAATAAAAAATAACGATTAATTTCACGATCATAATTCCTATAGAAATCGTAAATTCGAAATATGCAACTGTATTCGCATATTTAGAATTTTTAGAGTACATACAATTCCCTGATGTAATCCATCCTTATAGTGAATCATCGATTAAATTATAAATAAGATACCAATTAGCCGAGACAAGGAGCAGGGTAAACTTGATTAATATTTGAATAAACATTACAAATCACTTCGGCGCCGACCCACCCCCACTCCACGCCGCGCCATGCCACGGTAGCAATCGAACGTCTGTCAGCCTGAAATCCTAAAAAGCAAACTTAATTATGAGCTCAATACACAAGTGATCCGTTGTTCCATGAATTGACATCAGTCAGTGCGCTAGGAAAGCGATCCCAATTGACGTATCTTTGTAGTTCACGTTCGCTGAATGGAAACGAACGACAGCAAAACGCGTGCGCATCGAACGCATGTTGGTTTGTACAGATACGAGACCAAACTCTATTTATTTTGAATCACATTTCGACGAACTGGAAGTGGATACTTCATTAAACGCAGCGTGGATTTTGCAATTAATTGCGTGCTCCAACTAATGACATAAATACGAACGAAACACACACACACTCATACGAACGAAATGCGACAGAATATAAATCTCAACATGGAAACATTTTTATTTCAAGAATGCGAATATTTCCAGCGTATATCATACGAGCGTTCTTCAGCAAAAAACTTTTGTCAATTCATAACTACTTTGTGCTCATCAAAAGTTAAAATGTTTTAGGTGTAGATTATGTTATTCATAAGATGGTTGATGTTAATAAAATTTATATTCATATCGTATGACTAGAAAAAGCAATTAATTTCACGTTGTAATTGAAGTGCCTGAGGTGTACCGCCTTAAGGGCATCACATAAGAAGATGTATGTTACAAGTCTTAGCAACTGATGAGTCTTTAGCCACACACACACACACACACACATTCGCATGTATTGTGATCCTGATGGGAATCTGACAAATTGTTCGGCGAACGAGATCCGCCACTCCTGTTTCTTATACCATAGTGTCTTTATATGTTCGTATTGTTGATTGTTTGTCTGTGGCCACCCTATATCGTCACAACGGAAAATGCATTCCTTACTCTTGTTTTTTTATTTAGTTACTTCTTGTCATAATATATAATATCTTTCATTTTTATATAAAAATTGTTTCGTTGCGCTAAAATAAATAAAAGCATACCAATGTAATACGGGTAGGAAAATATGTGAAGCATCCATCAATAAATTGTGTAGTTTTCGTATGGTGCAGGTAATACTTCAACGTAACTTTATCAGTGCTTGCGCTGTGCTCTTTGACAGATAATATTGACTGTTTGAAATCTTGTACGAGAAATATCTATTTTGCAGAACACGTACGTAAATTTCAGTTTGTATTCATTTAATCACAAACTTCCGTGCTCGTAAAAGTGCTACGTTGTTGCTCTACAATAAACACAGTAGCTGCTGGTATAGGATATATGTATTTGCCTCACAGAATTGACATAACCGTTCGCCTGTCTCTTTGCTTGTGTGTGTGTGTGTGTGTATATCGGGAATTACCTCGAAGAGTTGCAAAACAACACACACATAACATAAATCCAGTCTAACGCGAACATCCGCGTTTTAATCCCTCCATTTATCTTGTGGTTTGCGCGGCGGCGCGAAGAATACCGGGGATAGAGGAACCCTTTCTATATATGTGGTCGACCTATGGATGACGAGCCGCCACTGGACCACGTGTAAAATATCGACATCGGCCACGCTCACGCTAGCAACTAATCATGCGTTCTAATTGATTTACACCCAAAGACATTATGAATGCTGAGTCGAACAGCTCTATAATAAATAGCATCCACCAATTTTGGTATCGCCCAACATAAAAACATTAAATTATGTTAAGGATAGTTATAACTTTAATATTAAAAAAAAATCTATAAATATATATACATATTTTTTTGTCATTCTAATCCTATAAAGCTATGGTTGGTTTAATATTTCGAATGTCTCTGGTTTTCCGAGCATGAAATGTTATGGCACAGCAGCGTAAACAGTGAATTCGCACGAAGGAAACAGAAAGGGGCATATAGGTTGTAATCCAGGATTCGCCGACCCAGTAATCAGATAGTGGAATAAACAGATTGCGCCGCGGGGTGGCCTACGTACGTACGTACGTGGCTGCCTGGTTTTGTTTGTGATATTGTGTGTTTAATTTAGCTTCAAATTTCGCGCAGCCACCGTTCTTCGTTGTTCGTTCTTCGCTATTGCAGCTCGTTCTCTCGTAAATTATCCCATTGCTGGTGGTGCTTACACGCTCGCTCATCCACTCATCGTTGTCGGGAAACGAATCCCGTTTAGTTTCTGCGAAACGTTCTGCACACAATGCTCGCTTATGTTTCCCTAATGAATGTCACTGATGCAATACAACACCAGCGCTCTCTCATCATAAAACTAGCAACCAGCCGCAGTTCACTTGCCTTTTTTTTTTTAAAGAAATTTCTTCTACTAGTCCAAAACTAAGACTAGCATAGCAAAGAAACTCGAAATAACCATTTCTAGAATAAGTAAGTGATGTTTGTACTGTAATAATGTACTTATAATGGGAACAGCTTTCTGAATAAAAGTTTCCCGACGCGAAACTACTATAAAGTTTTCAGTAAGGAAAGTGTGGCTGATGGAAAATACATCAACTAAAGCTTAAATACAAAAAACCATTTGATAATGCATTTATATAAATATTTAATGCTGAGAAACACTTAAAATATTCAGTTGTTTTTGATCGAAAAACAAACTACAAATAAACGAAATTGCACCAAACAGCGTGAGTCAACCATGACAATGTTATTGATTACAGCAGCGGCTACGATTTTGCTTGCTGCTATACAAACATCGCTGCTCTTCAAGGCGGGTGCGGTGCAATCTTCATCATCATCATCATCATCAGCCTCCTACTACTACTACACCGCGTCGCGCGTTCAAAAGCGAAATTTGGTTGCGAAAAATATTCGTTTAACAATGCCCCGCCGCACAGCAGGCTGGAAAATCTGTCGCAGCGAAATAATCATTAAATCGTTTCATATTTCGCGATCCGCGCATAATGGACAAGTAATTGAATTTCTTTGGATTCAACTGAAAAGAATTTGGAAATCATTCAAATTAATTAATAGGTACTTAACGCACCAACTTTTGTCGCTCTCAATTTTCTCAACAATTTCTTATTACTTGAAAAAAAAAAATAAAACGAATCATTTTATAAAAATAAATTCCAATGTTTTAAAAGGGAGCCGATTTTTTGTTTTTTGTAAAATAGTTTCCGCAAACTGATTTGAAACCAATCTAATCTAGAAATGCACTGGTGGTTTTAAAAACGGTTCGATTGCTTCGCATCGCGTTACCACATAAAACATCTCTAAACCTCGTGAAGGCAATCGCCAATTCGCTCCGTCCTCTCCAGCTATTTATACTAACTGCCATGCTTTTGCAACGTTTCTCTCACACAAACTAAAACACTCTCCTTCAAACATCTCCCTTTTATTACAATACCAGTATATATATGTAATCAACAAGAAAAACCTTTTCATTATTCAAAAACGGGTCATACTGATTTTAATTATAACAATACTTAAACACAGAATGTTATGCGAACATTAATTTTGTAATTTGCAGAGTAAACCTACTGCTTGTTTGCTTAAATTAATGTTGTTGCAACAACGAAATGATATGCGATAATTATATAGTGCACTATCAAGTCTTTAGCGATATTATTTTTTTAAGAAATTCAGCCATGGAAATTATCATAACTTTAATTAAATAATGAATTAATTTTACTAACTCAGGGTATCATTTCGCCAAACGATTAAGTAGTTACAACTTTTAAAAAAAATAATATAATTGGGTTATTTTATACTGATAGAATAATTATATTAATTTAGTGTTGATTGCGAATATAACATTTCATGTTTTTCAATTGCGTCGTCTAGGTAATTGAAATGAAATTTATGTTGCGTATTATACGAATGTAAAAGTGGGTCGCGTCTCACGTATTTTATTTAAGAAAGAATATTTGAAATAGATATAGTAGGACGTCTCTGAAGTTGAATAATTTACGGGTCAACTAGAAGATGTAAAACAATATCTTTTTTCACTTTAGACGATATGGGAAGAAGGGATAGTGCGAATGGTAGAGTTTAAGGGCGGCTACTCCATCTGCATTCCAATATTTCTCATGTTTAAAACAGCCGTTCGTAGCGCTGCTGCTGTTGACTGCAATCTCGCAGATATATAACAGCCGTATTGCAGAGTTATTGCACCACAAGGAACCCAACCCCAAGACATGCGAACACCAAACCGAAAGAAACATGGCCAAAATATTCTTATCGATATTAAAACCATTTATTCCAATGTCGTCATATTTTTCCGCCATCCCAGACATGTGTATACACACACGTACACACACTAGCACGCACACCTTTCGCAATATATATATATATATATATATATATATATATATATATATATATATATATATATATATATATATATATATATATATATATATATATATATATATATATATATATAAGGAGATAAAACATTGTTTTTAAAATAAACATCACGAAAATAAATTGTCTGTGGTTTTATTTAATAAATTCGTTGAAATTTACTGCGAAAATTAACTTTTAATGCCGCAACTCGCTTATTTTATAACTTTCAGTTAAAGAATACAACATGTAATGAGAGTGATGCGTGTTGGTGTTGTACAGTAGGTACTCTGTTTCGAAATTCAACCATTTTTCTGTAGACGCTTGTGGAATTTCGATCCGGAGAAAAGCTGCGTCTTTTCCAACACACGATTCTAGACACGTAAAGGTACACAATTTCACTATTTCTTTCCAGCAATTCAACGGATATTTATGCTCCATATGTGTTGGTAAGTTGGCAATATTTTGCCAACTTCTCCTTATACTTTATTAGTATATATTTGAATTGTTTCTATAAAATACATTTTTAGTAAAATTATTACTTGCAAATTCTATTCAGTCAAATACAATATACTTTTATTTATTTAAAAAAAAAACAATACAAGCTGAGTTCGTATTTGATTCTTTAACATAGTACTATTTATTATTCTCGTATAGCTACTTTCACCATTACTAATAATGAAAATGAGATCCTATAACATTTGTTTTAATGATACTACTCTCAGCAAACTGGTCCTAGAACGGAACCCAGTGGACATGTACTTGTATTGTTCGAAAGAACGATCAAGATTTTCTTATTAAAGAAATCAGTAAAGCGTTAACAGAAAACGGTCATTGATCTGATCATAAAAACACAACCCAATTGTTCCCGTAACGATCAATTATATTCAATGATTCTCAAAATCTTTATTAAACTCTATATTACATTTACAAATTAATTATAGCAAATATATTTGTTCAATTAATGTAAAACTACGTTGTAATATTTCAACCAAAAATTTCTTATATTATTCCGTGCAAATTGTCGTCGTGTTAAAAATATTAATTACAATATAACACTTCGCACGGGTCTACCAAGAAAAGATGCATATATTACTTTTCTTATCATGCACGAGACCAAAGTTAATCATGAATAAAAATATTTATATTTAATCGCATTTTCCTGTATTTCATATGCAAATTTCTTTGCGGTCAGTGTATATTTTGGGCAGTCAAAGTATATTTAGAGTAACAATAATTAATTCAAAGAATAACTTACGTTCGTTATCGATACGTTCAGTGTTTCGTTGAATATAGTTATTATAAGGTTTTTATGTTCAGGATAATATATCGGGATGTAGCTTACCTAGAACAAAGAAAAGATCAATTAATTATTTTGTTCAACTTTTTTTTTGAACACTATATATAATTTTTATTTGAAAGAACTCAAAGTTAACAAATTGAAATTATATATTGGTTTTTCCAATCTTGGAGCAATTATTATAGTTCCTATTACTTTTAAAGTTGATTTCGTTATGAGTGTGTATCCTTATTCGCAAACCAATAAGTTATAATTATATAAAAGTGTTAAATTCTTGAAAAAGATTTGAATAAGTTCGTCGCCGGTGGGTGTATAGTAGAGTGCAATGAAGGTAATTTGCAACAGTAATAATGTAAGCGACCGTGGGTATGGATGTAATTATGAGTTCATGCGGTGTATGTATGCGCGCGGTAAAACTAAGGGTGGCAACATCCCCTATCCACGGCGTTTGTTCATTCCCTCACACTCCACCTGTTGTCGACTCAACTGAACTATGTCCGTACTTTATTATGTGATGTGAACTTCCACATGACCAGCTTGTATGTATGTACGTACTACATATACACAAAAGTATATGTTAATGTGCGCTTACTTACTTAATACTTATTAGTAACGACGCGTTGTCCACCGCCGCCTATCTAGTTATAGGCTCACGTTATTATCTCATCATTAAAGATTTGTTTGAATTAGCAAGAAGGTTATTGCTTCAAGTGTGTTTGACAGGCCAATAAAAAAAAATAATTGAAAAAGGTAAAAATTATTCGAAAGGTTATTATTGTGAAATATATGTCAGATAAAGTGACAATTGTGACGATTTTTATAAATTACAGCCTGGAATATATTTTATTAATATCAAATTATGTAAACGTTATCGCGTATTTTTGTTCGTTTTTAATTTAAATGTTTACCGATTTTCGGAAGTTGGTTTGTTTCATAAATAAGATATTAAAACGTGCTTTGAAAGCACGCGAGAGCTCATTAAATGCCAAAGCTTAATATTATCTGTGGTTTTGTACGTAACATTCGGATCGAGAAAATTAAATGACGTAGGTATATTTAAATATAATGATGTTCCAGTGCACGGGTTCGCACGCACTGCAGTCATTCGAAGAAAGCGATTAAAAAACGAGGGGAATAATAGTTGAATAATAACAATAAAGTAAAAGGAGGAGCAAAACGCGCGAATGAAATATGGAACGAAATTGTGGCTATTAAGGAAGTTGCCGTGAAAGCATAAATAGTCGCCACGTGGACGAGCGCTGCTGACAAAGGGAAAACCATAAAAACTAATTAAAACGCAGTTATCGTTTGCAAGTAATACTAAATGAAACGCTATAAATTAAATCGCCATTTAACCAACCATCAGAACTATCTGTGACACACACACAGCACAACGAACACTCGGACCCAAGGAATAAACGTCATGTCGCTGCTCAGCCAACTAAATGTTATTTACGTGATAAAATTAATGAGCTTGTGCAAGATTCATGGTTTTAAACGCTAAATCAGACCAAAATGACCATATAGATCATTCTAACTATAAATGTAATTTACTAAATTAAAAAAAAAACATTTCTTCCTCTACCCATTCGCATTTATTTATTATTCATTACTATTTTAATACATCATAAAATAAAAATCGGTTTATTTCGAAAAATAGAAAAAAATACGCGGTCAAATATATTTTAAGTTAATCACTGAAAAGCGGCCCAATTAGCTAGATGAATAATTATGGCTTCGGAAGAAAAATGTACACAGAAAAAAAAAATTCGCAGTGTATAACCATAATTGAAAATAACGAACCAACGACGTCATATTGTTTTCATTTAATTATTCATGATGACACAAGCGGGTTGTAAACTTTTCCACGGCATCGGCAACACATATTCATCTCAGTTACCATAAAATAAAAACAAACAGAACAAAACAACAGGAAAAAAAAAACGCTGTCTTTATCTAAAACACCATATTATAAATATTGTTTTCGATGTTTTAAATAAAATATATTATTTTCGTAAATATGCTTTTTATTATGGATGATTGGGAATATTATGATTTATATTAGATTGAAATTGCTCTATGGTGTGTTTCGATTTTAGAAGAGACTAGCTAGCTACATAGGAGTACATAGGAGCATTGTCCGGTAACCTTTACGAGTGGCCAGCTGGACTGGCGTCGGTCGTGTGTTCGCCCAGGAAGCAGTGATAGTTCCGACGGCGGCCCGGTGTCACAAAGCGGCTTCTAATAATGTGTCAACTGCAGCAGGCGCCACCGACTGTCCTGTCCTGCTCTGTTCTATTCATTCTACTCGTCTGTTGACCATCCACAGTCCGCCCTGCGAGCTACCCTTTCCGGCATTTCGCAATGAACATTTTCTTCTTTTTTACGGTGAATTTCCCATCGTTGTCGTTCGCATTTTGTTGTTTCTTTGATCCTTTGTCCTTTTTCTTTTCATGATATAATACGACAATGCCTCGAAAATGTTTTCAATTTTTATAACAATATAAATTTTACTCACAATTCAACCAAAATAAATATCTTCTCATACTTTTATATAAAATATAATTAAAATTAAAAAAAAATGATTGTTTAAATATTTATTGATCAAAGAATGTAATTTAATTAGTATATGTATATTAATATTGAACAAATGGTAATAAGAATTGTCTAACGTTTAATTATCATTTATATTCTTAATTAATTAGTTCACCTAGAGCACGTGCGATCGCTCGGCTCCGTTCCAACCAACAGGCATAAATTAAAACAGAATTTATGACGCCACGCAACTTAACAGATATTATTAATTGTAATTCATTGCTTCGGTAACGGCAGTGGAGCAGTGCGGCTTGCACCTCCGCCACCTGCCAATGCGATCCTCGTCGATCTGTGCATACAAACTTGCAAATTTAATGGCCAACTGGGGAACGACGATGCCTTTGTTTACGAGCTACCCTATTATTACTAATACGAATTGTAAATTAAGTAATTGACTAACATAATAATGATTGAAAGAAACATAAATATAAAAATATTTTATTGCGGTAATGTTCGTAGCAAAAATATTTCTAAATAAGTAAAGTAACATCGTGACCAAACACTGTTAAAAGACTCGTTCGTTCAGTTCGGTTAGGGTAAAGTACTTTAAGATTGATTTTATTCGGCGCGACAGACAATTGAACCGAGTTTTCCGATAGCTACGGATCAATTCGACATTTCCTGGAACTGTTTGTCTTTGCTTCCAGCCAAACACGCAAACCAACATTTAGCTGATGTAGTTCCTCAGTCTCTCACTTTGTCGATTTTCAATTCGTATTATTTAGAAATTTCATCATTCTTTTTTTCGAAAATGTATCAACATTTTCTACCACACGATTCTAACAACGACCATTAGATGAATAATGGTCCACGGTAATTTGTAATTGAGTTCAGGTCATAAGGTTAAAATTGTTAATGAACAGCAATGAGCCTGGTACCGCCTACATGGTTTTTAACACTTGCTGCTGCGTATATTAAGTTAAACAGTGAAACATTGAACAATACACAACTAACAAGGTGTTTAGCATAAACCTATATACATGTGTATGCTTCATTACAATGTTGCTCAGTTGCCACCATCGGTACTGCAATTGTATTTGTAATACATTAACGCTACTCGATAATAACACCGCGAATAATAATAATAATAATGGATTTGATCAAGAAATTGAAAGCTATGTACATATTCATTAGTTAATTGTTAGAAACTAATGTTGTAGCACTAAATGTTTAAATAGCAAAGAACATCAGCTGTTTCCTTCCAAATAATGTTGTATTAGCAAATAAAACGATGTATACGTATATCTAAAACAGTATAGCGATGCAAATTGGTATAATAGTGTATGTAGGTATGTATATCAACACATTTTATCATTATTCATGTGTATCTCGTGACGACTGTTATTAACTACACATATAGTACTAGAAATGTACTTGTCAAGTAGAACACTTGTCCGCATCGGCGGAGGGTGTATGTGTGGTAGGTGGAATATATTCGTTTCAGTAGTTGTGTATATTTGCTGTTGATGGTGCTGGAGTAAATTGTCCTGGGAGCGGACTGACCCACATGGCCGCTTTGCGCAGCTGACGGAAGACGCCTTCCTGCTGAAATTTTTATGCATTTGATGGCGTCATCAACTTCGCCCGCTGCCGCTGCTTGTTTAACTTTTTATGCACCGCTCTTTGAACTTTGTAATATTTCAAGTAAATACATTTCCTAACTTAACAATTTCGATTTATTATTTAATAGTTACATTAAAATAACTTAAATACAAAATTGTATTTATTTTTTTGTTCTTTCCTCTACAGTTATTATAATATATAATTAAATTACTTCGAAACAAATTTTAAATATGTACTATTAGATCCTATTCTAAACTGTTAGTTTTGAAATGTGCTGTTTTTAAATATTTTTCATCAAGTCATCGGGTATATGACGAATTGGTTTTAAACCCTGTATTTATACCTGTGAAACTTTAGGGCAACATATAATTATCGGATATTAAAAAACGAACTTGTTTTCAAGTAAACTGAACTTATTACACGGGATATCGTTTATCCCATTTGTGCTAATGAGGCAGTGAATAAATAAAATCTCTATTTGTACCTAAATAACTTTTTTTTTTTTTGAAATACAGTTACTATAGCAGCCCAATAATTACGTTCGACTTGTATTGTAGAAGGTCTTGTTTCATCAATATATCATTGGTATATATGTATATATAGATAATTATAGACGTGCTAGAGTAAATAGAGTAAGGTATAGTTGAACAAGTAAAATATTCTCTGTAACGACTAGTCATGTCGGAACCATGAAATTATTAATATGAAACGAGCCGGGGTGACTGTATAGCTCACATATACATTAGTAATAAGGTGGAAGAGGACGGTTGTTATAGTAGGTCACCTTGCTGTCGATCGCGTGTCACCGTCCCATGAGAACCGCCATATTGGTTGGCGGTGGCTAAAATTCTTCAAAAGTTCATATTACGTATATCGCGCGGGTGGCTAGTTTGATTATTATTATAGGTAGGTACTACGTACGTTGGCGCATGCTTACGACATTGCATGACTGGCTAGGTAATACAGCGAGTGAGCGAGCGAGCGAACGAGCGCTCGACTTGGAACGCAAATGGAGCCAATCATATTCTTGGTAAAACGGGTGCTTGATAGAATGTTACCTGCCCTTCACACTTCCCCAACCCCTATTGGTCGCAACGGGAAATAGAAAAATAAATAAAAATACATCGACGAAGAAGTTTTGAATTATTGGTTTCTAAAGTATTTTTATGTAGACGTTAGTTTAAATGGATTTTATGATTCATTCTTCAACGAGTACACATTTTCTATAGGTATATTTCATACAAAACGGTGAAAAAACAATTTAAATATTAGAACAAATAAAACTGTTTTTTTCCTTCCTTCAACAATTGTCGCCACTTGATACAAAAATAACGAATCGAAATCCCTTAGAAAACTATAATGACCAACGATTGCATGTGCACAACTGAAGTGGAAGAACAGCGTAGCTCTTCAGAACTGAACAAAAAGCTGGTAAGATAAAAGAGAAGCAAAGAAATAGGGTGACCGACGGACAGACGAGTGGCACCCCTAGAGTAGCATGAGCATACCTCCAGGCCTCGGCAGCCAACACCAGCAGAGTGCGTCTAATGATTTATGTACAGCAAAGTGGTGCTACGCAACACTGGAGCAACCATCAGATACACCTGCAACAGTAGCAGCCGACATAAAAGATCATGCGTGCTATATACGCATCTCTCCCTATACAGCATTTTGTCAATATACGATAACATTTTGGCACAAAATGATTGTTGAATTTCAATTACAACATTCAATGATTGAACACGTTTACAAAGCAAATTCATTCACGCCGAATATAATTTTCCCTGATAAAGGAACGTTCAGATTTTCTTCATAGGTAAACAATATTCGATTGCAAAACACGATTGATGTGTATATCGTTTTAATGAGGACAACATTTTTAGACTCTATCGTATGATCTAATTTCACAATAACATATTACTAATTAATAAATACTTTGTGTGATACATATAGAAATTGTCAACGTAATTAACGGCATATTACAAATACATTTTCAATTAAATAAATTAAAGTAATGGACAATCATAGTAATTGCAGTATGACTATTTCAATAATTTATATAAAATTATATATTTCGTAAATGACCGGAAAGAATTTGATGTTTTTTTTTTCTTTAATAACAATAAGATCGAAAACGAATCATTTTAAATATATTATAGATAATTGGAGGAATATTTAGATATATCAAAGTATAGATTTTAAAATTAAATGTAAAATAATTCAGATTCAATTATTGAAATTGAATATCATTCAGCTGTTAAATTTGAGTTAATGTTGGTATTTTGAATTTGTAATATAATTGCCAGACCCCTTCAGCAAGAAAATATTTCTGAATATCAATGTAAAATCAACAAATCGGTTATTAGCATTCGAGCGAATTTTATTTCGAAACATGAATAACATAAATAATTATTGCTATTGCTGCGATGAATTTAAACACGACAAATCTAAAGCAACCCACCCTACATAAGTAAAAATCTTATCCCTCGCCATTTATCATCAAACTGTTCTGGATATGGTTTACGCTTATTGAGCTCCGAAAAAAAAGAACAAAAAATGTAAAAGCCAGGATAACTACCCCCAGTAAATCAAATTGATTCCGTTAAAAATGTTCAAACCGAAATGAATGAATCTAGAACAAAATCATTCATTTGTAAACACTAAGGATAGCGTTCCGTTTTAAATGGGGGAGAAACATAAAATAAAAACCCTCGCACGGTATATGGAATTCCGTACGGATTGTATGTACGTTCGCCGAATCGTATATTACAATAGCGTCAAGAACAATATCAATAGTCATAAAATAAAACTCGGGTCGTTTACACGGTAAACTGAAGACACAATGCCCACCTACTCGGGCATCCTAATCTATATACACACGCACATACACCGCATATTATGCGAATTCGCGTGTTTCGCTACCTAATACTAATATCGTATTCAATTGAAACAATTACGTGTTTACTTTAATATTCTCTCAAATTGACGAGTTTTGCTTCGGCAGCGGTGGTAAATATAACTACGCAAACACTTGGAATTGTTTCAATGGTTCAAAGCGTATTTGGATATGACATCATTTGATTTCAAAAGAACTATCATATATCAAATAGGACAAATTGTCATCATCGTTGACATTATCAATGTTTCGATCAAAAGTGGACTAATACGTGTACAAAACATTGAATTCAGCACTGGGATCATCAATTTTGTAACATACGCATGCGTCTCCCACCAGAAATTCAATTCTAATTAAAATGAACACAGTCACATACGTGGGTCATACATGGCGGAATCCCCAATACAGAAATTGGCAAAAGAGAGGGTCCAACGCATAACCGTAGAATCGTAGAGGTCATACTATTTGCAATCTGAGTCATACCAAAAAAATTGAAGGAGAAAACAATTTATCAAATATTCTAAGTAGCATGTCAGTAGCTGATATTTTTTGTTGGCATATTATTTATAAATTTGTACTATTATTTGTCGCAATGTATGTGAGCTTTATTAAAAATATTATTTTATTAATTATAATAAATAAAATTTGATAATTAGCCCTATGGAATATTGAAACTGGACGCCTTTGGACGGTAGCGGTAAGCATTTGAATAAAATTGAAATGGTATTGAACTGTCGACCGAATAGGGGAGATTATTGACGAAAGCGTCATTTCTATATATCCATTGCTGGTTGACGGTTACTGCGTTTGGGTCCCGTTTGCCGAAGTTTGTGCGTCTGTGTTTGCTGAATTAATAACTATTCGCGCGCCCAGTCCGATTGCTAATTTACTTTCTGTCCTGGGACGACCAGTGCAGAGCGCATTCAGGAATTGCCGAGTTCCGCTAAATAATCCATGTTTATTGTGCACCGATTTTGGAATGGTTGTCGATTAATCCTCTTTTTGTACGCTGTTATACAAATTGTCTGAATCATCAAGAAATTCAAACGTACATAATTCATAAAAATAAGCATCTTCATTCCAGACCATATACTTTCAGAATAAGTAAATATTTTATAACTGTAAACGGTATCATTTGAAAATCTAAATAACGGCCGCATTTTCCAGAGCGTTTTATGATGTGAAAAACAGAACATTACATTTTGAAAATTATGAACAGTGAGGGCCTTGACAAGGCATACACATCAACAAAAATATGCATAGTATTATAATAATCAGAATGACATATCGTGAGCGGCTTGCACGAAGCATTGCGCACCCCGTATATCATTTCCATAAAAACGTATAAAAAAAAAGGCGCAGAATGGAAAACATTTTTCCGTAGCTTTTTCTCACTGGCTGTGTATGCATGCATATAGGCATTGTGACGAACAATCTACGCCGTGGGTACAATTCGTGTAGACTTTTTCGTTACAATGACCATTTCTAACCCACTACACGTTACACATGCAACATTATGAATATTAATATTACTAAAACTAAAAAAATATTATACTTAATAATAAATTAAACCTTGTTATATTAATCTTGGAATTATAATCTTATCTTACAAAAAAACATATTTCGACTCAAAATCATTAATTTTGTATCAAACAATGATGGTTTTTTTTTTTAGTGTTTGTGGAACAAATTAACAAATGAATTCCTATAGTGTTCCAGATATATGTCGAGTACTTTTAAAGGATTACACTTAGTTTCGTGTTACAAGTGCAGCGAGCACATTGGATACGTGTGCAGCATTGTAATCGCTAGCGATCTTAAATTACTGCAGAAATAAATCTTGAACAAGTTTGGTTTCTCTCTTGACTCTGGTGGTACGGTGTGAAGCAATAAAACTATGTATGTGTGTGTGTGTGTGTGTGTGTGTGTGTGTGTGTGTGTGTGTGCTGGGTTATACACTTGCGGTCACTGGCAGCATAAAAATATTTGCTTCAGTTTTTGCTATTCCATGCACTGTGAAAATGTACGTAAATTTACGACTAAAATTGTGTAAAATTACATCCAAAATTAATGTAATATTACTAAATAAAATCTACAATACAACAAAAATTTCGTATGATTTATTTCAGAAAATTTTAGATTTACAACACATTTTAAGCCCTTTACAAGATTTTACAGATTTTCTTTATAGATTTCTAAACTTTTTCGAAATGGTATCAAAAATCGCAAAAAAAATTCAATAATTTTCGTAAATTTAATAATATTTTATTAATTTTACATGCAATTTGACAAAAAAAAAAACCACGATATTTCCATTCTATAAGCATGTGTGTTAAAACAAATAGAATCTTGGTGGTAACATTTTAATAATCAGTTCTCTTAAATATGAACAGCACAGTTGTAAAATTATTATTCATATACACTCTCTGGCAAGAGAATAATACTCGTGTATATAGTGGCAATGTATGTATGTATGTATGTAAGTATGTATGTATATATGCCAGTGCAAACATTCCGCGTGACTGCACCAAATGTCATAGGACGTGTTCGCCCGTCGTCGGTGTACACATGAAAAGTATATGCAAGTGAACTATGAATAATGTAACACCAAAAAGAGAAACACACACACACACACATACACCTTTATAAGCCGCAAAATATGTATGTACATATATATACAACTTATACATACACACGTGGGGGGTACGACTACATTGAACACCAAAAACCACTCGTAATACGATTCCGCGTTCAAGTTTATGGTATTCTTAAAAATAAGCCGCAACAAAAATAGATTTAAACATCACTTGCAGATTCTATTAAAATATAAATATATTTTGGATGCAAATCTTAAATCCACCGTTCAGCATTTCTGATGCAAACATTACTTAATAACTTCAGAATATTAACTAATTTATTAATCAAATTGAAATCCTAAAGCGCGACAACGTACAAAACCAATAGTGCCTTGCACAAATGAATAGTATGTTTTTGTGCACGTGTTTCAACTAAAGTGGCCATCATTTTATCCAGCACCATCTAGTGTCTAACTTGAGGCAACGCACGTAACAATGAAGAAAGCGTATTGATTCAAGTGACAACAAACACCCAAACAAAAGAAGTGCTCATTTGTATTGCACTAGTTTAAAGTGCATCGCATTTGTGCTAGAAGTATAAAAGTTCACGTACATACATACATATACATCGTATATGAACCCACACTTGCAACGAATAATTTAAAACCGACCGAACGTTAATTTAGCGTTTAAAAAGTTGGGAATTAGAAGTTTTGCTTGAAATAAATGCCATAACATTCAGTGATGCAAACGCACATGAAAGACATCCAATTTCCCAAGATATAATCACAAGATAACAATCTGGAAAGTTTTAACGAGAAATGGTATTAAATTTCAAATAAAGTATCGATCGTAGAAAGGGGAAAAAAAGCAAATGCTTCATGTGCCATGGATAAAATCAGAGAATTTAAATCGTATACCGGTCGGGATTTTCCATTCCGACGCAATAGAGTCGTTTCGCTTTCAATCTGAGCAAGGGTGACCAACATGGGACTATATACGAGCAAATTGAATGGGTGGGTGGCCGTTCGCGATATGTACGACGGATTTTATAAGAGCACAACCAGGTGCATCACACAATATAAGCCAAACCGAGCGTGCACACAATATTGTCCGCAATTCGAAATATGCAAATACACGTCTTATTCCTATATGTCTACGTAGCGCAGAAAAAAAAAAAAAAAAAACCAAGTTGCATATTCGGTACGACAACCTGTTTCATAACATTTTTACAACTCTCCCGTAAAGTGCACAACCTGCACAGGCTATATAGAGACATGTTTGATCTTTTAATTTATCTTGGATTACCAGCGTCTGGCTCTCGTATATTTCCGAATAAAGACAGTGTACACTGGAGAGCCAGACAAGATATTATTGACCAGGGACTCACTGGCTCAATGCAATATTGCTACCCTAGTAGATAACTATAATTCCCAAGAATTCAAAATAATTAATGATTCACGTCTGACTCTCGCAAAAACCATTCCAAAGACGTTTCGAAACAAACTTATCCATAACAATAAACTCAAACGGCATTGTAAAGAAAATGCCTCACCAACATGCACCAACTAAATAAACAATTGACGATCTCAATTGATTCCTCGCTCATTGTTATTTTAGAGTAACTTTATTTAAAAGCACTTTTAAATGATTCTATTCTAAGTACTGATGTCTTTTGTTTGAACGTGGAATGCCTATGGCAAAAACATATTGACCAAATGACTACAAATATAGAGTCCCGGATAGCGAATGGACTTGATGTCGGGTTGCGTGTGAACTAGTAAAAGATAGTAATCTTCGGTTCGATTCGCTGTTTCGTACAAACAATGGAAGGGCCCCCTTGATACTGGCGAAGCCCCTGCCTCCAATATATCTCAATTCTACCCTGGCCGAAGCACACAAACTTTGGGTTTGGTCGAGCAGCAGCATGGATAACGTCAGGGATCGGAGCTAGTCACGAGCGTACAAGAGATAAAGACATAAACAGTCTCCCTGGATACAAGAGTGGCACATACATACATATATACGTACAGTCGCTCTGTGCAACGGTAATCGTGCTCTTCCACCACCGAACAACCGGAAACGAAACTCGGGCGTGGTTCCACCAAGAACAACGGTCGTATCCGGTGGTTTGTCGATAGTTCTTGCACTAATATTACCATGAAGATACTTGTTGGGAAAATCCTATTATTATTGCACTGAAAAGCAGAGGCTAATAGGTACTCTGAGTACCATTTCACGATAGACACACATTTACATGTAAAAACGTATAATTGCAACAGAACTCGTCATGTAACATATTTTTTATTTAAATCTCAAATTAAAAATAAACAAGACATCCCAGAAGTTTTTGAAATTCACATGTTTCCATCAAATGATTTGTAATGATGACAATGTTAAGACTTGTTTATAGGAGTTCTGCGAGCGTTAAATGAAGTAACGTTAAACTAGTATTATATAATACTTATCAAGTATAACATTGCACTTCCATTTAGATATGAACTTCTATAATGAGTAACATACATTTGCACAATATAAGATCTAATTTGGGATATGGTTACATAATTAAACCCTAGTATAAGTGAATTAAGTAGAAATGTATGTAGGTTGCTTGGTTCATTACTGATGATATTTTGTTACTTTATACACATAAGAAATATATATATATACATAATATATAAATAATAAATAAAATTTGGTAAGATCTAATGTGAAATATCAATGCTATTGATATAGAACCAAATATCAAATATTAATTTGGTAAGAGAAAAGCAACACAGCATATACAGTGTATGTGTGTGTGTGTGTGTGTTAACGCCGTCGGTTTCCGTAATAAACCAGGAGCTGTATTATTCCACAATAAATAACAGTATCGGAGTGGTGCTGGGTACTGTGTGCTGGGACATGATATGTAGTGGCATCACAGAAGGATGTATTTTCTAAAATGTATGGTTTGTTGCCGTTTCAGTGTGAAATATGGACCAGAAAGTAGCGTTGAATTAGAGACATAAAAACTAAGTCGCAGCTCTCGCACAAAGATGATAAACGTCGGCGTAAATACGGCAAATACGCCGCCATGTGTGCTTGGGTAGGTTGAGCAAATGGACAAATAATAAAGTAAAGCAACTAACCAAGCGACACGTTCGTCTGTTGTGACGTGCTTCTTTCATTTTACACACAACCGAAATTCCGATGTGTAAATATTGATAACATGTATTATAAATTTCATATTTTTAAAGAATATAGAAAAATCTTAACTATAATAAAATTTTATATTTAAAAAAAAAATCCCAGATATATGGGTAATAAATAGTTTTTTGTTACTCTGCCATACGTGTGTTGTTATTGTCACAAGCACGAATGAAGTTTTACGATCGTTATAACGACTGGCGCTTTTAGTTCGATCAGATTTTAAAATTTTGTGGCACAATGATTTTGTAGGAATGAACATAAATCTAACAAAGGATACAGCTCGGTAAATTACAATTTACAACAACAAACAAGTTGTAAAGTTGTTACATTTGTAACCAAAACGCACTCGGAAAATCGACCAGTTGGCAAAAATTGGTGGAGGTGCCTTACATCCAAAAAAAACCACAAAACATACAAAAAAAAAAACGAAACGTAGACAATTCACAGGCTGTTAAGTGAATAATCGTTCAGCTTTAAGAGAAATGTTTAAACACACAGCTTGAACAACACACGAAAAACAGTCTCGGCAAACATGCAAAACCCAAACCAATATAAGGAATAACTGTCGCCGACACCGAGAACCAGACAACTGATACTCAATTTACTTTAAACTATGCACACATCAGGGGATCAAGATGTCGCTGGAGCGAACGGAA